>OX439043.1:59139847-61539847 GCA_949317995.1 Acholoe squamosa
AAGGAAAAAAAGGAAAAAGAGGAGGAGGAGGAGGAGGAGGAGGAGGAGGAGGAGGAGGAGGAGGAGGAGGAGGAGGAGGAGGAGGAGGAGGAGGAGGAGGAGGAGGAGGAGGAAGAAAAGGAAAGAGAGGGGAAAGAAGGAGAAGGAGGCACTTATTTGAGATGGTGTTCCATGTACCCTTGAAAAGCTTAGATTGTATGGAAATGAACTACCTCAGAATACACCATTTTGAGTCTTGAATTTGACATTCTTCTTGGGGGCCAAGCCCCCAACTCCCCAGAAGTTCAGATTTCATATTCCACTTCATATGGTGTTCAATGATACAACATATTGGAATATGTCTGCCAAAGATCTTCAACGCTTTCTGTTTGTGTACCACTAGTGGAGGATATGTGTGTCTTCTATCCCTTAATAATCTTTAACATTAAGACCTTAATTAGTTCATACCTGTGACTTATTATCCTTTTTGTGCCCAGAATTTTTTTCAAGAAGGTAGATTTTTCAAGATAATCCACATGTTGCAGGTCATTACCCATTTTATTTTGAAAATAAACTGTCCATTCATGTATGATGGAAAAGGGTATTCAAATAGCTTTCAGAAAATGTGATATGAGGCATATATAAGAAAAATTTTTGGAAATAGTAGGAATTGATTCTGGTCCAATAGGTTGGATTAGGCTGATTTAGATGGAAATACCCAACAGTCAACATTTCCTCTCTTTTTAATGTATAAAGCATAATTTCTACTTGTTAATCATTTTTCTGACACCCAGCATAAGAAAATTCCAATGAAAACTGAAGATAATCAACATCATCATTGAAATCCTTGGGAAAAACTAGGAAAATAAGATTTTATTCTAATTTTTCGACTTTTTTAGCGCCTCCCACGCCGCGTAGCGGCGGTACCGCGAAGCGGTACGGGAGTGCGCTATGATGATTTCATTTGCCCCATGTGATGAGGTCTCACAATACAAAATAACAGTGGGAGGCGTTTTTTTAGCGCCTCCCCACGCCGCGTAGCGGCGGTCCCGCGAAGCGGGATGGGAGGCGCTGTCGTATCCCAGAAGTTGGCGCATCCCAGAAGTTGGCTGCGCGTGCGCAATCCATGTTTTAAGCCTATTATCGCTCATGGGCCACAAAAATCAATGAAAATAAATAATTTTTTGAAAACATAAAAACCATGATAACATCCCTCTCATCTTATAAAACTTGAAAGGACAACAACCCTAATGATACTGTCCCTACGCCGTAGAATTATGAAACGGTTAAAGTTCATATTCATTATTTGAAAATTCCGGCCGACTTGTGGGATGGTCCGACTTTCGGGATACTATAGCGCTATGATGATTGCATTTCCCCCATGTGATGAGGTGTCACAATACTGAATCCACAAACTAAATTCCCTCGTATGCAAGAAATGAGGTTGTGACCGCTTAAAAAAAACGCAGGGAGGCGTTTTTTACGTGGTCACAACCGCATTTCTTGTTATCATTAATTTTGTCATTTTAGTGAATTTTCTCAAACTAGTTTGTCCCTCCATGGCCAGAGTGTGCACTTTTCATGCATTTTAAGCCTATTTTCAAATCATTTTTTAGACAAAAGGAGCTTTTAATAATTACATACCTTATGCATCATGACATTTTGGTATTGTTGGAATGCCCTTGATATTACGAGTCTTTTGGTGCAAAAATTACCTTAAAATGATCAAAATCAAACTCATGGTGGTCTGTTGAACATAATATATACATGCTTAAGAGCACACTTTTGCTATTCTGGGCACGTAAGGGTTATATATTGAATGAGAATGCATCAGAACGCACCATTTTAAGTCTAAACCCTAAAAAATGTCTTGGGGGGGGCATGCCCTCAAACCCCCCCCCCCTACTCAAACCGCTTTGCTTCCAGTGCTCGGGGCCCAAGTAGTACCTCTCCCCTTTCACCATGCAGGTCTTGCCCCCCTCCTCGCTCTGGAGAATCCTGGATCCACCACTGCTTACTAACTTACTGACTGACATGAGCACTTCTGTGCAAAATGTAAAAAAAAGTCAGTATTGCAATGAAAGTGACTGTTGCAGGTGAGGCACTTCTTAGCCAAAACTACCTTTTCCCCATGTGCAACACCCTCCTGGGTGTTTCCTGGGGTAGTGGCTAATGGGGGGAGATGCATCTGGCAGCGATATAAAACCAATCTTTTTTCGGTAGAATGAGGTCCGATGCACAAAGTCCCACAGGTCCCTCGGCAGTTTAAATGCATTATTGTGATGGACTTGGTGGTCCACCACCCTATTTGTGCTTTGTAAGATCCAGCTTAAGCGATATCTTTAGCTGTGGCTGGTGCTTTTAGTGTAACCATCCATTCTATTTATGGCAAAATCAATACAGGTCTTCTGCTGTAGCCCTTGTCTATATATATGCCCACTGTCCAGAGATCACAATGGATTGTTAAATAGATTTGGCCGTATTTACTTTACCTATATATATATATATATATATATATATATATATATATATATATATATATATATATATATATATATATGTGTGTGTGTGTGTGTGTGTGTGTGTGTATGTGTGTACGTGTGTGTGTGTGTGTGTGTGTGCCTGGGCCTATATTATATGTAAAAGGGTACCAAATTATTGAATCTCCTAGCTTCAACACAAAGCCAAAGGAAAAAAGGGAAAAACCCATCCCAAACCAGTTAATGCCATAACTGGGTTAACTAGAGGGGCTTCAAACGGTTTGTGGACCTCCCTCTAGACTTTAGTCATGATCCTAACACAGGCCCAAGACGGCAGCTGCTCCATTGGGTTCCGCCAGTTGCCATATATCATCACTTCCTGACACCAAGCATCAGCGACTGGACTTCCGGTATGTATACATGCGCACGCAGCCTGATCGGAAAAAGCCTGACGGCCCGGCTATGGTAACGGCATGGGACTTCTGCCTCCGAAGTCTGCGTGGGCGGAGCAGACGGCCGGAATGTTTCAAAAAAAGCTGCACTGTCCTGAGGCCATGGTAACCTTTTCGGCTGAGGTCTCGCCATGCCAATGGCCGACGCCGGGGGGGCACTCTCTATGTAATGTATACACATATTATGTGCGGCTGGCAAGGGTACTTTTTCAAGGAAAAGTCCCTAGCAAGCCTCCTGTTTCAGCCACAAATGTCCCTAGCAAGGGTCTACTTTTGAGCAAAATGTCCCTAGCAAGGTTCAACTTTCAGCAAAATACCCGATTCACATGGAAAATTTGTGGAAAATTCAGAAATTTTCATGAATATTTTCCAAGTTTTCTTGAAAAGAGCATGATCAAAATACAAATTTTCTCCCAAACAAGGTCAGTTTGAGATATTTTCAGCAAAATCTAAGACTATTATGTCAAATGTTCCCTAGCAAGGGTAGGGTTTTGAAGAAAAAACCCGTGCCCTAGCAAGGGTAAGGGTAGTCGGGTGTTCAGCCACACACCTGTATAAAAAAAAAATTGAAGTGCCCCCCCGGGGTGCCGACTAAATAGTCTTTACATTAAAGTGTGAGGGATTGGGTTTCATGCAAAGAAAGGATAAGAAAAGCGAATTGTCCAGTTCGTACAATGATCATCCCAGAAGGCCACTGGCTCTTTTTTTCTTCCTCCTGTTGTTCCAATGTGCGAAGATCTATACTTAATATCCTTGTCAATTAAGGGGGAAAAGTAAAAAATTTGTATCTTTTCAAGACGAAAAGCTAAAAACTGACCCCTAAATGAGATTGTCTCCTAAAATAGGTCTAAAGCTCCACGAGGGGATATTTTGAAAAAGAAATAACCTGACTGTCGGGAAATTAAATACAGTGGGGCCTTGATAATCCGTCCCCTGATACTCCGCCAGCCTTGAGGACCGCCATGTTTCAGCAGGGAACGGATTTTATCTCTCTTAAAATGCTCCTATAGTCCGCCAGATCTGGTTTCCGTCTCCGCCATGGTATCTTAAGGAACTGTATGTGTTTGAACGTCAATGCTTTGGATTTCAGATCAATCATCGGGTGATTTTGAGACCCCAATGAATCAAAAGCAAATAGATAAAAAATTCAGACCGTGACCCTGAAACACAGAACATCGTTTTTGCCTGACGTGCCTGAAAAGACTTATTCCCATTATGTAGCATTAAAAAAGGCATAATGCACGCCAGATCGATGGACTTGGATGCCTTTCAGGGGTAAGTTACATCAATGACTCTATCCCCATAGGAGGACGTGGCATATAACTTCTTTACACATGCTTGATCTGGTATGCCTGGAAAGAATAGCGAAAATTCGCCCAACCGACGGCAGTGGAACCAATGCTCAACAGGTCTCTAGAACGTATGTAAACGTTAACGTTTGAACGTGTGTTTGCCTAACAAATCTACGTAGTTGCTAGTTAAATTCTAAGTAGATACACCTATGTGCAACGTCCATATACGAAGGTGTGTTTATTGGGTTGGCGTTTGGAGTCTGATGTATACAGACAGATAAAATATCAGTGTAACCAGTAGACAGCGCAACCGAGAAATCACAATATCTCAGTTAACCAAGTAACAGAGTGTGGTTTACAATGTTGAAAGCCTTCACCAAATCAAGGCATCCTTATACATGTCCTGAGTAAGACTACAGTGTACATTAGAATTCAATTACAACATAATGATTCATCCTTTCCATTGTCATGCAGTGTTATTTGATTTGCAGAGAAAAATAGCAATGTTATTGGCTAAGGTAGCACCCACACTGGTACAATAGTCATTTATAAAGTCATCAGTGTTTGTCTTTCAACTCAACGAGCAGACTTAAGTCAATTTTTAGGTGGATTATGTGGTTAACTAAAGAACCCAGACATAGTTGTACAACTCAGAACTTTACAAAGTAGTACGAACTTAACAAGTAGTATCAAAGCAATAAACTCGGTGCGCACATGTACCGTTGTATCCCCATTCATCCTATAAGGATAAACGCCTTACAAAAGATGATTTTAAATGCTTCAAAACTGCTTTCATGAATTGAGATTGTGCTTTTTTATCATTTTAAAATTGTCGACATAAGATTATGCCTCAAATAGTCAAAGTTGCCTAAATCGTTATCTTTGTAGATTCCCAAGTGTGTAAAACCCCGATAGGAATGTGGTTAAGCTATATCTAGGCTTTATATACATAGTGTTCTGACAATAATTTTATCAAAGAATGATATGAAATCGAATTATTCATGCTGCATTTATGTATCAGTATGATATTGTAGGCCTTCGTGATAAACCTTGATGATTATGTATTAAGGGTCAACATTGTTAATCAAGAGGGTAGAAGCTATGTCTCTTACGTACCCTATTAAGCCACTATCTCACGCATAATTACATGTATGGAGTAATATCACTTAGCTCTGCCGTTCTTGACGTATGTAGGGGTGCCAAAGGTAAAGGTGTATGTTTGGCCAGCCCCATGGGCACATATCACATCCTTGAAGCACGCAGCACTGACAAACTCTTGCCCTTAATGCTATGGGGATTTTCATTACTGTTTGAGCTTGAAGACTGCCGTGATCATCAGTGTATATACAGGTATAGGCAGGTGATGATGGCTAGCCCCGTTTTGAGTCCAATTAGCTCATGTTGTCACAGCACTGATGGTGGGCGGCCTTAGGCTGGCTGGCTGTCGGCTGCCGGTGAGCATTGATAGTGGAATATAAAAGATAAGGGCTGAATTAAGAATTAAGATATTAAACAAACTTCAAAATCTATTAGAACTAGAAAGCCAGGGACCCTTAGTATACTGTCCCTACGCGATCCATCATTGACTGATTGTCATCAGTTTATTTTGTTTGTTTTGTCAGTTTATTTTGACGATGATCGTGGCCTTCAAGGTCAAATAGTGACAAAAATCTCCATAGCGTTAAGGGCAACAATTCATCACTGCTGCGTGCTTCAGGCACGTTAGAAATATATAGGGGCAAACTTAGCGCATAGGTATGTAACATGTTGATAGGGTCATTTATTTTTGTAACGCTGCGGTGGGAGAATGTTATAATGTAGGGGGACAAAAGAACATGCTGATTACTGAAAAGAATAGAATAGGTTAGGTAGGTAGGTAGGGTAAGGTAGGGTAGGGTAGGGTAGGCTATGGGGTGGGGGGCACCCCTTAAGTATTTTATGGGGGGGAAGGCCACACAGGCGTGTGTATAACACGCCCACACCCTATGTAAACCGACCTACCTTACCTACTCCTACCTACCCCTACCTACCTACCCCCCTGTTGTTAATAATGAAAGCTCCCTAACATTTGTCCGCCATTTTGAATTTAGCCTATCTCTGCACATGCACAAAGGGGATAACAACGTATGTCAAACGTTTCGCTGTATGCCATTTTGAATTTGACCTTCGCAAGTGCAGAGTCAAGGTCAAAAGATCACTTCCGGTTTTGTAAGTAGGTCAAATCGATTTCAGTAGCTGTTCCTATGCGCTGAGTTTGCCCCTATATACTACTCACATGACCATGTCCCCATAGGGGACGTTTGGCCATGAGGTGTCACCCAAGGCAATCATATGAATTTAATTCTGTCGCATTCCCACCATACTTGAGGCAGCTGGATAATGTCCTCTGTAGATAGAACTTTTCTAGGGCCTATTTCCTGCCCTCCTTTATCTATCACAGTGCTAAAGATAGTCATTTTCTACTGCTTTGTAGAGGTGTCTTTTTAGTCTTAATCATGGTGTGTCACACCTGGTTTGAAGCTCTGTTACTGGAGCTGGAGAGTAACTTATAGTTGGAACAGGGCCACTTTCATGCGACCCAACCTGGTTAATTGGGTGGGTTTCGCTGTTACATCTGGGCGTACCAGTGCTTCACCTCAGATGGGTACCAGCAATCCAATGGTTAACCCGGTCGTCTCAGACGAAAGTGTCCCCCTTGACACATTTTCAAAAGGCTTCCACTCAGCAATAAAGCCATGTTCTCGCTCATTGTTTTCATATGTGTACTTGATAGGTATGCCTCTTTCTGGGGCTTAGACATTTACATCATGTCGATCCCTCAATTACCCACATGCAGTCTGTTTCTAGCCTGAATGTCAAAATGGAGGCGGACAGCACCTGGAAGTTGGAATAGCGTGAGTTACATTTACTAATTGTTACTATTCATGGATCTCTGCAGGCAAACAAACCAATGAACTGAATTGACCTTTGGGTGTTTTGCAGGTATGCCTATGTCTCCCGATGGTAATTATCTTAAATACAAGGGAATTCTATTTGTAGTTCCTATTCCACATGTAAGGTCATGTGCTTTATTCATCATGAGATACACACACACACACACACACACACACACACACACACACACACATATATATATATATATATATATATATATATATATATATATATATATATTGTATGGGGGTCTTCTCATGGTATAGCTACCTGACCATGTGTTGACAATGTTTGCCCGCAGCTCAGCACCCTGTGACGTAGCAGAGGCCTAACTGTAACTCATGCTATTACCCAGGCCCATGCATGCAATACCAACATACATCATAAGAACAACCTTCTTATAGATGCAGTGTGTGGAGCTTGGGTCCTGATTTATGAAAGACACACCTCTTGTGGTTTCCGACGTGTTCTGAAGAAAACATCAAAAAGCTCTGATGCGATCTACTCCCCAAATAACAACACTTTGACAGGGCTTCTTGGTCAATTTTATCCCTTTCTTACACCCATAGTCCACTAGGCCTCTGTCGCAGAAATTTATTTAGGAAATGCAAGAAGACTAATGCATGGTTCAATTGCGCGACCAAGGGCCAGACCTGAATCTAGTACTATCAGATCAAATTTTATGACAAAAAGAATGTGAAGAATATGAACATTTCCCTAATTTGCATAATTATGCTTAATTATGTATCTGAGATATCTCGTGAAATATACAAGTTAACTTTATTTGGGATTTGGATAGGTCAGCAACCATCCAAGTTCATAGAGCTGTAACTCTAAAAGTAGCAGAGATATTATCTCATGTAATATATCATTGGAATGTTCTTTTAAAGGTTGACTATTCCCCTGGGGGACCCTTTTTGCTTGGCTATACATGAATCGGCCAACTTTTGTGTAGGAAATGTACGGCCAAAATTGGCCGAAAAGGCCCGCTAAAGGTATTAGAGCAATAGTGCACTGGGCTTCTTCGGCCGAGATTTTAATATGATAAAGGATGGTAGGATAACCTTGCGATTTACAATAATGACCGTACCTTAGGTTTGCTGATTTCTCAATTCACATAGATTTTTCGCGTAGTGGGATTTAGCCTTTATGCAATAAACATGGACCAAACTCGACCAAACTGTGTCTATAATATGTTAGTTCGAGAGGATTTTACTTTTTACGTTAGTACGGTGTATTTAGAATGATAAGCACTATTGAGAGATAGCTCTAATACCTATAGTCGACTAGGCCGAAGAGGTCCAGTGGACTAAAGGTAATAGAGCAATAGTGCACTGGGCTCCTTCGGCCGAATTTGGCCATAAATTCCCTACACAAAAGTCGGCTGAAGAGGCCCAGTGCAGGGGCGTAGGAAGCATTTTTATTGGGGGTGCCCAGGGGTCTCGGTTGGGGGGGGGGGGCTGCTATATTTTTATATAGGCTTATATAGGGAACCTCTTCATTATTGGGGGGCCAGGCCCCCCTGCCTCCCCCCCTTTTCCTCCGCCCCTGCAGTGGACTATAAATATCATACAGGGTTTCAGGTATAGGGACATGGAATGCTGTGCTGCATACAGATTCTGATTAGATATAGGACTTTTCAGTACCATAAGAGAGGTGTCTTCATGCTACATGTACTAGTGATTATACTCTTGGCTAGTTCATGTTTACAAAAGAGTTGGGTCATGTTTGTCGTCAATGAAATTCCTTTGACTTTATAGCATGGATAGTGTGCAGTAAATTGACTTTGTAACCCAGAGATAAGACAATGCATACGTCTACCTGTCAGAAACCCTTCACACAATATTAGACCACCCTAGTGAAGACCGTATAGCCAATATTGGACCAATATTAGAATCCATATTAAAAAATTTATCCAATTTCCCATATCATTTTCCAAGAGGGTGGCAATGTCGAATTTTGTATAATGTAATGTCTACTTTCCAATGTCGTGATAATGATTGTGATGGTGTCGATGAAAAAACATATTTCCGGAATATATCCTTGCTACCTGTGCTGTCAACAGGTTGGTCAAAGTTATTAGCACATATCATATGAACTCATTGTCATCATTGATAAGCTCAAATAAACTATGGTTTTGTGCTGAAAGATAGACCACCGTCAAACCCTGCATATGACCAGCACTCATGTATAAGTGGTATTCCAAGTTTGTAAGACGCCTATAAGCTGAAGCAGAGTTCTGAAAAAGTGTCCATTCCTTACATATAAGCCGCACCGTGGGTTCAGTAAAGCTTTGTGAGCCATGGTAGGCCTGTAGACTGGTCCATAAGCCACAGGTTATACAGGGGTTTGCCGTATTAACAATGGGCCAGGTGCATCCAATTACAGTAATTGCTGCTTGATGACGTTGGCAAAGGTAATCCTTCCCCCTGCCCTGCCAACCACCCACGCAGCTGGGGGATGATTGTCTGAAGCACCTATGTAATTGAAGCTAAAGTAGTGATACTCACTATAAAACAAACTAGTGTAGCTATATAATCAAAACATGAAAGTATAACATAATATTTCTTTGATATCTGATTGCCATGCGTGGGCCAAAGTTGGGACATCAAAATGATGGCTACATATTGTGCCAACATAAAGTCAATATCAAAGTTTCAAGCTTGGACCAGTCCACCATGGCAGTGATCAAGCCTGGCCTTTTGGCAAAATAAAAATTCAACTTTGGCTCATTCTACTAACTCTCATTGGTCATAGTATGGCCGAATGCTCCAATGCTACTTGGGCAGATCTTTCTGACATCAGTCAGTGGGGGTCAGTTGGTGGCAAAGGAAATCTCGGCCCCATGCTGAGAGGTGCCTTTACCCAGTGGCGTCACTGTCCCCTCATGCTATACTTCTCTGACGTATAAGGTTTGTTTCACACTACAGTTAAGATGTTGATTAACCAGAACCATATCTAGCCCTCGCCATGGGGTGCTTTCTATTTCAAAGGTGGAAGTAAGTGAAATTCAATGATTTTTCAAAGACTGATAATCCAAGTGGGTAATTAAATATGCATCTGATACGAATCTCTCTAAATCCCTAATAATTGTACTATTTACAAGCCATATACATTGACATTCTGACATAACAGCTATTGGCATTGAAACAATAATGTATCAACAGTGATTCTATATGTATAGGCCCCATACTCACCTCAATGCTTGAAAACTTTCTGTTCCTAATCACTTACTATATTTACTCAGTGCAGCCTAAGTAGCTAACCTGTATAGTGGTTAATTATATGCAGAGATCATTGGGCAGCACTACCAATCACACCCAGGCAGCAGGCACTCAGTTTTGCATTCCCATGTGAATAGCCACTCCACCCAAGGTCACTCCTGAACCATTTCTCTGGTCTTTATATCCGGTAGGGTACTGTACACAATTACATTGTACAATACAATAGAAAAGACTGTCAATTAGGTGCCTATATTCAATATGAGGTGGGTAGTGATTACCTCTGTGGTTAATAGTTAATAGTGGATGTTCCATAACCCCTCCCTCCTCTCCTATACAATTGACTATTCAAATTCAAGGCACTACTTTCAGAAGTCTACCCAGGATGCACTGAGTTAAATACCGTAATCTCCCGCGTAGAAGAAGCGGTGCGCGTAGAAGACGCTCCCCAAACTCACGTATGCTGGTTCGCGTAGAGGACGCATCCAACCCCTCTGAATCGATTTTTAAAAAAAAAACCGTACAAGACGCCCCCCCAACTCAGCAGGGGGGGGGGTTCGCTTATAGGACGCACCCCCCCACCCCTCTATGAGTCTATGCTGTCATCGGCCCATACATTCCCTACACCCCGGCAGGCGTGCGGACCATTCCCCGGTCTGCCGCGGCGCTAGCGCTATGAGTCGATGCTGTCATCGGCCCATGGTCAGCTTGAACCCGCCGAGCGCCCGTACACCGACCGGGCTGCCGCGGTGAGGGCTCTATGAGTTCAAGCTGTCATCGGCACACGGTCGGCGTCAAACCCGCCGAGCGCCTGTACACCGCTGCCGCGCTGCTGGCTATATGAGTTCAAGCTGTCACCGGCACACGGTCGGCGTCAAACCCGCCGAGCAAATCTACACCGACCGGTCTGCCGCGGTGCTGGCTATATGAGTTCAAGCTGTCATCGGCACATGGTCGGCGTCAAACCCGCCGAGCGCCCGTCGACACCTCCCGGTCTGCCGCGCTGCTGGCTATATGAGTTCAAGCTGTCACTGGCACACGGTCGGCGTCAAACCCGCCGAGCAAATCTACACCTCCCGGTCTGCCGCGGTGCTCAAGCTGTCATCAGCGCATTTTCCCAAATGAGATGTTGGAAAACCCCGCGTATAAGACGCACCCCCAACTTGAAAAAATCCTATAAGACGCACAAGGCATTTGTTTGGCGTAGAGGACGCGTCTTATACGCGGGAGATTACGGTAGTAAGTGATTAGAAACAGAAAGTTTTCAAGCACTTCATCAAGTATGCCTATTGGTGTTGGTGTGGCTTTAATGTGCTTACTGCACTACAGGCACTGGCTGACCTTAGTCCTGTCGTCTGCTTTTTATATATAGACCCAATGGGCTTGTTCCCTTGTGGGTTCGGGAAGTCATTTCTCAAACACTACGAATGGCATTTTCCCAGTGCGATTTGGATTGGCCATAGATATTGTATGGGGTATGCACTACGATTTGGGGAGGGCCCAATCGTAGCGCTTGACAAATGGTAGGAGAGCAACTACATGTAGACACCAATTATTATGTGAACACTTCCTGGAGAACGGCCCACTTTTGGCAGCGGTGTATGCTTCTGAATAAAGAACCCATCTAGGTTTGTCTATTAGGAGGTATCAATAATGTTTCTAACTTAGAATGCACAGTAATGCCTGTCTCGACCTTTCGGTCTGATCGGGTGATATAAAGTAGTACGGCATGGTCATATTATATGTGAGAATGTACTGATCCATTCATGACCTGACTGTGAATGAGCCCATTCAGTGGGGTGTCCCACTGCTAAACTACCGATGCAGTATATTGCAGAAACTCGCAGCCTGTTTTATGTATCAGGTCCTTCAGATTCCTATCTTTCATATTCCTATCTAAAACGCCATTAATTCTATAAAAGCCTACCACATACCAGCCTAACCACAAGTCACAGTTCCTCACCCTGAGGATGTTTGGAGAGTTGATTCAACTCCCACCACTATTGGAAGGTTATTTTATTCATATACCTCTTTGGGGATTTTCTATAGGTTTAGAAACAGAGGAAACAATTGGAAAAGGCACCTTGATAAATATTCAACATGTTGATCAGCGTCAATGTAATGTACGCATGCTATAAATTCTAGGTTTCAAAGGGGGTATTTCCAACACAAAGAAATCATCCATGCATATGCACAAAGCAGCAGTCAGTCAGCATATGGGACATATTGATTTAATGTCGACTAGTCAGCATGATGTTGAAGATTTTAGTATGAAATCTTAATTGGATGTCAATATTGTTATAGTGATGTATATCGCTGTTAACTAGATGATTGATGTATCAAAAGGAATGGAGTCATCAGTTTGTTATAGGCTATTGATTCAATACATGTAGAAACAAAATCTACTTTCTTGAATTGAGAAAAATTAATCTTTGACTACTTATAAGCACATGTTGAAATTGGTGATGATGGACAACATTCGAACAGCAACATTGATTCAATGTTGAGGATAATTACGTTTGTGAACGTTATCATCACTTATTTATAAACTAATTCTCAACATTGATTCATAGTCACCTTCTACTAAAAATATCTAGACTTTTGACTGTAAGTTGAATTATGAGAACTGCTTTGATTGCAGATTCACTGGAGAGTGAGTTTACTCACAAGTCTGTTTTTCATGCACACTTAAAATCACCATTTTAGCTATTTTGACGCTTTGGACCTGGACAGCCCATCCAATGACAGTCTGCTATCCACGGGATAATCAGTCCGCTATCCACGGGATAATCAGGCAGTCCGCTATCCACGGGATAATCAGGCTTTGACTGCAGGTGCAGCGGAATGATATACCGGGGTAATGCTTGAAGTTTTGTGCGTGCGTGCGTGCGTGGAGACGGGGGGGAGGGTTGGCAAGGCCCCCCACTGGGCACATCAACATTGATTCAGCGTTGAAACAACGTTTGCAATGTTTGCATATCAACGGTTGATATAGGCTTGAAATATAGTTGAATTTGAAAGTTGACACAACATAATCAAAATCAACTGTGATTCAACATCTAACCATCAGTGCTGATTCGTTTGTATTTCTATATTGATTCAACATTGACACAACATTGACACAACATTGATATGATGTTGAAACAACATTGATATTTGTTAGGGCATTCTTTGTTGACATGTCAATGTTGAATCAACATTGAATCAACATTGAAATCAATATTGTTGATTCAACATTGACAAATAAATGTTGAGTCAACATTGAATTGAGAACAATATTTCAACATTTATATGTCAACTGTTGATTGGATGTTGAAATGGTGTTGGTTGACAACATTGAAATAGAATCATTGAAAAGGTGTTGAAGACAGGTTGATCAACATCATCAACACAATATCAGTGGGTTGTCAACGTTGATGCAACGTTCTGTGCCCACTGGGCCCCAGTGATGGGTATTGATCATAGGGGGCGGAGCAGTCAGAAAAGTGTGGGGGTTTGGGCCGACCAACTGAGTGGAGAAGGGGATGGGAGAAAGGTCCCAATATATTGGCTCAAGCCCCCCCCCCCCCGTTCAAAAAAAGAGAGAAAGTACTGAGAATAGGGTGTTGTTTGGGATCACATGGTTGTGCAGATGAAACATGGGGGACCTGGGGCCCAGGAAAATTTTGAAAATTAGGTGGACAAAAGTCCATTCTGGTGCATTTTGAGGAGAGCTGATACATTTGGACATTCTGTAGGTTCTGTTAAAACAATGTGCCCCTTTTAAAAGTGTGGGGGTTGAAACATATTCAAACCCCCACACTTGAAATAGTCTGGGGGTTGCAACACCCAGGTCCCCCACGTCTCCGCCACCACTGTTGATTTGAAAAATACATAGATCAGGGTCTTGGGAACGTAGGCCCTGGGAGATTTTGGAATTTTTACCCTCAAAGTACCATATTCTTGAAGAATTGGCAATGTGCTTAGGAAAATTGAGGTTTTTTTCTTGGTATATATTCAAATATTTTAGGGAATTTTGAGGCTATATTTTCATTTCCCCCCAAATATGTTTTTCGGGGGAGGGGCATACTTTGGCTTTAAAAGTTGGATGGGGGGCTGCGCCCCAAGACCCTACCCCCCTGCCCCAGTGTCACCTATGGGCACTGACGTACATTCACAGTATATCTTCTTTTCTTTCCTGGGGACAAAGGTAGTAGAAGCTGTTAGATATGACATCCGTCCCTTTTTGTCTGGACCAGAGGAGGTCGGACCATCAAGGCATCCCTGCATACAAATTATGTAGAGGCAGAATGTATACATATTGTATTAATGCACATTTCATAGGGTAGATTTTGAAAAGCAAAATTGGATATTTATACATACTACTGATGGCTGCGCTTTGTAAGTCTCAGGTGTCTGCAACAGCTGAGTGATTTAGTGTAGCCCATAATTGAGAAGGAGGGGGCGTATATATCGGGGGTGGGATGTAATTGTAAGTGGATTAAGCACTTCCGTTCCTCCTATAGATACAATTCCCTCTTACTGATCTTATTTGGAATGCCCACTGTAAAAACAGTGTTCATTTTTGGTAAGTATTTAAACACTTTTAGACACTTTAATTCCAAATCTCTAAATGCTTGCAAATGATGATGGCACCTAGTGGGAAGTGCTAATACATGATTAGGCACTAATGTGCCATTTTAATTGGCCACATTTTGCTTAATACAGATGGATATATTTTTCCACTTTGAAATCGATGTAAAAGTACATTTATCTAGGCCGAAACCGACAATTCTGTGGGTATTTGTTGGATATCTTATCTTCATAGCATGATAAAGAATGCCAAAGTTTGAATGCAGTAAGGAGTTGTTCATCTGAATGAGGGTGAAGATGAACCCTTAACATGTGTAGAACTGCCCTATAGTTTGGTGGCAGTATCTCAAAATATTCATATATCTATATAGAAAACAAAGGCCTTATGAAGAAATCCCCTATTGTTGAACTCAGTGGCAAGACCGACACCATCTTTTGGCTGCTAATAATGTTGTCAGCCCCTGACACCCCTCGTCTGTTGCCCCCCCCCACCTCCTTGAGATTATAGCTCTATCAATTCCTGGAAATCGATCTGGCAGCCTGTTCTGTGACTTGTATTTCTAAGGTTAAAGGAGCTGTGATTAGGCTATCAAGATAGTGACAAAAGAAGGGGGATTCGGAATCCACCTTCCCATAACATCAATGCTTTATGACTTGAACTCCCCCTCACATTTAGGCCCTGGGTGACTCTAGAGTATTGAAATTGTGGCTATCCACGTTAACGTTGCTAAGGTTCACCCCAGGCTTTTGCCACACGGCACACCAGGGGTCCATTCTTGCGTATAAGCAACGTAGGGTACATTGAGTATCTTAATATATTGGTACATTATATTTTTCATTTAATGGACTTTTGACAAGGCTCTAAGGTATGAAGAATCGTTCCATTGCCGACTCAACTATCTAGCTCTTTGTTATTTCATTATTATCACTTGGGTCCACTATAAAACATCCCAGCTCTAGCTGAAAGCATCACACGGGACTGGTGTCAAAGGTTATTTAATATGCATTAGCTGTTTGGCTAGATTATCAGTTTGAGAAAGATGAATGCCAGTGGGGGAAATCGTACCCTTTAAGGGGATGCTCCAGGGTTCATGGGAGGTGTGGATTGGGGTGCCCCATGTCACATGTCGATTTTAAACAAATGGCCATGTCTCCATGTCAATTTTAAGAAATGGTCATGTCACCATGTCGATTTTAAGAAATTGTTCATGTCCCATGTCACTAAGCCTAAAATAGCCCATGTCACCATGTTGACTTTAGTGGTCCACACCCATTTCATGGCCATGATGCCACAATGCAGTGCTGGCGAGTGTGCTGGTGAGTCTGCTGGGGGGGAGGGGGGCAGGCCGAGGCTAGAGGCCCTGGTCACTGTTTCCTAGTTCGCCGTCTATGCTGACTTGTCATGGTGCACTCCTGCATCACGAATGCATCGGGGGGGGGGCACCAGTTGCATCCTAAAATTTCCATAGAGAAATGCAGGGAATTATCTCATTGGTTGATAAGCCATCCCGTTATCTGGAGTATACTGTGTATCAATGTCATATACCCATCTTCATAGATTGTAATTCACGGTTTCCTAAAAAAAAAAAGATGTACTCAAAATAATGTTCTATTTGCTCTTCGTTTTTGAATTGGCACTTTCCTATTCACACTCAGCATTAACAAACAGCAGTTAGTATTCCCCCAGAATGTTTACTCACAAAATAGAAATCTAGATACATACCAGGTGAGTCTATCATCTTGAGTTTCACTGTGTCTGCTAAAGGTGACAAGACACTGATAAGACATGCCATGAAGAGTACCTTGTCCCTCGATAACACCAGGGACAAACGTACACTATATATCCTATCAGCTCTTATCAGTGTATGTCCTGCTAGCACAATGGTCTATCCGAAAACTCTTACCCCTCACAGGCCATTCGGTCCTGCAGATTCTATCATTCTGCAGGCCCAGATTGATCGGATTGATTATTATGGTCTGGAAAGAAAACAAGAATTAACTCTTTATTTTAATCATTCAACGCTTTAGATCTTAACAAACAGTAATGCCTTTTATTTCTGGGCTGTAAAAACCTTTATAATGGTCCAATTTGCAATTTGGAAAGACAAATTGTAGCCCAAGGTCTCAAGATTACAGTGAGACATTCGGTCCTGCAGTCTGGCAATGACTGCAGGTCCAGCAGCGATTTTGCAGGCAAAAGCCTCGGTCCCGCGAGTTTTCATATTTACTGGCATGACTTATCCAAATGACATAGTCTTACGTAAATCTGATGAGTTTTTGAATGAGAATGACGTCGTCAGAGGTCAGCTCCACTCGGGGCCTGTACACTGCTCTCATTATAGGGTAGAGGCACCCATTTCGGACGCTCCTGACCATGCAGGAGGTGACCATATTTGTTGCTCAAATCTTATACCTTTAAAAGTTGTGAATTCTACTTTCCATTTCACCAGTTGTTACATGATAGTTTACCCTCAAGATCCTTGAAGAAATTTTTAATGAAACTCTCCAATACATATGAATAAATGAGCTGTACATATTTAGTCTCCGAAACATCAAATTGCACCTCAAGTCAGACAGCTCATGCCAGAGGTGACCCTTGAGTCAGACCCTATGTTATCTAATTGATACAGACATAATGGGTCACTGTATCTGAAATATTCTTTAAAGGCACATAGCATATCACACTAAGGAATCCAAGCTAATGCAATACTCCTCTCCAGGATATTCTCAGATGTTTAATTTTGCATACTTATAACAGGTCAGTCTACAGTCCCAGATGAGCATGACTTCTATGGGCAGATGGAATAGTGATTAGGTTTAGGTGTTTAGATACTAGGTAAACCAAACACAGATTAAACATTCAGATCTGGGAGTACAGGTATATTATGAAGGATTCTGTTTGTAATGAAATGTCCATTTAATAAGTATTGAAATCATGGCATAATTGAGTCCCAGGTGGGGTGTAATTGGTGTCTGACTGTAGATGTAATATGAAGGTCATAGAAGAATAACTTCCATATTGTAACATAAGGGATGTATTCAGGTTTGTCAAGTCAAATTATTAGCATAAATGTGTATATTGCCATTGACATGTATAGAAATCCTGTAAACATGGAGGTCAAGACATGACAAATTGACAAATCAAACTAGGATCTCCATTCACTCACCATTCTTCATCCTCGGAATATATCAAAAACACCCTGGGTTTGTACAGTTGTAAAACTATGTAAGACAGGGTTTTTTTCATGTTATTCCCCATTTATTAGAGAGTATGATACCTGAGTTTTCATGTCTAATTAAAATGATAACTGAATCTTTTATATCTATTATGTAATTCAATGCAAAAGGTGTCCGACTTCATGTGTCTGTCCGACTCAGGGTGCCTCTACCCTACTACTTACAGTTTTTGTATAACTAGGCTTACAAGCTGCCCGTGTTTGTACCTACACTACGGGCAGATCTCAGCAAACCGCTCAGACTCCCTGAATGACAGGGTGACCGGACTTAATTCCCATTGGTCAATGGAGGGGGAGTGTCAGTCAGGAGATGCACGTCCGTGCTATGTGCATGTATTATAATAATAGTGGGGTGGGAGGGGGAGGGGGAGGGGGCAGTGGGAGGGGGTGGGTGAGGACCAATACACATGTATTTACAAGTAATTAGCTGGAATACACAACTAGATTTTTAGTGTGAAGGTCATTTCAGTCTTGGCTGATATCTGGGTGAGTATTAGACGGAACCATCGCTAAAGGAGCGATGGTAAGCGGTGGCACTGGTGTTGTGGTGGTGGAACTTTCAGAGTAGTTTCCCAAGCCCCCAATGAAAACTGGGTCCCTAGTCTTAACTGGGGTTGGTCTTTGATATCTTAACTCTAGGACCTACCTACTTGTTGTGTATTGTTTTGAAATGTAAAATCATATGCCATGCCTTTGCTTTTTGTAACTTGATATCTGGGGCCCAGGAAGACAGGGCTGAGCCCTCTGCAGACTCAGTGGACATCAATTGCTGGGCCTCTGAATAAATATATCAGGGCCCGGTTAGCTGGGTAGGTGAGTATACGTTCTGTGAGACGACCAAGGTTTCCAGGTGATTGTATTACTTTCACTATACTACTTTCCGAAATGAGTTCAACGCATTGATCAAAGATGGCGCCACAGCTCAGCTAACCCATCGAAACCCTTCTTCATCTGCACATAGCCTACTTTCGCGGTATGCGCATGCCAACTAGGTCGAGCTACCAATAATTCTTATCCACCACGTTGCTCCTGATTGTCTCTGGTGCTTGAGTTCTTAAACCTGACCACCGTATTCAAACACACCTGCAGCACTGGTGCTTTGTGCCAATATAACCATGCCACTGAAGGTAGGTGAGCCTTGGGGAGTTGAACACTGAAGTGAAGGCCCTGACACTGCAGTGTGTAGTGCAGTGCATGCACTGCAGGCCAGCGTACACAAATACTAAATGTTGAATGTAAACCCATGTAAACAGAACACCGAGAGATAAATACCTGTGGCTGTGCCTGTATGGGTATATAGACAAGACTGACTCAAAGTTCATTTTAGGAGAAATTATATATTTTGCAGTCTCTATTACATTTGTTTCCACATTTGCCCCCAGTTAAATGGTCAAAATCCATAGCACGTCCACGTGGGTAAATCATCCATTGGTTTTAATGGTAGGACTTTGCACCAAGATGTTATCTGTTCTCATTACAGGGAGTACCATTCATAATCTCACCAGACCTGCTGCACGTTCTAGCCTCGGCCGGCCATGGGGATGAGATAAGTAGGTGAATTACACTATGTACACTAATACACATTACTATAACCATATTGCCGGCCCCGCCCCCTTGATCACTAACCCACCCCCAGTCACAACTACGTGTAGCTGGCAGTGGAGCCCTCTGGTGTTAAACGGGTTGGTGGACACTGCCAATATGGATTTCTAACAGTGAGGGTAGCATTATTCTTTTTTGATACTCTAAGCGTGAGAAACGATATCTCTGGCTTGTGATACATACAGTAGGTCTGTTTAATATCATTATTCATCAGACCATATTATATGACGTAGGTAGGGTCATGCGATGGTCAGGTGTGTACGCTCATGTAATAGAAGGACTGCAGATCAATGGATTGATCTTGTTTCAGCTGTCGCGTCACCACACGAATGCTTGATCTAGTTTACACGTTGCATTACAGTGCCAAATGTAATCTTAACAAACTCACAAATAAGTTTTCTCCTCATAGTGGCACATAGGGTGAACTTTAATTTATGCGATGCCTTTATATCCGGGGAAACACGAGCAAATCTACATAATAAGATCAACCATCAAAGAATTTATTGATTTATGTTTACCTATTGAGTTCAGTGCCAGGAGTGTTGGGAATATGCTGCGCATGGACCGTGGGTGTAGTTTGATCTATACAGATGCAGTGTTTTCGACCTTTCGCGGTCTCTTCTACATATACTTATGGACATGCATGCAAAATTCCCAACACTTTGACTTTGTCTTGGATTACTGAGAATCCTTGAGAACAGGGATGAGGATAATTAACGTGTATAATAAATACCACTGGTTAGACATTATCAGGGCTCGACAAATCCCTGTGCCCAATGCCCGTGACTCAAAAAAAATTCCCTGGGCACAAAATGATTTTCAGGTTGTGCCCAATGGGCACAGCTGCACAAAGGCTATCTGAGATTATCTGGGTGTAGTGGTCTTTGAAACTTTAAATAAAGTTTTTTTCACTACAGATGTGAAGAAATAAAATCGTTTTATCTATCTTAAAACTATATGTGTTTCATTTATCTAAATATGTAATTTTAAGTATAGAAAGCAAAGATCCTGGGCACAGAGCTCGCCTGCTGGGCACAACTTTTTTTGCCCCTGTGCCCAGTGGGTACACAATCTCTGAACTGATTTGTCAAGCCCTGATTATGGATCTATCATAGCCACAATGTCATTTTCTAAGTAAGGGAGTGGCTTTTATTCGACAACAGTGGGATTGGATCGCTGAACATGGGCAAAAGACTATTATGTCAATGGTTGTAATCCTGAAGATAATGTAACAAAATCGCACCAATGAGGCACTGCCGCAGAGTGTGATAACTTGTGATAACCAAGTCTAGAGGAGAGCATTGTGATGAAGCGCATGACACCGATCCCTTGACTGTCGTGGCGGAGGATTGATCACTTCTTCTTTTTTTTAAATAAGAGAATGGATGTGGATCACTAAATTTGACATGGTGACATGGCAATTTCTTAAAATCGACATGTGACATGAGAGGTTCTTAAAGGTGACATGGGACATGGGGATTTAAGTGACATGTGACATAACCATTTCTTAAAATCGACATGTGACATGAGAGGTTCTTAGAGGTGACATGGGACATGGGGATTTAAGTGACATGTGACATAACCATTTCTTAAAATTGACATGTGACATGGGGGACCCCCCATCCACACCCCCAAGAGAGCATGGACAGGAATCCCTTCCCCTGTTTGGCCCCTTCCTAGAGGGAACCTTGTAGTGATTACAGCTCCGTATAGACGCCTAGTGGGTTGGCTATTGCATGCTTGATCTGGCACCTGGTAAGATAAGAACTGATAACACCCAACATGATGGGTACCAAATGTTATATACACGCTGTTTCTCTGCGGTCTGTATAACTACCTAATGTAGCAGGATACCCTGGTGCCCTGAGGTATAAACCCTCAGGGAACCACTATACCGGAAGCAGTATAGGAAGCAGCAAAGCATAGTGGTAGTTTACTATATTTCACTCCCACTATGCCCCTCTTCCACCTGATGGGAACTGGAAATACTACTTACTCTCCAAGTATAAGGTTGAATCCCACATGGCGAAAAATGGCTCAAATATCTCAGCGATTTTGAATCTGTTGCGACTTTTTTTACCTATCCCAAAATTGGCCAGGGATTTAACTACAGTAGGGTGTATAGAACACAAGCAATCTTTTGCGATTTTAGCTCTTACATCGAGAGTCCACTAGGCCTCTGTCGCAGAAATTTGTATAGCAAATGTATGGCCCAATCGCGTGACAGAGGCCAAGTGGACCGTGGACTTTAGAATGCATAATTTACAGAAATATAGACATCAACAAAGGCAAAATAACCCAAAGGGTAGATGATAAAACACAACAGTGCCCTTGTGTTCTATACACCTCTGTAGTTATACACCTTGCGAATTTGGGGTATATAGGTCCCAAATTCGCAACAGATTTAAATTCGCAGAGATATCTGAGCCATTTTTGCCATGTAGGATTCGACCTGTAGGTTGTAATTTTCTAGTCGGAAACACATGCTTGCAGAGTGACAAGTTCAGGGTCATACTGGTGGTCACTAGTGCCTTCATATGGCACTAGGTACGTGTGTAGGGGCAGGACAGCAGCGGTAGCGGAATTCCGGGGTAGGTTTCCAGCCCAGGTGTTACATAATGTACCTGCACTAAATACAGGGGATCATCTGATCGGGGGGATCCTTTAGACTTTCTTTTTAGACTTTAAAGAACGTATCTGATATTAAGGCTATTTGTGCGTTGTCATTTTGATATGGTGCCATTCCTTCCTCTCTTGATTCACCTTTGTCGTAATGCTGATTTTCTTCTTTTTTTTTTGAGGGGGGGTCAAAGAAATCCGACATCATCAGCCTAATTTTCTAATTATGTTGCATGAAACGCCTCTTAAACATATCAATACATTTATTTAAATACGCTTGTAGCATGACGAAGATATCAATATCATAGAAGACAGAAGCAAAGACAATTTTCGATTTGCAGCGTTCTTTAAGCCTTTATTTATACTCAGCCGTTAATACTTCTGCACTGATTGCTAAATATCTTACCGCTATACATCTCCCTTAATAATGAGTATTGCACATAAAAGTAATGACACATAAGTCAGCAATGACCTCACCCTTTGTTGTCAATAAAAGCTATTATTAGTAATGGCCATGTCCAATTCCTAAGATTATAGATAACAAAAAATGTGTAATGATCCAACCCATCGATATGTATTTTGTAAGTAAGTACATGTATAACTATATTTAATGTAAAATTAACCGTTACTCCATGAATCTAAAATAAGTGAATCCTACCAAAAAAAAAATACCACAAAAGAACAGAATTAACCCAAAGTACAGTTTACAAAAATATAGTGTACCGTTAATGTGTATGAGTTTGTCATTCAGATTTTCAATTAATATCACCAGAATGACAAACTACATAATTAGGCCGAATCATTCCATTCCATTGACACTATCTACCAGCATGTATTAAATTAGATGAGAAATTACATGCAGAAAACTATTCATTATTTGCATCATTCATTAAAAAAATGGACTGTCCAGCACTCCTCAAAACCTAAATTTTTTTTACAATATTAGTAGTATAAATATAATAAAAATTATGCACTGTCCCGCAGCACAGTCAATACTCTCTTAATGCAGATACAATACTTTCAAATTGAAGTGGGCCTACATATCATCAACTCTTTGCCTAATGTCAACTATGAAATATATGTACTTTTTTTTCTATCACCCAGAGAGTTGCAATATTTTGCAATACATTTTACCATATTACCCTGACTATGTGAGAAAAATTATCCACATTGTAAAAAAATGTCGTCAAAATAACGAATGATTCCTCGTCCCAAAGTTGCCAGAGAGCCGTTGTTATTTTCACAGAGATGTCATTATTTTCACAGAACTTCCTTTGTAACACCATGCTGCCACCTGGGGGTTTTTGTAAAAACTATACACTGGCCCCCTCCTTTACAATTCACTCTTCGGTTTTACAAGGATCCCTAGTAGATTCAACAGTTATTTTTTGCACTGCATCTATAGGGCAGATAGCTATTCCTGTAATATGGGGGTCGCCATTTTTGTTTTTAAGCCCCCCCCCCCGACACCATCTTGGATTTTATCACAGAATTCTGGGTAATCTCTTATCTCCACCCTCATTCACTACAGAACAATGGTCACTGATAAGGCTGATAAGCTGCACCTACCCTTATCTTAATCACCCTAAGTACCTACCCATTATTTCAGGTGTGAGGGGGGTGGATTAGGTTGATAAAAATACAATGGCCTGGGTGTACTCAATGTGGGTGTCTCTTATTGAAATATCAAAGTTTAGTTTCTCTTGTATTTAAAGTATTAGAATTTTACTAAGGTTATCTAGTTAAAGTTGAAGGTATTTGCTATACAAAGATGCAAGTTTTAGAAAATTCCTACAGATAGTAAATGAGGAAGAGACCATTAAAGTAGACTGCACAAAGAGGCCAAATGTTGATCTAGCCCCCGACTACATGAGCCACCTAATTGATTTTCCTCAGTACTAGCAATGTGCTAGTGCCGTATAGATACAACTTAATATTTTGTTTTGATACAGCAATTTTTAAATTTTACCTGTCATGTAATATGTAACCTTTTTTTCAACTGAGATGCTTTTAATTTATAAATGCTCTTCACCAATGGTTAGAATAGAAAGAACACTTATCTAGTCTTTACCCAAAACCACCAAGCAGCTAACCCAAATAAATGTGGATATCAATTAACACATTTCAGTCGATCACATTTCCCTGTATATCCATTAACAACCACCACGTCTACTATCATGATATGTATTCCTGGTACATGTAGTAAAATGAGAAAAGACATACATCTTACACTGTAAAAACAGTGTTTAGGGATTAAACACCAGTGTTTAGAAGTTAAACACTTGGTTAAACACTTATTTGTCCCACTTTTCTCAACTCTTCTTAAGTGTTAAACGCGTTCAATTTTAAACGCGTTTAACTAGGAAGTGTTTAACCAAGTGTTTAAATGCTAAACACTTAAACACTTCAGTGTTTAGGTGTTTGAGAATAAGTGTTTAAAAGCTAAACACCTAAACACTTCAAGTGTTTAGATGTTTAAATGTTGGTGTTGAGAAAATTTGGTGTGTATCTTTAAACACCTTTTTTGCAGTGTACCATGGAATGTCCAAGTGCATATCTTAATTCTCCCAATTAGAAGTTTTTTTGAGGCGATCAACGAAGAGTGCTAGCTCAGTAACAAAGGTGGCTCTCACTGTGTGGCTTTGATTGCTGCCGGTTTGCAGCATGAGGGGTGCCATGGTAGTGGTAGTACTCTTGTAGTCAGTGAGGGATTTGTCCGCGTCCCCCACATATCCACAGACCAGGTGGAGCATGTCCCTGAGATGACCGTACACGTGTTCTACCCGCTCCAGGTTAGTTTTGTTCAGCTCCAGGTTCATGGCTTCTCCATATTTGTGGATGCTGCAGTTGTGGACAGTGAACAGGCCGAAGTAGTTACTGACGACATCCAGTAGGGTGTTTGCTGAACTTGCCGTCTGTTAAAGGCAAGAACAACGTCAGGACTGACTTGTCAAATGGAAATGTCACTGTGTACCGGGTTGGAGGGGGCCATGTTCACCCCTCGGGCTCAGAGGAGGAGGAGGAGGAGGCAAAATGATTAAGACAGCGTTAGACCAAAGGGGCCCACAAAAAATACACCTCTTTTGACCAAATAAAAATAATCTGCAAAAGAGGTCGACCGCGACATTTTCGGTGGCTCCGAGGGAAAGGAGACTAGAAATAGCTCAACTCCTTTAAAAGGGGAGAGAAACTGTGCATTCACGTGGAAACCTATCAATCCTACCACGTTGTCAAATAATGAGAATTGCCCGGGGGGGGGGGGGTACTTAGGGTTGGATGGGGTACCGACTGCCAAACGGCCCTCAAACTCGGGACCGGTGAGATGCTACACAGGCCCAAAAACAGGGACCAGTGACTGGGTGCACCTTAAAAAGGGGGCCGATAGACACCCCCCTACCAGTACCAGGGAAATGTGCATGGTCATCAGCACATCTAATTAATTAAATTAGGATTAGGATTGTCTGATGCTTTGTAGATCATAGAGAAGAGAGACAAAGCCAGCTCTATAACATTCCATTTAACACCTTGATGGGAAACTAAGTGTTTGCCTCTGTCTTTATTAGTTTATAAACTGTCACATAAACACTGCGGGCTTCCCTATCCCACTTAAAAGGGTCTATTTCTCCTCTTTTCTATCCCCTCAGGATGTGTGTGGTGCACATATGCGCGGGCACTGACGCATTCCTCTGTGAAATTGTGTAATCTAGTTCTCGCCATGAATATGACCTTAGATGTCGAAATGGCGTTAAACATCTATTACTCACTCACTCACTCATAAAAACTGCAAACAAGGGTGTTCTCAACAAATTGTCTGACAGAGACGAGTGGCTTTGTATCCCTTGAAATCAGGGGACAGGTGGATCAAGGACCTTGAAATTAGAGGACCGGTGGATCATTTATGGAAACTAGGACCGGTCCGATCCCCTTGATTTAGGGGGCCGGTAGTTTGGCAGTCGGTGGATACCATCATAGAGTGGGTAGCCCCCCCCCCCCGTGGAGCATTGCCTAAACACCATTCAGGAATCCCTCAAACTAAGAAATTTCACTCATATATGCCTCAGGTATTTGTTGTCTTATCATGTTGTTGGAAAGCGAAAATACCCAGAACGCCTTTTAAGATTAGAAAGAAATATATAAAGATCCCTTACCTTCAGACTCCATTCTTGTTGCATCTCGGTGGAAGTCAGCACCTTGTAGGTTTCACTATCAGGTTCAATGTTCTGTATCAAAGAAAGAG
Organism: Acholoe squamosa; assembly: GCA_949317995.1. Classification (NCBI taxonomy): domain Eukaryota; kingdom Metazoa; phylum Annelida; class Polychaeta; order Phyllodocida; family Polynoidae; genus Acholoe; species Acholoe squamosa. The sequence goes on from OX439043.1 coordinate 59,166,472, forward strand.
TGAAAAAGGTTATATGACACAACAATTCCCATGGCAATTTCTCAGTCATCTGTTGACAAATTAGAAAGTGGAGATAACAGAAAGTGTCGCTATTTCGATATCAGAGTAACTAATTCTGGTTTGAGAGCAAAGTTTCTAACTTGATATCAGAGTGCTAACAGCGACATAGCTGTCCAGACTTTGCTATTAACTTTATTACCAAAGTTCTATTTGTTTTAAAAGATCTAACATGCAAATCAACTTTTTTAGTTTTGATTGAAAAAATCTACCTCAGATATATATCAAAATCACAAACTGTAGTAAACTGATTAAAACAACTCACATTATGATAAGCCACTTCTAGGGGATGAAGGTCGTTGCCGTGGCTACTCTGAGCGATGCTTCTGATCTCCTGCTCTGTCTGGCTGGCGGTGTCTGAAGTCTGAGGGGTAGTGCTCACGTAGTTATACGTCACAGCACTTGTTGTAGCAGGACTGGAGCCTGCCAACAGGTTGGCACATGTGAGACCAGTGGGTAAGGGACAGGAGAGGTCGTCCCTCCTGTACCTGCCTGGTCTGGCCTCGCAACTCTGAGAGTGGACGCCCAGAAGGAGGAGTAGACATAGAGCAGCTGCCGGGATGAGGGGCCAACCTGGAGGGGAGAAAGTGACACCTTCAGATAACATAAGCCTGATGAACCCTTCACAGGCCCCCGCATAGTGGTTTAATGATCCATGGAGCTTTTCTTGTGATAATGCAGAAATGCTCAGTTGCGGTTAACAAGGGGGGTATTTGGCACAATAGAACAGTACAATGTACTCAAACTCCAAAACTTTTAAAAGTGGAATATATTCGTCTTATAATGTGTATGCTGCTAACTTGACAGAATTGAGAATGGTTCCAAAACTGGAACATATTCGTCTTATGTTTTGACAATGTCAGTTTATTAAGTGTGTGATCGTTACCGGTACTTTTGATGCAGAGGCCAAAACAAGGGGGTGCTGATCAAACTCATTGATCGGGAGTTTTGAATCAAGAAGAAAACAAAATGTATTGAGCGTTGACTCTATAGAAATAAACCTATGATTTGAGAGATTCGCTAGCTTTATTGATAAACCTCATCCTAACAACATTAATGCTCCCATTGTAAAATCTAATCCATGTGGACTTAATATTGACTATGTACATTCCCCTTCCCATTATGTGGTAGAAATAAATGAATAAGATATAAAAGAAAAATTTGTCAAAAGGCTGAAGAGTATAGAAATATATACTATCCCTAAACACACAATATATTAGTGTAGGTACATTTAGATGTGTCTATATAGGAACTGCATCCCTGTCACATTGGCAAACCTAGAAGTACTTATGTATATGTGACAGTGTACATAACTATAGAACTAGTGTCCATTTTTGGTATAAAACATTGATAGAGTTGGAAACGTACCATGGATGCGGGCAGTGGTAGTTTGAGGTGACATGCTAGTAGATGCTATTGGTCGAGCTCTGTATGCGTTGCTAATGCTTGTCGGCGTTCTAGTCGCTCGGAGTGAATGCTTAAACCTCTGTGCTTATACTTAAATTTGAAGGGTACCCCTCTCTCTATATATGGATACGCTGCACCGCATCCCACTCACATAACTACTAATGGAAAAGTCCACTTCCTTAATTCTTCATGACGTCCTTCCTATTTTAGACCCCCCACCCTTAATCCATACCCCCCCCCCTCCACGGTTACTGGGTGGGCGGACTTGATTGTTGTCACTAATGTTGAACAATGAACCCGGTAGGGCAACTACAAGACATGGAATCTCAGTCTTGACTTAACTCAGTGGATACTGCTGAATTGTGAAAAAAAATCACTATTTGAAATACTGCTAGGTTTATATGGCCGAGCAGACAACCAGAAAGGATAATCTCCAGGGTCGGATCCAGGATTTTGAAGGGGGGGCGCCCCTCATTTAGCCCCTAATTTTGGCTAAATTCTAGGGTAAAAAAGTTATGTAAACTCTTAAGTACATGGGAAAGATCCGCCACTGATCTCGATAGTTTCGAGCCCACTGATTATAAAAAAAAATGTTTTCTACAAGTTTGTCCTTTCTTGTTTTGGCTTCAAATCTAAAAAAATAGGCAGTCAAATGGAGCTATCGATGTTATCTTTAACTACCTCTGCTCTTTTTCTTCATTTTGTCTCTTACGTCGATAGTCCACTTGGCATTTTTCACACGATTGATACATATAGGGTAGATTAACCTAAAGACGACCACATACCTAGAGTTGACCACCTGTCAGCTTGTTTTTCTCATTTTCACATGTAGTGCATTGGTCTTAAACCCTAATATTATTGAAATAGAGGTGTTATAGTACCCCATAGAATGATGTCCTGGAATATATGAAGTTATTGTCATTGCATGATAATACTCTAAAGGTCCCATGTTTGAATGGTTTTTACCATGACCAGCTGGTCATTATATCAGAATTCTCCAATTTTGGTCTGATAATTTGAAGATGACAAGTGCTCACATATACACCATTTTGACTCTAGGCATAGATAAATATCTTTGCTAAATGATAGCATAAGGAAATGTGCAGAAATGTTACATACTTTCTGTATAGGACTTATTTCCTATAACATAACAATTTCACCTTGAGATGACCACAATTTCACCTTGAGCAGACCACCCCTTACTGAGTTATTTATGCATTTCATTGAATAGATACAATTTTACCTTTACTGGAATCCTACTACTAGTAGTATGTAGAGTAAGTTGTGATACTGAGAGCATGATGATAAAATCAAGAGCTGGGTTAGTATAGTGCATATTTCAAATTGATTAAAGCACAGTTAAAACAAAGCTTTTTTAATGCAGGGTTAGATGTTTACCATATCAACAGGCATGCCATTGTTCCAATTTTCATTTTATTTTAGCCACTCTAAATCATATATTTTCCTTATGGTGCAGTATCTTTTATGATGCTATTTTATTTCAAATATATTTAAGGAACTTGTTTAATCTTTAACTTGATGCTTTAATCAAAAGGGCTTTATCAAAAGGGTGGATATTAAGTGGTCAACTCTAGGTGCAAATTGGTCTTCTCAAGGTGAAATTGACCTAAATGGAATGTTTATAGTAAGGGTGATAAACTAGAAATAAAATATATAAATGGATTTTCGAAATATAACAGGTACAAAAACCCAAACAATTATCTTCCATTCAGTGTATTTTGGAAATCTGAAGACCCAAAACTTCCAGAGATATTAGCAACTACAAATACCTGATTAAAAACCTGCACAGGAATGGTCGTCTTTAGGTTAATCTACCCTACATTTCCTATATAAATTTCTGCAACAGAGGCCTACTAGACAGTGAGTGTTACATTGATAGTCCCCTATAGCGGACTACCAATGGTATCAATGGACATCTTGTACAAACTCCGGATGTATAATAATATATGTGGCACAAGTACAAAAGGAACTGTCCTAACATGCATGATTTCCTAAAGTGGGCATATAGGCCTACCTGCCATGGAGGGAAGCAAGAAAAAAGAGACGGACAGCATGGGGCACATTCAAACCAGTCTAGTGTTACTCGTAACTCACAAACTGAAGTACCGGCAGTGATTAGGGATATTTCCAACAGGCAGATTCTATAGCTTGTACAATCTTATCTCTAAAAATGACGTTTCGCTTTACCTCTTCATACCTAGCAAAGCAGGATCGACCCTGCAAGTCTCACAGAAAGGAAACTGATTTTTATAGCGATTTCGTTCATTTATATAATTTCCATCCTAATTTAGTCTTAATCGTCTGTCATATGGGGAGAAGGGGCCCTCTAAGATATTTTCTTTTATTTACCTCATACAGGGTACTGTTCACACACTCTAGATTAGTATCACTCATTGCAATATTCGAGGGCGCGAGGGGCGTGCCCCCCCCTTTTTTATCAGTATTTATTTCCTTATTTTGGATCTAAAATATGCTATAAGGTAGCACCTTTTCAGGTGAGCCCCCACCTTTTGGGCCGCCCCCTCCTCCTTTTCAAACTCCGCAAACCGATGCTGATTTCTGTTTATGGTCTTCATGTGTGACTTATGAATATTCAATTTCTGATTAGAATATATTCAAACAACACAAAAGTTAACTAAATTTCGGAACTATGGGGGTAGCATTTCTCAGCAATACTTTGAGACCACCTGATAGACCTAAAATTATAGAGTTAGAACTTTTCTTTTACTTTGATAGCGTTCCATTGATAAGAATGAACAAAATATGTAACTTTTTTTTTCAATGACCTATGAATAACTCAATGTACAAAAATGCGCGAAATCCCCCCCCCCCGTCACTTGAAAGTCCCTCGCCTAGGTTTTCATATTTTAAGTAACTTGAAATGCACAATACCTTTAAAATCTTATGAGCCTTATTGGTTGTTGCATTTTGTCTGAAAGTTCGTGTTTCCCCCACTACTGACTTACCATTTCGCGCCTACGATGCACATTTGATGAGTAAAAGGTAATTGCAAATAAGAATGATAACGACCATGCTGTGCTGATTGCAGTGTATACTCTATCGGGGTGGATCTCATGCTCGCTGATCCACCGAAATACCGCTGCCACTCTTCAACTGGTATCAATAGCCGCTGGCCAGTCTCGTCCGGTTGGGATTCTAGGGAACTTCCTATCTCGTGTTTATGGATGAAATGACCTTCATACTACAGCATATCCTTAATTAATTTATTGTCCCTTTGATACTGATAAGAGTCTGATTGAAGTCATTTGTGTAATGGCCCCCTCCCACCCCTTCCTCCTCCCACCTCCTTCCCCTTAGTATAATACATATTGTGCGGACGTCCATTTTCTGACTGACACTCCCACCTCCACTGACCAATGAGCATGAAGTCTGATCATCCTACTAAGGACCCGGTCATTGAAGGAGAATGGCTAGTTTGTTGAGATCTGCCTGTAGTGTGGGTACGAACACGGACAGCTAGTCAGCCTGTATATTGTGGGTACAAACATGGGCAGCTAGTCAGCCTAGGTATTCTAGTGGTGCAGTTGTATAACAAATTGGCTATCACACGTACCATTATTCAGAGATGCCACTTTTCCTGGTTTACCAGGAATTCCTGGTTTTCGTTTCAAGATACCTGTATTAAATCATGTTAAATTCCTGGGAAAATGTGTCCAAAAAAATCAGTTTTCCTGGTTTTTGTTGGCCAGTCAGTGGCAACTCCGATTATTACTGCATGGCATCTATAGGCGGGGAAGGGGGGGGGGGGGCACGCCCTGACGGTGGCGAACAAGGATCTGTACTTGAGTATATATATATATATATATATATATATATATATATATATATATATATATATATATATATATATATATATATAATGGGTGGGGCTCCAGAAAATGTCCAATTTTGAGAAAAAATGATCAAATTTTTTAATTACCCTTAGACTTCTATAGTTTTACATGTCTGTGGAGGAGGTGATAAGACATGAGAATGCTAAATATTGTGAAGTTGGGATTTTTCCATCATTTTCTACTTTTTAGCTCAAAATGCATATATTTTAAGCATCAAGAGGGGTGTTACGTTCATCAGATTTGATTAAATGAGATAAAATTGTGGAAAAATGATTTTCAAACAATATACCATGATATATATTCACTGGAACCTGGTAGAGATGTATCTCTTCTATGCACAGAATATCATATATAAATTTTTCCTTTGTTTCCACATATCTTGTGTCATGCTTAAGATATCAGGTAAATTGAGAAAATGATGGATTTGCTCTAAGTTCATTTAAAAATTCTTGTAAACAACAAAAAAAATATAAAATTGAACAATGTTCCACTAACTGACAATTGGAAATGATTGTATTCACTTTTATTAGCTATACATATCTTGTGTCATGCTTAAAATATCAGGTAAATTGAGAAAATGATGGATTTGCTCTAAGTTCATTTAAAAATTCTTGTAAACAACAACAAAAATATAAAATTGAACAATGTTCCACTAACTGACAATTGGAAATGATTGTATTCACTTTTATTAGCTATACCTAAAGATATTTCTTTGATCTACTTATGCATTATAAAGGATTTTATCTTTGATAAGTCATTAGCCTGAATCCGATGAACGTAACATTTTTGGGGAAAATCATGAAATATCTCCTTAAAGAATATATCTATCTGGAAAATTCATATCCCATGCTGATTAGGTTGATTTTCTCAGGCTTACTGGTTGTTTAAAATTTTCTTCATGGATGATTTATGCCATACATATGCTATCATCAGTTTATCCGATGAACGTAACAGTCTGATGAACGTAACACCAAAAATCTGATGAACGTAACATAAATCCGATGAACGTAACATAAATCTGATGAACGTAACATTTATGATTGTGTGGTGGTCCCGCGTCGTCTTCGAGGTACCTTCGTGGTCCTCGTGGGCGACGTCGAGAGCACCTCTATTACCCGACGCCTGGGGGCGCTGGAGTCCGGCGCCACGTCACCACTTGGTCACGTGGCCCTCGACTCCAGTGTATATAAGGCCGTTGTACGGCCTTCCTCAGGGTCAGTCCAGCCCCGACTGACCATCGTGAGCGATGGTTGGCGGCTGCCCGGCTACCATATTCTAGTACTCCTCTGTGCTGCTGCACAGAGGAGGTGTATGTGGAATATCAACTGTAGACACTAGAAGGCCTAGTGTCGAACCTGTTATAGAGTTCAAAATCTCCCACCTGTAACTGTGATCGAGAACGGCTGATGCCTATGTGTTATTAGACAATAAAGTTTTAACTGGAACCTGAATAGTTGTTCTTTGTTGTTTATTGAAAGATTCGATTGAACATCGAGGGGTAGAACACTACACTGGTGCCGTGACCAGTTGTCAACTTTAGTCCGCATAGGTAATGCGAGCTTAAGTTCGACATGCAGGGTCACTTGGATGAAGGTGATGACCCCAATCACCAAAATCAAGTGACTACAGGCCCGTTAGTGGATAGAAATGATCCACTAATCAGTGGTGGTTTGAACCACTCTCTGATAATAGGTCCATCGTCTGACCCGTTGGGCCTGTATCAAAGGAGCCGACTACTCAATTGGCGAGTATCGACTCAACTCTCTCCGGCGGCTGAGAATTTCTTGAGGACACAGAGTTTGTCCTATGTAGAAAAATCAGCCTCGCCCGTTGGAACTCCAATGGGCCTTGGCAGTTGGTCCTTCGAGGGTCCCTCGCCCGTGTCGATACAAGGAAGTATTGACAGTGGCAGGGGACTCAACGAGAAGTTGCTGCAAGAGCAGCAATGCCAACTGCGCCAGGGTCGCCAGCAGTTGGATGCTCTCGCGAGTAACACCACGAAAGCTCAGGAGAAGAGTACAGAAATAGAGCTGAAATTGGAACAGCTTAGGCAGCAAGCGCTAGAGGCTTCGAACAAGACTCAGATCGCGAATAGAGAACTTACTGATCTTCAGGAGAAGGTCAAGCAGCTCTCTAGCGAAAAAGAGTCCTTGCTTGCAACGAAGTCGGAGATCGAGCGTAGTCGATTGACAGCAATGGATTGTCAATCCCTAAAAGCGAAGATCGATCGCCTTGCTACTAGCTGCCGAGAATGTGTCGAGAGAGCTCGAAACGATTTTCGGGATGCCCAACACGAGCAGACGTCCCTTAAACATAAGTTGAAACTACAAGAAGTAGAAAAGACTATGTTGGAGGAACAACTGCAAGAGTTGCGGCATGAGTTGAACCAACAATCAGCCGAGCATACTGAAGAAGTAGCTGAGCACCTAACGGCTTATGAAAAGCAGGTCAAACAGCTACGTCAGGAACGGGAGTCGTTACTCTGTCAGATGCAAGCTGACGAGGATGCTCGAGCCAGGGACGAGGCAGAAATGCGTCGTCGCTGTGAGGAACGAATCGAACACGCAAACAAAATGGCAGAATATCAGGTTCTAATGGAACAGAAAGCGAGGCACGAGGCCGAGCTTAATTCCTTGAAGTCTGAATCCCTAGTAGCCCAATCACTGAAAGATCAGAAGGATTCGGATAATCTGGGAGCCATGCGTGGAGAAATCGATAAGCTCCGACGAGAGATATTGTCTCGCAGGAAGGCTGATGAAGCCAGGGTGAATAAAGAAGTTCGTGATGAACTCGCACTCGAGGAACGTCTGAAGGAGCAGACGGAATCCAAATTGCGTGCCGCTAGACTTCGAGAGAAGCAACAAAGTAGTGAATGCAGCACTACTAGAGTTGCTACTCAAGAGGACCTAGTCGAAAACCCTGACTACAGAGAGTGGCTTGATCGTGCCATGAAGGAGGTCAAGCAGCTCTTCGCCATCAGCGAGCAACGAGATCTCTCGAAGCCCGAACATGCCCGCCTGGAATTCCTAGTGTCGGAATTAAGACAGGCGGAACGTTCAAAACAGCAGGCTGAGATAGATAGAATGGTGGGGGCAATCGACGACATCTCGAAAGTGGATTCGAGGTCATGTCGGACCCAACCTGTTCCTTCGATGCCGCGCACCGATGGTCTAAGTGGAGTGATCGGACAGTTCTCGACCCCTACCACGACCCAACAACATGTTGATCCACCCAAATATAGGGATATCAGATTCGAGGCTTTGCGCCTGAGTGACGCCGATTCTGGTAACCCCTGGGGGATGAATCATAGTCATGCAGACACGACTATGAGAAACATGGGGATGGACCATCAAATACCTAGAAGAGGTACAACATTCGCTCTTGATCAGGTCAGGAGATCAAGCAGAATGTTTGAAAATACCTCTATCGGGCATGAACCAGCCTGAACTAGGTCAGTCGAGTGCCCTCCATTTACATGGAAGGACGAGTGGCTCCGTTGGTACCACGGATTCAATCACGTCCGTCGAGTAAATGTGTGGACCTCGAGTATGGCATTAGCTCAACTCCTCATGTTACTCCAAAATGGCCCCGCAGCTGATACTGTGTGGCTATGGGAGGAGCATGGAGATGGGACTTTGGATGGACTGGTCGACATGGTAACGGAAGCCATGACTTCTAGCCTCCAAGATCCCATTGTCACAATGGAGAAGAGATGCTAAGGCAAGAACGAAAGCATTAGAGCCTATGGCTTTGCTTTGAGACGTCTTGCCGGCGATGCCTATCCAGGTGTGGACTTCTCGGTTGAATGGCTCATAACCAAAGACAACCAGTTGTTCATAGGAGGATTGTATGACGTTGATTTACAACAAGACGTTCTTCGAGAGTGGCGCACTTACATGTCCCTCAAGGATCTCATGGACTTGGCAGACGAGTTGTTGCGGAAACGACAACTCCTGCCGAAGTTGGTGAATCCTACCTCGACAAATGCATTGTCGGCGTTGGCCAACGCCGCTTTGGTCGAGGAGGGACAGGGGGAGGTGTCCTCATACTCGAAGCCCGGGGCGGGGAGTAAGACTAAGAAAAGTCAGAAATCCGCTGGTAAATCGAAAACACCAAACAAGGCCTCCAAACCCAAGGTACAGGAACAGACCTTCTCGCTGAGTCAATTAAAGAATTTACTCAGGGTTATCGAGGGAGGGGATGTCCCTGTTACTAACTCGGAGAAGCCGAGTACCCCTCCGTCCGACGCCAAGTGTTGGAACTGCAAGAAGCAGGGGCATTTCGCACGAACTTGCCCCGAGCCGATTAAAGGTCTACCACCTGACGCGACGGAAAACTGAGGCGGGCGGCTCGACGTGGCAATCGAGCTGCCCGACCATCGAAAAGCCAAGGTATCAGCACCTCTGGCACTCCTGATCAGACGACAGTAGATTCGAGGGAACTAGGTAAGGTCCCGGTAGGGCCGTCCCAGCCCTTTACCACAGCGGCACCGGTTGATCACCGGTCGGGTTCCGAAGATGTCGGTGTAGAAAAAGCCTCAATGGCCAAGGAACAGGGTGCTGGAAGCCCGAACTCCGAGGTCGAGGGTTCGACTGGATCGAAAGTGAAAGTCGACGCCGGGAGAGAAGCCCTGATGCGGCAGCTGGCCAGAGTCTGCGCAACAGAGCTTACCTCAGATGATCCCTGTCTCTCTTTTCTGAAGAAGAGAGGGATCGATCTGAGTACTGACGTAGGGTTGAGAATGCTAGCAGGAACCGCCCCCTTATCGGGGAAACGATGGTACCTGTCTGCAGAGATTCGAGGGCATTCTCTAGACTTCCTGATAGATACTGGTGCCAGCCACACCATTGTCTCTCGGGAACTCGCGAAAACGTTAGTAGTGCAGTCAGATAATCTCTACGAGGGAATAACGGCGTGCACTGCGTCTGGAGCCGAAATGCGGACCTATGGTCGATTGGTTCTACCTCTTAAGGTCGCATCGACCCACTATGTGTTTAGCCCAATAGTGGCCGATGTGGCTGACGATGGCATTCTGGGGCTCGACTTCGCGGCACTATACAGTATGATCCTGAACCCAAGGACGGGTCAATTGGTCATGACCGAGCCGGTAGAAGAGCACCATCAGTGTAAACTGAAGAGAGTGTCATCGATAGCCTCAGTAGCACAGACCACTAGGATACCTGCCAGACATCGGTGCGATGTCTTGGTAAAATCCGACGGTCTGGAAAGAGACCGACAGGGCATAGTCGAACCCGACCTGAAAACTCTGAGAAGTTTTGGGTTGGTTGGTGAGGCTGCCCTTGTCAGCAATGTCCGTCGAACAGTGTTTCCCGTCTGTAATCCACTGAATCGAGACATTGTCCTGGAGAAAGGCCAGGTGGTCGGTACTGTACAGTACGCTGACAGAAACGGTGAACTCTCTTCACCGGAGGTAGGATCTGTGATCATGCGTCTCGAGCAAGAAGCTGCAGACATCGAGACGGCGGAAATCGCGAGCACCCGCACGGGGGAGCTCCCTACCTGGCTGTTAGACATGTATGGCGACACCCACCTGACCCAGCCAGAAGAAAGACTGAAGCTGTCCGCCTTACTACGTAAGCATGTGGATGTCTTTAAATCCCCAGATGAACTGTGATGCACAACCTATCCGAGTCCCTTATAGAAGGATTCCGCTGAGCAAGAAAGCTGCGGCGGATGAACAACTTAAGGAGATGTTGGATACGGGGGTGGTTAGGCCAAGTACTAGTCCCTGGTCCAGTCCCGTCCAGATGGTGACGAAGAAGGATGGGACCATGAGATTCTGCGTCGATTATCGATGTCTGAATGGAGTGACTAAGAAAAATGCCTACCCCCTCCCGCGCATCGACGAATCCTTGTATGCCCTAGGAGGAAACAAGTGGTTTAGTTGTCTCGATCTCCAATCTGGATATTGGCAGATCGGGATGAATCCCGACGACGTCGAGAAAACCGCTTTTTCCTACCAGAGGGGGCTCTACGAGTTCGATCGAATGGCGTTTGGTTTGTGTAACGCCCCCGCCACATTCGAGCGAATGATGGAGGAGATGTTGAGAGGTTTGCTGGGTAAAAGTTGCCTGGTTTACCTCGATGATATCATCGTCTTCGGCAAAACGACGGATGAAGCAATGGCGAATCTGGCAGAAGTTTTCAACAGGATTCGAGCATGGGGACTGAAGTTGAAACCTAAAAAGTGTCAACCTGGGCCTGGGCCGAATCGTGTCTGAACAGGGTATAGAAGCCAACCCGTGGAAAATTAGCGATGTAATGACTTGGGCTAGGCCCACTACAGTGAAGGAAATTCGATCCTTCATTGGTTTTTGTTCCTACTACCGAGAGTTCATCCCGGGGTTCGCGGAACTCGTAAGCCCTTTACAGGACTTAGTGATCCAAAAACCTAAAGGTAGTAGAGATCGTTACGAGGCATTCGCGTGGACGGAAAGAGCCGAACATGTCTTTGTCGAGTTAAAACGAAGTTTCAGGGAGACACCTGTGCTTCGATTCCCCACACCCGACGGTCGTTTTATCTTGGACACTTACGCTAGTAATACCGCGATCGGGGCCGTTCTATCCCAAGTGCAGGATGGAGCAGAGGTCCCGATCTCGTTTGCTAGCAACACTCTAAGTAAAACACAACGAAACTACTGCACCACCAAAAGGGAACTGCTGGCGGTTGTCGTGTACACCAGGAAGTTTAGCAATACCTCTATGGTGGTAACTTCACTATCCGCACCGATCATTCGTCTTTGAAATGGCTCCTGAATTTCAAAGAGGCTGAAGGAATGATGGGTAGGTGGCTGGCCCACCTTTCGGAGTTCGGTCTCGAAAACTCTAAGATCGAACATCGAAGTGGGGCCAAGCATCTAAACGCCGATGGTCTTAGTCGTATCCCTGTGCGGCTATGCCAGAGGTCGGATTGCACAGACTGTGGCAGTCATAATGCTGTTTTGGCAGCTGTAGGTAGTTTAGTAGACAGCCGGGTGGGTGTTGCATTTTGGTCTCTCGATGAACTCATTGATGCTCAGAAAGCGGACACCGACATCAAACGAGTTGCTGAATGGCTAGTTAAGGGGGCTAAACCCACTAGGCCTGATGTATCAATCGAGAGCACCGAGGTACGGAAATTAGTAGGGCAATGGCCTCTATTAACCTTCCGTGAAGGCTTGTTGTGTCGCTGGAAAGTCGAGGCGGGTCGAGCTAGACGCACGATTCAAGTAGTTGTACCACGCCAACTGAGGGGTGAGGTACTCTCCTTTTGCCATGGACACCGAACGGCGGCACATTTTGGTCGTAAACGAACGCTCGAGAAAGTGAAAAGGAGATATTACTGGCCCGGAATGGGAAAGGACATAGGTCGTTGGGTTCGGCATTGTCCTACCTGTTGCCTGGTAAAGCCCGGCGAGGGCATGGGTAAGTCTCCTCTGCACCAAGAGTTGTTCGGGGTGAGATTCGGGAGGATAGCTATGGATATCATCTCGGGATTTGCACCCACGCCAAACAAGAATACTTGCATGTTAGTAATCCAGGATTACTTCACCAAGTATGTACGCGCTATTCCCCTACCAAATCACATAGCAGAGACCTGTGCAGAGGCCTTCGTGGACGAATGGGTTTTGACCTTTGGAGTCCCGTTGCTTCTGCATTCCGACCAAGGTCGAGAATTTGAGTCTCGACTCTTCTCTGAGATGTGTGAATATTTGACGATTGTAAAAGAGAGAACCAATCCGTACAGACCACAGAGCGATGGTCAGGTAGAAAGGTTCAATAGAACATTGATTCAGAGTCTGACTATGTTGGTAGACAAACATATGGACGACTGGGATGAACAGGCGAAGTATGTGGTGTCCGCATATAACAGCTCTGAACACAGTTCTACTGGATGCAGTCCAAATATGATGGTCTTCGGGGAAGAAATTCTCATGCCAGCGGATGTGATTTTCGGCTCAATCGAGAACCCACTCGAAGTCCCTTGTTCCGTCACTTTCGTGGAACAACTTCGTGACCGATTGAGAGAGAGTTACAGCATGGTAAGAGAAAACCTAGGTAAATCTGCGGAACGCCAGAAGGTCGGGTATGACTATGGGCTAAAGCAGAGAAGATACTCAGTTGGGGAACAGGTGGTGAGGTACCACACCCCCAGGCAGCTATGAAGCTTGCTCCCAACTGGGATGGGCCGTTCGTAGTAGATTCTGTCCTCTCTGAGTCGACATTATTACTTCGATCATCCCACGGATGGTTGCAAAAGAGCAATGTCGATAGAGTGCGCCGGTGGTTGGGCGTAGAGCTATCACAAACTGTCGAGTTGTTGCAACCACAACTTGATGATGATTCACCTTCTCGTAAGGCTACGAAAAGGGCTAAGTCTGTTTCTGGACAGGTCGAAATAGAGATCGAAAGGTCGTGGCCGGAAGTTCAGTCTAAAAAACAAACTACGCAGGGTCATCGAAAACGACAGCAAAAGGCTTGAAAACTGAGCGAGGTGGAGGTGTTGGATGCCAGTAAACCATCAAAGCGGCGTCGTGGTCGACCGGCCCGTCGAGATAAGTCGAAAGCATCTAAACAGCCTTTGAAGGGATGTCTGAAGCCCGACCCCCTCTCAAAGGTGCGAACGACTGAACAAACTTCACATCGAAACGTCTCGATTGAAGTCAAAGATCAGTCACTCCAGTCCGGACCTATGACTCGAGCGAGGCTTAAGCGCCAAGGCTCTTGAAAGGAACGGTCAGCGAGTGTCGAGGATGAAAGGAAATCCAGAGCAAACACTCTGGCTCCTACATCCACACCGTCACAAGTGATGGGAGGCAGACGCCAACGGAAACGGGTTAATAGCCCGGTCGGCCTGGCCACATCAAAGGACGGCGGCTAGGAGGGGGTGATAGTAACCCGCCCCGAGGCTCAACACTCATTCCTATAGTAAAGGTTAGAATCAGGAAAAGTCCTAGATTAAACCCTACTCAGTAATCGATGATTCGCACAATACTAAGCAGCAGCTTTACTAACCTGTTTTTTTAATGAGGCTTTAAAATAACGGGTGCCGTTCTTGAGTAAATCTGTCTGTGGATGTGAAGCCGACGGTGAATAAAAAATTACACAACGAGAAGTCATACGATTGCCTCTTAGTTTGAGACAACCTGATGCTAGAAACATGGAAATATGGGGCCTCCGACTTTTATTTTAACTGTGAGGATGGGTTCCCAGCATAGGCTGGTGGATTCTGCCCGAAGGGTAGATCCATATTGGAACCATTTTTTTTAATCCCGGTAGTCTGATGAAGGGGGGGTGCCCAAATTATCCATGTTAATAGTGTTGGAACCCATAGACAGCATAGGAAATAACGGCATATGCAAACATTGCGACTGGAGAACCAGAGCGTGACGGTAAGGGGAGAGTGAGTCGTTCTATTTTTTGAGCATTACCTTATTTGGTCATGGCGTGATGCGCTGTGGACCAATAGGGTTCGCCCTCCTCGGTCACGTAGGCCCTTCCTCCAATCAGAGGCGTGCGCCATAGGGATAAAAGGCCGCGCCGCACACCACGGAGGTCACATCACACGCAGATTAGCTGGACTAAGCCTAGCTTATTCAAGCTGGTACGCTCCGCCCCGGGGACTTCCTACCTGAGTGTAGGAGGTCTCCCCTGCCTAAGTGTCGAGGGACACGACCTGCTTGAGCGCAGGTTCGTGTTCTCTCGAGGCTCTAGTCTTCGGTCCCTCGAGCCGCCTGAGGCATCTAAGCAGCAGAAGCGCGACTTGAAAGTCGCAGCTGCTGCCGCCTCGAGGGACTCCTCCCCCGATGAGATGGAGGTCGACGAGCCGTCGACACCTGCTCCATCGAAAAGTGCTACCCCTTCAGGTTCTAAGGGCAAGAAGCCCACTGAATCGAAGGCATCCAAGGGTACCTTGAAAGACTTCAAGATCCCTAAGGTGCCCAAGAAGGAAGGTAGCAAGAAGGAATCCGCAGCCAAGAAGGCTCCAGCCCGGGAAAGGAGTAGCGAGTCTACTGCACCACCGGAACCTGGAACCGAGCCGTCGGAGGTCGATGCCGGTGCCGTGGAGAGCACCGTATCCTCACCCCCAGACACGGCCAAGGCTGTCGACGAGTGGAAGCGGCTGTCAGCGATCACTGCCAAACGACGTACTGAGTACGTCGATGACAGGCCACTGACCAAGCTTCAGGACTACCGCAAGAACGGTCAAGTGGTACTCCCTAGTCTCGTCGGGAAGGATGGTAGTGACGACGAGGAATGGTATTCGGATGATAGTCATGCCATTGACTGGTATGTCTCGATGATCGAGAATATCATGAATGCCTCAGACTCGTCGGGGGTGTCGCTGCCCGAGCGACAGCGGATTGGGTTTGCATGGCGCATCTTCAATCCAGGGCAGCAGTGTGCTTTCGAGAACTGCACACTTAAGGGGTTTCCCCCTCGCGTATACGCGACAGACGGCAGGTATGCTCGATACTTGGTTGAAGAGCATCGGGCCGTCCGTCCGCAGTTCGGTTGTGTTAAGGTGGAAAAGACCATTCCATGTTATCAGGACCCTGATGACCCGACCTCTCCTCCTTTCGTGACCTCACGAAGGGGCTTGATGGCGCGTCATCTCAAGTCGTACAAGCAGCCCCATAAGTACAACGCCGAGGGCGCTATCCAACTAGTGGAGACACTGGTTGGAAAGTGTGAACGGAATGAAAAGACAGGCGCGCCGACTAGACACTGGATGCGGATGGCTCCCGCACCCCCGTCTACGAAGCGCCTGTATATCAGACCGGAACTGATGCCCGCTTTCTACGGTGCCTACCCCGAGTTCAGGGTAGAGCAACGGAAGAAGCGGGAGGCCAGTCGTCCTCGAGACCCAGGACCGACAGCTTCTACGAGTGGGAACAAGAGGCCCCACTCTACAGAGGCTGGGAAGTCTGCCGGTTCGACTGAACCCAAGAAGCCTAAGCCGCAGGCTGCTCCCTCGAAGCCCGAAAAGGCATCGAAAGCCGCCCCGGCCCCGGCTCCTAAAAAGTCGAAGACTGCTTTGACCGGTTCGGCCAAACCAAGCACCAGTGGTGCTAAAACTGGAGGCAAGACGGTGGAATCCCGGAGTGGTCGTGATCGGCAACCCAAGGTGACCACCAACTCGTCTCCCCCTGTCAAACCCCCTGCGGCGGCGGAAGACAGCACCCCAGCTGCCACGCCGCTTGTCCACGTGGGAGGCGCGACACTGACCTCGGCAGCAGGAGCTAGCTTCTCTAATGTCGTGACAGGCGCCGACACCCCGACAGCAACCTTGCTTTGGGAGTTGGCACAGCCTGCATACGGCGATGGCGTCGAACGTGAGGTCCCGAAGACGTTCGTGGAACATTGTAAGGGACTTCTACAGATGACGGGCAGCCCTGCTATCGA
This sequence comes from Acholoe squamosa, assembly GCA_949317995.1. Taxonomy (NCBI): domain Eukaryota; kingdom Metazoa; phylum Annelida; class Polychaeta; order Phyllodocida; family Polynoidae; genus Acholoe; species Acholoe squamosa. The sequence goes on from OX439043.1 coordinate 59,183,217, forward strand.
CAAATTCGGTGAGGCATTTCGTGAGGAAGCGAGTGCCTACTTGTTCGGCCTGTTTGATAGAACAAACATGGCCATCCGTAACGAGCTCCTTCCGGCTCTTAGGGATGAGGCGCGCCAGACCGTTCAGATGGAGATGGACTCTCGTCTGACCGATGTCTGAACGCGTCTCAATAACTTTGAGTCACAGGCCCAATATGATATTACCAAGAGGGATAGTATCATAGAAGGCTGGGAGGATATCGACCGCGAATTCTTTAGAGTCTTCGGGGTCCAACTCTCGGAATGGATGAAGGACAAGCACCATGGCGTCCGAACCCTGAAGCCCGTTCGAACTGAGCCCTCTCGCGAAGCGCAGAGGTACCTCGTCGAGGGTGGAGTGGTCCCTGATGTCAGGACGCTGGCGGCTCAGACGAATCCTTTGAGAGAATTGTCTCCAAAAATGGACAGTCTGAGCTCGGCTATGACGATGTTGGGCCGAGAGCAGGTGGTGCAGGACAAGCCTGACACCCCGGGTAGGTCTCTCGGTGCCTCCGTCTACCCACCAGCAGCCCCGTCTTCCTCCTCGGTTCCCTTGATAACCCTCTCGGGAGCCACCGAGCCTACACCGCCACCGGTCCAGAGAGTGGTGTCACCGAGGATCCATCCGGATCTTCATGGCATCACGCCTCTGGCCCCGGCGAATGTAGCCGTCTGCCCGGACCCGTCGGCTTCCGCCCAAGCAGTAGAACCTGCCGAGGCGGAACAGTCGATGGATATAGACGGGGACGTCGATGTCGTCGGTCAATCTCCAACGGCTCCCCCTGACCAGGAGACAAGGACGACCTTGAAGGTCGGGAGAGCGACGACGACGACGGAAGCGACTCAGCAGACTCGGCCGTTCTCCACTCAGATGCTGAGGGGGACTCCCGGGATGCACCCGAGACCTCTAACGAGGCTTGGAGTACGACAATGGACCGTGTGGCCCCATTGCCGGAGTCGCCGACGTTTTCGGGCCAGCTAGCCGCCAGTGCTTCACATGAGGAGGAGTGCACTGACGGAGAGCAGGCTGAAATCGACGCCGCTACAGAGTCCATCTCGGAGGATCAGTAGTATGATACTACTGCTCCTCCTCTTCAGCTTGGATCGCTGACATCGAACAGAGTCTCGATGTCAGCACGGAACCCCCGGGAACTCGTTCCCGGACGACGGTGTACCCTCCACGAGTGGGGGTACCTTTCCAGTCCCCGGACCTTCCTGCGAAGCTGTGTGGATCCGACGCCACCCTGGTCTTAGGGCCCGGTGGTGCCACACATCCTCGGCCTCACGGTCGAAGGACCATCATAGTAGTACTGTACACTATCGATGGGCTTCCTACGCTGGAAGGAGCTTCTCAACGAGACAGGGAGGAAACGACACGACCCCGGTTGCCATACCCGGTCGTGCCTCCCTCGGATCGACCAGGAGCAGGTCGTGAAGCAGTGTTTCGACACTGGTCTCCTACGTTGGATGGAGCAACGCCTTATAATTAACTGTGATAATAACGTTTTTTCTACAGTACAGTAGAAACTATATTTCTATATATTCCTCTACTGCTTCTGTCGACTATGTCGACGGATCCAGTAGTTCATATTATTATCTAATTGTTTAGACTGATCCGGGGTCTCTGAATTTTCAGAGACCTCGTTTCAGTCTAGTGGGGGGTGGTGTGGTGGTCCCGCGTCGTCTTCGAGGTACCTTCGTGGTCCTCGTGGGCGACGTCGAGAGCACCTCTATTACCCGACGCCTGGGGGCGCTGGAGTCCGGCGCCACGTCACCACTTGGTCACGTGGCCCTCGACTCCAGTGTATATAAGGCTGTTGTACGGCCTTCCTCAGGGTCAGTCCAGCCCCGACTGACCATCGTGAGCGATGGTTGGCGGCTGCCCGGCTACCATATTCTAGTACTCCTCTGTGCTGCTGCACAGAGGAGGTGTATGTGGAATATCAACTGTAGACACTAGAAGGCCTAGTGTCGAACCTGTTATAGAGTTCAAACTCTGCCACCTGTAACTGTGATCGAGAATGGCTGATGCCTATGTGTTATTAGACAATAAAGTTTTAACTGGAACCTGAATAGTTGTTCTTCGTTGTTTATCGAAAGATTCGATTGAACATCGAGGGGTAGAACACTACAATTGCATTCCTATTACAGCAAAACGATAATCTACATTGAAAAAATTCTTACACTAGCTGGTGCAGTTCACTACTTGGGTACCCTATTGATATTTGTTTTAACTATTATTGAAGAATTAGGCAAATTAGAGGTAAAGCATCCATGTGAATCCGATGAACGTAACATAAATCTGATGAACGTAACATTTTCAATTTTCTGTCTTTTATCATACTTTGAAGTGGAATTTCCGGAATCAAATGGCAAGATCCTTTCCAGGCCCCCACCACACACAGTGTCAACTGAATTTCATCTTTATATGCCTTATATTTATATAATAAATTATTCCCTAAAGAAAATAGCCTTAAAAGGGTCATTTTTCTACCCCTCTTTGGGCCTCATTTATGGAGAGAAAACAGTAAAATATTCAGATTTTTGCATATCTGCTCCAATATGTGGGTGTCAGACTTCTACATACTGTCAAAAAAACTACCTCAAATGCATTCTATTCATATAACACATATTTTAAATAAAAACATGATTTTATGAGAAAAACTCTATTTTTAAAGATTTTCATCAGATAATGAAAAAATTTGAAAATTTTCTTGAAAATTCACGGTGACGTACAGAAGGGTCTCTAAAATATGTTGTATTAATTGCAAAATGGGTTAATACAATGTGAATAGAGAAAAAAATTGAATGAAAATCATTTTTTCTCAGGGGACATGGATTTTTTGGTATTTTTCAAGCAAAATATGGGTAAATTCAGAAAATAACAGGAAAAATATAATATATTCCGTAGTTATTACTTAAGTACTCATTGAGATCTTTGTAACCATGCTGTTCATATCACCTGAAATGATCTTATTACAGAGTTATTAAAGAAAACATGACAAATTTGCTTAATGGACATTTTCTGGAGCCCCACCCATATATATATATATTTATTCACCTCTGCTTAGAGCTATATCATATAGAAATCAAGGACCGTCCAGAGCCTATACTATCGACCCTCTTTGTAGAAATGGCATATTTTCAGGTACATATTGTCGAATTAATCTCCACATATACCAGTCTATAAAAAACCTTTTCCCCCTCACAGGCCTTTCAGTCCCGCAGAGTGTATTATTCTGCAGACCCAGATTGATCTTGGCAGCACACCTTAAGATTATTATTGTCAGGAAAGAAAACAATAATTAACTCTTTATTTCAAACATTCAACTCTTTAAATATTAACAAACAGTAATGTCTTTTTATTTTTGGTTGTATAAACCTTTATAATTGTCCAATTTGTGAGTTGTAAAGTCAAATTGTAGCCCAAGGTCACAAAATTACAGCGAGTCATTCAGTCCTGCAGTCTAGCGATGTCCGCAGGCCCGTCAGCGATTTTGCTGGCAAAAGCCTCGGTTCCGCGAGTTTTCATATTGACTGACATACTGGTACCTGCACAGCTAGCACTACTCGTGCAATTTACATCATTTTTACGTGAAAACCCATCTTATTTATGTAATAAAAAACATCATTTGGATGAGTTGTGCTAGCAGGGTTATTCTGTTATTAAAGAGGTGATAGGAGTTCAATTCTTGTTATTGGCGTAAGCAGTTTCGAATCGGACATAGTATGTGCTTAAAGCTTGATTAGATCTTTCCCTTTTTTTACTTGTCTCCGATTTTTATATCGTTGTCCTTTTCCAATTCAATGCCCCCTGAATATATTCCTGAATTGAATCAAATTGGAGGTCATGTGTGACCGGATGAAACGCTGGGTGTGGTGACACTTTTAGCCTCACGGGCTATAGCCTTTCTGTCAACATGGGCAATAATCTACACTGTGCTACACTGAAGGTACACTATGGATACCTTGTCTACCTCAGGTACACTATTGATACCTTATCTACCTAGGTACACTAGGGGATAACTTATCTACCTAAGGTACAGAAGGGCGTCATTGTCTACCTGAGGTACATTAGGGTATTGTTGTCTACCTGAGGTCCACTAGGACCCCAACCTCGATGTCTAGCTGAGGTACACTAGGGTGCTGTTGCCTAGCTGAGGTACACTAGGGCATCGTTGTCCACCTGAGGTACACTAGGTCCTGCTGTCTACCTGAGGTACACTGGGGCCCTGCTGTCATTTTGAATTTTTAATGACATTAGTGCTATTTCGACATAATTTATTGACACATACTTCATTTCTTGATTTGATAAAGCTAAAAGTTCCATCAAATGCACCTATAATATATTCATATGGTCAGGGGACTTCAATATAACCATTTTAGGCAAAGTAGGTGGCAGCCATTCTGAATTTTCAATGAGATAATCTTTATGAACACACATTTTCTTGTTGTAATGACGGTAAAGTGCCATTCAAAACACCTAAACTTAAAATTGACAACATTGAATGCATACATATAAACTTAAATAGGTTAGATGGCAGGTAATTTGAATACTTTGCTGCTTGTGGGTGAGTGAGTAGGCCGTCTATATTACATAATGAGGGTGAGTGATCATATGCTAGCACAGACAGGTCCAGGGCAAGGGTGTACTATTAGAATTACTACATATACATCTCAGGCTCACCTCTACAGGTACTCCCTTTTTATACGTTTTCAGATATGAAATGGTTGATAATGATAATCACTATGATCTCTAGGTCAGCAATTAAGATCTCAGTAATTATGGCATCCAATCAAAAATATTTTTCATTATCAATGGATGGAAACCCAACATGTAAAGGATACAAGCATGAGAATTTTTGTTTTATTTCTTGAGAGAAGGTATTTGAGGGTGATGCCACCTATGTTATCAGTGATGACAAATAGGAATTCCTTGACCCCAAAAATATATATCTAGAACTTGAAATCATGTTTCTATGTTGATTAGAAGCAGAGAAGTGTGCTTTTTAACTCTGCCTTTACCGATTACTCATTTATGCGTAGTTTGGGCCGATTCTGACCGATTTTGGGCCGATTTTGAGCACCCTGTATCTTCCTCAAAATCAACTGAAATCCTTAGATTTTTCTCATTGCTCCATCTTGAGTTGGGTTCCCCACACAGTCCAAAGAACTAATCTCTACCTCTTATAGGTTTTATATGGCAGACTTACAAACATGAGACAATAAGTTGGATTCAGCATAACAGTTTGCCATGGTTTTTATCAATATTCAAGCCAAAAATCATGAAAAACATCAAATAATATTATTTTTTTGGTGAAAATTGACTTTGTACATTTTTCCATGATGAACAAAATGACATTGAAATTTTCAGTCTATTTTGATGCATTATTGGCCATTTGGGCTGGTTTCATGGCAACAGATATCCTAAAAGTGATGATTTCGGGATGATTGTGTTGACTCCGTTGTGCAGTCTGGGTGCGTTCGAGTCCCCTTTTTGGTCACTTACTACCAATTTTTGCACTGGTCCCCGAACGTCCTGCAGTAACTCACCAGTTACCAGTGGATACTTGTGTGGTAATGTACTGGGATCTGAGTAATCAAATGCTGCCATAAGGCCACTCCATGCGCGTTCACCTTGGGCAATCTCCTTCAAAATATGTGTGTTCTGAGCCCGAAGAGAAGCCAATTCCAACTCCAATTCCTTCTTCTTCCCCAATTGTTGTATCTGCTTCTCCCTGGCCTTCTCTGCCTCAATCTGCACCTGCAAATCCTGTAGATTCTCCTCAAAGGTATCGTCCGTGTTCCCGGTCTGCATTGGAGGTTGTTGGCCAGTGTGGTCCGGCCATCCTGCCCGGGCGCCCCGTCGTCCTGCATGGCCCCGGGGTGGTCATGGCCAACTGACTCCATGGTAGCCGGTGGTCCCCCATGGCCTGCTTGCTCCTTTAGGGCTCCTAACTGTTGCTGCGGGTCACATTTGGGGTTAGGGTGTTTACACGTAGGACACAGTCTGGAGTTCCTGTGGTATTGCTCCTCGCAAGAGTCACAGATGACTCCCATGGTGAAGAAAAAGACAATAAAAAAATCCAAAGTTCTTGTCCTGCCTGCCATATGCTGCTGCTGCTTGCTGAACTGCTGTCACCCCTGCTGTGGGTGGAAAGTGTGAGGGTGTAACTGTTCTAAACTACACCAGGTGGAGGTGGTGCAGTGTCTCAAGTCAATAGGCCAATAGATCACCCGGGTGATCTTTTTGGACTGATAATGAATGTATATTGAGATTGTTCAGAAAACACAAAAAATCTTTCAAAATATGATTTCTAATGTTTTATGATATAGATATATTTTATTGCTGAACACTAAAAACTTTGAGATTCATTGATTATCAGAAGAAATCTGCACAGTCATGATGGACAAATTAGGGTAATTTAGGAAGAATATGATTCATCTGGATAGTCAGATACCTCATATCAGTGTGGATCCAGGGTTTTGACTTGCTTAAGTCAGTAATTTTGGCTAAATTAAGTCAGACTTAAATGGGAAAAAGAAACTCTGAGCTACATACAAAAAGGATGTGGTACAGCCTACAGCAGAAATCAATGTCTCTCTGTAAGGAAATATTATATTGAACTTTAATGGTCTATCCCAATGGTTTAAAGTTAGTCAACTAACCATACTTATAATAGGATGTGTGTAGTACACATCAGCCTCATGTATTTATAGTTAGTGGGATTTAGAAGGGTTTGATGTGGGAGTTGGAGTCGGCATGATAACACGCTTATGACTGAAGTATGCAGACTATATTTAGAAAGAATTATAGTGTCAGTCATAGGATATAAATTATAAGCAACATTCTTTTATTTTGATCTCCCCCTCAGGTGAGGTATAAGTTTACATAGATCACAGATGCAAAGCGATTCTTATAAGGAATCTACTGTCTCCAACCATGTCATTATTGGTTTGACACTACACCAATAGGTTTTCTATGAGAAAAGGCTTTTTTCACTTTGAATTTTCATTATGGGTTCACCATATACACCCAAAGATTCTGGCTGCATGGCTGGTTTTCTTTTTTTGAAAAATGAAAAGCAGTTTTTATTTTCCTGCAGGTTAACCTGTATCTAACCTGTATCTCATGGCATTTAAACCAGACACAGCATAACCTGTTCTATAGTTATACACCTATATGGGATGCCTGCTTTAGTGAAAGTATATAAGGAGGCTTAGATTCCAATTATACCTTTACTAGAACAATAAATTGTCAAGAAATGTAAACTTTATAATGATTGTCTCATAAGCTATACAGAAATGTTGTTATATACCATCTCTAAAATGCTTTGCAGAAACTTTGGAGTGCTTGGTACATGCAAAATATTTGTTGTAAAGGAATTTCATAATATGCAAATGACGTTTAAGAGGGTTTAGTGGGGGGCCTCCCTTAGAAGTCCACCAACTCTTAATTGTTCATGGTACCAGTTAGGCAGGGGGGAAGCCCTGAACCACACCCCAAAATCTACATGATGGCCACAATCCGAGGTTGAGGGATAGTGGGGTGCAACAGGTTCATTGCACCAGGTTGGCAGGGGAGAATTTATCTCAGCCTAGCTCTAGATGGCAAAATAAGTCTGATATTATGGGGGACCGTCAGTGTAGCATTGCAGCTATAAATAGCATTATGACGTCAGACCCCCATTTCATGAGAGGGGGTTGGCAAGAAAGAGGAGTACTCACTCACATGGCATTTGTGACAAAACTGGTCAACAGAAATCTATTAAAATTGAATGGAATCTACAGAAGTGTTGTCTAATTGTGTTGTTTGAATCTTGGTTCAAATATCGGCAATGGAAAGTCAAAGTGGAAGTTTCTCTTTTCCAGGAGACTTCCATAGTAAAATTATCTCCGAAGGGAGATAAGGCAAAGGGCAGAGTATTTACTCTACTGGTACTTGCAAGTTTATAGATCTTTAGATTAAGATTTAATTTTAAGTCATTAAGTGTATGAGACAGGCATGTTCTAAGGGAGGAGTAGTCATATAATTGGTGGTATACTTTCGAAGATACAGCAGTCTGACTACAGTCCCCCATACAAGTACTACTTTGTTACATTTTTTCCCCTCTATCTTTTAATTGCTGTCTAGTTTACATAATGGAGTCTCATGGTCTATGTAGGCTTTGTTATGATACACAAGACCAGTTTGTGCTGAAGCAAAATACACATTTACCCTCAACCTATATTTACTTTAATAACCGATCTCCTACAAAGGGGAAAATATTCACTGTTGTCATTGATCTATATTTAGGAGTTTTGAATGGCATTTTACCATATAACAACAAGAAAATGTGTGTTCATAATGATTATCTCAGTGAAAATTCAAAATGGCTGCTTCCTACTTTGTCTAAAATGGTTATATTGAAGTCCCCTGACCATGTGAATATATTATGGGTGCCTTTGATGGAATTTTTACCTTTATCGGATCAAGAAATGAAGTATGTGTGATAACACACCAGTATGCTTTGTATACATACCATGCGAGCACAAAATCGGACCTGTCCGAGCTCAGCTTAGTACTATTGTGATAGTACAAAGTATAAAATAGAACCAAATTTTCAGTTGTTCTGAAACATACCACAGGGCAGTGGCAGTGGCTATACAATACACCACCATTGTTATACTGCAGTGTAAATGACAGAAATGGGTCTACAGGCTTAGAACCATAGACAGAAATGAATTTAACTCCTCTTTTCTCACCAGATCTTCATTATTTTTACAGAATAGCAATTCCTTTCTACGTTCTTTCTACCAATATTATATTTGTATTTGCATCAACATTCTGAATATAGGTACTCGCTTCTATACCTGTGAGGACCTTTTGGGTCCCTGACTGCGAAGGGATACATATTTTTTTTTGTAATCACATTTATTAGTGGTACATCTACACTTACGGCAAAAATCAGTTTGTGGACTGTTTTTTGTTGTTAGAAAAACAAAGTCAGTCACGTAGGGAATAAAAATGTTGGGGTTCTTTTCCAAACATCCTAACTTAAGCCAAAAAGGGAAAAAAAGGGACAAAGCGAAAACCCTACATACTCTTGTATAAATTCCACTTCCATGTCCACTCTCGGGATAAATGCGGGGGCTAGAAATAGCCTTAAACCATTTACAAAATCTACATAGCCTACTTGACAACCGTCCTCGACGATTTTACCCTTCCGCTAAAAGCCCATTTTCTGATATGAAATAGTTATGAGCCGGTGGAAATCATTATCAGGCCCTTTGGGGAGTACTATATCATATACATTTATAGTCTGCAATGGGACATCATGTGGGTGGAGCAGTATTTTCCCCTATATGTAACTGCTGTAGATAATCATTTGTGGGCTCACATGTGGTGCAAACAGGACCCTATATATACTCCAGTATAATATGTAAAACATTAGCCATCCTCTAGAATGCCGAAATAAAAAATCATGATTTTTCTCCCCGTTTGAGTGCAGGTATCGTGTATCATTGCTTCAAAACCAGACAACAAAATATTTGAATTACAACTTCATACTATTATACGGTAGCTAGCCAATATATAAGGTACTCTCTTAGTCAACATAGTCCCTTCTCTATTCTGTTTCTATTTTGATTGATTATGAGTATAATATATAGCCGCAGCCTATGCCAAAACGCAAATGAAAGTAAGGCGTATAATATTATTTGTAATTGACAGGATCTTAGGGCGCTAAGTGCAGGCTGCATTAAGGCCCCTATTCCCAGTACATTATGATCAGTCCAAAGGATGGGTGCGGCTTATATGAGGGTATTTGGCACTATAGAACAGTATTAAAACTACAATTTTCAAGCACCAGATGCACCTCATACGGATGATACGAGGGTACGGCTCATACGAGAGAATTTGCGGTAATTCCATCCTCTCCTAGTGTTTGACTGAGAGGCATGCCATCGTATGAGATTGGGTCCGGGGGTTGGTTCCTCTACTCACGAATCGGCACAAAGGTTAGAGAAATCGTAGCACTACTAACACTTATCTCTGTCAATTTGAGCAGAGCGCAGTGTTCCAATCGTCACATTGTATATGCTGTCGTCGGGGATGTTGAAATGAGCTCCAGAGAGTGCACCGTTATAACCACAGTGCCAATACTCCATCATGCTATCCTACACTGTCAGACTGCGGGTACCTTTTAACAGTAGATTGCTTCCATTTTTGGAAAACAGTGGTAGTTAATGTTAGTACAAATCCAATGACCCAACAGTGGGTTCTACTTTACCCACTACAGTGGTCTTGATAGCCCATTTACAATTGGGGCTGAGAGTGTATAGTTCAGTTTACCATGTAACAAAGCACAAGAGACTCATCACAGACACTCACGTCCATTTTTTTTACACGTGGCACCACGTGTCATTACCTGTCAGACCCACGCCATCCAAGTATGCATACAACATTGTTTGCCCCATAAACCCAGTTACTATATATAGTATCATATTGTGTGTATTATGGGATAGGGAGATCATGATTGTGGGTGGGTGAACGATTTGGTGAGTCGCTCATCCATAGTGACCACTCAGGGCCGCATGATTTCCCCAGGTCCACGTTCTCTCTACTGTGTGGGCATGGTGCTCGAATATAGTGCCGGCGAGTTTACACTTGCCAGCACTATATTGGTGCATCATGCCGACCGTTTTTGTCATGTCATAATTCCATAAGATGACCGTGCACATAGGGTTTAGTAGAGTAGTCGTAGTTCTGAAAGGACTTATGTCGGTTACTATGTGCGGCACATTATGAATTTCCTTATCATATGAATCCTATGTTGTTGTCAGAGATATTGAAAGAGGAATCAGCTATGGCTAAATTCCACTGCGACGATTCCATAATAGGCTTAAAGGATTACGAATGTATAGAAATGATCGCCCAGCCGCGTACAAAACCCACCCATTGAAGCCATAAGGAGCAGCCCTCAAAGAGTTAGCCCATATAATGTGGTGAGATGTCTGAGTGCACGTTCTCTGCTGATTGCTCCTAGCGGTATATCATAATTTGGCTGCCCTTATAATAGAAAAATAAAAAAACATACAACGCTACCTAACTTGCCATTACATGATATAATGGCATGCCTATATTGAGGCACGGGAGAGATTACTGAAATTGTCTACGTCACTATAGTGACGTAAAATGACGTAGATTTTCGATATTCGTGACCATACATGTAATTAAGTCAAGAGAAATGCTGTTCACACCATAGTTTTGCACTTAATCTCGACATCGTGATGACAATAACTATTTAAAAGCACAGATTGTCTTTATCTCTAGATCTATGGTGCTACTGAACCAGGACATAGAATACCTTTACATGCGAAACCTGAGCTGTTTTGATCAATATGGTTCCTTTAGCTGATTAAAAAAATCAACTACATTGTATATTCAATATGAAAAGAAAAACGTAGAAACATTCTGATACATTGTTTACTCTAATGAGGTTCCTCGTTTGCGTCATCATTATAATTATGGTGAATTCATCTCATAAGCGATACGGATACTCTTTAGGACTTGTAGTGAAGAGCCCAGAGTCAGCACGGGGGGGGGGGGCGCTAAATAGTAAGAGTATACACTGTCAAATACAGGTTATACCACAGTTCACGATGTTTAACACATGCTGGACTTGTCAAAGAGGATCTTCAAAAACGTACTGTTGTTCCTTTCTTTCTTTTCCTTTTTACTCCATGAGACCCCACTACTATAAAGCATATGTTTAAATGAATTAGGTTTTGCTTTATGTAGCAGCAGCTGTCAAGCTCGCTACCGTAATCCCTTTCGCCACAACAACAACTTTTACAATTTATTAAGGAACTTTTGTGGGTTTATCGGTAAGTACAGGGAAGACAATTATATCCTTCTGTGCAGATTCTAAATAAACGTACGGTTCAGGTCATTAAGTCGTAAAGCGATACCGGCCAGACGTCGGTATCTTCTTCAAAGGAATAGAAATTTCATACATTTCGCAGTTCTGTCAATTCTAAAGTGAAGAGGGTGTGTTTTATCTTTCTTTACTATAGTAGTTGATATTCCAATTATCAAGGTCTGCAGAGACATTTGAATTTCCATAGTTACCAAAGAAATTGAAAAATTAAATGAAAAAAAAAGAAGTTTTTTTTTGATAACTATAGATATTCAAATGGATCTTTAGGCCTTGATCCCTGTACCGTAATACCTTGTGAATAAGGCGCGGCTTATACGCGAGAGTACATGACTGTTGGGCCTTATCCAAAGAATTAGCCAAAGTTAGGGTTGCACCTTAAAATCGAGAATTTAGCACATATAGAACAGACTGAATTGACCAGAAACATTGCTTAGAGTGCTGCTATTGTCTCTGTTCTCAGGTTGCATCTCATATGCGGGTGTACGGTTGAATCAGCAAAAGAAAAGCATTCTTAGGATAAAAAACAATCTTAGAAATTGCTTCGTTTTTATTTCCAATTCATCAGAGCTCAGAAATATACAGAAATTCTATCCCATGCTGCTCTTTAAAGCAGAACAAACTAGAAAAGGATGTTTTACTCCATTCTACATGCACTGTAACAATGGAAACGCCTTGATGTGGGGAAATGATAAAAGTATACGGTCATATAATGGTGTATGATATGTATGGATATAAATTTTCCTTCTAGATTGCTGAAATGTTCTAGCCCATCCACCCTGTTGTGCCCCCTGAATAACGGATACTAGTACTACACATTGCGACCTTACGGTCAGGTGGCTTGCTAGTCTGTGGGAGATAAATAAAGTATTTACAAATATGTTGCCACGTGTTTGTAGTGCCAATGCCCTGAATAGGAACATGGAATGCATTTCCTCTATTCTCTCAAACCAGAATAGTCAGCAATACAAACATAACGTTGATACAGCACATTCCTAGACGATACTCTCATTTCTCGTGAGTTTCTGAATAATAGTTGTTTCCTTTATTCATTTCTTGTTGCAATGGGAGGAGATTACTTAGAATAACACTAACAATAACGATAGGGCAATAGCCAATGTGTTTGTACATAAACAAAAATCCTTTAAACAGTGAACTTTGCCTCCTGTACACTCTGTGTGGATAGGATCCATTGTGGCCTGACTGGAAGTATATGTTTCCTGGGTTGCTATGGTGACGGACACACAATAATAGAGCAGGTGCAACTATAGTGCCACCTTGCCAGAACCAATGATTCTGTATTTTGGGGTCTGCCCTGAATATTCCCCATAGCGCCCACAACGCATTGACATTGGTAAATACAGGATGTTTTATACAATGTACTTTCAGAAGGGTAACATCCATTAGTAGCCTTCCGTTGTTGCTCCCAGTAGTGCAAGGCAAACTACTTTCTACATTTTGTATATTTAGATTATACAAGCTTACGATTTGTCCCAGATGAACTTAAAGGTGCTACAAGATGAGGTACAAATATATGTTCTTCTGATTTCTATCTCAGATCACTTTCCAATTAATTTCATGATACTTAATCTAGTAAGGAGTGGGTGTTGATACACACAGTAAAAAAGCAATGTTCAACTGTGTTCACTGCATTGTTTAATTACGACCAAAGTCTCCATGTGGCAGCACTGAGCAGTCTGCAACCCTGCAGGCTTCGGCAGGTTTCCCTTGGGAAGGAGTAATTTCAATAAAACACAACAGTCTGATTTCCTAGCTACAGTTGGCACTACTGTGCTGATGCAATTATGTGCTTGTCAACAAAGATATTTCTAGACATCTATTTCTTTGAAATTAGCATGATTAAAACTCTCAGAATTGGTTTAGATGTGAACAGTACGCACACGAGCAAGTGGGCTGGTTATTAAACTGCTGTCTCGAGTTCCATGTTGGAACGCGCCGTTTACCTGAGCGCCAGATCGTTGAAAACCCTGAAATTAGAGGTTTGAAAGTTTTTATTGCCAAGTCACAAATTATACATGAGTGATAAAATCTGACAATAAAGGTGATATCCTTAGGTTCACAAGGTTCTCAGTTTTCAACACATAGTTAATGGGATTAATGATTTATGTAAGATGATGAGGGAGAGAAAACAGTAAATATAAGGGTAACAGAAAAAGCACTATATACAAAAGGAAAGAAGAATGTACAAGAAGAAATTATTCCATGTTGAGAAAAATACCATGAAAGCAGATTCATAATCTAATCTGCACACTTGAAATTCACAATCACCATTTTAATAATTGGGCTTGATAAAGAGACAAGGGGAACTTAAAGATTTGAGATTTTAGAAAAAAAAAAACCTCACAAAATACTGAAACTAACATTAATATATCCAAAGAGACAACCTGTCTGGTTTTTACTGATTTAACGAAGTACATTTGATTATATCAATTTTATGTATGTATGTAACACCCATCTATATGCAGCAGCAAGCTCATAACATGAAACAATACACCCATGCATCCAGCTACAATTATATCAGATATAGCAGTTGCATTAAGAAGGTGGTAGGTTAAGTCATTACAACCCACCCCCTACACCTTCTTAAATAGTCTAGCAGTCCAGAACAACAAAGTGAGGTCACTACAACCTATCCCTGTTTCCTGGCTGACATTTGACCCAGACACAATGAAGTGAAGTGCAGGTGAGGTCATTACAACCCATCCCCACATCGACTACACCATGAATAGGTCAAAAAGTTAGACACTTGTTTAGACTATAATCAACTTTATATTTCATATGTAGCACCTTCTGGTGGTGTTGCGGTTTTGGTCAAATCAGCTATTCTTTGCTTAAAAACGAATTTGTTTGGGCTACGCTGATGCCAGGCACTTAGACAATTCCACAGCGTTGTACCTCTGCTCAGTGGGGAGTTCAAATATCCTCATTTCTGGCTCTAAGAACTCTAAAACAAATTTGGTCCTCTGACCTCAACCCCTCGCGCCTAGGAGCATCATCTATCATTTCAGGGCGTGTTGACAACTTAAACATAATTATATGACAATGTTAGTTGTTGTCTTCTCCTATTTAACTTACAAACATCAGCAGTTTTATACATATCATCTTCAGTCATAATTTTGCCATGGAAACAAATCTTTAAACCTCTTAATTGTAGCCTCTCCAATTTTTTCAAAAAGATTTCATTCGCTCCATCATGCACAAAACTTGCATAGCCAAATAAGCTGAGAACAGTTGACTTATAAACCTGTATACATACATTCTCTGTTAGTAGATGGCGCAATTTACTTGTATTAAATAGACGATTATTCACTTTAGCAATTAGTTCGTTCATCACTTGACCAAAACTTAGAGCAGAATCAATTTTCAATCCCAAATAAGGGTAACAGTTTACTTCCTCTAATTTTTCATTATACAAATAAAAGTTATGTGGTCGCCTCTTTTTTAGTTTTTGAGCACCACCAAGCCAGCATACTTTGGTTTTATCAGTATTGACAGTCAGCCTATTCGAGATACACCATTTTCCTATATTATCAATTGCTTTTTGTAATTATGAGGCCACTAAGTCCACTTTATTATTGGATGTATACACTACCAAGTCGTCGGCATATAACAAAAATTTACAATTTTTTATGACACTTGTCACATCGTTTATATATGTAATGAATAACAACGGCCCAAGGACAGACCCCTGAGGTACTCCATACCTGACAGACTTAGTGTCAGAAGTGTAACTTCCAATTTTAGTATATTGAGTCCTACAACTTAAGTAGCTCATTAGCCAATTTAATACACAATCACCAAGACCAATTTTCCCAAGGACTTCAATTAAGTGACCATGATGAACACTATAGAAGGCCTTTTTAAGGTCTAAGAAACAGGCACAAGTAAGATGACCCCTGTCTCTGTTTTCATATATGTCATTCAGGAAGGTGAAGATGGCATCACCTGTACCAAAGCCTTTTCAATAACCAAACTGCTTATTACTCAAAATATTGTTTTTTTCGAGGATTTCGCATAGATGCATGTGCATAATATGTTCAGCAATTTTAGATTGGACTGGAAGAAGTGAGATTGGTCTCCAGTTCTTGATAAGCTTCATATTGCCAGATTTTGGTATCGATTAATATATTACATGTTGAAATATGTCGATAAACAGCCGAGAAATACTCATTGATTCATTTGTGCATCATGCCACTCAAGGCATGATGCACTCTATCTCATCCACCATCAGGAATATGGGTCTACAAGGTGGAAAATTAAAAACATTTAAATTGATATACATGTATTATATTTTGAAATCTGTCGACAAACAGCTGACAAATAGGCATTGATTCATTGGTGCATCATGCCCTGATTGGCATGATGCACTCTATCTCAGCAACCATAAAGAATTTGTATAGGGGTATCTGGAAATCGAGTATAGAATATGACTGGTCTCTCCCTCCCCTCCCACCCTTCTTGCCCACCCAGACAGCTATAGTTGGGTCCTCACTGCTCATTTTGATCGGTGACCGGGATTTAGACTATAACAGTATGGGAGGGTTATACCCCATTCGTCCGGTCTGCCCTAGAACGCTGCAGAACGCTCCCCGTCTTTCATTGGCTGTGGTGGCGTGACCCATATTTCTGGGCACCAATGCACAATTAGGCGGATGCATATGGACGCATTGACCCTGTCAATGGTGCCAAACACACAGTTAGGCACCTGAAACTCGCTCTCCACATCGTAAATATGGTATAATTTATTGAACACCGTGGACAGTAGTTTACAAGAGCTATGCTCTCACTATCTTAGATACAGTACATGTATACCCAAAACTAAAATTCATTATATGTCACGTCTTGTAACAGCTTTAAATGAAATAATGCTTTGATACTGTTAGTATATTATATAAAGGGAACCTGTTATAAGAAGGGTAATATACTACAAAAGAACTGGCAACAGTGTTTAGAACCTGTATATGGCAGGCAAACAAGCATTCACAGAATGGTTTTTGATGGATGGATAGGTTCTAAATTTGGCATGTAAAAAGAATGTTTTTCGGCCTAAATAGGCATTTTTGTTGATTTCTGTTGCCATGGAAACATGATTGTCATTCTAAATCAATGATCTCATTTGAAGGAATGTTTCGCAATGTTTACTACATTGAAAACAGAATAAAAATACCATTTCTAGATCAAAAGTTATGGGCAAAAGAATAAATACTTTTGCTAATTTAGCTAGTTAGCATAGATTATGCTAATTATAGGTGTATCACTTGACCAATTAGACCTAGAGCTTATTGACATCAAGGATATTCTCACACCCATCCATATTTAGCAAGCTATTCCTCAAAATTTAACAGAAGTATCTTCTAATGCAATATATCACTGAAAAGCTAGTGATCTGAATTTTAAAGTTAACATTTAGCACGGAGTACCCTTTCTCCTTGCCTCTACAATCTAATTTATGGTACTTAGCCTCTCGAATACTGCGGGTTAGTCACTATCTACAAACGTGAATTTAGTATGAACTGTTCGGCCTTCAAAAGTACCCAAAAGAGCAGGCCTAATCAAAGGCCCTCGAGGGCCCATGTCCAGGACTCATTAAGTGTCCCTTCCCCTTTAATTTTGTTCTCATAACGTTAACGCCTGGCCTTCTTAGAATTTATAATACTGAGCTACAGGAATTGAGGCAATATGAAATGCTTTGTTGGTTCACAAAACAATGGCTTGCACATTGACAGAAAAATCTGCTGGTCACTAGGTCCCCCTGGTGGTAACTGACATAACACTCGGGAAGGAACGACAGAGGATGAGACTGGTGCCCCCTAGTGAGAAGAGTCGACACTGCTCCATATACTTTTACCCCAGGCTTTTTCCTCGTGTATAAGGCACACTTTGAGTTAAAGTTAAAGCTGCAAAGTGCAGGTAAGGCTTGAATTTTTGGCCACTTAGATAGTGTTCTCAAACATCTTTTATATACCCCGCTTACAAGACGCAAACAGAGGTCAGGAAATTCAATGTAAAAGGTTTACAAATCTAAGCCTATCCTTGCATCTAACGGGGTCCTTCCACCAACACCGCACTGCCCATTAATTACCATTCATTCTGTCAAAATTCCGTGACGGAATATTCTGTGATAAAATGGGTAGCCTGGCACCATTTCGCCCACCTCTATGAAATAGTGCGGAATGGAGCTGGGATAGTGATTACTGATACCGTAAGACTTTGACGATGGTACCCTTTAGCCACACCCTTTACACGAAAATTCGCAAAGGTGAAGGGAAACGGAGTAAAATTTCACCTGGTTGGGGACCCCCCCCCCCTCTAGTCCATACACCCATGATCGGACCACGTCCCATATATCAAAGCATTGAGTGTTGGTTAAATCCAGCAGAAGTACACCCCGTACACCACAGATGGCACCACTGCTCCATCACCATGATCTTTTACATGTATATCATTTTTCATTGACTACAATATGGATTCATCCGTGCTTATTCTGACTTCTCTGCAGTGTCAGAAATACTTTCTGAGCGGTCTGCTTTTAATGCAATTTCTTTATTGGTGTGTTTGAAAAATCTGCCCAAATGTTACTGCAGAACCCTGTCCCCCTGCACTCCTGCACTCAAAACCTGGAACATCCGAAACTAGTCAGCGGTGACGACTTAAGGTCCTCAGGTTGACAATACCTAAATCAACTACCTTAGGTGGTCAAAATGATGACTTTAGGTCATCAACCTGACGACCTAAGTCATCATCATGACGACTTTGTTTTGTCAGTATTGTCATACTGACGAGTTAGGTCATCAGGTTGATGACTGAAAATCCTCAAAATCAATACCCCCCCCCCAAAAAAAAAAATAAATAAATAAATAAATAAATAAATATGGGTGTAAGTCTTAGGTTACAAAACTGCATTCAACCCCCAAAATGCCTAAAACTAAAAGACATAGGTATAGTCTGCCTAATAACTTCGTTATGTGGCAAAGAAACTATGTGGATGGTTCAATCAAGAATAGCTCTTCCCAAATTATTTGATAACTGTTTGCGCTTTTGCTATTGATCCTTATTGATGTAACCCCATGCCATGGTTATAGCTTTACGTATAGAAATAAAAGAGCGTAGACTTTTGAATGATTATACATTCAATATTTTCTTGAGAAATAAAACAGATTCAGGAAATAATTTTTTGCTCAAATTGAAATTTATTTGCATAGAGTGAACACCGGTATTGACATAATGCCATGCTTGCTAGGCATTCATACTATGTTTTCATCAAATACAAGAGCTTGTTGACATGAATTCTGGTTCATAATTACAGGTTCTACTTGGTTACTAATGGTTATTTTCTAACTAGGTAAACATACATCAAATTTGGCGAAATCTCTATGTAACCTTCTTTTTAAAGGAAAATCTAGGAGGTTGCTACTACAACTGGGTCCAAGTTTAGAGATTATAAATTAAGATACATGATTTTGTATTGATTGAACTTAATTTATAGAGTCACAGAAAGACATAATACATACACACGCCTATGTTTTATGAAACAACTATCGCATTCTGTCTTCGAGAATGATTATCATTGGAATGTAACTGTGTACCATCGAATGGCTCTAATAACCTTGAGATGGGAAAGTATTTCTGCCCTAGACAGTTTATGCTCTCTCTACCTAATATATACAGATATGAATAATAATCATGATGCTTCCCCTTAAGGGTAGACAAGAACACACATACTTATATAAATATGTCACATCAGGAGATTCAATGGGAGATCTAACCAGATAGTGAGTAGTAGCACTGCAGAATACAGATGCTTTCTGGAAAGGTATTGAGTACATATATACGGCAGTGAAGTACACATCATAACATGTCTTGCTCAGTTTATACTGGAATTCTCAGCACTTGTCAGGGAATTCTGTTCTAGCAGCTCCATATAATATATATGGAGGCATTGTCTATGATTAGAATAGGGTCAAAACACAGATACTATAAATGTTATTTTACATCCTTTCAATTTGGTCAACATAATTATGTAATTACATCCAATATATTTCATTCTAGCAAGAACAATCATTAGAATAGTAAGCCCAGGATGGAAAGACAATAATTGGCATCGTACCTTGTCTCATAGTCAAGCTTATAAACTAATACATATCATGTTTAGTCTTGATGATAATGGCTCACATGCTATGTTCACTTAACACTACAATAAATTAAAGTAGGAATTTGTACAACAGGCTCTTGGGCCTTCTCCAGAAACTCAGTTTTTGTCTTAAGTTTAGTGCATCCAACTATTGATGTAGATTTAAGTTTGGGGTTGTCATATGAGAAGGGAGCTATAAGCCTGGGCACATACACAATGTGGCTGGGGACATTTTAGAAAGGGTATTTCATGATGGACAATGATAGACACTCTCTGCAAGTCTGTGGTGGATTTATCCATATTCTGACACAGTACTGTGTTGAAGTTCATCTACTAATAAGGTGGAAAAAGACATATATTGTTGGACAGATATACATATAGCAGAAGGGTTTGGATTTCACCCATGATATCAAATCAAACTGTAATACGTCGATTGCATTGGATTTCTGCCTCTGGGGACGGTTAGTACATATGGCCAGTGATTGAGGAATTGTATCTTAAACTGGGTATCACTGGATATGATGAGTATTGCCACACATATTATTATTACATTGGACAACAGGATGGTAGAGAATAGTAAGTGTGCCGTGGGGTGTAAGCATTTGTTACATCTAGATTTAGAGTAAGGAGAAAATATACATATAGGAATTGCTAGATCCGTAATGGTCATTGATGAGCCATATCTAATACAGTAAGTAGTATACAATAATGTAAATGCTATGTCTAGATGTAAGTTGTGTAATGTATACATTGTACTGTGCAACCCTCCCTTCCACCCCTAATACTTGCCCTTCCCAATCACACTTTCTTCTCCCGCCCCTCCTCCCCAATTAACTCGTTAATCTCAGAGGTTAGGTAAGACCACTCAGAAGAAGTTTATCTGGTCCCTAGACCACGACCATATTACCATATTTAATCATCTCTATTCATATCAATCAAATTTGAAATTTCAAATCAATGCATTACATCCTACTTAGAGGTTCTCTTTGATTAACCCCTAATAATGCTACATTTGAATAGACACATGAGTAACTCCCATGGCCACCAAAGTGAGATCCTTTGTTCATTATGTGGAATGTAAATTCTCTCTTTCATACAAGATAAGAGGCATATTGCAAAATCGAAACACATTAATCAAGTCTTCACAACATGGATCGACCCGAGGTTGAAAGAGTGATTACATAACTTCAGGGGCTAATACAAGACCCTTGGCCACTTGTAGCCTATGCCTTATGTCTTGGACATTGGTCTCTTTGATACTTTGAATATATTTGAAGAGCCAGCCTTCCTTATCTTATGTATGAATAATGCCTACTGTACATTTAGTAACAGTTGTCTTAATACAAGTTTCAGTGGCTTGAAAGATATGCCAAACCAAAGTCGATTGCTTATGATATATCATTCATGTAGGCATGTATACCTTTTGTCTCCTTAAATATACTCACACATCTCACTCCAATGTCAATATTATTATCACAGTTACAGCAGTAAATATCATTGGGTATTCCTGCATGTCCCAGCCATGCATATCTAAATATACATAAATAAAGTAGAAAATATATCTCAAAAGTGCTAAAAAAATAAATAAGACTCCTGCCCTGCCTCTCACAATGATGAGAATGATGATGAAGATGAAACGGTTCACTCTGTCTTTCATACCCCTTCTATATAATGTACATGGTTACCCACGCGTCTTAAATAGTAATAATTTATCCCAATATAGTAGACTGATGGGCACAGTCGCTGTGTCTGAACCAAATAGTGGATATGTTACGTGGAAGGGGCATCCATTGCACGGGACAGGATGACACCGAACGCACCCTCAATATACAACAGAGCCTTTCGCAAATCTCGTAGAATCAGAAAACCCCTCAAATGCCTCACGGCCCTTGCTTCTGTCGTGTGGTATTCAAGGATATCACGAGTGACTCGCGTATTGGGGACGATCCCATGGCCCTGCATGGTGGACTTTAACTTGCAGAGGAGCCAGTAGACGAAGTTGTCTTCCAATTCTCTGACTTCTTTGTGGAAGCTTAGGTGAGTGCGACTTTCGATCACTTCATCAACGCCCATAGCTTCGAGGTAAACGGCAAAGCGCATCAACCATTCATAGGTCTGCTCTAGCAGGGCTGCCACCTGGTGTAAAATAAGAGAATGAACTGTGATGAGACTACTTCTCTGGTGTTTTTGATCATTGACAGAATAAAATGCTCTTTCTTGGTGTTGATATCCATACATAATATTCATTTATAAAGTCAAATAGCTGATATTAGAATGCATGTGCAATTCGACTTCAATCAATTCTTATCTTGTAGGATATATTTTATGTCTAATAGTTATAATGTTATCCTTCTTAGTATTTCTGTGTTGTAAAGTATATACTTACACTTACATCTTGAGTTAAGTTGACTTCGGGGATTGTGGGGAGTCCACTGAGTTGCATATCTCTGGTATCATGTTCCAAGTCAATCTTGATTCTTTGAACCGTCTACAAAGATAAAATAACACACATTAGTCTACAGAGATTGGCAATATTCTCATTTATAACAGGAAAATGGATTTTGGAGACAAAACGTCTTGTATCAGAACAATTGAAATGGAAATTAGGTAGAGAAGTTAGGGTGGGCTTAGGAAATATTGCAGGTTGGTTTCATCAGATATCCATCAACGCACGCAATAAAAGGTTGTAGGCATGTTGGTTGCAATTTTAATTGATGCCCCTTCCCATATGTCCAGATTACCTTAACTACCCTCATACCATTTATTTTCTTCTGAATTTGAGTTAATCTAATGATTTAGATACATATATAATGTCCATCAGAACCTAAAGATCAAGTCACTATTAGATAAGCTCCCAGATAATAACCTCGTAGACACGTGTTATACCTAGCACCCTTCTTATATAGATATACCTACATCCCAACGACTGTCAAAAAATCCCAAACTTCCTGTACATTCCTAGCATCCCTCAGATGTCTGGGCCGCATGTCTGTGGGCATGATGAGAGGGAGGGGTAAGGGGAACCGGAAGTGACATCATGAAAACCCTGCTGCACCACCCTGCTCCCTTTTTGGAGGGTATCCATCAGTCACATTGCTCTCCAATCACAGTACACTGATTGTTCTGTGTGAGATACTAAGGCCCTCTATATGACACTCATGTAGCATTGCTGTGCTTGGAGCGTAATTCCTCTGGTTTTTGGCGGCAATCTTCATGGCAATATACATGGGAGGGCGGGGGGGGGGGGGTAGTAGAAAGAGGGAGAGAAGGGGGGGCAAGCGTTAACATTCCAGCCCCTGCCCCGATTATGTTTGCAATTTCCTATACTACTCTTTGTACCAAAGGGAGGCACTTGAGTAGGTCCATTGAGACAGAATTTGACTCATCAGTGGTCATTCTTAATGCGTAGGCCTAACACGGGGTATCTGTCCAATGGGGGGACAGGGAAAGACCCCAGTGATTTACCCGTATTAAGTGCAGGACATGGGGAGATGAACCATTACATCAGTATGTACAAAAGCTTTAAAGTTGTATGATATCTGTATTTCTATTTCTAGGAAGTTTAGACCAATTAAATCATCTAATCGGGTACAAGAGTTGTGATATCCACGTATTCTGACTGACTAGCCAGTGTTACTTCATGATTGACATGGCAGATTCTCACGTGTAGTTCCAAGTACAATGTAACACCGGAACCTACAAGCTTCCCTCTGAGTCTCACTATACCCTTCCCTCTGGTGGGTTGCCATGGCAACCAGCATGCCATCGATCTGGCCTGTTTGTGACTGAATAGTCCCATTTTAGTAACCATCAGACTGTCATCATCACCAATCGGTTATTGTGACTGACCAGCAGGATATATGTATTATGACAATCGGATCTACCCTGTGTATATATAAAGTGTTACTATTTAGTGGTGGTTTCAGAATGCACCCCTGTAGGTGGTACCAGAGTCAAGTGATGGAGCTACTGCTGCCCCTGTTGCTGCAGCTGCGGAGAGGGTTCTAGAGCCCTGGAGGGAATTTCACAATAATGTCATTTCATTGTGAAATGGGGTGCTGGGCCAAATACAACTCATGATCTTGAATGGGGGTAGAGCTAGGGGTTATGTATGAAACAAAACTTTTGCGTATAATTGTAGGCCCATAGTTATCATTATCAGTCTTCACTGAATCAGATATTGAGAGTTGAGTACAGGCTACCTGTATATCTCTATACATGTACACCGACACCTAGATAATCTCTGTTAGATTTGAAACCCATATGATTCCACGCAGCTATTTGAGTTGAATTAAATGGTAACATGGTATATGTTGGTGGTCTGTCTCTGTGTGTGTGGGTGGGTGGGGGTGTGGTGTGGTCAGGGCAGGGTAAAGATTACACCAGTTGCTTCTACAGTCTGCATTGCCTCCTATGGCTTGTGGTTTGGGCTGTTATTGCTCACAACTCCTTACTTCCGGTGTCACACGCGGCTGTTGGATCTCATCATAGTATAGGTCTACCACACATTCCAAATACTAATCATGGGGAAAGAGAGCGAGTCAGGGCTAGGGTTCTAGATTACATCTATTACCTGATCATCAGAATAAATATAAAACAGGCATTGTCTTTGATCTGGTAACACATTATATGAAAATCATTTACAAAAATCAAAAATGCTTCTGGAATTATCAAAGGCTAGTCCATGGTGTTATATGATTATTTTGTAATTGGAATCTTTATGGATTCAGAGCAAGATATTCTCCATTCCATGTTTGATGACATAGCATGACATGGCCAGGACATGATCAGCCCACCCCGTGACATCTGCTTGTTGTGAATAGCTCATGACTTATATCAGATATTGCGTTTTATTCTTCCCTCTGTGCAGTATATTTTCTGTGGGTAATTTTAGTTTATAACTTTGTATACAAAACGGCCTCCCCTGAATACATTATTTTTTTCTGCTCTGCTATCACAAGATTTCCATTTAAGATTGCTTCAGTCTGCAAGTACGGACGGTATGGATTGGATTGTAAAAGGTTACACATAGCTGATTAGGACAAACTAACGAGTTTACAACAGGAATACTAATGGGCTTCAAGTGTGACCACTATTAGTACCCAAGATGTGTAAAAAGATATGCCCTGCGGTCAGGTAACCTGCCTATCCAACTCACGTGTGGTATGTATGCAGAATTGCTCTAATAGATATCATGGCCATACTCTGTTCAAATATTGGGAAAGCCTTCTTGTCTCAAAATGAGACCATATCCGAACACAAGTATAGCATACATCTCTAAAAATGTTTGCAATGTGGATTCGCCTTTGGATTCGCTTTGGATTTTGGAACAGGCCCTACATTTTGAATTTTGAGCTGAGGGTTTCTATAGGACTCGCCTCTTATAATTGTAGGTAGGCTTAAACAGTTTCCACCATTCGCCTTTGAAACATCCGTGGTTAGCTTACCCTGTTCATGATAGCTCAGGAGATACTCAAGATTTATTTTCAAAAATTGTGGGTGTAGGCACAAAAGACTGGTCTCATTAATAGCTATAGTGTAGGGAATATAGTAAACTATATATAATTACAGACAAGATCTAGTGGCTAACCCTGACCGGTGTGGCCCAGCTCCTGTCCTGGAGGTCTGCTGGCCTCAGGGAACTGTGAGGGCAGCCTGGAGGTGTGTCCAGTGGCCGACAGGTGTCAGGAGGCGCCTGTTCCCCTGGAGACGCCGGAATGTTGCCAGGCAACACAAACATCGCTAGCCTTACTTTGGCGCCACTAGGGCCAGCGGGTTTGTCTCCAGGCTGGTATCTCCAGCATCTATGGAACGTGCTTACTTACATGTAATTGTCTGCCTGTTGTAATGAGGAATTTTCCCTCTCTTCTTTTTTATTTATGCTTGGTGTTTTTGCTGTTAAGTAGTTGGTATTATTGTTGATACTTGATGGTCTAATCTTCCTATTTTTCTTTTTGACTATGCCAACAGACAGTTGTGTGATCGTGACTTGGCAATATTTCCAATACGAGGCACATGCCATTGGGGAATACCTCAAATGTCATTGCCCTACGCATAAACATTATACCATAGGGTCGACCATATATAGAAGCATCAGGGACAGTCTTAATGAATGACACAGAGCATAGTGAAGGCTCCGTTACTAGGCTATGCTTACAGATATGAGATAATACTATTGAGGTCACTATGGGACTACTTTCATATCGGAAATGATCCTGATCAACCTGTGTTGTAAATTGTCATAAAGGCTTCAGGGGGGCAAGAACATCTTATAGTCTAACTCTGTGTGAGATTAATAGGGGGACACCAAGCATCTAACATTCCACGCACTTTCCGTAAACAAGCGTCTATTGAGTATTTGAAGCTAGGAATTTTGTGTTATTTGCTACATACAAAGAAATATAGAAATTACCAATGGACTACTCTCTTGAAAAAAAGTTTAGTTGCAATCTTCCTAAAAAGCAATCAAGGCACGCTCCTTAGGCCAGCTATACGTATAATCCGAATCGCACACAAACTACTAACTGCCTCCTTCAGTACCCATCCTTGGTGAATTAATTAAGCTACCTGATTACTTTCCTGATGAATCTATTGCCTAGTGAGGCCGGGTGAGGTCAGCTATGGCTCCCCCTGGAGGTGACCCCACATGGTTCTGTGATATATTATTATGTTCATGGTGAGGAGCGGGTCATTATGATGCTATGGTCATCTGTGCTGTAACCTGCTTAGCATACCTATAAGGCCCCATCACAGCTACAACATAGAGGCTGACCACTGTCCAGTGGCTATTAGAAGTGGGGCCGCAGGTGCATGTATGTATGTTGTGGTATGCCTCCTCCCTGACATACTAAACTGCCCATTGCCACCTTGTGATAGCTGGGATAGAGGAGGAATGCTAAGTATCCCCCCTCACCCCCCCCCCCCCAACACATCTTTCTCTCACCACTGGCAATGCACGGCGCGACTTGACTCGCTGCATCGTGACTGTGGTGAACGATGTGGTCAGCATGTTATAGGTGTCACAACTTGATCATTTCATTGCAGCCTTTGATATTGTCACTGACCGAGATTGGGGCAAGTGTATATAGCAAGTGTATTTTTTTTCTTTTAATTATATATTGAAGTGATTTAGGGAAAATTACAAATGCAATCTTTCTGTATTCAATCAATATCTAGATACTATCTGCAGTTAGACCATGGAGTTAAAAAGTGCTCCTGATACTACAAGAGACTACATTATGTCCCTTATAGACATAGAAGTCCTCACCTGACAGAAAATGAAGTTAATTAATGAGTGTGTGGTCTGGGGTTCCATGTACTAATTACCCTCTGGGCAGTGGTCCTATGCATTCTAGATATAGAAACAGCGAGAGACATAGAAAATACAGAGAGAGAGCGAGAGAGAGAGAGAGAGACAGACAGACAGACAGACAGAGCCCAGAGACAGACAGACAGACAGAGACACACACACAGACAGAGACAGACAGACAAACAGGCAGAGACAGTCAGAGATAGAGAGGGAGAGAATACTTGTTTGAGTGCGTGAGTGAGTGCGACGCAAAGAGAAAGAAGGAGAGATTGAAATGTAGATAGACATCCACCCCTAGGGATACTCATCAATGAACGTGGAGAGGGTGAAGGTCACGTCTGTGTCTCTGAGCCTGTACTTAGCAGACAGTGTCACTGGTATCCCCAGAATGTCGGTCCTACCATTCACCTATTCATCTAGTCACATCAACCCATTTACAATTTAGCCTAGCTCACGTGAACCACCATCATGACCATGCACAAACCATAGGCGCCAGTGATGATATTGGTTGTTTTCCAATCATACAATCTATGTATTGTTTATTGCCATGATAAACATGTGTTCTTTTGCCAGTCAAAAACTTGTATCTAAGATCCTATCACTTAATGTCTGTAATTCTCCGCAAAAAAAAAAATTGCATCATGAAGGATTTCTATATGTCTATGGCGTTACTAAAGCCTGACTATCAGGGCCCCAAGTTCTCCACATGTACATGACATAAGACGTCAAGGTCTATTCGCCTGAATTTAAACAACACAGAGTATGCCAGTAATGTCCT
Organism: Acholoe squamosa; assembly: GCA_949317995.1. Taxonomy (NCBI): domain Eukaryota; kingdom Metazoa; phylum Annelida; class Polychaeta; order Phyllodocida; family Polynoidae; genus Acholoe; species Acholoe squamosa. The sequence continues at coordinate 59,211,392 of OX439043.1, forward strand.
CTCCACTCTATCTTGCCATACCTTTAGTCCCAAACTGTAGCTCGCTACACTGCATGTGTATCGCATGTAATCCCTATCAGCACTAAACTAAGATCTCCATCAGCATCGTACTCCACCCTACCCTCTACACTCTACCCTTACATTAAAACAAGGATGTATCTATAGCCCATATGAAGAGCAGTACTTACAATGTTGTTAATGAGCTTTGCAGTGGCCTCCCTGGACACAATGGCATGTTCCTGGATCTGTTGATAGTCACTGGTGGCGTTAAATTCGGGTGTGGTGATAGCAGTAAGAATGCCTCCAAGGTCTGTTGTGTCCGCCGGCGTTTTACCCGCGCACGGCTGGTGCCAACGAGGAACTGATAATGTTGTCGCGTCCCTCACCCGCCGCATTGGCGCTGCAGTCGTCGCTCCCCATAAGAGCACCACAAAAAGGGCTGCAAAAGGGGAAAATTGATGGAAAAGTTATAAAAGAGTGCTTGTAATTTGTTTTATTAACCGTACTGTGCTAGATTTTATGATCTCCATGCCCTGAGTTTCAGACAGTGTCATTAATTTAGTCTATTTATTTTTACCTCTTATACAGTTCAACTTGGTGCTAAAGATTCAAAAGATTTGATTGTTAGGAACTGCCATACATATTTATCCAAGTGACGACAGTCTTAAATAATTTATAGTTTTGAGCGTTGTGCTCATCCATAAAGGAGGAAAAGCTTACCTATAACTGTAGAATAATCCATTTGTAAAAGTTGACAAACTGAGGTGGTATCTCTGTATAACAGGTGTTTTCTTTTTATGAAAAGACTCCGGGCAATGGATAAAGTAATACTGCCTTGGTTGGTAATGTTGGTCTTCTTGAGCACAATTCTCTCTTGGCTGACCAAGTAGGTATGACATCCATTGGTTCACCAAGGCCTATATATACATGCGAGAGGGAACTTCCTGCATGACGTCATCTCCAGTAGGAGTTCCTCCCTTGTCGGACTCCCTCTACAGGCGCAGCGACACTACCATGATCCCATTCATGCACTCACTGTAGACTTGTCTGGTTTTTCTTTCTCCTCTCTGATTTTCTCCATGTAGTTTAACTTCACTCTATTAGTATTCCTCCATACCTTTATGAATTCTCCACCCACTGGCAGGCTATTTTCAAACCCTTCGACAATACAATGCATGGTTAGATCAACTGGAGGAAATACCCCCCCCCTCCCCATCCCCTACCATCCAGTTCCACCCCTCCACCCACCCACATCCCCAGCAGCTTCCAGTGGCAGAGTCCGACCCCGCCCCCATTCACCCCATCCCCAGTAGTGCTCCAGTAGGTGTAGTCAGGGGTTCGGTGGTGGATCTGGTGCCTGGTCTAGTAGCTCCCTGGAGGTAGCAGTGGCCACATCGTGGAGGATAGCTTTTCTCTAGTATTTCCCAATCCCATACCTATACCTTCTATAGTGTGTCCTTGTCCTATACATTGAAACCTCTATAGTATAGACTACTTCATCACGACCAGGTATGGTACTGCCACACTGACTGGAGTGGCCAGGAGGACCATAGAGCACGCAGCCAACACGGCCCCCATCACTAACGGAGCCACTCCTCCATGGTGTAGTAGGCAGGGACCATGTGTGTGGAGTGCACAGGGAGAGATCCATGCTTGTTGTAGCGACCATTCGTCACATGTGCTAGTTGTCACATTGGAGATACCAGAGCACCTAGAGTACTGGACATTATACTCGCCATGTATATCACATTTGGTACTGATATATTGGTTGTATTGGCTCTTGTATGTAACCTAGATATTTCCCTGGAATCACACTTTTGGACGCTAATTTTTGGCGTGCCCTGTACGAGGTGCTAACTGATAGTAAGCATTAAATGCATTGTAAAATAGTTGTGTCAGTGTACCTCTTCGGCCTAAGGTCACTTGTGAAGTTGTGATACTGGACTCCAATATCGCCCAGACTGTCGGTATTAATCCTCCGGCTGTGGTGGATCCCACAAGTCAAGCTAGTTTTCTCTTCCATCGTGACATTAATGATCCATGTGCCCGTATTGTAAATACACCTGTAGGTTGGTATGTGTATGCCCAAAGAGGATGGGGGGAATCAGCTGTTTGATGATTTGTACTAATCAATATAGCGTTCCTTAGAAGATGTCAATGGGGGGAAAGTCCGCTGCCCATGTAGATTGACATTGACAAACTGACTGAGATGGCCCCGTTACCGCGAACTCTGTGCACTCGGCTTATGGCCCATGACAGGCTGTGACGCTAATATTACTTGGTCATGCTGCATAGTGCATAACAGCCTTCATGTCCATTTGTCGGCCTGATACATAAATGCACCTGTTGAGACCCCTTGTCATTTATAATCTCCCAAGGTGTGGACAGGGTGCATTAATAGAATGAAATGCTGGCGAATCGACTCGCCAGTAATGCATTGATGCATCATGCAACCAGAACCTGTTGGCATCATGTGGTCTTAGAAGGCTTAAAGAATGGTTTACTACAATAACACAGCGTTATAGGATGTAGTGGCAACCTTCCAGTTCTAGCTAATGTACTGTGGGGACACTAGACACATTAAACTAGGTCAGCTCAGAGTGAGCTGCTCTTGTGAACGTGCTATACCGGTATAATGTGAGATATGCTTTATGTAAAAGGGAAAACATTGAAAAGGCGGTAGCGAAGGCAGATCGGAAGCTACACATACAAAGATAACTACTGGTACTGAAAGGTTGAAAGTCAAAATGTTATGATATTTCTATTGCATACCGGGAGGGTCCCTTATTTAAGCTTGTGTGGAGTTTCCATCCCTGTGAAGGAAATAAACTTATAATATACCCCCTCCACCTAAACGAGACCCTTGCCCCAATAAGAACCTGGCTGCTTATGCCCCTGTTATATGCGGGCAAATAAATTCATAAGCTTGATTCTCCAGCCAATCAGAAGCACAGTCGACAATTTAAGACATCGATATTAGTATAATCTCAGAGACGGAAATAGAAACCGCCAATATAGTTTATTGGAATTTGGACACACCTCTCCATAACACTTATCTGTAATCCTATGTGCATATGTAAGGTATAATATGAGCATTCCTTGCTAGGTTATAAACGTTATCATTTCATTGCGTCAATAGTGACCTTCTTCCGCACTAAATACTCAGAATGTGGTGTGTTTGTCAACAATCTCTGTGCTTATGTATAATGTAGACAAGTGTCCCTAGTTTCCGTGTTAACATTGAATCCTCCCACGGGCTGGGTTTGGGTGGGGGCTGGGCTACTATATCTATGTACAATGTATGTACATACATAGTTTTTGAATCTATGTATATAATGAATCTTATTATGTGAATATGTATACAGTTTAGTGCAACTCGTGGGAAGAGATATTTCGGATATGGCACTACCGGTTTCTGACAATAAACCCATATATGTTTATCCATTTGTATTGGCAATGACATTTCCTCCCAAGACTTTCTTTTGTACATTTACTTTGTGATTCTTTTTTTTCCCCACCGTGGTAGGCCCATACATGCACGTCCACCCCTGGTTGGACCCTACATTGTACACCAAGTCGTGAAAATAGGCAACATTGTCCTTGTGAACTGCAAATAAAAAGGATGAATGGACGAACATTAAAGAAAATAAAAGCCCGTAACCCCCATCACCCCATATCCTCATCCAACTCCTATAGTGTATCCTTATGGTAAAGCATTTGAAAGAATCCTTTTGTAAACTTTTTCTTTTTAAATAAGGGGGAGGGGGGGTTTCTCCCTCCACGATAACAGATGCATCTACCATTATTAGCACGATTGATACTGACCTGTTGTTATTCAATGAACTGATGCTATCAACCAATGAATACTCAAGTGGAATCCTGTTATATCATAAGGAGAAATGATACCAGGAACTTCCATTTCTAAGGAGTGCGCTTCTATGGTCCCAATTTCCTCTTCGCATAACCAATACTTGTTAAAATAACCTTTTCGATGAGTGACTTCAATTTTGTCCCTTAGGCTTAGAACAAGATGTCCCTGCACAAGTGAATTTTAAACAGCATTGTTTAATAGACCACAGTTGAGTTTTACAAAACAAACAACGGCAAAATAATATCAAAACGACCAGTCCATCGCATAAGAGTTTTCAAGAATCTAAGAAAATATTTTGGCCGTGTACTTTTATGGGGAGAAAAAAGAGAGTTTATTGAGTATATTACACCGGTTTCAGCAATGTAGAACATTGTCAGCTGTGGAGTAAAGTGCTAGTTGTTTGGTTCTTGATGTTGGGTGTTGGGAGATGAGAGGGTGATAGCCGGGATGAGAGTTTTGATTATGAGTTGACGGGAATGATATGGCATGTGTACTGGTACAATGTATATTATATCATGCTTAGTCTTGCCAAATCCAATATGGCGAAGCTTTACAACTTCCATCTCCCCATTCCTTTACCAAACTACTTTTTTCACTTTTGATCTAAAAGGGAATATATTCTGATAGCAAGTCCACAGACAATTATATCTACCTTGATTTATAAACTTTTGGATCTTTTCATTTGCACTTAATGCACTCTTCTGCTTTAATGTAGGTATCTGATTCAATTTTCAGATAATTAGTGATCCCCAGGGTGTTTAAGGCGCCCTGTGGGCGGGGCTTGGGGTAGTCTGTTGGATGAAGGATGCGGTCATTGTTTGGGGTTTAATTAAACGGAAGGAAGCTACATCCGGGATCATGTCTAGAGGAGCGCCAAACCACCTCCAGGGTAACTTTTTCGCACGCCACCATTTGTCTTACCTGGATTTCCAAACCCACCTCCATCTTTCTATATTTTCCGCTCAACTCTCAACTCTACCCTCAAAATCAACCCCTATATTTCCTAGCCCCCCCCCCCCGGGCTGTTTACATGTGCCATTGGCGCAGTTTGAAAATTTCTCCAAGGCAACTGGATGACTAGGATTTCTGAGCTGAATTTAAGGCATTGAAATAATAAGACGAATCCGAAATAGCCGATTGCCATTGCATTACAAGCTGTGCTTTTTGTTTGTTTTTTTTTCTCATTTTTAAAAAAAAAAAACCTGTGCTTTTTATTTTTTTCTCACTTTTTTTGAGAATTTGTAAAAGATTTATTTCAATGGGGTTATATTGGTGCATCCTGTGCGGTGCACACGCCATTCTGGTTCCTTTACTTAACATTTCTCTCCAGTTTGTCATCCCACCCCTTTAACACTGCTTTACACGTTGTGCGGCCCTATTACTCCCACCTAATGTAGCATACAATCATCTGTACATCACTGACAATAGTCTTCCGGCCCTCCTGTCCCTCCACCCCTGCCACCTTATAGGGAGTGATCATTTTTTTAACAACAGGGGGGGGGACTGGTGGGTTTGTGCCTGGATGTCCGAAAAAAGTTTCGATCCCCCCTCTCGCTGTGGGAGGGAATTTTTTAACCCCCCCCCCCTCCATCAGGGACGAAAACCGAGCGCGAACATGCCTTTTAGCCTATAGTTACGCATGGGGTTTTCCACTGAAAACAGGTGAAATTATTTTAACCCCCCCCCCATCAGAGGGGTTGAAAAACTTCTGACCCCCCCCCCGGTCAAGGGGTTGAAAAAATTCTGACCCCCCCTCAAACCCACCAGCCCCCCCCCCCCCCATTGTTAAAAAAATGATCACTCCCTTAGTATATGATATAGTGTAGGAGTAGGAGGGACAACACCGTGATTCCTCACCATTCATATTAATCTGAGGCAAAGAAAAATCCAGTAGCCTTGCTGTAACCAGTTGACGGGAAACTTAGCGTAGGGACAACCCCCATCCCAAAAAAAGTTGGGGGGGGGGACTTTGATCATAAAAAAAAGTTCTCAGAGCAGGGGTGACAGAAATCAGCGGTATCACTAGATTTTGATGTCTTTTTGTTGTTTTTTACCAATTTTTCTGGAAAAATGGTAAAATTCTTGAGTGTTATAGGGTGTTTGGAGCTTTAAGGGAAAGGGAATTTATCTAGGATTACATTGGTCCCAACGCAGTAATATGCACTCAGAAACACTAATACTGGTATATTAATTGATGTACATGCATGGTATGGTGAAGTTACCTGACACAAACCTCTTTTTGTCTGAGCGCTCATTGATGCACCTCTTATCACAGCAGGAAGTAGGCTAAAGGTGGCGGGAACATGTGGTTGCTGGTGCTGGAGGACCCCCCCCCCACACACACACACACACACACCACCCACTACCCATCCTTCCCCTTCATACCTGACTGAACACACACATAGGGACAAGATAATCGACACCTGTAGGAGCAGACGACACCCACTACCAATCTGGTGCCCGGCAGGTTGTTAATGCGGCCCTCTGTCCCCTGCGAGAGGAGCACGCGTTCACCCGGGTACAAGCGGATCCACATGTGGTGGGGGACGCTTACCTTGCTTTACATGCTACTTGATACATGCTACCTTTGACAGGCTGCACGGCAACTTTACACACAATTACCGGCAATTGGATGATCCATATGGGAGATCAAACAGTAGGGCTAGGTGGATCATGCTATTTCAGGGAACTGAAACCTCGACATTGAGTACATTCGTGGTTGTCCCTCTTTGAAAATTGGCGTAAACAAGTTAGGCTTAGGTACAGAGGTGAGGGAAAGTTAGAAGAAAACAAAGATAAGATAAAGGAATAGGTGCACTAACATGGGGTTATGAAGACGGATAGTGGAATTTCACTTTGTCTTAAAAACACTATATATACATGTTCATGAACATTCAGACAACTTGAGGCTAACCGATGTAAATGGAATTAGAATCTTAGATTAAGTACACTATTCCTCATTCATTTGGGGGAAATCATAATCATGAATTTAGAAATAGGCATTGTACAGCATTTTCCTTGCTCCTTGCTCAACAGATCCCCATTTTGGCGACCCTGCTATACCCCCAAGATTGTATTGTATCACTTTTTTTCTTATCCAGAAGTGGCATGCATGGGAAGGAATCATCTTATGATCTGGGATGTTTTCAATCAAGTGGGTTGGGCTATATCATATTCATAATTAGAAAGTATGCATGACAAAGCTCATAATTTAATGATAAAGGAGGATGGAATTGCATTAAACTAGTCACTCTAAATAATGACTATGATGTTGTACCTAGTTTATATTGGAATGTGTTAAATCTAATGTGAAATTCCCACACACCATACTCATACATGTACCCATTTATCCTTAGCCCCTCCCTCCCAACTACCGGTATATATACAGCCTAAAGTAGACATTCAGTTGGGAAAGTGTGGAGCAAATGTATTTTTATCAAAGAATCTAATGTTGATCATTAGCAAAAGTCAACTCTTCCATGGTCTCTATAGTCGTATTCTCGGACACACTCAGATCAACTGACCTATCGTACCGAGGTGCACCATAGGTCAAATTAGTTACACATTTTATACACCTTCACCAAATATGAATATTCAACGGTGCATTTGTGAATATAAATCATATAACTACCTGACACATTAGGCTAGGGACTTTATTACCGTAATACCCCGCGTATAAGGCGCGCTCAGAATATAAGACGCACTGGCGACTGGGGAGAAAGCTATGATGTGCACTTGGGACTTGCCTTTGAATAGTTTAGTACTGTTATAATAATAACATGACGACCTACAACTTACAAGGCGAACCTTCAATTTTTCTTATTCCTGTAAGGTGCACTAAGAGGTACATTCTCGGGATCTTCTACATACAAGCTGCCCCATATGCGCTTGGTATTATTATTTTTAGTAGGTTAAGTTGAATATTCCTTTCCCCCATTTCTAAATACTACATGCATGGAGATCTTGGAACAAGGCAAAGATACTAGAACTTATGAAAGGTAAAAGTATGAATACCAGTGAAACAACATTGTATAAATTGTAAATGATCTAAGGTCTACTAAGATACAAGGTGTATACTAAGGTCACCATGCATCATTTTGCTGCAAATAACATGCGGTGGTGTCCTATTTCTCTCCATGTCACTGTCTTTGGGTCCACATAACATCAACAGCTGATGCATACTAAGTAAACTGCTATTCTAACACTCATTTGACACACAAATCAGCACATTGTGGAGACTGCTAGGGTGTGCTACAGGGCTGCATACTGACATCATTAATTACCTGCTGGAGTTTGACCTCTTTAAGGTCATGCTGCATCAGATCCAGTCTCAGGTATTCAAATTAACACACCTGTAGGTGTCATACAGTGCACCTGGTGCATTTACCTGTGCTCCTGTCACACCTAAATACACAAAGAATTCTGTGCCCCAGGGTACCTATAACCCCATCCAGAAAATCACTTTCTGAACAGGTGTTTGAGTATTTTATTTTAACCTATTTCCCTATAGTTTGGCCATTTCTAGAGCCAGAGTAGAAACCAATATTAAATACATGCCAAAATAACTGTTGAAAGGCAATCCTGTAATACATGATGATGGCATGTACTTTAGCCCCTATCTTTCAGTAATAGTTTTGCCTTTGTACTGGAGGACCACACACCCTACAATGTCTCACCAAAAGCCCTTACCACACCTGTACAAAGGGGCCTTTACCACAGCACACCTCTGAGGGCTCCTCTATACATAGACCCCCCTGATGTACCACACACAGCTCCGGGCACGTGGTTCACATAGCTGGTGGCTCCCTCCTGTGGCCGACCTGTATCATTAGTGGTCAGCATCGTCGCCATTTTGAGGCAAGACCCTCAGCAGTTGGTTTGCAAATGGGTGGGGAAAATTGCACTTACATCTCATTGGGGGTATAATGAATGAACTGCTATCCACCATAATCACAGGGCCCTTCACCGACCTGTTGGGGTTGTGAGTGGACAGGTTAATCCTGAAAAGAATGCTAACTTGATTTCACTTCCGTTGGGTGAGTCACCCATGAATAGATTTTGTGGTTGGAAAAGGGCAATTTGTGAAAATGGAGCCATCAGGTTCCTTAAGTAGATCGAGATTAAATGCTTAAACCTATGTCTGAGAAATCAATGGAGAACTAAGTAATTCTGAAATTTCCCTGATAGATTTTGCTTTTTGATATACCAGAGACCTAGAGTCTCAGGACATCTATACGATTAGAAATATGCTATAAATGAATTAGGTTAGGGAGATCAAAATATATCGACACCATCTTATTTTATATTTGATAAAATTGAAAAGGCTTTAAAATCTTGAAAAGCGTTGTACACAGCCTTTAACCGATTACAATGCCTGTATTTCGAAGATGAATGGCATTTAATGAGCAGGCGTTTCACATATTTTATACCTTAAAAATTAGAATCTTTGGTTCAGCAAATCATTTAAGCTAGGCCCTATACCATTTCAATATACGCTCTAAACCCTTGTGTGCAGCATCATGAGTGAAAGAAAATATATAAAGTGCATCTCTAAAGTTTAATTCCATTTATTAAAGTAGAATGTAAGTTCAAGAATCTTCAATGAACGTATGTAAGTTCAAAAATATCTTTAACATCGAGGTTCTTAGCCAACAAGGAAACCTAAAGCCATTTGATGATGATAACTTTGTTGACGGATCCGCCGCCGAGATTTTTGTCAAAACCAAAAGAAACCTCTGGCCGTTGGGATTCTTCAAGAGGGATCAGAAAAAGTCCATGGAAACTGACAAATGTCAAGCACTTATCCCTTTGTCCGACATGTGCTAGTCAAAGATCTACCTTTTATTGGCTAAAAGGTTCCTTTGATGCCCATTTTTGAAACTTTTTAAAAACTTTTTTTTCACCTTTTCAGATGAGCTAAACATATTTAGATGCTTGATCACTAAACACATGTGTTTAGGCATCAAACAATTGTAATTTATCCCACCAGGTGGCATTACGGTTCATGACAGTATTTTCTCCACACAACTAGAAGTTAACCTATCTTTAAACATGTCAAAATTAACATTCAAACCTATCATTTGTGGTAACAAGACACACAAGAATGAAGTTTATCCTGCATTGAAAGACTTCTTTCGAAATTTAGTGACTATTGATGTGCACAAGAGAAGTAGTTTGCTAAGACACCCATTATGTGGAATATAGAATTATATAAAGCAGAGGACCCTTCGACATGATACTGCGGACCCGCCTATTCGGACTATGGGTCCTGCCCGTACACCCTCCGAGGGGTGTCGGGTTTTAAAAGCATACTTACTTACATGATACTGTACTCTTGCAGAGGCTACTTTCCCTCCCTCTCTCTCCTCCTCTGAGAGGTAATATAGTGAGAGGTTTATGTATACTTCCATAAACCATCGCCTACTCAGAAACATTATTGAATTATTGTTATAAAAGTATGATATTACAGCAGGAAACACCAGAAGCCATTCATAGAACTAAACATTTCCCAAGTTAAACACAAGGAGAGTGTTTAAACACTTGCTATATCTAAACACATTGCTATCTAAACACACTTTTTCTAAACATGTTTAGAAATTAAACATGTTTCAATGGAAAAAAAAGTGTCTCAAAATGGACAAGGTAGTGTTTAGAAAAGTGTTTAGCTTTTAGCTGCTAAACAATGGGCGTTTACAGTCTAAACACTGTTTTTACAGTGCAAGTGCAGCTTATAGCATTCAAAGCCAGGCTTATACGAACTACGCAGGATCATTTATTAGCCAATGAGATAACCCCAACGATTCACTGCGGTCCTCTCGGGGGCCGACTGGTACCCATCTGATAGGTCTTATCAGTAGAACTCGCTGGTAACAAGCTCCGGTAATGGCGGCGCCCATGGGACGACCTGCTAAGTCGGAATAGATGGGGGTTAACTGCATAACCGAGGTTCCAAGTTCCTAGTAGGGGGCACAATTGCTTGATCTGCTACATGGATAGATAAGCACTGGTAACAGCTATGATGATGGGTACCAGTTGCCATGTAATGCACCCTAAAAGTCTACACCGAATAAAGGGAATTATCTCAGTGGCCAATAATGCATCACGCTACTGCCTCATAAGTGGGGGTTTCCAGTACAAGTCGTTATAGTTATTTGGGTGTGAGACGTGCTCTACGTGCTACGTGTGTGTATGTCAGTTATTACCTTACAGGTCCTCCTCCAGGTGGTACCTACCTGCGCCTGTTACTGCTGCAGCATGCAGCCACTCACACATACATGTACCACGCACACAGCCCACTCATGGACATGTACAGAGGGTGCTGCACATAGGAGAAAAGGGAGTTTTACCTGGGAAATGCCTCACCTGCAGCCCACACATGGACCTGTACAGGGCGTGTTGCACACAGGGGAAAAGGTAGTTTTGCCGCTAGGGTACATGGCTTTTCAGTCTAATGCAGTGAGAACAAGTTGAATGGTGAAGCACACCATGACTTTTTAGCGTGAGAGGCCACCTACTTAGTGCGCTCTTAGCTTATGTGCAACAGCCTGCAGAGCTATCTGCATGTGTGTGGAAGTCGTGAGGTCCTTCTGTAGTATATACTGCATATTGTAATCAGGCACTTGAGGCTCCTTGGAAAAAATTAATGAGTAACTCGGTTGGTCAAAAATGCTGTTGCTTTGTAGTAAAGTTGTTGTTGTTTTTTAAACACTTATATCTATTGGGAGTAAATAATGGTATGGTAGTTATGATGATTAGTAGAAAATGTTCTGCAACATCAACAATATTTCATAATCCATGTACATGCACAATCGTTTTACAGCAATATTGAAGATCAGGAAGAAAAATGCAGGAATGACTACTAAATATAATGTTGCTTCTGTAGAGTAACCCCTTAGCATTCAATATAGGGAAGCTATGTTCACAGAGAACCATTTGAAATAGATTTCTACATTGCAAATCATTGTTATTTAAATGAAGAGATATATAGAGGCTTTATGGGAAAAGTGGATTCCAAATGATATTACACAATTCCTACGCCTTATACTATTACAAAATAGTCCGATTCTCCTAATAGATCATTCATCTTTTTAAATTGGTGACGAAGATATAAGATGCCAGGGTAAGATGCTGCTCTAGCAAATGGATTGATACATGTCTATCAATTATAGTCTGTTCCAGTACAAACAATTCTGTTATAACCACCAAAGCAAGTAATGGTCATTGTCAAAGACATCGGTGTTTTCAGTGCTCTCACCATGGAGACAAGTCAATAAATGGATATGAGATGTTTGCTTGTTGTGGAAATAATATTATTTAAAAAAATAGCCAAGCATCGTTGGTTTTTAGCTGCGTCAAAAACTTATTTTCCATGCTCAAATATAAAAACAAAGTTACATACAGCACTACTGTATGACTGCAAATGTAGCTGTAGCTATTAAATTGTTTCTCACTCTGTTGATTAATGTGCATGTATTTAGAATGTATGAGTGCTGGTCGGGAGGGTGAAAGTCTTGTATAGTTTTCCAGAGAGTGTCATATATATCGTCCAACCCATTTCCTAAAACCCAAACATTTCCTGAAATGATGCTAACCTAGCAACTTAATATCACACCATAAAGGAGGGAATTATGGCATTCATGTCCTATGATTGGCTCATATTAAGGTGAGTGTACGTTGCTATAATTAGAAATATGTACGTCATGCACCTGTATTATGATTGTGGAAAGATGACGGGTGGGACCTACTTAGTAAAGTGCAAATTGATAGCAATGATGTGAGGTCATGAGTTTCTCCCATTCAAGGGTGTGTCTGTTCACACACTTATAGAGGTATGTGTTCTAAACATGAGCAATTCAACCTAACTTTAGTCATACATTTACTCTTATGTGATAAACACTTATGCAAGTCAATATACCTGGCATATAAGGTGCACCCTCAGTTGATAGAAGGTGCAATAAAACTTGTAAAAATGAATATCAAATAACTCAATCTGATTTTGAGTTACCACCAAAGATGCACCATAATTATCAACATAATTATATATGCCAATTAAAGTCTGATTTCAATCCATGCAAAGAATTGCTTTGTAGCATACCTTCCTACAGTTCTGTATGATACTAGTCGGACAATGTTTTTTTTTCCTTTTATGTTTTTTAACATATTATTTCTTGAAGGAAGGTCCATAGTACATTGTATTTGAGCCATTTGAGGAACCTGCATGTGGTAGATAGAGATGTTATGACTGTTATGTGACATAGGTGGTATGTGCTTGTTATAGATGGTCGTGCACAGCTTTCAGGCACTTGTCTCCCTGGAGGTGTCTATATTTTATCATGGTAATATCCATATGAATACTAACACCTGTCAACACAGCAATGCTGTCACAGGGAGAACACGTTGAACATAATATGTGCCCCTGGGTCTCTGCATTGTAGAGTATAATATGTAGCTTCAGATAGTCCAGTATTGACATAGTGTCCTAGCATTTGTAATATCATTGCAAGTCATTAAGAGATAATAATGATGATGTGATGTATACATTTTCTAAGAGATTAAATCCCCGGGATGAGATGTTATGACAGACAATGTATTGCCATAGGAGGTTCTAAACTACGACCCTACGATACAGGGCATAAAAGTAGGCCTTATTAACGTTTGCCTTGGGTGCAATCTAGTTGGTCTCCATCTTAGAAGACTTAAAACGTTTACACTTGTTCTCTGAAAAGGGCTGGGTGTGATATCGAAATCAGAGGAAATAAATCCAATGAAATTATAGCATAGTACTTCTAGGTCCATTACCTTATATGCCGAGTTATATTTAGCCCGCCCACACCCCCTGGAATATTACCGAAAAAGGATGAGATAAGTAGCTGATCCTATATGAACTTCAGTACCAGGTGGCTCTCCACACCATATAGTCCCATATAAACATTCAGCTTTTGTTAATGAAATAAGCTCCAGTGGACCAACCTAAAAGAGATTATATTTGGGGAATCCCCCCTGCCCCAGAGAGGAGCGCCTCCGAGCAATATGCACAAAAGCTGCAAGTTGCAAGCTCTGTGATTTCGCTCTCAGATTCGATCCGAATTCGACGATAATCAATCCATTGGTTCCGCCGACGCCCGCCAAGAGGGCGCTGCGCCGACGGACGCTGACCCCGGCGCTGACCTCACGCGTTAATAGAGCGGGCGGCGAGACGCGGCGAGACTTGGGTAGTGCCACCTGGTGTGTTATTATCGGGAATTGGCCCGGAGCGGGATGAGGTATCCATGTTGTGTAGTCAGGAAGGCGGCAGGCGAACAGGGGACTATCATTTGGTGCAGCTATGTTTGATGAAGTGTACATGATGAGCAGAAAAGTAAAGGAGGAACGCTTTTGTGTTTTTAGGCAAAATAATGGGATCATTTTAGCAAAGGTCCCAGAGGGATTTTATGAATGAGGTAAAAAGATGAAGAAGGGACATTGTGGGGAAGCCCCACCTTTTATTCTTTCTTTTTTTTCTTTTCCATTTCTAACCCATTTTATACAGACCCCCTACAAAATCGAGACTAGATCGCTTTTAGCTGTATATGTGATTTTCTCCCCCTCCTTTGTAACACAAACTGTCCCTCCCAATGCCCACGCACATATACCGTCGTTACAACTTGTAAGTCGTGTGGTGTGCCGACATAGCCATGCATCTTGTGATTCACGCATTGGTGTTTATATTAAACCACTTTTAGAGAAACAAGTTGTGCAGGAAGGGAGGTGGAAGGGACAGCATGCAGGGAGTGGATTGTTAACGTGTTCAGTATGTAAGGATCAGGGATGGACGAGTGGGGGTAAGGATGACTCAGCCTGCCCTACCCGACCCCGACCCCATCTTCAGCTGCAAGGCTCTGCTTTTCTCCTAGTATGGGTAGATTTTTCTAATCATGTTCTTTTCTTCTTCTAATTGTTATGTTTTGACCGTGATATCAAGTAACAAATAGTGATAAACTGGGAGGGGCAATTTCAATACCTATAGCTATAAAAAAAAAATCATAATTATAATCTTAGATACCTACTTCATTGACCCTGGATGCTTTCCATTGATTTCAATGCTACTTCGAAATGTGCAGATATAATCATTAATCTGCATCTCTTGATATCATGTCCCATGTCTACCTCACCACAACATAGCACTAATTACCCTACGTCGGTAGACCTACTTCCAATCAACTCCCTGGCTCTGAAATAATAAAATCAGTTAGACCACCCAAAAAAAGCACCAGCTAGAAATTGGTCAATATCATTGGAATGTTTCCAAAAGACCCAAAAAATCAATGGATGCCCCGATTACTTTACCTCGGCTTATAACAACGGTTTAGTGCATGGTCAAGCTTTAGTTTAAAACTAATTTTAGTTCTTTAAAACTTTTAAAGAAGAACTAAAATGCCTCAACTTTCTGCGCCCACCCAGAATACGCTGCCCAGATGCTCCTGCCCACACAGACTATAACAACCTCCCCCCCATAGCATGTGCTTGATCCTGCATGGCGCGTAGGCCTGCCAATATTTTCCTACCCCTCTCCTACCTGTGTTTCCCTTCTGTCGTTATGATACCCAGTGACGTCATGACATTTTAGGGTTCCCTTGACAACACGCCTTATCAATGTTTATCGCTGACCTGTCGTCATAACTGACGTGTGTCACGTGGAGGGTGGGTGGGGTCAGGGTTGGGGTGGGGGGAGGTCGTGGATCCAACAGTTGATCAGGTACTTGACCATGTCCGGGTAGTGGCAAATGTTTACCCCCCCCCCCCCAAACCCTTGACCTTTGATCTCAGTAGCAGCGAAAATGTTATTGTAATTGTACATGCATGGTAATCACACCTTACGATTCAATACGCTATGTCTCCAGATGATCTGTTGTGCTTTCCTTTCTAATTTCTCTCCTTTTCATTTATTTATCTATCTTCTTTTTTATTGGGGGGGGGGGGGTAGTTACCTATGTAGCCCATGGACATCTAAATATTATATCACTTCATAATTTTCAATCTTTTCTGGCTAAAGCGAGAGTTGAAGCTTATCACCAGGAGCAGTTAATTGTCTTTAACAGATTTCTGAAGCTCTGCCCGTGGGCGACCCCATTGAGCTACTCGGTCTGAGGCTGAGATCCAAAGGCCCAGGAGGAGGCAAGTAGGCTACTGTACTGGGAATAGGTCACTGTGACCCTATTTGTGACTGAAGATGTAAGGTTGGAGATGGGTGTATCATGTCTGTATGGCACCATCTGTTAGTCGCTCCATGTCCAATGCTACATAGGCAAAGTAAACACTCTGGAGGATCAGAGATAACACAGGCAGACCAAGGAGGAAGGAAATGGTGTGGAGGTGTGGCTGTGCACAAAATAGTATGACACAGTCACTCTGAATGGGTTATGCCTGTATCGAAACCAGGCACTAAATTGTGAAAACATTCCTACCCGGGCCTACATGGTTATAGTCACATAGTCTGTAATATACACAAATGTTGTCAGCATTGATTTTGTTAATGTTAAGGCCAAATCCCACTACGTGAAAAATGGGTCTAAAATGTTTGTGATTTTGGATATCGCCAGCCTTGTACTCTTGTCAATATCCTAAATCACAAGGTTTGCCCTACCACCATACCTTTTCCAAATCCCACTGTTAGCCAATATTGGAGGGGAAATCTCTGTGAAATTCATTACTCTACTGACTAGTTGCTACTTTAATTCACAGAGAAGGAGAGTTTGATATCAAAAACACTGTCGTATATCACTGAATTCTTATGTTTGCAATAGTCTAGATCTTTAGATTCATAAATAGACTGTGCAATACATGTAATGAAACATGCACAAACCACAGGAAGAACATTCTTATGACTATAGTGTGTGGAACTTGGGTCCTGATTTATCCAAAACAGACCTCTTGTGATGTACTAGAAATTCTTGTTTTCTTCTAAATCACAGGGGATTTCAGTATATCACAAAGATTTCTGGCCTCTTGTGGAGAAAATATCAAAAACTTTTGATGTGATCCACTCCTGAAATCACAACACTTTTAAAAGGCCTCTTAGCCGTTATAGGCCTTCCATAGACGGTATTACCCCTCCAATATCGGCTAAGGACAACTGCATTCCTAAATCACAAGGGTTTATGGTCGTTTTTCGCATTGTGGGATTTGGCCTTTAGAAAAGGGTAGGCACCTGTGAGTGTGAGAGAGCCATTGCCCCTGCGCGTTTTAAGCATCCCTTCACATAGTAATACTCATAGCGGCTATTGGCAGCACTCGCAATATCAATGTGTAAAAAAAGTTACCGTAAATCCTCGTGTACAAGACGCGGCGTAAACACCAGAATTATACATCAACTCAGGATGAGTCTTACGCAAGGATTTTGCCCCATAAAGGCCAAATCCAACTACGTGGAAAATGGGTCTAAAACGGCTGTGATTCCAGCTTTGGAGTCTTGTCAAAAACAAAATTCACAAGGAGTCACCCCTACCTTTATCAAACCCCACTACTAGCCAATATTGGAAGGGAAATGTCTGTGAAATTCATCACTGTACTGAATAGTTGTTACTTTTAGTCACAAGTACAACATTCTTATGACTAAGGTGTGTGGAACTTGGGTCCTGATTTATGAAAAGATAACACACCTCTTGTGATTTACTAGAGATTTTTGTTTTCCTCTAAATCACAGGGAATTTCCGTATATTACAGAGATTTCTGGCCTCTTGTGAGGAAAACATCAAAAGCTTTTGATGTATTCCACTCCTGAAATAACAACACTTTGGCAAGGATTCTTAGCCATTATAGGACTTCCTTAGACGATATTACCACCCCAATATCGGCTAAGTAACCACATATCCTATATCACAAGGATTTTCTGGCTATTTTCGCGTTATGGGATTTGGCCTTAATAGAACAGTACTAAAATGACCAAAATTTGGCCCCAGGTACGTCCTGTACATTTGGGTTAAGCCTAACTCGAGGATTTACGATTGTTGACTTTTCTTTAAAAACAACAAAAGCAAAAGAAAATATATTCACGCAAATCCATGGCCCTATTAGCAAGAATCAGAAGGGGAAGAAGGTTGTTTAATTCACATTTTAACGAAAGCGCCCGATGTTTCGCCAAAGCTTTCATTTGGTAAGGAGAAGAAGACAATTTTCCACAAGTAATCCTCGGCTTATGTTTATTATTATTTTCTCTTCAAAGAATTGGCCGTGTACAGAATTTACACTAACCTTATAAGAATGCAATATAATCATGATGTCCTTCCGGTGATGCACACAAGAAATACACAAAGTCGCGTGCTTTCGCGTGGAAACTTCCCGCCAAAAAGTTCCCGCCGATCCTAGAAATTCCCGGCGTCTTACCAATCTGTCGTCTGCAGATGTCCTCCAAGGTGAGGTGGCTGGTACGAGACGCCCGGGGAGGCAAGTGTGGGCTCCACTGTACTCTAATACCAAACTGTGGTCGGCCTGTTGATTTTTCCCCCTTTTTTTTTGGACCAGCCATCGAAACCATTTCCGTGTCACGGCCTTTGGGTCAACGTAAATAGTAGTGGTTCAAATACCGGTCTATTATTGGATACACTTGAAATAGCAGAAGCACTTATAGATGTACTTAAAACCACCGTTTGTCTCTTTGGACTTTTTGAAAACTGTGAGATGTGTGTGTGTGTGTGGGGGGGGGGGGGGGTTTGGTAAGAGACGAGTCATTTATTACCAGGTTGGGGGGGGGGGCTTGTTAGATAAAGGGGGGGGGGGTCATTTTGAAAAAGAGCCCCTTGGCGGGGGGGGGGCAAAACCCAATGAACCTTCACACTGGGGGGGGGGGCAAATCTAAATATGGGCAATTCATTCCCCATGTGTTGCAAGTCAATAATGATGGTTAAGAATCATATCTTGTTTAAGCGCTTGGGTATCAAATAAGTGCCTGTCTCGAATAAGCGGCGGGGTGCAAACTATTGAAATAATGTTAAGCACTAAAACAGTATTTAAATAAGCGCATATCTCGAATAAGGGCCGGACTCGAAAGGTATTGAAATTGATAAGCACCCGAGCCACTGTGGTAGTCAAATAGATACATTTTATTGGTCCATGGTGTTGAAGCCCGGTGTTGAGTGAGCAAGTAATAGACGTCTAACGCCATTTTGACAGCTAAGCTCATATTCGTGGCGACAACTACATCACACATTTTCACAGAGGAATGTGTCAATGCCCGCACATAATGTGCACCACACACATCCGAGGGTATAGGAAATAGGAGATATAGACCCTTCTAAGTTTACTAGTGTTGAAGGAGGAATCTTTGAAGTACATGTATCAAAGAAATAGATTATGTCTATTGTACATACTACTTTTACGTAATAGAGGGCTTAATGTATTGACCTGTGCCCGGGCTTTCATTAATTTCAACTAGTCTATACCCCGGGCCGGGCGCTTATCGAGGACCGGCACTTATTAAAGGTCTGGCGCTTATAAATACAGGCCAATACGGTAAGCCCCGTTTAAAAGCAATATGGAGATTAAGTTTAGATTTGGACAATAATTTTCTATAAAAGATACAATGCAATTACTTTAAACCGGGCTTTAAACTCTCCATAAGAACATTCCCCTCCACTTCAACAGTTTAATACTCCATAGAACTACCGGCCTACTCACCTCAAGTGGACCGTCAACTTTTGGCTGCAGTACAGGCCAGTCAGACTCACCTATTTTTTTTTATTTTTTTTTTACTTTGTCTTCATTCTTTCTCTTTTATAACCCATATTCCTACTTTATATAAACACAAACCGCGGACGGGATGCCTTGTGGCTGGACGGCAGTCAATAAGTGTGAGTTGTGGGCTGATCCAGCCACAACGGCAACCTTCTCCCACTCCCGTGGGTGTCAGGTGGACTGGAGGGATGGGGGTGGGGTGGGGGATTGGGATGGGGGGGGGGGGGTATCGTCGTTTCCGACAGCCTCAAGTGCCGTGTAGGCCAGTGTACAGGGTGTGGTCCTGCCGTGGTGCCAGCGTCTATATATGAAAGACCTTTCCAAAAGAAAAAGAAAAAAAGAAGAAAAATAACAATGAAAAATGATTATTATAACATGGTGAGATGGTGCGGATAATATGTCTTTCTCAAAATCCATGAACACTGTATTTTAGTACAATGTATCATAAGTATATGCACGTTGGTCTTAGATTGGCAATAGTCAAATTTGAAGCTTCAGGGAAAAAAGGGTAGTAAAATAAAAATTTGACCAGAACGATATCATAGACTTTAAAGACAAATTCTATAACACCCAAGGACTTTGTTCTGTTACTGATAATCTCAAATAACTCTTGATTGTATCAGTTTGATGTACTAACATTAAGAAAATGCAAAAAAAGTCAATATGTCACAGTGCTTATTTTCACAGCATTATAAGTGTAAAATGCCTTAACTACACTGTAAAAAAGGTGTTTAGATATTAAACACTTATCTAAACACTTTCCTGTCCCACCTTTCTAAACACTTATTATATAAGTTTATAGGGAAGTGTTTAGGCAAAAAGTGTTTAGACAAGTGTTTAGACAGCCAAAAAGTGTTTAGATAAGTGTTTAATTTCTAAACACTTATCTAAATAAGTGTTTAGAATCTAAACACTTATTCAAATGTTCTAAACACTTTTTGAAATGTGTTTAGAAAGGAAACACTTTTCTAAACACTTTTTGGGAAAGTGTTTTGTGTGTAAACACTTTTTGACTAAACGCTTTTTGCTAAACACTTTTCAAAAAGTGTTTTGATTCTAAACACTTTTCAAAATAAGTGTTTACAATCTAAACACATTGTTAATGTGTGTTTAAAATCTAAACACATATGGATGTGTTTAGGTGAAATGTGTTTAGAATGTAAACACTTATGCAATGTGTTTAAAAAACTGGGACAAATAAGTGTTTACAATCTAAACACTATTTTTACAGTGTATAGACCCAATTTTCCGAACTGTGCCCCCCTAGACGACTCCTTCTGGATCCGCCCCTGAGAACCAGGTGGCCTCTGTGTATCTTGGCACATTTGTCTTTAATCTCACATATTTTGGCCCAAACGTTACGATCTATAGATTTATGTTTGTAAAGTACCCACTATTTTTTTTTCTAGAATGGCTACCATACATTTGGTAATATAGCGGCCATCATGGGCTATTGAGAAGTTGAACCATGCCAACCCCGCACAATATATGCACTCTATGTCAATAATATAATGTTACATGTTTAATGTTATAGGTGCCTACACTGCAAAAATGGTGTTTAGATCCTAAACACAATTCTAAACATATTCTTGCAACGTTTTTGTAATCACATTAATTTCCTACACATGTTTAGCCAAACAATGTGCTTAGCTCAAGTGTTTAGAAATCTAGGTGTTTAGGTTTAAACTTTGTGTTTAGATATCTATGAATTTTTGTGTTTAGATGTTTATAAATTTTTGTGTTTAGATGTCTAAATGTTTTGACGGAGAGTTAGGGTGTGCAGACATGTATACATTAAAAAAAAGATGTCTTTTGTTTGTTTTCTCATTTACTGGGGGGGAGGGGGGTATTTACATTTCAAAGTCCCCAAAGATGTCAGCCACACCTATTTACGTGTGCATGTATGTACACACTGCATCAGAATGCATCAGCTTGGCAGGAAGGAAATAGCTTTGTCTATTCCAGAATAACATGAAATAGGTGTCAGTCATTGAGCTTATTGATTATTTCATACTAATGATGGTGGTGTAAGGTGAATCTAGTCAACTTTCTATTGCCCTTTTTATTCTCATGACATTCAATGAATAGAAACTATAATAAACAAGGGGTTTGGGTACATTTGTCACAAAAATGATTATATGTGTTTAAAGATAGTCCATTCAAAGGTAGTGCTGCTACCTGGTGTGACTTCAACATCCAAGTATCTAAACATAATGATGTTTAAATCTTAACACCTATTATACAACTGTTTAAACTCTAAACATCTAAACATGTTTAGCAAAAATGTTTATGTAATGGGTGTAGACCCCTAAAATCGACAGGGTGACATGGACTTTTCTTAAAATCGACAAAGGACATGGAGCTTCTAGGGACAAGGACATGGGACAAAAAAGATAGTGACAGGGGACATGGAGTTTTCTTAAAATCGACATGTGACATGGAGCTTAGTGACAAGGACAGAGGAAAATACAAATTTAGTGACATTTGACATGGGCTTTTCTTAAAATCGACAAGGGACATGGGGACCCCCCATCTAGACCCCCTATGTAGTTAGAATAAAAGTGTTCATTTCCTAAATGTGTAGTCGATGAGACACCTAACTGACCTATATGTTTAGGTTTTAAACATGTTTAGACCTAAACATGTTTAAAATCTAAACACCATATTTGCAGTGTATGGATACACATAGTGAAGTTGCTGTTGTAAACCCCTCCAATTTCACCGAAAATATGGTATAGGACGAAATCATAGGCCTATAGAATAATTCAATAGATTATAAGGTCAAACTGACTAGTCAGTCTCATGATTACTTGAAAAACATTGAATGATTTCAAATAGGGGTTTGGAGGTATTTTAACAGAGTGTCATAATGATAATTATTATTAATAATGGCATGTAAATCATTTCAATGGCATTACAGTCCATCGGTGTGTGTTTGGGGAGGGGGGGTAATGGATTCCAGGCCCTTTTTTTAAGACCTGGTTCCTATTGTCCTGCCCTTAATTAGTACAAGAGAAACTAGTAGATTTGATGTGAACCTTAGTGCACTAGAGGAACTAGCCGGTGAAGGAAAAAAGAAGCAAAATGCTCAAGTATACACAGAAAGGTGGAAATGAAGGTAGTTAGTAGGTGGCTGAGCTCTGGTAAGTGTCTCTTGTCTGCATCCTTATAGCATATAGCCCCTAGACTGGCAGCAGTCCCTGAGCTCTCCTCCCAAACCACTACACTCCACATCCCTCTCCTCTCTCTGCTGTCTGTCTAAAACTTTAATTCATTTCAATTTTTATTTCGATTCCCTTGCATTAAAATTGAGAGACTTGAGCAAGTTTACATAGCCCCCCCCCCCCACACACACACACCACTAAATTCAGTCCAACATGTACTACCGGTACACCACCTTCTCCCCTTTGTATAAACCCCTTATCACCCCATAAGCCTTTGCCATTTAATGGTAATTTTAGCACTGTCCTAGTTGAAAGGAAGCTTCATGAACAGTTTTGAATCGACGTGATCGGAGTTAAATGATGATCGTAGGTGGATAATTACTGGTTTTGATGTAATAATTGAAATTATTAAACGGTACCACGAGTGTAATATGTTGGGGGGTTACCTGATATAGAAGTCTGTGTGGGTTGCTCTTCTCTGTGAGGGTCGCAGTTTGATTTGAAAAAAAAAGAAGAAATGATTTCACTTGTCATCTAATTTATAAACGTTCAAAATATAACAGGGTGTTGTTCGAATTCAAAATATTGTATGTGTATTAGGCGAATCAACTAATATTTTATAAAAGAAAGGCTCTAAAAATACACACAATCACAGGGTCAGCAGGTAGAAATTTGCTATTTAAAATCCTACTCAATCATCATATTCATAACATTAGGACCTGCAACAGGGCGGTGATATTTAGGTCTATTCTTGGTTTATCCCATATGTCAGAGACAAATGTTTATAGAAAATAAAATGTAGCCTTTAGCAGGAACAGGAATACTCCTATAAGGTGTAAGCCACACAGAGAGAATAAACGGAGTCACAAACGGAGTCTGGGGTATAAAAAGGGAGTCAATGCTTCCCTGACTCCCTACTCAGGTTATCTGACTCCCTTTTTTATTCAGAGTCACAAGATCCTGACTCCCTTTTGACAACGTCTGAGAGAGTCAGAGGTGAATAAGGGAGTCATTGGTGAGCTGGACTCACAAAGGGAGTCAGGGTAAGCCAGAGGGAGTCAAGCAAGTGATTTCCACTAGGTGGAGGCACTATCTCCAAAGAGGATTTATCTCAATGCACTAATCTTTGTTTTGATTGGAATTAAGACAATGGAATTTACATCGAAAAAAAATTCAATTATTATAGGATCAATACATACCCTCCAAATAAGATACATTAGAATAATACAAACTACTTGATATATCGGCAATTTAATAACATTAAAAAGCCTTAGACACCCATTTTGTACCGATATCAGAAAGCTAAAGCCAAAATGAGTGAACTGCTTTGTCATGTCAACTTATGTACCTTGAGGGAAGTTCAGTATCCCTGCTATGTCTTTCATCATGCAAAGCAGAAGTGTACAAGATGAAGTTTGACTGGCATTACACTTGATATCTAGAGGCTTTGGTCTAGATATAACTGTTATTTAAGATAAGTATACCTTCTCGAAAGGGAGTCAATGATTGGCCAGACTCCCTTTTGGAAGGGAGTCAAAGGTGACCTGGACTCTCTTTTGGAGAAAAGGGGAGTCAATTTGAAGGCAAAACCTGGACTCCCTTAAGAGAGTCAGTTGACTCCGTTTCATCAGAAAGGGAAGTCAATCTGAAGGCAAGCCTGGACTCTCCTTTTGACTCCCTTTATTTTCTCTGTGCACCTCTTTACCACAAACGTTATTTTTGTGATGTATACTTAAATCCTCACGTATAATGAGCGCAATAACGCGAGGATAAGGTCTGGCTGCACCTTATATGACGTAACCAAGTCAAGGTGTGCCTTATGGGTTGGCTAGGATTACATGTGGTTCTCCATGTGATATATCACATGTGCATGGGTTGGCCAATGAATGGGTATTTGTCTCTTCAGTGATATACCTTGTTTGTGTTAGGTGCTTTCTTCTCTGCATACTGCTTTTGCTGAATAAGAATTCCTAGTGTCGATTTGCCGACAACCTACGACTTCTTATTAACATGTAGGCTGTAGAAAGCATTCTAAATCTTCCCTATATGGGAGGTAGAAGGATATGAAGTTGTCCCCTAATCCCATAGCTCCATATGACATTTGATGCTGTATGTTGTTTACCTTGAACTATATATGGGTCTGATACGTAGGAGGTGATGAGAAGCGTCAAGGTATTATGAAGTCATTTATTTTCAAAACCTTAAGATGTTTTACTATAATAGGGTAGTTCCTTAGGGAGTGATCATTTTTTAACAACAGGGGGGGCCGGTGGGTTTGAGGGGGGGGTCAGAATTTTTTCAACCCCTTGACTGGGGGGGTCAGAATTTTTTCAATACCTCTGATGGGGGGGGTCAAAATAATTTCACCTGTTTTCAGTGGAAAACCCCGCGCGTTACTATAGGCTAAAAGGGGACGTTCGCGCGCGATTTTTGTCCCTTATGGGGGGGGGGGTCGAAAAAATTTTGCCCCCTCGAGAGGTGGGGGTCGAAATTTTTTTCGCGCGTCCGCGCGCAAACCCACCAGCCCCCCCCTGTTGTTAAAAAATGATCACTCCCTTACGTTTGTAGTGAATCGGTATGATATTATTGATTTAAGACTCCTCTAGTGGGCCTGAACCACTCGATTCGACATGGGCCTTAGTGACATGGGACAGAAATTTAGTGACATGATATAGGTGCATTCTTAAAATCGACATAATATATACATGATAGGTTTTTAGAGGTGACATGGAGGTTTGGGTGACATGTGACATGAGTATTTCTTAAAATCGACATTTTTGGGTCCCCTCCCCCACCCAAAGCCCCTATCTAAATTTATGCTTGGCCTTAAACTGAGGATGCGACCCTTATAAACTCACTTTAATTCCCTGACCACTGCCGCTGTCTGATTTGTGTGGATTCCCACCAAAACCTCTCAAATCAGGGATAACTCTCCAAGCGAAACTTTCTCAATCCCCCTGTTCTTATACGTGGACTTTGCTGTCAGACAATCCCTCAACCAGCAAACTAAAGTCTGATGTGCATGTATTTGTCTCATATGTCTCCTTATTGGTTTTTTTTCTCCCTGGCGCCCCATGCTTCCAAGTGTGAGGAGACTGTTTTGCCTGTAACCTCGCCAAAAGGCTCCCTGTCTGTCACCACGCTCTCCAATGTCCGCCACCATCGTCCCAGTAGCCTCCACTTCCCGTGAAACTGATGAGAGAAGAGAAGAAAAAGAAAGGGAAAAAACGACGTTGTGTATACATGGAAGACCCTTGTTTTGGGGAGTCCATTGGGCCTCCTTATATGTGTCATGGGGTCAGCTAATGGTTTACATGTGTTTGATACCGAGAACCAACAGTGGGAAGTGTGTCCGTTATTTTATTTCCTTTAAAAACTTTTATAAATAGTATAGACAGTAAAAACCAAATTGATTTCTATTTACACGCTATACACGTGTATATATATATATATATATATATATATATATATATATATATATATATATATATATATATATATATATTTATTTGTTAATATAGCTACAATTGGTATAGCATTACTTTTTATGTGTAATTGTGACAATGTCTCTTTGATTTGTTTATATGGAAGAAAGTGGTAAATATACATTTTGCATGGCGTATATATATTTAAAAAAAAAAGTTCCCAGACGATTATTTTCTATATACTTGTACTTCACACCCTTATCTATTCCTCAAGAATTCATGTGGTCATGAAGCTTGATGATACGGTTTTCCTGAGAATGCCCTAAGATCTTTACAAATGAGTGTACCTCCTGTAGACTCACTGATCTTACTAATCGGCAGTCGTGATCACTAAGTAAGAGACAGGTGTAATCGATACATCAAATGTGTGAGATCTACTCCACCCTGCTCACCACTCAGTGCGTTTTCTGAAAGGGTGACTCCAACTAAAGTCGTGAGGAGACAAACTTCTTAGGCCTGATTCCCTGTTATACCAGTGTGTAAAGTCTCCGGTAACATCTAAGATTCCTTACCACACAAACTGCCACAATTCACGCGGATGCACCAGCGCCGCTCCATTAAGTGCCGAAATACCTTGTGTATATTTTTTAAAAGTGTTTTATTAAGGTTCACAGAAATTATATATAAAAAACATAACCTGTCTCCGATCTACGACCTCGGCAAAGCCGTTATGATGCTCGGCCATATCACGCGCGGCTTAGGCAAAAAAAAAAGTTTATTTTCCGGTCACCCGACCGACCTCAGCCAAACAGGGCCGACCTTATAATTTTTTTAAAGATATTTTTCATATTTTGTAACGAATTTTTGATTTTTTTCCCCGTCTCATTAAGTTTTTAGCATTATTGATTGGTAAATATACGAATCCAAGATATAGGAGCTTAAAACTGCAGTATGTTTTGCATATTTACGGAAATAAACATTTAAACATTGGAATCCACTTATAACGCCATAAGTTAAAAAGGAATAAATAAATAAATAAATCCGACCTACCGACCTCAACACTTTTCACCATGTAACCGGGAATTCACAATATTTTTTTTGGCCTTATACACGAGGATGAAGTGCGTCCCCGAGTGCGCTCTGCAGCTGAGGATGTTTCACAAGATTTGTACTAATCTGGCAAATTTAGTCCCAAATGCGTCTCATAGATTCGTCTCATAGCATCGCCTTCAACCAAGTTTTTGTTTTAATGGAAATCATACCGGTGTATATACACGAGGTCCGTCTTATACGCGAGGTATTACGATAGTCGGGGATCGGTTAACTCTCTTATTGGGCGTGAATGATTTTCCATGTGTGTATTTATACATGGTATTATCATTTAACTTAAATTGTAGGCTGATCTGGGTGAGGTAGGAGGTCTATAGTTATGTGTGCCTACATGTCGATCTACATGATAGGCCATATGACAAAGCAGGGAGGTCCACGCCCAGAGGAAATGCATGTGAAAGTGTCATACATTAAAATTTATTTATTTCCGATTGTCAACAAGTGAGGGGGATACCCTTGTTGTCCCCGAGCGTCTGTCGCCGGATGCATGTCGCCCGCATACATTACGAGATCATTAGTCATTGAGTAATTAGTGGTCACGTGACTCATAAACCATGAGCCGCTCTGGGTGTTTATTTATATAGCGGTCTGTGAGTGGCTCAGCAACGTTGACCCCTTAACTGGCGACACCCCAATGTTCCGGAAGTGTTTAACGACATGTCGTTATCCATACGGCGCCAAAGGTGACGTTCCAAATTAACGAAAAGTCGTCTGCTTACCAACAATCTCCGCAGGCCTAATGGAACCCACTTTCGTAGAAAAATGGGAGTCAGTGGGCGAGCAGAAGCCAGCCTGGATTTAACCAAAACATAGGCTACTACTGACAGATTTAGCGCCTCTGTGCCGGGGATTGTTTCTTTCAAGATCAAGATATTCCACAACAAACCGTGATATTTAAGAGATTTTCTCCGTTTTTAGAGCTAGGGATGCACTTGTTGCTTAGTCTGCACTGTGTGATTCGAGGTTTCATTGGAAATCGCTCTTGAAGGTGAATTTCAGTGCAATGATAACAATTCTGTAGTTGTCTTCTTGGGAAGCAACTTGGGTAAAACCAATGGGGGTGAAAAAGTTGAGACATGTTGGATGCATGGGAATGCTCCAGTGGGTTTGGATGAAGCGTGAGAACATGTCTGGGCCCTATATAGTGCGACACACGTTGTAGTGTAGGCCCAATGCAGTCTTGTTTCAAAATATAGTCGGTAAAAAAGAATACATGTGACGTGATATCTGATCCACTGTAGCATGTTTTGCTGGGTAGAATTACAAAGACGATAGAAAAACAACCGCCGACTACAAAACAAGAACAGACGCTAGCTAGGGGCGGTCAACCCAAAGGTTTACTATAGAATCAACAGCAGTGAGAAGAAATAGAATAACATTTACAACATTTATGGTCTGGGTATCAACCGTCGGTTCGATTCTCTCAAGGAATTAAACAAAAAAACACTCTATTTGAGGGGCCAGCCATAAATGACGACACCCTAAGTTTGACAATTTTTGACCCACCCCCCTTTGCCCAGCCCACACACTTTTATCTTACAAATGTGTGGGGGCCATGCATCCCCGGCCCTGCCGCCCCCTCCATTGCGAGTGACATCCTTTATGGATGGCCCCTAACTATGGTACATGGGTACGTGCGCCGGTTGAAGGAATCTAATTTTAAATAAGTAAATAAATAAATAGGCATAGATAAATAAATAAATAAATAAATAAATAAGTAAATAAAGGGAGGCGTGTTTTTGCTAGTTGCAGAAGAGTGCCCTCCTGGGGTGGGGACATGTACCCCCCCATACACACACACAGACTCCTACGACCACTTTTGGCAAACTCTAAAAACGCTCGAAACTATAAGGTCCAAAGCGAAATAAAAGATAATCGCATCCTACACCATGTGCTTGTCTTGCTCCTGAAGCACATGGCATCGAAATAATTGAGCAACGATACTTATATATCACAGAGCTAAACCTTCAGCACCCCTCTTTTTTCTTTCATTTCTTTTCTTCCTTCATATCTTTAGTCGATGAAAATTCCTTGGGGAACGTTCAACAATTACGTCACTGTGTATGGGGTGGGGTGGGGAGGGGGTATTTGAGTTACAAAGATGCAATATTAAAAAACAGTGACATAATTGTTAAATGCTCCCTTGGCTTTTAAGAAAAATCTGTCCTGGCGCGAAATCCAGTGGAACTCAGTCGGCTGGGCGAGTCAGCCAAAGAATGCTACCCGGAAGTTGTCTGTTGTGGATGAGTGGAACGCTGGGTAGGCGAATCTGCACGACACAGCAGCACAGCAGAGGAAACCAGCCTCCCCGAGGTCAAAGTTCAAATTTTTGACATAGCAGCGGACATATATATAGCAGTCAATATACATGTACTACTCTACACATTAGTGCCCAGAATTATTTGAAGATTTTACATTATTAAATTTTCACAATTTTATCACTCAGTTGATAAGGCCAAATGTTATTTTGATTTTCTTTTGATTCGGGCTCTGTATTACATTTTCTGAATACTCATAATTCAGTGAAGACTTTCAATTAAGTCATATATTGGTAAGGTCTGGTAACCATAGTTACCAAAACATTCCATTTGTTGTTATTTGATAGTATTTGGTCTCTCTTGTGTTATATAGCCTCTCCCTTTCCATAGTCCCTGCAATTCTGAAACCTCACAGCATATATTCAAATCTGATTCTTCCTATATGCATACTGCCACTCGATCAGGAAACATAACATGCTAGTAACAATGCATGGATTCTCTATGGATGTGAACAGTTCTTTTAGAATCTAATGGGAACATGGGACATTGGATATGATATGATCCAGCATAATATTGGTGTCATGTCAGGTTTTAGCCCCCTCGAGGGTTGTCCTGTAATGAATCACATGTTATGACAGCTAATTTTCAAGTTTTGACTCCCTGTGCTTTGTATAATGGAGATCAAGCATAATGGGTGATTGTATTGCAATTGGGAGCTCATGGCCGTTCTATAGAGGGTCTAACTGTGCAGATTGGACCAGTAGAAGTATCTGTATGAAAATTTCTTTCAATATACATACATTTAAGCACAAAACCGCGCATTTAAGCGCGCTTGGGCAACTATTGGTGCCTAGTGGGTCGACCATTGCTTGATCTGGCACCTGGCGAGATAACACTGATAAGAAACAGCATGATGGATCCCGGGTCTTACATAAGGTAGGTACCCAAAAGAATCTGTACTGCAATTTTCTGATTGGTTAATAATGCATCCCGGGTCAATTCTATAATAGCCCGGGTGTCAACCCCGGCCCCCGCACTCCCTGTACAAACTGACACCATCCACTTTACCGGATTTCAAATGCAACCCCTATCCACGGATTACTGAGCCTAAAAAGTACCCTATTTTTAGCAAAATCGCTGATTTTTGTGACCCAAAATCTAGCCCTATTTTCTGAAAAACGCTGACACATTCAAAACCTCCATCCCTATCATTGAAAAACGCTGACAAAGGCATTCTCATTAGCTTTTACAATATACATCCTTTTTAATACCCAGGAAGTGCTCACAGAATTTCCATCAAACAAAGGTGAATAAAACCTCCTTATTTGACGAACCTCATTTAGGAAAATGGATCCCTATATCTTAAAAAACGCAGACATGCAGAGCTTGAGTAAAAGGACCCTATTTCCGCATTTTTTGGTAACGCCGATGGTGTCTAGATGTGTGCAAAGTGCGGGGGCCGGGGTGTCAACTTGGAAAGACTTCGTACAGGGTATAGTACATCTATTACAGTTACGCTGTTTTCTATAGAGCCATAATTTAGTATGATAGCCATTATTCATTGCCAGTAATTTGAAGAGCCCTTTTAACATAGTATCTAGTAAGCTATAGCACTGATGCCCAGGCACTGATGGGATATGATCAGCCAAATATGAATTTTTAGACCACTTTGATTAGATAACTTACTATAGTTCTCTAGGTGGGCCTCTTCAAATTTGTCTTAAAATATGCAAAAGACACCCCCCCCCCTTTAATGTAGATTGTTTGGTTAGCCCTATTGCTGAAAAAAAAAATTATTCTAAGGCTACCTATTGGGTCTACTATTATTGGGTCCCAGATGTGATCCACAGAAGCTTTGAAAATATAGAATCTGGGAGACCCAGTCAAAATATTACAGGGGTTCTCATCATGCAAGGGTCTCACAGATACATGTAAGCTCATTGATTCAAGTATGAAAGGAGGATTCCCGCTGTGACTCCCATGACATCATTCTACAGCCAGGTTAACTTCCAAATATGGACATGGGATTCCCCCGTTTCCAGGAACGCGCGCGTTTGTGTCGTCTGCTATGACTCCTCCCGCCTCGCCGCGCGCGCCGACACGACTGCCCCCAAGCGAGAGGGCACCGCAACATCTGTGATGTTGATCAACAACACCCGGGACAACACCCCACCGGAAATGGCTCCTGCCTGAATGGAGCTGAATGCTGGGAGATGGGCAAGTAGACGGCGCGCGCGTAGGCTATTCTTGGTGCCTGTTTCTAGGAAAGATCCCGAAATATGCCGATTATTGGCGCGCGCGCTATTAACACCCCCGCACCGGGGACGAACGCGAGACCCATGAATGAATCTATAAGTGCTGTAGTTGGTGGGGTATGGTGTAGCACCGATGTAGTTGTGGGTCTATCTCCCCACAATGAAACCACACCATTGGTCACTTTCATATCCACAGTCAGCAGTTAACAATACCGCCTATACATACACCCACCTCTCAAAACTTCAAATTCTCCCATCCCTGTCCTCCCTCCTCCACATCTCCGTAGGTGGCCTCTGTATCCCTGCCCATAATCCAAAATCTCTTTTCGGAATAAGAATAAAGACATATTTGATATAAACATGGTCCATACGGATACCACTGCACTATAGCCAGATGGGTAGGGTTGCAGATCGTGCCAGGTAGGAGAAATAATGCAGCACAATGGTGCTTTTTACCTGGCGCCCCCGCACACCCCAAGTTCTACAGGTGACTTTTCCTTTGGGTAAATACTGCCGCCCTGTGGATTGGTTATTAAATTTCCCTGTGCACTGGCAGGGCGTAGGATGCTAAACAATGGGCTTTCTGAAAATACTGTCACTCAGATATCGCCTTTCCCCCAGCCTCTTGTATTGTAACTAACCCTTCTATTAATGTTGCGCCCCCATGATCATGATAATAGGACACCTGGTAGTAATCACTGATATCCATATGTATATACTTTTGTTGTACGTTACATGCTGCAGTAGATATTTCCAACTGTATTACATTAACTTCTAAAAGGTTATTCTGTTTTTTATTATTTCTCGTGGGACTCACTACCGGGTCCTGAATAAGAGAGAAAGGTGGACAAAGAATCACCAACCCTTTACACTCAATCTCTAATCCAATTGGGGTATAGTTCTAGGTGCATTTTGAAGGGAAAGGAGTCCCCTTTCAGGCTTGTAAGACATTAGATTGTACTCTCGCTCTGGACCATGCATTCCTATGAAAAAGTAGGTATTTAGGTCCATTTAAATATTGTCTGAGTGTCACCACTTTACGGGGGGGGGGGGGTCAGGGATGAATATATATGATAAGGGTCTATTGTTGGGGTTTATCCAAACTCTTAGGTTATCAAGATTTGGTATTTTCTTAGGCTAACAACTTTGATGGGACGGGGAGGGGGTTACACATCTTTGTATAAACCCCCCGGACTCGGAAGATGGGTATATTGCAAAATGACTGGATTCAAACTAACAAGCAATCTAAACACACATGTATATCACATATCGCATGCATTATTGCAGAGAAATTAGGCATCTGCCTCTCTCCCTGTTTTTTTTTTTTTTTTCATGATTATGAAGTTTATTCCATTCATATTTCTCTGAAATTCTTGAGGGTTTTGTAGTGGACCTACACAAACAAGTACTGTGACTGAACTGAATACATTGCCATCGACTGTCCTTCAACTACTGCAGGTACTGTCCATGCTGAATACATTAACATTGGTCTGTCCTTGAGTTACTACCCCACATTTACCCCTGCTGTCCTGGAACTGGGACAGCCAGCCTGCATGGCCTGTCCTTGGACCATAAAGTCAAATGAATACATTACCATTATGCCCCTCACTATCAACACCGTTCCCGGCTAAGGCTGTGGGTACTGGTTTCTATGGACATGGTGAGCAAGGACATATGTATTGAGAGTGTCCTCGAACAAGGCTGTCAACATTATTATTACTTGTAGCTGCCACTGTCCTGGAACAGGGGCGGCATATATGTTTAAAGCTGTTTGTTACCCTTCTGTCCTTGACCTATGTATTATCATTGTCAGCCTGTAACACTGTCCTCCAACGGGGCCGTATATATTGCCAATGCTTGGCACTGCCACTGTCCTTGACAAAGGTTGCATATGTTGTCATTGCTTATAATTGGTACTGTTCCCTAACCATGGTTACATAAATCATCATTGCTTGTTCTGTATTTGTCATGGCTTTTGCCCAAGGTCATGTGTATTGTCATTGCTTCTTAGTCCCAATATTGAGGTGAAGGTCAAGATTATGTAATGGGAAACCTCCTTAGAGATGGAGGTTTTGCCATAAAACCTCTGAGGCGAAGCCGAGACGGTTTTATGGCAAAACCCCTAGCTCTAAGGAGGTTTTCTAACTTATACTCCATCCACTGAAGTTTATGTAACAGTAAAACCATAGATATAAGCATATTTTGACATAAACTGTAGAGGCCTAGAAGAGGATTTGAATTTTCTACACTTGCTGTGATACAAAGTTATGATAAATATATGGTGTTCCAGTCTACAATCACCAGCAGTCTCAATAGTATAATGGTTAGCATGTCTGACTTTGAGTCACAGAATGTGGGTTCAAGACTGCATGGGGGAAAGTGTTTTTAACCTACACATACAAGGTAAAAGGAGTCTTTATAAAAGGCCCCCCCTGAAGCCCCCTTTTATCATTTTGGCAATCAGAGGATGTTCATTATAATACATTATTTTTAGAATTTGTTGCAAAAATGACAGTGGTCAACCGAGAATAAAACAAAATCACACCAGGGGTTTGAACCTGTGTGGTCTAGATTTCTAGTACCAGGCCTTAATCACTACACTAGATTGACCAGTCAAACTTTCAAAGTGAAATCACCCTGTTTATCTATAATTGATTACTCAGTCATAGAAGTAGCATATTGCCCTTCAGTATATGTTCTAACACCCACAGTATCAGCTGAGGACTCATGGTGTAATGGTTAGCACATGAGACTCAGGATCCCAGCACTGTCTGGTGTGTGGGTACGAATCCCATATGGGACAGAATTTTCCCAAGAATTACATCTGCTGTTCAAAAATGACCTTATTCATAGACCTCCTGCTATGCTTGGCCTATTTCACAAAATCTCCTCCCAGACTTGACCCAATTCATAAAACCTCCTGCTAGAACTGACCTAATTAATAAAACCTCCTGTTGCCCCCCCCCCCAAACTGTAGAATATGGAAATAAACCTACAGTAGGAACAATAGGGTGCAGAGCCAGGTGGAGTATAAGATATATATATACCCAACTCAAACCTGAGAAGGTTGGTATTGCACTGAAAAGATAAGGCTTAAAAAGGTACTCTGTAGTGATCACTTTTTTCATCTTATTGATGAACCATGGGGGGAGTACCCAATGATGTTTTAGGTGATCACATGTGATCACCCTGGGTGATCATTACAGAGTACCTGTCTGAACTGATCAGAGAGGAGTTTGTGAATGAATACTTGTCATCAATTAAAAATATTGCTTAAATTTGCATAGTTATCCCCTTCCCTCCCCACAACCAAGCATTTATTGAGGGCACTTACAGCTGAGTTATGCCCTGACAAGGCATACTTGTAGTTTGTATAAGGAATGTTAGTTAGTCCCAATGGTTATAACTATGGTTTGAATGACAAAAGAGGTGTGAATTATTAAACATGCTTTTGCCTTTGATAATTTTGACCAAATTACCTTTTTGATAAATTAAGATTCTAGTGTGATGTTTTTTTTTCACATACTTCATCTTATAGACACTGACGACCAAGAGGATTGTAGATACAAAATCAAGATAGCTCACATAGTGACCATTGTATATCCCATTGTTGTAAACTAAGGCCCTCTGATGGCAGAAAAAATTTCATTGTGGTGACCTTAGGTGATCATGATGATTACCTTAGGTCATCAATGGGGAAAGAAGAACCTAACGCATCAATAGTGATCACCTTAGTAGAAGCCTATATTTTCAGTGTGGTAATAGTCAGTTTGTTGGATGCATTGCTGTTGTAAGCTGGAATAAACAAGTCTTCATGACAAGTACCTCTCACTTGTTCACCTATCTGGGATTCTGCAGACCATCTCTGGCTACCCTTTGAATACATTTATTGAAATGGAGATCCATGCCTATGAACCAGCTCAGTTTCATCCGAAATATCTTCGCATTTATTGGCATTGGTACATACCATATTGAAATGCACGTCTTTTGGTGAATCAACACAGACAAGGTTGAACCCTTTGAAGCCGATGTAGGCCCATATACATCCACATCAGTACAATTGATACCAAAAAGTTCACGGCATCCATAAGGCCCTGGATGACGCACCCTGGAGACTGGTACTGTAAGGTTGTACATGTTCAACAGTTGCACCCACTCCTGTGCCGCACTGACGGACACCCCCGACCCACCCCTTTTGATCCAATACTCTTTAGGGGTAACAGAAGGTCTCAATATCAATTTGCTGGCATGCGCCAATGCAATGGTAGACGCAAAGAGGCTGTAGAACCTCCCTGGTAGAAGTTACTCAGTAGCATTGCATTGTTGACGACCCTCCATAGCGTGTATTAACCCTGTAGGGTTGACACGATGCATAAATGTAGCCCAGGGCTGCATACATGCGTCACCACCATCAGGAATCATTAAGATCCCATGCAGTGGTTAAAGTGGCCATTCCTTAAGGCACCATGCACCACTCCAGCTGATTGAGCACTAAATCAGGGACCCACTACCGGGTCCTACCTCCCCTCCATGACTCCACCCTCCCAGTGCTGCATACATACGAGCAGCTCTCAGCTGCTCCAGGGCTAGATGCATGAGCAGCTCCTGTACCTAAGTTGGTCCCTTTCTGCCATTCAGAAATCTTATACTTAGATCTGCACCCTTCTCGGAATCTGAGCGTTGCGTCAGGGGTGGGCACTGACTCAGGCAGGG
Organism: Acholoe squamosa; assembly: GCA_949317995.1. Lineage (NCBI taxonomy): Eukaryota > Metazoa > Annelida > Polychaeta > Phyllodocida > Polynoidae > Acholoe > Acholoe squamosa. Next base: position 59,247,896 of record OX439043.1, read on the forward strand.
CTTGATTGATCCTATACTATTGGTACCTAGATAGGGTGTATGTCGTATATCCGACATAGCTGGTGCCTCATGGTCATAAAGGTATGACAATGACACAGGTAGCAGTGTTACCTGTATACGTTTGAGGGGATATCGCTTAGTCAGCGCTATTATTAGACTATTGTTATTTCCATCTTATCTCTCTTATCTGATGCAATTTTACCGGTATAATGTTTTGAGTCTAGCGCAATGCATGCCTGTGCATCCTATCGACATGCCATACGTTGAATACCTGAGCTCATATTTCATCTATCTATACATTCCTTCGTGTCCTAAGTCTATATAATTGCAGAGAAATTATTCTGCTAATAGAGCCCCTTGTGTGGTATATTTTGTGCCTTGGCAAAAAAAAATATGGAGGGATTGTAAAACTTGGCATTGGTGACACAGGGGTTTTAAAAAATCGACGAACAGGGACAATTCAAAAGTGCATTCTTATACATGTAGTAGTATGCATACACGATTACACTACATCCTTCCTAAAAAATTGACTCAGTGAATTTCGAGCACTAAGTGGGCACTAATTTCATTTTAGCACTTACCCCATATATGGCATGAATTAGGACTCTGTACCCCAGAGACAATACCATACCAATCAGATTAAACTCTAATCACTTCAATTTCAAATACCTATAAAGATTACGATAATCATTTAAAAAAAAACATTGCCAAAGGCAGTAGAGGAGGAACTAAGGTTCAAGAATGTATTTTTTCTATTATCAAATGCATGTTTAGTTGAGCAAAATGAACGAATGATGAGACATCTAATCTAGAAAGTGAAGAGTTAATCACAGTAGGGGTTCGTCTGGATGAAGCAGACAGACTATGGTCATACCTGAGATTTACCCTTTCATGTTTACCGCACCTCCCCGCCTGACACTGCTCACCTGTATGACGTCATAGGGGTGATCCCCAGCCTCCCTTTGATGATGTCGCCAAAGGGATTTCCCCTATCTTTAAATAGATAATTTCAAAGGAATGATTATTTGTTGTTTGTGACATTTTGGAGTGTTTGACACATTGATCTGATGAAAGTGCAATCTGTTGTTTCGTCTGTGTGTGTCATCTGTGGAAGTATTAAGTCATTCCAATACCACTAAAGGTAGTAATGTGCCAAGTATAGGGTAGATGGCCACCGGCTTTTTCAACTGACCGCATTGTAACGAGGAATTGAATAAAAAGTTAAAGCTGGGTTCTTCAACAAAATATACAATTATCATACTTAACCAAACAGTGACAGGTATATGTATAGGGTCGCGTTCAGTTAAGTTCTCTAATAGTTTAAATTTGTTTCCTATCAACTGATAATTATAACAAATATGGTAAAAAAAACAACAACAGAAAACAGACATGCACAATCTATTTCATTATTTTTTGTGTTATGTCCTGACATCCTGGTGATTATAGCACATTATCGCCTAATCTAGCATAAAAATACACGTTATACGGACGCTAAAGTGCTATGGTTCACATGTGTATATTCATTTTGTAAGAAGATCGTGTGCAATAAAGCTTCCTTATCATGAATTATACATTAGCTATCTTAAATTACATAGCTTACTTCAACTGCATTTAATTCTCAACAACAAAAACAGTTGTTGCAAGTGGCCTTATTCAATCAATCAAAAACGGCATTTGTTCTTTTCACTTTTTGATAGTTTTATGACTAATCATTTGTTGTTAATATAGGTTAGAAGTGAACTCTGAGTTCAGAATATTAGAATACTAAATACCACTAAAACCATTAAAGCTACTCAAAAGAAAAAGGCCCTCCTGCTAGTAACTACCACAGCTTCCTGTCAGTAACCACCGCAGAATGAACAGAGAAGTATTCTTAAGAACAACAAGTTCTATCCATAGGAAAACAGAAAAGGTTTTTGGTCATTTATTTTTATGTTTATAATAAGTTGTTTTACATCATGTACATGTTCATAGGTCCTGCCCTCAGTGAGAAATGTACATTCAGTTTGATCATAAAAAGGGGTGGTGACGATAAATAATCCTTTTGAGAGGCCCACTCTTAGCACCCTATTGACGGCTATATTTCCGGAAATCTTCTGTTAATGTCCATTAATGGTTTTTCTCTTTTTTTTCTCTCTCTTGTGTCACTAAGCACAGCTCAGGAAGTGTTAAGTGGTAATTACCTTTGTTCATCAAATAGGCTCACTACACCTCACCAACCACAGGCAGAAACTGAAGAATGAGCTAACCACATGCACCCAGTCTTGCAGTGCTAAGGCTCAGATTGAAGTATGCCAGTCCCTAAAGGAATGTGGAAATCGTGGAAATCGACCCCTTGTCATTACTAATAGCTAAGTGGCAGCTCACACTGGTTCAAACCGTGACAGGTCCTATGTAGAATCATGATTATGCTGCTGGTACGCGTTAAGTTGGGGGTATATAATACTAAAATTAAGCCCAACTTATTATTTCACATTGGATAGTCTTGACACCAATTTAACCTGGTTTAATTGTTAATATGGTTCACATTGTGCCATAAGCTATTACAACAGGAGCAGGCGAATGGATGATTTGAAAATCAAACAAAATTACAATAAACACTAAAAGAAATAAACTAAAGTGTCCAATGACGACTTAAAAAAAAGGGGGAAAAATCTATTTTGCTCAAAGCAATTTGGGGACTCGTGTGTACTAAGTGAGTTCTGGCAATCTAAACACCTATGGTAAATTCATATTCAGACGATATACTCTGGAAATCTATACGTAAATGGGTTTAGCCTAGAAATAAAACTGACTTGCCAGGCACGCGTGGGGAATGCGGAAATGGGTTGTGAGGTATTTGATGGGCACATTTTTGTGGTCGTTGTTATCTTAGCACCTTGATATGACACAGAACGTAAAGTGACCAGCAGATGATTGGTGGGTGTAATTCCGGGTGTCGTCAACTGCACTCAACAATTGAAGAAGTTTGGTAGCTTTTTTCGTGAATTTTTATGGAGGCACAACAGTTGTGGTGCAAAATCAACTTTTTCGTACAGCTTAATTATAAGGCTTAGACATAACAGTAAAAAAAAAATCAGTCTAGATACAACAACATTTTGTTTAAAGTTCATATCATTATAATGTCATAATTTTGAAGGAAGTAGATCTGAGAACAATGCAGTCTCCCTACATAGTAATTAAAATAGACATTTCCGTCAATTAGTATTCATATTGCATACCATTAGATTGAATCTCAGACACATGTACATTAAGGCTGCCAAAAGATGTCAGTTTTATATCTGAGTGCCTCCACATTGCCAATAACTGTCCACTCACCGGTGCCCCTTGTATGGTTGACATCAAACAGTGGCAGGTGGTTATGGTAATCTATATATATATGTGTGTGTGTGTGTGTGTGTGTGTATGTATATGTGCTGTATGAGTATATACATAAACAAATGAAGTACCATAAACCAGTAGTGCACTCCACTTACACACATAGCCACCACCGGAAGAAGCCTGCCCCCATGTATACCCACGTGACATACCAGCCCCCTGATTCAGGCCCTATCACCGCCACTATATACAATCCAGTGTCCTTCCGCCAACCTACATGTTGTAAATGGGGCACTATTTTCTGTCGGCGGCAGGATACTCCACTTGCTGCCTGAGGACCGGCTTCCTCGGCTGGACGATAAGGTGAACAACTACTGACCACAGGTATTCCGACCGGCATGCCTTGCGGCAGGCCTGACCCCTCCTGACCCCACCCACTTCTCACCCTAATACTACTACCCACTATATGAAGGTTGTCATGGGCTTTGTCATGTACGTCTCCATTTTATCCACGCCTCCCTGCTGACTAGCGTAATACCTGTGCTCATGCCTTAGTGATCCACGTATTTTACTATTTTACGCCGAGATTTTGTTTCATTGTATCCACAAGGAGAGTATCAAGAGCTTTCATGTTATCTACACCCCTACATTCTTTTAGCAACTTGGGGGGGGGGGGCTTCAAGGGGTTCAGAGGTGGCCCTAGATATTACATAGCTTTAAGAATTTTGAAAATTATGGTTGTCATTTTCTTTTTTTCTGGGAGGAGGCACTATAGATTAGTCAAAGGAATATAAACACAGGTCACCCCCCACACTTTTTCAGTTCATCAACCCTTTACATTCAGTTCCTTTTCCTGTTGCTGGATTCAATGGCGCTGCAAAGAACACAGTACATCCCTATAACGTTGTTTGGACCTTCTCACTACAGCCTGGTGCCACCAGTTCTGAAGCTAATTCATTGATTGGTCCATCTTGTTGGGTATAGACTGAGATAATGTGTACATAGCTGACATTTCTGACTTGTGTGGTCGTGACCACCCTGTAAATAGTGATACCCACCACATATTGCACACACTTACATTATGGCAGATAACTATAATTATGAAGATGAAGGGGTGGGGTGTCCAGGGGGATATCCCTACATTATCTGTCATTGACCAATTTATTGTTACTGCATGGTTTCATTATCCATTTAAAGTGAAAAAAAATCATATAAAATCTGAATCTATTTAACCGGCTTCCTCATAAGCCAACACCTTGAGGAGGCTGGAAGGCCCCTGGGGGCCACCACCTACCTAGGGACTTATGTTGATCTACACATACATATCTATTACATGTACTCATCATTTCCATCCTCCTAATTAAAAAGCCTTGTTTGTGTGCAGGGGCATGGATACATGGCTCAGACCCAAGTAGGGAAGCACACAAACAGTTTTATGTAAGGCTGTAATACCCCTGATTATAATCGCATCCCATGAACACGTAATTTTTTATTTATTATAGGTTATATTTAGGTTATAGGCGAGAATATAGGACACATTGGGATTTCTGTGAATTTTGTGAATTTCTCAGCTGTTAGCCATCGAAACCAAATGGAGGAAGTTGCAGGAAACAATTCAAGTGTATACCTCCTCGATGATTAAGAGCTTACACCCTGCAATGATTAATGAGGGAGAAATTAAAAGAAAATGTTAGGTGGTTCAAGGTTAGGAGTGCATCCCTTTAAGGGGGATATGATGCCTCAAGATGAATGTTCCTTTGTTATCACCATGCACACCAATACACTGCTCTCTAGCAGACTCACCAGCACTGCATCGATGCATCATGCTGACCCGTCGAGGTTATACCACCCCAAAGGGTCTGTCACAGTGGCTGATCCAGGATTCGGAAAAGGAGGGGGCGCGACCCCTTATTTTGAGTAGATTTTGGGGTCCAAAATAAGCAAATATTGTAAACTCCCCGTCTAAGTCTGCCACTGTGCATGACGCATGAATATAATACATCCCTCACTCCATGCACTCATGCATCTTCATGCACTCATGCATCATGGTGACATAGGGAATCAACACACTATGCAGCCCTTGACGCATTAATGAGGGAGAAATTAAAAGAAAATATAATGGTTCAAGGTTAGGACTGCATCCCTTTAAGAGGGATATGATGCCTGGAGGTTAATGTTCCTTTGTTATCACTATATTATATATGCACCAATACCGTGCTCTCGAGTAGACTCACCAGCAGTGCATTGATGCATCATGCTGATCATTCGAGGGTGTATCATCCCTAAAGGCTCAGCATGATGCATGGGTATCATGATGCATTCCTCACTGCCTGCACTCATGCATCATGGTGACCAAGGGGCCTGGTACATTAAAACACTATGTGGCCCTAGAATCCCTAATTGTGTCTATTTACGGTGTGTGGTCGTGATCCCTATTCACCTCATGTTGCTGATCTAATAGCCACCAACAGGTGCCAACTGCAGCTTCCTCCTCACCACAAAAACCAAACACAAAAGATGAAAAGAACCTCCACACTTGGAGGGGACTTTGAGGATGAGGGAGGAAGAGGGGGGCTCCCAGGACAGGCGGTCGGTGTGGTGATGTTTAATAAGGACCATGGGTTAGAAAATAGGTCTAGACTCCCCCGCTTTATTGATCACAATACTTCAATAGAGAATACATGGTCTCCAGACTTGAAATTCAAACATAAAATATATTCAACCTATATCAAATGTATCATCGCTGTTCTTTAATTTTCTAGCGTTATTGCCTTTCTTTGTAGGAGATATTGAAGGATTGTAATATATCTTTTTTTTGTGCAGGTGCTTTGTCATGGTTTCATAAATGCTGCCTTATCATATAGAAAAAGGTAATCAAATTTGTCAGTAGCAAAATGGATCACGCCTGTGGTACAACACCCAAAAGGCGGTGGAGCATTCACCCAAGAACTTTAAAGCCTGAAGCAAAGGTCGTTCAACTTTTCCTGAACACTACATTATTTTAATTCAGAGAGGGCCTGTAGGTGAGAGATAACTTTCGGGGATTGCGGCGTTATGTGTTACCAAATGATAGACAATATATTCACTTTACACATAGACTATCTCCTTCAATTGTGTGTCCAGTGCAATATCTGCTACCAAAAGGACAACGAGTGCCAAGCGTTAGAGATTTCACATTTAATGAGGAAGATCTTCATTCTGTCATATAATTTCCCTCTGCCAGGAGAAGAGTGCCAAATGAATGAAATGAATACTAATATCAATGTTTCTCTATACTGTACAATTAGAAAAGGGATGAAATGTCATGGTGTATCTTTCTAAGGATGATAAGTAGCCCCTCCACAATGGTGTTTGTTACAAACTAACACACTGTGTTTTTTTTTTATTTTGCAGTATTGGCTGATGCCCATTTCCCCACCACCTCCATCTGCAGCCATGGCCCTAAGGAAATCAGAGCTGATGGTAAGTTTCTATGCTGGTAATTATATGTTCCTCAATGTTTCTGATTGTTTTGTTTATTGTGTTCTTTTGACCTATATGTATATTCAGTGCAAAATGTGATCTCCTTTAGGCGCCGTATATTCACTGGCTATAATTCTGTAGATGTATGACTAAATATATATATATATATATATATATATATATATATATATATATATATATATATATATATATATATATATAAATTGTTATTCTGCAATCATAAACCTTGTATAGAGCCGTTTACATGTAAACAATATAGTTATAAAAGTATGTGTCACATTAGTTTACAAAAAAGACAAGATTTGTTTAAAGTACAAAAAGGTAAGCTATTCAATTGTAATTGCATACATGATTTGTATTTCAACTAGTGGTGCATGTACTTTAATCAGGGTAATAGCTTATTAATTCCACTGCCAGACAAGAGTGTGTTTTACATATTCCTGGAATTCAGTGTTTACCTCTGAAGATATATTATACAATTTTATTTACTTTGTCTCAAATATACACATTAGGGTTGATCCCTGGGGCTTAACGGTGTTCAGCAATGTAGGTGTATTACAGAGGCCATGTAGAAAGGTTTAGCCCGAAGAAAAATCCATTAGAAAATACGTCACAAAATGTTATATCATATATATGCAATACAAGAATATTACTTGTATTCAAATCACTCTTTGGGCTTTTGCCAAATAAATCACTGGAGAATAACCTATAAGAGGTACAGGATTTGGGAGGGTTTCTGACAGAGTCTGGCAGATTTGCCCCTACTTTTTGCAAATAAAACGTTGTTGTTTACTGGATTTCAGTGTAAATTGACATGCAAATCACAACAATAATATACGATAAGCACTGGTCCCGCCAGAAACTGCCCAGAGACACACACCTACATTGTCCACACCGATTTGCTATATACATTAGGGACTCTAGGTGTGCTCGAAGGCAATTGGCTGTTAATTCTCTACCACCTCTGTATAGATCTACATAGCCCCATGGACCAAATCCTCAGACCCACAGACAGTCTACTGTATTAATCTATTTATCTGTAGAGGAATCGATACATAACGTTTTTATTATGGGTATTTTCTCATTTAACATGGCCATTTGACCCCACTGGCTTATGATATCTAATATATAGAAAAGAAAATACTTGAGATCAGGCAACTTTAGGCCCGCTACTTAGGTTTATATTTAGTATCCCCATTGGGTGATTATGGAAATCCTAAAGCCACAGACTTCAGGCGTTTTGGACTGATGCCCCAAGACGCCCTTCCGCTGATTTAAGAAAGACGGAAGAGACCCTCAGCTGACCCCACGATCTTAAGTGTTCCAATCAAAGTCAACCACTTCCTACACCTCTGCATCATATAGGCGAAAGGTGCAATAGCCTAGGTATACTGTGCAAACTCAATATCCTCCTAATGAGGTAATTTCCAAGGCTTCAAAATCGGGCCTTTTTATTACCACTAAAATATATACATGTGTGAAATGATTTACCGTAGCCTAATACCTCGCGTATTTGACCCAAAAAAGACACACCTCGCGTACAAGGCACCCCAGAATTTGTGGATTTTATCAAAAATAGTAAAAATATCATAACTTTTGTTTTACTCAATGAATGTGTAAACTGAAAAAAAAGTTATGGGGTAGCAGTTCATTTGATACTGCATAAGGTTAAATGTGAGTATAGGGTGGGCCTACACTTATCTTATAGCATGTGAAAACTTTTTTTTTATGACAGTCATGTAGAACACATTGTTGGACTACCGGGGGTAATTGCAATATTCCATTTCTGCATAGATCTATATGAAACATTGAATACCGTAATCTCCCGCGTATAAGGTGCAGCCCGCGTATAGGGCGCACCTAGAGTTTTGGAAAATTCTCAAAAATATGAAAAATTCATAACTTTGGTTCTACTGAATGAATTTTCAAAATTCAAAGACCTATGTGTAACTTGGGCCCCATAGACCCCTCTAGGCCCCCATATATCCTATTATGGCTAAGGGGGCATGTAACATATCAAAAGAAAGGTCTTGGAGTCCCCCTTGTGGTTGCAATGAGAACTAAAACCCCCCATATAAGACGCGCCTTATACGCGGGAGATTACGGTAGTTAGCCTTACCAACTACAATTTGGTAGTAGTACAGCGTCGTGACTGGTCAGAAATTTGTGAATTTCCCAAAACCCCATTATTGTTCTGTTATGGAACTGCTATCTCGAGACAGCAGTTTAATGAGATCCATAATCGAACACGCCGTTTACCTGGGCTCCAGATCTTCAGAAATCGAGTATAGAATCTGACTGGTTTTTCCCTCCCCTCCCACCCTTCTTGCCCGCTCAGACAGCTATAGTTGGGTCCTGACTGGTCATTTTGGCCAGTGGAGCAAATGTATATAGAGAATGCATGGGAGCTCATACCCCCTTGGTCCGGTCGCCATATGGTCTGCCCTAGATGGGTGTTGCCCAAGCGGAACGCTCCCTCCCTTCCCCGCAGTCCCCATCTTTGATTGGCTGCTACACCGCCGAGGCCGGCACCACTGCCACCACGGCCTGCACCACCGCCCTCCCCGCTCCCCGTGATTGGCTGAAACTGGTGTGGCATGATCCCAGATCTTAAAGTAGGCATCATGTCAAGATTTTAAACAATTTTTTTTTCGGCGGGGGTTCATAATTCGGACTTGTAGTACGTCTTATTGCATTTGGCACATTCGATTTACCCTAAATTCATAGTTTTGCTTCTGGGGGGTCCTGCCCCTCAAAATTTTGATCTTTGCTCTCTAGTTTTCTTGCCATTAGTGTAAGGTGAAATCTGAGTTGACAATGACATTCACCAGCTTGAGCTACCCTTAAGTCAATATTTTGAAAGGAGACTGGCTTTATTGTTGCAGTACATATGGATTATTGTCACAACTCGTCAGTGTTTGTCTCATAGTGCCGAAAAATTGAAGGAAACTGTTAGATTTTAAGTAAGTATGACGACATGTGCTGTGCGGCCTGCATGGTGGGCCGAGATTAGCATCATCTCAGACCACCATGTCAGCGTGGCACCAGCTGGCAATACTGTCAATACTGCATGTTGTAGAGGTGTGTACATTTGCTAGTATAGGTCCTAATTATGCTGGGGAAAGGTCAAAATGGCCTGAAGACCGAGATACCAGGCCGAGATACCTTGTTGGGCGATGTCTAAGCCTATGCTATCATTAATACCCTCAAAACATTGCTGTAGAGGCCAAAATTATCGATAACTTTTGATACATTTGTCACAGTTGAAAATAAACATCATCACGATGATCGCCAGCTTGAGATTGCATTCAGCACGTTCGATTTACCCTAAATTCATAGTTTTGCTTCTGGGGGGTGCTGCCCCTCAAAGTTTTGATCTTTGCTTTCTAGTTTTCTTGCCATTAGTGTAAGGAGAAATCTGAGTTGACAATGACATTAGCCAGCTCGAGCTACCCTTAAGTTATAGGTCACGCTATGGGAGAACTCCTATATGAGGTTTTTGACTCCCCCCAATCCCCTTTTACCAGTCCTGCACTGGCATGTACCCCCCATCCCTCAAAAAACCCTTTTTCAACCTCTTCCTGCCTTAAACATAGCCTTTTTTCGCCGGTTGAGTGCAAAATAGATAGCTTTGAGCTGAAGGTAGTGAGCATGCACACTGTGGTAAGGGCACAGGTGGAACAGCTGGGGGCGAAAATTAGCCCTAGTTGAACAAATTATTTCGCTTATTCTTTACTCCTAAATGTTCATACAGACTGCAGGCAATATAAGAAACATGAAAATGTGGACCACAAAAATGTAGTCAGCAGGGGAAAGGGTATTCTGCCCATAGTTTAATGAGATGGTTTGGATTTAAGTATTATAAATAATGCAGTTATTAATATTAGACCATAAAGCAGGAAACCTTCAGACCAATAAGGAATGGCTAGATATATGACGTTATTGACGTCATGACCAACTATGACGTTAATGACGTCATGACATTTCTACCACTGGTCAATCAAAGTCCTTTAGATGAGGGAGGAATAAAATATGGCCAAAGGGCACTCTTCATTCTGAGGTCTTGACTATAGCCTCACACCCACGCAATCCTACCTTCTGCTTGGAGAGCATTGACCGGAAGGCTGCGGGCAAGCCTGCAGGGGCAGTGGCGTTCAGAAACATGGTTTGCGACATGGCGGGGGTAGCTCATCAGACCACATCACTTAGACCGCAGACACCACTGTCATCACCTGCACCCTATTTTTTTAATTTTTTTATTTATCGATATGCCTTAAATAGAATATGACCAATATACTCTTTTTTCATCTTGACCGATTTGTTACTACCAACATTAGCCTATTTCGCGCAGACCTAAGCTAACGGTGACATATCTGATTCCCTTTCCCATTGATCTAAAGTTGGCTCAGCCATGATTACATATAATTTTTCAGAGAGTACCATGGGGGTATTATAGCAAAATATCTCAGCCCCCCTTCCATATAGAGTAGTCCATGTAATATATATATATATATATATATATATATATATATATATATATATATATATATATATATATATATGTATATTTCCTGGGAGAAATGGAAAATTTAAGAAAAACTAATAATGTAAAGTCATGTACATTATAATTGGAATTAGTTTGTAATCAGTGTGACCGATATCTTCTCCCATTTTTCTATAATTCCAACCATCATATCTAATGAAATACGTCCATTCCTCGTCGTACTGATTTTATATGATCCCCTTCTCACTTTTACATTTTCATCTTCTTTAATGGACATCTCCTGGGCGTTTTCTAAGTAAGGTTGTTGAATCCAACCCCCAAAACACACCACAAGGACCCCACACCCAGTGTTAGACAGTGCCCTGTCGCGTGCCATCAAAACCTCTGTCATGTCTGCACACCTGTTTGGAGAGTGGAACAGGGGTCTGTGGTCGGAACGTGTAAAAAAAAGGTGAAAGGTGGATCTGACTTTGATAATGTCCTGTTCTTTGCTGTTTTCTTTGTGCACGAATAGAAGGGAACAAGAACATTGTATAGCTAGAGAAAGACCCTTTTTGTTGACATGAAGTCATGACTGTGGCTTTGATACACTTAAAGAAAAGTCACGATCCTATGATTACCTGCATGTTAAACTCTGTTAATGTGCCTTGCACATTATGCTTACAAGACCTGCAATCAGTTAACACAGATAAATACACATATGATACCAAGTTCATTTACTCCTTGTGCAGTTGGATGCGAGGAAATGTAGTGACGTGCAAATTCATCATGTATTTTTTTTTAATTAATGTAACATTGTATGCAGATAGATGAAGGTTGAAACAATAACTACATATAGTGTGATTATATCAGGCCCATAACTAAGGGGTTCGTCATTTCAACATAACCACCCGACCTATCTAATGGGAGTCTCATAGATCCGGGCCATCCTATAGTTGAGATCAAAAAGTGGAGATGAGTTATATGCCAGTTATCAGGGTCTTTAAGAAGAAAATAATAACAAAATAAATATTGTCCTCCGTGTATGGCCATTTGAATGATGAATTAGTAGAGAAATAAAGGTCAGTCTGTGCATTTGTTAAATGAAATTTTACTAACTTCCAGAGTTTGTACTAGGCTTCCAATAAAAGACATGCTTCTGCACGCCCATAAAGAGGTACGCCGTACATATAACAACGTAGATTTATATACAAGGTAGACACGTTGTCTGCATCTGTATTGTCTAGTGTGGAGCATTGCTTATACCCAGAAAAAGACTCCTAATCCATTTATACCCCCACTTAGTGGTCCCTCTTATATAGGTATACCATGTATACATTGTGTAAGTGTGAACTGGTACATTAGGTGCAGGCCTCTCAGTAACGGTCAAATAGCACAACATACAACCTCTATCTGCTTGGGAACTGCCCTTACTCTATCAAAAAAATAATTACTAATATTTATTCAGAATAATTTATCACCGCTGATTTGTGTAGGCGTCTCAGTAACTCTCAAATAACAGAGCACACATCCTCTATATACTGGAGAATTGTCTTTACTAATCAAAAATGAAATTTAATATTTATCTATAGGGATTACAGGTATTGCTGGCACTCGTAATGAACTCTTGTCATGATATGTGGGCAGATGAGGGGAAAGGGCCGTCCCTGCGGGATTTTTAGTACTGTGTTTGGCCACTGGGGGAGCTACAACAACAATAAATGTGAAAAATAGACCAAAAATGACTACTATGTACTTTTTTACATAGAAAAAGATGGTTTTCTCAAAAATATTCTATTTTCTGGCACTTCCTGTCTATTTGGAATGTAAATAGAACGTTTTGAATCCAAAAAGACACTAAAATAGGGGTTCTCAGGTAAATGTGTTACCATGGCAACCAAAATAAATGTTGCAAATAGAAAAAAACACAGTGTCCGTTGATAGAATGATCCATCATGATTCATATGCTGAAAAAAGCATATAGACACCATTTCTAGATCCAAAACTGTGCCCAAAAGTATGAGCAAGTTTGGTCATTTTTGATTGATTATTTAAATCATTATGCTAATTAGATATCAAATCCAATGCAAACAATGAATAATACAGCTTATTGCCTATATTGATACAGTTATGTCATTCCATTTTTGTGAAGCAATATCTCCAAGACCAAAAGGGCTATCTGCAAGGGTGATACCTCATTTTAAAGCTGATAACTTCAATATTAAATGTCACATTTCACCTCGGAGGACCCTTTCCCCTCATCTGTCCACATATTCTTAAAACCCAAACTTTAAAATCGTGTTTCAAGACTTGGGGACCTAAGGGAGTGATCATTTTTTAACAACAGGGGGGGGGCTGGTGGGATTGAGGGGGGGGTCAGAATTTTTTCAACCCCTTGACCAGGAGGGGCCAGAATTTTTTGCCCCCTTGACTAGGGGGGTCAAAATAATTTCACCTGTTTTCAGCGAAAAAGCCTGTGTGTTACTATAGGTTAAAAGGGCGCGTTCGCACGTGCTTTTCGCCTCCCGAGGGGGGGTCGGAAAACTTTTGACCCGTTGAGAGGGGGGGCTGGAATTTTTTTCACGCGTCCATGCGCAAACCCACCATCCCCCCCTGTTGTTAAAAAATGATCACTCCCTTATTAATAAGTTTTTCAGTTTTTGTGAAATTCCATCCAGTTCAGACGTCACTTTAGCAAGGGAAAGGTAGACATATATGAAAATTAAGATACCAGGATACATTGTACTTGTACTATAAGATCCTGTCTTTCCTTCTGCAATTTCTGACTATTATCATCTGTCAGTTGTCAGGCAGCACTCCCTGGGCCCTTGAACATTGCCAGGGTATAACATAAACGAGGGTTTAGATCGTAGTGCAATCTTCAGATTAACCTTCTCACTTGTATACAGTCATGTAAGCCTTATAAATGAAAAAAAAATTCTATCAACCATATTGCTTAGATATACCGTCTGAAAGATATTACTTTTTTTTCTTTTGGTGTTTTGTTTTCAATCCACAAACTTTACATACAGGTGCATGTAGACCTATGCCATACACAGGGTCCCAATGATTGCAATCGAGGCATGTCCGCATCCACAGTGCACCTTGCTAAACAGTATGTGTACCCCGCTGTATAAACAATTGGGGAAATGGAAAACCTAATGCAGTCGATTGATATCCTGCTTTTAAAGAAAGAAAATCAAAGTATGACGGGGAAGAGTGTAAGAAACTGAAAGGCTGGTTTATTCCACACCCTTACAATACACAGAATTATAGACCCTCGGGTTCCATGATTTTCCGGTTCCTTTTCCCAATCAAGGATGTCTATTATAAAGTGGTAATCAAATCCGATACATGTATGAGGAAAGTAAAACAAGACACAGTGATAAACTATGATATCCTCCTATGAACAGTGTTCATAGGGTAGAGGCACCCACTTCGGACGCTCCTGGCCACACAAGAGGTGACCATATTTGATGCTCTAATCCTATGACTTCAAATGTGATGAATTCCACTTTCCATTGCCCCAGTTGATGCATGATACTTAGCCATCTATATCCATGAAGAGGTTCTGATATAACTTTCCAATACATATAAATGAATGAGCTGTACATATTTTGTCTTCATAACATCCAATTGCACCCACAGCCACACAGCCCATGCCAGAGGTGACCCTAGAGTCAGACACTATGTTATCTACATGATACAGACACAATGGGTTGCTATATGTGAGGAGTTCTATGAAGGCATGTAGCATGTAACACTAATGAATCTAATACAATACTTCTCTCTGGGATATTCTCAGATATTTAATTTTGCATACCTGTAACAGGTCAGTCAATGGGTCCAGATGAGCGAGCCTTCTATGGGCAAATGGAGAATTAATCATATTTAGGTGTTAGAAGGGTTGGTTAACCAAACACAGATTCAATATTCCTATCTGGGAGTACAGGTATATTATCAAGGATTCTGTTTGTGATGAAATATTCATTCTAGAAATATTTAGATTATGATATAATTGTGTCCAAGGTGGGGTGTAATTGGTGTCTGACCGTAGGTATAATATGGAGGTTCTATAAAGATATTGTTGTTGTTGGAAATATTCATTCGCTTCATTTGTCATTCACAAATGATCTCCTCCAATGGGAGCCATTGACATATAACAATGACCAAACATGTAGTCATATCACATACAGGACAAACATAGAGACATTATCACAAGTGTTGGTTGGTCGGGTATTAATGCTAAGCGCTCAATTCTCTTTAGAGCACTTGTTCCAGAGGTGGTTGCCCCTGTATAGCGGGCTACGCCGATAAATGTCTCGGATTACCCTACTGATCTTGAGTCGTATTTTGTCATTGCTGCGCAAGAGTCTCGTTGGTTGTACAATCTTATCCAAATTCCTTGACTGCTGGTAGATCCATGACAGCATTTGTCTGCTTCTTCTTGTTTCAAGCTTCTCCACCTCATATTCGACATGGAGGTCTATCACTCGTCCATCCCTACAGTCCCATATCTTGGAACAAACTCTCAAAGCGTCATTTTGCACCGTTTGCAGTCGATCATTTACCCATGCTGGTCCTCCATCCATTACCATTAGACAGTATTCCAATATCGGCCTGATCAATACTTGGTACACCTGGTATGTTTTTTTGGCATCTGTATGGGCTCTCACATTTTTCAGCTGACTCACTCTAAGTCTTGCTAGGTTCAGCACTTTCTTGCATTGGGATTTGAAGCTAAGCATACTATCTATCAACACTCCTAGGTTGTTGAATACTTCCACTGCCTCCAATTTGCTGCCTTTCAGATACATAAGCAAATATCCCATGCAAGTGGACATTTGCATTTATGTTATGGCTACACTGGTTTGAAAGCTTTTAAGTAGAGAAATTCAACAAAATTTAGCTCTGTTTATTGCAGCAGGTCACATGATCATCAGCCATTGAATATGGCCACATATTGTATTCCATCCCCCCATTGAATACGACATGTCCAGTACTGTTCTATAGTAACGATCATATCTGCCATGACATAAAAGTATTTATCAGTCAAGTCAGGTTTTGCGTTATTCCCATGACACCATAGTACCTTTGTTTTTTCTGTGTTGATCATCAGCCTGTTCAAGGTACACCATTCATCAAGATCGTTAAGGGCTGACTGCATGAGTAGAATATTTCTGTCAATGTCGGTGGAGTTAGCAACCAGTGCTAAGTCATCGGCGTACATGTAGTGTGACACATTATCTAGGACATTTTTTACATCATCGATATAGCACAAGAACAGCAGAGCCCCCAATACGGAGCCTTGGGGGACTCAGCATGGGACCTCCCTCTTCAGTGATTTCATTCCATTTGCCTGTGTAACTTGTTGTCTTAACTGTAGGTAGCTGCTGATCCAGCCAACTGTGCTATTATCACAACCTAGTTTTCTCATTTTTGCTACCAGCCTTAGGTGGTTTACACAGTCAAATGCTTTTCGTAGGTCCACAAATACCACTAGTCTGAGTTCCTCTTTATTTTGTGCTTCATAAAGCTCTGTGGTAAGTCCCAACACTGCATCTCCGGTGCATCGTCCAGGGATGAATCTATACTGCCTGTCAGAATACAGCCCATTGTTTAGCAAGTGTGTCATAACTTGCCCATGCACTCCCTTTTCAAGCACTTTGGAGCAGGCATTCAGCAGCGTGAATGGTCTCCAGTTCCCGACTACAGACAGATTCCCACTTTTGGGGAGTGGTACTATCAACCCAGTCTTCCATTCTTTTGGGAACGTTCATGATGCTATGCTACTATGTGCTCCACCCCTGATGACTTTGTACCATCAAGCTCACGTGCTATTTTGTTAAAAATAATTTTTTATGTAGTTTGCCGTGTCCTTTTGCTCTACATACTGGCCATTTTTATCCATTAAGCTCAGTTTAACTTCAGGCTCCACTCCCTTCCACACGAAGTTTAGCTCCTTCCAGAATCTCTTTGGATCATTACGGTATCTTTCAAGTAGGCCTAAGACATTATTTCGCACATTCTCATTCATTCTGACTCTGATGACTTTGTTCAGTCTATTGACTTCCCTCTTGTGTACTGCTCTTAAAGCTGCATTTGCCTTACGTGCCTTGCGAAAGTGTTTCTTTTTCCTCCGGGTGATTGTTTTCACATTGTCTGGCAGCCCCTTCCGGCAATTGGCAGGTACCTTAAAAGTCCTAATAGGGTGGTGTACATCCAGATAAGCCTTGATGTGGTCAATGCCCGCATTATAGAGGATGTTGGGATCAGTGCCAGGTGGATGAGCACCTGGGTCCCAATCCCCCATTTGAGCTTGTAACTCTTCAGAATCGTAGTTTTTATACGATCTGCCTGTGATTTCTTTCTTAGTGTGTCTGAGCCTGGCCTGTTTTTTGTTTTTTTTACCACAAACAGAGGCATGTGGTCATTTTGTAAGTCATTAGCTAGTCCAACCAGGAGCTTCATTCACTCAACATTCCTCATCCTCAAAATATAACAAAAGCCAGGGCTGGGCATATCTGAAAATCTTGGAGCCAATGCTCAAGGGGCTGTATCCGTGGATTGGGTGAATCCAAATTTTTCAGAAAAACTGACAGGACCCCCCCTTCCCCAAAAGTTGTCCATTTTAGAGGCCATTTGGTGCATTCTGATGCATTTCTTGAACCCAATATAGAGGTTACCCTACAAATTTCTCTGGCATTGAGCAATTGCAGGATACACATTTGGGCAATGGGGTCTAGGCCTATCTCAGTGCTTTGATAGGATGGTCAAGCAAGGAGAAGTGAATTTTCAAGGCCGACAAAGGAACTTGAGGGTCTAAAGGCATGGCCACCAGGAAAGTTTTTGGATTTTGAAGGGAATTTGGTGCATTCTGGAGCATCTTGAGAACTATACTGACATTTACTTTTCTAGGCCAGACCCATCAGCCTTCTTCCTGCTGTCTGATATGTCAAAGCTACTATTATAGGCAGGCAGTTCAGACGGCCTAATACATGTACTTTTCCAGCCACACCTTAGCCTTAGGGGTTGGTTTTATCTATTTGAGAAGGACAAGACATTTCTTTCCTGACACCCCATCTCTCTTGCCAAGTCAACAATGGACCTTTGAAATCTTGTTTTCAGGATTCAAATTTGCCACTCGGATAGTGAAATATCCACTTCTTGCAAACTACATTGTTACATGGCTAAGAACTGCCTTCCACCAGAAGATACATTGGTCCAAAAAGAAATCCACTACTTGTCAATGGGTACATTATCAAAAATGTTATGTTGGAGCCCCATCCCCCGACCCTATCAATGGTCAAAAATTATTGCCAGAGAATTTACACAGACCTCAGGAACTGTCTTTCTGTTATCAATAATTTCGGATTTTTCCAGATTTCTCAGAGATTTCAGACCCTTGTTAATGGTGGAATTGAGAAGGATGTGCGGTAGGGGCCATTTTCCTGAGAAAATTTTGAAAAAAAGAATGTCAAAACATGCATTTGGGAATCAATTCATAACTTTGGTTCTAGTAGGAATATTTGAAAAATTCTTTCCCTGTTAGAAAGCCCTCAATCTGGCAATAATTCTGCCCAGCCCTGGAAAAAACACCCTGGGTTTGCACAGCTGTAAAACCATGTAAGATTTGAGTTATATATCTCATTCCTCACTTGTTAGACATTATGATAGCTTGGTTTTCATGTCTAGTTCAAATGATAGCCAAAATCCTCATATTGATTATGTAATTTAATCCAAAAAGTGTCCGACTTTGGGTGTCTGTCCGACTCAGGGTGCCTCAACCCTATACCACTACCATTGAATGGTTTTCTTTAATCAGCCGATATTATAGGAAAAGAACATTCATAGAAAAAACTGGGTGCACAGCTCAATGGATCGACCTATTCCTCACAAAGTGTTTGGTATCTTGTCTTGTTGAACAGTGTTGTTGTTGCGAAATTTTTATTGGATCTCTTCCAACAGAGACAATTTACAAATAGGACACAATGTGAGGCAAGTCGCCATGGACATTCTCAAACACAGGTCATTGACATCACAAACATGTATATAGACTCATAGACATTACAGAATACTGATCAAGTAAGGTGGATTTCATAGCCAGACGGGGTGAGTGATGGCAATATTACACTAGTTGCTCATCGTTAGTGAGACTTCCTAGAGTAGGCTGTGGTTGCTGTGCTGCAGTGCAACGGTCTCAGGGGTATATGCCTCGACACAAGGGGCCCTTTCTGTAGATCTTCATTTTGTTCCATGCATCACATTTATTATTTTATTCCTAAATAGACATGTAGAAAAAGAAAATAAATTATGCAGTTAATGCTCGGGACAGCGCATCAAAACAATGGCAAAGAGCCAAGATATATGTAGCCTAGATCTATATGAAGCGCGGCATTCCAGTATAATCATAAGGCCTAAAAAAAGGTTTGTTTCCAGTTACCCAACGACCGTAGCAAAACAGGGCCGACCCTAGAAATTCTTTTTTATTTTGGGAATTTTTGACATTTTTGTGGAATTTTTAGGGGTTTTTTTCGGGGAGCTCATATATATATATATATATATATATAATATATATATATATATATATATATATATATATATCCCCTCATCTATTAGTATACTGGTCATAAGTCATTCATATCTTTTACATATGTTTCACATTTCTTATGTTTTTAATATTTCCACTGTAAAATCATAGTATCCAACATGTCTGCCCATATATTTCTATAAAAAGAAATACATAAATAAAAAATAAAAAAAAAACGACCTACCGACCCTACACTGTTTAGCCATGTAACTGGAAACACACATTTCTCTTTTTGGCCTAATGTAGCGACCGTAGTAATGTAGCTACTACATTTCACAGTTATCAAATAATTCGCTCAACCAGATTTACCATGTATTGGTAAATTCACCCTTTGAAAATATCAGAAGAGGGGAAAAAAGGGCCACTTGTTGCTCATGACACAGATATTGACCTCCGGGGCTATTTATTGATAGGATCTCACATACGCCTCGTTACATAGTTTGCCTCCCTCAAGCTTTAGATAAATTGTGCCGTATCCATCTCTAGTTTCTTTTTCGATGAACACGCCCATCAACATTACTTATATTCGTTGCTATCAGCCAGGGCGCGGCCGTCTTCCCGCCAAATGTCCAGTCAGGAAGTCGTCTGCGTCTCCCACAGACGCTGGCACCCACTCCGCATGTCCAGGGACATGTTCTATAAAAAGGTGTCAAAAAGCATTCAAT
Source organism: Acholoe squamosa (assembly GCA_949317995.1). Taxonomy (NCBI): domain Eukaryota; kingdom Metazoa; phylum Annelida; class Polychaeta; order Phyllodocida; family Polynoidae; genus Acholoe; species Acholoe squamosa. The sequence continues at coordinate 59,268,435 of OX439043.1, forward strand.
GCAGACAACGCGGATGAGCAACATAAATCAGTTCATTCCTGCTAAATTTCACCCTGGCATTTCACAGTTAAGCTCATCGATAACAGTTGGTTTAATGTACATGTATTGTATGGAATTCACATTTCAACTTAAGTGACCAAGCACTCTTTTCACCAGGAGGTTCTTCCACGGATCCTAACGTTCACATGTTTTTATCATTTTCTTATTTCAATGAAATCTTGTGCTTTAGACCTATGTTTTACGTTGAATAAATAGCATGATAACCACCACCATTACAATGGGGTATATTGAGCTTAATCTACTGGGCATTGTAAGTAGGCCTACCTCCTGTAAATCACCTTGTAAAACATAGGTTTCCATGCTTAGGTAAACATGTAGCTATTTGCATTTTTCAGCTCTAAAATGTCATTTGTATTTGATTTATTGATTTGACGGAAATTTCCGCTTAGTGCCTCTGCCCCAATGGCGATCTTCCAGTGCAAATGAGGGAATGATTTTGGTGTTTATACTCAGAATCATTAAATCATTGTGCACGTGTGACACTTAAGGTCAAATCCCACAACGCGAAAAAAATGGGCCTAGTATCCTTGTGATTTAAAGTATCTACAGGCCTGAACTCTTACTGTTATTGTATATCACAATGGTTGGTCATGCAGCTCCTCCTCATCCAAATCCATCTGCCAGCCTATGTTGGGCAGTACATCTCTGTGATTTTGATTCTATTGCTGCTTTTGACCGCTGGATATCTGTGATTTTGATTCAATCGCTGTTATTGGGCAGTAAATCATTGTGAGCTACATCTTTTAGCTGGGAAATCATGACCTCAGACAAATTCACAGTGATTTCTGCCCATTTCTAAAGAAAATATAAAAAAATGTTTGATGTGTTGCACTCCATAAAAATCAAGACTTTGGCAAGGCTTGTTATCTGTTATAGGTCCTCCTTAGACGATAGTACATGTACCCTCCAATATCGGCTAAGGAACAGTGCATGCCTAAATCACAAGGATTTTATGGTAATTTTCGCATTGTGGGATTTAGCCTTAAGGAAGATCAGATACATTTTGCGTTTGGGGAACACCCTTACCGTGGTCGTTATTGGACCTTTTTCAGTGCTACCCAATAATAAAACACCACCCAGAGCCTCAGGGTTTGGCAGACGCAGCAAACGCCTACCATTAGCGAGAGGAGGTTGATCAGCGCTGTAACGTGCCGTTTGTTTGGTCGGTCTAGCCGCTAAGGTGTGTAGGCCAGGTCACAGGGTCAAAAAAAAAACTGGAAGGGATGAGGGAAGTGGAGAGATAAAAAAAGATTAGTGATGTGTCTGTTTCCATGGGCGGTGGCATCTCAATGTAACCGTTATACCGGTTACTGTATATAGCTAACCTATATACGGATTCTGTGTACGTGCCAAAAAGGCATCTCAGTTCATAGAATTTGGGGAAAAGTGCCAATGATTAATCAGTGTCTGTTTATTTTTCTCTATTTACAACGTGGGAAATGAAGACAATGTGATGTGTGATGTCCTGATTAAAATTGGCAGTATACAGGGCCCAAGTTTCCATGCACTGTGACCATGGTCAAAAACGGCGTAAAAGTACAGATACAGCATAGAAATAATACATGTATGATGATATTAAACCGCACTCGCTATAGTCCCGCTTTATATCAGCAGGGTTAATTGACAGCGGAAGGGAACGGCAATAATTTAGCAATATAGAATACATGCCCAAAAAAGTGTACATATGACCAAGACATAAGGGTATCAGTGACCCCAAAACTTGGGAATATTATATACATTCTGTATATATATATATATATATATATATATATATATATATATATATATATATATATATATATATATATATATATATATATATGTTCTATGCATTTCTAAAATTATTTCATTTTTTGAGGCGTTAGAAGCAAGATCTGTTCGCCTTGTAGAGACATCTATTTCCATATACTACTTCCAACAAATTGATTGGAAGTGGGAGACATGTTATTAAGGGTGGATCGGCCAATTTGGGACATGGGCCACGTTGGAAGCATTTTAGGGATGTGTAACTGACAATTCTAGTAGACAAATATTCCTTCTTTTCCACGATAAAAGAATGTTAAGTTTTGACATAGACAACCTAACATACCAGGTAATCATACCATCTTACTGTTTTTCAGGCCATGCTATTCCTCAGCTCTTGGAGGCCGTCCTGAAACTATTTCCTCTTGATCCATATGTGGACAGTCCGGTAAGTCTTTAGTCTACTTCTTAGTAGTGTGTTTCTGTATAAGCATAAAACATCATTTAGATCACGACACGTTACATAAGTCATTTACTGATGTAAAATGACTTACAATACTAGTGAAATACCAGTGAAATCAGACTTGTGGAAATATTTTAGGCATGTTATTCTAATGGAAGACACTCCTCTAGAAACCTACTTCTGTCCATTGTCCTCTCTCTCTCTCTCTCTCTCTCTCTCTCTCTCTCTCTCTGCCAGCATGTTCCCCTGCATGCCTGTCTCCCTCTTTCTTTTTTTCCATCACCCTGCCTTGCAACTCAGTGACTGCCAGTATCCCTTCCTTCCTCCACTGTGACAAGCCTCTGTCTACCTGCCTGCCTGCCTGTCTGTATCCCTGCCTCTCCGTTGTCTGCCTGCCTCCCGCCCCCTCTCCCCATCATCCGGTCTTCTGATTGTTTTGTATATAGAAAAATATGAGCATAGGCCAGATTGCTTGTCTGGCGACCAAGGCCATATACATGTACATAGGAGATCCCCCAAAAGAAATTCATAGTAGTATATATATATATATATATATATATATATATATATATATATATATATATGGAACTATATACACCCGTGTATATTTATATAATTAGCCGCGGACGGTTAGGGACTACTTGCAGCGCGGAGTGGTATCTATGAGGTCATCGATGACGTCATGGTAAATATTCCTCCAGTATATAAGGGGGAGTTTTCATGTAACGGTCAATTGGCTCGATTCACCTGGACAGGTAACACCACGCTGGGTGTTTCCTTGATTTTTAACGGTTTTTTCCGTTTTATTGCTTGAATATCGGCTCAAGCATGGGGAGAAAGACTGCTGCAGGTGCTAAGAAGAAAGGTTCGTCAAAAAAATCGGCTAAATCGGCTAAAACGAACCAAGAATCGGCCAATTTGGGATCTTCGAGCAGCTTAAACTCTCTATGTGGGGGTCTGGAGCCCTTACAGCCTATTATGCCACAGGCTAAAGAGAGTGAGACTGCTGACCAGACGAGGCTAGACTTGATGGAAGAAGACCTTGTGGATATAAAGAATATGCTGCGAGACGTTATTGCCAGCCAAGGGGCCCGTAAAGACGAGATGAATCCATTGAGCGGACCGGACAGCGGGTCGGCGGGAGCACGTGCATCTGTATACAAACAAGATTCGAGAGACGCGAATCCAAGGCGACGGGGGCGTGGTCTACAGCGGGACGTTGACAACGATAGCGTCCATAGCAACCAAGATGGCGGCGAGTGGACCAGAGCGGGACGTAGAGGTCGTCGGACGAGATCAAAATCATCGTATACTGCTCGTCATAGGAGTCCCAGCTCGTCAAGAGGGTCGTCAATGGACTCGTCAATTCATCGCCATCACGCCAAGCAAAAAATTGGTGAGTTTGACCACGAACAATTCATTAAAAAACGTGAAAAGGTCAACAGCATTGAGAAACTTGTATTGGTCAATATCAAATTCATTATAGATTATTACAAGGATGGGGACAATGTGGAGGGCATGCTCAGGCACCTCCAAATGTTGGTTGAGAAGTCGGATACGAAGATTTTCACTGTAAAAGCCTTAGTAGCATATGACAAGTCCGTTAGGGACAGGGCCAATACTGATGGTTTAGATGCCTTTGCCATGATTGAAAATTCGGATATTCTCCGTCACTTGTCCTATGATGGGACAGTACAGGCCCAGAAGGCTTATTCAACTAAGTCAAAAAATCCTGGAAAATTTAAGGTATCTACAAACTCATGTTATGCCTTTAACAGGGCTGAGGGATGTACTAGGGATCCCTGCAAGTATAGACATGTATGTAGTTCATGTACCAAATCAGGCCACAGTAGAGTGGATTGTCAAGTTAATAAGTCTGAATAGGATTTTACAGGTGGCCAGGTTCCTATATGTGATAGTGTGTCGATGCCAAAATCGTGTATAGTAGGTTTGGTAGATCCTGGTCCGCCCCCACCCGTTGCTCCAGCTCAGGGTGTTGGTGTGTGTAATGCTGGAGTAGTAGAACCTGTCCCCCCTGGTGGTTTCAAGGTGGCAAGTTTACAAACTAAATTTGGTAATGATATTAATATTGAAGCCAACTCTGTTGGTTCGGATGTATCATATATTAGCCCAGTACAGGGCAAGGTTAGACCATTTTTTACTGTTGCTATAAAAAATTTACCTAGCATCGAAGTGTATGATAGCTGTATAAATGGTGTGTGCAATTGTGTTCACTATATCAATGGGAAAAATTCCCAAATTTTACCTTGCAGAGTTGCCCCATTCTTAACCCAAAAAGGAGTTATTAATATAAATGATAAAGAGGCACTATTCTTATGGCAAGGCTTTGTTGAGGGGTTCAGGATAGTGGATCCTGACTGCAATACTTCTTATGATTGCAGAAATTATAAGTCAATCCTCGAGGGAAAATTCTATAATGAGTACTGTGGTATATTGCTAGATGAACTAGAGGCTGATCTAGTCTCTAAGAGTGCAGATAAACCCCGTTGTATCCATGCTCTAGGTGGTGTAGAAAAATCAAATGGAAAGTTAAGACCCATAACTGACTGTAGTATGCCTGATAAAATATCTATTAATAATTTTATGGAGACTACTAGCTCGGCATTTTCTTATAATAGTATTAGCACGGTGACTGCTCAATTGAATAAGAACAATTTCATGAGTGTTGTGGATTTAAAGTCAGCTTATAGGTCTATAAATGTGTATGCACCTCACACTTCCATGCAAGGTTTCAGATGGAATTTTGGGCATGGGGAGGAGTATTATGTGAGTAACAGGTTAACTTTTGGCCTGAAATGTGCCCCGTATATCTTTAATAGAATTTCTGATTTTATTGTAGAGGTGGCAAAATTCTACGGTGTAGAAAAAATTGTAAATTATCTGGACGATTTTATCGTAATTGCTGATACTTATGATGAGTGTCTTAGACAGAGGAATTTATTAATGGAGTGTATGGCGTACATGGGTTTTGTAGTATCCAAAGAAAAGGTGACCGACCCATCTCAATTTTGTAAATTCTTAGGCATTAACATAGATTCAGTTAAGTTGGAACTGTCTTTGCCTATTGAAAAGGTTGAAAAAATGGAGAATCTCTTATTAGATAATGTTAATAAGAAATTTATTTCTAAAAAGAACTTAGAGAGAATAGGTGGTTTAATGTCTTTCTGCTCGCAGGTGGTCAAGGGTGGTAGAACTTTTAGTAGGCGAATTTTCGATCTCTGCGCTCGGGCACGGCCCGGTGGTTATATTAGGGTTTCAGCTTGCACTCGCCAAGACATTCAGTGGTGGCTGGATTTTTGTAGAGTTTTTAACTGTAAGAGGTTAATTCTAAATGATGTTATTGATACACCTATGTACTCCGATTCATCTATTAGGGGCTTTGGAGCATGGATGGGAGATGATTATTTGTATGGTGACTGGACTTCTCATGATAAATTCAACCTAGGTTCAGGTCATTTTTCCCTCCCTCCAATGTTGGATGTTCTACAAAATCATCATAGAAATATAAATGTATACGAGTTATATCCAGTCATGGTTGGTTTGAAACGTTGGATTTCGAATTATAGAAATAAAAGAATACACTGTATTACTGATAATATGCAGGTTCTAGCTATGATAAATACCGGTAGGTCAAAAAATAAGCTTTGTATGGAATGGCTTAGAGAAATTTTTTGGCTTTGTTTCATTAATAATGTGGAGGTGTATGCAACTTATATTAGGTCAGAGGACAATATCCTGGCCGACCAGCTATCGAGACTTGCATACAAGGGTATGCCTGGTAAATGTATAACTTCTCTCCGTGAAAATGATATGTGTTGCTTTAATTCCAGAATGGAAAAGGTTACAAAAAAGAAAAGAGTCTCTTTTAGCGAAGGGTGTGTCAGAGAATACGAGGAGGGCAAGGAAACAACAACTTAAAAGGTACAAAAAATTTTGTGATAAATTTAATTTACCTAAATTTCCTTGTTCTCCCTCACAGGCTGCTACATATGCAGTATATTTATCTAGTTATATGAAACCTTCTTCTGTGAGAAATTATTTATCATCCATTTGGTATCATCAAAAACTTAGTGGTGGCTTAGACCATAGCAGTAATTTCATGCTAAAAAAGGTTTTGGATGGTATTGATAGAAATTATTCTGTTCCGGCTAGGGTTACTCACCCATTGAGTCCAAGAGAAATGTTATGTATCAGATCGTATTTGGATCTCTCCAACAGGGCTGACTTGAAGTTCTGGTTAGCTATTCTGTTATGTTATAGAGGTGTCCTTAGAATAGGACATGTTGTATCTTCTCCTCATACACTACGGGTAGGTGATGTAAAAATGTTTAAAAGTTATGCTAGTCTTCGCATTAAGACCTCTAAAACTGATCAACTTGGTGCCCATGCGTTTAACATATACTTATGTAGGGATGATACCTCATTGTTATGTCCTTGTAGAGAGTTAGGAAAATTGTGCACAGGTAGGGCTGTGAATGATTATTTATTTAAAATTAATGGTTTTCCTCTACAGTACCAATATATTAATTCTAGACTGAAGTCTTTATCTATACGTGCTGGTATCAAGGGTTCGGTCTCCACCCATTCACTTAGGCACGGTGGGGCTACTATGTTAAAGGACGCAGGACTGAGTATAGAGTCTATTAAGAGGAAGGTAAATTGGAAATCTAATTCTGTTTTTAAATATTTACACAACCATAAAATTGAACTTTTGGAGTTAGATAGACTTTGCCAATCTCAATTGCATTGCTGATTGGTATGTGTTTTCACATGTGTTTGGCGTGTTTTATGTGTTTTGGCATGTATGGTGCTGATAGCCCCAAGGTCAGTAACCCACCAAACTCATGTGTTTCTGTGATGGATCATTTATTACTTGTACATTATATTAATACCTTTTATTACCGGTACATCCTAGTATTTATTGATAGCTTATCTATTTATTACCGGTATAACTTTCCCTGGTAGCGAGATAACTTATGGAACTATATACACCCGTGTATATTTATATAATTAGCCGCGGACGGTTAGGGACTACTTGCAGCGCGGAGTGGTATCTATGAGGTCATCGATGACGTCATGGTAAATATTCCTCCAGTATATAAGGGGGAGTTTTCATGTAACGGTCAATTGGCTCGATTCACCTGGACAGGTAACACCACGCTGGGTGTTTCCTTGATTTTTAAATCTTACTGTTATTACTATTGTTGTTACTATACTATTGTTATTATATTATGCATTTTACTGGCTATGCTTATTGTCAACTAATTATTATAGTTGTTTTAATAAAGGCATGTATGGTGCTGATAGCCCCAAGGTCAGTAACCCACCAAACTCATGTGTTTCTGTGATGGATCATTTATTACTTGTACATTATATTAATACCTTTTATTACCGGTACATCCTAGTATTTATTGATAGCTTATCTATTTATTACCGGTATAACTTTCCCTGGTAGCGAGATAACTTATATATATATATATATAAAAGACACCTGGGGTTATATGGGTTTGAAGCTCTACATGGCCCAGTGCTAGGCTCTCCATCCCGGTTATGGCAGACAAATCAGTGACGGATTTAGAGGGGACGTGGGGGCCCCAGTACTTAAGAGTTTTACATATTTTGGACCCCAAAATTTGCCCAAAAATAGGGGGTGCGCCCCCTCCTTTTAGGCCGTGCCCCCTCCTTATCCAAATCCTGGATCCGCCACTGACAAATGACTTAAAACAGGTCTGTCCATCTATCACTATGCCTATGTAGTTATGGATGTTAAAGAACCATTGCCTCGTTAAAAGTGTAGGGGCGTGCTTTCTACCTTCTCATAGATTCGGTCATCATCACACTTCTTCCATTTACAGGTACTTATAATGTTTGTTTGGTCTGGATCTTCATCATATAAAAGGTGCCTCTGAACACTCCATTCTTTGTGGCTTAAAAAACTTCACATAAAAAAAAAGAAAAAAAAAGTTATGTATACAAGAAATGTCACTTCCAGGGCTCCGTAGTAATGGCATGTCTCTGGTGTTTCCATGAATATGACTTTATCAGACAGTAGTAAAAGAAGTATCTATATTGAATACATATCCAACAGCTCATCTTGTTTTAAGCATTGCATCCAAAATACACATACAATGTATCAATATTTACTACAAATATATTAGATTTGATCTAAGACAATATCTAACAGCAAAACTACAGTCTATAAGTGTGTACACGTGGCATTTGGTAGGACACGGTTAGATGCTGATGTAACTTTATATGAGTGTCCCTTCAAGCCTACCAATCACATAAAAAAAAGACTGACTTCCTCGTTCCCATTTCCTTACAATATGAGCGGCCATGCAAAAAAAGATACTCTTTATTCCTTTACAGAGATCATCCATTCTCTGTGGCTTGTTACAGATGGCAGTGCCTGGTATAGACTGTTCTAGGATGTGTACACACATCCTCATTCTCCCACCTGTTCTGAGGGATGTACCTCAGTACCTGGCCGATAAACCCTGAGTCTTTGACTCTGCACCCTATGCTCCCATCTGGAGGACCACAAGTCACAGATATACATATGTAAACATAAACAAAGGTCATACTCTAACATGCTCAAAGGATAAAACCAGTGCCTATGTCACTATAGCTGTATGCGTGTTTCATTCAGGAAACAGTTCGTCCTACAGGCCCATTTGTCATTCTGAATAATTATGGTCGATTATCACAAAGTTGGCCATTCACCATTCTGCATTACTGCAATTTTCATTGACATCAATTAAGTAACTTAAGTGCTTAGGATACCAAGTTTTGTTAAGCTAAGAGACTTCATGTTATATACGTTACACATCCCTGTGCATTAAGCTATTTGGTTGTTATCAGAGCTTTGCATAGCATAGGTCATATAGAAATTATCAACAGGAATTTGAAGAAGTGGTTTGATCATAGATTTGTTCTTTAAAAAAGTCATTTATCGTAAATGTCCAGAACTCCCCTCGCTTCTGGTCTATTTAGATTATGACACCTTTTTTATATAAAGTTTGGTTTCAATATCAGGCGGGAATTATTCTAATGGGGAGTGGCAATGGCATCGACCTGGTATTTCCATGCACAGGAATTAGTATATTCAGGGAGTACAAATAAAAGGAACTTATAAAGGGGCTATACTTCACCCGTCTATAGGACCAGATCAATCTAGAGCATTAGACAAGAGCAGTGGAAGAAGTATTAGATGTTATTAAATCACCAAGCAACTCTCTCTTTTTTTTGTCAAAGCCTTCCACCTGAATTACACATATATTACCGGTAATATATTCGTACTGAAAACGTATGGAATTTGCCATGAGATTTGATCTATGACAGTATTTAATAAGCTAACAAACTTCATAACCTGCACACCACCCTGTGCATATTCCATAGTTCCAAACTCTTTTTTTTTATGTTGGCCAAAATTATGAGAATCAGCCAAATGCTAATATATAGGAAACAGAGTTTGGTGCGTATTTCCAAGCTGGTGGCGAGGAGGTGGAGTTATGTGTGGTGTGGGGGTTGAGACATGATGAACTATTATGGGAATGTCAATATCCTGATGTACATAGTTGTCATAAGTGAATTTGTAGGACCAGGTCTCCACCCACCTAATGATGTTTGAAGGCACCCAGGAGGATTATTATTTTCCTCCTGCATGACAAGACGCTAACGTTGTCACATACACCATGAGAGACAGTTCACAAACAGAATAGTGCAAATTATGCGTATAATTCTAGGCATCAGATAACTAGCTAGATTGCTAAGGTTATGTCCTTAACCAATCAAACCAAGGTCACCCATCACTAGCCTGTAGGACCTAGGGTACGTCCAGTGGTTGGGACCTATGGGAGGGGGGCACTCTCCCTTGGTTTGGGTACCAATTGTGGTACTGACCCCAAGTAGCGGTGTCGTCACTGTGCCCAAAAGGGGGGGGGAGGGAGCTGTCAATTGAGTTTGATTTTGAAGATCAGGGGCTTTTGATACCTCTTATGACTTGAATGTCATTTAAAGAACCTCACCCCAGGGCCGTGAGGTTCCTAAATCTTATCACCTTAGGTATTTTACATGGATGATGGCCCCACAAGAGGGGGCTGTTATCAGACTTGTTGAAAATTGGGGCTGTAAAATTAAAGCTGCTCTTTAGGAGGCTGTAAAATAGCCAACAATTGGGAGCTGTAGTTTCAACAGCCCCTTTGGGGTTGGGTTGGGACCCCGTCCTTGGTATTTTTTTTCTTGATTTTAACAATAATATACCGCCATGGGTAAAAGGGAGTCTGGATTCTCCTGTTATGAAGGCTCCCCTTTATCTAATCTAGCATTTTACTGCAGTACATATATTATATTCTGCAAATTCTGACTGGGGGTGGTCAATAAGTGGCAGATCTACTAGAGAATGACTCTGCCATTAAAATTTTAATCATAGCAATTGCACTCCTTCTGACCGCCTAACCCGTATGTATAAAGCGCGTTATTTTTGGGGTATATTTTCCATATGTTTTCCTTCTTTCTCTCTTTTTTTTTTGAGGGGGGGGGGTGCTTCCATCCGAAATGGAGTTAATGTGTAGGCATTTTACGATAGCATATCTCCCTTACATATCACCCAATGTATCATTGTCCTAGAGTCCCAAACTTTTTGACACTTTGGCTTCCTGTAATTCTAGTATCTACACATCACTATGCAGCATCCCCGGGGCCACTTAAGACACGATAAGAGACCACTGAGTGAGCCCTGGAAGAATCCCCAGCTGTATACAGTGCCATTTATAATGAAAATAGGAACATTTGGTACATGTATTCCTTCTTGTGGGTTTTACCGAGAGTATCTAAATCCTAGCATAAGGAAAGTGCCAGTGGAGTGTGTGTGTGTATTTTTGTTGTTGTTTTATGTTTGTTTGTTCCAAACCCAATTTAAGTGAATCACCGCTCAAAGTTTTTTTTTATCATGTAATGTAATTTCTATCGTGTAAGGAAACCACTTTCACCAAAGGCTATGCCATGCACCTTAGAGGTAGAGCATTCACCAAAAGTAGATAGGTCCAATCTGGGTCCAATCTCCAATTTAGTTTTGGTTATTTCCTTTAAATTAAATGTATGCAATCTTTTATTTTGAACTATCAGTATTATAAATCCTAGTGGCTGTTCCATGGTATTTATGAGTAACGTAAACCGGATACCCTCGCCCATCTTCCTGTACTTTCCTACATAGGACCCTTTGATTACACAACTTGTCATTTGTTCAACCCAAAAATCTAGAATCGTTCAGGGAAGTAATAAAGGGAATGATTAGGGGAAGATCCGCTCACTTCGTCGCCTTTAAGTTGCAACATACATTTACAAAAATAAATCATACATGGGTCGGGGCAATATCATGGCCATTAGTCACCATGACTTGCACGAACCTTGTAAAATAAGAATTCAACCCCTGGCCAGTATTTATAATGAAAATGTCACGAGAACTTAACACTATTTAATCCAAAAACCATTGCGATGTATAGGTTGTACACACATGTAATTCTTTTTATTAAAAGACCACACTGAAAGAGCAATGAGGCAACTTACAAGTCGACACATCCCCAACGGAGTCTATGGATTGCTATCTAACAATGTGGAGAGTAAAAAACGAGAGAGAGAGAGGGGGGGGCGTAAGATGGACTAATACTAAGATGGACGTCCATTCGTCGTCAGGATAAACCAATGCATTACCGGAGAGTAACTCGCCTTTAAAATCACGTGAGGAGTGTATCAGCCTTGAAGCATTGGCATGATGCACTAATTCAGCATGAGTGAGTTATTCACAAGCACCTATTTATCGTAATGTAGATAATTAATTATTAATTGGGTGCTCTGCTTGGAAAGTACTTCCTTAAAGTGACTGACCTTTGAGCCTTATCTCATAAAGCACTACGTGAAACAGATATTTTCCCAAATGTATACATGGATGTATGCATATATCCAATAGTGGCTTTTTGTATCAGCAGGTGGCCTGCCTGGGACCCCGTCTAGGGACGTGTTTACAGAATGTGCTGTCATTGTGGACATGGTGGAGGTGTTTTTCTGCAAGAACAAAGAACTGTTAATCAGAGACTAAGGTATCATTACAATAGGAACCTGCTATCAGTCACCCGGATGTAGAGATAGGTGCTGCCTCCTAGCAGTAGTCTGGGCCACATGCTGACAAGCAGTTCACATACTTGTAGATCCATTATAGAATGTTTGCTCCTTCCTGGTCTTCCTGTTTGGGTTGGTTCTTTCCTGCAGGGCGACTGTGGAAATGAGATCCTTTACGTCGACTGCTCTTTATCAGAACATCAAATTCTATGTTAAATTCCCACGGTCAATCCCCGGGGCTCAAACATTTCCTTAAACATACAAATTATCAACCCATGTAAATCCAGTCAAAAGTTGGTAAAGAATAACCTCAAGGGTACCATGATGCGGGGGTTGTTTCCCATACCTTCCCATATCCATAAAGGAAGTTTTCTCCTTAAGTGGCAGGGAAGCAAAATACAAAGCCTATGGTGTGGGCCTAGGGTGTTGGGGGAAGGCGTGTATGCATAAGGGAAATCCAAGGAAATTTGGGGATTTTGATATAGTTCAACGTTAATGACAATCAAAGTGTTTACTCGTTTCCAGAAATGAATCTCCTAATTATTTTGAGGAAGGCAAAAACATAATCTACCTTTCGTGTATGGGATGAGGATGCCCCTCCCTGGCCTCCCTCCAATCCCTCCCCTCCCTCCCCCTCCCGGCACACCCACACCTGGGTGGCCAATAGCTCCATCCCTGATGCACGGTCCGCTTCATTCTAGCTAAAATAACAACTTTTCTATCAATAACCAGATCGAAAAGTGTGCAGTATTCAGTAATTAGCTGTGAATAGACTCTAGGTGCAAAGACAGGTGGCTAGTGAGCATGGCCTGCTGTTAGATGGCTGTTACCAATGCTTCAGCACGTCACACAAAGAATCATGTAAGGGGAACCTCTTAAAGCAGATGCTATCTCTACTCCCTCACGTCTCAAAGGAACACGCCCATAACAAGTATGTGTATCATGACAGACATGATACCACAGGTGTAACACCTGCTGTACACAACACAGCTTGTATCACTATTTATCCTTTTAGCACCACACTCCCACTATGAAGGTTTTACATGTATTTATCTATTTATTTTTTAGATTCTAACGCAGTCCCTGATATGAATTAAGCTGAAATTGCATTGAATTATTCTGATTGATTGTTTTTTTCATTTTATTGACATATAATATTTTCATGCCACAGGGAGCCTTTAAAGAAAAATGTCAACTAGTCCCAATTAGAATAGTGATATCAATTTATCAACCATTGTTCATGAATGAGTGTATAGGACTGGTGAGTTACTCATCAGGGATACATTCATGTATCATGAAGCCAAAGTGGTGCCTATACACATGGATAATAACTGGCGGAGTAACAGAGGGGTTTTAAAAATCGACGACCGTAGAGTGACAGAGTGGCACTGCATCAATCACAAAATGGCAGGGGCGGATACAGGGGGGGGCAAACGGGCCTTGCCCCCCCCCCCCCCACAAAAAAAAGGAGGAGGAGGAAGAAGAGAAAAAGAGGAGGAAAGGGAGAGGGAGGCAAGATATGGTGTTCCATATACCATTAGAAAGCTTAGATCATAAGGAAATGATCTAAGCTAATGTTGGCTTCTCAAATAGATGCAATGAAAACTGAGCCTCATTTTCACAATTTCAAAAGAATTGTTTCTCTTCTCCATGGTTCAAATGAACCTTCCAGTCACCCCCTCCCCCACATACATCCTATCCCTTCTGGTATGTCTTGTCCCTTGCTTTTTGCTGTAATAACACATCATTGGAACCTCATGCTTACTCTTCTGGAAGGCAATAATGTCAACATGATGCATGTGCACTGTATGTATCACTGGTGAGTCCCTTGCAAAGTTCCCATGTGAAGTCTCTACTATGATAATCAGACTTCCCAGCAATAATATTCCCACTTCAGAATACCAAGCAAGTGTAATCATGAAAGTAACAGATAGAAATCAGAGTAAAATAAGAACTCCTCTATTGATGTACCAATGTAATAGTTATGTCATTTCAATGAACCAAACCGTATATCTGTATTAAAATTTAGATAGTGCACAAAGATAGATAAATTCAAACTGATTGTGGTCAGCCTACCAACACCCCCACCCCCATATCCATTACTTAAAAGCTAACCCACCTCCCAGTCTACATGCTCCTGTGAACCTAATCAGGATGGTGCATAGTTCCTCAGGGAAGATTTCTCACTTTTCCCTTCTTGCACCTGGGTTCAACTTTTCTGGTCCAATGAGAATTCATTTTGTCACGTTGTGGGGGGTGATCTTTGTTAAGTTGTCAACCAAGGATATTTATCCCAAGACAGCACCAGAAGGCACCATTTAACCTCCAAGATTGCAATTTTTTTCCTGGAGGAACCCCCAGACCAACCACCTTTCCTTCAATGAGGATTGCAACTCAGACAATATTCTGGTAAATTGTGAAAATGCATTGGTTTCACAATTTTCTTTTGGAGAGTGGGGGTGGGAGAGTGCATACCAATACATAACATGATGTTCCAGAATGCCTCAGAATGCACCATTTCACGTCTTATATTTCAGAATTGTCTTGGGGTCCAAGCCCCTCAAACCCCAAAATTCTAAGTGTTAGTACAAGTTTTCCATTTTAAAAGGGGTTCAATAATGCACCAGAATGAAAATTTGGTATACGTCCCCAAGTTCCTTCAGGGATAGATGACATGTATGTCACATATGAAGGATCTTTAACATAAAAACTGATTTCTAACCTAAAGTCGTACAGACCTGACACTTAATATGTTTAATTAGAATGCATCAGAATGCACCATTTTAAGTATAAATCCTCAAAAATTTCTTGGGGGGCATGCCCCCAAAACCCCCTAGTTTAACCGCTGCACTCACTTTGCTTGCAGTGCTCAGGGGCATTGAGTATCTCACTGCTGTCACTAGGTCATGCCCCCCCCCCCTAGAGAATCCTGGATCCGCCACTGAAATGGGACTCCGGAGTGACAGCATGAACCTTTCGAGCACCCATGTACAGGCACAAATTCACATCGTGTCATCATAATACTATGTCGTCCTTAGAATGATAACGTAGGCCCCTGTACTTTAGTATAAAACTGTACGGTTCAGGCCAGGAAAGCTTATGGCATTTGCCAATTCAAGCTTGTCAGACGGTGGATTTATTTCATTACGAAGCTCCCATAGCTGATTTCACCGCCATCAATTAAACGATATATATGTTAAATAGTGTATGCATATACTTATGCATACTTCAATGTCATTCACTGTTATAAGTCCCTATAGATATACACTGGCATGAATAGAATGTAGACTATATCGTTGAGTGCTGGGTGGGGCTCTCCTTATGAGTTACAACTCTCCACTCATCCACCTGCCCCTACATGCTGGAGAGACCTGCTGAGGGCCATTATAGAGGCCCTCTGCACATCACGACCTTGACACTGGAGGAGGTGAGGGTGGGAGGGGGTGGGTTGAGGAGTTTTCATACTGCACACTCAAAGATAGAAATATATATATATGTTCTAGAGGGGTAAGATGAGCACGATCGGGTGAGGGGGTGTTGGGTAGTTGCCATTCCCATATACATTGCATATGTATACATGTACAGAAATTGCAGGGGCGTCGGAAGCAACTCTACCTTGGGGGGGGGGGGGCAACGCGGGCCGGACGGGACACGTTGACAAAGTTAAAGCACAGCAAATGAAGCACTTTGTTTGTTTAGAGGGTTTAGGGGATGCCCCCAAGGAAAATTAGAAACATTTAGACATTTTGCTATTTTGATCAATATGTTCAGTAGAACAAAAAAAAACATATTCTGCCCCCCCGGTCTGGGATTGGGGGATGGGGGCATGCCCCCCTGGCCCCCCTATTCCCACACCCCTCATATTCGATTTCCGTCCTTCAGCTTTGAATGTCACATCACTGTTATTGTCCTTTCTTCTTGGTTTATGTGTGTAAGTAAGTTTCATATAGAAGCTAAACCATAGATCGCTAGTGCAGGTTTCTTTCCTCCCAAGATAGTAATTTTTTTCACGAGTATTCAAAGCGGTAGTAATTCACTTATCAATTCAAAACGTGGTTCCTTAATAAACCCTCCTGCCCCCCCCCCGTGAATATACATTGTAGTGCCAATAGCACCCTAAGCCTATCAACGTATACCCCCGGAACCGGATATAACCCAAATGACTTCCGGTGTCTTACTTCTAGCCATCGATCACAGACTGACAATTAGAGGTGAACGTTCAGAACGCAGACAAGAAAGGCTTTGTGATATCCTAATTAGAGGGCTTTTATTTAGCACAGATTGGCGCATTCCAATCCTGATTCTCATATGACTTTGCCACTTATTGGTAAGACAAAAAAAGGTCTCACGCCCAAACCTCCCTTATACGTCAAAGAAAGGAAAATTAGAAGTTTCAGGTAAACAGACTTATCAAAGAAAAGGTACCCACATTTTGTATAAACCTGAGACATTTGTACAGGCACAGTTTATTTATGGAACTAAGTTAAAGTTCCTTTAACACGGTTATTAAGCACATAAAAGTGTGAGGAGTGAATCACAGCTTTTCAGCAAAGGGGGTTTTCTTGTGACCCCCCACCCCCATTTTTTTTTTTGGGGGGGGGGGAGTTGCCAGGACTTACAGTCTTTGACCACCCGCCCACACAATGCCCAGGGGCTACAGGCGGAGAGTAAGATCAAGGTGATCAAATTCTTGTCCCTCTCTACCTTCGGGAAATGAGATGATTGACCTTTTGTAGTATTGAAGCCAGACGCCCACCCTTCACTCTAAAAAAAATGTGTTTAAATCAAAACACATTTTACCTAAACACTTTTTGGTAAAACACATTTTCATCATCTTAACACTTTTCCTAAAACACTTTCACACTTTTCTGCGAAACTGTTCAGGTATATAAAAGTGTTTTGATACTTGGTTCCAATCCAACTCACTAGGTGGCAGGGGCCACATAAGAGGGTACTACCGTAACATTCATATGGACACAAATGTCTGAATTTATGTATAAATGATGATAATACACAACATCTTGATAGAACGTAACATTGACACTTTATCTTAGAATCAATTTGTAAAAGAAATGTATAGAAATTAACTTATCATTACCTTGATTCCAATGAAACCCATGATAAACACCCATTTTGTAGCATTCATCATTAATACATCGGGTCCTAAACTCACTGACTAACTCTGTGCACTAATGTGCTTGAACCCATCTTGAGTATAGGCCATATATAGCCTGGTTAGCACAGATTCAATGTTGATAACTGAATGATCAACATTTATCAACCTGCTATCAACAGTGATTCAATATTCTCTACCTGCAGATAGACAACAATATCTGGTAGGAAGGACTCACTAATCCTAAAACTGGAGCCATGGGATTATTAAGAAGATGAAATAATAGCAAGGACATTAATTTGTCTGAAACTCATTTAAACACTTTCTGAACCTAAACACTGTATTCTCAGAATCAGTTAAACACGTTTTCAAATTAACACATTTCAACCAAATCACTTTTGAATTTTTAAGAACTTAAATTGAAAAAGTGTGAAGTGTCTTGCCTAAAAAAGTGTTTCACAAAATGTTACAAGAAATTGTTTTAAATGTGAGTAAAAGTTTTTAAAAACTAAACACATTTTTTAGTGTGTTGTGTGCCCTCTCCACCCTCCACACCCCATGTCCTCCTGCTGAGAGGAAGAAATACAAACAAAAAAAATGTATAACAAAGAATGAAATGGGTTAAAAAGAATAGAATTCCCTCCATCTTGCACCTTCACCCCCCACCCCATCCCTAGTGTGGCACTTAAGCCCACATCGTCCTCCCTGTGGTATTCCCAATATAGCACAAGTACCCATGCTGCCTCCCACACCCACTGATTCCCTCAGGTCCTGCAGTCATTATTGGCTGTAGATTGACAGCGCTCTATTGCTATAGGGGAAAGTGGTTAGATCATTGGATGACCAACGCCCTACACAAAGAATCGTCCTGCTGTATTACCCCCGACCTCCCCCCCTCCCCTCACCAAGAGGAAAACACATACAAATAGACAAAGTCACCCTCCTACACACTACAACACTGGAATCCTGCGACCCACGCACCTATACAGTTGTTGCAGCTGCCATTTGAGAAGTGAGCAAGTTCTGCATCAGAATAAGAATCAGACTAATTCATGTTCTTTCCCTTATCCACAGGCATTTGTGTAGAGATATGATGCATGTATTGGTATTGGTTCAACCATGACATGTCCCTTGAGGATTCAGCGGTCACTAGCTCCTGATAGATCCATTCTGTCAGTGACAGTGATACAGTATAATGCATATCTGTGATTCATAGCTTACAAGGACCTTATTCATCACCTCAACAGGGATAGACGCTAACATTTTGGGCCGTTGGCCAACCGGGCCAGCAGTCCAGGTATAGTAATGTAATTTCAAATAGTCTACTGACCAAATGGCCAATTTAAAGGGAAATCTAGGAAAGATCACTGGCCCGCAGCCAAAGTTACTGGCCATTGGCCACCGGGCCAGTGTTAGTGTCTTCCCCTGCCTTAAGACGCGATTCCACTTTTGAAAAGGTTGTTCATCCATTTGTCGGACAGAATCATTAATAAAAGTTCTCCAAGTTCCTCCCATATGTAATGACAACTGCATTAGGCACATAAGTCTCTGATAATACGAAAATACCAGATCATTATTTTGTTTCATAGACTATGCTGGTCACTTTTAGATGACCTTTTGAGTGATATCTACCAAAAGTCAATTGAGAAAAATATTGGCATTATTTTTTTTTCTTTTTCTTTTTGCTCTTGAAGTTTTGAATTATTTGCTTTTCTTACAGGAATCCTCTCTATCATGGTAATACCATTGGAAGTTTTCCGATCTGGCCCTCAAAATTCAAATTCTGTGAGGAATTTTTAATTCGCCATTTTGCCACCTGGTGGCATTGCAGGGGCACTGTATTCTAAAATGATGATGAAAATGCTATTTTTTTATGCGGAATTCAATGGTCTCATTTAAAAGTGCTCCATTTTGGGTATAAACATCCCATATTTGGAAGGTAAAAATGAACATTTTTCATGAAAAGATTGGCTTAAGTGCCTATTCCTGTTTGCCATGACAAACATCCCAATATTCTAGATTTGCAAATGTTTATGCCATTTTTGGGGGGTTTTCACCAAGAACCCAAAATTGAAAACAGAAATGGAAAATTCATTCTAGATCAAAATCAATGATAAAAATTATAAAGAGTATCATCATATATTTATTATAAAAAAGGCTGATTTTTTGTGTTTTTAGACAGGCCTATGATTTATAATGTATTTAGAGCTAAATCATCAATTCCCTATATGAATAACAACCTATGTTCAATTAGAGGTTCTGATATAACTACTGGGAATATCTTAGCCAATGATGTCTCATTTTAAAGATCTGGAGATGAACTTTGATAATCAATTTCCCTACAGAGGGGTGTTTTTGCTTACCTGGTCACAGTCATATTGCCTTGACGCACTGGCATTCATTTCTTAAAGCCAAACATCTCAAGAAAGGAGCTAGTATGTACATGTATCAACTACAGGATATGCCCTTCTCCTGTATTTTAGCAACCCAAACAGATTACGCAGCCATCTTTGGTCAACCAAGGTCGAAGAAGTGAACGCCCCTACCAATTACAGTGCAGAAGGGGCTTCCCTAGCCCACTTAAAAGGGTCTATTTCTCCTCTTTCCTATCCCCTCAGGATGTGTGTGGTGCACATATGTATGGGCACTGATACATTCCTCTGTGAAATTGTGTAATGTGGTTCTCGCCATGAATATGATCTTAGCTGTCGAAATGGCGTTAAACATCTATTACTCACTCACTCACTCACTCACTCACTCACTCACTCACAGTGCAGAAGGTACTAGGGTAACTGGCAGTTATCCCATCCAACTTGAATGGTCAGATGCAAACAAGTGTGGAAACATTTCCCCATTCTATGCCATTAATAAACTATTCTATACTTCATAATAATATTACAGAATGCTAGGGCATGGGTATTTATTGAAACAAGACCTGGGGTTACTACATTACTTGGAATACTCAAAAAATCAGCCAGAACTGAAAGTTAGGCACATGTACTAGGGTAACTCCTAATGAAGTTACCTTAGTACTTGTTATTGTAAACAAACTGAGTTACCCTAGTACAGTCAAATCTAAAACCTCTCTATACTACTGCTATAGACAATGTCAGGCTACAGTTATTAGTTCAGATGATTGTGCATTTTATACACCACATCTTAACAATTTTAAAGCATTACCCAAGTCAGTAGAAAGCCGTGTAATCTCCCTTTTTAGTTCTCTATGCTACATTATAGGATCTGCCAAGTTGGATGGGGTAACTGGCAATTACCCTAGAACCTTCTGACAGGCAACTGTCGATGCAGTGAAGCAAGCTGGGAGTTTTACAAAAATTTAATGACCAGCTAATGCCACCTATATAAAAATGGGGTTGATGTTATTTGGGGTTTATTTGACAACTATTGTTTGATCATTGATCTTCACATTGATTTGTTAGCATTGAGAAATTCAAAACACTAAGGGAAAGAGTCCTGCTAAACCTAATGTATGAGTATGCGTAAAACCACGACAACTGTTTTGGGCCCGTTAGAAATCTAAGGGCCAATGGTAAGATGACGCTGAAACCGAGAAATAAAATCTATGATAGAGGTCTACTGAAAAGAGGCATGGCACGGAACTTTGGGATGCACTAAAAAAGGCAGTCCAGCATGCACAGCCGAAGGAGGCTTTTATCTGGCTGATCTGAATATTGGTCATTATCAATTCGCTTAAGTTTTAAAGGTTTGTGTCAAAGACATCATAATATTATATGCACACACACACAATTGAGATACTGATTACGTTATATGGGGTGGCCTTAATTGAAAAAAACTCACGATTGTATTCTGATATGTATTTATTCTGCCAATAAAACTACAACAATTCCCAGAAAGCCTACAAGTTGAAATAGGATAAAGCTTTAATTTAAAATGTAGGCTGAAATAGGCTTTCATCGTTTTCGAAACATATAACCTGACATATAAATTTTGCCCTATAGATACCAACCGTAAAAGTACCTGATAAGATTTCTTTGTGAAGAGTCCGCTTCCCAATGTCCACGCCCAATTCACACTATACTTATATGCTGAGTAAATAGAGGGTCCCACTAACCTATAATGTATTCCCACAATGTATTACATTCTAAGACAAAGCACAGACGTGGGTAGGTACACCTTGGTGTTCACTCGTGCCATCTCTCTAAACCACACCCCCATCCTACCCTAATACTATCGTGGGAAATAATCAACCCCTTAAATGCCACATAGTGCACATTGTGATTGCGTTATTGTGAATCTACTCTACCAGGTCTATATTGATGCATTACAAGGATTTAATTAGATAGATGCATTCCTCACGGATCGGCAATATGCATGAATGTAGACTACTGCAGCACTGACAAGTAGATTGCCTTGTACTGTATTCAATCGTCCTGATGACAAATGGGAATGATGCTAAAGCACTATGCGGCCCTTAAAGGATTTTAATCAACTAGGAGTACAAGAGGACAGGAGTCAACATTGGATGGGAGGTGTCATGATTTGTTAGTTTATCTGTGTAGGCTGGTGTCTTCTTGAAACTGTGTGCAAGACAAACCACCTACGGACCTCTCCATCTCCTTCTGCGGGCCCGCCCTTCTATATATAAAGGCAACTAATTGTAACATTCTTACATGTCTTAGACACAGGGTGGGGCCATCCTCACCCCCCCCCCGTAGGCGTCTTAAGTACCTTTAATGAATTTGTTCTCATGGGTTTATGATTCTCAGTTGAACTCAAGTGGACAGAGTTGACTGACAGGTGGGTTGACAGGGAAGCACATGGGCGTTTCGCAGAAAATAATTTTAATACTTGCTGATGTGTGCATATTCGCTCTTTTCATAGTTGATGTTTCAGATGCAGGGAGGAATATTTGTTAAATGGATTTTGATATAAGTGCCTTTTCCTGGGATCACAAGGGATTCCCTTTTCATAATGATATAGCTTTATTGCGTGAAAAAGGCGGATTCTTGTGTATTTCTATCAAAGAGGTGTGTGTTCTGAGAATAGTATTAGAGTTGAAATCTAGGCTAATCAGATGTAACTTGTGGTAAAGGACAGAGTACATTTTTTTGTAGGTTGCATGTTTTCTGGTATGAATAAAAACAATCGTTTATTAGTTTAACCTCCAGATATCAATATCATAAAATCAAAATATTCATTAGGCCTATACAATGAGTGATTCCGTTTATAGTTTTTATAATTCGACTGACGGCTTACAAAAACATACGAAATGAGCTGATTCTTTTGCCACTGTCAGGGTCAAAATGCTATTGAAAGGCATGTGCTTTCCTTGCATAGCTCTGTGGTGATTATTCTATTGGGGTGCAGCCACTTAGCAATTTTACACAGCATACAATGCTCTAAATTACCCACCATGTCATGTATCGGGACCTGTACGGATCACGAGAAATTACAAATGTATAATAGGAACAAAATTGAATAAGAAGTGATAAAAGATGTCGGTTATATGCCCGACAGGGTGCCGCGTATACCTGTGTTTGTCTGGGGGTAGAGCGGATGGAGGTGGGGGATATATTGCAGATTTGACGGATTCAGAGAACGTCTATAAGTCACCTTGCGTGTCATGATGAGCACTCTTTCCTCACACTCTATACAATAGACGGGTACCTGCCAACCGCCATTCAATTGTGACAGGTCTAGAACAACATTTACCTTGCTGATAAGGCACCACAAAGGAGTATAAAAGTCCTAGACACTAACCAACAGTATTCAGGTGGTAGATTTAAGCTAAAAACAAATAGTATTGCTCTGTTTTCGTCCCCTTTGGAACTGTTCTGATTAAAGAAATGCAAGTATCAATTCGACTAGAAGCCGGGATTAGAAGTCCAAAAACAACTGATATTTGCCAGAATATACTCGGGTTATGTGCCTGGTTATTATGTATGACAGCCAGGTAGCCAGACTAGCGTGTGTAAGCTCCCTACTGTTAGGGAAATTACTACTGCAGGTAGGCCTATTAGAATGATGCCACAGCTTTTTAGCCCTCCTGGGCCGCATGAGGGAGCTTCAGCCTTAGGTGCCCACTCCATCTAGTGGCGACAGAAGTGAGTTTGATGTTGAATGAGCACTGACACCTGGATGATCAACACTGATTTCACAAGTTTTTAAGGTTGATTCTGTAACAAACTGGTTTTTACGGCCACTGGTTGTGAGGCGGACGTCGTTGACGTACGTGGACGACTGACGTCGTATACATGTATATAGTGTGAACGTGTTCGTAGATAAATGCAGTCCTGGCGAGTAATTCATTTTGACCTGATGGAATTGTTCCACACCCAAAGTGTGTGCATTGGTGTATCAACAAATGGGCATGCTGACTTTAAGATTATGCAAGCCTAAAGACTAAGCCTCAAGGTTTCTGTTGGTTTCTATTACTTGCACCCTGAGCAGACTACTGCATTGGTGCATCATGACATGGAGGTACCCGGGGGGGGGGCTACTTAGGTCGGAATAGGCTACCGACTGCCAAACGGGCCCCAGAAGCGGAGGCGGTGAGACGAAAATTCAGGGGGCAGTAACTGTGTGCACCTAAAAAATAGGGGGTGGTAACTCTGTATGCACTTAAAAAAAGGAGGGCAATATCTCTGTGTGCCCCCTCAAAAATAGGGGGTGGTAAATATCTTCTTATTACTTTACAAATAAGGGTCCTTATCTCTAAAAATTTCAGGTATAGTCCCTTCAAATGCCCTGAAATTAAGGGGCGGTGACTTCAAATGCCCTTAAATTAGGGGCGGTGGATTACAACAGGAGTCGAGGAGCGGTCATTTTGCCTAGATTCAGGGGGTCGATAGTTTGGCAGTGGGGAGTACCTCCCCCGGGGGAGGTACATACATCTTTTGTTATTTTTTTTTGCTCACAAAGCGATACTTGAAGGGTTAATGTGCGATTCTGTCTTCACCAGGTGGCACTGATGGAGCGCGTCCCGGATGACGTAAAACGTAACCTGCAGGTTCCGGTTTGGCAGAAATATAAAGAAATCGCTGATGCTGCTGAGGGGCGAAAGGTTAGTTTGACTGAAGGCTGGCTGATCATACAAACTAATCAACTTAAATTTATGTATTTTAAATTCTAGAGAAAATACCTTGCTTTTGATAATGATTATCATAATTTTCCTTACTTGTTTGACTCTTAAGAACTTTTTGTCCAAGCCCTCGGTTTCTGCGACCTAGAACGTCGTTTACTGTTAAGGCTGCGTTAGTTATATATACATGTTGCTTCTCTTTGTTGTGAACAGGTTAATGTTGAATACGTTGAGCGGTTCGCCTTCTATGAAAGAGCCAAGAAGGCGTTCGCAGTGGTAGCTACGGGGTGAGTGAAAGGATACAATTGTGTTGAAAAGGGTCTGATCATGATATATGCCTATTGCAAGCGAATGCATTTTGGAACTTGTAAAATTCGTTGGAACTTGTAAAATTCAGGAAATCTGAGACAATCACGTTATTTGTAAAATGGTGAACACTGTATCTTACTATGTCAATGAATCAATTGATAGATTTCCCAGATACTACCTCCTGCATTGGGTTCTTGATTCAACCACAGATATATTTAAGACCAAACAAATCAACCCCAACTGGCAACACGTTTTCTTTTATTTACAGAGAGACTGCGCAGTATGGGAATATTATCCTCACGAAGGGCATTGTTCCTCCACAGTGATGCCGTCAGCGCACTTTGGAAATGTGATTTATTCAGACAATCCTACAGATTGCCATCATTTAATCTTGAACTAAAATGCTCAACATTTAAATGATCCATACATATCGGCTCTCTATATGCCTACACATGCCTTAGGCATATGTGAAGGCCATGAGAAGAGACAAATGAAGAGACAGAGATGGATTTATTAATTTACCATTTCAGCCTTTTCAAGGTATTATGCACTATATTTTCTTTTGGGCTAGATATAATTATAAGCCTGTTGATGTTGAATTGTTGATCATATACTTATTGCCTGGACACTCCATCGAAAGGTAGACATGCTGCACCAATGGAGTGGGGCCTTGAAGATACATGTAGGATATAATAGGGTCCATCTGTGGGAAACATTACTTAAGGCATATTATTCACTCTTTGTCATCGGCCACTTATTCTGCCCCTTTAGCTAAACCATGCTTCCCTAAAGACACCTCTTCGACCGCATTCCAAAAGTATCAAGTAATCATGGATTGTATGCAAATACTCGTGTTTTTTTTCTTAATTCATGCAAATAAATGTGCTGATTCCAGCTGTTTATAACATAGTCTGTCTAGTTAATTCATGTCTCTGTTAAAAAGAAGGATGTACGCACCTGTGGGATCAGCTGGGTACATCATGCTGTACCCGTGGGTTATTTGAGTCTCTTAACCCTTTATAGGCCAATTTATAGCACAATGGACTTCACAGCTTTTGTACATTACATGTATGTCTACAACCTGTCTATATACATGTGTAGTACAAGACGGTTTTGGTGCTTGAACCCAGGTAAGGAGTATTTAGCCTATAAGGCTTCCTGGATAATATATCGCTTAGAGCTGGATCCTTAGATAATCCCTAGACAATCAGTGCAATCACAGATTTTTGAGAATTAAAAAAAAAAAACTTCAAAATTCTATTCTATTCCGCAGCACTACAGCAATGCATTATACCCATTCTGGAATTATTTTTTCTAACCATCCCATAATAAATGCCGTATATGAATGCAACGCTGGCGAGTTATACTTGCCAAGGGTCATTCGTGCATAATACATTTAAACACTTTATATGTTGCCCTTCATGGTTTAATCCTATGAATGGACGAAATTAAGGCAGATTTCAATAGATTCTAAATTTTGCATTGGTTGTGGGTGAATTGTGGTTACAGCGAATCAATCAAATATACATGGCTCAACCATAGTCCCCTATAAAGAATTAAAGACCTTTAAATCAAAACAGCAAAAGGGATTCCATTTGATCTGGAACAAAAGAATATCAACATATCCCTCAATTGGAATAGTTTACCATGCCAAAGACCCTAAGGTACAAAACTCTAAAGGATAGGTCTATTAAGAGAATTTCCGCTGTGAAAGGAATAATGTGACAGCATCTGTCTCCAAATTACCATTGTTGTAAGTTATTTTGGTACACTGTACATGGGATTGGCTTCAGAGTGTTCCAGTTACACACGAAAAGGTCAACATGGTCACGTGCACACTAGGGATACAAATCTGACTCCTTTATCAAAAGGACTTCACAAGCGCATTTATTCTAGGCTTCAATCAATTCTAATTTTTTTTGTAATCCGGGGGTAGCTTATAATTACATTCTCCGTGATGGAGAGCCACGGGGAAAGGTTTGCTTGTTACCCGAGCCTATATTTATAGAGGGAAAAAGAATATAACGGTTCCTGAGACTCATTTCAGGTGTTTTTTGAATGACACCTGTTGTCAGTCATTAATTTGCCAAGAGTCGCTAATTGACGAAGGAATTTGGGAGCCTCTTTTTGCCAAAAAAAAAACAACAACAAAAAACACGTGGGGCTCGGCTTTTTTCTGGGGAAAGCAGAGCCGCTGGTATGTTAGGGGATGTATGTATACATTGATCTTTTGAATGTGTCAAGCTGTCATGTATTTGAATTCTGCCAATACTCGCAAAATTAGCTGGGATCATCGGCATTATATAGGGGTTTTAAATGTTTCTCTTCAGTGGAGGCACCACTACGCCATTCTCATGAAAGGTTACCCAGACAGTGTCTAAGTAAAGGCTTTTGACAGTCCTGAATTGTAAACATGAGATCTAATATTGTAAATATGAGCTCTGTTTACATTTACTCCAAAGCTGAGACTGAGATGTCACACTGATCAGGTAGGGGTTGGTGATCCTGTTCTGCTGTATAAACAATAATACAGAACAGTATACATAACAACAGTGCTCAGTCCAACAACCACCTTAAATTGCAGGGTCTTCTCCTGTAAAATCAAACCTGTCTGATATTGAATTGCAGAGGCTCCCCAATGTGAAAGTCTGCAATATTTACATAACATCATAGTGATTTAGTAAACAAAAACATCTTATGCAACACAAGCATGCCTGAGAATGCACACAATAACATCCCCAGATAAACAAATAACTCCCTCAATAAACAATTTCTACCTTACAATGATAACAAATTCCACTCTTTAGTCTGTGTTTGTGTCTCATTTTGTGAGAATAGCTGCGATTATCTGCAAAACTTGCATAGTGGGGCTTCACCTTTCAGAACCAGGTTTGCACTGATTCCACTATATAGTGGAGGCTCCACTACGCGACTTTTTGGACCATTCTCATGAAATGCTTCCGAGACAATGTCTAAGGTATAAGCTGTTGACAGTCCTAAATTGTAAACATGAGATTTAAACTTGTGAACATGAGATTTGAGGGGTCACTTGCAACAGCAGGGAGTGTGTTTACCTATGGTTCTGCTTACATTTACTCCTAACCTGAGACTGAGATGTCACACTGATCAAGTAGGGGTTGGTGACAATAACACTTTACTATGTAAATAACAACACAGCAGCCTAACAACCACCTTAAATTGCAGGGTCTTGTCCTGTAAAAATCAAACCTGTCTGATATTGAATTGCAGAGACTCCTCAATGTGAAAGTCTGCAATGTTTACTTAACATCAGTTTGATTTAGTAAACAAAAACATCTTTTTGACAACACAAGCATGCTTGAGATCACCTACAATGGAATCCCCAGATAAACAAATAACTCCCTCAACATACATTTTCTACCCTGCAGTGATAACAAATACCATTCCTTAGTCTGTGTTTGTGTCCCATTTTGTGAGAATAGCTGCGATTCTCTGCAAAAATCGATTAGTGGAGCTTCACCTTTTAGCACTTGACCGTAAAGGATGTATGTATACATTCTTGAATAGTTATTGTTCATGCATTCTACTTCAAATCCGTGCAGATGACAATTAGTAATCCCCCTCCACACTAGAAGGTCCTGGATTCGCCACAGTTCGACAGATATATATATATATATATATATATATATATATATATATATATATATATATATATATATATATATATATATGCTGATAATGGTGCCGCTACGATACACAAATTCCATGTGGAACGTAATGGTCCCGAATGGTCTCTTAATTGCTTTTTTGTTATCTATTCCAAAAAGGGGATCGGTTTCTATGAAACCTATGCAGACTGCTCGGATTATTACTTCTCTTTAATCCAGGCTCCATTAACACAATATCTGCTGTGTAAGGCTGAATTCTTGAAAGTTCATGAAAATGTATGCATATACGGATGTATGATGGAGCACATTAGGGTATACATAAGGATCCAAATCAATTTGAATCCTATATTGACTGGCATCTGGATACAGTGAAATCCCGTTATAAAGAGCACCTTGATCTGAGACTATGTCAGGAAGTTTCTTGTATCAGTTGTCCGTAAAGGGAATTTCACTTATACATAGGGTAGGTAAACCTTCAGACATGCACATACATGGAGACTTCCATTCCATAAAATAACCAAAGAAATAGGTTTCGCGCTGAATCAACATTACCAAATTGTGCATCACCAACTGACTCAACCAGTTGGTAATGTTTATTTATCACCAAAATTACTTTTCTGGTTGGGTGGGTGCATTAAGGTATGTTGACGTCTCAGGGTTTAATCTACCCTATAGTTTTGTCCAGTCACAAAGGTCTGCAATAGTAGCAATCTGTCTTTTTCTGTGTGGTTTCATAGTGGACACAGCAAGGGCACGGGAAGATACTGCATCAATGCAGAGAGACACTATGTAGTCATCCTTGATCAATGTGATGTTTCCATGCATTTGTTATATATCTTCCACAGGAGCTGCTCTATTCGTTTCCATGTGTAGGCCTTATATAGTAAAACTCTCAGCTGTTTTGTTGTTGTTATTTGTTTTTTGCTGTTTTGTTTGTGTATTTTTTGGGGTTGTTGTTGTTGGTTGTTTGTTTTTTTTGTTTTCTTTTGGGGGATCCTCGTCTGAAAAAATCAAAATGGTTCCAGTTTTCGAGAAAAAAACCAAGGCCCTACATGGTCATATCAATGATAATCAGTTAATCTGTATTTTGATTGAACCCTGGATATAGAATATTTTGGAGCCATGATATCAATATCTCATCACTATTTCCTTTAAATAGACTTATACCCCATGACTCAGAAGCTTCTGGTGTATTACCTACTCACTACCTAAGCCTGGAGGGAAATAACAAAAGTGGCAACCTGAATCTGTGACAACAGGTTGAGTCAATCAGAACAGGGCTAGTGCTGCTCACAGATCATAAATATTTGCCTCTCGCCCATTGACAGAGGAACCAGGACTTTTTTCCCCTCAAAATGCATTACTGCTCCATTACCTGAATCATACAGGAGCGTATTGCTCGCCTACTGCTCATATCTGCTCATGCAGAACACTAAATAACTGAAGTGGCTGCACATTGATGGATAATCCTATTAGAAAATAAACCTACCAATAATAAATCAATGCTATTTCCCCTTTCTCTGTGATTTCATGTTACTAGAAGTGCGCAGCTATAGTGATTTCAAGTGGCTATGACTCCGTCATAAAGGTATTGTGTGATTAATATGCCACGGGTAAGAGGTCCTTTTGGTTGTTTTGATCCTTGATGATATGAATGAATCAGATGCATTCTCATTGACTTACCACTCATCTTTATTGATTGATAAATCACATATTTTCCTTACATCGTACAAATGGTGAAAGCAACAGGTATGTGGTTAATCGTCATTGATCAATACATTGACAAATACATGTAAGTGAATGCTATAACCAGTAGAATTATCGGTAGCTGAAATTGGTATTAGAGGAGAAATTCTGTAATTTTAAGCAGATCGATTAATTAATAAAATCATATCTTGAATATCACTAAATATCACATTACATAGGTGAAATGTATTTTAAATAATGAATGGATTGAGACATGGGGAATCACGAGTGCAAGGCAATTAGGTAGAGTGCTGAAGGTTCTAAATTTGTGATGGGCTTAACTGGAGGAGTATCAGTTAAATCATTGATCGCTGACCTGATTACACACCTCTGATTTGCGATAAATTATGACAAATAGATCAATCAGAAGAGATGATGGATCAAAATATAATTCTGAGCGACAATGAACAATTAATCAGCACACATAATTGACATTATCAATAAATTGATAAATAAATGGCACTGCTTTGTCATGTATCGATGTCATCGAGATGAAAGGATTGAGAAGACATGATTTATTGTGTCTGGTAGGGTGCAGTAGTTAGAGTACATATGTTATTTATGAATGAACGAGTCATTGGGTGAGAAGCTAGAGCAGCTCAGTGTGAGCTGCTCCTCCCAGGTGTGTGTCAGATTAGTACTAGAACACAGGTGTACACTACCTACTAGTTTGTGTATATTACTGACTATAGGGTGCCAGCATGAGTAAGGCTGCCACCCCCAAACCACTAGATAGGGCACCAGAGGAGGGGGTAAAAGGGGTTTCCCCTTCCACACCTGTGGCCCCCTACCCCCACCCTAGTACCCCAAAGGTGAAGGGTAAACACAGGTGCCTAGTCAGGGGTGGACTTCCCCTCTGACCAGATCCCCCTGCCACCCTCTGCTATAGCTCTGATTCACCCCCATGACGTGAGCTGCTCAGTGTGTACATGCAGTATTCAGGGAGCTGCTCCTGATACTAAAACCCCTGTCACCACTGCCAACCATTTAATGGGGGAAGATTGAAATGGCTCCACCCCAATTGACACAAAATTATTGTTCTGTCCCCAACCACCTCACCCCGCCCTGAACCTGTAGGCAATGCAGGCACTACGATCCAGGACTGGGGTGAGTCGTTCATTGGACTCGGTGCAGTTTGGACTGCTGCTATTTCATATTCACGTCAAAACAATATAGGAAAGGGTCCATAGATATGCAATAATAACTTAACGTAATTATAAACCTGGTAGGAAATAGATAAAGTGGGATGAAGGTAATGCAGATAGAAGGTCACTTTGCCTAGGCCTAATATGGTAGGAGTTGATGCCTTTTTGGATTTACTTTTGTTTTAGTGTTTTTTTGTTGTTTTCTTTTGTAAGGATTTCTCCACAAAACTTGATAAGTTTCATGCAAATTATTGACTAAAATATAAGATTTTCTGCAGTTTGTTGGTCAGGGTGTGACATTACTAGTACTATGAGGGAAACTGACAGACGCATAATTCAGAACTATAGGTACTCCTCAAAGAAAATACCATGGAGCTTAAATTTCAAACCTGTCTCACACAACCAACAATGTATAATGTGCCTGAGGTTGAATGGACTTCTTTCGGTAGGAAATTTCAAAAGATGATGTTATCCCTTACAAATCCCTTCCTCGCCCCCGGCATGACAATGTTTGAAATGACCCTCCCCCAGGCTATGGACTGAGGGAGTGGAGCAGCTCAGGGCTAAGGGAGTAGCTCGGCAGGATTGGTCATACATCAACGTCCACTTATTTACCTGGAGTACTAGGAATCACTGACCTGGCACTTCCTTATTTCCATGTTATTATTTTTATGCACATGCACTGCTACATGTAGCCACAGCTAGCCATGTAGGGACCATATGATGCATTCAACCCGATGCACCTTTCTTGTCATGATGCATCAGTGCAGGGCTGGTGAATCTGAACTTGTGCATCATGTCGGCCCTTGATGTGTGCATGCTCCATGCGAACTAGATGCCATGCTTATATTCATGCATCGTCAAGACAAGTGTAGACACAATGCAGTACTGCCTCCTCTGACACTTAGAGATCTAGTACCCTGGGAGGAGGGGGTAGGGGGCTGTGGCCATGGAGCAAATGCAGGCCTTCTTGTGTGTAGTGAATGAGTCAGATATGGGGTGAGCAGAGGGGTGAAGATAAGGGGATTAACAAACAGATAATCTCTACTGGGAACTATAGGACTCATGATCCAATTGGTAACCAATGTCTTGTTATCACAACTGTACACATTTATAGCAATGCCATGTAAGAATTGATCAATATTCACGTTGGCTGTGATTGCAGTATCCACATGGTATCAGATGCAGCTATGGCAAAACATATATTTTCAGGTGCACATTACCCGAATATAACAGCAATTTAACTATAATCAGATAATGGTTTCTATATCAGAAGATGCAAAATTATTTGACAGATTTCTGTAGCTTACTGTTGACGTATTTCCCTTTGTGATCATAGAAATTGAGAATATCACGTTAAGAGCTTCTACTATTGTATGATGGTTTGTCAAATAAGATTCAATTCAATTTAATACACCGCATAAAACGTTAAAGCATAATACTGGAATCACAGTGAAAAGAAGTCTAATCGTTGGAAATTTACTTTAATTGCGATATACAGCCAATCATACTGGGATTCATACCATCAAAAGGAGAGGTATGGAAATAGAAAAGCAATATTGATAATGTACCAGATTTAAAGCGGAATTGAATTTAAACTTATTAATTTGCATACATTGATATGGCTGAAACCATTCCAGAACTTTTTTTTCAAGTCTATCCCGGATGTAGCCTACTTCAGAAAATATTTCTATGTCAAAGACGAGGAAGTCTTCAAAGGTATTTTGATGAGACAGGTATGAGGCAGGGTAAGCTGTAGCATGAGGAGGAGCTTACCTGTCACATCTGACACCTGACTGCACACCCTCCCACCCACAACATGCACACCCTACACATTCCTCCAGTAGGCCACTCCCTGAGCACCTCTCATTCCAACAGGTCTAAACCCAGGAGGAAGTTATCACGAGGAAGACCTTAAAAGGGGCAGATCGCGTCTATCCTTCCTGTTTGAGTGTTCGGAAGGGGGAAATGATAGATCAGGGAATTGTATGTTTGTGTCCGAATTTCCCCCTACATGTACCTACGATTTGTTCATACACCCGGACATTTTATGGGTACAAATGGTGCTTTGTAGACAAATTCTGCAAAATCAAACCTTACCCATTTTGCAGATTTATAATTGAGAGAGCACCCCAAACGACACTCCAACTAGGTGCAATCAGTGCTAGTGCTTATTCATTTTGCCATCTGGCAATTTTCAGGTTTTACATGAAATTCACTTTTGAGATTTCTTATTATCATTGCGAGGTCTACAGTATTGCACACTGTTAAACATTGTACACAGACCTCTTTTCTTTTGCTGACAAAAGCGTTTTCTTTCTTCTATATTATAACAGGTACTAAAGGATTTTTTTTTCATTTTAGGTAAAAAATAAAAGTAGGTTGAGGAAAAAAATCAAATTCAAAACTCAAGCTCATACTCTAAGATCCAATGTGGTGCAGAAATACAGGTGAGAGATTACAGAGAGTGATCCAGCTTATAGAGAGTGATCAAGTCCAATCTGTGAGTGAGAGCTGGAGGCTTCCATTGACTGAGTACTGCCTGGTAACCCATCCTCCAGCTGGTAAAAATACCCATACTACTCACTACTTCCGGGGTCACAGACACTGACTCCAGGTGTGCTCTATGTGAGGATGAGTGAGGTAATGCTGGGAGGGCCACACACAACACACCTACCTCAAACCTTTAAGGGCCCCATGATGCCTGTAAATCATGTATCCTTGATGTCATGATGCATCAATTGATACAGCGCTTCTAGTTCTACTCACCAACACTGTATTGCTGTATCATGCCGACCTATCGGGAGTGCGTCCTGTAGGTTAGGCATGATGCATGAATGCAGCAGTGAGTTACTCACAAGGGCTCAGTTGGTGCATCATGGCGGACAGTTAATGCTTTATGCGGCCCTCCAAGGGTTTGTAACCTGTGTTTTTGTTCCTGTTCCTTGGGGCGGAAGCGGTCTACTATCGTTGTTATAGGAGGGGCAAAAAAAATGGTAAAATAGAAAAAAAAACAGTGAGTGTTGAATTTTTGGGGATGGGGTCCTGAAAATAGGCCCGAAGTCGATGACATTCCCCTATTCACACTTTAAAGAAAAACACTACCCTCTATTTATAACCTATTTTGATGGCTTTTCTATAAAATAAAACAGCCCTCTGGACAGCTATCACATGCCCATCGGCGGCTGGCCAGTGTGCAGTGATAGTGGAATGAAAAAGATTTGGGATTAATTGTGAACCAAATAATCATACTCCAAGCTCTATTAGAACTAGAAAGCCGGGGAGGGCTGAGGATACTGTCCCTACACCTTCCATTAGTGACTGATAGCCGTCAGTCGGCTGTGAATCAGCGGTTTTGTTTGTGTATACAAAGATGAAAATCACCTGCCTGTGGCTATAGACACTGATGAAAAGTCCCATAGCGTTAAGGTCCAAATTTCATCAGTGGTGTGAGCTAGAGGCGGGCTACGAAGTGTCCAGAGGGGACAATAAAAAGATTCTGGCATATTTATTGAAAGATGTGCAACTTTAGAGGAGAGCCACAAGTTTACCTGCTGCACCTGATGACGTCACGATTGACAAAATGCACCAGATTCTGTATTGTTTATACATGAAAGGTGTTTCAAAATGTGTCATATCTACAATAGTACACAGTACAGGATTATGATACTACATGGGGACCTTCTGTTAAGTTATATATTGATATTAATCAAGGGAAATGGCAATGCGTGCCTGGGAAAAAACTTTTAAAAAAAATCTAGTTGTTTCATTACAGTGCTGTGCAAGCACAAATGGGATGTATTTTGGCAATCATGACGTCATCAGCTGCATCAGATAAACCTGCTGATGTCCTTTATAGTGACACATATTCCAAAAAACACGTCATAATCTTTTTATTTGACATAAATGCTATCATGAAAATAAGGTAGAGTTTTACTTTGATGTATAACTCAGGACCAATATTGTTAATGCTGCTACTTCGTTGAGCAGCTCACACTGAATGCTGACATGGCTGAACTAGGTGAAAATAAGTATCTGAACCTGGCATAATTCATTTTGCTGTGCCATATTGATAACTGCCACTTTAGGGAAGTATAGTTTACAAGGAACAGAGTACATCAATATTTCTGAGAAAACATAATCAACCAATATCAAGGTTTAATGCAAAGATCAAAGAACACAATATTTGTACGTTTATAGTTGGTAACATCATATGTACAGTGACGACTTGATATTAGGCCAAATAAATGCCATGTTTCTGGTCACATGGTCATTTTTGGTAAAGTGGAGAAAACCAGAAAGGAAAATGCGAAGGTGGTATTTTGTTGCTAGAGAAATCTGGATGATCAGAAACCTTTTAGGCCGGGGTCTGATAGGGCCCACCATGCACCCCCCCCCCACATCCCAACGCGACAGGTATTTTTTCAATCCTTAGGGTCCCCTGAATAAGATGTTAACATTGATTATCTTGGGATGCACTACCGGTTTTTGCTCATTATCCATGTGCGGGTTCAGACCACTTTTGGGTCAATTTTGCTACCATGTTATTCAAGGGGTATGCTCAATCAAGCTCTAAGACTATCTTACCTTGTGTAGATCATAAAGCTATTGGTCTCATTGGAAAGAAGACATAATAAGCTTTTCATTAAGCCCTAATACATGTTTTTAAGTACAGATTTAGGTGTACCAGATGGTCGGGAAGACGGAAGATTGAAATCACAAAGTTCCTTTTTTAACTGAAAATTTTAAATGCACTTCAGATACATGTATAAAACTTGCTCTTATCCCCATCTAACCACAATATCTAATATGATTTATGTAGGCCAAAACTTTCTGAGTAATATGAGACATTTTGCAGCATTCCTTGTTTACTATGACCCACGGTATTACCTTAGAAGTGAAGACACTACTGTGAGTCAATACAATGCTGTTCCATTTCAATAATCTACCTCTTTATCTAAATGGATGTTTTTCCATGCTAAATCTTTATCAATTCTCCCGACTCTTATGTAAAAAAGGGTGCTGATTAAGAACATACATGTTTCTACTTAAAAAGATTTAATGGCGAGGCTGTGTATGGCTGAAATTCAAAATGACCGACAATAGGATCAAATGTCACTTTTAATTACATATATGTGCAGTCTAGAAAGTATCTGGTGGGTCCCACCCCTATAAATTAGCTTAGTAGAATGCAGTGGTGCCTTTGTTTTGTTGCTAGGTGGTGTGGTTGCCTAGCAACAGTAGCTTTGCATAGCAACCAAGCCTGAAAATATGCTTGAATGTGCATATCTGCATGGTTTCATTTCAGCAACATACTCCCCTAATGTAAACTTGCATGTAACCCTTTTGTGACTTCCATCATAAACGAGGAATATAGGTGATAAAAGGTTACTAGGTTGTGTGGTGGCCTAGCAATAGCGGTTTTGCATAGCAACAAAGCCTAGATTCATAACTGTAGGTACATACTTGTGCATAGTCTCCCCTCAAGGACATAGTTCTCTGATTTTAAATTGCATATAGCTCCCCTGTGCCATCACACAGTATGAACAACATAGGTAGAAAATGGTTGCTATGTCATGTGGTTGCCTAGCAACTGCAGCTTTACATAGAAACCCATGTACAAATCTAAGCAGATAGTCACAGATAAGTGTATGGTCTCGCACCAACAACTTGTATGTATAGCTCCCTGAAACATCTCAGAATAGAAGCATATAACAGGTTGCAAGGTCATGTGCTTGATGTTAGTCTACCTTTTAAAATCATCTAATTGACAGATACCATATATAATGAGATAATGATAAGATGATAAGATATTTGCTACATCCATACCCTGTGTTATTTTGTATATACATATCCATGCATATGTATCTCAGATCATCCATGATTATGCAGGATTATAATTCCTAACAACTGTCCCCTCCCCCAATATCAAAATCCTGTAACCACTGTCATATTATCAAAATTTACCATTGCTGGTACTGAAAACACACATTTAGAATACAGAAGATTAGCTCTCAGCCTCATAATGTACTGCATGCCTAAATGATTATCCCAAAATCTACTTGTCTGAAAGTAAGTGCAAGGTGGTTTCATTCACATATTGAGAAAATGAAAGAGAATGCTTGGAATATAATTGTACAATTGTCAGGATATTCTCTTATCTGTTACCTCTTCAGAACATCAGGCCCAGTATTATCCATCCTTACATATCTCTGAACATTACATTCTGGTTCAACTTCTTCATAGCAGTGTGATCCCAACAGCTGGGGATTATGCTACTGGACACTTCTGAGAAGGCACGCTGATCTGTTATAGTTCATATGCATCATTATCTTGGTTTTTTAATTGCACACCCTGACTAGCGAAATTCAAATTCCTAGATTTTTATGCTATCACCAGAAAGCTATAAGGTACCCTCACAAAGTGAGGGTACCTTACATAATATCGTAAAGCTCCTGCAGTGAAAAGCGATTGGGGGGGGGGTCTTTACTGATAAGAAATGTAGGAAAGTGGTTCCACCTAGTGAATTTTGTACAAGGTAGTTTCTTCTAAAGTTGATCCTGGTGCTGGCTCTGAGGCGCCATCTGAAGTCATAGGCCCTATGTGGGGCACAGGGAGTTCCTGAATCCCCAGGTGCAAGCGTACTTGTGGTCAAAGGGCCTGTACTTCCTTTACAGAAAAATAGATAAATGGGATGATAATATGTGTGTGGAGCTGGGGGGATAAAGAGAAAGATAAACGTAAGATATTGGCCATAATCAGGTCCATGATTGGAATTGATTTGGTTCTTATTGAAGTAAATATCGACATGAGAAGTTTTTCATTGCGTGCGAAAGAGAAGGTATATGATATCACTGCTTCGTGCCCCTTACCTTAACGGAGGACTGTGTTCATTTGCATGAGTTTTCGTCAATAAGATATTTAAAGATAATGGGTTACGTGTGCTATTAGCCAGGGTCTATTGGTGTGGTATACTGTCGATAATATTCATTTATACGTGGCAACAATAAGCTAAAAATGTTGATTACATTTACTTAATAAGCTTTGATAACAACAGTTAGTTACACAGGTTTACCTTTGTGTGTTATGGTTGTTGTTGTTTTTTTTTTCTTTTGCACCCTTATTATGAATCGTTTCATTCTAGTGACGTGTCATCTGTATGATCGAGGGCGTTCCAAATGAGGCCTAGATGACAGGGACTGGCTACCTTCTCCTTTTCTCATGTTTGCTCAATTTGAATTTGTGCGTTGCCTATCACAAGGGGCAGATATGCCATCTCATGTTTGTATCGTCTTCCGGGGGTTTCAGTAAGATGTACTATGATAAATACTTTATGTTAGACTTACTATATACCTCGCGTATAAGGCGAACCCCCGTACATAAGATACATCCTGAGTTGAAGGCGCTCCTGGGTCTTAACTTGGGCCAGTTTGGTACTATTATATGATATATTTCCTCTCCCATATGGGGCACCCCCAACTTTGGCCAATTATACGAGGTTCGCTGGAGTCCATCCTCGCGTATTAGCCGCGCCTTATACGCGTGGCATTAGCGTAATTAACTCAAGTCAATAATCAAACACCCAAATCAAGGTTGTTGAACTGGAATTTTATTCATGTCTTCTAAGGGTAAATTTCTTAATATTTTGCTCTCCTCTCTTGTTAAAAAACAAGACAGTCACAGAATTTGCAAATGTAGGCCTATTGTTGGTTTAACAGTGTCTACCTCTCGTGGCTTAAATCTGAAAAATTGGGCATGGACATGTCCAGTGCAGCACCAAGCATAAACTGTCACAATTATTGCTGAATTCCATGTTTTACTGACCACCCCAGCATGATCAACATTACAACTGATTATTGTTTTCCCCATGTTCCTCTCGAAATGCTACTTTTATTATCAATTGCTTAAAACCTTTGGTCCACAAATTAAAAGGAGAGTCCGAGTTCCGGGTCCGAGTCCTGTTTTACTTTATTAGAGTTGCATTGAAAATCGATTTACAACGAAGGATCAGTCACTATCAAGATAGTCATTATCAACTTGATATCTTTACATTATTGATATGTAAACCTAATAACAGCACTGACAGTAGAAAAATAATTAAATGAAATAATTTTCAAACCAAAGAGCTATCCTATGGGTATGGTCCGCCCTGCCCCCCAACAGTTGGATCATACGGCGGATAATCCGGCAACTCCAGAGGGTTGAACTTTGGGGTCGTGGGAAAAGGGTTAATAGGGAGAGTGCAGCCGGCTGGTGATCCGCGGTAGGGGGTTAAACTGATGAAGGAAACCATGGAGAGCCGGGGCCTCGCGCCTGGCGAAATCAGCCCTACTGGAGGAAGGCGGTGGGGAGGGTACAAACATACCCCCCTACACCGTGATCCCTACCCCCACAGAATAGGGCTTGGTCTGTGGAATGCATGTACACCTTGGGGTGGATGGGCGACCCAGGCCATATTGATATATGAACTAATGCACAAAATACTCCCTCTACCTGCGTAACACCACTGGAGCTTAAGCTACTGGAACACAATTTGAATCAAGGTTACAGAAGAAAGATCGATGTAGTGAGACTGCGTGGTGCAGGATGGCCCTTTAACGTAGCTGATATTTGATAAAATAACGAAGTAGTAGCCCAACACCTGGCAACATTAATAAGCTAATTTCTTAAAGTTACATAGAACGATAAAACAGAGTCAAATAAATACCTGTGCCTATGCCCTGATGTGATCATGGATCAAGCAAATGTTATTCCGTCTTTTATTGTGTATATTCCCCCTTTTCAAGATAGCAGGCAATTATTTTCTGTGGTTGAAAGTTTGCCCTTGGAAATAACTTTTTTTACCCCTAAGCATTATTCTATATATGCTCCATAGTTTTGAATATCAT
This sequence comes from Acholoe squamosa, assembly GCA_949317995.1. Lineage (NCBI taxonomy): Eukaryota > Metazoa > Annelida > Polychaeta > Phyllodocida > Polynoidae > Acholoe > Acholoe squamosa. The sequence continues at coordinate 59,308,746 of OX439043.1, forward strand.
TGAAGATATCCTCAACAATATAACTGAATTTAGTTTTCCGAACGTAAATACAAAAGAAAAAACGATTTGGTATAAGCAGACGGATTTTGTGCTTTTTTGGCGGGAGAAAGCTGGAAGCTGCGTGGATCCGGCATGTGGTCTAGAAGTCATCTTCATTTCCACGTTTGATGATGTGAACAAACTTGAGGTAATCGATGTTTCCGCCCTCAACTGGACATTCCTTCCATGTCTGCTTGATCTGTTGGGGGGAAAAAGGTAATTGAGAACAACGGCAGTCCTATTTGGGGAAAAACGTTTCTTTAATGTTGAAAAATGTTATTTTCAGGTTTGTAAGTTTTACTAAAGGTTTAAAAAAGAAAGATGTCACTAAAACGTTTCCCTTCTACATTTTTACTTTAAAAGAACGTTTCTATGAATGTCTGTCAACCCCTCTCCATGCTTTACAATAACATTTTTTGCGATTGTAGCCAAATAATTGATTTTCTAAAGACTAAAATTGGGAAAGACGTTCTGGCACCCTGGAACTTATTGACCTGAAAGATCCAACCTACCTCATCTTTGCTAAACTGGTCACCAGTATTCATGAGAAGATCCTTCACACTGAAAGAAATAGGAGCAACAATGTAAGACTTACTGACAAAAATAAATGTGTCTTAAATCATAGTTATCGGGGTATCAGACTGATGTAATTGGAGTTTTCATAAAACATTTGTTACAGGCGCAATATCAGAAGCTGTGACGGTTTTCTACATCAGTTAAGCTTCTTTAGGATATATCAATGTATTGTCATGAAATTTCCTGAAATCGTAAAGTAGAATTCAAAGATGGATATCATAATGGCGATCATGTATGTAACATCTAACTCCTATACTTACTATTCCTCTGATAGATAGCCTTTGCCCTCTGGGTCGAACATCTTGAAGGCATCAAGTAGAGTCCGTTCAGGATCGGTGCCTGTAGGAGCATGCATGACCATGTTCATTATTATTATATTATTGCAATGAACACTTTGGAGAAAAAAGTTATTTAACAGTAATACAGGGGCGTAGGAAAAGGGGGGGCAGGGGGGCCTGGGACCCCCCAATCATAAAGGAGGGGGGCCTGATTATGTCTGGGCCCCCCAAAAAATTTACCAAGAAGTCATAATGAAATGGAAAAGCAGCTAAAACATTCAATCCCAAGTTAGATTAATATGTTAAAGGGATAGGGAAAAATGGAACCATGAACCTCAAATCAGATCTAAAATTCACCAAAAATACTTTTCTATTAAATTCTATTATGGGTATGTATAGACATCATCGCGCTCGAGCCGATAATTCAAGGTGTTCAAATTGGGACCCCGCTGGGCTCCCCCAATGAAGATTTGCTTCCTACGCCTCTGGAATATGTACATATTCCAGTGCTGTGGCGTCTTTGAACATCTTAATATACTACATCGATATATATCCTGACCTCCTTGGAAATCCATTCAGTAACACTGTAAATTACAAACCTACATTTTAAAGCATAATTGAAATACCCCTCTCCCCCGGTAATGAAAATATGTCTTATCTTAAAAGTTGTAACTTAATTGCATTTACATAGACACTAAAGTTAACGCATGAGCCAATTAATAGTTTTATTGGTTCATCAACGTACAGTAAGAGGTCTTTGTGGGGTTCCATGGGTGACCAGAATCAAGTAATCATTTTTGGTTCTCAAACAAACATGTGTCTGAGGTAGATGTATCTCCTTTGGACAGTAAAGGTTAAATACCTGCCCACTTTTTTTTTTAGATTTGGGTAAAAAACATGTTTTTTTTGTGGGGGGTTTTCATATGCGAAACACATTGAAAAAAGTTTATAAATAAGTTTTCAACGTTTTCTTCAACATTCGTTTTCTCATCATTAAAAACGTTTACAAAAACGTTTGTGAGTTTTTTTTTCTACATAGATTTTTTAAACCTAAAATAAAAACCTTTTTTACAGAACGTCAAAACGTGTTTTAGCACATTTCTTCCGTTAGATAACATTTGGCAAACCTGAGAACCTAGTAAAAACGTTTTTAAACATTGAGCAACGTTTTCATGGGTGTGTATACAACATTCGTGGATTTATGGTTTAGTAATCTTATAGTGGCATTCCTAACGCTGGATAAACGTTGCCTTCTTCATCAGCTGATTCAAACATATTGGTCCAACATGAAATAGCAGTGTCATAGGTATACATTCCTCTAATGATAGATAACACTTGTGTTTAGAAATTGAGTGATGACTAAACATTAACTCAACGTAGACCATCGCATGTGGATTTAATTCAGACTAAAGTAGGCCTACTTTGGTCCAATGTCTTGAGATTACTAATTGGTTAGTACATTGTTGGTTGGGTGGGGTGACCTACCTTTCATCTTATCACCAAAAAGGTTGAGAAACATGGTAAAGTTGAGTGGCCCGGGGGCCTCAGCTAGCATATCTTCAAGGTATTTATCATCGGGCGACCTGCCTGCAAACACAGGATGCACTCAGACTGTTAAACACATGCAATGGAGAGGTTAACACACACTTCCGGTTTGATTCCATTTCCGGTTCCGGTCCGAGTTCCCAACTTCCGGTGGAGATTAGGATGAGTCCTGTGCTAGGTGGCTGGGGTAGGAAAGGTGCATTGGGAAACACACAAAAGGGAAGTATGTACATGAGGAGTAGGAAACTGTTATGAAGATCAAGGCCATGGTCTATATGAAGGTCAAATAAATGGAGTAATCCCCATTCTAATGATTTTCCCACACGTCACTGTAGCTTACACTGCCCTCTCAAGCCACAGGCTACAAAGTATGTCTAAGTCTTCTGTCAGCTTTTCTCCATGCAGTTGGACAGTCTTATTCAATACTATAGACTTGTATATGCTAGAGGTTGTTGCGTCCTCAAAGTTCCATTTCTTTTCTTTAAAGTAAGCCAATTTAACTGACCATTGCCCATGATCTTCAAACAGTTTGCTCATTAAAGGTGAGGGTGGGAGGGAAAAACACTTTGAGTTATGAGAGGAAAGTGAAGGTTCAGTGTGAAAACAGGGAGAGGGTGGTTCAGGTTACACTCATACACGCCAAACTTTTACCATGACGTTACCTAGCAATGGTCGCCATGGTTACCTGAAGGGTAAGAGGGTGGGAGGGACCTTACCGTGAAGCTTCTCCCCAAAAAGGGTGAGGAAATGAGTGAAGTTGAGTTGGCCTGGTGCTTCGGCCAACATGGCGTCTATTGTCTTCTCATCTGGTTCCCGACCTGCAACATTTAGTCTACAAATTCAGCCATTGGGACTATCTGTTATACTTTATAGAATCACTCTTGCCATTCAACGTATTCAAATTATTGTGTAAGACTTTTTGTCACACATACCGGAGAGGTTCTATATAACCTCCCTGTGCATATACATAATTATTCTCTGATCTCTTTTATTATACAATCATAATTGCTGCATGCATGGTATTTTCCTCCTGGCTTGTTTCTGCCTTTCAATTGGCCCTGATACTCACACTGGACCCGTTAAATGACTCAAGTCAAAATTAAGCTGTTGGTAGGTATTGAGTACCAAGTAGCCTTAATGAATGAATGATCGATTAACAGTGAAAGGGCGAAAAGATTGCATTAACTCATCAAGACATCCAATGTTATTGAACTGCATTTGGCGTTTATTTTTTTATTTTTTTTACTTTATCACTCATCATTAAAGATATGGATTATAAATACTGCTTGCCTCAAATCAGTATCTCCTTTATTACATTAAAGGGAGAAAATCTCGTTAAGCTTACAGGCTACGAAGGAATGTGATATGGAAGTATAGATATGTTATATAAGCTGTCTAGGTGAACCTGGTAAATCTGGGTACATAGCCTCACTGAGGATTTAAACTACATCAATTTCATTGATACTTACTTAAAGTGAGTCCATGATGACCCCTACAACCGTTTTAATCGGTTAGGGATAATTGTTGGGTACTTAGTCCATTTTAGAACACCAGAGGAATACCATCATAGGATGGTGCTTGTCAACAGTTTGTATATTTTTTAGGATGCTTACAATGCATAGGCTTTATTAATTTATTTATACAGAAGCAAAGTGTAATGCAAAATAAGGAAACCTCATTCAAAAGACGGGCACCCAAATACAAGGTCACACATATTTCCCGATTTATTCATGGCAACACCATCAAAATAATAGATAAAACAAGAACAAACAAAAACAAATAGAACAGAACTGTAAGTGTCTACTATGGTCAGTGAGATGTGTTGAGGGCATATTAGTTTTAACATCACATCAATATAAAAAGACCACCCTACTTTCACGTTGGCTTCTTTTTGAAGTAGGTTATCTTTTGAGGAATCAAAACATTTGAATCTTCATATCAAATATGAGATGAGCAAGCAGTATAGGCTTCTCCGGCCGTGGCTGCACAGTGCATGTACTGCCTCTCTGAAAATAAATACTACTGAGCTTTCTTTTGTAAATGCTTGCAGACATCTTTTGATAACTAGCACAAAATACCACCACTGGAATGTTCCTCATAATGTAATGATTTGAACAGTACATGCACCGGGACAATGGAGCACCTGACTGCACCTGAAAGTTTTTCAGCATAGCCCTGGGGAGTAGGATGGGTGTAGCTTGTTGGCGTAGAACGGTGGGGTACCACATGCAGCATTGACTTATCATGGGGAGTCTAATCATTCCATGGATGGTGATGTGTAAAGACAAATGCTACCCGATGTCTAGAACGGGTTCTGCTGCTGATAATCTCAAATAACTCTGGGTTATATTAGTTTGATGTTCTAACAATAAGAAAATGCAAAAAAAAAAAACTATGTCACAGTGCTTATTTTTACAGTATGACAATTTAACTGTAAAATGCCTTAACTATAGAAACGAATTGTAAAAACTATTTTTTCATATCATGTCTGATACATAAGCAATCCTCCGCTGATTTTTCTACAAGACTCTCTGGATTGAAAGAGGACATCTATACAAACATTTTGAAAAAAAATGGGGGGTCACGGTTGAAATGGAAAAGTTGTGAATTTTTGAAACATATTAACTTTCCCTTAACTATAAGACCCTATGGGAATTTAAATGGCATATAAATATCCCCAAAGTATCTATAATGATCAAAAATGAACTGAAAAAAATATGCACAGTTAAGGTGGTCCAGTTAGGGTAAGAAATACCATTAAAATAGTATAACTGGTGGGTTTTAATTTCTGCCGCCAGGTGGCTTCTGTGTACCTGGTAGCATTTGTCTTTAAGGGAATACCACATAACGACATAGACTAGGGAAAGAACTACTGAAATAAATGTTCCTTGGCATTGCTTAATGAAACCAAACTCCGTCTGGAATCTAGAGAAACTCTTCACAAACTGTAAATAAATGTAAATGAAAATCAGGCAAAAACCAAATCAAGATTTATATAACACATGAAGCATTCAGACCACAGCAATAGTACATTCACAGTCCGATAGGGGGCATCACTTACCAGTCTGTTGGAACATGGCTGCCAAGTCATTGTGGTCGATGAAGCCATCTCTATTTTGGTCAATCATTGTAAATGCCTACAGGGCGATAATACAATGAAACTACTTAGTTCTACAACTAATCTGAGAATAGAACCATGAACTCAAACATTGAGGTGGGCAGTAATTTACTTGGTGATCGTTATTTGATAACGATGGATGCAAAATTCCATTAAATAATGAATTGTGGAAGCCCGTGGAGTGAACATTGGACTTTGTGCATGGGAATTTAAGGTTGAAACTGTGGATTCATATATCATGTTTTAATCTACAAGGGAATAGAAATGAACAACTGACCTTAAGGGAACAACATGTCAGTGGAATTTGGACACTTATTAGTCACAATTTTAAAAAGTAACCCGGCCTCAAAGATGTAATTTTTTAAAGAAATATCTATATATTCATGTCCTGGATTCCTAAATATATGATACCGATTTATTTTTGCAGTATAAGTGTAAAGTATAAGTGGCTATATGAGAAGTAAAAGTACTTTTGATTTTGATAAAAATTTTAGAAATAAAACACTTTTGAGGATGAGTTGGTCTTGGTGTGACTTTAAATCTGTAGTATTTGGGCTGGTCAGGCGGGGGCGCCACTTACCGCCGAATTGATCAAACGATTGTGTTAAATCGTTTTTATCTATAAAGCCATCACTGTTCTGATCCAGGATTGAGAAGGCCTGGTGTGATACATAGAATAGCTAAATTAGTCAGCTGTACAAATAACATACACATTCACAGACACTCCTTATCTCACTCCAACTAGTTACAGACAGATAGTTCGCTAATTCAGAGGCCACTTTGACCTTATAATTATAGATTTGCATATAGGTCCGTGGTTTATATGTATAATATAGCCTTTAAACTTCCAGCGTTTGATAATTAAATAATATATCTGAATGTGCATTGTATACACAATATGTGTAGGTGTGCTCGGTGTCTGTAAATATATGGAGTGAGAAAAGGTCGATTATAAAGCCAAGCTGCCCGAGGGTCTTACAGACATGCAGAGTATTCTTTTAGGTATTGCACAGATGATATGCAACAACCACGAGCATTGATATACAGAGACTATGATACAAACATGACAGTCTAGTGTACATATTATAATTTACAGCTAGGCAAACCATCTTTTCCACGAGAAATTTTAAATACTTGGTACAATGCCAGAATCACAGATAGATTCAGGTATAGACATTAACGTAGACTAAATACGACAGTAGATCTATATATCTATTTTATTGCAAGTTTAAATGCTTTGTTTTTCTAACTAGAGATTGATTTAGTAGGGTTAAAATAATTAATCATGCTTTATCAGAATGGAGAATGAATTCAAATTGGGAAAGTCATTTCTGACTCTGATTTCTGACAGTTCATCTTTGAATATGTGAACAGAAATTCCATTATTACTAATGTCTTTCCAAACATGACATTGTATTGCTGAATCACCCCGAATAAATTCTGATTATGTAAGATTCGAGATTTTGATTCAGGTCTGTATTTCATTAATAATGGACTAAAATCAATTTGGACAAGACACCAAGCTATATGCAATGCTGCTGTTTATGTTACAGCAGTATAGATATTCCGAGGATATTCACGCTTCTGGTATAGGCCAATGGACCCCTGTAGTAAGCAGGAAGGGGGTGGATTTATTTATAATTATAGGCTTTCTGTCTCCACGTAATCAATAATAATTAGGAGAATACAAAAGTGAAGTGGTGAAGGAATACCTGTGTTAATGATAACAATAATTTTGTGAGACTCACCCAAGGTGTCAAACATGCTCTCTAGGTCATTAATGTCGATGAAGCCGTCCCTGTTCTGGTCCATCAGGGTGAAGGCCTACAGAACACCAAACACCATGCAACTTAACACAAACAACACACTCACTAATATCTCTGTAACTTTTGTTGGTAGTAAAATGAGCAATTCAAGTCAAATGGTTAATACCTAGTCAAAATGATTATTCTCATTGCAGGTAAGAATATTAAACCGGGCTGGTTTGGTTGCTTAGCCATACCAGTAAATTTGCGCAGTTGTACGCAGTTAACGAGGATATCATCCATGTAAGAGCATGAAATGAAAAATGAGCTCTCCTTCCCTGATGGTGGTAGCATACATGTACGCCCATGGTGCAAGTGTCCACTTATGATGTTATAGGGGATATCCCGGAGGGGATATATATTTCATTTACATCTTAAATCCATCTCCTCTCACTTAGCAAAATATAGTTTGAATGATTTTCTTTTTGCTATGTAGAAATTTCACCGATGATTGCGTTGAACACATTTGTGTCATTCAATGGGGCTTTTTTTTTCATAAACTCTAACTTCTATTACAACCACTCTTTCCACTATTAGGGAGAAAGTTAAAATTCAGCCAACAAATAGATGGTCCAGTTTAATCCTGCAAACAGATTTTTCTATATTAAATCACACAAATGAACAAAGAATGAATACACATGCTGGTTAATATCATATACCACACGGGTGCAGGAATGGGCAGGCAGGCATATCACAGGGTCCCATGGGGTAGAAAGTGGTGTAGATTTTCCACTCCCTACCAAGAAGAAGGACCCTGGAGGACTGGTTGCCCACCTCTTTGAACTCCTGAATCTGAGCCTGATTGAACAGGGCAAACACATTGGAGGTGGCTCGTTGGGCCCTCTTGGGAGGGTCAGCGGCAGGTGCGGTCGATTCTGACCCTGCATCATTGGCTGGAGCTTCTTCAGTCTTCTCAGACTTCTTCTTGGACTTCTTTTCCTTCTTCTTATCCTGTACAAGTTAGAAATAGCAATGCCATAAATATGCAGGTGATGTATGATGTACTAGGTAGGGTACTTTACCTCTTTCATCTCCTGGATTTCTGCAGCAGAGAACATGGCGAACACACTGGAGGTGGAGCGTCTCTCGGCCCTCCTGGGTGACTGGTGGGAGTGGTCCCTGATGTCACCAATGGACGCCCTGGAGACGTAGGACTTTGGGTGCTCCTTAAGGGCAGACCTCAGGGGAACAGGAGTGGCTTGACTCTTGTCTTTCTCCCTCTCTGCCTGCCTGTTTCTCACTCTCTGACTTGCCTGGTAATATCATAAATTTACATACAACATGCACCAATAATTATTGTAACCTCCGCTATGCATTCACTTATTAAATTTGGTTTTCAGCACCTAATAGGAAGATGTGTTAGATTAGGCAACACAGTAATCTTGAATAATGATGAAAGGGTGTTTAAACCAAACAGGTGATTCGTTTTCTTGGACAAGGGACATAATAAGTTACCCTTTAGAATGGATATCTATCCCCCCTATCTATCTTTTCCCTCATGTCACCTACACCTCAATCTCCAAGAGAAATATTTGTCAATTATCTGATACATGTTGGTGACAAAGATTTTACAGCCTTCATGAGAATCTAGAACTCCCATATTCAATGTATAATAGCAGTTGCATTTCTCACCATCACACCCCTCAATATCTGAGTCAAAATTCTCATCCAATAGCCTGCAAATCTTACTAAAATCCCAGCAAATTGTCATGAGTCCTCGTCAACCTGTGTGAAGTGGCTCACACATGTCACTAGATGGAACACAACGTCGTTATAGCACAAGATCACCAGGGATAGCAATCGCTATGCCATGTGAGTCTAACACACAGTGGCGAAAGATGACAGAATGAGTTATCACTCAAAAAGAAGTCACCATTGATGACCAATCATGGCGACAGATGACGACAATTTGCTGAGATATAACGTACACATGGCCTATTTAGTACCAACGACAGGTGATCCAATGTCAGGTAGGTCGGTGATCAGCCCTAGGGATAAGGTCTTTCGACTACATTACATATTCTGGAACAGTGAGTACCAGGAGTATTCTATCGTTAGGAGGGCACTGAATTATGACTTATGCATTGGAGAGCTTAGAAAAATCGGCCTTTATCTGTCCGATTCCAGATTTAGGGTCTTTTTTTTCAATGGGGCATATTTGGACACAATCGTAAAGCTTAAAATTCGTTATTGCGAATGCTTGTTATGCATCTATATATCTCTGGTGCGGTTGCCATCAATATTTTGATTAACGCTTTCTTATTAGAAACGAAAGGCTGTTGTCATTTATTACTGTACCTTGACTACATTGTATATTTTTGTGAAGACAGATCCAAATGAATTGTGTTCTAGTTGGCCTCAATATCAGCTACATAGCCGTGCAGTGACTTTTTAAAAGTTCCTTAGATTGGTCAAATGTGTTATACATATGCCATTGTATTTCAAAGATAAGTAAGGCTCCCAATATATAATTTAATTCTAAGGCTGTATAGATCTAGTATACATGCCACCATCTTATATGCGCTACCCATACGTCTAATATTTGTTATGCATGCATGTATTTGAACCTTTCTGTCAAATCCTACTGTCTAACTGTGCAGAAAATGTGTACCATATTATTATAGACTGTAGCCTTCATACCTTAGTACTAGTAGAAGTAGATCTATCCTCAGTCTGACCACTGTTCCTACGGCTATATCTGTACATGCTGACCACTGTCGACTATCTGAGAGATACCAAGACTGTCTCCCCTACCTTTTCGCTGTTCCTGAACATAGTCCTTTAGAATAGGTAGGGTCTGTATAATGCTCCAGGCCCATGATGCAACAATGCAGTGATCATGAGACAGCTCACTGGCCAGCATTTTGGTACATCATATCATCCCTTGGCTTTAGAAGCATATCGATCCCACAGTGCCAGCATTCATGCATAACTGCTGGATTGCATCTGACATTTTGCTCTGGATGGCTAGCTCTACCAATGGGCATAGCACAGGGACGCACAGCCTATATGACCCGTAAAGAGCTATAGACACTGACAATGTAAAACTAGCTACTATACAGACGTCTATTCAACCCCCAGGGAAGCATGAGTATGTTTATCTTCTTCTTTTTTTCTACCACTGTTCCTTGTAATGATACATTTTCAGGTACACAAGCAATTGTAGGCATAAATGGCACATCCATGAAAGAATATGCGATACCGTGCACGTTTTGGGTGAAATGACCCATTCTTTTTTATAACTGAGGAATCACATGATATGTCAAATAAAACAGAGGATGTGGGAGGGGAGATATCCAAGGCAATGTCAAGACTTTACCTTAACATGCCGAGCGCGCTCTCCGAAGATCACCTTCTAATTCAATCCCCAATACCCCATCCTAGCAATACAAAGAAAATGCTTCTTTCGGCACTTAAAACTTTTTCTAAATCGTTTCAATAGAATTATATTTTACAAAAATCTCCTAAGATTCTTACATATTCTGGGGGGCACATTTCGATCCTGCTGGATAATTTGGAAGCATCTGCTATTAAGGCCCTCCCACCTCAACCTTATCTCTGGACTCCTCACTTCCAACTTCCGACCCACAACCCCCAACCCCACCCCACCATGCATCCTAACACAATCCCTGTGTACAGTCTGTGGGTTGTGTTGATGGAAACCGGATCCTGACAGAATCACTGACCTGCCGAGAAATACCAGCTGTTGGCCTGCAGGATATGGCATGCCTGGCACCACGTTCTCATAATATGGACTTCATATTGAAACCAATGGGGCTGTGGAAGTTTATTCATGTTGCTGAGATGGCTCCTATCCATCCAGAGTGAATTTCCAATTCCTCCTAGATTAAGGGAGGAACTATTTACTTTTGATCCCAGCACTATCTGGCCTTCCACTATTATTATGCTAAAAGGGAATAGTATCATAAATGTTTCTGGACCAATAGTGCAGAAAAACGGGTACGCCCCCCCCCCCAAAAAAAGAAGTTCCTTTCATTTATCAAATAAGCCAGTATAAAAGTACAGTGCCTCAATCCCGCCCCCCTCCCCAACCGAGACACCTGACCCCTTAAAAATTTGCTTCCTATGCCTCTAATATGGACACTACTACAACAAAATTAGAAAGGAATTGACGAAAGTATTCTACTATGATATGATTAAAGAATATACCATTGCAAGAAACAATTTTTTGTAACAGCACTATGTGTGTGTATGAGTTTTTTTTCTTTTGTGTAGTGCATTTCTTTCAGTATTGCTTTTTAACTAAAGTTGCTTTTGTTTGAAAGCTTGTTAAAGGAGCTTGTGTATAGACGAGAACTTCTGTGATGGTCCCACCAAAGGTCCCTATCCTTCAAAATTGTCGGTTTATTGGTTTATACTAAAGAAATTTATGGGAGCCTTTGACCCCCCCCCCCCCCCCGCCCCTTTTCCACACTGCCAAGGATGGTACAGTATCTACGCTCCTTGACACTGCTGTGCATAACGTCAATTATGGACACGCCCCTTGAAACAGAAAGCTCTGAAAATAGCCCTAACTTAAGTTAATTTCTGAAGGATATCGGCAATCATTTTTTTCAGGATAGCCATGCTTCTGCTGCATAGAAATGCTTGTCATATGGATGTTTTCTAGGACCTAGGGACCTCATAACTGAGCCCTCCCCTCACTTCACTTCAGCCAACCATTCATCCAAGAGTACAGTACTCCTATGGGATGGCTGCTGGTTCCTGCGATTCCTAGAACTGCCTGCTGGCGCCAGGTGTACCTCTGGGGAGGTCATGGCCTAGATTCCTGTGATTTTAGTGACTCTTGACTTGGCTGTGTAGTGCGTGATGCCCCCGCTAGGAGGCAACCCGTGTGCCAGGCGCATAAACAAAAGCTGCTGGCGCTTTCCTGCATCAGCAGGAGGGCATTTCTTAACATACAACGACTACCACACCTGAAATAGTACTTGGGGACCTCACTTAAATACCAGTGCAGCCTACAAGTGATGGCCTGTAGCCTAAAGACTGTACTGGCATGACTGCTCTACCAAATCCTATGTAAAAAATACAATATTTCCTACGTCCACTGAGTCTAATTTTGAGGTTTTCAAATCGCAGTGGCTGTGTGGAGTCGTAGCATGTTCAGAAATGGCCCCCAGAGAGGAATAGGCAATGGGAGCGTCCCTCTGCCTCCTACAGGCACTACACTGAAGAGTTCTGGAGGAGCCAGCTTGTTATCATGTTTATATGATTTCTGTGAGTGGTCTGTAAGATTGACGCAACCATCAAAGTTAGAGTTGAGGAATTTACTGACTGGAAGGGATGGAAAGTACTGGGTGATTAATCTGGGATCTGTTGGCCAAGGTTTCTGAGGTTTCATACATTTTATTTGGAACATTTTGCCAATATATGATTCTTGCTTGTCAGGAATTGCCCTGGTTTGCATTTTCATCTTACCAGAACACCCTCTACATTACCATTTCATGGACAACATAATAATGAAATGTCGACTGTCTATTCAATCATCTTCATTTAGTGTAAAAAAAAAGAAAAATTACAAAGTATGCCCCCTTCCCATTCTTATCCCTAGACCCTGCCCATCCCCCATTCCACTATTAAAAGAAAAGACCACCCCTTTTTTCATGATTCCCTCATTTGGGAGTAATTATATTGAATAAAAAGATTCTGACATACTGAGTATCACTTGTGGTGGCATTGGGGCAGGGTGCATGCATGCTGCTCTGGTGCATTGTATGCCGTTACAGTTGGTCCAAATCAACCGAGAGGTGCATTGTTTAAGCTTGGAGGCTGTTACAACCATGTCCTTAATTGTAATATTTAAGTGTTCATCATTATTATATCCATAATACAGAACAGATTATATAATGATATTTATGGAAGGGAACATGCAAGTATTGTAAAAAAGACACCTCTGGGTAGCATTTTTTTGTAGATGGACAGTACTGTACAGTCAATGATGTGATACATTGGCCCAATTGATGTGTAACTAAGTATGCCAGGGTAATTTTACTTAGTAAAAAGCCTGGAGCCCAAAAGAAGTCATCATGAAAATAGGGTGTCTTTTCTTAGAGTTTCATCAAACTTACGGAAGTCCCTGTCCGAAATTCCGCGACCAAAAAAATGTCGATAGATAAATTAGAGAAATGAGAAAAATAAACCCCCTAACCACCTTTAATTTAGGGATATAACTGACTGACTTTAAACTTGAAATTCACCCGACTTTCCCTAGCTAAAGACAAATCCCATGTTTCCCTGATTTCCACTTACAAGTGGCGGTCCTGATTAATCTAACCTTCTGTTTCACAATAAATGGATTATTGTCTGCAATCTGCATGAGGCTATTAAATGTTTTACTTAATTTTTGTAGTTGTGCAACATTTGTCTTTACACTTCTATAACATCTAGTGTTTCATAAATGAGGTTTTATACCTAACAAAACCCAGGGATCACCGGGTTACCTATATACAGGGAGGCCATAACTGTCCAAAAACTCACCATTGTAAAGACTCCTGAGTTCACTTTATTATCACAACTGTCCTTGGCCCTTTTGGTGACTTCCCTCTAGTTTTCTCAATGTTCACACGATTTCTAGTATTCCAATTGCGACACTTTCCAGGAGTCGTTTTCCTCTTCTGTGTCTCTCCTGATTCCTTCGGTTGTTAACTGTGGGGTGTGGGATTGGGTGTGTTAAGGGGTGCTGGCTGGGAGGGGGTTACAGGGTGGGTGGGCCAGGGCTATAGGTGGGGTGTTTAAAGGCTATTCAGGTGAAAGGGGGGTGCATGGTTCCTCTAGAGGGTCTTGCCAAAAAGCAAACGTGCTCGGATTATGGAAACGTATAGAGAGCTGTGTAAAAGCTTTTCTCTTCCTTCCCTTGCGTTTTACGTTTTGGTAATCTTGACCTCACTAAGCAACTGGGCTTTTTTTCATTTTAGATGGCCCTATCCTACGATCACGCTTTTTTATTACATGTTGAAACATAATGATTGGAAAGGAAGGGGGGGGGGTCCTTTTGAGTTAAACGTTAACCAAAATATGTGAAAGCCCGCAAGTCTTCTGAACATGTTTTATGTCTTGAGCTGGAGCATTAACATCGTTTTGCTTGTGAAAAAATTAAGGTTTGATAAGGAATGATTCCTCCTCTCACCCCCATGCACATAAAACACGCACCAAATCCCCACACATTACAAAGCTCACCGTACTCACAGGGGTACCCGTGCTCACCAACATACCTCTACAGTAAAACCCCACGTACAAGGCGCGGCTTATATGCGAGGATATCCCACTGCTGCCCTGAAGGATTCTCCCCAAAGTCGAGGATATAATATAGAAGTTAGAACAGTACTTCAATGCCCAAAATTAATTGACCTTGTTCGCACCTTATAGGATGTTGCCGAACTCAGGGTGCGTCTTATACGCGAGGTGCGTCTTATATACAAGGCTTTGCTGTAGCTCTAACTTGTATGTGTGGGTGAGGGGCGATATAGGTACATTGCAGACGTGTAAACCCAGGATAATCCCTACCAACTCTGGAGGGATTGAGACCTTAAATACCACTAGATCCAGTGGTCTTTTAACCTGGGGGGGTGAAAAGAAAAAAAAAATTCTACAAATGTCCGTTTGTCTATTTGTCACTGTACTTTGTAGGATGGCGAGGGATGGTCCCATAAACGTGGGGTTACTACGTTACCCCACCGTAGACATATAGGTGAGACCCTGCCACATAGGGTCTAAAAGCTACCCCTTTTATCCTCACCCCTGTCAGGATATATGTTACAAGAAGCTTTATATAGAGCCTTTCTGTATATAAGAGCATACTAGTGTGTTGTTGACATTATTCTGACCATGATTTATGCAGTAAGGACACCTATCGGCCACTTAGTATAAGTGAAATACAGATCAAATCCATGCATGTACGAGAGATGATATTACTATCATCGTCCGATAGTGTATAGACTATAGTGTATAAAAGATTAGGACTTTAGATATGCAGTTATAAATAGCTAATGAAGTCTATCGAGCTACAACGTTTTCAATATTCTCTTGTGTAAACCTATTGTGAATCAGCAATTGAAAACACACCACATAAGGGCAATATAAATTACATACATGTACATGTACATATATTCTACAGCTTGTGAAAGAGATAAAAACGAATAATGAGAGTTATACTTACTTCGCTCGGCATGATTGCTCTGGAAGGGATAAAAAGAAATAGCATATTTATATGAGGGTATTTGAATCACAAATCGGCCTATTTGAGTATGAACTCGATGCCACGTACAAACATCTGTTCCATAATCATTATTATATATATATATATATATATATATATATATATATATATATATATATATATATATATTCACACAAAAAAAAATTAAAAGTGAAGGGGACATCGAATCAGTTTGGCGTATTGAAATACGAGGTATCATTCGTAAAATTGCCTTTTTACAAATATAAGTCATAGCCTTAGTCTACTTGCACAAGTGAATAGTTAGCATGCAGCAGGGGTGTTGGAAGCAGCTTGACTGGGAAGGGGACAAACACGTTGAGTGGGCCTTGTTGGCACTTCTAAGCATCGCAAGTGAAGCACTTTGAATATTGTAAAGAGTTTGGGGGTATGCCCCCAAGTACAATTTTTAACCCTTTCAGGGCAGAGCAAAAATGGTTGCCCTGGCTATGGGGACAGCCTCTGAAAAAAAGTATAGTATATATTTCTGCTATTTGTAGGTCAATTTATGAGTAAAAGACCAAGTTCAGTACAGAAGTGTATAGCACCCCGAGCACCCCCATCCCCATTGCTGACACCCCTGCATGCATTAGGCAAAAAAAAAAAATGAACTGAAATGGTAGGGTCGGTAGGGTGAATTTTTTTTTTTTAATTTAATTTTTTTTTTTTTTGGGGGGGAAGCAGTCTTCCTCCTGTCCAATATAGGCATGTTATATATCAAAAGAAACATAATTTCAAGGTGAATCTGAGAGGATGTGTGGTGGCGTCAACAGTCTGACACTATATAAGGGAGTGGTCATTATAATTTTCAACAGTAGAGATCGTGGGTTAAGGACCGAGTCATTTATTACCAGTGGGGGGAGGTTAGATGTCACCATGTTGTTCCGACACCCCTCGGCTTCTGAGTGGGGTGGGGGTAAAAAAAAATGTCTGGGTGTCCGTGCAAAAACCTGCAGCACCCACCACCCCACCTTTGATGAATAATGACCAGTCCCTAACCTATAACTACACCAACAGATACCATGCAAGTACATCATATCCCATAGGGGGGTGACACTCTCTTTATTATTTTTTTTGCCCCGGCCACCCAAATTGTCTGTAATGCAAGTTATTATAATACCATGGCCTAAGCCAAAAAAAAAGAAGTGATTAAATGAACACTGTCATATTGGCTTAACCAGCAGATAGAGATCTTTTCAAAAAGTGGTCTGCCATTTTTGTACCTCTATTGGCATTGTTACTATGATCCTGTCCAAAAAAAAATTAACTGGCTCAGTTTTGCTAGGGTCGGTCGGGTAACTGGAAACAAACCTTTTTTGGGGGGCCTTATGGCCATCTCTAATATATTTTTGATTCATAAGGTATTATTATATCGCGCGCCCCCTCATTTTTGCCCGTACTCAAGGGTTTAGTTGCCTCTTTTCCTCAAAAAATTCGACTAAAGGTATTAAATGAGGGGGGCGCCCCTTTCTATTCGAAATCCTGGATCTGCCACTGTTGGGCCAACATATTTCAGGGGACAAGCCTCGATTTTCTATGATACCTAGACTACCAGGTGTTGTAGGCCTTTCAAATCAGCTATATACATTTAAGCATGTAGCTCACCTTTTTAACCTATATCTCTCTCCTCGTGTATCAAAACAGACAGACAGGGAGCAAAGATTAAAAATTGATTAAAAATGCACTTAGCTAGGCTATGCCTTTAGGAGTAACATATGTAAACTGTTTCATGCATGATTGAACTACAAGTGTGCGATTTTGGACACTTTGCCAACTTCAGAGATGAGGAATTGAGGTAGAGAAGAGTATATAGCAGCCTATATGCTTCTGGCAGTCATAGTGTCTTGTTCACTATATTGCACATTGAACTCACATTTCCATTGTAGTCATTTCAATATGAAACTCAAGATCCTATATTCCAGTTTACTTAAAAATCAGAATAGCCTATAATCGCACAGCACAGACCTCGTCTCTTCAATAGTGGAACATCGCCGGAAGTTTTTAGTGTTACCATGGTGACCAGAACTATGCACCAGACGCGCACATCCACGCGCTTGGGATCCAACCAAAGTTCACGCTTCAGGCGGATCTCTCATGGATTCTATATCATGCCATGTGCTTCATTAATATCCCGCTGTTTGGAGAGCGTGAGTAACTCAAACGAGCGTGAGCAATGGCCACAGATGTGACCTGGGCGAGCAATCTTTTGGGGATGAGTAAAAGGCCCACTAGTATTCTTCTCTATTACATGTACATAATATATCAAGAAGAGATAGCTAGGGGCTTATCCAATATATATAAAAAAAGTGAAAGCTTCCCCTAACAAATACACGTACTACGGAGCCCTGGAAGGGACATGCAAATTTTTTTTTTTTTTTTTCAAAGTCCGGTTCACACCAAAAAATTCTGGTATGAACCAAAAGATTCTGGTTCAAACCAGAAAATTCTGGTTCAAACCAAAAGATTCTGGTTCGAACCAAAGATTCTGGTTCGAACCAAAAGATGGGGAGATTTTCAGCTGTTGTGGCATGGGGTGATGCCTAATTAGTTCTTTTCAGTAGAGGCATGTCTATTGGAATGGGGTGATGCCTAATGGGTGATGTTTGAATGGGCTAAGACCTAATGAGTGGTGTTTGAATGGGCTGACACCTAATGAGTAGTGTTTGAATGGGCTGACACCTAATGGGTAGTGTTTGAATGGGGTGTAGCCTGATGAGTTGGTGTCTCAGTAAGAGTGTTTCTACATGGGGTGACTCCTAATGGGGCAATGTTTTAATGGGGCAACGCATAATAGATTGTTCCCAGAAGGATAATACTTACATGTGGTGATACCTAATGGAATGGTCTTCATTTGAGTGAGAGAATTTCTATGTAGATTGATTTCTATATGTAAGCCAGCAATACAATTTCTATATGGGGTGACGCCTAATGGGATGGTCTTCCCTATAGATGACAATAAGAGTGACGCCTAATGGGTTGTTGTCTTCAGTTAGAGTGTATCTGCATGGGTATATAGATGAAGGGAGGTGATGCCTAATGCAAGACAATTGTTATGCACACCAGTATCTTTGGGTTCAAACCGGAATCTCTTTGTTCGAACCGGAATCTCTTGGTTTCGCACCAGAATCTTTTGGTTCACACCAGAATCTTTTGGTTCAAACAAGAATCTCTTGGTTCGAACCAGAATATGAAAAAAAAAATTTGCATGTCCCCTCCAGAGCACCGTACTACGGTATAGCTGCTGAGAAAAGAATGAGATTTCTGGGATGCCTTCACCAATTTGTCAATCAAATCCGTATTGATTTAAGTCTGCATCTTTGTTAGGCCACCAAGTTGAACAAGAGAAAGACGGGGGGAAAGCATTCCCTGAAAACATTTATAATCTATATATTGCCAAATTATAGCGAGAATGGTGTCGTAAGAAGCCTAAATGAGTAGACTTCAGTGCATGCCTCACAAGACTAGCGTGCTTATTTGAGTTGGAGGAGGCGGACACTCATCTTATCAACCCCACCGTGCCCCTTATCTGTGGACGCTGCCGATGACTAAGGCGATCAGCGGCTTAGAAGGTCTGCAAGTTGGCTTCTGTTAGTAAGGGGTCGAGGACTAATAGATAAATGACTCTAGAGGTTATGCTAGTGCATCAAAACATGGCACAGGCCGAGATCTAAGATCTGCCATCTGGTCTGCACTTCTTGCTCAGAATTAAGCACACACAGGAGTTTGAGTGTGATTGTTATGGCGTATTATTATGGCCTACAGCAGGGACTACACTTTTTACTTGTTTAGATTCCCAGCAATGTGGAATCTCCACAAGAAGTCAGATGTTGATGTGTGGATTTTAGAGGAATCTCCTCCCGCTAGCTACTGTGGCAGCTTTGAGTTCCCATGGCAACGGGGATGCTACGTTATGGGATCCAGGTCCTATGCTATTTTTAGAACCGGCACAAGTATATGGCATAGAGATGCTGGCGCCAAATAAGGGGCTGTGGTGAAGCTTGGAAGCATCAGCAAGGGCGTGTGTAAAGGCACGAACAGGCGAAATGAGTGGGTCTACCGCGGTTAGTTTGCTGTAGATATACACATGGAAGAATATAAATTTTTGAAAACATGTTAGCCATTTTCTTTAGGGTATAGAATGATTATTTCTTACAGTGCTTCATTATTCATAAAATGAATATTGTCATTTCCTTCCGTTAGAATTGGTACGTGCTCAAAGAATTGACTTGAATTTCAATAATGAGAATTCTTAGGTCCCTGCGTAGCTTCTGTTTCTGTCATATCGCTGAGTATAATTCTTGCACACACTGCAGAGTATTCCTTTTTTCAGGCAATCATCTCATAGACTCCAGTGTGTTTCGCTGTGGAAATTTCACCCCTGATAATTAAGGCCTTTCCAAAAAGCAGTTCAAACTTTACCTGTTAGCATCTGAAGCCAAGAAAGCTTTAGGGCGGGGCAGAGGTAAATAGTTGCAGAAAGGTTAGGCTATAACCTAACCTTTTAACTCTTTTCCCTTTGTAGTGCTATAGGCAGTATATGGGCTTTAGCAACTTATACCCGTGAGTAACTCCACTCGAGGAAACCCGGCATTTGAGTTGCTCTTTACCTTTCTGGCAAAATCTAGCTTAACAAATGTCAAGTCTTAAACTCAGCCTACGGTTGGATTTGAACTGTCAGCAGTTGTATGTAAAAGTTGAATGAAAAGTTGTATGTAAAAGTTGGATTTTCAAAAGAAACCATACTTTATCAAGCTAAAAGATATTGAATCCATTTTGAAATAAATACTCTCAGTCTGTTTTTGAACTAACAATTTGAAACTTCTTTAAATTGTTGATTTCAGGTTATACATATTGACCTAGTGCTAACCTGATATGAAATGCACACATTTACTAAAATTAGCCGAATATATAAGCCTTTTAGAATCACAGACACTCGTTATGCCTAAATTAAACCATCACCAATATATATTTAAAGCTACTTACAATTTGAGGTTGGGGAGTAGCGGGGAGGTGAGGGAGCTTGTGGTATGATGATCGTCTTGAGCACTCTGACCAGGGTTCCACTGGTACTGAGGGATATCCTCCGCCCCCCCCCCCCAGCTCACATCCACCTCATGTGCTGGAGTAGGTGGGAGTAACTCATTATTACCTGGAACTGACCAATGGGAACGGCTCCTGGGTTACCATGGAGACGCTGTATGTGGTTATGACGGCTGTCAGGAGAACTTATCATAGATTGTATGGCAAGGCCTAGTAGGCTGATAATACTGAACTGAGTTTCTATGCACAGAAAACAAAACTCCAGGTTGATCAGTCTATAGTTTAACTTAGTTAGTACATCTCACTGGACTAACATGTCATCTACAACATCTAACATAGGTTAAGCTCATTCACCTATAGTATTCATTTTGACTGAAGAATTGAGTTGCCTTTTTACACAAGGTGGCAGTCTGGTTTACAACAATGTTCTGGACTTTTCTAGTGGGTGTGTACCACAGGTACCATAAATCAGTGTGTATAAAGGTGTACCTCGCACATAAGGCGTACCCTAAGTTGAAGGAAACGCTGATCATATTGCATCGCTCAATATTATTCTTTTAGTTGTATTGCCACAGCCAGCACTATCAGGTAATTTGTCCATTATAGAATCCTGTGCTTTTGCAGCCAAACTGGTTCAATGTGGAAAATTAATTAGCTCAAGACACAAAAGACATTTATTTTCCTTAGGTATAAGTTATGTTGGCACCTGATCCCATTTTATATTTCATAATTCATTATTTCAGAGTTCAATGAAGGTATGATAATATAGATGAGTCTTTATGCGCTCTGGGAGGGAGGGGGTCATGGGTTACGTAGTGGCGCCCTCCTATGGCATATCCATAGACTAAACTGACACTATAGGTATTGAGCATCTATATCGCCTTCAAGGAAATTGTCTCCCTTACAGTGAAAATTTATTTTTCTCCTCGAAGGTGGAGAGCTGACCCCGGTGTACCATTTTCTTTTCTGTGTACCTCACAAATCAGAGTCTCATCAATTAGGAAGTCAAGTATATGAAGTGCCTCACATTATTGTCATTTTATGATTTAAAACTCCGGAGCCAAGTTACTCAAAGAAGCAGGCGCAACTGTAGATATTGGATTTATCCCAATGACCACAGAAAAGCTGTTTCTATCTAACTGCTATACCGATAGTTTTTATTACAACTTATCAACCTATTTGGTATATTTTGCCAAGCCTAATATTGGATCGAATTTTGAAATCCTAAAATGTGCATAGTCCTTAAGAACTACCCTTATTTTGGTCTAGGTCCACTTCAGGGGACGGTCCCTTATTTTGACAACCATGGAAGTGCCTACATGGGTTAAATCCGACACTGCGCGACACGGCGACACACGGGGTTTCCAAATCCGACGCGCGCGACACGCCACTTTTACAGATCGACAGACACGGGAGGAGACAGCAGAATATGTAGTACTGATGGTATTAGATAAAAATGGACATGCGACATGCAGCAGTTTGTTAAAAATCGACATGCCGACACTGCTCTTTTTCTCGGCACCCATGTTTAGGCACATGATACCGGGGAGGTATACAAGCAAGGGAGAGCTTGCTCCCGAGCAGCGCGAAATATGTGACGCGCACCACAGCGCCCCCACCGGCCGGGAGAGCAAGCGCTGCATTCCCGTGGCCAGCAGGCAAAACTCTGCTATGTGAGCTCATCGATGTCAGTTGGGGGGGGGGGGGGGTGGGGCAAACCATAAAGTTTTTCACATCTGGGACGTGAAATTCACGCTCAAATGTGAAGTTTGTTACATCCCCATGTTTGAAACGTGGCAGTCACGTTTTGTCTACATTTTAATAGGAGTTAAAACATCCTAAATCAAATATATTTCACATTGCATTTGTCTCAGATGGGACCAGAATGAATCCCAATCTTACAGAGAACATTTCCCAACATTTTCCATTGAAACAAAATAAAAATCATTTTCCTGATCCAAGTGGAAAATTTTCCTTACTTGGGATTTGATAATTTGGGTATAAATATGGATTCAAAAAATGTGCAGGGCCCCAGTGTAGCGATTTTATTATGCTACGTAACAGGGAGCGCCGATCGCAGAGCACCAGTTTGTCCCCGGCATCCAGTGTGCCGACGTCGGCACATACAGTAGTTACGGGACTTTTCGTCTCAATGAATGGCTGAATAACATAAAAAGTTATCTTCCAAAAATATGAGAAGGATTAATTCTCTAAATTTGCTAGAAAATTTATTAGATTCTCGCTCATTTGTACCTGGCAGGCGTACCTGGTGGGTGTCACATGAGAAAATCTACACTGGCGCGCTGCTCTAAGCTAAGTACTCGGGGAGTGGAGATAGCGCAGGCGGAGTCAGCTATCCCGTGAGGATATATACGTCTACGGTATCTTTTACTAAGTCACTTTGACTTAGTGACACCAGGTGGCAGTGTGGGTTGAAACAAGATCTATCTGGTGGGTATGAAATAGGCTACATGTATCATCGTAGACGTATATATCCTCATGGGATAGCTGAGTCCGCCTGCGCTATCTCCACTCCCCGAGTACTTAGCTTAAAGCAGCGCGCCAGTGTAGATTTTCTCATGTGACGCCCACCGCAGCGCCCCCACCGGCCGGGAGAGCAAGCGATGCAGCAGACCAGCGTAGTGCTGTTAGGCGCCAATTCTTCTTTGCGCCAGGTACAAATGAGCGAGAATCTAATAAATTTTCTAGCAAATTTAGAGAATTAATCCTTCTCATATTTTTGGAAGATAACTTTTTATGTTATTCAGCCATTCATTGAGACGAAAAGTCCCGTAACTACTGTATGTGCCGAGGTCGGCACACCGGATGCCGGGGACAAACTGGTGCTCTGCGCTCGGCGCTCCCTGTTACGTAGCATAATAAAATCGCTACACTGGGGCCCTGTACATTTTTTGAATCCATATTTATACCCAAATTATCAAATCCCAAGTAAGGAAAATTTTCCACTTGGATCAGGAAAATGATTTTTATTTTGTTTCAATGGAAAATGTTGGGGAATGTTCTCTGTAAGATTGGGATTCATTCTGGTCCCATCTGAGACAAATGCAATATGAAATATATGTGATTTAGGATGTTTTAACTCCTAAACGTAGACAAAACGTGACTCCCACGTTTCAAACGTGGGGATGTAACAAACTTCACGTTTGAGCGTGAATTTCACGTCCCAGATGTGAAAAACTTTATGGTTTGCCCCCCCCCCCGAACTGACATCGACGAGCTCACATAGCAGAGTTTTGCCTGCTGGCCACGGGAATGCAGCGCTTGCTCTTCCGGCCGGTGGGGGCGCTGTGGTGCGCGTCACATATTTTGCGCTGCTCGGGAGCAAGCTCTCCCTTGCTTGTATACCTCCCCGAAGATACTAAGATAAGTTAGCTTGTCTGACACTTCCAGCAGATACCATGTTCAAGATTGTGTTTGGAGAGTGAATTTGATTAGGTAGTCAATATGACTAACATAAGTTAGACATTTTTAGTCACACATTAGTCAAATGTAGACATATTTGACTAAGAAAAAAAAGAAGAAAAAAAAAAACGGACACAGAGGCACATGTTTTTTAGTATGGTATGGTAGGCTAACTTTTATCATTAACGTAGAATTTTTAGATTTTGATCATTTTTCTGTGCGACTAAATGACCGTACGAACACACAAAAGAGAAGCTCAATTATCTTAGAGAGTGATACTTTTTTAACAACAGGGTCGGGGGGAGGACAAAAAGATTTTACCCCTTTTAAAGGAGCACTGAAACAAGGACCTATGTCTGCTGACATTTGCACTGTCGCTGATTCAGCGCAAAAGCCCCCTATAAGCTGCACCCTGACTTTGGGCTGATCCTATAAGCCTCCTTTTGATTTGGGTTCTGGTATAAGCCGCAGGTTATACGAGAGAATTTATGGTAAAAAATAAAAGGGGGGTGGAAAATTTGATATTACGGGGGAGGCAGAAAAAATTTACGCCGCGCACACAAAGAATTTCACCACCACCACCACCACCACCCCCCCCCTCGTTGATAAAAGAAATTACCATTCCCTTAGTCACACTATTAACTGAAACGTTTGGAAACGTTTGCAGAAAATGTTGAAAAACATATAGGCCTATTTTCAACGTTTTTTCCAGCATTTGGAAAGAATAAACATCTAGAATTTAGAAACACTTGTAAAAACGTTTGTAAATTACTTTCATTTACTTCAATTTTTTTACCTAGAAATAATAAAAAAAAAAAACGGGGTGCACAGACAAACGTGTTTTGGCGTGTTTTTTTGTGTTTTTTTTTGTTTTTTTTACATTAGCAAACTTTTCTTCCGAGTTTAACAGGGTATTTCCAGTAGAGGGTGGGGTGGTAGATTTTTTCTGACCCCCTTCCCAATCTGAAAAAAAAAAAAATGATAGATAGCCCAACTTGCTCTGCCACACACTGGATCCCCCTTGACAAAAATGGTATCTTTAAAAGTTTAACGTTTGCAAACGTTTTTAATAGGTTTAGGTAAAAACTGTTTATTTTTTTCAAAGTTGCAACTACATTAAAAAAACGTTACTAAATGTGTTTTCTATGCTTTTTTTAACATTCGTTTTTTAATGTTGAAAAAAATTGCAAAAACGTTTTTAAGTTGCGATTTTTTCTAAACCAATGTAACGTTTTTTAACCTAAATAAAAACGTTTTTATAGTCTTAATAGAATGTCAAGTGATTTTTCTCCCCTTTTTTTTTTTTAATGTTATTTTTTACTTTTTTTTTTACATTTGAAAAGGTTTTGCAAACATAGGTATAGGAAATAGACAATCATTACTCCATAATTACTGGTTTCCATTATTAGGAACCTAATAAAAAGCTTTTCTTATATGCAGCTAATTTCCCCGTATTATGACTTGACTTGGAAGTGATAGCACAGGCGACATAGCACCTCAGCCCGAGCTCAGCGTTTCGCGTTTCCCGCGCCTTTTCGGGAGCAAATTTCCCAATATGGCCGCATATAGCATAAAAAATATTTATACTTATCAACCACGCGTTCGGTACGTAACCAATTATGTTGCATCTATTCTTTCTGTAGGAACTTCAAGAATTTTTGTCGACCACACCATAGATTGTCTATCTGTTGACGAATAGTTTCAATAAACAATGAATTCTCAATGTCTTAGGGGGCCGACCGACGCATTTTGCCGCCATCTTTGCACTAGCAAAACAAGGCTAAACATCGCAGTAGGTTATCGCCTTAAACATCGGCGTATGACGCTGTATTAGGTTAGCGGATCAAAATATCGAATGAAGTAGGAATCGCCAAGTTTCCGCAATGTATATCAAGCAGGTAAGTGTGTTTGGTCGTGAAAAATCTGCAAAAGAGTTCGCAGCCCGGTACGCGCCTCCCAAACGATCTTCTCATTTTCGCCCACCTCCGCTTCTGAGTCGTGCAGATTTTCGTGCAATCTTTCTGTCTCGGGGGTCTTTGTCACTGCACTTATGTTTTCAGTGATGTATACTAGTGTGTTATCGTTGATTTATGTTCTAACATGTTCATTTTCCCTCGGTTTTCCCGTTATTTCCTTGCGTTGCGGCTGGTCTGATGCAGGAACTGCAGTTAGACGGAACCATCGCTTAGGTATGCCACTAAAAATTGAAAAGCTGTCTGATCGCTTAGCTTTTAGCACAGCCTTTAGAGACACATGTTAGTAATAATATGCTTTTGGAATTTTTCATTTAAAGTGAAAATTGAGGAAGTTATGGTGGTTTTCATGATCGAAAGTGGGCATTTTTTTCGTCATCATTTTAAACTGTACAAAGAAGGAACAAGTGTGACCTTTCCATGATTTTAGTCTGATTTTTAAACTTGCTGTATCATGGAAAAGCTTACATCCCCTGAAAGCCTGGAACTTTGCCATCACAATGGAGTTCATCCTAGGTCATTCTGACCAAAAGAAGGGAAAATATCAATTTTTAAAGATAAAAAGTTTGTAAAATCCCTTAATTTGGGCAGAAATTATCAATTACAAATTTCTGCTGATCCTAGAAAACTATGTGCTCAATGATAGATTTCTTTCAAACTTGGCACAAATACTCTTAAGACCCTACCCTAACTCTTCCATATATTTTAAAGTAACTTCCTACTCACCTCTAGAAAATGGACAGGGGTAGGATTCTGAGTTCCAATTCGTTTTAGTCTAGTTTTGGAGGGAAGATACCTACAGACTAGATTCCAACATGAGGCTGTAGGGGAATCTCTCCCCTACGTTATCATTCCCTACATGCACCTGAAACCCTGGGAAATCCCCTTGTAATTTGCATATTCATGAGGGGTTCCCCTGCACACTAGTGACAGAGCTGGCACAGATTCACGCCACCACTGTGAGGCCGCGCAGAGCGCCGACGCTGGCATACCTACATCGCTAAAGGAGGGGCCTAAAGGAGCGATGGTATTAGCGGTGGCACTGGTATTGTGGTGGTGGAACTTTCAGAGTAGTTTCCCAACCCCCCAATGAAAACTGGGTCCCTAGTCGTAACTGAATGTGGGACCGATGGCCCTAGGGACAGTTGGCCCAGGACTGATGGCCCCAGAAAATGAGACTGATGGCCCCACTTTTGGGACTGATGGCCCCACTTTCAAATTTGATGCCCTTGTGTATATGATCAAATAATTCACATATATTTGTTATAGAATGAATGTTTACATGATGTAGACTGCTTATGGAGCATGTTTGTTGTATTTTAGCACAAGTTTGGAGGTGTTGGAGCCACAATAACCAATTCTCCCTGTCGGGAAGCCTTACGCTGGTCACGTGACCACCCGCCACTCACCAGCGGGAGTACCGTAATCTCCTGCGTAGAAGACGCGCTGCGCGTATAAGACGCACCCCAAACTTAGCACATGCATTTTAGCGTATAAGACGCACCTCTTAGGTACCAATTTTGTAAATTCAGTACATTTCTATAGTAAAAGTACCCCTCGTATAAGACGCACCCCCAATTTCAGTACATCCTATAAGACTCCCCAGCATTTTGTTTGGCGTAGAGGACGCGTCTTATACGCAGGAGATTACGGTACTAGCAACAGGAGAGTTGCTGGAAATGCGTTTTTGTTTCCTCTGACCATAGCTTTGGCAGTACCTACTGTCAAAGTGTTTTCTTCTAGTATTTAGGGTTTAGATAGGCCTAGAAATAAAAGTCATTAGGTCATGGCAGATACGACCGTTACTATAGAACAGTACTGGATATGCCGTATTCAATGGGGGGGATGGAATACAATGTTGCCGTATTCAATGGGTGTCTGCCATCTTGGATTCTGAGGCAGTCCCATGAGGCCTACGGCCTTAGGACGTTAAACAAATCAATCAATCAATCTTGGATTCTGAACAGATTTGAGCTGTGTTCTGAGGCAGTGTGTGTAGCCCTGTGGGGTGGGTGCCTGGGGATTAGCTATGACACCTTTCAGCTTGCAGCACTGACTGGGCACACTGTAGTGACTACATAGTGACTAAGAGAAATTATTATTTTATTAAAATGGCAAATAAATCATACAATATATGGTTAAAACATATGTAAGACATGTGATTTAATTGTGTTTAAATGTGATATGGTATTACATTGTTATTGTAATATCAAAGAATGTGATATTTGTACTGATGTTATTGTATGTGATTGCTATGTCATTAATGTTATTGTATGTGATTGCTATGTCATTAATAAAGAAAGCTGTGTCTTAAAATGGCAAATAAATCATAGAATATATGGTTAAAACATATGTAAGACATGTGATTTAATTGTGTTTATGTATGGATTGAATATAGAAAGCACATCTGAAATTTTTTTCTTAATAATTATCTTTTTTTTTCATATAATTTTCAATCAAGTGTAACATGGAAAGTGTCATAGATATGCATGATTAATGAAGATAGGTGATAGAGGTGGGATGGACCCTGGTTTAAAAGTTGGGGCCATCAGTCTCATTTTCTAGGGCCATCGGTCCCACTTGGGGCCATCGGTCTTCGGGGCCATCGGTCTCTAGGGCCATGGGTCCCGGTACCGTCTTAACTGGGGTTGGTCTTTGATATCTTAACTCTAGGACCTACCTACTTGTTGTGTATTGTTTTGAAATGTAAAATCATAAGCCATGCCTTTGCTTTTTGTAACTTGATATCTGGGGCCCAGGAAGACTAGGCCACTGCAGACTCAGTGGACATCAATTGCTGGGCCTCTGAATGAATATATCAGGGCCCGGTTAGCTGGGTAGAACTGCAGTGAGTAACTTACTCAGTAAGTAAGACTAAGTGATGATCACACGCCACGCATCGGCCAGCCTCTATAATAGAGGCTATTAATGCCAGTTCAATAGCCTGGGATCACCTCTACATTCTACTGGATGTGTATTCCAGTTGATTGTTTTATTTCCCCCTTTAATAATAATCTGATTGATCTGGGATGTGTATTCACTAAGTGAGACTGTCTATCCAACTGATATTTGGTCAGTCAGAGATGCCACTTGTGACTTTTCCTAACTTTTAAGAATTCCGAATTTTTTATTTTCATTCCTATAGGTATTTCCTATAGTAAATTAAGAAAATTAGGAGGATTTCCGAATTTGAGGATCAGTGAGTGGCATCCCTGGGTCAGTACTTAATAGTTTGTCACCGTTGTCGACCCCACATCCACTCACAAATTGATTTGAGATGGGCCCTATCAACTGGCTAGCGTGCGACATCAAGAGGTCCATGTAGTCACGTGGTACAGCTTATCTAGTCACGTGATCTAGCATTAATCTCGATCCAGATAAGTAAGGCCGTACAAACCATGATTACATACTCTAAACTCTAATAGAACTAGAAACAATTAAAGGGCTAAGGATACTGTCCCTACGCCGTAGAACTACTTTTGCCAAAACTATTAGTTAATAAAAATTGGATCGAGGCTATTTGCTCTGACAGTGACGCTCGCGAGTCTGCACTACGAGGACTTCTTTAGAATCACGATTTGCGCTATCAACTACTAATAGTAGGCCTACAGCCTCTGCCAGACTGAGGCTCTGCTGGGAGAACTACCTAAACTCCCGCGTATAAGACGCGTCCTCTATGCCAAACAAATGCCTGGGGGGTCTTATAGAAATTCTTCAAGTTGGGGGGGCGTCTTATACGAGGGGTATTTTTACTATAGAAATGTATTGAATTTACAAATTTCAGCCTTAAAAATGTGCGTCTTATACGCGAAAATGCATGTGCTGAGTTTGGGGTGCGTCTTATACGCGCAGCGCGTCTTATACGCGGGAGTTTACGGTAGCTTGCCCAGGCTCGCCGCCTGGGCGTCGATCTACTCAGATGAAGGTCTGAAGGGGGAGTGAAGCCAGTCCGTACTGTGACGGGCTGGAGAGCGCGAGCCTGGCAGTACCCCAGCCTCAGGTAGCACACAAAAATTTGCTGACGAGTGACGTTGGCCCGATACCTTGGGCCAACTTTGGCTACCCATTGCCAGCATTGGGGGGCCGTAGACATTTTGCCGACTGAATGCCAACATTGTCCTAATGTTGGCAGTATATCGGCAAAAGTGGCTGACCATTTGCCAATGCTGATGTGTACCATTATTGTACCAATCAAATGTACGTTGGCGTTTAGTTGGCAATGTCGGGCCGACATTGGCAGGATGGACAGCCTATGTAAAGCCAATGGTTGGGCAAGAACATCGGCCCAAGACCGGTACCGACACTGTTCCCGGGAGCAGAACCCTGAACCCGGTTGCTATATAGGGCCTGACAAAGGGTCAGATTATATAGGCGATGTACTAGAAAAAAGGAGCCTTTTTGCTGTTTTCTAATATTGTAGTGGGATTAGAAAATAGTATGTGATGCAAGTTTTCAATATCCTTCAGATTTTGTTATGCATTGTGCTGTGTGACAGATCTTTTCTGATAGCGGGTGTGTGTTGTCGCATATTAAGTTCTATCAGTGTATCTATGGTAGTACTGCCTTGCACTGTGACAACATCAGAGTGATCGGCGAGTGAAGTGTGACAACATTCACAGAAAAAAAAGGGAAATCATTCAGATGTTTTGATTCTTGCGAATGCTCTCGGATGTTCTGTCATACAAGTGGAATTTGCAAGAAATTTGAGGCAATTTATAAAGTATACTATTACTAGTGAGTCTAGTCTATACTATTACAATAGACTACATTAAAAGACTCTAGTATAGACTACCGTAATGGTTCGTTTAAGCACCTGGATCTGAAATAAGCATCGGTCTTGAATAAGCGCTGGGGTTTAGGGGTAAGAAATGCACAGCTAAGGAGACTTGATTCTTTTTTTTTTGTAAAGCTATTATGTTCATAAACCATAGCATGCTCAGCTTCATGCCCAATTTCAAGACTATTTTGTATCCGGTTTTTGCATTGCTTTAATAGACTAGGCGTGGGTGGTACTCGCTCTCACTATGGCCAGGCCCCAAGCTACCAGCCACTGCCTACTGCAGGAAAATATTGCTAACCCTTTCATCTTACCATTGTAGGTCATCATCCAGGGCTTTCGGAGTTACCGAGATCAGACAGTCGTTGAACCATTCAGTCCTCAACACAATGTCATCGGTAAGCCAAAGTCAGGTTATGAATCACCTGTACTAAAGCTGTTTAGATGTTTGTGATGTTCTGATGAGAGTTACTGCTACTCTGAATTTAAGTAGTATATAAATTAAACCACAGCATATAAGAGCTTCGCAAATTCAGTGTGTATCTCATATGCATAATGCGTCTTTATGTACAAAAAATTCACGTTAATGAAATCAATGTTCTTCACATTCAGTTGGCCGAAATGGATCCGGAAAAAGTAATTTCTTCTATGGTAAGTTGATTCATATTAGCTATTAGATTTCAGTTTGCTTGTCTTCTCTTTAATGTTCATCCAGATTTGTAAATAGAAAAATTGTTCATACCTGATATATAAAAGATTTCTGAATGAATTTGCTCAGGTGTACTGAAACAGGCCACTAGGTATTACATACATGTATTTAATGCCATCAAATTTATATGGATAATTTTGGCTTCATTCTTATTACTCTCAAATTTGCCTTTACCTGTATTATATGCTGGAAATATCTCATCTTAGTGGTTCTGAGGGGAATATCCAATGATCACTATTGAAAACCCTGTATTATGTCATTTACAGCTATCCAGTTCGTCCTGTCTGATGAGTTTTCACATTTACGTGAGGAGCAACGTCAGGCGCTCCTCCACGAGGGTACTGGGCCACGTGTCATCTCCGCTTATGTCGAGATCATCTTCGACAATTCAGACAACAGAATCCCAGTGAGTGTATAAAAACGTTGATGAATTGCATTGTAAGGAGTAGAGGAAAGCCATAATGTCTTTGATTGTAAATCTTGATGCACTTTTGTATTCCAAGTGATGTAATGACTGGTTTTAATTTTTGGTATTTCACGTTATAGATTGACAAAGAGGAGGTGACCCTGCGCCGTGTCATCGGATCAAAGAAAGATCAGTATTTCCTTGACAAGAAAATGGTTACGTAAGTAGAAAACGTGTTCACCTCAGTGATATTAAAGTACAGTAAAATTTCTTTATAACGAATCCTGTTACAACGAATTTTCGTTTACAACAAACAAATCACATTGTCCCAAAACAGTCCCATACATTTCTATAGTCAAAGAATCCCCTTACAACGAACTTCATGTGATGTAAAATCGTTTACAACGAATTTTTCATGGCTGATACTGGCCTTAGAATGGCTTCAAAGGAATTCTAGGGTTTGGTTGTCTCACCCACCTCTGGTACTCTTTGAAGGGGTAAGGGAGGTGTAGGGGGTGTAATAGGGCCTCTGTACCCGCATCTATTGAGCTCTGGGCGGCAGAAGGTGTAAGGGAGGTAGGTGTAAGGGGGGGGGGTGTAATAGGGCTTCTGTACCCGCATCTACCGTAATCTCCCGCGTAGAAGGCGCGTCTTCTACGCCAAACAAAATGCTGCTGGGTCTTATACGCGGGAGGGTAATTGCCTTGAGTTGGGGGTGCGCCTTATACGCGGGTTTTTCCAACATCTCATTTGGGAAAATGCGCCGATGACAGCTTGAACTCATAGCGCCAGCACCGCGGCAGACCGGGAGGTGTCGACGCGCTCGCCGGGGATAAGGCCCACCATGCGCCGATGACAGCTTGAACTCATATAGCCAGCAGCCGGTCGGTGTAGATTTGCTCGGCGGGTTTGACGCCGACCGTGTGCCGATGACAGCTTGAACTCATATAGCCAGCACCGCGGCAGACCGGGAGGTGTCGACGGGCGCTCGGCGGGTTTGACGCCGACCGTGTGCCGCTGACAGCTTGAACTCATAGCGCCAAGCGCGGCAGACCAATCGCTGTAGATTTGCTCGCCGTTTTTTTTACGCCGACCGTGTGCCAATGACAGCTTGAACTCATATAGCCAGCACCGCGGCAGACCGATCGCTGTAGATTTGCTCGCCGTTTTTTTTACGCCGACCGTGTGCCGATGACAGCTTGAACTCATATAGGGGGGTGGGGAGGGGGGGGGCGCCTTCTACGCGAAACAGCCCCCCTGTGAGTTGGGGGGGCGCCTTATACGCGGGTTTTTCCAGAAATCGATCCAGAGGAGGTACGTGCGCCTTCTACGTGAAAAGGCCTTCTCTGAGTTGGGGGTGCGCCTTCTACGCGAGCTGCGCCTTCTACGCGGGAGATTACGGTATTGAGCTCTAGGCTGCAGAAGGGGTAAGGGAGGTGTAGGGGGTGTAATAGGGCTTCTGTACCCGCATCTATTGAGCTCTGGGCTGCAGAAGGGGTAAGGGAGGTGTAGGGGGTGTAATAGGGCTTCTGTACCCACATCTATTGAGCTCTGGGCTGCAGAAGGGGTAAGGGAGGTGTAGGGGGTGTTAGATGACCCTTAATGTACCCTTAATTGCATGATTTGGTTACAACGAAATTCGTTTATAACGAATTTTTTTGCAAGTCCCAAACAGTTTGTTATAACGGAATTTTACTGGTAACTTAAGGAAGAAAACTAATGAAAAACAACCTCATCATTTATATAGGAGACGTTTGTAGGAAATGAGGACATTAAAGGACTCCCAGTACAACATTAACTCTTTTAGAGACCATAGTTCAGTGCATATTACAAGGTTTCCTTTTTACCCTAACAGTAAAACTGACGTCATGAACCTGCTGGAGAGTGCTGGCTTTTCCCGAAGTAACCCATACTACATTGTAAAACAGGGAAAGGTGAGTCCAAACTTCATGTCAATTATGACTGGTCAAAATATAATGGCTGTTGGAAAAATATGATAAGATTGCTGTGCTGTAAATAGTTTGGAAATATAGGTATATTTTTGGCTCTCCTTAGTCTATACTGCCGGGTAGGTGGTGGTCCCTTAATTTGTTTATTTTTTCAATAAATCATAAAAAATAGAAAATGTCAATGGTTTATATTGAAAATCCTCATACATGTCATAAATTTCATAATAAAGATGTATATGTTCAAAAATTTCAGAAAAAAAATGTATGTTTTCTCTTTCAAAATCAACATTTAAAAAAAGATAACCCTCACAAAAAGAGACAACCACCCGTCCACTTCCCCATAGACTTACCTCCCTCTCCGACGCCAGACCAAAAACTTCTCTTTGTTCTTATATAATGGCCTCCACCTTGGTGACAACCATCTGAATTTCAAGACGATTGTCTCCTATAAGCTGCTGCTCGTCGTGAGCCCTCTGTGCAGCAATGCACATCTCCCAATTTTCTCATTGTACCAATGGTCATGCAAACATAGAGGAGATTTTGGCTTTCTTTGAT
Source organism: Acholoe squamosa (assembly GCA_949317995.1). Lineage (NCBI taxonomy): Eukaryota > Metazoa > Annelida > Polychaeta > Phyllodocida > Polynoidae > Acholoe > Acholoe squamosa. The sequence continues at coordinate 59,343,172 of OX439043.1, forward strand.
ATTTCAATCTAGATGTGTGTACTACAAATGATCAGTCAGGGATGTAAGTCTTCAGGGATTTCCCTGATTTCAGGGATTTTCAAGTTCCAAATTCCTATACATTACTATATATCAAACATATTTTAAGGACTCAAATTGGGTATTTCAGGGATTTCGGTGCTCAGTGACTTTCATCCCTGATCATTGATGATGCATATGCTTTACTGTTTCACAGATTAACCAAATGGCCACAGCCCCTGATTCTCAGCGGTTAAAGCTGCTGAGAGAAGTGGCTGGGACCCGCGTGTACGATGAGCGCAAGGAGGAGAGTAAAGCCATCCTCAGAGAGACAGGTAAGCACTCAATGTATTCAGCATGACATAAAAAGAGCCACATGCTACCTCCCGGTATATATGTCTTTGGCACCAATGTGCAGCAGTCACAACAATGCCCCTAATTCCACCTGCCAGCACTGCATTAGTGCATTCTGACGACACTTTTGGGAGTATATCTGCCCCATAGGTTTGGTACTATGCATGATAACCTTGGCAAGTAACTCGCCAAGGCTACAATCATGCATGATGACAACTATTAATGGGCTTAAATCACTTCAACAATATGGTGCCTTTAAGTAGACAAAGAGCATAATAAAAAAAAAAATTCAGATACATTGAATCGAGTTATGTGTATTTAGTTAAACATTCTGATAGGGACTGACTGCAAGTTAGGGAATTAGTGATTAAAGTTTTACAGGTTGTGTCCTGCAGAATTTAGAATCAATTACTTTGTCAAGCATTGCCTGTATTTTCCTAGCCCAGGGTTTTAAAATTGACATCATGTTTTGCAGAGGGTAAGCGAGAGAAGATCCAGGAGCTGTTGACCTACATTGATGAGCGACTCAACACACTGGACGAGGAGAAGGAGGAGCTCAAGGAGTACCAGAAGTGGGACAAGATGAGACGTTCACTCGAGTACACCATACATGATCATGAACTCCGCGACACACGCAAGAAACTTGATGAAGTAAGAGCCATGTATTAGTAGTGGTAGCTTTCAAATTCACCTTTTTATATCGATGACCCCCCCCCCCCCACTTTCCATAAGACGTTCCCTAGGCTATAAACTGTTGTAGGTCTCTGACAAGGTCTGAGTGGCTGTATGGTACTTACGATACCTCTTATTAGCGCGGCGACTAGTGAGTACTACTCGTGAGATGAGTAGACTAGTGTATGGTTCACAGTCGCCACGGTGTAAGGGATAGGGAGGCCTTGCAATCTATTTTTGTTTGTGGCTTCTCTGCTATGGACTATTCCTGCTCACTATTCTAATGTAATAACAACAGTGTGTGTACTTTACTTATCAGTGAAGGAATTTTCAGAATATATCTCATACTTTTGATTTTATTCGCAGATAAGACATTTCATCATTTGGAGCCCTATGGCAGATTAGCATTAGAGCATTTTAAGATTCAGAAATGCATCCCTGTAGCCTTTGTTTTAGAATTGTTCATTTTGAAACTACTATATATATGTAGTACAGGTTTTATCTCAGTGGGTTATAGTACAATTGGACCATATTTTCTGTATTCGAACAAAGTATTTACTGTCAAATATCTCTATGGAAAAATCAGTGCTAAAGTGTGTGTTGCCATATGTGCATTTTTGTAAATCAGAGGAGGTTGAAGTGTAAGGCCACCTTGTGGAACTGCTACATTCTTTTCTGTGTAAAATCTTTAGTTTACATTGAAATAATGCTATCTCAGAATATGTATCTACTATTGGTGATGAAAGATTAATTTGATTACTCCTTTCATTATATAAACGATTTTGTGGAACACTGAAAACATGTATGTACACCGAGGAACTTACACTGTGCTCCCCCTCTACAGAGAGGTGGAGTGATCTGGCCCTGGCCAGTTTGCTGACCACTGGCCCGAGACGAGGTACAGACTATTACAAGTGATTGGCAGTTGTATGTGTGTGTGTGTGGGGGTGGGGAGGCAGAGCCAGAGCAGGCTCCTGGCAATCTGAGACAGTGTACACTCATAATGACACTCCTGTTGACTATGGCATTGAACATTGAATAAGACAGGTCCCTGTGGCAGCTGAGTGCGGTGCATGCAGAATGGACAGTCTACAGACTATTAGTACTTAGCTGCAGTGGGTAGTTCAGGTTGAATTTGTGCTATATACTACCAAAAGCCCAGATGATAGTATGCCCTATCTGTCTCACCAACTGAAACTAGACACAAGATTACAAGTCGCCGCGCTATGTCTCACAGGACTATTCTCTACTATTGTATTAAAATCTACAACACTATGGTTTTATTACTTGTCGCTGAAGCACAAAAACATTCAACAGCTTGACCATGTAGAGCTAGAGGTAGGGCTCAATTCCTTGCCGATTATAGGACCGAATTTCTAATGGTTCCTTACTGGCAAACTACACTTTCAGCTCCAAGAGAAACGTGAAAACAGCGGTGCGGCCAGCCACAAACTACGAGACCTACAACAGGCGGCCAGCGACAAGATCAAAGCCATCTCAAAGGACGTGCGTGACCTCAAGTCACGCGTGCAAACAATCTTAGATGAGAAGGACTCGATGATGTCGGAGCACCAGGAGTATGTGAAGCGGAAAGCGAAGCACGATCTCGATATCAAGGACTTAATGGATGAGGTTGAGGGTGATAAAGGTGCTAAGGTAAGTGTTTTTCCATAGTATATTGAATAAATCTTTATCTCAATGTGTTTATTCCAACCTTGAAACTGCAGTAGCTTTGAAGCTTTACATGATTCAATCCTTGTGAGTATATAAAGTGCTGTTCAGTTATGTCTTTCAATGTACACAGGAGCCAAAGATTTCTTTGTCTCTATTCTGCAGGTGAAAGCCGAGCGTGAATTGGAGAAGCTGGAGGATAAGATTAAGAAGACGAGGGCCCAGCTTGAGCAGATCGCTCCAGAGTACGAAAAACAGCGTCAACGTGAGGACAACGCCGCTCAACAGTATGCACTCCATATCATGATATCTTTTGTAAACTGATAATATGACTTAAACCAGGCAATGTTGGTAAATTGGAGTTAAGGTACATAAATATATGCAGGACAAATAGTATTAAGAATTAAAGATGACATTAGGAATTCTAAAAAATATTGGCTATGAGCTTAGATATTATATATTCCTTGAAAATTTTAGGCTAGCAATAGCTGAGCAGCGGCGTAAGGAGCTTTACGCCAAACAGGGTCGTGGGAACCAGTTTACCTCGCGGGACGACCGTGACAAATGGATCACCAAAGAACTCAAGTCGCTGAACAAGGCGGTGCGCGACAAGGAGGAGCAGATCCGCCGTCTCCGGGAAGACCTGGAGAGCGACCAGCGCAAAGGGGCACATCTAGAGACTCAGATCACTGTAAGCAAGCACTCATGTGGTTCTGTATAGATTCAAGGATTCAAGTAGTTGACTAAATAAATACACGTAGAAAAATGTCTTTAAAAGGAACTTTGAATGTCTGTAATGACTAATGCAAGTGATGACAAATTCATGACATTGTAGTGTTTTCCTAACTCCTACGATTTATTTCCGTTTAAAGATTTTCTTTTTATACAAATGTACCATATGTCCAACAAACTCAGTTATAAAAAGTTCAACTCTCATAGAATGTGAAATGTCATTTTTGCAGGATGTCTCACAAAAGATAGACCAACACCGTGAAATTATTGATACCAACAACAAATCTTTCTACGAGATGAAGAAACAGAAAGACGCCCTACAGAACGAGCGCAAGTAAGTGATTTAAAGACTGCCTAGCAGCTACTCACGTTTGATACCCCTTGTGAGGGCTCCCCAGCCCAGATGGTGTTACACTATGTCTATGGGAAATTCTGATAGTATCTCAGTCATGTCACTTGGAGCCAGTATTGGAAACTCCTCGACCTAACCAGTCTTCAAAAAAAAAAAAAAAAATGTTTATGGTGGATGTCAGGGATGCCACTTTTCCTGGTTTACCAGGAATTCCTGCGTTTTTATAGATATTTTTGAATTGAATCGAATTGATTTCCTGAGAAAATGTGTCCGAAATTGTACTTTTTCCAGTTGTTGTTTTTTGTTACCAGCGAGTAGCATCCTTGGGATGTAAAATAAAATAATAAAGATTCTAAACTAAACTCATTGCATTTGTGTTAGCATCCTGTGGAGACAAGAGAACTCGATGCAGCAGCACATTGCGTCGGTGCGAGAGGAATTAAGTAAGAAGGAGCAGGCGCTGCGCTCTATTACCGGCAAGGTCAGTACAACATAGATTTGGTCCCCTGGACGGCCACAGAGGGCGTTTGCATGTAGCCTATATAAACGACTGTTTGATAATCAGTAATATCTATTATGAATGGGAATAATTACCATGAATTAATAGTAAAAATTAACATAGGCATAGCTGAAAACAGATAATGAATTATTCCCCAGTGAAGAAGACATTTCGATTTTCCTTCTTTTCAGGCCATTCTGAACGGCATGGACAGTATTCAGAAAGTATTGCAATACTTTCGCGACCAGAAGAAATACCCCAACATTCAGAATGGCTACTTTGGTCCCCTCATTGAGAACTTTGAGGTCAACAAGACCTTCTTCACCTCAGTGGAGGTCACGGCCGGCAGCAGGTGAGTACGGCAGTCTTTGTGTAATGGTAAAAATGTTATCAGAGTTTATATTGTGTACATGTACATGGAAAATAAACAGGGTTCCAATGCATCATGGAATGTCAGGGAATAATAAGTTTTCAGGGAAAGTCATGGATTTACAGGAAATTTCATCATGAGTCATGGAAAATGTCCAAAAATAGATCGTTATATCAGGTAAAATTTCAATCTTTGTCATGGAATTTCAGTCTGGGGATTCTATCGGAACCCAGACTAAAGCAAGACTTGTACATAAGAACTAACCTGTATTGATAGATGTTAACATTACACATTGTTCATTCTTATGTTCAAAATGTACACAGGTTGTTCCACCACGTGGTGGATACAGATGAGACGGGGACCCGCATCCTGACGGCCATGAACCGACTGCGGCTACCGGGAGAAGTCACCTTCATGCCACTCAACAGGCTAGACAACCGGGACACTCGCTACCCAGATACTAATGTGAGTACCCCAACATTCTTGAATAGGGTTCTTATGTGTTCAATTTCCATATATGAAGAACACCAAAATATGCTGTGCTTCTGCTACCGTGACTTGTCCTCTGAAGCTACCAGGGGTTATTAGAATTTGGTAAATCACATTGTAATCTGTGCAAAAATCCCTTCAATGTTTAATTTGACTTAAGATATATACATTTGGAGAAGTTTAAACAAATAGCCAAGTTTTATTGGTTTTTCTTCCGTGACAATACCTGAGAATCTCAGGTCTCTCAGTGTCTTTTTTTTATCATTCTGCGAAGAAACCTGGAAATTTTTTCAAATCTGTGAAATTTCTGCTTCCAGGACGCCATCCCCATGATTCAAAAGCTGACCTACAATGAACAGTTCGCCCCCGCCATTAAACACGTGTTTGGTAAAACATTGATCTGTCGCAGCATGGAGGTCGCCACACAAATCGCCCGCACACAAAATCTTGACTGTATCACCCTTGACGGTAAGCCATTTTTGTGGAAGATAAACTGACAGTTAACATCATTAGGCCTGATAAGAGGATGTAGAAATTACCACTGTCAATCCCCGCGTATAAGCTGCAGCTTATAGACCATTTCAAGCCCCAGATGCGGCTTATAGCACCCCCAGGAACTCAGGGTGCGGCTTATACACAGTGTTTTACTTATATAGACTTTACTAAGGAATGGCCACCATTTCAGACCCCTCCTGAAAGTTATCGCATTCTTCCAAAGTCGGGGTGCGGTTTATACGCGGGTGCGGCTTATACGCAGGGTTTTACGGTGGGCGATGCACAAACCACAGCCTTGTTTCTATGGTTTGGTAGCATTCATGTACTGATTCCATGAGATCGATTAAGTTCTTCAATAGACAAAATGGTAATAGAATTGACAAAAGGCAGACTTTCCTGAAACAAATGTTACTATTTTAGTTCTATTTTCAGTGTTTCCCATAGTTACTGCAGATGATAATGCATTTTGTTATCGCATGCAGGTGACCAGGTATCAAGGCGTGGTGCACTAACAGGTGGTTACTATGATACACGTAAGTCACGTCTTGACCTTCAGAAAGGCAAGATGGAGTGCGTACAACAGCTTCGCGACCATGAGACAGAATATGACGAACACAAGACCAAACTACAGGCACTGGAAGCCCAGATCAACCAGCTTGTCTCAGAGATGCAGCGTACAGAAACCAAAAACAGTAAAAACAAGTAAGTTAAGCTACACTGTCGCCATAGCCTTGAATTAATAATTCTGATTTTATGATCAAGGTTTTAGACTGGATTAGTGAGGGTTCGCTTGAACTGAGAAGCTGGCATCATAATTGACAACACACCGATAATGTCTGTCAAAACGTAGAAACAACGCTACCAGTTCACCTCAACTTATTCTCACCGACTGTGTTACTCCTACAGGGATATCTATGACAAGATGCGCGGGGACTTGAGACTGATGAAGGAGGAGGCGCAAAGAATAGAAACATCAAGAACACCCAAAGTAAGTCATCAGTGGCAAGTTATTGCATCACTGGGGTTACTGAATGATGATTGTGGATTAGGAAATATAAAAAGACATTTTTTAACATGAAGAAAAAAATCATTTAAAGAAAAAATTGAATCTACAAAAGATTTTCTCAACCAGAGCACCCAAGAATAAAGAAAGTATGTTTCATTTATTATTTGGATGAATAATGGTAAATGTACACAAAATGGATTTCACATGTACGTTTTCTGTGATTTGCACATTAGGAGCGTTCACTGGGAAGTCTACAGTCCAGCCTGGAGTCCATGAAGACGACAGCACAGTCCCTAAGTGAAGAGTTGGGCACCGACCTGCTCGCACAGCTGTCGGTCGAGGACCAACGAGAGGTGGACAAACTTAATGACCAAATCACCTACCTTACCAACGAAAACAAACAAGCCCTAAAGGAACGAATAAAGGTAGGTTTATAACAAGCTTCCTACTTTGAAATCAGTCATAGAAGGTTGTATCAGGAAGAAATTATGTCCAGACTTGGATTTTACAACGCGAAAACCCTGAATGGTTGAAATTTATAGACCAGCTATGCAGTATTTGTCTAATATGCAGTTTCAACTGGTTGGCTTGATATTACATTTCGGTTTCTGCTTTCAGTTGGAAACAGAAAAGAACAAAATGGACAACCTGCTAAATAACAACTTAATGAAGAAAAAGGAACGTATCAATGTGGACTTACAAGAGATGTCAAGTGAAGAACGGAAACAACGGCTAGATATGGTCCATTCAGAACTGGAGACGGTTAATGCCAGAATTGCTGACAACAATGCTCACTTTAAAAGTAAGTTCATGAAAATATGCAGTATAGAAGCAGAGTAATTAAAGGTTTTTGTTCTGCAGATATTTCTTTCGAATATCAAAGGAGTACTTGGTAGACCTAAAATAGATAAAAAAAAAAAAAAAAAAAAAAAAAAAAGATGAATAAAGATGTTACATATGTATGGTGGGCTTCCCTAGCCCAGTCAAAAGGATCTAACAGGGTTCCCATGTGTCATGGAATGTCGTGGAATAAAAAGTTGTCAGGGAAAATCGTGGATTTTCTGAAAATTTCATCTTGAGTCATGGAAAATGGAAAATCTGAATATTACAAAATCTATTAGAGTGGATGATTCTTCGCCACCTCGATTGCAGGAATTTTGTCAGGAAGTCAACCCTAATAATGCCAAAATTAGTTTAAAATTTCATGGAAAATTTAGATTTTTGTCATGGAATTTGAGTCTGGGGATTTCGTGGGGACCCTGGTCAAAGTTGTCTTTTCTGTCCGCTTTTTGTGTAGTACACATATATTTGTGGACACCCACACATACAGTTTTCTCGCCATGAATATGATGTCAAAATGGCGCTTAACATCTATTACTTATTCGCTGTAATGTGTGGTTGTGAAGAGGAAACTAATTCCAGGCTCGCATAACATAATTTGCTGTGTTTGTTGACAGCACTGGATGATAAGATGGACAAGTTGAACAAGGAGCAGCGCGAACTCCAACATCAGTTGGAGAAGTGGAAGGCACAGGAACGCGAGCACCAAGAGAAGATCGACCAGGATGCCAAGGAACTGGAGAAAATGACAAATAAACAAAGTTTACTTCTCAAAAAGGTGAGAAATTCATTATGATCAAATAAATCGCCTGCATAAACTACCTTTTAACGTTTGAAAATATTGAATTAGGTGGGAAAATATTTTGAAAAAAAAAAATAAAAATAAAAAAACACCCTCTCACTTGAAAGAGATGAAAGTTTAAAATTATTTTGTGAAAGAAGTCTATTCTACAAGGATATATATAAAGAGTAGTGGTCTTAATACTTCTTGCAATGCTTGCTTTACAGAAAGACGAGTGTATGCGGAAGATTCGTGAGTTGGGATCATTGCCGAGTGATGCGTTTGAGAAGTACCAGGACCTCAGCATAAAACAGCTGTTTAAAAAACTTGACAACTGTAACCAGGAGCTCAAAAAGTACAGCCATGTCAACAAGAAAGCGCTCGACCAATTCGTCAACTTCTCTGACCAGAAGGAGAAGCTCATCAAGCGAAAGGAGGAGCTGGACAGTGCTCACCAGGTGATAATAAGAACTGATAAAAATCATATTCCTAAAGTATAGAACAATATATGTACCTATCATATAAGCCACAGCTTATGTGGGAAACTAAGGTATATTGCAGCTTATAGAATGAGCCCATAGCCAGGGTGCCTCTTATGGGAGGGGGGTAATTGCTGTGCTATCATAAGGTGATAGACATGGTGTCCTGATCAGGGATGTAAGTCTTCAGGTTTTATCAGGATTTCCTGATTTCTGAAAATTTTGAATGACATACATTTTCCCTATACCAGTGGTAAGAAAGGCTGTTTGGAAAAACAGAAGGCTTTTATATCAAGTAAATGTATGGCTTCCTGATTTTTGCCCATGACTGACTTACATCCCTGCCTGATGCACCTTTGAGACAAATGAGTTTACCACTTAAATAGGGAAGAGATTTTTTTGTTTCTTTTATTAGAATGATTTTAATGAACATAACTTGCTTGTGTGAGTTATATATATTATTTTCCCTGAAATGTTTTTAAAAGTTCCAATATTGGTTTGTTTCTCCAGTCTATCCGTGACCTGATGTACCACTTAGATCAGCGTAAATACGAAGCCATCCAGCTCACCTTCAAACAGGTGTCGAAATACTTCACCGAGATCTTCAAGAAATTAGTACCGCAGGGACATGGTGTCCTCATCATGAAGCGTGGAGAAATGGAGGTGAGATGAACATGCCAAAACTGATATTGTTTAAACTTCAGTACAGTACACACTCTTGTTACCACAACAAAAACAGCCATTTGGCAAAATGAGAAGAAAAATAATTTACATGGAAAATACATTACATTTGTTATTTTTAAAAGATTATTTTAAAGCGAACACAAATTTGTAAAAAGATAACATGATATGCATATAGCCTAAATTACGATGATGCCCATTTTACAGGGAGAGGACGAGGAAGGCGAGAAACCATCAGGCAATGCCAAGGCACATATAGTGGAACAGTTCACGGGTGTGGGTATCAAGGTCTCCTTCACCGGGAACCGGGCCGAGATGAGAGACATGCAGCAACTATCAGGAGGACAGAAATCTCTGGTCGCCTTGACACTAATCTTCGCCATCCAGAAATGTGACCCAGCCCCATTCTACCTGTTTGATGAGATTGACCAGGCGCTGGACGCCCAGCACAGAAAGGCTGTAGCAGGTGAGAAAGCCTAAGAGTTTAAAAAATCATATATTTGACATCCTTCATAAGTCATTTACACTCACAGTGATATAACCAACTCCTTGGTAAACAGTATTAACCCACGTTTCACCCCAAGGTTCTGCTCGGTAACACCAGGGGGCAGTTGCAGTCTAGCACACAGGAGATGACGTCATCGCTTGGCCCCAGTTCCACGGCGCATGCGCAAGGTACCAAACCGTTTGTAGCAAACTGACGACGATCGGTGAGTAAAAATAGTAAATTCTACTAGTTTTTACACTTTTTAGTCGTCATTATGATACATTTAGACGAGTTTGATTCATTTTTTCCGTCATATTGACGATCGGAGCTAAAATTCGTCAGATTTCAAACTTTCTGACACAACACGGGCAAGCCCCGCATTATCGCTCAGATCGTCTTTTGACGAACGATGTTTCAACTCTCTTCTACTCGTCAATCGAGGGTCTATACAACTTTTCTAACGTTATAGACGACCTAATCCTTTGAATTGACGAGTTTCTACCTGTTTTCCATGTTTTTAAAATAAATTGTACTTTTACGACATCAAAAAAAAAAAAATATAAAACCGATTGACGACACTTTTACGACATTCCACCCTAGCCTAGAACCTATTTTCGGCAAACAAGATGGCGGCGCCCATGCGGGACGCGCGTCGAGCTGAGAATTGTTTTTAAAGGCTCTTAATTTTTATCCAAACACTGGAAATGTATGTAATTACTTTCTTTATAGAAGTTCAAAGTTTCTTTGTTATGTTGATGTTGTGTTAACTGTTTTTTATGCCCTTTTTGGCTACTCTCACTCCTTTTAGAGTGATAATAAGTTAAACTAACTTGAACAGAGGGAGATGCTGTCACTATAGTGACACATCTACTAAGGTGAGTCCCTCTAGTTCCACTGAGAAGGTTCCTTTTATCAAATAGATTGTATTGTCTCTACTATGCTTCCTTATGGAATTCAGGTAGTTGACCAAACCAGCTTGCTGGGGGTTTCAATCTTAGATATTGGGGAGCCTCTCTATGCCCAGTACATAAAAGTCTTCACCTATAGGCCAAGGGGCAAGGTTGGACTCTGCTATGCTTTCTTATGAAATCCAGGCAGTTATTCATATTTCTTATCATGCCAAGCAGGATGATAGAAATCACTGATAGTGTACAGGAAGGTTACTTACACACTGTGGCATATGGCACAGATATCACTGTTATTAATTTAACAGTTCCCTCCAAGTGACATTTCCAGACCTGCGGTTGGACTTGCAAACTTGTGGTCATTGACCTATAGAGGGAGTGTACAGTGACAAGACACTAAAAAGCACTAGATGCTTCTGCTTTGTAAGCCTTAGCAGTTATTCCGAGTCCTCCGTTTAACCATTTATGGGCAAACGATAGAACTTGTTGACTCTCCCAAGAGGGATGAAGTCTTAGAAAGTGTCAAGGTTGGTTTTAGCTAAGACTGTGAACAGAAAAACAGCTATTACCTATACCTTATGCCGAAAATTTCTTCGGATACACCTTCTTTGGTTGTTAAGCGAAAACACCAAAAACCCACAATCTATGCCAAAATTCTTTGAATTTACATAGGAAAACAAGTAAGAACTGTGTCTACTTGTGTGGGAAGGTAACTGACTCATGTGCTGATAGCTGTGTTAGCTGATGCCCTAAAATGCACATGTATGTATACTGTTTGTATAACAGTCTGAGATGCTTATGTTGTACAACTTGTCTATCAAACTTAGACCTTAGAGGTTTTTATACCTGACCAGCTGTCCTAGACTATCAGGAGATACAGCTAGCACTTATGCTTGCTAGTCTTGATTATACTGCACCGCTTGTGTATGCAATACACAATTAACAGTCACTCCTGCTTATGTTGTACAATATGCTTTCAAACTTACTTGGCTATTTAACTTTTCTGTTGAAAGCAGTCAGATAGTATACTACTCTGACAAATAGTCTAGCAGTTTAGATTGCTAAACTGGTGCACATAACTTTATTAAGCAATTAGCTTAAATTGTTAAAAGTTATGTATGTTTCACACAATAGAGCAACCTAGTGCACAACAATACCACCAGCTAATTGCTTAGATTATACCACTTGAGTCCTACAATTGCCAGGCCATGGGGCTAGGCTGGACTCTGCTATGCTTTCTTATGAAACCCAGGCAGTCATTCATATTTCTTATCATGCCAAGCTGGATGATAGAAATCACTGAAAGTGTACAGGAAGGTTACTTACACACTGTGGCATATGGCACAGACATCACTGTTATTAATTTAACAGTTCCCTCCAAGTGACATTTCCAGAGCTGCGGTTGGACTTGCAAACTTGTGGTCTTTGACTTATAGAGGGAGTGTATAGCGACAAGACACTAAAAAGCACTAGATGTTTCTGCTTTGTAAGCCTAGCAGTTATTCCGAGTCCTCCGTCTAACCATTTATGGGCAAGCGGGGGAAAAACTTGTAGACTCCCCCAAGGGGGATGAAATCTTAGAAAGTGTCAAGGTTGGTTTTAGCTAAGACCGTGAATAGAAAAACAGCTATTACCTATACCTTATGCCAAAAATTCCTTCGGATACACTTATGCTGGTTGTTTATTCGTAAAACGCCAAAAAACCCACAATTTATGCCAAAAAATTACTTGAAACTGCATAAAAACAAGTATGAAATGTCAAAGATTAGTACTTGTGTGGGAAAGCAACCGATGCATGTGCTAATAGCTGTGATAGCTGATGTCCTAAAATGCACATGTATACTGTTTGTTTAACAGTCTGAGCTGCTCATGTTGTACAACTTGTCTATGAAAATTAGACCTCAGAGGTTTATACCTGTCCAGCAGTCATAGACTATTTGAAGATACAGCTGGCAATTATGGCCTGCAAGTCTTGATTTTACTGTTCTACTTGTGTATATGTAATACACAGTTAACAGTCACTTATGTTGTACAATATACCTCTCAAACTTACTTGAATTAGATGTTCTGTCGGAAAGCAGTCAGATACTACTCTGTTAAATAATCTAACAGTATAGATTGCAAAACCGGTGTACATAACTGATTAAAGCAACACCTTAAGTATTAAAGTTATGTATGTCTACAAAATAGAGCAGCTTAGCTGTCTTTATATTGTACAGTGTGTAAGCACACAGATACCACCGGTTAATTACTTAGATTATACTGCTTGAGTTCTACTTTCGCCAGGCCAAGGGGCTAGACTGGACTCTGCCTTGTTTTAATGATCCAGTCAGTCACTTATTTTCTTAACATGCCAAGCTGGATGCTAGAAATCACTATTAAAGTACAAAGCCTACTTACACACTAAAAAGATGTGGATGGTTGCACTGATACCTCTGTTAATTTAACAAGATGCCTCCAAGTGACATTTTCAGACCTGAGGTTGGATTTGCAGACTTGTGGTCCATCAGACCTATAGAGGGAGAGTACAGTGACAAGACAATATAAGCAGGACATGCTTCTAATCCAGAAGCTTTAGGAGTTACCATAAATACACATGCATAAGACGCACCCTCAGTTGGCCTGGATCCTATAGGCCCCAGGTGATGAAATTCGGGTACATGAGCCGCGTCTTATGTGCAAGGGTTCTACGGTACTCTAAGCTCTCAGTCTCACTTCTTGGACAAATGTTAAGACCTGTTGACTTTCCCCAGGGGGATTGAGTGTTACAAAAGTGACAAGGTGGTTTAGCTAAGACCGTGACTAGGAATGTAGCTATTACCTATACTTTATGCCAAAAAACTTCCTCAAACAGACCTATGTTGAATTGCTTGCCTGAAAGCACCAAATACCACAATCTATGCCAAAAAATTCTGAGATCTTTCATATGAATGCAAGTTAAAAGGTGAGGAAACCTGTACTTGTGTGGGGAAGTTAACAGCTATCTGTGTAATAGCTATTCTAGCTGTTTCTAAGAAAGCACTAACAAATTGAACAACAGCCTGAGCTGATTATACAGTACAACTTGTCTTTGAAACTTAGATAATAGAGGTCTTCTTCCTGCTCAGCAAGACGAAGCCACTATTGAGATACTACTTACACAACTACTCTTGAGTAGTATGTATGCTGAACAGTTGTGTATGTAACACACAGTATAGCAGGGTCAGCTGCTCACTATAAATATGCTTGTCTGACATAAATACACTCTAAAATATGCTTGTCTGACATAACTAAAACAATCTCAGTTGTACACCGGATGGATCTATCATTTGCATACTAGTACCCTCTGTTGGTTAACAATGATAGTTGCTTAAGCTGTAGAAATTGTGTGTTTCACACAATAAGGCAGTCTTAGCTACTTAAGTACAACAAAAAAGTTCAGCCCTTAGACTATATTGCAAGAGTTCTACACTCAGCGGGCCAAGAAGCTAGTATGGACTCTGCTATGCTTTTGGATCTTAGACAGAATTCCTTTTGCTTATCATGCTCTGGGATGATAAAATCTCGGTTAAGTACAGGAAGGTTACTTACAAATCTAAAAGTTGAGCCTGGTTACACAGATAACTCCTGTTATTTACATAACAGCAACCTCCAAGTGACATTTCCAAACCTGAGGCTGGATTTGCAGACTTGTAGCCTACCAGACCCATAAAGGGAGAGTACAGTGACTAGACACTTGATGCTTTCTGCGTTGATCAACTTAGCAGTCACGCCAAGCCCTCAATGTTACTTAATTTTGACAAAGATACAATCGAATTTTCTTCCACAGGGGGATTGAATACTGGAAAAAGTGTAAAACTGTTTTCGTAAAGGAAAACTGTTACCAGATTTCTTATGAACTATACTTCTTGCTGGAGCTTCACTTGTACCATAAATGCCCTCTGTTAAGCTAGAGACAAAACCATTTTATACACTGAACAACTGATTGTACCTTACAAGATTAGCAGTCTTGACTGCTTTTGTTGTACAATATATAGTCTTGTTTGTATAGCAACAACAGCTGTTTATCTTGAGAAACTTGTTTCAAATTGGAGGGATTTATTACTCGAAATGAATGACCCTGACACTACCAGAGCTGTGGACCTCAGGGGGAAAACACTAGTATAAAGCTGACTTCTTAATCAGCAGTTATAATGTATCTAGTGTACTTATTAAATCCATGGAGCTTATGAGATACTCCTTATGGGTCTTTGACTACCACAGCAGCCTAACTGGACTTGTGTAGCAACTGTTGCTAATACTGCTGCACAAAATGGTAGTCTAAAAGGTCCACATTAGTACTAAAGAATACTTTAGGATTTGAGTCAGACATAGCCACTGCCACTATGACTTTACAAAGAGCACATTTGCCTAAATACCCTCTGGTAATTTGCTAGGCAAATTGGGTCACCAAATTTGTCCTACATACATATGTACCCTGCTAGAAGTAGCAGTCTCAGCTGTCTTTGAAACACGAAAGGTATATATACTATAACTTGTTTACACATCTTAAGGGAGTTTCCATAACCTACACGCTGTATTACTTGTGTAGGAAACATGTGAACACACCACAGATAAAATCCAAAGCTATTCAATGAAATGTGAACTATTACCAATACTGTGTATTAAACTCCTTCAGCTCACATTATAAATGTAGATGCTACTATCTAAATTGCAAATGTGGTCGCTGTTTCTAGCAGCTCAGTCATATATAAAACCTTTCAACACCCATTCATACAATACTATAGGGGCTGCCTATACTGTACATTTGTTTTGTACCTTATGAGGATAGCAGTCATAGCTGCTTATGTTGTAAAAATAAGTGTCCTGCCTGTATAGTATCTACAGCTGTATATGTTGAGTAGCAGGGGGAAATTTATCCACACCTAAGGAGTTAACTGCTTACATTGTACAACATAGGTACTTGACAGAGCTGCAAATGTTGAATAACTTGTCCTTGTGCCTATGACCACATAACAATTATGCTGGTCAGTATGTTACACATCCTAGCAAGCTTAACTACTACTCTAGCCGAACCTTTCCGTATAAAGATTGGTTTAAATAAGCAGTCTGGATTGTTTATCTTTACCCAAGCAACCGTATATGAGTTGTAATTTGTGTGAACAATAATTACTTGTTTGTGTTGGCCATTTACTACGGATTTAAACTTGATCTGAGGCCACCAGCTAATGAATTTATACTTCCTATAAATTCATGTTTGGGTTATGGCTGCACGAGAGGACTTTATGTTGGATATTACAAATGTCACCACATTTGTCATGATCTGACAACTGTCGGACTCATAAATTTATATATCTAGACATAAATTTATGTGCTAAGTCACAGTTGTGAGAGGGAGCTGGGATAATTGGAAAATTATCTAGAAAAAATCCAAAGTCACAGTATGATGTGTCATTGGATCAGACAGTGAACCTACTGAACTTTGAAGTCTCCTGTGTGCTAGACTGCAACTGCCCCCTGGTGTTACCGAGCAGAATATAAAATTAATCGAGTACTTACTTGTAAGTGTGAAGATTAATTGTTGTTCTGCGAGGCAACACCAGGGGCGTTGCAGAGTACACAGGCCCTCCCATCCTCCCTATGATAAATAGATTACTGCATGGGCATAATCTACAATCAACAAATAATGAAATACGACTATAAGTATAAGGTATGTTTTCCTGTGTACTTTTATTTTCAGTACGATTCACTGTCCGCATGCTACGAACTGGCGCCAAGCGATGACGTCATCTCCTGTGTACTCTGCAACGCCCCTGGTGTTGCCTCGCAGAACAACAATTAATCTTCACACTTACAAGTAAGTACTCGATTAATTTTATATTTAAGACTAACCCATAGTTAAGGGGAAAATCTAATTAAATAGGCCTACATTTATCAATATTCTGTAGTGTAACAGGGATGCCACTTTTCCTGGTTTACCAGGAATTCCTGGTTTTGATTCTAAGATGTCTGTATTAAATCATGTTTAATTCCTGGGAAAATGTGTCCAAAGTTAAGTTTTCCTGGTTTTTGTCGGCCAGTGAGTGGCATCTCTGTGTAAGTACTGAAGTTCATGTTTCGTCTTCTGACCTGCAGACATGATTCACGAGCTGTGTGGTCAGGCCCAGTTCATCACCACAACATTCCGACCTGAGTTACTGGAACATGCCGACAAATTCTATGGTGTCAAGTTCAGAAATAAAGTAAGTACAGGTTTGAGGTTCACATATTTTGAATGTGATTATAGGTCCGAGTGACCCTGGTGTTTGGGAGTGGAAATGATTCAATTACTTTGGCAATGTAGTTCTTTGATGGAAATTGGAATATATCAGACAGTCAAATACCAGAGATGCCACTTTTCCTGGTTTACCAGGAATTTCTGGTTTTGATTCTAAGATTTCTGTATTAAATCATGTCAAATTCCTGGGAAAATGTGTCCAAAGTCCCGTTTTCCTGGTTTTTGTCGCCCAGTGAGTGGCATCTCTGAAATACATGTATATGTTAAACGTGTACATGTTAAAGAGATTAAAGAGGTAGCAAGGAGGGAAACAGTACTACATATACATGAGATGCATGGTATATATAATAAGATGATTTGAAACAGTTTTTTCTTTGTTGTTTTTCATTTCGTTAATATTAAAGATTGAAAAAAAAGGTATTTAAACATGTATATAATATTTGATACCTATTAGGACATTTACATTAACACTTCTGTTGCTTTCAGGTCAGTCACGTTGAATGTGTGGCACGAGAAGAGGCCCAGGACTTTGTAGAAGACGACACAACTCACCGATGAACACCCTACGACAATATGACACCAGCTGTTTTACCGTTATATCTCCATGTGCTAAGTACATGGCAGTTATTTACCTGTTTCAAAGACTCATTTGAATGTTCACAGGAAAAATAAAAAACTCAATGGGCCTTTATTCAAAATTGGACAAAAAATTTTCCAGTTTCACTCTCTACTGGAGGGAGATGCATTATCTAAGTTGCCCGAGTTATTTTACAGACAGATTGAGGAAGCTTATGAGCTTCCTCTAGTGTGGAAACGCTATCCTAGAAAAACCCGTGTAAATATGTGTAGTTAAAATGTGTACTCAAGTTGGATGTGGCGCTGCGCGGATGCACGGTATGGAGCTGATAAGTGACCATGCTGTCATTGACATGGGACACCCATATGAAACCAGAATACAACACTGCCATGAAGATCATGTATCTATAAATAAGTCGGTCTGTCCCAGTAACGTCATGCATAGGATGAATGTGTCAGTTGTTGGTTATGTAAACCTTCTCTGAGGAGATATATTCTTGCGAGTGTCGACTATAATTCTGGCCGTCAAATTATGTCGTACCTGTTCAAAACAGACCTAGGCCTAGATGCACCTTACTCTCAAACTCTGATAATTACACAGTTATCTGCATTTCAATTACCAGTGATCATAATCACTTAAACAGATACACCAAAAAATCTAATAATATTCATAACAAACATGTCCATTTAAATCAGAATCGATATCAAAATCATGATGTAAATTTTTGTTTAAAATGATTTTTCATTCCTTATCTTGCCCCATTACAAGCTGTCATCTAAAGGCAACTGAGTGATTGGGAAGTCATTCAGTGTCCGAATCCGTGGGGAGTGCTGTTACAGTATTAGAATAATGGGCTTTATAGACATGAGATTCCGATTTGAACAGGTACATGTACCAATTTTCAATATCTTGCTGAAATATTAATCATAACAAAATCTGGATGAATTCTCGCCGTATAATGCTAATCTGAAGAAATCTGGGACCAATTTACCCCTTTCACGAAGAGTGTATCAAAAAGTGGATTGGAACTTTTCCATTTCATGTAGCCTGAATGAAAAATTCATAAATTCCATACCAAAGCCTTTCTCAGTTGGGGAAATTATAAAATAAATGATTGACTTGGAAATATTATTCTCTCTTTTTAAATGTTTAATTGCCGTTGGCCAGGGTGCCACTTGCAGAGTGCGACTTTTTAATCGTTACTGTTCACATCTTGTTCATGTTTTTAATGTTACTCGTGTGTGTCCGCCACTGTATCTTGTATCACCGCCATCATGTCCTTGTATGTCACAATATTCCGTGTGTTGTAATACTAAAAATATATGTTGAACTATTAAAGAATGTAAACATTTGTACAGTTAGATTTAACCTAGTCACCGCTTGTTGTGGAGACCTTCTCGTAACATACTACTGTAGTGCGTTGTACAAAAACGGAAACTCAATTTGGCAGCAAATGGGAGAAGAATGATGGTTAATTAAAGTACTCTTTACTTTGGGATTGGAATTGTACCTATGGATAAATTAACCACTTAATAAGAAAATTCTTTTTTAGTGTCCTTTCTTTTGCAAATTCAATACCCTTTAACTTGTTGCTGCTCCCTCCAACTTTCATATTTCATCAGGTGCTTTTTAAATGTTTCTACATGTTTAAAATATGAATCAGGTTCTACTATACTATATTAAAAGCTGGTATTTCCACTGATCCAAATGAGAACACCATAAATATACTTTGCAAAAAATGACGACGAGCAAGGGTTGACCCTAGAGCAATATATAGGTAGGGTTCCTGGCCAGAAGGATTTACGTTCTAATAACTACCATATTCATGTGCTGTACGATATGCCAGGAACTCTATATTCTGCCTGTGTAAGCCATAGGAAGCAGTTATTTATACATATTAAAATGTTTTGGTGTTTTGGACATCCAAGTTCCAAGTCATGTGGCCAGATATTTCTATCGGCTAAATAAGCTATTTTATCCAAATTTATGAACCAAGTCATAGACCAGCAGTTATAATTTAAGCCATAGACCCTATGCTAGGGGTACTATATACCCGATACATTCTCTAGTTATGAAGTATAACTGTTAATAAGAGATTAAAATGCTTTAAAGTAAAGTGGCTTTTGGGGAACAAATGCACAACTCCGGCTAGGAAACCAATCTTGGCAAACCAGCTGAAACCATTGCTATCTGGTGTGTAAAAAGTGCAAGAATCAGGCCACATAGATGAAATCGATGAGCATAAAACAATAGTGGCACTTTTTGTATCAAAATATTGCTCTGAGCGACAATAACTTAATACGTCCATTGGTCTGAAACTGATGTAAATCATGCCAAAAATGGATATCAACTCTCGCGACAGCGGAGATTCCAACTTTGAAATATTCACATAGAGAAGCTCTTCCACGCGATAATTCCCTTTGGTAAGGTATTTATTTGAAGATGTTTCGCCATTGGCAGAGTTCCTTCCTTATTGTAGTTTTCGTACCAGAATAATAATAAAGTAGTCTTGTCTTCAATGTTTCTCCTTGATCGTTGTCTTTTCTATAATGATAAGGCGAAAATAAAATAAAACTTCGTTGTTTTTTTATCAAAATTTTATTTCATATTGGCAGTACTTCCAAATATAGTCGTCCTTTTATCTCAGCATTCACTCCTTTGGAAATTATATTATGTACACCTCTATTTACATTCATCTCATTCACACATACAAGGGGGAATATGTAAGACATACTCTAAGGAAGTAACACGTCATACCTATACAGGGGTTATAAGTCATTAACAAATTTTTGCATTCTACAATACCTTGTAGTAGGAATAATAATAAATTTCACATAAATTGTTTAGAATGCCAGATTAAATGTAAACTACGGTAGTCTTAGCTCCATGCTTTAATACAGTGAAAAGTTTAAATGGTTTTATTAAGTTTAAGTAAATGGGATTATCATACATTTGGAATGTGGACAATAAGGTAACTTTAAACAATGTGCTTGAGGGCGAAACTATCAAACAAATGATCATATATAAGGGGATATATCTGATCAGTATGTAGTCAATATGAGACTAAATGGTAGGCTGGATTTAACGCCCCTTGTCTCATACCGAACAATCCGACTATTTCTAACGTGATGGCATATCATATTATCCCTACAATATACAGTGTTCCAACATGGAGTTGAATCTTTATTCAAAATATTTCAATAGACTAATGGGCTTATATCTAGGTGGGTATATAAAATATACTTATCTAAAGATTGATTTCATAATATCCAACATTATTATTGCATAGCTCAAGCCATTATCATGATTGATGTGTGAACTGATCTCATGAATGATACATCAAAAGTTCTGTGCATTATTATACAAGTATAAATACACTAAACCTCATTATTTCAAGTTTTCAATAATCAATATACAATTTGATGATGACAGGACAAGTTTGATATATTATGATTACATCTTTAACCTGAGAACTAATGTGAAAACAAAACAGACAAGACCCAGCAGTAGAGTGGAATCCCTAACAGTGGCACTACTGGCCGTTATACAGTCAATGGCTTGCATCCGCTCCATAGCTCTCACAAACCTGCAAGAAGAAAAGTTGCAAAGTTCAGTCATGAATCTACATATCTGAGAATGTTTACATTTAGATATACATAACCCCTTTAATGGTAGATTTGCTTTGGTCTATTGATTTTATTGTGAGAGGAAGAACATGTTTTACTAGACAAAAAATATAGTTTCTACTAGATCGATGGCGGGTTGTGTGGTATGGGTGAAAAGATTGGGGACTGGAGCCAATTTATTTTAAGGGAAGCACAGTGCTTTTATACATAAATGCCTTTTTGGCACCAGGGAAGGGTTACCAAGATGCAATTACGCAGTTCTTTCCCATTGGGCAAACGATGTTGAATAGACGTTGAAGTAACGTTGACCAACTACGATCAATATTGTTCCAACGTTGATTCCACGTTCTGTGCCCAATGGGCTACCCCCCCCCCCCATAGCAAACCTGCTCAATAGCAGTAGTCTGTGCTATAAGGGTACCACTTCTATTGCTCCAATACCCCTCAGTAATACTGAAGAGTAGCCCACCTGGAGCCCAGGTACTTGTCGTAGAACTGTTCCTCAGGAGGGAGGACCACCAGCCGCACGGTGGAGTCCTGGAACACCAGGTCCTTGTGGTTACCCTCAGAGTCAAACATGGAGAAATCGTCATTCCTGAAATATGACAAAAATGTCAAGATTAGGATTTGTTATGATCATAAATCCCCACATTCAAACCTCAGCTTGGAAATTGTTGGCTTACTGCTAGTATTTTCAGCCGCAATATTTAAATACTTGGAAAATGCAAAAAGCAACATCTTTGTTCTGAGATGGTCTATCAGCCAGGGCCTATGAGGGAACGTTTACAGGATATGTCATCGGTCAATCGTATAAGGTAAAAGGTACTTTTCACTTTTTGAGAAATCTGAGAAAGTGATTGTGTTCGTTGTACACACTCCCACACTATTTGAGCGATGGATACATATCCATTTGATAAGAACATATTCGCACAGTAAGAATGCAATTAAATGTTTCATATTCTTTAACGTTTTAGCTCACCCATCAGAAGCAAAGAACTGCTGAGCGTAGTTGAGAAGCGTCCAGTATATTTCACGCTCACGTGGTGTTTTGAAACCTAGAAGGAAAAAAAACAAAATTAATAAAATTCCAGGACATGAAAGGTTGTTAGATGGGAAATACACCTTGGTGTTTAATACAAGTTAATTGTTCGTCACTTTTCCTTGTAGTATATCATATACAAATGATACCAAACTGATTATAAATTTAGAGATAGACTCACTGGCTGTGATGATGGCATTGGCCGGTATATCGCCCATATTACAATCTTCCCACTTGTCGATATCCATTCGGGTACCATCGTTACACATGAGCTCATAGTCGTCTGAGCGGCGGTTACGTGCCCACTCAGCTCGGTTGTGACCATCAGTGTTCTCCCGGACAGTTGTGTGTTTAGAGAAGGCCACGTCTCCACCCACTGTAATGTTCAACAAAATATTGATATATAAAGAAGAAGCTTTTATCATTAGGTAGGGCCCTTTTTTTTAAAACAAAAGAGGGATGGGGGCTATGTTGCTCATGAAGTTATGAAATGCTGATGTATGGTAAGTTTTAAATTTTGCCCGAATTTTTATTTTAATTGTTCAGCTTGGAATTACAAAATAAGGCATTGAATTACACAAGACTTACTCTCAGTCAGACAGCGGAAAGCTCCACTGTTGCCATAATAGAGTTCCTCATCGTTCCGCTGACAGCGGTCTTTGCCTCCGGCGGCGCAGGCCTCACACAGGTTAATGGGGTTGGTACCAGCTGAGTTGTAGTAATCATTGAGGACACCAGGTACACAGCTCTTACTGAAGAACTGCCCAATGTGGAAGTACACGTTACAGTCTGGGATGTTAATCTGACCCGTCTCAATCAGCTTGTCCACTGGTACCACCCAGCCCGCTGCCGTCATCACACCGGCATGACATGTCCGCCGACCTACATTCAAATGAAGGGTCAATATGTTATTGTTATGCTTCCAACTTGTAGCTGTGATTAAGATTATAATCTTGTACTGTTTTGCATTTTTTTCTTCTTTTATTTTTTTATCTCAAAGCAGACATTCCAGAAATGCCCTATCCAATTGGGAAATATTTCTTTTCTTTCATTAATTTCTCTTGCTATTTAAATAAGTTTTTATACAACCATCAAGCTCAATTAAATATACTACCGGGTACATTTGTTGAGTTTTTATACTTGTTAAGAGAAAATGGGATTGTTCTATTCAATAATTCAGCTGGGCTGCATACACTTACTTTTCAAATTGAAGATGGTGAGGTGGGAATCTGTTCTCCGGGCCACCGCAACAGCTTTATATGTGCGAGCATTGTAACCGCTGTAATCCTCATATGCTATAGGCACCAGGCCATATTGTCTGCAGTAAAAAAAGAAAGTAATGTAAGTATTCCTTGTTTTGTGGAAATTGCCGACAGAGGGTAATGATACCAGTGATGATCTACATTAGAAGCTTATTCTTTTGCAATAATTGATTACTCCTACATTACGCAGTGAATTGCTTTGAGAAAACACCTCTTGACTTTCCTAAAGGAACATCTCAAATTTGTATTTCTAGATCTATTGTTACCACCCTATTAATTACCAGTAATATCTTTATGCAATAAAAGTAACTTACGTTCCAGCTACATAGACATCAGCAGCATCAGCAGACATCATATCAGCATCACCACTGCGGATCTTGTCCATACAGTCCCGAGATGATGTGCCGTAAATACAGTTAAGCTCGGGTTTGAGTCCCTTAGCCGAGAAGGCCATGATCATGTTCTCACACTTTTTCATCTCTCGTCGTGAGATGACACACCAACGCGCTTGCTGCAGAGGACATGTGTTGAGAAGCTTGAGTCTCCGCCAGTATTCTGGGCCTGTTAGGAAGGGAATTTGGTAAAACATATTATATAAATTATACTAATAAACCATATTTCAGATTAAAGAAACATGGATATAATTTTTTTGTTCATGTCCAAGATTTGAGGACATACCGTAATCTCCTGTGTATAAGGCGCATCTTATATGGGGGATTTTAGTTCTCATTGCATCCACAAGGGGGACTCCAAGACCTTTCTTTTGATATGTTACATGCCCCCTTAGCCATAATAGGATATATTTGGGCCCAGGGGGGTCCATGGGGCCCAAATTACACATAGGTCTTTGAATTCTAAAAATTTATTCAGTAGAACCAAAGTTATGAATTTTTCATTTTTTTGGGAATTTTCCAAAACTCTAGGTGTGCCGTATATGCCGGCTGTGCCTTATACGCGGGAGATTACGGTATTTCAGAAGTGATAGACTGATTTTGATCCTAGCTGCAGTGCCCTAGCTGGGATTACTGTCACCATACTGGTAGTTTACACATGTTGTCAATTATAGGGCAGAATTTTACTTTCATATTTTCATATTGTCTTTTGGGGAACTGGGAACCCTTGTTCTGCGAAGTGTTATTTAATCAAAGTGACCACTCACCGACCCATGTATAGTAGGTATCACGTGACCCGCCATTCACCTTTCCTACATCAACCAGCTCCTCAGTCTCGTCAGTAAACATGAGATTTTGTCGACCAAACGATACCGACTCAAACATTTTGAATATATCCCTGTGTTGACCATTCAGTCCAAAATCATAACTGAGAAGTTCAAGTAGTTCTTTGTAGAGGACTCGGAGCGTCTCGTCATGGATGGCTGATGTCATGACAATGTGTGAGGCTATTTTCCCCCAGTTACATGTCGCGGCAGCGTCAGGCCCTTTCTTTGATCCATCGTCACATAGTAGCTCATACTGTAATTCAAGGGGGGAAATGCTTATTTAATGCTAAAGGGTATGAATGGAAGGATTGACCCTAAAAATGGGGGCTTTGTCGGGGTTATAGGAAGGATCAAACAATGTCTACTAAACATTATAGCCACAGATATGAATGGAGGTCAGTTTTCATGGATTTCATTTTTGTTTATACCCAATAAGGGAGGCCGAACATTTGTTTCGTCCTTAGCTCAGGTGTTTGATGTGAATCAGTTTCCCAATTTATACTAAATGTATACAGTCACCACAGCAGGTGGGTGTCTCAGGGTATGAAGCAAAGTTTATGATTGAAATCTGACATGATATATCTATGTAATATAACTTAGCTCTAATGCTTACATCATTTTTGGAGCCTAGAGAAGAGGTGCTGTTGCCATTGCTGAAGATCTGATGAATGGTGGAGTGGCGCACAAATGCCACATCGCCATCGCCTGACGCCATACAGGTAAAAGCGCCAACGTAGCCCGCATAAGGATCGTTACTGGTACACTTGGCATCCAACTTACCCACACAGTTCTCACAGATGGTGGCAGGGTTATTTCCTGAATACAGAAAAGTTGATTCAGATTAATGTGTCACAATAGTAATTTCTATTTTCATCCTTGTAGGTTTAACATGGTCTTTACTCATTCAATCTTGATCACTATCAAAAGGAATCCTCGTGATGCCAGTATAGACGTCTTGGTGACTTTTCCACTTCTTTTCAACTTCCAAAATTTTTTCTTATACAAATAAACTAGTAGTTTTTAACAGGGCTAGGATGCAACACCTCCTTCGCTCACGATGCCAAAAAAAACAAAAAAAAACAACAAATAAACTAGTAGAACCGCCTGTTTATCTGCTATATATAGTGTCATAATTGTCCTTTTCTTAATTTCATATTTCTTAGCATTCAGTGGAGAACTTACCGAATGGATTGAAGTAGCGAGCGAGCCCATTAGGTGCACACATCCTCCCAAAGAAGGCAGCAGCAGACTTCACCGGCACATTACACTCAGTGATGGGCATTTGTCCCTTCTCGATAAGAGTAGAGACGGGGTACACCCAGCCCGCTGCACGACCGACGCCTGTGTGACACGTCTTCTTATCCTTCAGTTTTGTGATGTCGATATCTCGATTCTTCTTGACCACTGCTACCGATAGGTACTCAAAGGCATTTTGTGAGACATCTGAAACATTTTTAAGATTGCTTTATTACTCAAATTTAGTATTGAATATTTTCAGAGTATAATTATTTGGTTTAGGGAGTGGTCATTATTTATCAACAGGGGGGGGTGGTGGGTTTTCGCGCGGACGTGCAGACATTTTTTATGCCCCCCCCCCTCGACGGCAGTCAAAATTTCTTGCGCCCCCCCCCCCCCGCGCTGGAGAGTTTTCGCGCCCCTCTTTGATCTATAGTAGCGCGCGGGCTTTTTTTGCTAAAAAGAGGGTGAATTTTTTTAGCCCCCCCCCCTCAAGAAGGGTCAAAATTTTTTTAGCCCCCCCTTCGGGAGGGGCCTGAAAATTTTACGCCCCCCCTCTCAAACCCACCACCCCCCCCTGTTGATAAATAATGACCACTCCCTTATCTACTTTTACTTGTTTCGCGACAACAGAAGTTCTTTCATCCAAAGTTGTGTTCTTTGATACTTAGTAATGCTTTTTCATTATTAAAAGAAATTAAATAAAAGCTCATATGTGTTTTAAGATGGGTTTATCTGCTCAGTGAGAAACTCTCCGTCAAGTCAAGTCTACAAGTCAGTCAAGTCAACATATTCAGTCAAAGTCAAGTCACTGTCAACCTGTGGTTATTGTCAGATACAAATTGTGCCGTATTTGACATTGTCAAGTCCATGTAAAGACAATTGATGTAGTCACCCTACTTCACCAAACCTTGCCACTCTATACCTAAGCCCCTCAAATAAGCCGCCAAGTCTAGTAGGTGCCTGTCTACGGTGGTACGCGCTAGTGTGTAACAGTCAAGTCAGTCAAGAGAATCAGTGACATTTTTCTTAATACATACAAAGCACTAGTAGGCCTACCCACCTCGTCAAAATGCCTAAATATCAGCCGCCAGAGCCATTCGACTTCACTAAACCGGCATCATGGCCGGATTGGAAAACCAGGTTTTCTCGTTATTTTATTCTCGAGAAGATCCGTGATGAGGAGCCGGACGTGCAAGTTTCAGCCCTGGTATATACTATGGGCCGCCAGGCTGAACATATCTACAAGTCCTTTAAGTTTGCCGCACGCCCCGAGCCCACAGACGACGAGCCCGATCCGGTCGACCCGAAAGACGATTTCGAAACAGTTTTGAAGAAATTTGACGACTATTTTGTCCCGCGGAAGAACACCATCCACGAGCGAACAAAATTCTACCAGCGCTCGCAGAAACAAGGTGAGTCAGTCGAATGCTTCGTAAGAAATCTGCATGAGCTTGCAGAGCACTGCAACTTCGAGGAGAAGGAAGACGAACATATCCGCGATCGTTTAATCGCCGGAATGTTAGACAAGGAGCTATCTCGCGAATTGCAGATGGAGCAAGACACCTTGACGCTTGCAACAGCTACCGATAAAGCGCGACACAAGGAGCTCGTGGAGTCGACCCAGAAGGAAGACACATCAGTCAATGCCGTCCACAATAGAAGCCAGGGATACAAAAAGTCAACGCGTCAGCCACAGTCAAATCAAGGTCAGTCAAGGTCAAGGTCAGGAGGTCAGTCGAAGCAGAAGTGCCCAAATTGTGGATACGTGCACAGGTCGCCAGGGCCCAATGCCTGCCCTGCGATCGGGAAAACGTGCAAGTCCTGCCAGAAAGTCGGACACTTTGCCTCAATGTGTCGTAATAAGAGCGTCAGAGAAGTCTACGACGATACCGAGGGAGAAGCCCAGTTTTGTGGTGCGGTGAACTTTGACAACTTCATCGGTGCCATAGACTGCGACGACAGTGGCTCAGCCTGGAAAGTCACACTAGACCTCGGAACGTCATCCGAGACGTTCAAGATAGACACGGGTGCAGACGTCTCCATAATGTCCTATTTGAACTACCTCAAAGTGAAGCCGCGACCACCCCTAAAAGACGTCAAAGCCAAATTGTCAAGCCCGGGAGGTCCACTCAGTTGTCGAGGACAGTTCATTGCCAACACCGTCTACAAGGGCCAGAAGTACAACTTCCGTGTCCTAGTCGTGGACGGATCCGGCGAGAGTCTCCTAGGACGAGGAGTCGCCCATCGCATGAACTTAGTCATGCGCATCCAAGCCGTCAGTCAGGACATCGGATGCCTCGAAACAGATCCAGTCAAGATCGTACTTCGAGACGATGCCCAGCCAGTCGCCGTCAACGTCGCCAGACGTATCCCCTTTCCCTTGGTCGAGAAGGTGAGGGAGGAGATAAAGCGCCTAACGTCTCTAGGCATAGTAAGGAAGATCACCAAGCCAACACCATGGTGTGCTCCCATGGTACCAGTCCTGAAGAAGTCCGGCAAGGTCCGCCTCTGCGTAGACCTGAAGAAGCTGAATGTCAACGTCCAACGAGAACGCTTCGTCCTGCCGACCTTGGATGATCTAACCTCTAGACTCACAGGCGCTGCAAGGTTTTCATGCCTCGACGCAGCAAGCGGATTCTACCAGATCCCGCTAGACGAACGGAGTCAAGAGCTGACTACTTTCATCACTCCGTTCGGTCGCTACTGCTTCCGACGCCTGCCATTTGGCATCACATCAGCCCCCGAGATCTTCATGCGGAAGATGCTCGAAGCCCTGGAGGGGTTAGATGGAGTCTTCATTTACATGGATGACATCCTTGTATATGGGAAGGACGACGCTGAGCATGACGATCGCCTGTCCAAAGTCGTCAAGACACTCGATCGTGTCGGTCTTAAGTTAAACCATGACAAATGCTCATATAAGAAGAAGGAGCTCAAGTTCCTTGGGCACGTCTTCAGTCAAGATGGCATTCGGGCAGACCCCGATAAAGTCCAAGCCATAAACCAGATGCCGCCGCCTACATCTGTCACCCTGCTACGTCAGTTCATGGGAATGGTGCACTACCTCGGATCATACCTGCCCCACCTGAACTCAGTCACCGATCCCACTTCTGACACCATGTTTTAAGATGGGTTTATCTGCTCAGTGAGAAACTCATGTGGACGACGACATGGCCGGAACAACAGTTGTTTTAATAACGGAAATGCGGAAGTACGGTTACGCGTAGGTCGGGCAACCCATTACATCACTACAGCAGTAGTACATAACTCTAACACCAGTGGCAGCACTGCGCGGTAGACGCGAGTGACGCGGTTCTTACAACAATATGGAATGTGGTTATTAATACCTCGTAAATACACATTTCCAGGTGCTGGCTGAATGATATCTTATACCAAAGTATGTACGTGGCCTTTATTTTGAGGCATGTATATATTGGTTATGAATTTACAAATCTAATTTTGTTCATTTTGAAATAATTGAAACCTACCGGTGCTATATTTTTCAGCGACAAGGGGCAACATAGTGAAATATTCTCCAGCTGTGTAGCCCATGCCGGGATCGAGCTGGATGAGATCTGCTTCATTCTTGTTGATATTCTCCATACAGGCGAACTCATCCCGTGCTTGGGTGCAGGACAAGGTGGGCAGCTCATCATATGGACGATAACCCTGTATGTTAAAATACCCCCATGTAGTAATGCATTGTTATAAAATCAACATCCCATTGGATTAGAGGAGTCAGGCCAATGCCATATATGCAGTTATAGCTTTGAACAATATCCTTCTCGATTTCTGAATTACATTATATTATTTCCCCTTCTTTTTTTTAAATCATAGTACATAGATTTGCATTTTATTGTAAAGCAAATATCTCAAGTTCGCCAAAATATATTATTTCCACTTCTTTTTTTAATCATAGTACATAGATTTGCATTTTATTGTAAAGCAAATATCTCAAGTTCTCCAAAATAAACAATGCACATTAACCAACGCCAAATCAAACATTTGATCAAGTCCCGGGGATCAAGTATGACAGATCGTTATATAAAGCAGGTACATACCCGTGGGTAGTTGTTGTCGACCTTCTTACGTTCCTCTACGGCCCTGACTAGGGCCAAACATTTAGCATACTCTTGGTCGTTGACGGTGCACCATCGCGCCTCTACAGAACAATAAGCAAAACATATTTTAGTACAAATCTACGGTATATCTCAATGCTTCAATAAATATGTAAGCTATATAACGAATATAGACATGTTATTGGTGGAGATCGGTATTTTCATTGGATACAACGCATGATTAATATATGATCACCTTTATAAGAATTGAATGAATTTTACAATTAACAAAATTTTACAATTAACAAAATTCATTTGTGATAATCATCTTTAACCAACATACTAATAACAGAACAAAAAAAAGCTATAACATATCACATTTATGCATATTACATAACATGTGTGATATTTCTCCATAGGGGTATTCATTTCATGTCTTGTATATAGTTTTTTTTTTCAGGTATCCTTTTCCCCCAGCATCCATGGAAATTCCCCCTAGCGAAAACTATTCCCAGGGGTCTGATATCATTAGACATGATACCAGGTACCATATACATATACGACCTCCACAACACTACAGGTTGGAAATAATTCATACAAAGAAATGAAACGTTCCAAATGTTCAAATAAAACTGAGAAAAGTCAATAATAGGTTAAAAGGGAAACAAAATGCAACAGGGAAAGGGAGGCAATGTAGAATTGTTTCCAGATAAGATGCACTGTATGTACGGATATGGATATTATGCTCTGAATGGTGCAACACGTTTTTATTAATGATCATTCAACACTGATTTATTAAGCACCACACGTTATATGACGACCCAAAGCAGAATATCTCTATGCACAGCAACACTATGCACATTAAAGATGTTCTTCTAACTCTTTGAACATTGTTATCTACCTCTATAACTAATTTACCCACTTTAACACACTGGGTCTAACCTTATAACTAAGTGACATGTTTCATAAACTCAGTCCATTATCAACCCCTTAATTGTCCATTGGTCCTTGACAGGACATCAATAGAGACCCTATAGGGTTGTCCCAGGATACATTATTAACCAATCAAATCATTCCCTGTATTCACTGCAGATTTTTTTGGGGTACATTATGTAATACATGGTACCCATCATGCTGGTTCTTATCAGTGCTTATGTCACCAGGCGCCAGATCAAGCAATGGCGGCCCCACTAGGCCTCAATACTAAGTCCTATAGGCGTTGATACACCCCCAGGGCCCACTGGGTGGGCATGATATGATTATTAGCGGCCCTTAAAGGGTTAACCGAGATATCCTGTCACTTAATACACATTTATTCATTACTCGTACATGAAGATCGAACATGTGACATACAGAGAGGAAGACCCTGTAACATGCAGCTACTAGATGCCAATATATACATCGTTGTCTTTGATATACTGCCTATTGCCTTTAAAACAAACACAGGTTAGTAAGATGACAGAACATGTGCCATTACTCAGGACATGGTCACATTCAACTTACCTTCTCTTTTCGCCTCTGTCCGTGTCAAATATATACAATATTACATTATACTCTATGCCAGGCACATGCGCCAGAAAGTTCACAGTGAGCTAAACCATCTAAATATCATTTTTAATTTCAATGGAGTGTGTTTTATAACTTTTCGGTGCTGTGATTATTTTAAGCTCTTAATTTGATGATGCACCTTCATTTTTTTCTTTGTGTATCACTGTATGTATGGGAGGGGTGTGAACCAAGTTGTCAATATCGCTTTCTGCCTTTTAATCTCAAAAAGTCTCTTATCGAGACTGTCCCTTTAAAAACCACAAGCTTATGGCATATAGATTATACATGCATATGTCTAAAGCACCCCCCTCGAGTCTAGACCCCCTGAAATTGGCCTTATTCAGTTATTGGGCCTTTGTTAAATGAAGGTGTGGTGCTGAACCTTAGCGGTCCCCCCTGGCCATGACCAAATTGCCCCCCCCCCGACCACCCCTTCTTGGCAGAAGGGGTGGTCCGGGGGTCATAAATCGACATTGTCATCGATAATTAAGTTGATTAAATCATTAGCCTACCCTTAGACTTAGCAGTAGCTCTACAAGTTTAGGCTTAACAATTTTGATCGAGCACATAATTTCATTCATTAAATTGGCATAGAAACAGACAGGTGTGTAGTAAACCCGGGTAGTAAATGTTGAATGCTTTGCAGTTTCGCTAGATTTCTTTTAATATTCCCTCACACTCAGTAACACAGTGTCAGTGAGAGTGAATAACAGGTGAGACTAAGTGAGTTATATATTGTTGGGGATACCATCCCACCTACCAAATATTCTGAACCACAGATCAGTCACTGTGACACTGATATGTCACAAAGCTCCCTTTAAATTCCACTTTTATTAATCTATATAGTAGATGACAGTACTTATAAGTACTTAAATTGGACAATTCTGGCAATACACATATCACAACATAACCGCCATTACATGGACTGACCTAGTTCAAAGATCCCCAAAACAGGTAGATAAACTTGCTAGTACACTCACCTTTTCGGACGATTCCTTGGCCACTTACTGCTGATAAACAAAATACACACACGCCGATAACTGTTACAATCTCCCTTGGTCCCATCTTGGCGAAATCCTGTTATCAAAACTTTGTTTTATGAGACCATTTCGGGAAATGCCCCGACTCAACTCAACCAAACTCTTTCCAAAACTAAATATGGACCGGAAGCACACCTGAGCGCTGGTTCTCCACAGGGTTTCATCTATGTGTTTTACCTGAGAGAGAACCAGCGCAAAGCTCACCTGCCTTTACAAAAGTGATCCATGTTTGGACTTTTCTGTTCAATTAATAGGTGTCTACATTCATCGATCCATAGCATATAACGAGCATTTTATTCTTTAGATATATAGAGAGTGCAGAGTGGTTCAAATTACTAGTTTCGTGTCATTTACCCACATTCGCCCACCTGGATGGGGATTGGGACGCAGTTTAGACAGGTGCGCGTTGACCTGGTTTCGATTGAGTGCACACCAAGCTGCCGACACCTAGTAGCACTCTGGGAACTAATGTTTCGCGCCAGCAATGTTCTCATGTAACTCCATCTGGCGAAGTAGGCGTATATATTGATACCAGAGCAGATTGATAGCTCATATAGGGTGACTTTTTTCCAGAAATAAAATTAGGTGCACATTTATTTTAATAGAACGCTCCCAATATATGCAAACACCTTACAAGTAACCTACAACAGGGGCTTTGTATTTGAATTCCCATTAGCTGGACCAAAATCTCTATCAACGATGTGGATCATTTGAACTAATAGCTATAGCCCGCTTACAGTATTTTCTTTTGTGATTTGTATGTTTAAATATCGTATTGCTACAAGTAAATGGTCCGCATGACGTTTTTTTTTGTGTTTTTTTTTATAGCGTCATCGATGTGACCATCAAAAGCTTCATTAGTGAGGTGACTGTATTAGAGTTAGTCTTTGTCTATACCAGTTTAAAACACGACCCATGGCAGGGCTTCATTTGGGGTCATCTATATATGCCGTAGACACCTGGGCCATAAAAGTATCGTGTTCTAAGTTGGATAGGAACTTTTATGTTGTTTATCCTATACATGCTCTTATTTTTGACTATCCTATACATGCTCTTATGTTTTCGGCTAGCAAAACAGAAGCCAGTGAAAAGTTAAGACCCCCCTAACTTCTGTCAAACTTTATTGTTTATTTACCATTGTTCCCATATAATCATAGTATGGAAGGCCGGTGCGACATCCCAGTTGCCTTTTGTTG
This sequence comes from Acholoe squamosa, assembly GCA_949317995.1. Taxonomy (NCBI): domain Eukaryota; kingdom Metazoa; phylum Annelida; class Polychaeta; order Phyllodocida; family Polynoidae; genus Acholoe; species Acholoe squamosa. The sequence continues at coordinate 59,377,042 of OX439043.1, forward strand.
TTAATAATTGTTAAAAAAATATTAATAATTGAAAATAATTATTAGTAATTGTTAAAAAATATTAACAATTGAAAATCATTATTAGTAATTAAAAAATATTAATAATTGAAAATCATTATTAGTAATTGTTAAAAAATTGTTAATAATTGTTAATAATTGTTAGCTTGATGTCATTTGTCACTTGCCAATTGTTAAAGGCGACTAGCACGCTAATGCACGCCCGCATTAAAAAATCACGTGACCACCCCTCGACCAATCAGATCGTCGCAACTTTTCCGTGCTAGCCCCCCTTTAATTGTGTCTTAGTCAGGAGTAAACTGGAATAGTCATTACGTCCGTATCTCGGTATTGTAAGGTGGTGCCGACTGGCTGACTATGCATACACTATGCCAGTTGTTAACGGTTGTTAACCCACAATTGATGAATGGTTATTGGCAAATGGCAATTGGCAAGCTACAAGTGACAATTAGCAAAAGGCAAATGAGAATAACAATTGGCAAATGGCAAGACGTAAGTGGCAACTGGCAATTGGCAAATGAAAATAACAATCGGCAAGTGGCAAGACGTAAGTGTCAATTGGCAACTGGCAACTGGCAAATAACAATAACTTTAAATAACAATCGCCAACTGGCAAGACGCAAGTATCAATTGACAACTGGCAACTGGCAAATGCCAATAACTTTGAATAACAATCGGCAACTGGCAAGACGTAAGTATCAATTGGCAACTGGCAAATGCCAATAACTTTGAATAACAATCGGCAACTGGCAAGACGTAAGTATCAATTGGCAATTGGCAAATGACAAATGGCAACTGGGATGTCGCACCGGCCTTCCATATCTTTGCTATATTGCACTTATGCGTAATTTTAGCATGATGTGTTAATAATATATTATTGGTAAGTAATAATACTGCTCAGAGGAAATCTACTGAACTGCTATCGATGAACTGAAGGTTGACCCCAGGGTTGACCACAACCTAACTGCGATGTTTCTCATAAACACAGACCTCTGAATTGAACCACTACTCCTTATCTTGGGTGACTATAGATATAACAAACTATACATTTAACTAGTACACTGAATGCTATGATACTTACATGAAGGATCAGTTGATTGTATACTTTATTGGTTTTTTTATGTTCTGACTAATGCGGTAGAACGTGTTACTTCTACATGAGCTTTGGTCAATAACCAGATTCGCAGATTCGGGGGCAATGAAAACAGTTTTTTACCCTAGACCTCTCAAGTTTATGTCCTATAGCATATCAAATGTCTCGACGGTCTAACAATGATATTTTATTAAAAAGACTCAAAACTAACCCAACACAGGGGCGGATCCAGGGGGGGCTAGGGGGCACGTGCCCCCCTAGACCCCATAAAATTGGGCCAAGCTATGACTCTTAACTATAGCAAACGTGGCCCGAAAACCCGCTTGTGCCCCCGATGACCAAATTTTCTTGGCTGTGCCCCCCCCCCAGACCACCCCTTCTGGATCCGCCCCTGCAACTCTAGATGTAGCGTTGTGAGTTTTATGAAGTGTTATCTAGCCTAGGTAGAATGATAGCGGATATATCTAATGACATATTTCTACAAACCTCCTTGAGAGCTTGATAGGAGAAACATGCTCAGCTGGTCATTTCCCATGGTCTATCTTGAAATTTGTAGAACCAGGATATTGTGTATTTGATTGTGAAGAACTGGAAGAAGGTCTTGACTCCTGTAAGTTACTACTGTGAAAGATGTTGCTATTTCTACTTCCCATCCTATCCTTGTCACCATATGTGACCCCGGTAAGTGTATCTCTATTTTGTTTAGAGTGAAATATCTCTACTGTTATAATCGACAAAGAACCAATGGGGTTTAAATTAAAACAATAGTGGTACCAGTTACTTCTCTGGAGGCGTGAGGGCATGGGTGGATCTTTTTCAGCAACATACTATGATTCTTATACATGTGTAGAGGTTGGCGGAAAACGTCTTTGGAGAAACCGGGACTCGAACCCGGGACCCTCCAACTTCGAAGCGGAAGCTCTTCCTCTGAGCTACTTCCCCTGACCTGACGTTCTCTACCTTCCACCTACGCCTGGATCGGTGTGATACCGATAGGGAACATGTGACTACCCTGGTGACCCGCCCCTGCGGGTCGGCCACCCGGGCACGGGGACTCACATAATCATGTTCCCCTACACATGGAAAGCAGTTTAGCACCTAAAACGGCCGATTTCAGTTGTGAATTACTCAGAAAGGGTGCAGAGAATCTTTATTAACTTTTTTTATGCCTGTAAATACATGTAGCTTATTGGTCTACATAAAAGTTTGACCAAACTGCCTGGATTTGACCTCGGATGACCATGAGGAAAGGTCACGGGCCACCTTTTTTTCACCAAAATGGCTGATTTTTCACAGCTCACGCAAGATTGAGACTTATGCTTTCAAGCTGTGTCATTTCATGAAAACTTTGGATATCGAAAAATTGTATAAACAAACTTTTTCTTATTGCTCTAAATTTTAATCTGGTACATATCAATCATGGCTTTGGATTGGCGATTGTGTGGTGTGGCCAACATCAAGTGGAAAGGGTATTTTTGTCTCAAAATGAAGCTTTTCATCTAAAATGTGATATTTTTGGCTAAAATGGCATAACATCACATCATTTGTTCATCTGCCATTTTAGGAAAAATTGACATATTAGAAATCGGGAAAAACGTTCTTCGAATTGACCTTAAGATTGGATTTATACACATTTTTTGACACATTTCAGTGAAAATTGTGCATACACAGGCAGTGGAGGTGGGCTTGTTTTAGGGACCAAAATGAGGCAATCGGGCCTAAATAAGCTTTTCAGCTGAAATGCTACTAATGTATTTGACTGTAGTCTGCCAACTTGGAAAAAATGCCAAAAAACTTTCAGAAAATACTTTTTTTAATTGTCTTCAATCTGAGGCATAATTCCTGTATCGGATCCAACAATATACTACCATATTCCCGGGTGAATAGCTGATATACCACCCAAATGCCAATTTTCCAATTTCCAAAATACATTTGTAGATGACTTTCTAGGAGCGGCCATTTTGTTAAACATAAAACTTTGGAAAATCTTATTATAGGAGATGAGTTTGACCCATTTGTCAATATGGAATTTAGATTGTTGTACAAAAGGACCTTTCTGCTTGACTTTTTCAACAAGTACATGTACTTCAACCTCACAAATCCTTTTGTTTTGTGGAAATCTCAAACGTCCATCCCTGTATGTTATATGAATGCCCAACTCTCATCCCTTTATGTTTCAGGAATGCTTGACTGACACACACCCTATAGAGGCCTTCCCCATCACTAACAAGGACTTGACAACACGTGTGTGGTGGGATCGTATAGGTACTGCAGAGTAAGCTAATTTCCTACAGATAGTGTCAAGTTATTGGACTAGTCTGTTCCCAGCAAACAGAGACGTCCCGGGATATCATCTTGATTAAAAGTAACACTAGTCTTTGAGGAGATCCCTGGGCTAGGACCCTGAATAGGACCCACAGCATCAAATCTGGGGGCACCACCAGTTTATCTTACACTGAAACACCCTAGGTCTTCAGTTTTTATCTTAAACTCAATACAGCCTGTGGATTCACATAATCAAGCCATGAAGATTCACATGAACCAACCACTTTGCCTCATCACTGGGTCCTGCAAGGGGCCAGGGGGCCACCCCTCCCTGTTTTTAACACATTTTTGGAACAGTTCATATGCCATAGCTGTTGAGTGTAGTGACCATGGTTTAGAATAGGAAATTAGTCATGATTCTAATCTAGATGATACAACATTGAATATTCACTCTATATACTGGCATTCATCCTAATTTAGCTTGTATTCCATGGAGCCATCAGATTTATACATGATAAACCACATGTATTACTTTCACCTGGTGTGCACGCTTTCATTCCTCCGATCGTTAGGCACATGACAGTCCCTTTTTGCGCTCAGAAAGTCAGATATATTATCAATGACATTTTGTGGCCAACCATTCTAAATGATGATGCTGCAACAGTGGTTGAAATGCATATAAGTAGGATTTGAAAAATGATTAACCTAAAGGACTCTTTTCACCTTAACAAGATTCTAATACCCATGCTCCTTATCGCATGGCAGATCAAGCTGCATCTTGGTATCTAAAGCCTGGTGCATGGGAAATACCAGGATTCTGATGATGATTATGTGATCTCTCATTTTTCAGTGGTGATTTCAGCTGCTACGAACCTGACTTGTCCCAGTTGAGCTCTGGATGGCAGGTACTTGGACACCATCCACAGGCAAACCATCTTCCTCTAGATGCTACTTTGATGGCCTTCAAAGATTGTCAGTTAGAAGGACAATTACCTGCCTTTGCTAAGCCTGTTGGCTTCACCAGAATCTGGCATGACGCGGGCAGCAGTCATCTTCAGGATGGTTCAGCATGGCGCATCAACTGCCCATTTGGTACACAGTTAGAAATTATGACTTGAAGATTTTGAGAATTGTTGGCAATGGTGGCAGCTTGGGCCTACTGATGAGCACATCCCCATAACATATCATAACATGTCATTCATCTAACTTTTATCTAAATACCCAAACTAACTTCTTGGCAGTTAGTGTTCAGACACTTGACATCCAAACACCTAAACTAACATCAAGGCGCTTAGGGTTCAGACACCTAACATCCAAACAACCAACCTAACATCAAAGCACTGAATATCCCTAACACCCAACCCTAACATCCTGACACTTAGCGTCAAGACACTTAACACCCAAAATCCCAACCTAACATCAAGGCACTTAGTGTCAAGACACCTAACATCCAAACACCTAACCTAACATCAAGGCATTTAGTGATTCAGAAGTTTAAAGCTAAAACCCTGATACATACTGTTGTAATGGTTCTTATCTCAGACTGGCTGTCTATTGGTTTGAAAAGGATCACGAATACAAGAATGACCGGTTCAGAAGGCAACAAGGTTTATTTAGTATCCTACTATACAGTAAACTAAGGGTATTCTGAGTAGACGTGTTATTGTTCGGATAGCTCTGATTTGTGACTACCAGGTAAGGCTTCGGAGTCAGGGAGATCTTAAGTTGTTCATACAGAATCTGGGGGATTCTGTCTCTCTAGCTTCCGACCCGGCTATTATATAGCCACAGGGGTTGGGTGGCGACCCCTCATGTTCAACCCGAGAAGCCTGGAGGACAGTGCTGCCACCACCCGCCAGGCGTACCAGGTCTCAACCGGAAGGACCGCTCCGCTCAGAAACTAGTCAACCCGTAAGCCATAGACGCTAATACTAAACCATGCCCCTACACTGTTAAGGCATCTTACACCCAACTCCAAAGTTGCAGTCTAACATTCTTACACTATACCATCCAGACACCTAACATGTAAATCCCAACCTAAAATCTAGCACCTGTTGTGCATGTAATGTACATCTCCAATATTGAGACAATTCCCGTGCCATGTATACCCAGCATCCCTGCACCTCATAATGGTTTCCTATACATTGGTAGTCATAATACAAGACATGAACAATGCTAGTGAAATTATGATGTTTATGTATGAACGCCCATCCATTAATTATTCCTGTATTATTTTGTTTATTACTGCCTTCACTGCACACAATTCTATTCGTACATCACGGCCGTACATTACTCATAACAATAAGCCTTAGACCCCCCCCCTAAACGCACCCTACCATTAGTCAAATATCACCCCAGAGCAATTTGAAGATACATATTACATGTACCATAAAATGGCATAGCTTATCAATGTAACGATTCAGTGCTTATTGAGAAATATTCCTGTGTCACTGTATGCTTAAACATTATCTTACAAATAACAATCAAGATAAAAAAATAAAAACATAGCGACAGTAGAACTTTCAGCTAAGTCTTACTCTAGATATACATCTCAATTTCAGGCTACTCAAGGTTGAGTGACTTCTTTTACCCCCAAAACAGGATTAATTATCCTGAGGGACTCGAAGAGAAGGTTTGTTGTTATTCTTAATTTCATCAATTTTATGTCTAGGGGGCCGATGGGGTGGTCTCTCATTGGGAGATATGAGGAAAATAAGAGACAAGTTGTTCAGATGTTTTCACTACGTTCGTACTTCCCTGGAAATGAGTGGAATCCAGAAAAAAAAAATGTATTGTTTTCAAGTCAAATATTGATACAATAGAAATGGGGGTCATTTTCAATGGCTGAAGGATAGGACTTTCTAAGCATGGCTGGAGGTTCAAATGTTTATATTATCACTGAAAGTGTATCTGCAGTGGTCTGTTATCTATCTACATGACTGTCTTCAATGAAAAGGGAAGCCAGATCAGAAATGAATAGTCTGTGCTTCTAAGGAAAGGTGAGTATTTACTACAACATATTGATCAGCATTTTTCTAGAAAAATCCTGTATTTGTGTCTGTCTAGGTGTCATGTGTGCGGGACGACCTTGTTAATACGTGCGACAAGGGGGCAAGAGTGTGGAAGTTTAAGCTTATAACAAGCCAGTCCATCTCAATATGGAAGACGGCCCCCAACACCACCGTCAGTCTGGGCGGACCCTTCCTCTACACCAATCAGCTGACTGATTCACCCCCTGGTATCGCCTTCAAGTGTCTCAAGAAGTCATCTTACACAGAGGTCTGAGAGAATCACATATCAACTGATAGATAAAGCTCAATGGGAATGGCTAAGACTATCATGTGGTCAATAAAATGATAATGGTGCACTTTTTTCAATGTTGGCTTCTTTTGTTTATCGAATGAGGGATTAATAAATTTCAAAAGCAGTTGATGCATGAACAAAATCAAAATGCTAAGTCAAGAGAAGACACGTACACGTATAGGTTGTCTATAGCTATAGCAATGGTATGTTGACCCAACACTGGCCCAGGGTTGGACCAACATCAGCTTCTATTGTTGGCCCAAAACTGACCCAATGGTAGCTAGGGTTGGACTAACATCAGATTCTCAATTTGGCCCAAAACTGGTCCAATGGTAGCTATGGTTGGACTTGCATCAGATTCTAATGTTGGCCCAAAACTGGCCCAATGGTAGCTAGGGTTTGACTGACCTCAGATTCTGATGTTGGCCCAACACTGGTCCAAGGTTGGATTAACATCAGATTCTAATGTTGGCCCAAAACTGGCCCAATGGTAGCTAGGGTTTGACTGACCTCAGATTCTGTTGGCCCAACACTGGTCCAGGGTTGGATTAACATCAGATTCTAATGTTGGCCCAAAACTGGCCCAATGGTACCTAGGGTTGGACTAACGTCAAATTCTGATGTTGGCCCAACACTGACCCAATGGTAGCTAGGGTTAGACTGACCTCAGAATCTAATGCTGAACCAACATTCATTTGTCTAATTTACTATCAAACCAAGGTCATCATTTGGACGATGCTGGATCACCAGTGACCTAAATTGACAGGATCTGCGAATAGGACCCTTAGTGCAGGGTGCCTTAAGGTACCTTTTCCCAGGACATGTCAATAATGTTGTGCCAGCATGTCAGATATTGACATCGTGCTTACTCTAGCCAGCATCTCTGTCCCCATCAGCTACAAACTATTAAAAATATTATAAAATCTGTGAAACACCTGACCGCTAGGAATCATTATTTTAGAGAAATCCATTTATGTTTTTTTTTCACTTCAAACTCAGCTTTATCAGCCAAGAAGTAATATACCAGGGTATTACATCCTTTAGAAATTATACATTCACTATAACATTCAAAATGATCACCCCATAGGCATAATTACTGTTAGTATTTCTTCAATCCATTGGTCTTTAATATCTGGCAGTCTATTGTGAAGGTATGGGACACCCCTATAGTGTTTAGAAAGAAAGTTATTAAAGTTATGTGAGAAAAAAATGTAAACTTATTTGTGAGATTCTCAAACTGGATGTTTTATTGAACATCATTTATATAATACAGGTAATAGTGCATTACGAGGCATGCACATATTTACAACTCAAGTCTTCTCATACAATGTATTCCTACATTTCAGTCGCAATCATCAATTATTGATTTAATCCACTTCCTAAAAAGTAGTTCTCAGACCACTTTAATATATTGCACCAGAACTATTTTATGTTCATTAATACAATATCACTACAGTCAGTATGTACAGGGGAAGGGAGGGGGGGGGGCGTTGGTAATTGAGCCTGGCAGTTGTGACAAAATAATTTCACTTTTTTTGTTTCACACAATCAAGATACACAAATTATAAAATTTGAATTGTCTGGTCAGATTCTGTCCATTTACATTCTCAGTTCTTGCTGAGAAACTTAAATCGTATCAAAGCATTTCATTGTTTCTTTTTTTTTGGAAATTTGCTAGAAATAATACCAATTCATTAAACTCATTAGGGGTATCACTGGACATTTTCAAATAATATCATGCGAGTCCATTCAGAAATCTCTCTGATCACACCAGTTTGTAGATACAATAGGAAGTATGGCTTTACTTAATTATATCCCTGTGAATAAATGTCATATTGGTAATGTATGAATAACACATGGCACCTTTACCACCATTTATCATGATCCTCTTGACTCTTGATAGAATATAGCATACAGGCCATAAGGTCGACATTAGACCTTGACAATACTGTAAGTCGGTTAAAATTCTTTCCAAAAGACTGAAATACTTGTGTATTCATATGTGACATATAATTGCGGACTTGGGATCTTGAGTCCTATTTTTATAAATTCTGTATTATATGGCTCATGTGGTATACCGTATATCTATGCAGGTATATTCTTGATGTATTGAGTATTATATTTACATTTATAATTTACAACACACATGTATTCAATACTTGACATGCACTCAATATATATATACAGTGGACAGTCAATGGGGGACACCTGACTGTTGGAGAATAAATCCACTGTATATTATTCATATAAAAGGGGCAGATCCAAATCTAATCTGGTAGAGGTATGGGGGGACATAAATGAGAGGGGGGCTGGTATCCTGCTGATACATATTAAAAGGATTACCATATACAATGTATAGTATATATCATATTCACTTCTGTCAGCTAATGTATGCACTGTATATATACCACATCTGTATCTGTATGCCTCATAAGGACACACAGCACACATGTATACATACATCATTATACATCAAAATAGTATGACTCTTGAAAATAACACATACTGACCATATCTTACAAGTATATTATCATGTGTCTGTATGTACAAAACATGGTGAAACAGTGCGGACTTGTAACATAACACCCACCAGCCACTGTTCACCATTTAAATGAATACCCCCTTAAATGGAAAGCTCCAATGATATATTACAAATATAAGGGTAAAATTAAGGGTTGATGTCATATTGGGTGGTGGTGGGGGGGGGGGGGGGGAGGTTGACAACAAATCTACACTATTGCAACACCAAGAATGGGAATTATTTTAAAATCTCAATAGTCTTCACTAATATATGTGGGTTGTCTACTTAGTTAATTCCACTTAGTGGAAGGATAAAATTTAGATAACCCCAACAACTCCCACCTACCCATTCCCAGATAGCTTTGTCTGAGAAAATGAGTAAAAGCACCAATATATTACATACGAAATGTGGTAAAAATATCATGGCTGCTGAGACGCTTGCTTTGCAGAATTTCCCTCCGGCAACATTGCTTTAACTTGGGGATATCAATAAAATTTGGTAGAATTTACAATGGAATAAAATCATATCAAATTTTCTTTATAGTCCACAATAGGAGTTCTCTTATATCATCCTAAAATGAATTGTAGACGGTAGGTGTATAGTAGCAGGAATAGGGTTTCGGACGGGATATGTCCAATACTAAAATAGTAATTATGTTGAACTCTGAGAATCGGGTTAAACTAGTCCAGATCACTCATGGCTTGATAATCCAGGAAAGATAGTAAGATTTATTTTTGGTAAAGGCATAACAAAGTAAGCCAGTCGCAATTCATTGAAAATGAATAAAAAGTCAGTTAAAATTTCAAAACAAAAACTTTCGAAATCATTGGTTTCGTCAAAATGGCATAAAACGCCAGTACTGGAACAGCATGAAGTTACATATCTATAAATACATTCCTTAATTCCCTCCAGAATGTAGCACCAGGGGAATATATAGATAGCATCTTAGTAAACCTCCTTTGCCCCACCCATAATCTATACAATCTATAGACATCAGGCCTACACGTCCAATACATGTGCATTGACACTGGACCATAAGAACACACGATGGTTCAGGATTTTCTGGGACAACGACAGTAACAATGCTTGGGACAAAATAGTGTAAATACATTTTTTTCCTTTTTGGCAAATGCAGTATAAACAATGTAGCAAGCTCAGGTCTATGATGGACATTTTACAATAAATAGGAAACACATAGACCATTATCTATAAATAGATTTCTGTGCACCAAAACCTTTTTTTTCCCTCTTCTTCTTCTTCTTCTGTAAAAGAGCTAAATATAGTGTGAGTTAGGGAGACAAGCTTCGTACGGAAGTGTCCTGTATAAGCGCCCCGGCACTCATAGATTTCAACTTGCCTCTACCCCCGGCCCTCATTCAAGACCGGCGCTTATTCAAGACTTAGTTTATAGTGCATGTCGGTAATTCAATTTCAATGCTGCAGTACCCTAGGCGCTTATTCAAGACCGGTGGTCATTCAAACACCCGACGCTTATGCAGGAGACTACGGTATCTAGATGGTTTTCCCTACTATTTATGTTTACAATATTGACATAGCCCATGACACAGAATTAATAGTAGTAAGCATTGGTGGAGTTGATTGAGCAGCTCAGGAAACATGAGCTGCTCTTATATTACAGTATAGAGTACCCTGATACTCCATTGTTACTACCCATGAGCCACTCAGCTCAAGCAGAAGTTGGCAAATAAACTAATACATCAGCATCCCAACTGGTCGAGGTTGACGAAGAAATATCATTTTTCATTCCTCCAATGCCCAACATTCACCTCTTTCCATCCATTCCTACATCTCCAATTTTGACAGAGTATTTTCTTTTTTTTTTTATTAAGAGTAATTCATCTGTTAGTCTTCACCGCACAAATTTAGGTTCTGCTGCCGTTTTGGATATTATTAAATACCAGTTACTATCAATAGTACAATACAGGGAAAAGACTATAGCCAATTTGCAATTTACTGAGAATTTCACATGAAAATGCTTTTATCATACACCAAATTTCTACAGAAATCTATACGCCGGAATGGTTGGAATTTCAATCAAGGGCCCTATGATTAGTAAAATGTATTTCCAACTTTATTTCCTCATGTGATGAATGAGTCAAAAAGGGATAAACCTAAAGAATCATCGGCACAAACTATGATCTATAAACTTACATATTCAATTCATAATCTAATTAGATAGACCTCACATTATTGACATGAATACCCAGTATATGTTCACCTTTTCCTCTATTAATCACAAGTATTTGCCTTTCTTTTTCTTCTATGAAATGTTATGAACCATGTTTGCTAATACTTTGGCATGGGGGTGGAATACTATACTCTTCTATGGAGATATTGGATGTAAAGAGAGTCACTGTCAGCTCTAAGAGTAGGACGATCACTGGTGCAACTTTGGTACATGAAAACATTTGAAATTTATACTTCAGGTCTATTTAGAGATTTCTTAAAGAAGGAAAAGAACCTAGGGAATTTGAAAGATTCCAAGACTCACATTTTATACAATAGGCCAGATTTGTCTGGTTGAAATGGGATAAAATGAGAATTCCCAATATTCAATTTCAATTACTGATTCCACATGCATGTATACACATACACGCACACACATACAAACATCAATTCTTAATAATTTCCTTCGGAATATAACATGATGTACAAAATCACCATTGAGTATTTAATGATGATAACAATTTAAGACAAAAAGAGATAAAAGACCTGAACAGACATTAAAGTATAATAGCTATTAGACACTGGTTTCTTTTTTAAATTTCTTCTTTTTCTTATTTTTCTGTAGCACCCAGATATCGTCCGTGCTGTCATCGGAGCTCGAAGAGGTTGAGGAAGCGTCGTCTAGATCGTCGGCGTTGGCAACCTGCTCGTAAGCGCTGACGGAGCGCGGGAACCAGCTAAGTCCGCGTGCGATCGGCTCAACCATACCGTTGGGGTTCTGTTGCAGCAGTTTGTTCATCACCTTCTCCTGGTAGGAGTGGTTAACATATACATAAGGAGGCGGCTTGGGGCGGTCCTTTTGCTCGCCTCCTTCCCACACTGCTTTGTCTTTGCCAGGTAGGCTACGTGAGGACCTGCGTCCATTTTGGTGGCGGTGTCGCCGGTGGTGGCGGGGAGGGCGCCCTCTACCATTGGCAGCTCTCGCAGAGTCTTGTGTTGGGCGGTGTGCTGAGTCATGCGACTCTCGAGACTTGGCCGATTCATGTGAATCATGTGAGCGACTACGTTGTGGAGGGCGGCTGGCCTGTTGGCCATGAGGGGAGTCTGTCTCCGAGTGGGCTGAGTGAGAATGGCTACGCCGGCTATGTCCACTGTGCTGGCTGTTCTCTGAGCCCATCGAAGTGGGTCGACTACGAGTCGATCTGTCCAGTGAACCACCAAGTGTGGAGCGGCTTAGTGCAGGAGAAGAGCCCATCTTATTGTGAGGTATCCGCTGTTCCAGCTCATCCATGAAGCTCTCCTTTTTCCGCCGCCGACTAGAGTTTGTGCCACACTCAGAGCCAGTGGCTGACCTTGTGGACGGTTTGCCGTCCACATGTTGCTGGTGGAGCATGTCCACTCCAGCTATACTTACACCACCTGCAGGTGCAGGCAGGAGGTCCACAGACTGGTCATCCTCCTCATCCTGCTCAGTTTCTGGTGCAGTGGCAGAGTCACCTGCATCTAACATTGACCCAGTCTTTCCAAGTGGGAGGACATTTATTACAGGTGGCACAGGTGGTTTATACATCTCTATATTCTGAATGTCTGAACCTGCTGAGGGCAGCCGGTCCCGCCGTGGATCGGCAGCTAGAGCAGTAGCGGCATGGTGAGTAGCTGTTGAGCTACTCACTTGGCTTTGTCCATCAAAGTCGCGCAATCTGGGCACTGAACCATTGCGCTGCATGTACTGGCTGATGGCCACCTTAGGCTGTGGTTGATGCTGCGAGGAGCCCATCCTTGGCAGTGTATTATTATTGTTAGTTGAAGTGGTGCCCCCACCCCCCAGCAAGCCTGCCTCGTTGGAGCTACTGCTCACACTGTTGGCGGGGTAGGCATACGACGGGGGTGGAGGCAAAGCAGGATACACGGACACAGATGATGCAGGAACGTAGTAACCATTCACTTTTGGGGTGATAATGTTGGCCCCCCCTGGACCCCCCATCTTCCTTGTGGGATTTTGTGAGTTGCTCGCTGAGGTGACTGGGTTGACCCCATGGACTCCTGCAGCTGGCGAGCCACTCGAATACCCACTTTGGGAATGATTAGGTGGTTGTTGTGAGAGATGGGACATAGGGTGGGAGGATATGACCGGCATGAGTAGTGGTGTGTGGTTATTGGTCTGTACTGTGAGTGGTGAATACCCCGCTGACCGTTGCGACCGGGGTAGGCTGCTGAACCCCGGCTGCACCGGATCTGCTGAGAGAGTCTTGGGGCTATACGTGCCACTGCGTGGCCGACTCTTTATCTGTATCTCTATACTGAGGTGAGTATTAGCATCACTGCTATTCCCACCACCTACACCACCACCACCTTGACTCTGCAGGTGATTGCTGTTTGTCCCAGAATGGTTATGATTCGAATGGTTGCTACGATTGTCTGATTGGACCTCTCTTTGCAGGAGGTTGAGATGGTTCTTCTGGCGGTGCCGCTCCCAGTAGCGCTTGGCAATGCCATTCTGTCTAGGGTTATAAAAGATGGGAACATTAGGGTCCTGGGCGCTACTCAGCGATACTTCAGTGGCTGTAGCAGGATGGGATGGTACCAGGTTTATATTAGAGCTTGGCTTTTTCTGAGCATATCGCACAGGTGGTCCTTGATTGTTGGCATTAGAGGACTTATTAGTGAAGGAGGAATTTAGGCTGGTATGTGAATTGGCTACGTGGCCATTCATATGGGTCATATGCCCTCCTGTACTTGTCATTGTATAGGGCTGCTGCGGCCGGTCACACGAGAAGCACCTGCGCCAGTTCTCTCTGGCATCCTCGCGGCCCAGACAATAGAAGATGAGAAGGAAAATGCCAAGGGCTGCAGCGAGGACTGCATACAAGTAGGTAAAGATGATCTCCTGGTAGGGGATGGTATCAGGGAAGGGTAAGGTGATGACCAGCGCGGCGCTTACCCACGTCAGCATGTACAGCAGCAACACAGTCGCGATGGCTCGCAGCTGGCTGACAGGACGGTACTCAAGGTCCATCAGACTTGTCGCTCCTGTAAGGTTGCTGGTGTGGGACTGCGGTAGACTCTCAATCTCTTGGTTGGTGAGCTCCAGCTCATTTATCTCCTCTGTCTCAGGTTCATCCAGAGCAGGCGCGCCGTGGCCTCGCACCACACAGCAGATACAGATGAAGAAGATGACATTGATGAAGATGAGGATGCAGGCAGGGACGATAATGGCACCGACACTTGGCTCCAGTGATAAGAAACAACTGGGAGAAAAAGAAGAAAAAGAAGTGATTAATTTGCTGAATATCTTTATATTAGTCCAATGGAGATGAAATCTACTAGCTGTCTGCTTATTTCATTCTCCTTTGTTCTATGAGGTACCCTGAGGTAAAATTCTTTTATTTATACTGCATAATAAAGGTCCCGTCTTTCAAAATACACAGTTTTATAATCTAAGTTCAATGCTAGTTTAAGTGGCAATCGATAAACCATTATAGTTTTCCTCCCATATAGCTAAAGATTACTTACAATGGCTTGTTGTCAGCATAGCAGGTGAGGTTAACAGCTGCGGTGATACCACATACGATGACTGCGATGCCCCAGCCAATAAGGTAGAAGCGCAGCATGGGTTTGGGGACGGGTGGACCATCAAGCGGCTCGATTGGTGGAGCCTCAGGACGCTCAGCCTTTACAAACTTCTTGTACATGTTACTGAAAGCCATGAGAAAAAAGCATGATAAAATAGGTTTACCTATGTTGCAAAGCAATACTTAATGTGGAGTTGAAAATTTGATTTCCTTTTTGCTGGTAACTTTTCATCAATAGCAACAAAGTTAATTCATAACAATTCTTGAAAAAGAAATCAGAAAGCAGATCATACTCACTATGAGGTAATGAGTATCCAGAAGAAGGTACATATGGAGAAATAATGCAGTGCAATGCCAATTATCTGACATGCCATCACATGTACGGTCATCCGCACCCCGAGTGTGAAGGTGAGCGTCAGCAGCATCAGGCTCAGACACAGGTTAGCCACCGAGTGCTTGGCCTTACCTGGCATCTTAAGGTCACTGAAACAGGCAAGGTCACATCAAGGTCATTCTAGGTCAAGGTCTGCCTACAATTGATTATAGATTGAGGATTAAGAGGGAATATGTGGCTGAAAATTAAAAAAGTCTCTTTTTTTTATGAGAATGGCATGGTTATCATGACTACTTTTAAAGACATGTACCCCTGGCCTATATAATGATTGTACATGTACAAGCAAATGCAAATTGTCAAGCAAATATAATAGTAAGATGGGCGGTGGTGTAAATGACTATATCAATGAGGCCTTACCTATGACAACCAGCAATGGTGCAGAAAACAGCCAGAGTACACAGGACAAGGATCCCACTCCCAGCATACACGGCCGCAGGAAGTGTGAACATGTATTTGTACCACACAGCACCCCTCACTGCTGCAGACATGGGGCTCTGAAATATATAGCAAAATTTATCAAACAGCCCCCTTTGCTTTATAGACAATGGGTCTGAAATATATAGTACATGGTTATACCAAACAGCCCTCTTTACTGTATAAACATGGGGCTCTTGGATATACCGATAAATATATATCTAGTACATGGTTGCACCACACAGAGACATGTCCTTATAATACATCACAGAGTACCCCTCCCAACCTTCTTACTACAGTAACAACAAAGGCATAGAAAATAAATCTGTATGGACCCCTAACTGTTATGGGATACAAGACACCATATTTCCATTACCCAATACCATACTGGTTTAATTTGAGATGCACTGTTTGGGATTTTTGCACATCATATTATGAGGTTTTGAACAATTTATGGGGTTCAGGAGCGCAGCGACCGTAGCAACTTCATTATGTTTTCGGTTTGTCAGTGACGTCAAGGTCACTTTGTGACGCAATTTGTGATGTAATACGTCAGCCATGATGTCACACGTCGGCCGCAGAGTGGCAAGTCGTGCAGGAGGGATAGGAGTGGCAACTCCTATCCGTGGTCCTTGCCACATTTTTCTTGTTTTCATACGCCACTATAACAGCTCAACATACCAGGACTTTATATAGCAGTTTATATCTTGACCATGTACACATACAGACCATCTGGATCAATACTAGACTATCCTCTTACATTTGTCATCATGAGAGGTTGGATTAGGCCCACAATGGCCAGCACAAAAGCGCTCTTACAGATTAATTGCTAATTGATATAGGGCCTAGGCTTATGAATATTCAGCACACGGTGCGGGGTGTCAGTTTTACACAACAAGGGACCGAGCCAGCAATTGTATCAATTATTCTAGTATAACTTGATTCATCTCACTTGCAAATGGCGACAGGCACGATTCATTATGGATTTGTTGCGTGGGATTGATGACTGTGGGTATTTTTAAATCAATGGGAACCAGAATATTGATACCATGATTACAAAATGTTTTAATAAGTGTGTTTTTCTTTATTTCTTTTGAAGGAAGTTTCTTAGAAAATATAGAACAGCATTTTGCAATGCAAGTAACTCGAAAGGGCACTTAATCTCTTCTTTTAGGCCCCTTCTGATACTAACCTCATGTTTTCTTCGAGCGTTATCACTGTCAATGGTTAAGCCTATGGAGAATGCATCCATTATCGCTCGTATGTTTCATTGGCGAATAACTCCTCTTTTGGCGAGTTAAGCATTGCACAATACCAGGAGGTGTTGAATAATGATCCATATTAACCATAAAAATGCATGAGACAGTGTAACTCTCCTCCATTTTGTTAAAATCCAGCAGTTTCGATAGCACCGTGAGTCGATCATCTCACTGTCCACCATTTTGGATTTTGATGTTCTGTGCGTATGCGTGACCCCTCCTTGCCGGAAGTAGCATTTTTGACGGAGAAATGATATATTCTATCGATTTAACTTGAAATTAATGGCTTTTTGAATACAATCCATGCCTCTTTGGCAATATCAATCGAATTGAATTGAATACACCCTATCTTTTTACTGTTATAGCCCCACAAATCGATCGTCTCGCTGTCCGCCATGTTGGATTTTGGTTCTATCTGCGCATGCCTGACCCAATTTCCATGGTTATTTGGGTCAATTTGCACAACCACGGCTTTGTGATGCGAATTAACGACAGGGCGAACACGTAACTTTTTACATTTTTAATCAAACATATCGATTCAAATCATATCCTTTTGCCATTCTTTATCATATTTCTATATTATAATTTACAAAAAAATCGATATCCGCCATGTTTGTACCGAAATTACGAGATTGGAGACGCGCTGACGCATCGAATTACGGCAAATTCATCAATTATTTGCACCACTCCATACCAAAAGCGAGGGAATGTTTGGTTATTTGCACCACCTATGGGATTTAACATGGGCTAAAAGCATCTTATTTTTTTCTCTCTGTTAGTCTACTGTTAGGAGGCACTGAATTAGGGTGTATTTTTACCCGACTCTTATAACCCGTCTTTCGAGTTAATAAAGGATGAATGTCTATCTGACCACCTTCTCTTCTATAGAGAAAGCAGCAATGTGATTATGAGGGCCTGAGATCTCTTTTTCAAAAATCAACAGGGGAGGGGTGGTATATTTGGGGGAAGTAACACAAAAAATCAGACTAAAGTTTGAGGGGAGGGGAGGCGATAAAGCCTGTGTGTAGATTGAAGGTGGAGGGGGGGGGGGATTTCAGGCCCCTCCAAAGGGGGAGGGCCGTAAAAATGTCTGCCCAGGCACACAAATATCCACCACCCCTCCCCTGTTGTTAATCAGATTCTTCTGCTTGAGAAAGTACCAAGCTGCATTAAGAAGGACCATATGTTAGAACTACATCAAAAAGGGGTTTAGTTGACTGTGAACTTGATCGCGTTTCTCACCTGCAGAATGGCGAAGTTGGTCATGTGGTTACAGGCCATGACGGTGATGTTGCCCACCTCCTGTCTCACGCTGCAGCCCTGGGAGTCCCATGCACCCAGACCATCTGCCATACAAACAAGCCATAACTATCACAATTCTTACTAAATTCAAGAAACCAAAAAAGCCATATAGAACAGTTTTAAACCTTCATTTCAAAATTCTATAGCTCTCAGACTGCATTTCACTCAGCGTTACTTCTTGAAATACAGCCTATTTAAAGTTCTCGATAAGACAGTTCAGTTTCCAGCACTTCCTGTGAACTTTATTCTAGAAGTTATTAAGGCTTTTACAATGCCAGTTGGAAAATTGATCAAATTCTGAGACATAGGGGATCTATTAGAATGCTACATACCTTGGAGAAGGAAGTCCCAGTATGCTGCCTTGTGGTACACCCCAGGTTTCCTCGTCACCAAACTGACTACCACTGGGTCTGTTAGGTTATCCACCACCGACACGCCAACTGTAATCAAACAAAAAAGATTTATACAAAGTTTGATTAGATGAACTAGTTGAAATCAATTAGTCATATAGTTCTATCAAATGTTTTTTTATAGAATATTACCTCATATCAAATATTGGTGTTTGTAAATATTTATCTCTCTGAAGAGGGATGAAGAAACACTTTTTCTTAAATAAATGCCATTATGGGTCTAAAGTGATGAGTCTAAAAATTAACAACTGACAAATCTATAAAACAGCAACCGATTCGATATTCTCTTTAATTTGAAACTCTACTCACCTATTTTGGCGGATATGACATTGGTAGTAATCTCCAGTGGCTGCTGTTTAAACTTGTGTCGGTGTATGATGGGGAAGAGGCGCGCATTGCGGTAGGTGATGAACTGTAGTGTGAAGGTGTTATCTGAACACACTGGGTACACACAGCGCACTGTCTGGAACACAGTCGCTGGTACATGGATGAAGGCCTCTACCTCCTGTACAAATAGATAAAAGGCTATTATCATATGGCTTCCATCTTTTATAGGAACAGGTAAATTGTATTGGAATTGTATACTAGCTCTAAAATATAGGGATTGAAGGCTAAAATGTTATCTTTTTATCTCATAACTGTATTATGATATCTACTTGAAGTAAAAACAAGGGGAAGGTTTCTATATGACTTACACCTCCGAGGTTAAGGCTGAACTAACTATGTGCTTTGTACATTAAATGGGTATAGATAGAAGGTAATTATTGTATGGAACCAAATTATTGCAGACGACTTTACACCTTCACCATAATTATACTATACTATATTGCAATGCCCTCTTGGAAGTATCCAAGTCTATAATGTACAATGGAATAGGTGTATAAGGCTCACAGGACCTACAACCTATTTAACTGACTTCTAAATAGCAATAGATAGCTTCAAATAAATGGATACATGCCATTGGCAGATGTAAAAGAAACTTACTTTAATAGATTCAAACTATGTTGAAGAATTCTAAGATCATCAAGAACTATCCATTAATTAACCTAATTTGTGGGCTTGGGGCAACTTAGCTAAATCCATTCCTACCTACTGCTCTATATTAATTAGCCCAGCCTGGGGGTACCTCACATACAGTGAGACATTCCGCCAAGCCTCCCTCATACCCCTTCCTATGCCAGAGAAGAATTCAATTAGGCGACCTGTTTTTTCCCACACGTCTGGCATCCACTACGATCCAGCTCACAAATTGGACTAACTAGCTCTAAAACCACTCAGAGGAAAGCCCTGGGGTTGGTGGTTAAGGTACTGGAGGAGTGCAGGGCCACTTGGTATATATCAAAGCAGCCACACGAAAAGGGTGTCCTGGGCACGGTTGCACAGGGTAACCTTTTCCCTTGGCTGCTCATACCATCATGACATGGTTTCCAGTGTTTGCAGATACACAGAAGGGTTGACCCATGCGTCTTATGCAGATTATCCTTTCTGCATAGCCTATGTCATGGATATATGCATACAGCGTCATGTCTATATACCTACGCCTACCTCCTGGTAGCAATCTACAGCTTCTTGTGCTGTCTTGTGGTTTTCATAACGAGTGTTGAAGCGATTTATATCGCAGGTAACTCGGAAAGGTTCATACCAACAAGGGATGAAGCGATTTGAATCGCACCTAACTCTGACAAGTGCTTAAATAATAACTGAGGCCTGAAAAGGAACCATAAAATTGATCAAACCTTCACCAAGAGGTTAAATCCCCCAACAACAGCAAAATATTGAAATTTTGTGATGTCAGGAGTGTGGGAGTGTTGTGACAGTGTCAAACACTTCTCCGCCCCCCAATAAAAAAGTTAACAATAAGAGTGATAATGTGCCCATTCATGAAAAACACCTGTCTTCCCTGCTAAATAATGAGCCACAGTGGGTGACAGGATGTAGCTGACATCAGCACTGTTCTATAGAGGTGGCGGCTCCTGGTGAGAAATGAGTGAACTAGGCATACTGATGGGTTGTAGATGTCTCATATTTTAGCAGGGTAGGACACAGGATGTACTTAACATAGGTGGACCAATTATCAAAATCTCTCCCCTTTCAAAATATCTTTCCAGTCAACAAAAAAAACATTGTAAAACGTTTCAGAACGTTTCCCTATTGCTACTTATCATGGCAAAACGTTTTAAAACGTTAAAAAAAATGTTTGACGTTAAATAACATTTTTTTGTTGAGTGGGTTATCTATCGCTATATATTCAATTAATATTAAGTGTTAGAATAATGCTATCATACACAGTTATATCCTGCTATATTCAAAGTGGAATAAACCAAGAACACACTATGGTATAGAATATTCATCTCCCATTGCCCCTTAGCTGGAACACCTCAGTTCCCCCTGCTAATTAATGATCAATGAGACCATCACCCTGCTTAAAAAGGGTGGGAAACCTGACACCCTAAGCTGACACCCCCATAGGAATACATTGAGTGCACAAAGCATCTTGCACCCATTTTGAGATAACCTACTTTTTTGAAACCTTAATATCAGAAAGATAAGAACCAGATAACAATTATACCTCTATGATCCTGAATATGTACACTATTTCATGACAGGTTTCATTTTCTCTCATATTTAAGCATTTTCATGTTATTTGAGGTTGAAGTGAACAGTCCCATCTCTGATACAGGCAATTTAGTTTTTAAGTGTCACCCTGCCCCCACCTGTCTCTAAAAACTCAGAAAAGTAAACTTTCCGAGTTAATAACGATAAGCCCACTGTGGGAATCAATGAGCTGTATTTTCCTATGAAAGCCGTCATATTGAGAAAATGCTTGTAGATAGGAGACACTGAGACTTAACATTTTTTATAAAAAGGGTCTAAAACCCAAGGTGGGGCCAGGCCCTCTGTGGAAGCGGGTATTTATCATTTACGCTTGTTTTAAATTTAATTGTAAAGGACGCTACTTATTCCTTAAGAAGCTCTTGATAGAACTGAATATATGGTCTCAAACACTTTCATTTCTGGGATCGATAGAATTCAGTACCAATTCCAGTGCCCTTCAGCTGACACAGATACTTTTACTCAACTCCAAAATCACTCATCAAAGATTGTTGCTCCACGGGACGAGGACCCCACTACCAATATTATTACACTGGGATGAAAGTAACTGAGCACCAAAACCCCTGAAATAATAAATTAGAGCCCCTAATATGTAGGTATTATATTGTAGTAATGTATAGGTCTTTGGGACTTGAAAATCCCTGAAATCAGGGAAATCCCTGGAGACTTCCATTTTAATTTGATTTACATTTAAGTTCCCTGAAACCACTGTTCTACCCTGGAGCAATACATTTTTGTAGATGACCTACAGAAGGTGACCACTGACCTTGTCCCCCATCGTCATGTACTTGGCAGGGTTGGTGAGTGTGAAGTTCTCCTGTGGAGAGCAGAAGAAGGAGCTGTCGGTGTACACCTGGGCGGCATTGGTCGGTCTGAAGGCCACACAACTCGTGCTCTGGAATGTCTCCGGGTTTACTGTGTGCGCGAAGAAGGCGATATTCCTAGCATGTTTCTGGACGAGACGACGATCGGGGGATAATAGCTGTTTTGGTAGCTCCTCCACTGCACGCACCATCCTGGGAAGAAAGAAAGTGGGGCAAAGTCTTAAACTGGTCCAGATTGACATAAGGCAATAGTTCTAACAGAACACCCACTGATGAGTTATAGTCTTGCTCAATAGTAAACTTGGGCAGCTCTCAAATAAGACTGGATCTCTTTAAAACAATTCTATCAAACTACATAAAACTGCGATCAAGTTCATCCATCTTCATCATTGAGTAGTCCCATACCTGGTGCAGGCCTGTTTCTCCTTCTGTGCCTCGGCGAGCAGCTCAGGGGATGACCTCATTACAATACTGACTAGGTCCAGAATGATGTCACTCAGCTACAACCAAAACAACACACAGTTATATTATATGTCACAAGGCTATCTGAGTAATCTTCACTTAAGGATTGGGACTAATATACAGGATATACATAATGTGTTAGGGATATCTAGTCTAAGATATACCTCCAGTTTAACATCAGCTATTTATTTGTAACCATGTTGTGGGAACAAAAACACACAATTATTGTGTTCATATACCTTACAGACTTTTATGGCACATCATAAGAAAGGACAGAGGTTTTCTAGATTAACTATTTTTTTCGTTTCTTCCTTCTCCACTTAAGATAATATATTGCTTAGCCTATAGATGAGTTTTACTGGTGAAGGGCACACATAACTTCTTATGTTCTTATGTAATTAATTCAATGTATATCAAATGGAAATTCATATTTCTTCTTGTTCTTCTTTCTTATTGGTGAAGCTTAACATGAAGGTCTACATTGTCTCTTGTGTTGTGTCATTTCAAAGGCTTTCATCACAGTTCAATTTAAACATTTCGAATGCCTTCCACTGAATATACACATAGCTGGAGGAAAGCTCTATTATAAGTCATACTACCTTCTCTAAGACATTCCCTATATAGAAAAGGATTTCAGAAGATAAATAGATATAGCTGGAAGCAATGAAGAAAGGATTTACCTATATAACCTAAAGCAAATATATTTCTATGTGGCCTCCAGGGGACTGTGTATTGGCAATCTTCCCTTCATACAGAAGAAGTCCTTACCCATCAGTAGAGCTGACAGTGACAGTCCTTCTCATATATACATAGTTATGTCTCTTTGTCTGGACTACTGTATATATATGCCCTCTAGTCTAGGAGATACAGCATGATTTTGGGCACTTTTGGCAGAAAGCATGAAAGTTTGCACAGAGGGGCTTTTGAACATGCTGAATCCATTTCTAAGTGAAAACATCATTTTCGAGAAACGTTTCCCCTTCTAAATTGACTTTGAAAAGAAAAAGTAAATAATTCATAATAAATTACATTAAAATTCATTGAGGATGTAATGGGGTGGGAAAGAAACAGAAGGACAATAAAAGCCATATGTGTTCCATTGACATTATATTGAGTATGATATCATGCATACAAATTGTTTTTGTCTGAAATAGGGCCTGGAAAAGGTAGCCATTACCAAAATTCCTTATTTTTGCAATAACTCTGCAGGTGATGATGATAGACACTCATTTCAAGTGTCTACTAGCACATTTTCAGGGTCTAGGAATTCATTGGTAACATCCTGAATTTTCTCAGACTCACGCTAAGCCTATTATAGGTCTATTTCAGGTCGCCATTACCGAAATTCAGAATTTTTGCAATAACTTTGCTAATAAGACAGATAGACATTCTTCCAGTGTGGCTATATCCCCATGTTCGGGGTCAAGGAATACAATAGAAGCATTGTTCCTCCTCTCCTATGTACATCTATCAGCCTATCACAAGCCTGGACAAAGAAGCCATTTCCAAAATCGACCACTTTTACCATATTTTGCTACCAAGGCTAATAGTTGACCATCTGATGGGGCTCTATATCCACATTCATAGGGTCTAGGAACATTATAGGGGCATTGTTTCTCCTCTCCTGTGTATTTACTGGTGTATGATAGGCATGTGCAGGGCAGCCAATATTGAGATTCAAAGTCCATAATATCCATATTATCCCATCTAGGAACACAATTAAGGTGTCTTTTTAGTTATTCTGTGTATGAGTTGCTGAATATGGCCCTACTCATATCTATCTTATTCAAACTCATTGCTTTTTCCGTTTCTTCCCAGACTAGTGTTGGGGAAGAAAGCTTCCCCCCTCCCCACCCCATAAGCTGGGATACCTGAACCCTAGCAGTCAAGGTTTGCTCCTTACTGGCCTAATGATAATCAATCTAGAAATACTACACCTTCACTTAGATTATGTAGGCTTTTGTATATTTAAAGGTAATCTTTAAATTGAGCTGTATTTAGGCTAGCTTGCTTTTGCCAATTGGTCCCCAACATTTGCAGATAGATGCCTTTGACCAGTGTTTTGTGGTCACTTCAGATACCATTTTACCTAATCAGCATTTGTCATAAAATAGATAGGATGAGACAAAAATAGCTGCAGCATATGCTTCAGCTATCCATCATTTATGGTTAGTCACTTATGCTGGACTTTAAATGACTTGGTTTATCTTCAAATGTGTAAGCACTCCGAAATCTATGATGTCATAGGTTGTGTGAATGCTATTAGGATTAAGCACAGTCCAGGACAGGGGGAAGACACTGGCAACAAATTTGTAGAAAAATTCATGGCTTAGGGTCTTCATCTTGTGGGTGAGAATAAAATGTTTCCCTATTCTAAGTAACTGAGTACATTTATAAGCAAATATCTCTATGTTACACATGTCATACTCCAAAACTCCCAGTATAGTGGACTCAGGTCCTAAGATACATGCACAGTCATGTTGCAATTATCTGACCACTGCTGTCACAGCACGAGGGTGGCTGGAAGTTGGATCAACTGG
This sequence comes from Acholoe squamosa, assembly GCA_949317995.1. Classification (NCBI taxonomy): domain Eukaryota; kingdom Metazoa; phylum Annelida; class Polychaeta; order Phyllodocida; family Polynoidae; genus Acholoe; species Acholoe squamosa. Next base: position 59,402,219 of record OX439043.1, read on the forward strand.
CAGTTTGAAGCATGCTCGGAGAGGATGGTTGGGGTGGGAGGAAAGGGTGCTAGGTTAGCCATGACAGATTAGAAAAATAATGTTCAACAGTGTCTACACTGTTAAAGAGGTAGATATGGGGGTATTCTAATAACAGCGACAAAGATTTGTTTGTTTTTTTGTTTAGTTTTACGTCCGGGGGCCATCGAGGAACTCAGACATTCAAGAATTTTAAACTATTCAATAGTAATGGTAGGCTGCGGGCCTACCTCGGGTTTGCGCATATGAGTGGGTGGGTGTGTGTGCACGCATGCATATATTTATGAGTCTGCTTGTAGCAGTGGGACACGGCTCGTAGCGGTGAAATACCACTCGTGGCTCAAGGCCCCTCTTTATCGTGCTGCCTCACGCAGGTAACATGTCGCAAACTGTAGACACATCACCCGGTCGGTCACATTATCCTGACACCGACGGACCAGCCCAGCGACAAAGATGTTCAGCCATCCAATAAAAGAATAGTGACCTGTGGGTGGTGACCCATAGAAAAGGCTCACCAATAAGTGAGATAATTATTGAAAGTTTCTTGATTTCCAAGGCAGGTAAGGTCATAGTAATACCCAAGAAGGATGATGAGACTGGGGCTTTACCCTGTTAGTTTTTAGACTGTTAAGTCTCTAATTTCTGAACCTGAAATCTCTATAACTGGATTACCACAATCTAATGTTGAATAGACAGACTGTTTTCCAAATTCATTGACTGGGACTGGGAGCCAAACAACTGGATTATCAGAGGCAGTTGTAATGGTATAAAAGCCATTCCCAGTTAACCCTGACTGTAAGGTGAGGGATCGAATTATCACAGGCTGGATTATTGTGACTCCATTGTATACTGCATCTACAAAGGGCCTGGCTAATGACTTCATCATGAGGGGTGCAGTGCTTAAATTAATAGTGGTCACTCTTTTATAAGGGACCAATTGACACCTACAGGAGGAAGTCTAATCAAGATGATACTTGCCAAAACCACAAGGAAGGCCCCATTGTGTGAAGGCATTGGTAGCAGGTGGGGGTAGTTGTACATACCTATCATACACCAATAAAAATACGCAGGAGAGGAGAAACATTTCCCCTATAATGTTCTTACACCCTGAGAATGTGGATATAGAGCCCCATCAGGTGGTTGACTATCAGCCTTGGCAGCAAAATATAGTAAAAGTACCGTAAATCCTCGCGTATAGGACGCCCCTCACATATAGGACGCTCCCAGTGTTAGGAAAAATCATATAGAACAGATCTAGGGATAAATTTTGGTCACTGTTCTATTGTGTAAAATCCTCGCATATAAGATGCACCCTAAGTTTGGCTTGATCCTATAGGACCCAGTGGGTGTAATTTTGGTGTATAAGCTGCGTCTTATACACAAGGATTTACGGTAGTCAATTTTGGTGATGGTTTCCTTGTCCAGGCTAATGATAAGCTGATAGATATAAATAGTAGAGGAAGAACAATGCCTCTTGTATTCCTTGACCCTGAAAATGGGGATATAGCCACACTGTGTGAATGCTTATCTGTCTTAATAGCAAAGTCATTACAAAACTAGTGAATTTTGGTAATGGCGATCAGAAATAGACCAATAATAGGCTTAGTGTACTTCTGAGAAAAATAAGGATTTTACCAATGAGTTCCTAGACCCTGAAAATGTGCTAGTAGACACTTGAAATGAGTTTCTATCATCACCACCTGCAGAGTTATTGGAAAAATAAGGAATTTCGGTAATAGCTACCTTTTTCGGCCTCTATTTCAGAGAAAAACAATTCATATGCATGATATCATACTCAATATAATATATTTCAATGGGTAACACATGTCTTTTGTTGTTCTGTCTATTTCCCACCCCATTAAATCCTTAATAAATTTTGATGTGATTTTTTATGAATTATTTACTTTTTCTTTCCACTTGAAATGGATTCAGCACGTTCAAAAACTCCTATATGCAAACTTTCATGCTTTCTGCCAAAAGTGCCAAGGTTGATGCTATATCTCCTAGACTACTACGGTCTACACAGCCCACTGATGAGTAACTTCAGCTACTATTTCATATAGAAACCACGATAGAATTCCTTTACAATTTTACTTTCATATTCTCTTTAATTCAATACCTACTGTAAAACCCCACATATAAGCCTCAACTTACAGACCATTTCAGAGGCCTACTGCGGCTCATAGCATATTCCTGATCTTATGGTGCGGCTTATACTTGGGGTTTTACTTATATATACTTTGGCAAGGAATGGCGACCATTTCAGACCCATTATGCTGTTTATAGTATTCTCCCAAAGTCAGGGTGCGGCTTATGCACATGTGCGGCATATACTTGCGGTTTTATGCTACATATTTCTGTCTCGACCACCCATAGTCACTGACTATTTGAAAACAAATCTTTGACAATTCAGCAGTTCTCTTTTATACTTATTGCACTTCTGCCTGCTATTTACACATTTACAGCTATCAAAGTCTTGCCTCTGTGGTTTGGACCTATTGGGTGCGTCTCAAATTTCATATGGTGAGAAGTGGGATGCCATGTGTACACGTCAAGCATCATGGCTTTATGGTTATTTCTCCAATGCCATTCTCCGTTGATGTTCTTTACACACAAACGGATAATAGGGCAAATAATATGCAACCATTACTTAACTTTACAGAACCTCTCACTACTAGTATGCTTACATCCAATCAAAATAGCTGCGAGACTGACCTTTTCGTTGGTGCGGACCTGGTGGCTGAGTGTTTCTACAATGGCGGACAGGTAAATGATGTCCATCTTGTCGGTGATCACCTTGGCCGTGTTAATGTAGCGTTTGAGTTGGTCAGCACGGTTTACTAACTTAGTCATGTTGTTCAGGTCCGTCTAAAAAAACAAGATGTCATTGATTAATCATATGGACGCACCAGTACTGTTCTACACATACGAGCAGATATTTATTGGCATTTGGAAGGACCTTTGATTAACATACACATTATTGATCTAAAATGACAGACTAAGTTTACATTGTTGATTGCATAATAAAACCCAGTTCTAAAAAGAGAAGCTTAATGCTTGCTTAAAGTTATTTGGTTTTTTCTTTCTATTTTTCATTTTTCTTTTAGGGCCCCTTGGTCGTGTAATACTGGAGTGCTAGCGAATCTGCCCATCAGCACTTTATTACTGCGCCATGTCGACCCCAAGGGTGTGTATAAGGGGGTCTAGACCCTTAAAATCGCCAGTGTGACATGGCCTTTTCTTAAAATCGACAATGGACATAGAGCTCTAGTGACCAGGACAGGGGAGAAGAAAAGATAATGACATGGGACATGGTCCTTTTAAAATCGACATGTGACATGGAGCTAAGTGACAAGGACAGGAGAAATTACAAATTTAGTGACATGTGACATGGGCTTTTCTTAAAATCGACAAGTGACATGGGGACCCCCCATCTAGACCCCCTATAAGCCCTGAGGGTCGGCATGATGCACGAATGTGCGAGTAACTCGCCAGGGCCGTATCCATGTACCATGACGATTGATGAGCATGATGTATCAATGTATTGGCAGCCCTTTGATAAAGAGTTAACCGTTTAACTCCCTTTACTGCATACATGCAGTGTTATGGTAGTATATATGGGAAAAACAGGGATTTACAGGGTTAAGGTGACCCACCTTAGCATACTGCTCCAAGACACGTGTGACCTCAGAAACAAACTGACATTGTGACGTGTCCAGGTCCTGCCACTCCCCACTCTTATCACACTTATAGAACGCGTGCGGCTTCTGCGTCCCTGTAAACGTCGAACTTGGACCACTCGGACACTCCAGGTCGACACGTACTCCTGACACGATCTTAGGCCAATAGAAAGACCCCTTGTTCGTCACTGTGTTAGTGGGCGAGCAGTAGATGGTTTCATCTGACATGACGACGACGTTGACGTCCTTGGTGACGTTACCGCGTGACGTACGCACAAAGCACGTCCAGACGCCAGAGTCAGACACCCTGAGGTGATCGACGACCAGGCTGGTCGTCATTTCCGTCATGTCCGTGGAGTACTGAGTGACGACGTGAAGTCCCAGTGTGACGTTGGTCGTCACCGTGACGTCATTCCGCACCCAAAAGAGACGCATGGACGAGTCAATGACAGAGGCACGGCATTCAAATGGCAGCCTGTCTCCCTCAAAGACGACCTGACTGGTGCTAGGTGTTAACTCAAACCGTGGCAGCTCCACCGGCCATTCTGTAAGAAATATAAAGGGAAAACATTGATTAATCACAACAACGCAATTGACTAGGCCTACATGGATCAATGGTATGGGGACACTTGAAGAAGAAGATCGTGGTTCTTTACATTTATGTACATTACAATCCTTGTTAAAAAAAAATAAAATAAAGCACAAAACTCAACAGAACACATGTATACAGTTCTTGTCAGAGCATTTCAGTACAGCAAGTTGCCTCAACAATAGGACCGACCGAGTCACTGCCCCCCCCCTCCTCCCACTGAGAAGAGAAGGCGAATAAATGGCTGTTAGAGGAGTCTTATGTCCACAAGAGGTTTGGTACATGGTATTACTGTCCAAATGGAGCTATAGAAGAACAAATTAGTCTACTCTGTGAGCAGATGGCGCTCTATTCAGGTCAGGGAGAGACGCTCAGGTAGGTACTCAGCATGAGCAGTTGTTGTTCTCGGGCGATGATGAACCTTGTGATCTATGTTTTATTTTTGATGACCATCTAATGTTGATCCAAAATTCTTGGAATAAAGTATCTGCGAGGAGCAGGACAGCAGCAGGGATCTCCCTCCTATTTGTCCGTACCAAAAGACTTTGTCTTCTTACTTTAGTTTGGACCGCAGATTTTGCTTACAATAGAGGCTGCGCCCCTCCTTTTTTGGGCAGCACTCCCTCTTTTTCCAAATCCTGGGGTGTGTATGTAAGAGGGGGGGGGGGGCGGGTGAAAGGACTCGGCAATGTGAAACAATCATGAACCTAGTTACACAAATCGTTCACAGAGGGAGCCACTAATAAAGGATCACTTTGTGTTTGATGAGGTTATCAATTAGTAGCCGTAGGTGACACGTGCCGCTCGTAATGTCACATAATGCAACCCTCACAGCTGTCCAGCATTGATGTTGTTCGGTCTATGGGCCTGCTCCATGCCCTCACATTCTCAGGACTAACATGTAAAACTGGGTATGCATCTTTACAGTGTTCTTGTTAGCAACGCAGATATAGAAACTTTACATTAAATTTAATTGAGCACTTTCGGTTTCACGGTTCATTTTATTTTAAAAAGATCTGTATTCTTGTCGCTTGAACTTATTTACCTTCTAGCTCCTACATAGGCGTATGGCAAGGCTCACTATTTATCAATGACATGCCTGAGTCCCATTTGGCCTAACCTTAGTATCGGCCATTTTGTCACTCCATTCTGTCACCAGTGTCACCCCATTTACATGCCCCTTACACAGCAGGAGTCCGCCGGTATGTGGAATATCCATGATCCACTTCAACCAAGTCGGATTTACCACAGCCAAATATCCGCGCGTCCCTAACTAATCCACTCATAATCCGGCCAATCCGCGCTCACACACACCCATGCTGCGGGATTAATCTGCACGGTTACCATGGCAATGAGGATCCCCCATTCGCACAGACGCCATTTGCAGCATTTCCATACCAAAGCACTTTTGGCGATTATGGGTTTGAGGGAGACAGAGGACAGTCCGACTGCGCACTGACCTTTTCACCAAATCTTGTCACCAGAGGGGGTAAAGCGACACTGTGGACGCTGGGTAATGGCGTCCATGAGAGACGCTGAGTGAATGTGCGCTGTGTCACGACCATTTAGTTGTTTGTCGGCGGGACATTTCAGGTCCTTAGGCAATGGACTACCATTGATGTCCAATATTGCTGTTCTAGACTAAAGAAGAGAACAGGGTGACATAGCACTCAAAATATAGTACAGCATTTTGTAATGCAAGTAACTTGAACGGGCACTTAATCTCTACTTTTTGGCCCCTTCTGATACTAACCTCATGTTTTCTGCGAGCATTATCACTCTCAATGGTTAAGCCTATGGAGAATGCATCAATTATCGCCCATATGTTTCATTGGCAAATAACTCCTTTCCTGGCGAGTTAAGCATTGCACAATACCAGCAGGTCTTGAATAATGATCCATATTAACCATAAAAATGCATGAGACAGTGTAATTCTCCTCCATTTTTGTTATAATCCAGCAGTTTGCATGGCACCGTGAGTCGATGGTCTCGCTGTCCGCCATTTTGGACATGGTTATTTGGGTCAATTTGCACGACCATGGCTTTGTGATGCGAATTAACGACAGGGCGAACACGTAATTTTTTACATTTTTAATGAAACATATCGATTCAAATCATATCCTTTTGCCATTCTCTATCATATTTCTATATTATAATTTACAAAAAATTGATATCCGCCATGTTTGTGCCGAAATTACGACATTGGAGATGCGCAGACGGATCGAATGATGGTAAATTCATCAACATTCATCATTATTTGCACCACTCCGGACCAAAAACGCGGGAACGTTGAACGTATTCGCACCTCTTATGGGATTTAACATAGACCGGAAAAGCATCTTAGTTTTTCTCACTGTTAAGAGGCACTGAATCCATCAATTCTTTAACCGACTCTTATAACTCTGTTCGAGTTAATAAAGCTTTCATGCTAAGAGTCATTACCTCTTAGGTATGATCTAAACCAGTGAAACTAGCTACGCCTGGGGCCTATATCCGACCCCCAAATAAATCCACACTTGGTCGCCAATTGGCTTCCAATGGAATATTTGATGGCTGCATGCTTAATCATGTCTTAAAAGTATAGAAAGCAATAAACTGATCATACCATTAGACTGGGGAGCCTCTTCTATTGGTTAGACTACATATTACAAAATGATCCCCCCCCCCAGATACTTGTACCTGCATCTTTTACTTTACTAATATCAGAACATTAAATGGGCCTACTTGATTGACTTTTGCCTTTTTAATGTGGTTTTCTTATAGTAGCCTTAAGCCTGTGCGCTGCATGGTGTAGAATTACTTAGGAGATCATCCTTTCATCCTCAACATCTGAGAATTGCTGATAAATTATGCAGAGTGTCTCATCCCCTGCAGGTGTTTGTAAAAGGAGCAGTTCGCCACTCCTATGATGATAGGACTTCATATTAGGCTATATGCAATCCTAGCCCGAGCCTTCTTTTTCATCAATGGCAACTCTATAGTACAATCATAACCTATTTGGAAAGCCCACAATGGATACCGTTATGCAGACAATTCATCACAGGTCAATGCATTGCCGCATTGCTGTGTTATGACTTGTATGGATCGGAAATGAACTCAAGGGTTTTTTTTTGTTGTTTTCCTTTGCCTTGATCTTATTGGGTCACATAGGGTCTAATTTGTAGCATAAAGGCAGGCATAAGTTTGCGTTTTTCTCTGACTTGTGTGCTACTGTAACAGTTATAAGCCATTGCCTTGGGTTCAAAACGAATGGAAAACTGTATCGCCTATCCCTGCATGCCGTGGTCCATTGTCTATGCACTATATACAAATACAATTTACAACTCTTATCCTCTCAATAAACCAACAGCTCGAGCACCCCACAGGGTATTTACAAAATTGAGTTTAGGAAAGTTTGTCCCCAGCGGCGGGGGCAGCAATGCCTGGAGGGGCCATTCCTCGTTAAATCCACCACAGGTTGTCTCAATTATTCAAAAGGTGACACTCTTCATTAAACCCGGCCACTTCTCTTTTTTTCTTTTTCACGCCAGAGGATTCCTAACCTCTAAAAGACGCCTCCCTTTTACTAGGACTTATCGGTATAATGGGGAACCAAAATGAAGTATGGCCTCATTGTTTGCCCTCACAATGATGAATCCAATCATCAAGGGTAAAGAGTGACTGAATGATGATTGTTTAACGCCATTTCAAAAGCTAAGCTGATTTAACACTACATTATACATCAACTGGTGGAATGTATGTGTGTCCATGCACATGTAAAAATGCACCAGACACACAGCGTGGACAGAAAAGTGAGATTAAGACCCTTTTAAGATGGCATAGTGAAGCCCGCCAGGGTAAAAGGTAGGCAATCGCTATAATCGATCAGCTATCAGACAGTGTTGTAGGTTATACTTTATCCTACCCCGTCCATCCCAGCAAGTCTTACACAACATTCTAAATCCATGAGTGATCAACATGTGACGGATTAAAAATACAGACTTCTTTACTATGGCTACTCCATGTTTTACCATTGAGTCATTTCAGTCTCAATATGTCAATATTGAGGTGATACTCAGTCTAACAAAGCCTATGCCCCAAAAGGGCCTATACTACATTAAGCCAGCCTTAGTCATAATTGGAGACAGAGAAGTGCAGTCAGTAGAATGACCACATTAGAGATAAGACCCCATTGACAGTGAATGACATTTGCTAACGACATCTAAAGCAAATTGAGGCCTTAGATGCAATCTCAGGCAACTCAGTCTATAATGTGAAGAAAAGACTCTCATGACTGTCCAGACGTGTAGGAAGAAAATCTTTATGGGGGGGGGGGCTGGCTATATTCTTTTTATATAGGTTTATATAGAGGACCTTCCCATTATTGGGCGGGGGGCCCTTTGTTTTTCCGACGCCACTGCTGTCGCACAGCAGGAAACGCCATCAGGGTTACCAAATTACAATTACAATTTGTATGTCATATACTTCAAATCACCATAACTGTTTGTAGGGTGCCAAAACACAGTATACTACTATACACATAATATATAGATATAATAGAGCTTATGGAAAAGGTCCAGGTCTGACCAGTCGCACCCTCACTCACCCTCTGGTGCCTCATCAGACTCGGGAGGTGAGGTCTGGGGTCTGTGTTGCTGACCTAAAGCAACCTCCCAGGACTCATCAGGTCTTATCACGACATACTCAATTAACTCACGGTGAGTCCTCAGGGGCCTCCCCTCCATATAGATGACTATAGTCATCTGTATGGGAGGCAGACATAGGTATAGTCGACGGGATATGTATTTGGGCATTCCGGGACCTAGTGAATGTTCAAGTATAGGACCTAGACTATTCCTCTCAGTTTTCCCTGATTTGTGGGGAAAATGGTTTTGGTGAAATAAAAACCAGCTTGCATTTGGGAAAGATTTAGAAGGAAGATTTTATTGATGACTTCGCATCATTTGAAAATAAATCTACAAAGGTAAGCTAGCCAGAGCGAATCCCGTGGCTACAAAACCCTAGACACTACTGCCCCCCCCCCCCCCAACTTCTCGCCTGTCCCTTGTGCCCTACAAAATGGGACAAATCATTGGCCGCTTGTTCCGGGTCGGTTAGGGTTTGCTGAGTCATCCCGCCCCCATTATCGCCCCCTAAAAGGTCCACTGCCCCGTGCATCCAGGCGTAAGTGACCCCTTCTCCTCACCCATTCCCTACATCCTTCAAGTGACCAATCCACCAGTCCTCATCTCGCTTAACTCTTAATTCCCGCACACTTTGCCTAACAATACCCCTAAATACCCAACACCGTGCATCCAGAGGGTGCGTGTGGGCTTTATGAAGTCATGACTGGCGTTGAAAGAGTTACTGATCAGGCCCTGTCTTGGACAAATCGAGTTAACCACCATTACTCTTGTCGACGCATGCGGCGTGAGAAGGGTCTGCCCGAGGCGCCACCTCACGGCGAGTGTTGACAGGGTTTGGAGGGTAGTGCCTGATGGCATGTCAGTTCAGCAAAGTGTAGTGATTGCAAACAGGAATTTGGTAGAAGCCTGGAAATGGATGCAGGGAAACGGAATTGAAGCTAGTAAAGATAAATACAGTTGTGGTTGAGTGAAGCGTTTCGTGATGCACTTGTTTCGAGGTAGCCAGTTAGATGCCTATACTCGGGTAAAAAGTGACGCAGGGGTTTTAAAAAGTGACGCTCATGAAATAGGGGTTCTAAAAAGTGACGGATGGCAACACTATCAGAAGTTCCCAGTAGATTGGCATATACATAAAAGGTGACCATCCTTTCTAAAAAGTGACGGCGTGATGTCCTAAAATGTTGAGCACCCATGTATAGGCACAGTTAGTCAACTGAAGAGCCCATTTCCTTTCTATTCTGTGGGCACTGGGCAAGAGTACAGGGTAGACCTGTCTTTTCACAAATATTTAGTGGGCACCTCCATATAGGAAGAAATGGAATCAAATCAAAAGACAAGAGGGGATATTTGTAGGCTGAGGTGTGAGAATAAAATGACCTGCTGTGATGTCACAGGCTGAGGGTCAAAGGTCAGAGCCTCATTCCCAAGTGGCTGTCGGTTGTGATTATAACGAGACGAAGACAAATGGGCAGTCCTAATTTCCAGTCCGCTCCATTGGTTACGATTGCATGAGAAGAGCTATGGAAAAAGATCGGCTGTTTTCCATTATCCACTGCATATGGAACTGTTATGAACAAGATCTAGTGTTTTACATTATGGCCTCTTATCAGTCTGAACGTAATCAGATTTATGTTTCCTCTGTTGGGAAGCTCAGTCCTGGGTAATCACCAGCACCAAATGTCTACACATCAACAAAGAGGACTTGGCAATGAGATCCAAATGCTTGGAGTCGATCGGCCTGAAACAAACTGGCATTTTATTATACTACTAGCCTGTGTGTCCTGCCTCTATGTGACAGTTTTATATACTACTCACAGATGTCAACTGTGAGTAGTATATATAATTTGGATACTTTGTACTACATATATACACATGAACTTGTGGAACTCCCACTTCAACTGTAGATCTAGCAATTGTTATCTCATATAATTTATATAGGCCTACATCTGTGATTTCCATGCATTGTTCTTATAAATGACAGACCCTTCATGCAGTAGTACTGGAGACTGGGCAATAATTCAGTAGGCGACTGGGAGTGGCAGTTCTTTTGGCAAACCACTGTGCTGAAAGCCCTCAGATAATTCCAGGTGAATCTAAATACATAGGTCACATAGAAGACTGACCGAAAAATATCCACTAGAATCTGGGCAACCTCTAGTGTGTATTTAGTGTGGGGAGCCTAATCACTGCTACGAGGTGGTCTGTCTGATGATCCACACATAATATCCTGGCTGCTGATATGTAGCTACATCACACGTCTTCCACCCTTTGTGGACAGTAAGGTGAGTGTGTTGTGAGCACGGTTACATTGTACATGTGTCATGTTCAACCTGTGGGGGTGTATCAAGCCTATAGGCGTGGTGCACCGATGCTACACAAGTGGCAGATCCAGGATTTTGAAAAGAGGGATGCCCTTCTTTTAGCCGTCATTTGTGGCTAAATTTGAGGCATAAAAGAGGAAAACATAATCTTAACGACCGGCAAAAAGGAGGGGGGCTGTCTAAATCCGCCACTGCAAAATGGTGCTCCATGCATCATGGACATAGTGCCTTACACTGTTATCTTTCCTTCAGTGAGCTAATATACACACTACACTGTGAGGGATTGATACTGATAGACACCTTTGCCATCACCACACAAATTAGGTACTGTTATCAGTGTTTATTACGGCCGGTATCTGGGCAGACACACCCAGTCACACACCACCTGTAACACAGGTGGTGCCTATAGAAGATTGCTGTAGATTGAATACTCCTGATAGGGATGGGTGGGATATAAGGTAGGCTATACCGACAAAGCGGGATTAATTATCAGCCGATGCAATAATTCCAACTACATGTATTCACTGGTGACCTTCCGGAGGTCAGATCTAATCTAATCTAATAATTGTTATCAGTGATAACCGCCGGTAACCAGTTACAGCGATGGCTGCGCAAATTAGACATCCCTCAGCCCTGGTATACCGATTTGGGCATTTTTTTTTTGTCTTTAATATGAAATGTAGGCCTAGCTGTAAAGTAATTCAGATTAAAAGATCTTATTGGTGTCATACTAGGTTGACCAGCCTGTCGGAAGCTGAGGTAGAAGACTAGACATACCGGTCCCCACAGGGCTGCATACTGACAACTGTTGGTACTATGTCGGTTTATCTACACCCACTTCTTTACCCGCCAAATCCAGACATGGACTCATTCTGCACAACATTCGCTGGTCCCCTCCGACCTGCCACTGCGGGACACGTGACTCAGCACATCTAGCAACACTAGTCCCGCATACAATGGCCCTTCATCCTATGATTGGCTGATAACATTCCCAATTTTAGACAAACATTAACTCATCGACAGTAGACCTCCAACATGTTGCGTCTTCATATCTGTCATATTGCTGTGTCTATTAGAATGGCTACGTTCAGTCTACTGCGTTAACACCTTGTGGTATTTTTTGGTGAAACTTCTCGTCCCTCAGCCTTTTGGCGTTCCAACAAACAGGATGATTATCTGATAATACCGTATTGAAATTACAGTATGCGTTCTATACTTCTGAACGTAAAAAACTGTTTAAGAGAATTTCTGAGCTCAGTTCGCAGTACATGTGTCAAGGTTTTATAGTTAAATATTACAATTCGTAGGAGAGAAGTCTAGCGTTGTGAACATCATGACAGACGTTGACGAACAAAAGAACCAAATTTGAAACTGATTTGAAATAGTTCTAAAGTTTGATAATGTTACTCACCACAGTGGAGATCCTTCTTTTTAAGGCCTTTAATCGGTCGGCCTTTCAGTTCTGATGGTACAGCACAAGTTGTTCCAGAATTTATGCGCACATTGTTTTTCATCCATTTTACAATCCATGCCAAATGACAGTCGCACATCAGATATTCAGAGTCAAAGTCCCTGCAATAAAACAAACTTTTGATGAAACATGGATTCACATAAATAGATAGTGCTGCACATAATGTTGGGACATTCATGACCTGTAGCTGTGTGAGAACGGTTCAGTGTTGACCCATCTACCACTACTACAACCTGTAGACCTATTCCGAAGTAGCAGGTTGTAGCATGGGCGCGGCCATTGCTGGAGCTTGTTACCAGCGATTTCTACTATAAGACCTATCAGATGGGTACCAGTTGGCCCCCGAAGGACCGCAGTAAATAGATTGGAGTTCTCTCATTGGCTAATACTTAAACCTGCTAAGTCCATAAACCGACTTAGCTGGTTTGATTATCAACCAATCAAATGGCATTAACTGTTCACTGCGGTCCTCCCGGGGAGCAGGTGGTACCCATCTGATAATCGCTATCAGTGATAACCGCTGGTAATCAGCTTCAGCAATGGCGGCTTCCATGTGACAGTCCGCTACCTCAGTATACATGTACTACACTAGAGACATCGGTATCACTGAATAGAATAAAACCTCCCCCCCCCCCTTGCCCTTGACGAAAAGAAACCATGAAAGCATGTGCTACTGCAGAACACAATCAACACCCATTCAGGGCAGGACAAATATTTTTCCACTCTATGCCCTCCTCCAAACTACTACCAAAATGAGCAAGTCCTTCTCTAACCCAGTTCATGGTCATCTAAATGTGGAAGACTTCGTGTTTTATTGTTATCCATTCATCATCAGCAATTACAGTGCATAGGAATGGGAGAATCAAGCCACTTAGTCCCCCTGCCATGCCGGCTCTGCCCTTGGGGTCCTTCAGCCTCAGTGCAGCTCCCCCCCCAAGGGACTGTAAATACCTGGGTCCTTCCCTATGGATGAGCAGCACGGAGAAACCAGAGCTGCTCGTGCCTCTCTCCAAGCAGATTTTTGACAGGTACTCTTTGTTTCTTAAATTGATTAATGCTCAATTCGAAACTGACAGCCACACTGTGCCAGGGTCCATAGGCAAATGCCATGTTGCCCTCTGTCGGAATGAGTACTAGTAATTCAAAGCACCTGTAATTTGAAAACGGATGTTTATTTTTTTCTGAGGATAAAATCTTATTTCTCATAGCCAAAAGAGAGACTATTTTTCCATGCAGAGGATTAGACATGTAAACCGTATAAATTCATCGGACGAGCTTCCGTCACCTGTCTTAAAGACAAACACTACCCGGTACACAGAAGCCACCTGGAGGCAGAAATCAGAACACTGTTTTAATGATTTTTCCCACCCTAACTGGACCACTTTGCCTGTACATATTTTTCTCAGATCATTTCTGATCACTATAGATATATAAAAGGTGTTTATATGCCATTTGAATTCCCATAAGGCCCTATAGTTAAGGGGAAATTAATATTTTTTAAAAAAATCACAACTTTTTCATTTCAACCGTGACCCCCTATTTTTCTTTTTTCAAAATACTTGTATAGATGTCATCCATCTGTCCAGAGTCTTCTAGAAAAATCAACAGAGGGTCAGTATGTATGAGACATGATATGAAAAACAGTTTTTACCATTCGTTTCTATAGGCATTTTTCACTTAAATGGTCATACTGTAAAAGTATGCACCGTGACAGGGATTTTTGGATTTTCTTATTGTTAGTGCATCAAACTAATATAATCCAGAGTTATTTTTAGATTATCAGCAGTAGAACCCGGTCCTGGTATCTGGTAGCATTTGCCTTTAATCGATTTCCATTCTTCTCTCACTGAAAAAATCCAGGGACATGGTGAGCCAGAGGACCGTGACCCAATATCTACATGGAGAGTGCTCCTCAACAGTAAGAGCAGATCGTGGTTAGCTCACATAAGTTGCCTGGGCTGCTCCCCGTAAATAGAGCTACTCTTCTCAGTTACATGGGTACTCAGAGGTCTTTATGACCCAGCAGGCTGGTAAGTAAATACTAATGGTGGGCAGTAACTTCTGCTCAGACATGCTTCTATGATGGAGGAATAGCTCACAACAGCTCACCATAACTAAGACAGAAGCATTGCCAACAGTCACAGGACGCTCATAATTCCCATATTTGCCCTGTTGGTGCCACGCTCTTTAGTGTATCATGCAACGTGGTATGATGCATCAAAATAGTGCTGGCGAGTTACTCTTCAAACGGTCATGATGTATTAAAGCTACATGTATGTAGGGTCCAAGCATTGATGAACTACTGCCATTAAAGGAAGTATCATTGGCATAGGCACACTTGGGGCAAATTAAACAGGTCTCTTTGAATGAGTATTTAATTTATTAAGCGAATAAAACTTTAAAGTCTAATATAAAAATCCAGCCCTGAAAGATATACCTATTCAATAGCTCTCAACATAGTCTTAGAAACAAATGATGACTAGCAACTGCTTACTTATAATATTGAACTTACGATAAGACAGATTCATCAAGCATGATGCCAAAATGAAACTGGAATTGGTAAAACCAAATACATGCTCATATATATTTGAGCCAATGGGTAGGGCATGAAGTGAATGCTAAATCTGCACTCACACCTCAACACTATTTATGGGGCTACTGCCAACACAGACAAAACGAAGCCGTGGTTACATCGGGGAATTGCTCGCATTAACTCGCAGTAACCTCGGGTTGTGCTGAGTAGCTCACACCCCGGAGCTCACACCAGCGCCCAATGGCATTCTGCTCATAAAGCGCCGCTCCAGCTTTGATCCCTGCCTATAAAGCTATAACTACCAGCGCAGCACCAACCCCATCTGCTCCTGAGCAACTCGTAAACACAGCTACTATACAGAGCAGTTCACCGAGCACGACATGACTATAGTCAGTCTGTGAAGCGCTGACCAGCCTCTTTTAATATTGTGAAATAACTATGATTTAATTTCAGCTTACTTGTTGAAAATATGGACCAGCCTCATTAGTTTTGGTCTAAGTTTATTTGGTAACGATTTACACAAGTATAGAGTAAATATCAGATCAGGGTTCCCATGACATTTCCATGACTGTCCGTGACAAAAATTAAATTTGTCCCTAACACCAGGAAGCCCTTGCCTTGTATGCGAAGAAGTCCAGTCGGTTTTGCCACAGAATATTCAGTTCTCCCAATACCCATCATGACTTTCCCTGACTAACTATGAAAATTTCTGGAATTCCATGACATTTTATGACGTTCCCTGACAACTATTTATTCCATGAAATGACCTATATTTCATTATGCTTTGTTAATTTAGGGTATCTCATTGATACACTGGACATTGGGAATGTAATTCGGCGAGTCCCTTCACATGTGGTTGCCATGTTCTCTTCAATGCTGAGCTAAATCACCATTGATCAACTTTAGCTCAGAAATGGAGTATAGAACTGGACTAAGGTTGTATGTCTGGGACAAACAGATAGGCGCCATCCAGCAAAGAATAATTATTGTAGACATGGTAGGGATATACTGAACCTCAAGGGAATACACATGTCCCACTCTATCAACATTTATTATTGTTTTATATACCTTAATATGAACAGGCATGGGCTTGGGCTTGAAGAAATATCCAAGATGATGCCCCCGTCCCTTCTCTTTGATAGTATTAGAGATAGCTCTTATAGGATAGAAGCCAAAGAAATTGAACGCGTGCAATGCATGCTTGGCCCAGGTTCGTCCATGACCTACCATAGGTGACTGGCACTATAGTAACAGTCTGTCAGTTGTCAATGGTTAAGCCTATGGAGAATACACCCATTATCACTTGCATGTTTCATTGGCGAATAACTCCTCTCCTGGTGAGTTAAGCATTGCACAATATCAACAGGTGTTGAATAAGGATCCAAATTAACCATAAAAAGGCATGAGACACTGTAATTCTCCTCCATTTTGTAATAATCAAGCAGTTTCGATGGCACCGTGAGTCGACCATCTCGGCGAATAACTCCTCTCCTGGTGCGTTAAGCATTGCACAATATCAGCAGGTGTTGAATAAGGATCCAAATTAACCATAAAAAGGCATGAGACACTGTAATTCTACTCCATTTTGTAATAATCAAGCAGTTTCGATGGCACCGTGAGTCGACCGTCTTGCTGTCCGCCATTTTGGATTTTGAAGTTCTGTGCGCATGCGCGACCCCTCCTTGCCGGAAGTAGCATTTTCGACGGAGAAATGATATATTCTATCGATTTAACTTGAAATTAATGGCTTTTTGAATATAATTCATGCATCTTTGGCACTATCAGTCGAATTGAATCGAATATACTATCTATTTACTATTATTCGAAAAATAAAATCTGACGACCGGTTACTCTGCACGCATGCTTCAAGTCTCCAGACCGGAAGTGAGGCGGTCGACATAACAAAAAAAATGGTGGTCCGATTTACACACTCATATATAAATGGTCTTAACCCATCATATACAGAGATTTCCTCCTTACCTGCTGAAAAAAAAGCGTCTGAATTGCCCACTTCCCATAGGAGTCAATGTGTTATTTTGACCCCCTGTCGACTGCCGAAATTGACTGCCCAATGCAATCCTATGGAGCCTCGTTTTCATGAGAAAGTAGGTCAAATATGTCAGGTTTTTTCTTCAGCTTTTTTCGTAGCTAAAGAAATTTCTTTTCCAGGAATTCTGCATGTACAATGAAAGACTAGATCCTAAAGAATATGTTTCCATGATTTTTTGTCTAATTATCCCCCAATTTCGATGAGCAATTCCCATCTAAAGTTCCAATTCATGACCATCAGTTTTTGACTGAAAAGGCGCCGTCAATAGCCCAGGTGAACCTGGGCCAAAAAGTTCATTAATGTTTACTCATTTTCTCATTAGATCTTTGCAAATCACTAAGGTAAGGTGACCAATTTAGTATTCAAATATCCGAGATTTTGGATACACACTGAAGAATCCCATGCCTGTATGAAGAAAATTAATCTTTATTCTTCACACAAACTGAAGGTGATTTTTGTTTCCAAACAAATTCTATCAATTTAAGCTAATGGGAAATATTGAAAGCACAATTTTTTTTATATAGAAAATATGACCTTTTTCTGGTTTTCGTATTGTTTGTCCATATCAGGTACCTATATGAGTTCAGGAAAAAGCCCAAATGTAGCCATGTACTGAGTATACTCACAGTCGTTTAAGTTTGGCGAGGCCATCAAATGTTCCCTCTTGGATAACCTTCAGCTCGTTCCCCGACAGCGACCTGTGAAACAAGACAGAAAATGGTTAACTTGTGTCATCCATTGGTGATCAGTTATGATAACATTGCTGATAGTGTTGCTGATTCTATCGGTAATTCTAGAACCCACTTGCTCTACCGACCATTTTAACTTAAACTAGACAAATTATATCAAATATACATTTTTTCATTTAATTGGCTCTACTTTTAACCATTTTATAAGCCAATTTGACAGAGCTAACTCAATCAGGAGTTTTGACTAATCCCATATATCCGTAATTTTGACTTGTTAAGTCGGTTAACTCTACCAATCATCTTGACGTGAATCAAACAGATATTTTGACTTGGCTGACCCAAAAAGATACTTTCACTTGGCTATTTAGGCCTTTAAACTGTATCAGATATAATGACTTGTTTTATTCTCTCAGATATCTTGATTTCTTAATCTCTCAAGCCATGATGATGTTGCTCAAACGATCAGCCATGATCACTTTCCTTGCCATATCTACCGCCTGAACTAAATTAACTAATTTATCATCAATTCTTACAGCACTAGTGGCAGTCAGGGCATTGGATAACAAACCCATTGTATGATGGAGATAATAGAAAAATCACCCGGAACGCTAAAAGGGTGTGACATCCACATTATTCTCTCTTCCTCGTATACATCATCAGTATTTTTAATAACATGTCCCATTAATTCCCTGACATATATGTTCCCATTCTATGGTAATTATATTCAATTAGCATTTGGAGGCTTTCCTGCCATCGCTATTAGCTAGGGGAAAACGCAGAAGGAAATTATGAAACACTACTGCCGTCAAGATTGTGTGGTAAAGTTACTTTTCGTATACTACTCTCATGGATGGCCATGCACCTTACCATCCCAGCTCACCTCTTTCCCTTCTCCCGCCAGCTCTATATAGTACGTCCTATCTCTCTTCTAATATCACATATTCCTGACTAGTACTCATGATAGTATCAGACCATATTTCACAGAAATGTCATCTCCGGTTGATACTTGTAGTATTTAATCCTCATGCCTATAGTATCTACAGCTGGATTATTACCTATGGCCCTTTACAAAAAAAAAAATGTATTTATAGTCCTAAACTGTAACTTCAGATGTCTAATAGTGAGGATGCTCAACTATGTAATTTCTGATAAAATGTGAATGCCAGTCCAACGGCTTTAATAGTCCCACATTTCATGCTATTCAGTCTAAATACTATTTTTATTGCCTCTTAACCTTTAGAGTTTTCATTTTAAAACATATTCATTGACATCTTACCACTTGTTTTATCTGGCATTTTCTGTTTGGCTAAGTAGGCTAATAGACAGCACACAATGAAC
Organism: Acholoe squamosa; assembly: GCA_949317995.1. NCBI lineage: Eukaryota > Metazoa > Annelida > Polychaeta > Phyllodocida > Polynoidae > Acholoe > Acholoe squamosa. Next base: position 59,421,533 of record OX439043.1, read on the forward strand.
TTATGTTTTCGTTACAGGAACGATCACTGGGTGTTCTCTTTTTCTGATTCCACCTCTCAAAAACTACTTCAAGATTGACCCAGGCTCTGCGACATGCAGCCGACATGAAGACTGCGAAAGCATGATCTAACGCTGCAAATAACATACCGCCTTTTGTAGCCTCGTTTCTTTGAGAGTAGTTAAGGTGGCTGGCGGGGATAGACCAAACGTAATTAGATTTTCGCTATATTCTCATCATAGGTTCAAAATGATATGTAGTTTTCATATATGCAAAAATAATGTGGGGGTCCAATGCATATATTTGAGATACAGAAGCTTTAATCTTATATAGGATTATATTGTGATTTGTCAAATAAATCCCCAGATTAAAAAAAAAAAAACACTTGTGGCCAGAGGCTATCTTCTACCATCCATCTACAAGAGGGTAAAGTTCTATATTTTATATTATCCCTATGTCAGCAGGCAAGGAGCTAGGTTGTGGGAACCCACCTAGAACCTATATTGGACAATGTATTATTACTATTATACATAGGAGTGGAACACATATATTACTTTTTACTGTGTGTCAATTACTTGTGTATTGACATTTGTATTACTGATACATAAGTTCTGCCTAAACCTTGAATAAACCAGTGATAACTGGAATACATAATAAGAGCTTGATATTCTTACTCCTTATAGCCACTAGCCATATGATATTTCTCACATGACAACTTGATCATACCCATATTCCTAGTATGACACAATATTGATATATGGTCCCATTTATATTTCTAATATTTTGGATGATTGAAATAAGACAGGAGCGTAGGAAAAGGGGGGGGGCAGGGGGGCCTGCCCCCCCCCCAATAATGAGAAGGTTCCCTATATAAGCCTATATAAAAATAAAGCAGGCCCCCCCAACCAAGACCCCTGGCCCCCAATAAAAATTCGCTTCCTACGCCCCTGTAAGAAATGTAAGGTCATGGGTAGAATATTGACAGGTAGATCATATAGTTTATTCGGAGTGGTCAGCTGAGCAGCCACTGTGGCACAAGTTACCGTATCGTCGTGTTTAAGTGCTGGGATTTAAATAAGCGCCGGGGGTAATGGGGTCCTGAAATAATTCTTAAGCATTAAAACTGGATCTTGAATAACCGCCTGTCTTGTATTAGGGCCTGGGATAATGGCCCCTCCAAATCTATGAGTGCCGGGGCCCTTATTCACGATGATACGGTATGTCTCTGCCTTCCACTCAGAGGGCCCAGGGTTCAATCCCAAGCCAAGTCTTCCATTATTTTGAATATTTCGTATATCCATAATGTCAATGTATCACAGAGACCCCTGGTGTCCAAATGCTGAACTAACAATCCCCGCCAGCCACCTTAACTAGTTTAGCCTAATTTGATTGCTATTAGCTTTCTGTGGGTTAATGAGTCTTTCTTTTCCTCTAAATATCTACGCGACCTCGACTGCCAAGAGCATCCCCAGCGGGAGAGATGTCACCGTAGTGTCGTCTGCTCGCGGGCAAACTCCCGCGCTTTCCGCTATTTCCGACTGCGCACAAAAGGTGTGCACGCTGCCCCGGCCAATTTTCGGGTAACTTTCAACCCGCCTGAGGCTGAAACCCTTTTACGTAGGGCACTGGGACACGTTTCTAAGGGGAAAAGGCGAGATGATTGTGGGGCAAACGCTTGTTGACGGCGCATTTACAAAGAATGATTGGCAGGCGTCAACTGACTTCAATGTAACCCTAGTTTGCAGTGGCCGGTCCATTATCGTGCCATGGTCCAATTTTAGTGTGTGGGGTCCTGCATATGAGACCTGTACTTGAATTATATTTACACTAATACCTGCAGGCATTTAACTCTGACATGAATACACAAAGGGGAGAAATGTTCATTCCATTTGGCTGCATATTGATAATTACATTGAACCCCCTCGTAAGGACATGGAGTCACGTAGACCTATGTGTAGGCCCATAGTCAGGGCCCTAGACAGGGGGGTCCTGTGTCCCTTGTCGATTTTAAGAACTGGATCTTGTCCCTTGTCACCCAACCCCATGTCCCTTGTCGACTTTAAGAAGAGGCCTTGTCCCCTTGTCGATTTAAAGAAGTGGTTTTGTCCCTTGTCACCCAACCCCATGTCCCTTGTCGATTTTAAGAAGTGGCTTTGTCCCTTTGTCGATTTTACACATCTGGGGCCCTATAAGAACCAGCAGAAGTAATATAAAGGCTGAGTATATGTTTTCTATGAAATGAGCACACGTATGGCCTATTCATTAATGCATCACAAAGTCACAATATGATTAAAATAAATTCTGCTTTGCAGATTAATGTGCATGCCCCACGCATCGTGAATAACAAAAGTCGCAATATGATTAATATAAATTCTGCTTTGTAGATTAATCTGCATGCCCCACGCATCGTGAATAACAGGGAAATAAGTATACAAACAAAAGCCTTAAGGCACCGAATATCATTCTGTAAAATAGTCAGGTATTTCTAAGCCATCTTCATCTCCATGTTTTGTCACAGATACAGAAGATCTTAAGGAGATTGATTACATTAGGAAAACTTGTACAGGCTCAGCATTCACAGAAGACTGTAGGACATAAATAGTGATACAGTTAGAAGACAAAGGGAGGCGGATAATACATAAAGCATATCGTCTGCATGAAAAGGAGGGGTAAGGTTATGGGGAATATCTCTCTACGTAGGCTACATGTAGTGTATCCACATCAATTATGGAAGCTTGTGTATATATATTACAATGCATCCCTAATTTGGTAAAGAGAAACCCTAATGCCTTACGCAGCAACGAGAATAAAGCCCCTTCAAATTGCCCCAGGAATCCTTTTCTCAGAAATATCACTCTAGCCCCTCCCCTCTCACACTCATTTAGGGATAGCAACAATGTACATCAGCTTAGGCCAAATAAAAAAAAAGGTGTGTTTCCAGTAACCCGACTGACACTAGAAAAACAGGGGCAAAGAAAACTCTTTTTTTTTTTGTGATTTTGAAGAATTTTGTCTCATTTTTTCATATTTTAAAGAAATTTTCATTACTTTTTGAGGATTTTTCCTGTATCCTTTTCTTGTTCTTCCCTTCTCTCATAGTTGCCATTTTCTCATCATCATTTTACAATTTGATACATCCATTGATATGTGCCCTAACATTACCTATATAAATGTAAAAAAAAATCCGACCTACCGACCCTAGCACTCTGAGCTATGTTACTGGAAACACAGCTTTTATTTTTCTTGGCCCTACCCAAACCATATTGCTCTCTACGTAAATGTGCACCTGTCACAGTCCCAGCTCCGACCTGCCAATCTTGACATTTATATTGGGCTCTGACTCTGTACTGCTCAAGTCATACGAATGGCATGCAACATTCTTTATTCCCTCTTGCATCTTCCAATTACAGATGCTAAGAGAATTCTTTGGATTTATCCACAAAGGAGGACACGTCATTCATTTATATATCAGTCTATGTGCCTGATTTGTGGGATTAAACATTTGACAGGGAATGTCTACTTGAGTTTAGGTCATGGACATCTTTGACGAGGAGTTTTGTGATGGGGGAAAGTTAACTGATTTACTTACAGTTTCTCCAGGTTCGGCATGCCCTCAAAGAGGGTCTTGTTGACGCTCGTTAATTTGTTTCCAGAGAGGTCTCTGCAAAAGACAAAGAGATACAGGTTAAGTATCGCATCCTGTATGTCATATCAGAATTTCGCAAATAGAGTCAGCATGACATAATTTGTGGTTTATCAAGTGTGTGTATATACATATCACTCATACACCTATCTGAATGTTAAACCTTACCATCGGTGGCATAGCCCAATCATTCAATGTTGACCCCCTAAATAATAACATGAATATGTCCAACCATCAGAAAAGGAACATAGTCAAACGTAGGGCCCATGAGGCTAAACTTTGAAATGTTGGGACGAAATCAGAGGTTTTATCATTGCATGACCTTAAGCCTCGTCAATGTTGACTGCGCCCATCACCTTGGGGTGGGCTAGTCGTGCATGATTCTCTAAAACCCCAAAACCCCGCATATAAGCCGTGACTTATAAAACCATTTCAGAGGCCTAATGCGGCTTATAGACTCTTGTTGAAGTGAGGGTGAAACTAAGTCATACATGAGGTAATACTATGATAAAGAATGCCAACGTTTTCAGGCCTGAGGTGCGGCTTATAGCATTCCACCAAACAAAGTCAGTATTGATAACATATAGGTGTGTATGGCTGGGCGGTTGGGGAGACTGGCCACACCTGTGTTTGACACAGGAGGAACACACAAAGGTCAGGTTCTGGGGGCCCCATCTGTCTATGGCAGCACTATACAGCAGATACAATAAAGGTTCAATACTTTATCAAATCCAAGGTACATTCTTACTATAGGAGGCCTATCCCATTATTTCACCACTGTTTGCCTTCTGCATCATTTTCATCCTTATCCAAACCAGATAAGCGTAAGCATCATTGCCTCATACCCTTGATTAGCAGTACTTGCAGAACCTTTCTATCCTTTCACTTTATATATATATATATATATATATATATATATATATATATATATATATATATATATATATATATATATATGATTGAGTATCACATTTAAGGTCTCAGTGAGGGAAATCCCACAGAAACCCGGAAGTCATATACGATTGTGGTCAGAAGTGAATACTGCACAGTGAATGGTCAATAACCATGTTGAAAATAATTACAATAAATATTAAACCAGTACACATGTTGTTGAATGTTTGCTGCTTTAGATAAAATACCAGGAGGACATTTCTCAGAGTGCTTATCCATTTTTTCAGTGCAAATTTAGGCAGAATTAGGGTGTTTTTACGCGATAGTCCGGTGCTCAAAATTTCCGTGGTCAATTCATATTTTAAGTCAGCCTATATTATGAAGGAAGAATGTCTCTATTAGATCTAGGGTGATTTTTAGAAATTGAACATGTTCCAATGGGTGCTATTGTGTTTTGCGCTATATTAAATTATAGTGCAGGACCAATTCCTTCTATGAGACCTTAAGTACACTTTCCCCATCCCCATCCCTATTCATGCTATGACCCTCTCTTTCTCCCCCTCTTACATGACAGTTCTAGATATTCCTGTCACAAACTTATGACTACTACCATAACTGTCCACTACCCCCCCCCCATCCCGTCCCCTCCATTCTGACCACCACAAAGGACGCCTCTCTGCATCAGTCCGACCTCGACTTCCGCCGGAAGCGGAAGTTCTCGTCACGCGACCAGTCGGCTCCAGCATCCATCTCGTCTCGCCTGGAGCGAGAAGAGACGGGTGTGTGGTGCCCCCTTCCGTGTTTGTTCTGTGTGAAGAGCTACATTTACTACTAGAGCCGAGTGATGGACTTGGTGGTGCCTGGGTGGTGGTGGTGGCCCGGGGTGGCGCATGAGTGGGTGGAAATTTGTGAGTATGGGGCTAGGCAGGGTGAAGATGTGGAACGTGGAGAGTGGCTTCGTTCTGTGGGCGATAACCCCTAAAACTTGCTTATGTCAGTTTAGATGAATTCCAGGTCGTTACCTAGCGACAGTTCACATGACCATGCAAGCGGAGGGCAATCTGTGTGCGTCTAGTTCTCTACAATTTTCAAGCTATGATCATTCCTAGGGCTGAGGTGTTGAAGAAGATTCTCATTCACAGATCATATATTCTCACACTTACTGACAAACAGAACATGCTTCATTTCTATGATCCAAAATTTAACCATTTGAAAACGCTATTATTAAGTGTGATACGAATCACTGGATGAATGGCACACACTACACTTTAACCTGGAGTACATGGTGCACCATATAGTAACATATACACCAATAGCTCATGCCATAAATTAACATAAAGTAAGGAACAGCTCCCACCAAACATTGACATAAACTAATGAGCAGCTCCCACCACACATTGACATACAGTAAGGGACACCTTACAACACACATTGACATACAGTTAGGGACACCTTACACCACACATTAACATACAGTAAGGGACACCTTACAACACACATTGACATACAGTAAGGGACACCTTACAACACACATTGACATACAGTAAGGGACACTTTACAACACACATTGACATACAGTAAGGGGCAGCTCCCACCACACATTGACATACAGTAAGGGACACCTTACAACACACATTGACATACAGTAAGGGACACCTTACAACACACATTGACATACAGTAAGGGGCAGCTCACACCACACATTGACATACAGTAAGGGGCAGCTCACACCACACATTGACATACAGTAAGGAGCAGCTCACACCACACATTGACATACAGTAAGGGACACCTTACATCACACATTGACTTACAGTAAGGAGCAGCTCACATTACACATTGACGTACAGTAAGGAGCAGCTCACACCACACATTGACATACAGCAAGGAGCAGCTCACACCACACATTGACATACAGTAAGGGACACCTTACATCACACATTGACTTACAGTAAGGGACACTTTACAACACACATTGACATACAGTAAGGGGCAGCTCCCACCACACATTGACATACAGTAAGGGACACCTTACATCACACATTGACTTACAGTAAGGGACACTTTACAACACACATTGACATACAGTAAGGGGCAGCTCACACCACACATTGACATACAGTAAGGGGCAGCTCACACCACACATTGACATACAGTAAGGGGCAGCTCACACCACACATTGACATACAGTAAGGGGCAGCTCACACCACACATTGACATAGAGTAAGGGGCAGCTCACACCACACATTGACATACAGTAAGGGGCAGCTCACACCACACATTGACATACAGTAAGGGACACCTTACATCACACATTGACTTACAGTAAGGAGCAGCTCACACCACACATTGACGTACAGTAAGAAGCAGCTCACACCTCACATTGACATACAGTAAGGGACACCTTACAACACACATTGACATACAGTAAGGGACACCTTACATCACACATTGACTTACAGTAAGGAGCAGCTCAACCACACAGTGACGTACAGTAAGAAGCAGCTCACACCTCACATTGACATACAGTAAGGGACACCTTACAACACACATTGACATACAGTAAGGGACACCTTACATCACACATTGACTTACAGTAAGGGGCAGCTCACACAACACATTGACGTACAGTAAGGAGCAGCTCACACCACACATTGACGTACAGCAAGGGACACCTTACATCACACATTGACTTACAGTAAGGAGCAGCTCACACTACACATTGACGTACAGTAAGGAGCAGCTCACACCACACATTGACATACAGTAAGGGACACCTTACATCACACATTGACTTACAGTAAGGAGCAGCTCACACTACACATTGACGTACAGTAAGGAGCAGCTCACACCACACATTGACATACAGTAAGGGACACCTTACATCACACATTGACTTACAGTAAGGGGCAGCTCACACCACACATTAACTTACAGTAAGGAGCAGCTCACACCTCACATTGACATACAGTAAGGGACACCTTACAACACACATTGACATACAGTAAGGGACACCTTACATCACACATTGACTTACAGTAAGGAGCAGCTCACACTACACATTGACGTACAGTAAGGAGCAGCTCACACCACACATTGACATACAGCAAGGAGCAGCTCACACCACACATTGACATACTGTAAGGAGCAGCTCACACCACACATTGACATACAGTAAGGAGCAGCTCACACCACACATTAACATAGAATAGAGTAAGGAGCAGCATACACCACACATTGACATAGAGTAAGGAGCAGCTCACACCACACACTGCCATAGAGTAAGGCCTACATGTCAATGTGTGGTGTGAGTAAGGAGCAGCTCACACCACACAATACCATAGAGTATGTAGTATGCCATGTCACACCACACATTACTATATTCTCTGAGCAAAGAGTAAGGGGAGAGCTTGCAATCCACTGTAAAATATCGTAAGACCAGCTCACACCAAAATGTAACATCGTGTAAGAGTTTTAAGCTCAGAATAACATGATATTTCAGTAGCACACACCACACATTTACAAGCAGGGCATAGAGCATCACAGTTTCGAACCACTGATTAAGACAGAGTAAGAGTAGCTCACTTCACACTGAAACATGGAGCAGCACAACCTCCCATGTGTTTATACAATTATGAGCTACTCTCACACTCCATTCCCCAGCTGCTGTCACAGCCCATTGTCTGCCCTACACCGACTCAATATCACTCTGATTGATGGCCCAACGCCAATTAATAGTTGCCATGACGACCAACAACTTGTCAATATTTCCATCCATTTCCCTCAAATTTTCAGCTAAATTGGAAACACACACCCTGGATGGATTCAATAGCCGAAACGGCTGTTCTGAGTTTGTTGGTAATGAGAAATGATGGGTTAGGTTATAAAATCAGCTGCACGGTCTATTTTCAGTTAGGTATTTTTTTTCAATTCAGTTTATTTATACTAAATGCGCAAGGTATTGGTCCTACAGTCCTCTTTCACTTGGCTCCAGTTAGGGCCCTTGTTTGACAATATTTCAATTATCAAGTGAGAGAAGCATGACGCTTATTTGGCTTTTCAGCTTGAAACTTTGGTGTCTACAGATCATAAGGATATTTGAGGGTAACATTATCATGCATATAGAAAATCCTAGTAAATATAAGATCAATGGTTTAACCGTTGAGAGGTAGAATAAAAGAAAGACTAGTGGTAATGTTCACAATCTTTGATATAATATATTCCTGAATTGACTAGCTATTTTATCCAAGGTTTACAATTTTAGACAATCAACAATTACTCACTAAGAGAATACAATGTACCAATACCGAGAATATTATTCATAGTTGAGCCCTTTTTTGTGCCAGCATTTTTTTTTTGATCAATACAAAAGCAGTCGTATTCTACAATGGATCTCTTATCAGGAGATAACTTTTTTCAAGCCACCTCCACCTTATACTCCACACTTCTTTTGGCAATCGCCTTATTAGCACGAACATAATTATTTTAGCAGCGGGCCGTTGTTCAACCTTGTAGCTCTAGCAAGGGGGAAGGTATGGGTTGTTTTGCTACCAGCTTCAATTTGGAAAAGCAATCTTCTGAAATTTTTTATGCTAATTGTTTCTAGATTCTCGTATATTGTTTTTTGAGTTGAGTTTGAGCTTTTTCATGGGCCCTTTCTTTAGCAAGGATGTTGACACAACCATAATATTATATGCTCTCGTAAATTGTAGGCCTAAAAATCAGGATGTCCTCAAATCTGTGTATTAGCATTGCATTTTATCCATGTTGATCTTATATGTACCTTAAATGCTTTCCATAGGCGGTCCTGGGAAAGGGGAGGGGGGAGGGTGGCGTTGATGCCATAATCAGCCTGAAGCAATTATTTACTAATACAGGATCAAACTCAAATATACAAAATGTAGAACTACATACACTCAGAGGAATTTCTGTTTTCCACAAAAACATCAATTCTCCTATTTTCCAGACACATAAAAAGGCACAGCCCGGACTTGATTGCCTTCATAGTTCATTTAGAGTAGAGTTGGGAGAGGAGCGTCTCCCTATAGCCTATAGATGTGCCCTGTTGAGTTTTTGTCCAGAATTATGTGGAATAGCATGAGCCCCAACAGTGGCCCCTGAGGTACCCCCAGATAAAAACAAACATTGCATGGGGTGCTCTTTTACTGGCTGTGGCAGGGGGAGACACCAATTGTCTGTGTCACGGAAGGTTCTTCTTTATCGGACTCAGGACATAAATCGTCCTGTCAAAAGGCACAAACCACTGCTTTTGACATGGTGTGATGGATGTCTTCAAAGTGTCGCCTGCTCCACTTGACTTTTACATGATTAACACGTTCCCTCTAGAACCCCCCCCCCCACACACACACACACATACAAACAACCTCTGCATCCAGCATCCTCAAAGAAACCACATTGTGGGGCATTGAGTGTAAAATCATATTGCGTGAATTGTGTGTCATAGTTGCACGTGGCTCGCACCCCAGATACTGGGACAGTATTAAGCAATATGAAATAGGAGACCCACATGCTGACGGGGTTTAAAAACATTGAGATTCTACAATTGGACCCGTGAAAGACTCTGCTTTCTTTAAATCATGATGCGGTAGCTGGAAGAGTTATGGTTCATACACGTCTGTCCATCTCTTATATTGGGCCAAAAAAAGGTTTGTTTCCAGTTACCCGACCGACCCTAGCAAAACAGGGCAGATAATATTTTTTTAGCAAAACAATGAGGCCTAATATAGACTACAACCTGTTGTTTTGGCTGTAAATTCTTTAATAATGGTCCGATTTGTAAGCTGTAAAAACCAAAATGTAGCCCAGGTAAGTCCCAATGTGCAGTCAGGTGGGGTATTTTGAAAAGATCCCCATGGTGGAGGGGGGGGGCAGCAAAACCACAAAAAAACTTGAGAGTGGGGGTAGGGGGGAAAAACCTGAGAGCAGCAATTCAACAACTACCATAAAACCTCGCGTATAAGTGCAAGGATAATCATCATAAATTACATTCACAGGAGGGGGGGGGGGGGTTACGTGCAGATGTTCGTTTCTTTTTATATATAACATGCCCATATTGGACAGGAGGAAGACTACTCTCCCCCCCCCAAAAAAAAAAAAAAAATTAAAAAAAAATCCGACCTACTGACCCTAGCATTGCAGCTCATGTAACTGGAAACACATTTTTTGGGCCTTATATTAAACGTTGTCATGGTGAGGACTGTTCAGAGAAAGATCCTTCCATCGATACAGTCTGCTCAAAGTTGAATCAGAGAAGCATATTTCGAAATCTACTATAGCTACTATTTACAAGAATTCCCCTGCCGTAAAGGGGAAAGCACTCATCTCCAGGGCACTATAGTACAGCAGTGCCCCTCAGAGACAGAAAATGAACCCTGATGGCACTGTTGATATTTCAACTACAAAACTAATGCGCACGCTCCCTGAACTATTGCTGAGTCACGGTCCAAATATCGTCTGCTCGGCAAGTGACAATAGCAAAAACTGAACGTCGAATATGCAGCGATAACTAATTGGCCCTAATCAGGAGGGGACACCGATCGTGAAATCGAATTACTGTTCTTGTTGGCTAGACGGGAATCTGCCACTGTCGCAGACAATTAGCTGAGAGGTTGTACAAACAAGTCGCCATGATTGGTCTCCTTTTGTGCCTGTCTGTAGGGCTGGCTCTACCGACAGTAGCACACAAGTAACACAAGATAATGACGGATGGCCTGATCTAGTCAGCTTTATTGCAAATTAATCAGGAGCTGCAATGTCCGCAGTAGCAGAATGGCGTGCTGATACATTCTAGTGCTCCATATCAAGTCACTCTCTTCTAAATTGACCCGGCGCTAAAAATCACTTTGGAGGGCTGATAACCCCCGGCCCTCATATACAAATTAGGCGATTTTACAAGGTATGTTTAATGTACCGTTTTAATGAGTTATTTCAACACCCCTTACCTAATTGAGACCAGCGTTTCTTCGAAACTCGGCATATAAATGCAATGATATGGCACTGGTAGGTTCCAACCCAGATGGGCATTATTCAGCCAATGCACACATTGGTATTTGCATATTGCAGTATCTATGTGGACTAGAATTGACTGCTGATAATATGACAAAATTATTCAAAATAAAAAAAAGAAGTGTTTTTTGGGTCCTGTTTTACTAGGGTCGGTCGGGTTACTGGAAACACAACTTCTTTTTTTATGCCTTAGTTATCAATCTATTGTTAGTTAATCACACATCTCCCAACAGGATATATCAACTTGGGACAGAGACAACAGCAAGTGACATGACACTGCGCGGAGATTGCTTCATGTTAGTTATAGTAAGCTGTGTCTCTCTGGTATGGGGAAAATGCGGAAAAGGTAGCAATTAGGTTCTGGCAGGTCTTAGAGGGGATCATTGCCCTCCTGGGGCTGTATCCATTATCACCTTTCATTTCAAAACCTCTATTTCTACTTAAGCACTAGCCATTTATTACAATGTCATCACTTTTCCTTTTCAATACCCCTCTGCATCCTCTGCGCTGAGTGAAGATTAAAAGAAATTTTTAATCAAGGAATCATTTTCTGCTGGCTCTCATTCCCTTTCCTGCACATTGCTGCAGGGCATCAGCGTTATTGGCGCCTATACACAGGAGCATCAGATCTTGTTGCTGTTGTTCCAATGGCTTGGACTCACTAACGCCCTTCTCATATCTTATTTTGAATTGCTTTTTAAGCTATCACAATCTTCTGTATTCTGAGAAAACTGCTAGGTTATCAAACAGATCTTCATAGATTTCCATTCGATTGAAAGTCTTACAGTGTCCTTATGTGTACTTTTCTGTCCTTTTAACGGCACAAAACCTCCTTCAGAAGTACAAATGATGAGTGTTGGGTCATGATTACTTTGATGGATGGGTTGGTTCAACTTTTTATAGGAGAGGGAGCTGTCAAAAAGAAATACATTCATTTTTTCATAATTGATGGCATGCACCTTTTCGCCAAGAAGTCGAGACATTCGTAGTTAGGATTCAATAAAGGAAAAGATTCATAAAAGGTCCTGATAAAATCCACCCCACCCGTTCCTCCTTGATGGGGCACCTATTTCAGTTTCCTATAACGATTTTCTACACCACTGGGTAGCCTCGCAAACCAAACATACAAGAATGCCCTTGCGTGACTAAACCCTTAACCCCTTTTATAAGGATATGTAGAGTGCTTCTATGATTATGTGTAGTCATGATATACAAGATCAGCCCTGATGAGTCTACTCGCCAGGGCTGCATTCATGCATCATGCCCACCGTGCAGTTTGATACACTCTCCAAGCACTATCCTAGAGACAGCATGATGCACCAATCCAGTGTTGGCAAGTATCCTGGCTGATGCTTGGTTGGTGCATCATAGAAACAAAGGGACATGAAGCTTGGGGCATCATGCTACCCTTCAAGGGTTAGCTGGAGGGGGGAATCGATTCTACAACGCTGCCTGGTACAATGGTCCCTTTCACCTCCCTCGGCTGTGTAGTGACATGGGCGGAATAGAGGACATCAATATCTTTGTCTACGCTGATTTTCTGCCACATTTCTACATCCAAATGTTTGCTTGTCATTTGTAGTATCGTATTTCACTTCGATTAAAGGCATGCACAGAAGTTGAGCCCGGGTGGGTTCAGTGTTTGTAACTACAAGTACATGTATATACAGAGAGTGTCACTCTACAGCATACACAAGACGTGCATTGGTGTCCATATTTTTGGGAGGGATCATTTGATTTAATTTAAAATTACAATAAATCCCCAGACAAGCCTCTATATGTATAACGTCACAAAGAACGATTTTGCTGGTTGTTGTAAAAAAAAAAAAAGAAAAAAAAAAAGAACAACGAGAAACAGCCTTTCTGGGATTGATTGATTTGTGTAACGTCCTAAGGTTCTTACACCTCATAGGACTGCCTCAACTTTCTGGGATGCCTGGTTTTGCCATTGTCCCCCTTCACACACCTAAGTTACTAAGTACAACCAGATAAGCTTCAGCCCATGGGCTGCCTACTCTCTCAAACCTACATGTAAGCTGTTATTATTACAACCCAACTTCTATCTAAGCTGTTATTATTACAACCCAAATCTATCTATTCATGGACTTGTAAATTACACCAGGGAGAAATAATATCAAGCACCGTGGGAGGGGTGGAGTTTTTACATTCCATGATATATTCATAAAATTGTGGAAGTCTATAACAAACTCAAATGCATTTTGTATATCTACATCTTCATCTCAAAGACCACAAAGGCCCTGAGGCCAAGTTCCCCCAGTGACTGCTGACTAACGTCCATGCATGAAACACCCCTCAGGGTCAATTAGACACGGCCCTGGAGGAATACACGCTGGAGGAGTGGCAGGCCAACCAGGGTAAATAGCGTGAGTCAATGCTGGAGGTACAACTGGGGACGTTAGAGAATCAAAGTAAGCATGCTACAAGAGGCAGTGAGACGTGGTCATGTCATGTGGAAGGGGTTGAGGCACCCTGAGGACTCCCCACACATGTAAGGAGGGGTGAGGATGGAGGTGTGGCCTGTTTTCCTACTGCCCTTTATCTACTTTGTTAGGTTTTCTTATTGACACGCCATGTGAGCGATGGGCGCACCTTTGAGGAAAAATTGGATAAAAAAAGAAATACACAATGTAATAGATCATAATTATCAGTGTTTTTCTCTAATGTATTTAAATCGTGCATGCTGGGAAATTGCATGTCATCAAAACCCTTTTCTGATTATGTTGATCAACATATATACTACCACTTCCCCCTTATGCAAGGTGTACAGCTAGGGTTCATCAACTGATAGGTTTGGCCACTATCTGCTCAGAATGAAGACCTCACCACACAGTAAGCACCTCATAAACACAGTGAGTACATCATACACACTGAGCATCTCACCTCACACTGAGCACCTCATAAACATTGAGAACCTCACCACACAGTAAGCACCTCATACACACACTGAACATCTCACCACACCACCCAGTGAGCATCTCACCACACAGTGAGCATCTCACCAAACACTGAGCACCTCCCCACACAGTTAGCACCTCATGCATACAATAAATATAATGCAGCAATGTAAATTGCTGACATCTCGAAAAGTGAAAAGCCTGTGATTGGCTCCCATGAGTTGTGTACTCATCCTGTTGCATCAGCACTCCCTTTGACTGTCACGCCATCCTTTACAGGGGACGCCATGGATTCAAGCACTCCCTGACCCAGGTTATTTGCACCACCAAGCCACTATTCGCATAACTCCCGCCGAAACTGCACTATTCGCACCACATTGCAAAAAAGTGGGAAAGTTGATACATGGATCAACATCATATACCTTCACCATTGGAGGCAAAAAGCTTCTTATGGCTGCCAACCAACTGAGTCTGTACAATATTGACAATTTCTCAAAATTGACAAAACCTGGTAATGAAATACCTTTTCCTGCAAGACCCCTACATCTCCTCCTTTAATGGCACTTCAAATTCATTAAGTAATTCTGCCTCTTATATATAACATTTCCATCTTTTTTTAAACTTATTCGCACCACCAAAATGACTGAAAGTGCAGGGCCTCAGGGTGTCTCCTTATAACTCGCTTTTCGAGTTAATGAGCATCTCATACACAGTGAGCACCTTCTACATGCAGTGAGCACCCCATACACAGTGAGCACCTCACCACTCACTGAGCACGCCATACACGCTGAACACCTCACCACACAGTGAACACCTCACACACAGTGAAAACCTCACCACCCACTGAGCACCTCACCACTCACTGAGCACCCCATACATGCTGAACACCTCACCACACAGTGAACACCTCACCACCCACTGAGCACCTCACACACACAGTGGACACATCACCACACACTGAACACCTCATACACACAGTGATCACCTCATTCACACAGTGAGCACCTCATACACACAGTGGTCACCTCATTCACACAGTGAGCACCTCATACACACAGTGAGCACCTCATACACACAGTGTGCACCTCACCACACACTGAACACCTCATACACACAGTGGTCACCTCATACACACAGTGTGCACCTCATACACACAGTGATCACCTCATTCACACAGTGAGCACCTCATACACAGAGTGGTCACCTCATACACACAGTGAGCACCTCATACACACAGTGGGCACCTTATACACACAGTGAGCACCTCATACACACAGTGAGCACCTCATACACACAGTGAGCATCTCATACACCCAGTGGGCACCTTATACACACAGTGAGCACCTCATACACACAGTGAGCACCTCATACACACAGTGAGCACCTCATACACACAGTGAGCATCTCATACACCCAGTGGGCACCTTATACACAGAGTGATCACCTCATACACACAGTGAGCACCTCATACACACGGTGAGCACCTCATACACACGGTGAGCACCTCATACACACGGTGAGCACCTCATACACACAGTGCGCACCTCATACACACAGTGAGCACCTCATACACACAGTGAGCACCTCATACACACAGTGAGCACCTCACACACATAGTGAGCACCTCATACACACAGTGAGCATCTCATACACACAGTGAGCATCTCATACACACAGTGAGCACCTCATACACACAGTGAGCACCTCACACACATAGTGAGCACCTCATACACACAGTGAGCACCTCATACACACAGTGAGCACCTCATACACACAGTGAGCATCTCATACACACAGTGAGCACCTCATACACACAGTGAGCACCTCATACACACAGTGAGCACCTCATACACACAGTGAGCACCTCATACACACAGTGAGCACCTCATACACACGGTGAGCATCTCATACACACGGTGAGCACCTCATACACACGGTGAGCTTCTCATACACACGGTGAGCATCTCATACACACGGTGAGCATCTCATACACACGGTGAGCATCTCATACACACGGTGAACATCTCATACACACAGTGAGCATCTCATACACACAGTGAGCACCTCATACACACAGTGAGCACCTCATACACATAGTGAGCACCTCATACACACAGTGAGCATCTCATACACACAGTGAGCACCTCATACACACAGTGAGCACCCCATACACACCAAGCATCTTACCCGGATGTCACCACACACTGAGCACCATAGTGAACAGTTCACCATATATATATATATATATATATATATATATATATATATATATATATATATATATATATATATAAGGTAGGTTAACTCACAGTATGAAGCTCATAAGCAGGGGGCAGCATGTTACCAGGTCAGGAGGAGGTAATGCACATTACCCTATATAGGGTGATCTGAAGAAGGTCAGGGGTGAGTGGAGCAGGGTCATGTAGCCACCTGTCTATTAAGATATGGCTGTACTTTCTCTTACAAAACCAATGGTAGCGAATTCAGCATGCAGGAAATTTTCCCGGTTTCCTATTTGTCAAGTGTTAAAAGGGCCATATTTTATGGATCTATTTTGGCGGTTATCTTCTAGTGACAAGCATTGATCGTATCTGGTTAGAAAGGTACATATGTAATATTGTCCGCTATGACAGTGTCTGAGTGTGGGTGGAAACACAAAGTATTAAAGCTAAACAGCCTTCTTTTTATCTGCGACCATGAAACATGTATAAAAAATCTCTTCGACACAAACAGGTGTAGTAAATCACGATGAAAGAAATATCCAACATGGTGGCCCCTTTAAAAACCGAATTCGAATGCATCTTTAAGTGCAATGCATGTCATATCATCTATGTCCAGAACGCTCATAAACATCTAAGAAATACTCACAAGTGTACTTGATGAATCACCTAGGTGTATAAAACCAATCTTTCCACATACATATATTTCTATCTGAAAATGACGGGGGTAGGGCTGGGGGTAGTGATGACATGAGGGCGTGTCAGTCGTCACCTGGCAGGTGAAGGGTCTGCTGAAAGGGGCGAAGGGCGTCCCAACACCTGTACAGTCAGTCAGGTATATCAATGCACCTGACATAGTATATCAATACACCTGCCATAGCTACACTAACAAGGTAAGGTGACAGATAATATAAGGTAGACCCCCTGTAGGCAGGGAGGCTCACCTGGTCAGGTCACATCAGGTGTGTTAATAACTCTTTAAGGGCTGCGTATGCATTAATGCATGCATCATATCCATTGGTCGTCATGATACATGAATGTAGCCTTAGTGAGTAACCTCGCCAGGGCTACATTCATGCATTATGCAAACCCTATGGGACTGAAACACTCCCGGAGGGTCGGCATGATGCCCCAATGACGTGCTTGCGAGCAGACTCGTCAGAACTTCAATGGTGCATCATGCCGACCAAAGGACACAGTGCATTAATGCATCATCGGCCCTCATATGGTTAAAGTAGCTAGGGGATGTATGGTGGCAGACAGGTAATAGTTAAAGGTGACCTGCGGGTGAGAAGACAACCCTGCTTAACATATGTTATGTGTAAGATCATTCATGATCCAAATCAGATCAGGGATTAGACTTGCTACTTTCCTTTCTCCGGAAGTATACCACTGTAAATCTTTTTTTTTTTTTTAAATAAAGTACAGACACCCAAAATGTTATAACTATTCGTGTTATTCTACATGCATTACCTTAGAGAGAAAAAAAATACAAAAGAAACTTGTTATGCTTTTGTTTACTGAGCAAGCTAGACATCAAAGCATAATGTAGGCCTACAGTGGCAACATATAATGTGAAACCATTCTAGTACATAAAAGGAAGAAAGCAAGTCGACCAATGAGACTCTCTGACAGGTTGTGGTGACATGCATGACTTGTCCCTTTGTGGCTATCAGCATCTTAGGTGTATACTTACGTTTCATTCATCTAGAGAGCTCTATCAGATCAAAACCTGATAGGATTCATGAGTAGCAGACCATAGGACATGATAAAGCAGGTCTGGGGATCGGGAATTGGAATGGGGTTGACAGAAGCATCCATGAGAGGTACACTTTCAATAGAATCTTTTTGTTAGCAGCCCTCTCATTTAAGTAGGTTTTTTTTTGATGAACTAGATTCCATGTAAATTCCATATATATGCAAAATGGTAATACTGGTGAGTGATGTATCATTGTATGGCACTCAAACCACTGCAGAATTCACATCTGCATAGGCTATATTAATCAAAAGCCATGAAAGAAATGACGTAAAATTGGATGAATGTAGGTGGGAAGCAGGCACTACAAAAATACGCACAATGCAGACAATGCAGTAACGATGGTCCATTGTGTACATTTGCTGTATATATTTACAGCCTACCATCTCCAGACATTATGAGAAAATATTCTATAAATCACCCCCCCCCCCACTCGCACTGCCTAGCAGGAACGCTGTCATGACTGGGGGCTTAAGACTTCCGGTCAGGGCGTAATACCGACCGATGCCACCAGAGAGCAATATGAATCCAACAGGGGCCTCTGATAACATTTTTCACTTTTTTCCTATCAGTCTTTCAATGACGACTGTGAATCTTTTGTATGGTGGGTCTGAATGGTGAATTACTTTCCCTCCTCCAACTGGGAAGAGTGTCTCTCACGTGCCATTGTTACCAGCCAGCAACGTCCGCTCTCCACTGGGTGTCGCCATTAGCGCCGGAGGTAGGCGCCACGTGTGTTTCAATGTCATTTGTCAGCTGCCTTTTTCGCGCCAAAAATCAGTCTTCAACGCTTCTGGATCAGGCACTACAGTTTTTGAACTAGGTTAAACACCCAGGGTAGGGAACGTGGTTTCCCTTTGCCTCAGCTGCTAACCTAAACCTGGCTACTCACTGGGTTGGCAGACAATCACCATCCAGAGCACATTCGACTGCAATGATGGGTTTGCTGCTCGACCTATATATGAAAACCATTAGCCTGGTTTGGGGATGAATTTTCTATTCCTTTGGACTTAGGGGAATAAACAATCATTAGATCTGGACACGTCATCTATTGAGACCGATCTGCCTCCATTGCCACCTTGGCCTACTTTCTATATATCTATAGGCCTAGGTTACCTATATCAATGTACCTGCCCAGGTAGCACACAAAAATTTGCCAACGTTGGCCCGACGCATCGGGCCAAGGTTGGGCCAATGTTGGCTGCCCATCGGGCCTACGTAGGCCCGACCAGTGGCATTTGCCAACCAAATGCCAACATTGGCCCAACGTTGGCAGGACATCGGCAAATTTGCCGATGCTGATGTTTGCCAACCAAAAGCCAACGTTGGGCCTACGTTGGCATTTGGTTGGCACCGTCGGGCCTACGTAGGCAGGATGGGCAGCCTATGTAAAGCCGATGGTTGGGCCAACGTCGGCCCAACATTATGCCAATGTCTCTGTGCTACCTGGGTGACCACTAAGCCCCCCCCCATTTCAAACCTAGGTGCCTGATTAATAGGACTCTTTGCTTTGCATATCATGCACGTTCAATGGTCCTGCTGGTACAGCAATCCTCTCTTCCACCATTAGGTGTAAAATGGGTAAAACAAACCGATGACTCTCACTCCAACGTAGACCACAAGTCTACCTGCTTCTCTAACAATACTCGACTACCGAGCACTCATTGTCTGCAAAATAACCACACGTTTGGCCACAGACCTAGACAAAAACATAGAAAATCAATCACTTGTGGGGTTTTGAGTTAATTCACAGGCAGTACGTCAACAGTTCAATTTTCTGCCACGTCATGCTTGGGCGATAATAAGCGAAAGAGCCACTGATGGCGTGGTTGGCTTTTTAAGCTACTAACCAATATTGGATTTTCCATTAGGACATTGCTCCCCACTCAGCAGGTCAAAATAGGTAAAAGCCAGACGTCTGTACCACTGCAATGAAATATAAGGGGTAGTTGGTGGTATGGTATGGGGACTTGTGTTCCCCAGCCAAGAATTTCTGAGTATAGAGATCTAGAAAGTAGGCCTAGGTAGGGCTATGCTGGATGTAGGCCTATGTCTTTGGCTGCCATATTGGTTGAGAGTAGAGGTGGGTGTGCTTGCTGAGATAAAGGCCAGGAAATGGGGTATTGGGGCTGGTATTAGGAGATAGCCTGAGATAGCCTCTCAGGATCCTTCTCTGCCTGTGCTTATCTATGCAGCCCTCCATCCACTCACACAGTGCCCCATTCTCACTTTGATGTTGATGCAATCTATGCTGGTTTACTGCGTAATGCATCACGCTGGTCAAGTAGAGTATAGATGGATGGGGGAAGTAAAAGTTAAACTGGTCAGGCAATACTGAGTGAGGATCTTCAATATGCTGGGGCCTAATTTTTTTTGTAAGTTTCCGGTAACATGGTCCAAAATGTTGGGGTATAGGTAGGTCGGATCTTTTTTTTAACCAAACCTCTGTAATTGAATTGTTATTATCGATATTTAAGTCATGGATAATCGATTTTTTTCTATCATTATGGGAAAAATCTAAAATTCTTGGACAGAAACGTTGGATTCCATACTTAACACAAGCAAATTCTCAAAATATTAGAAATATGATATAAATATGAAAGATTCTGAAAAAAATTGAAAATTTTCTTTTAAAAATCTGAGGTCAGCCCCTTTTTGCTGAGGTAGGTCGGGTGACCGGAAACAAAACTTTTTTGGCCTGGTTATTTAAGTAATTCCCTATAAGCCTCAGATTAGGGCAGGGATACTCTTAGGTGTACATGTCTGAATAATGTTCTGAATATAACAAAACTCCCCATAGATAGTATGGGTAATTCTGTGACTAGGTAAGTTACTTTTATAGGGTATACACAGCATTTAATTCTTCAGAATCATATGGAAGTTACTGTTTGATTGGGGGTGGGGGAGGGGGTTTCATGTCCTCGCAACCTTTTTGACATTTACTTTAAAGGCTAAATTTACTGCAAAGGTTTAATGTTGCAGGTACTTATTTCTGTAAGTCTTGATACCTTTCTAGAAGGAACCTCCTTTCTATGGGGAAAGGCTCTGCTAAGGATGCATCCTATTATGTCTGTCCCAATCTTATACAGAGGTCAGGGTGTAACCGACATATAATTCCCTCATCACCCTTTATCAACTAAGTCAGACAAGGTAAGAGGTTTCTATATTCACCCACAGTTATTTTATCAATGAGCAGCTCCTACCCCTGCTGTTCCCTGATAGTGAGCAGAACATGAGCAGCTCAATCTATGACACTCAGGGTGCACCCAGGTGGGTGGTACAGGGTGAGGTGAAGGGAATGTGTATACCTGCAGTTTTATAGAGGGAGAGTAGGTTAGAGGTAGCAGAGACATGAAATATCTAACATCCATCGAGGTAGGGAGTATAAACATACAGGAGAGGGGTAGAAGGTAAAACTGCTAAAAAAAGAAAGTAAATTAAGAAGGAGAAATCCATTGACCTAGTCAGGAGACCACCCAGTCAGATGCTCACTCATATGTCAGCAACACGTTTGAAACACCAGAAAAAAAGTGATGCAGTTGTGCAGAGGAATAACATTTCAAAGGTTAAGGTGCTATGGGAAACCCAGTCATCGGTGTCTACCTCCTGAGAATTACATTTTCACTGTCGGGGTTCTTTCTATACAAAATACATGTGCAAGATTTATCAGGCCCACCAAACTGTAGTTCTAAATGGTCGTATTTTATCTGTTGCCTGTATCACCTATATACTGATTCCTAGTTATGTTTTGCTTGATATTTGCCTTCCTTTGATATGATAGAATCTAGTAAAATTCTATATCCACACACAACCAAACAAGTTGATTCAAGTTTATACTGTTTAACTGGGGTTTTGGAATATCAAGACATGAGCATATTTTTTAGGTGAGCTGCTTTTAAGAAGTCTTCTTCAGATTATAGATTAGAAGTTATTTGTAAAATTATTTGTAAAATTGTGATTTTGAGAGAATAGGAAAGGCCCACACACCCAGACTGCACCCATGTAAGTATGGGAGTGTGCATGTTGTCATTTGCTCGGTATGTAGAAACACGGCTTTGTGAGCTGCTCATGGTAAGGCAGCACATGCTCAGTACTCAGGTGAGCAGCTCAAGGGAGGACTTGCATGTGTACCCTGTTACATAACTCAAGTAGGAGCTAGGATTAAGAATACGTAGTGTATACATGTTCACATAGCAGTGCACTTACATACCTCACCCAATAGTCGATAAGTCCACCTAGAACTACATAATGGGTGAACAGTTGTGTGTTATAACCGCTCTTGATGTGGTGCTTTATTAGTATAGTTACATCAGGGCATGTTTTCTGGGGTGTTCACGACGATTTATTTCACACCTACTTCATCATATACAAAAGCAGCACAACTAATATAATGTGAGTGTGTGTGACTGAGAGAGGGCAGTTTTCTATCCATAGATGTTTTGCATATCCCTTCACAACCAGCGTCCCAGCACACTGGCGGGCCAGCATACTAACAAGACACATTCTATGGGACTACCACCCTGCTAATGCTAAATAACATGCACCTTACTAATTCCCAGTCCCAGTTACCTGGTTCTCTGTCCCACTCTGCTGTCAGACCCTCCACCCTTTCCTGACAAACAAAGAAATAGAAAAAAGTCGTCTGCTTAATGGAAGTGAATATACGGTTTCCATGACAACCTCTCGGCACCTCCTGCCATCCTTCCCTTTCTTGCACCTACATTTCTGCCCCAACCCTTGGGCGATGAGAGGGCATGCAGCCTAAGGACCAATCACAGGCCGTTTTACATGTCGTCGATCACGTGACGGCGTTCCGCAGCCGGTTGTGAGGCTGTCTGTGGGTGGCTACGCAGAGAACCAATAAATACAGCTGTACCTAAGTGATTATTCCATCTGTACCTGGTTTTCTCACACTAGAACGTGCTGCGAAAAATAAGGGCCACCTTGTTGATTGCTGAGGCCTAAAAAAATGTGTAAGTTTCCGGTAACATGGACCAAAAAGTTGAGGTAGGTAGGTCGTTTTTTTGTTTGTTTTTTTTTTTTGTTGTTGTTGTTTTTTTGCTGAACCACATTTTGGCCTCTATGTTGTATTGTTATCATTGATTATTGAGTCATGTTTAATCGATTTCATCTATCATACCAGCCAAAACTTAAAGTTCTTGGGCAAAAATGCTGGTCTCTATATCTGGACACAAGCAAATTTGCAAAATATAAGAAATATGATATTAATGTGGAAAAATCATTAAAATATGAAAAATATTGAAAAGAATATGAAAATTTTCTTCAAAAATCTGAGGTCGGCCCCTTTTAGCTGAGGAAGGTCGGGTGACCGAAAATTTAACTCTCTTTTTTTTGGGGGGGGGCCTAAACCACTCCCTGAGGGGCATTATTTTAAAGCCCTCGTGCAACTGTATTCTCTCAGTTATTTTGGAGTGTGAAAAGGGAGACTACAGGAACTCCGATAGATGGAGAGGCGGGTGTGTCCTACACTTTTAGTTAAACTGTTAGGAGGTACAGTTATTGAATTATTCATGCCAAGCTTCTGTCCTTCCGTAAGGTGCACATATCTTTTCGAAGTCTTTTGTATCCAGGCTGACATCAAGATTGAGACCAATCAGTGGACTAACTATTAAAACATCCATCTGGATCGAGCCTTCATGCAGATTCAATAAAAAGGGCCCTTGTCAAAGACTCAAATACTCTTGTATCACTTTATCATATCCGATTTTATCACCTCTCGCCACCATCTATTCCACGCTTTTCAGTTGCAATTGTTTCACTTCAAAGTTGTTCAAACCTAGCATGTTACTTTTACTTCAAGAATGAAGATTCGAAATGTAATACTCCATTAAAGCATTTTAGAAATGTCTAGAGCCTACTATCGGTTCCGGTTCCGCACTGGCCTAAGCTTGAGGACTAAGATAATGAGAGCCCTTACCCATAATGCCCTGCGGCAGGATGACCAGTGAGGAATCACGGGTAATGCTTAGGGCCCACCTAGGCCACCAGGAGGATGCAGGTAGTGCCCCCTAACGGACTGAGTAGCAATTAGAGGTGGATTGATTGGGGCTCTGCACATGAGTGCCACATAATAGGTGGGGCGTGTCCAGCATGGGAATCACTGCACGGGTGTGGAGGAGGAACAGGGGGAGAGGTCCCTGGGGCGATGGATATGAACAAGTTCTGTACAGGGGTTTCCAGGATGGTTGTGGAGGAATCCTGGGGATTTACCAAGAGTTTATGTGTGTTCAGGTCTACGACGGAGAGGTATAATGGCGGCAAGCCCCATGTCTAAGAACACAGGTCACTACTAAGACTAAGGATCTGATCCCCAGAACATAGGCCCCATATTTAGGGGATGATCGAAGGTTGACATGTAGAATGATCATCTTTCAGTGTCTGGACTGCATGTGCAAATTTTTGAACTTTGGTTGAAGGAGGATAGGGTAGGCCATACAAGCCCCCTCCCCCTGTAAGAATCAATCCAGATATCCTTGACCTTCTCACCTGGTATGTGTCCCATGGCGTGAACGCTACACCTAGAGATGAATAGAGAGTTTAAGATTTGCCTACTTGTAACGTGTACGGCAACGTCTAGCCTACCATTTCCTACCATTCTAGACGTACACGTTGCCGTACAAGTCGTGATCTTAAACTCTCTAATGTCTAGACCACGCAAGATAGACCACACACTGGCCACACCCACTGGTCAGGGTTGCCCCTCCCACTTCAGGAGAGCCAATCCTTGATTCTGCTTTCTCATATGACAATTTATGATAAATTTAAAATGACATGATTTACTCATCTTGATGGGTACCATATTGTCTGGACCTGCCTCCTGGACAAATCACACTAAATACCAGGAAAAGGCCGGTCAAATAGGTATAACGTGATAACACTCAGTCTTGTCCCATTCCATTTCATTTAATTGGAGAGGTTTCCCAATATAGCCATCTGCGATCAGATAGAACCTGTTGACACAGCTGTGGGAAGCCACAGAACTCATTACCTATAATTCTGGTATACTATGCCCATTGCTTTGATGGAAGGCTTCAAGTGATTCTTTTCCTGCATGCTTCATGACTAAATCACACCAGGGGTCTAGTTTAGACGTTCCCTATCTCGCACCTTAGTTTCAGAGAGCAGGTTGGGGTCATCCTTATCTCTATATCTTATCAGGAGTATGTAGAATTGGGTGTGAGTGAAAGGTATAGTGCCTGATGTTTGCCCTACTTGTCAACACCTACTCATACCCTAGTCTTCCTCTAACTTATCACCCATTATAGGAAGTAGAGTGCATGAATGCATTATGAATGCCCTTTCGAGTAACCTCCAAAAGGGTTGCATTCATGCATCATGCTTACCCTATGGGGTCACTACAACCATGGCGACTAGAGAGGGTCTTTTAGTTTACACTCTATGCTACAACACGATGCAAGTAGACCCTGTGCTGCATTGGTGCATCATGACGATGAGGAAATGTAAACCTGGAGGCATCATGTTGCCCTTAAAGCTTTAACCCTTTAAGGGCCGCTGATGCATTAATGCATCATGCCCATTGGTTGAAATGATGAAACACTTCATTGGAGCAATATGCCGACCCTCCAGGAGTATATGTATTGAACCTGTAGGGTCGGCATGATGCTCCAATGAAGTGCTGGCAAGTAGTCTTGTCAGCACTTCATTGGTGCATCATGTCGACCAAAGGCCATGATGCATTAATGCATCAGAAGCATTTAAAGGTTTAACCTATCCACACCTGTAAGATACCCTACACCTTCACCAGGCGCACCTGACACACTCAGGAGGCAGGCTTATCTTCTCTCAGCTATCTCTTCTGCTGACTAATCAGCAAGGATTGACTCTGGCACTTTGGGGACATGGTTTTGGTTTCTTGCCAGTACAGACAGTTGCATTAAGTTAGTTCTCTGCCACCTTTCGTACACTGGATTCAGGTCAAAGTTTTGCAGAACTGTTTTGCCATCCTCTATGTACAGCGTAAATTCTGCGAAAATCTAATTTTCAGATATGCATACCTTCAGAGATGCCAATCGCTAGCCAACAAAATCCTTGAAAACATACAATGTTAAACCCGTTCACAGGAAATCAACCTCCAAGAATTCCTGGTAGATCTTGCAGGAAAGGTAAGTTGGAATACACTGTAGTAGTGGCTTATAGCATACATCTGAGCAAAATGTATTCGTCACTCAAAGACCGAGTCTGACAGAGGGCTTTCTGGCTGATCATTTGTGGCAAGTCTAGGTTCAAGTCCTTCCCGGTGACTGCCCCGTGCAGTGAGCTGCTCACGGCACCTTGATATGGAGGAGATGAGCTGCTCGGACCAGGTTAATGGGGCGACGAGGGGTGCAGGAGGTAAGGGTGGATGACTATGGAAGGGGTGTGGGTGTCAGGTAAGGGCAATGGGATCAGAGGGACAGCCTCTGGCCTCTGGATTGAGTTCTTACTAGGGGGTGGGAGCCAATACCTGCTGCTCGGAACTGCTCAGTGGTAATGGGCAACAAAGTTAGTACAGCCATCTCCCGCCAGAGGGGGTCATGGTGGGGTCACTCTTCAAGCAGATTATGCTCACCATAAAGAGGTGGCAGGAGGGCAGGTATCTGATTGGAGACTGAGCAGGGGGGGGGGTAGAGGGTTAGCAGTGCAGCCTTTGATCTTGTTATTAGGATGGCGGGTCAGCTTTGAGCAGAGATTACATTGCCTCTTGGTTGCCCCTGCAGAAAATGCCTTCTTCCGACGTCCGCACTCTAAACTACGGAAGCCGACGTGGGCCACCATGTAGACATGCCTCTGTCCCTTAGTGATTCTGCACATATACCATACATAGTAGTATAGAGACTACTAAGGTGTATGTGGTCTTTGCTGTCAAGTGTAAAAATCTGCTGTCAGTCTGTCAAGTACTGTATTCTAGTTTGCTGTCAAGGGAAAGAATCTGCTGTCTGTCTGTCAATTTCCTTATTGATGCTTGTGACAGGAATCCTTTAAGCCTGGAAGCAATGAATGCAGGGATACTGGGTGGGAGGGAGAGAGGGAAGAAGGGGGTAGGAGGAAGGAAGGGAGGGAGTGAGTGGAGGAAATGAGTGGAGGAATGAGTAGAGGGAGGGACAGAATGTGTGAATGGCTGAATTAATGAGTGAGTGAGTAAAGGGAGGGAATGAAAGAAGGGAGTGAGGGAGGAAGGGAATGAGTGAGGGAAAGAAGGGAATGCAGAAAGGAGTGAAGGACTGACAGAGTGAGTGAGGAAGAGGAAGGGAGGTAGGGAGTGAGTCAGGAATGACAAGATGGTAGGCGGGAAGGAGTGAGTGAGTGAATGAGGTGGAGTGAGTTGGCCAAATAGAGTCAGATGGACCCAAGTTGGGTAAATTGGGTCAATATGAGTCAATATTGATCCATTGGCCCAAGATTGGCCCAAATTATGTCAGATCGAACCTAAGATGAGTTAATTAGGTCAAAAAAGGTTAATCTAGATCAAACTGGGTAAAAGTGGCCCAAATTATGTTAACTGGGTCAAATCAGGTCAATATGGGCCAAAATTGACCTATGAGAAGCAAAGTGGGTTAAATCAAGGTCATATGGATCAAAAAAGGTCAAATAGGCCAAATATGGGTCAATTGTATAAACTGAAGTCATATTAGGTCAAAATTAGTCAAAATGGGTCACATATGGTCAGGTTGGCTAAAAATAGGTCAGTTTCATCAAATTAGGTCAAATTAGGTCAAAGTAGCCAAAAATGGGTCAATCACATCAGGTGAAGTCAAAATGGGTCAAAATAGGTCATATTCAGTCAAGTTGGATCAAATAAGCTTGAAAATGGGTCAAGTGCATCAAATCAAGTCAAATTAGGTTAAACTAGTTTAATTAGGTCATATTGCACAAAAATGGGCCAATTGCATCGAATTAGGTCAAATAAGGTCTAAATAGTTAAATGTAGGTCATATTGGGGGAAAATTTGATTGAGTCAGCAAAAAATAGGTCAATCACATTAGATGAGGCCAAACTAGGTCAAAGTAGGTCAAATCAGCTGAAGGTAGGTCAATCACATCAAATTAGGTCAAAATAGGTCAAATTGTGAGGAAAATAGGTCAATTGTTGCAAATTAGGTCAAAATAGGTCAAACTGTGACAAACTAGGTCAAATTTGCTGAAAATCATTCAATGAGGTCAAATCAGGTCAAAAGGGTGCAAAATAGATGATTTGAACCTATTACAGCCTATTTTGACCTAGTAAGTCCATTTTGGCCAATTTTACCTTCTCATGGTAGAATTTGACCAATTTGACCTAGT
Organism: Acholoe squamosa; assembly: GCA_949317995.1. Taxonomy (NCBI): domain Eukaryota; kingdom Metazoa; phylum Annelida; class Polychaeta; order Phyllodocida; family Polynoidae; genus Acholoe; species Acholoe squamosa. The sequence continues at coordinate 59,450,282 of OX439043.1, forward strand.
TTGACACAATTTGACCTAATTTACATCAATTGACCTATTTTCCGCTAACTTGACCTAGTTTGTCATAATTTGACCTATTTTTTCCAACTTTGACCTATTTTTTCCAACTTTGACCTCACTTGGTGTATTTGACCTATTTTCAGCTAATTTGTCACAATTTGACCTACTTTGACCTCATTTAATATAATTGACCTATTTTCACCTGATATGACCCACTTTGCTCATAGTAGGTCCATCTGACTTAATTTGACCCGATAAACTAATTTGGACTATTTTGATGCATATTAACCTGATTTGACTCACTTCACTCCATCAAACTCAAAACTCACTCCACTCCATTCTTCTCCCTTGATTCCACTCAATTCAATTGGAATTCAGTGAGTGGGATCAACTAACCTCCACTTACCTTCAGTCATTCCACTCCACTCAACTCAACCACTCCACTTCATTCCAATCCATTAATTTCAATTCAACTCCATTCACTCCATCCGAGTCACCTCCACCACTCTACTCCATCCCTTCCCTTTTTCAGTCCCTCCCCTGACTCACTTGTTCCCTCCCTCCATTCCTGACTCACTCCCTTTCTCCCTACATCTCTCCCTCACTCACTCAATCATTGCCTCCCTCTCTCCGCTCATTCCCTCCCTCCCTCTACTCATCCCCTCCCTGTCTGCCTTTTCCATGCCTGCCTGCCTGCCTGCCTGCCTGCCTGCCTGCCTGCCTGCCTGCCTTCACCCTGTTTCCTTGCCTATCTGCCTCCTTCCCTCACCCCCTCCCTCCTTCCCTCACTCCCTGCCTCACTCACTCACTGCCTCACTCACTCATTCACTCACTCACTCACTCCCTCCCTCCCTCCTTACCTCACTCCCTGTCTCACTCACTCACTCACTCATAGCTTTGACCCTTGATCCCTGTATCCCTCATTCAGTGCTTCCAAGCTTGAAAAATACCTGTCACAAGCACCAATAAGGAAGTTGACAGACAGACAGGTATTATTTTCCCTTGACAGCAACCTACAATACAGTACTTGACAGACTGACAGCAGATTTTTACACTTGACAGCCAAACACACTCACACATGTATAGTCTCTATACTACTATGTATGACTTGAGTAAAAATCACTAAGAGGCATAGGCATGTCTACATGGTGGCCCACGTCGGCTTCCGTACTAAACGCCCCATGTACGTCTTACTATGCCACATCATGGAGTAAGATATGGGCCAGGGATATGAGGCAAGGCAACGCTGGACATGGGATTTTGGAGGTGGGTGGGGTTGCCGTTTGAAACATGGCTCTTTGGACGGGTTTGAACTGAAAAGGACATCCCCATGTCTTCCTCCAAAACGACACGTGTCCAATTTTTACCACCTCGGTAATTTGGCCCTCTTTTGTATCCCAATGTGGTGTTTCTTCATGATTTCCTGTGTCGCCCTTTCTTCTACTTCTATTTTTGTAACCAGTCTGGTATCAATGCCAGTGCTGTTTGGGTAGTTTTCCAATGCTGTTTTGAGGGTTTTCTTTTTGGTTTGTTTTCCTCAGGCCGCCAAAACACCGGTTTGTAGTATCCTGGTACATGAGTTCTCATAATCTGAACCATGGTTGTGATCTGATGTAGTCACCTAGTTCAAGAATATTCTGTCTTTATATCCAAGATTCCACATGACAGATACAACATGTATCTTCAAGATAAAATAACTCTAAAAGCAGTGGCGGATTTAGAGGGGGCGTGGGGCGCTCGTCCCCCCTTTTTTCTCAGTACCACATATTTTGGACCCCAAAATAGGGGGTGCGCCCCCTCCTTTTGGGCCGCGCCCCCTCCTTTTCAAAATCCTGGATCCGCCACTGAAAAGCATGGAGCACACATCTAGCCACCTAACCACATAGTAATCCATAGTACAGTATTAACACTGGTACCCTGTCCAGTCACCTGTGGAGCAGAATAAATGTCTAGTCCATGTCAGGTTCAGCCTGGACGGTTGGCTGCCTGCATTGGAAGGGGGGGGGGGGGCAGTGGACAGTGCAAGGATCGACACCATAGTGGACCTCCCATGGTGTGGACTCATCTATAGAGAGGCCACACGTGTGGGTACAAACCACACTGGCCCCATCTCGTAGTCTCACGATTATGTCACTGGTAAACAGGTATGCTGGGAGGTACTATTTTTCTTCGCTTGTTGCTGATGAGTCAAGCTGGCAGATGGATACAAGCAAATGCTGGTTCCCACAAGCACCCAGTATTGGGGTCAAAGTAGGTCCAACACCAGCGGTGTATGAGTACAGCGATTTTTGGTCAAAATGGTAACCTAGGGGAGAAGGCTTAGTTGGCCCACCAAACTAGGTCGCCGGAGAAGTTGGGTACAAACCGCTTAACGTGCCTTCACCTGGAGGAGAGCAAGCAGACCCTGGAGGAAGGACCAGCATTCATACTGCCTCCTGCTGCTGTTGCCCAGGGAGTGGCTGCGGGTGGCATTTCACTGCCAGAGTGCTGGAACCTTAAAGGGACTGGAGTTTTAGTGCAGTGTTTTATGAATTCTACTATTTCCTAGTGCCATTCCTTAGATAAAAAAATCGATGCTGGACTCACTACTAGTAGCTAGTATTGAGTAGATACACATTGGTTAGATGGTCAATTGTTCTTCTACACATATACTAGAATTCACTCTCCCGTTAGGGTCAGTTACCTACATACATATTAACCAGTCAACATATCAAGGGTTCAGATAAGTTATACCACTATATAGATTTATCCATATCAATGGATGATCAGTTCCAGAGAAAGTAGATGTATGTTTTTTTTTGTCGGAAAAGGTTTCAGTGATTATCGATATCTCAATATCTTCCCAACCGTCCAGATTTTAAAGAAGACATCACCTTTCCTTCTTCATGACATCATGGGCATAAATATAAAATCAAGTCTGTCGTGGGTTATATTAGAACCATGTCTTCCACTCCTTTGAAGTCAATAATAGATCATGAAGTTAACTCAAGAAAAAAGAGACTAATGATCTAAACACAGGGTTGGATTTGAGAATGTATCATAACTGGAGATGGGTGTCAGAGGTCAGTGAAGAAAATCATAAATCAGGATCTCCTGTCTGCTCCACATACTGATGGCTAACACCTGCCTCCACCCCCACACCTCCACACAAAAACTCTTAGCTACTCCTTCCCCTAACCCTGCGGGTGTGGCATGATGCACTAATGCAGTGCTGGCGATTCTACACCCCAGTACTACATTGGTGCATCATGAAGACAAAGGAACATAAAGGCATCTGTGAGGTGTTAAGAGGTCCTTAAAGGGTTATAGAATTGGTTGGCAACATTTCAGCCCTGATCAGAGATCAGAGGAGAAGATGATCCCTAGGATCCTGACCCAGATAGCCTCATCAGCTCCTTCTTGCTCTCTCCCTTATGGAGTGCAATGTTCAGCATCTCCAAAGTAGATTTACAATTTAGAAATATTTTCACAACCAGATGTTTTATATAATCAAATATGAAGAAACAGTAAACACACAACTTCACCCTAAGGAAGGGTCGTACACTATTTAAGATTAATAGATTAATGGAGCACAGATCAAACAAGAACATATATACTATGCTGGCCAGCTATTGATAGAGAACGTAACTCAAAGACTTTTTGATAAATCGGATCGCTTGTCAATGCTTGAAAAACAAGATATGGTAGGGATGGAATGCGGTCCCAACTAATCACTCCCACGTTTGGTAAAATGACCAAAAGATGTTAGTTGACAAGATGTTGAAAGGGCAACAGGGACCCAGGAGCACGTGTCCGGGAGGGTACAAAAAGGAGTTGGGGTATCTGGGACATGTGATTCCAGTCAGGTGGCACTCAAATAACAATCTCCAACCCTGTGGGATTCTGAGGTTGTTTATTATGTATTTAGAGCCAGGTGCTGGGGAAGGAAGCAGGCAAATGAAGCCCACCTGACCGAGGAGGAGATGGTGACCCACCTCTCATTATACCAGCCACGTGCAAGTATGCAAGTATTCTTCTACTTCCCCCACTCTGTGACAAGGGCTGTATTTAGCTTACCCTCTCCACTTCTGCTCTCAATTTCTACAAAAAAAGAAAGGCCAACATGCTCATGTCTAGTGTAATCGGACCCTTTTTATCACCAGACGTGTTCTCTTGCATAAAATATTTGGTCACAAATCCCTCTCCAGGTCCAGCAAAAAAAAAAGGTATAAAAGCATCATTATTTTGACACAAAGACTAATCTCTCCATAGCCAACAATAACGGAATATGTTAGTAATTCCTGTTCTGAATAAATGCACACCCACTTACATCCAGCTGCAAACAACCTCATCATTGGCATACAGAAGCTTACAAGGCTTCATAAATATTCATGAAGAGTAGACTGCTGCAAGTTTTACGAGTGTAGTTAAAAGTAAAGGGGGGAGTGTCTTGTAGAAACCTATATCATAGAGTACTCTGACTAGCAGGCTCATGCATGTATTCATAACTGAGGTCTAAGGCTTCCATCACCCTTCTACCTCCACATATCTTATCTTTGGCCTATGTAGCTTTACGGTATAGCCCCTATATCCATCCCCTTATCTTAACACAACCAGCCCCTTATACGTGTGCATGATAAGTGACTAGAGCCTCTGACTTAGGTAACCACCCACTTTTCTCCTGCCAGTATATCATTCCACCCTGACCTAGATGATCCAATGGCAACCTTTTCTTTTACCTTACTGTAGGCCTACTTTATCATCAAAAGCAGCACAAGTAAGATGCACTAGTGTTATATACAGGGTGGTGGATTTTATGATATACACTCGAGAAATACCTCTTAAATTGCCCACATCAATCCATAAACTTCACTTCTCCCATTGGTGCAGTCCCAATTGACATACTCATTCTGTTTAATTTGGTGTCCCGAGATTCACTCCAAGGTAAATCAGTCTTATTCCATATTTTCTCCCTTATAACACCACATCAACCATTTTATTATTCCTGTCTCCTCCCTTAAGAGATACATGTACCTAACCCCCAGTTACACCCTTGCAGGGGGCCTGCCTACACCTGGACGGCCCCCTGGAGGAGAGCTTAAGTAGTCAGCCAGGGGAGTAACACCTTGATGGTAATGATTACCTGTACATGGCCCCTGCCCCTTAGACATACAGGTAGCCAGGTGTGGGCTATTACTCTGTGTCCTACCATCCACACTGCATTAACCCTTTAAGGGCAGCACATGGCCTCATATATGGTTCATGTTCTATTGTCATCATGATACACATCAATGCGCCCCTGGTGAGTCTACTCGTCAGCATGGCCTTGGTACATGATGCTGACCCAGCAAGAGTGTATCGACACCGTGGGTTTGGCATGATGCATAATTGCAGCTCCTATGAGTGCAGCATGATACAGTTAATGCATTTCGTTGCTCTCAAAGGGTTTACAGGTATATGTGGGTGGCTCTGTGAGCAGCTCCTGGACAGACTTGCCTGTAGGGAGCTGCTCTAGGACTAGCATTAGCTGTTGTCCACACAGACTCCCCCATAGAGTTGCTCGGAGTTGCTCCTACACCGATGAACGCTTTAGTAATCTATGGGAAGAATCAGCATTGAAATATCTCTTGATGGGTCTCGATTGAACCTAACAAATATACCTCCTAATGCTATATCCACCTCCCTGTTTGATAAGTTCAGATCTGCCCGTATGCCTGGTGTATTAAGTTTACACAAGGCTTCCAGCACCTTCTCATTCCTGTGAGAATGATCAATGTTCTGCAGACTGCCAATCATACTAATACGACTATAGATTAACATATAATGCTCCTCTGAGAGTGTAACCTCATTATTGCATATAGATTTGCCATAACCCTTACTCCCTTACTTTCCTCACCCACTTGAAACATAGTTTAGGTCTACAGGTTATGGGCATCTATAACTAATGGGCCGATGCAAGGGTTGATAACAGGAAATACATGTACATCATACTTGGATCCCTGAGTATCTTTCCTTTTCTTCAGAAGTAGAAGGTCATGCATTCCCTACGGTAGATCTAAATTCATTCTTTCCATTTTAGAAGATAATGTACAAACAGATGGCTAAGACCTGTATGGGGGCCAAGACCCATGTGCAGTTGACCCTTGTGCCTTCACAAACCCTCACTGTTTTTAAGAACCAGTAAACTTGGGTGGGTTGAAAGCGAGGCTCAGGACCAGGATAAAGTTGTCGGCAGATGGCATGGCGGACTGTTTTGTTTACACATGTGTCGGCCATGACGGAACGGTTGCCATGTCAACAGAGCGGAAAGAGGCAAGGAGGGGTGCGGGAGTGGGACCAGGGCAGACTTGAAAAAGTCTGAAGCTAAATTCAGAGCTTAGCTAACTTTAGTCCTCCTTTCAGGTTTAAATAATCATTTTCCTTTAAACCGAGGGTTAAAGCGACAGATATCGCTTGTAACTCAGAAAGTGGAAGACTCACCTTTTTGACACTATAGTGACAGCAAAGAAGAAATTAGTCCATACGTATTGCGCACTCTACTTGCACCCGCCATTTTGTTTTCTTTGCCATCGTTCGGCGGGCTATGTTGTACTACAGTGGCAAATTTTCTCAAATAATTTCAAATCATATTTATTCTGTCTGTTTTTGCATGGATCCATCTTCTCCCTACACTCTAACATATTATCAAATTTAATTCAATAACCGCCATGTTTGTATCAAAGTGAGACGCAATTGGAATGTTGTAAAAGTTGAGCCGCTCGGACGATTTTTGGCAAAAACATGCCAAGATGAACACGAATCGTATCACCAAGGATTATAGCACCAGATAGAATTAATTGTTGTATTTTTAATGCGTATACAGAGAGAAAAGAACCATAGAAACAAGATTAACATGCAATACATCATTTTCCATTATATTCCTATCACGTACATGACACCCAACCCGCCCAGACCTGACACCCAAAATGACACCTCCATAGAAAACCATTGAGTGCACCAAGCATCTAAGTTGGACTTCAGGTGACCTATTTTTTTTCAAACCTAAATTTTACAAAGATTAGAATCTTATAAGAGGTAAATATTACACCTCCATGATCCTGAACATGTACTCTATCACATGACAGGTTTCATTTCATCTCATATTTAATGGTTTTCATGTAATTTGAGCTCAACCTCTTCTAAAAAATGCTCACTTGCAGTTTTTTCCCCAGCCCCTACCTGTCTCTTAAAACTCGGCTTTCCGAGTTAACTAAATCTAGGCTACCCTGTAGACACGGTGTCATTGATCAAATTTCAAGTTTTGTAAATTTGTCATTACAGTGTACTATCTATTAGGGTTATACACAAAAACAGGGCCAAAACCTGTTGACCAATACTGTACAAAGATCAGGTCAAAAGGGCAATCAATGCTGATATTTTGCTAGCATTGGGACCCAGCATGCTGAATTTGACTTTTAATCTGTGGGGCTTTCGGTAGTTGGTCTTGGTTCATTGCCGGCTCGGGATTGCTGGCTAATTTCACTAAATTTCCTACAGCAGCATTCACTGGCAAAATCATAGTTAAGTTTGCAATAATACTTTTTGAAAGGTTAGGCTTGGATAGGTCTAGATCTATACACATCCCATAGTAAAGAGTTGACATTAGTCATCTTGGTCTGAGTAGTAGCAGGGTGGTGCTCATGTAGACAACACTCTGGGAAATGACAGTTGAATCTACCAGGGATCCTTGTGAAACTGAACAATGAACCACCGTAAGTGCATCACAGTGAAGGAGTGCAGTTTCTACCATGAAGCAGTACAGTAGTACACACTGCCGTACAAGGAATCTCTGGCAAATTTGGGACACAAATTTCGACATTCCTTTTTACAGTCTACTGCCATAGTCCCTGGTGCTAACATGGTGGTGCACAGTGCTGGAGGCATGTGGAGTGGCTTCTTCAGGCTGAGTGCTGGTTTATTATGGACCCCTCAGGGCAGGCGACTGGGAACTGCACACTGTAAAACTCCATTTGCCGTGCCAGACTCCAGGGGAGTCTTTGATAATATACAACTTAACTAATACATAATTGATTTGCAGTATCCAATTTCAATGCATGAAAGTGGAGGGTCCGAATGTCACCTATAGATTTTAATGCCACACACACACACACACACACACACACACACATATATATATATATATATGTATGTATATATGTATGTATATATATATGTATGTATATATATATATGTATATATATATATATATATATATATATATATATATATATATATATATGATATAGGTCACAATCCTTCCAGCTCCTCTTTTGCCCTCCCTCCCAATAGTCTATGCACATTAAGAGGAATGCCATCTGCCATACCTCTCTAATATTTAGTATTGGATGATTGTTGACTATGTCTTTTCAATATTATCTCTGAAAAAAAAAACAAAAAAAAAAACACCAAATACACAAAACAAATAGGATGTCTTATATTTATGTACTTACAGCTTCTCCAATTTCTCCAATCCTTCAAACGCCCCTGGCTCTATGATACTGATCTTGTTGTTCTCCAGATTCCTGAAAATATAAACAAAAGAGGATCATGTTTAGTTTTTCTTCCTTTTTTTTTTTAATTTGTATTTCTAAAGATATAAATGACACTGTTGTAGTCCCAAAACTAAGGTAGGCAGGGGATGCACATTTTGCCTACTAGTAATGTTCTAAGGATGAGGTTTGCTCTCATGTCCCCACCCCCCTATGCTATAGGTAGCTGACGATGACTATTTGCTTTAGAAATTACATGAAAATCTATTTCAACAAACCCAAACCCGCAGCACTGTAGAAGACGAGTTATATGGTTATTATTTATTAAAGGAGAACCTGCTACAACACTCTGTGGGAAATGGCGGGAAATAAGAAGCGGCAGACGACATTTTCAGCAGGAACCAGCGCCCTCTGCTTCCCAGCGTGACGTGGTCAGCAGGATGCTGAGGGCCAAAAAAAATAAAAGGTTTGTTTCCAGTTACCCGACCGACCCTAGCAAAACAGGACCGATTTTTTTAAAGACAATAGTAACCATTCTTTCAAGAAAAAGGGGCACATTTTCACCGAGTTTTAAATTCTATAGAAATGGTACTCCGGAAACCCACAAATGGGAAGATAGAACCTGTTTACTGATTCTTGTCAATAAAAGTCTGCATCTTTGAAGAAAAAGGGGTCATTTTGAGGGTCAAAATGTTCGTGATTTTCAAAGAAAAAGGGTTGTTTTCAGCCGCAAGTCTATGGAAAAGAGGGTAATTTTTGAAAGTCATAATATGGATGGTGTCCCTTTGGTATATTGAGTGCGGGGACCAGGGCCATGTTATTATAATAACTTGGATTACAGACTTTTTAAGCTCAGAATTTGGGTAGTGCTTATATATATAGGGGCTAAAAAAAAAGTGTCACCCCCTATGGAATATGATGTACTTGTATGGTATCCGATGGTGTATAGGTTAGGGACTGGTCATTATTCATCAAAGGAAGTGGGGGCTGTGGGATTTTGGGCGGACACGCGGAAATTTGAAATATAGTAGCACACAGGCTCTTTTGCTAAAAGGGGACTAAATTTTGTACGCCCCATCAAGAGGGGTAAAACATTTTATGCACCCCCTCAGGAGGGGGCTTTTATGCCTCCCCCCCCCCTTAAGGTCCGAGTCATTTATTGCCAGTTGCGGGGGCTTGTTAGATATAGGGGGGTCCCCTTGGTGGGGGGGGGTCAAAAGCCAATAAACCTTCACACTGGGGGGAGGGGTCCGAACTAAATAGAGGACAATTCAAACACCCATCATGACACGACATTCCATGCATACATTCCTTATTTGGGCGGGGGGACCATTTTGCAAAATCATTTCTTAGTTGGGGGGGGGGGTATCGTGATCATTTTCGTCATAGTGGTAGGGGTTGTCGGGAAAAAAATCTGCCGATCCGCCAAAATCCATCAAGCCCCCCCGGTAATAAAAGACTCGGCCCTTAAAGCAGCATCTCCCCTGTTTATAATGACCACTCCCTTATATAAAGTCGAACTTTTGACACCTCATATCCTCTCAGATTTGCCTTGAAATTATGTTTCCTTTGATATATAACATGCCTATATTGGACAGGAGGAAGACTCCTCTCCCTCCCCCGACAAAATAAAATAATAAAAAATAAAAACATCCGACCTACAAAGACACACCTTTTTTCTTTTTTTTTTGGCCTGAGTAGCTGTCAACCATCCGTCTCAACCCACGGGCAATTTCCAGGTTTTTCCTTTTTCTAAACAGAGAGGGAAAATATGCCCCGGTGTTTTGAAGAGATCTAGGAAATATCAATTCTTGACAAGGTGGATACGGTGATCAGTCTTTGTTAGGGCAGGGCGCTTACAGTTGTATAGTTGGTGAAGGCACTTTCAGCTAGCATTGCATAACGATAAGGAATACAGTTGGCCATTGCTTCCTCGACCCTTTGATTCCTCAGGTCCCTCATTACCTCAGACAGGAGATCTGGAACTATCTCTATGTTTTCTTTTATATATGGACTTACTTCTTCAGATAATTTGCTTCCTCAGACATTTTTCCTTGCATTTTCCAAATCTGAGGAAGCAAGGGCCGACTAACTACCGAAACCGCTAGACACTCATGTGTATCATATGGATGATATTTGGTATGTAGTTGAAAATCCATCCTAACTACACCAATTATACATGGCAGACGTATCCCAAGGAAGTAAATTTCTTCATGTTCTTTTTCTTCTTCCTTCACAGAATATGGCAAGAAAAGGCAATCACTCTCCCAGCTGACATTCGCAGTACATGCACCTATATGATTTGACATAGCAGCTGCTGGAAGATTGATGGGATTCAGTAACGAGGGATCGCTGAGAAAGATGGCTGCGTCTTACGGCGGACGCTGCTGCAGACGATCTATGTGATTAAGTTTCAAAGTGATTCCCAAAATACGACTCCCGTAGGCGAGAGAAGACAGCGGCAGGCTGCAAGTTGGGGGAAGATGGTGCCGCTGTCAAATAAAGCAATTCCAACTACAGCGATGGGCTTTGGGACTAAAACCTACTTTACGACCCAGTTAAAATCAAAATAGATACCTTCAAGTGGATACGGCTATTACTGCGGCAGAAAATGGCGGGAAAATAAGGGACATAATTTGTAGTTTTCGCTGATTCCCCCATTGGACTAATGGGAAGTTACCATGGCAACCCTGTTAAGGATGGCACTCAGAGAAACTAAGATGAGTAGGTTCCATTGAACATGCCCACAGGGTGTTGGTGCGTGCTGGTATAGTCATGGAAAAGCAGCCATATTTCCCACACAATTATAGCGGTTGACAACTTCTCCAATATGTGCGCTATTTTCTTCTCTTTTTTTCTGTTTTGTCTATGTCTGCGTCAAAGCGCCTCTCTTCTCGTCTCTCTTGGTTGAATGATTTTGAAAGTTATACGAGAGCAGATAGAACTCAGTGGTGTACACATATAGTTTTTTTATTATTATCATTATTGTGTATATGGATGAATGTACAAGATGAGAATGAGAAAGTTGCATTTTGTGCATTACATGTATTATCCCTTATAGACCTTAAATTCGGAAATAGGGCCTACAAGAGGGGCAGCACCACCCTTCTTTTTTCCAGTCCATAATGAAGCAATACGTTCCAGGATCTGTTGACCCCGTACAGGTCAACTATCCAGAAGGCAGAATCAGTAAGGGTCCTGCATGTTATTTCACATCTCCCCCACTCCCCATCTCTCATTCATCAGGTACAGATTATCATAGTTGTCATGCAGTAAAAGTAATATGCCTGCCGTTATTATCGTTATCTCTACACCAAAGGCAGTAGTAAATTACTGCAGGGGTTTTACATATCTATTAAGGATGAGACATCACCCTGGATGGATCCCCTGTACAGGTACCCCCACCTGGAGCTGAGCACCCCCCTGCACCCCTCCATACCTCAGCCTCCACTACCTGACCTCTGCCAGCCACCCTCAGCCGTTTAGCCGCCCACCTCTGACCCCAACAGCAGTTCCAGCGCCTGCCGCTAGGGCGAGCCACCAGCTGGTTCCGGTTAGCTGGGCCACTTCCGAGAAGATTTCCTGGGCGCCGGAACAGGTCCCTTCACAGAAGGCTCGCTTCCCTGCGCAGCCAGAGGACGTCAACGTCACTTGATAACCCACAATTCCCTGTGGTCTGATGCTTCCGCTATGGAGTGAAAATTGTACGTGTATAATAAAGATGTGTGGGTTTGTATTGTATTGACCAACATTTTGTCCCCCAGCCTGGTAGGCTATGGTGTCCGCAGACTGGGACATGACTTCCAGGGGCGGATCTAAGGGTGGGCCTATATAGGGGCACGTGAAAAAAGAGCCTGGCTACGACTATTAACTATATATATGAAATGTGACTAGGGACCCTGCATGTGATCCCCCCCCCCCCCTCTTTTTAAGACCCGATTTTCTCACTGCCCCCCCTTTCCCTACACCACCCCTTTTGGATCCGCCCCTGACTTCCACATGAAACAGTATTATATTCCCTATATATGTATGATGTAGTGACAGCAGTCAACCAAAAATGATGTACCTGGTACTCAGTTATATCTGCTTTGTCACTGCTACGGCCGTCATGGCACTGTGCACAGCTGATCCGCTTCATGTGTTTATACTCCACCTGGCTCTGCGCCCTATTGTTCCTACTGTAGGTTTATTTCCACATTCTACAGTTGGAGGGCCAGTAGGAGGTTTTATGAATTAGGTCATTTTTGAACAGCAGATGAAATTCTTGGGAAAATTCTGTCATATGGGATTCGCACCCAAGCAGCAGACAGTGCTGGTATTCAGAGTCCCATGTGCTAACTATGAGTCCTCAGCTGATACTTTGGATGTTAGAACATCTACTGAATGGTGATATGCTACTACATGTACTATGACTGAGTAATTAATTATAGATAAACAGGGTAATTTCACTTTGCAAATTTGACTGGTCAATATAGGGTAGTGGTTAAGGCATGGGACTAGACATCTAGACCACACAGGTTCAAACCCCTGGTGTGATTTTGTTTTTATTCTCAGTTGACTACTGTCATTTTTGCAGCAAATTCTAAAATTTATGTATTATATCATATAAAAGGGGCTTCATGGAGGCCCTTTACAGATACCCCTTTTACCTTGTATGTGTATGTTAAAAACGTTCCCCCCATGCAGTCTTGGACCCACATTCTGTGATTCAATGTCAGACTTGCTAACCACTATACTGAGATTGCTGATTATTGTAGCCTGGAACACCATATACACAGAGAGAAGAATACTGATCGCTTTGACGCATACTGCACAGGTCACAATTTGTCTCCCATATGACATGCATGAAGGCATGTCGAATGAGGTTGACCCTCTCATATTTGGTTCGTCAACTCCACTTGACATGCGTAATGAAGACATGTCACATATTTATGATCCATTCACCTGAGTGCTAGGTAATACTGTGAGACAATTATGTAAGGGTCAAGAGCAGTCAATAACTATGTACCAATGGTTCAATCAAGGCAGGCCTATAATAGAAGGCAGGGGATACCATAGTCCCACAGGCCTGCAATACTAAGGCACTTTTTCCTATCTACAGAACTTCTACTTGACTGAGGCCCTCTATGCACTCCATAAGACAAGGCATGGAGGTGCATGGCAATGCCATATGTCTCCCTGTACTGTAGATACTTAGATTATAGATTGTGGGTGAGAATACAGTCCTTTAGTATTTTCACTGACCCACACATATGGTGTCTAACCTCTCCAGTTGAAGTATTCAGGATGGTGGGTGTCTATTTTGATATTCAATAACAAATGCAAATTTAACAATGACATAGAATTCACTATTATTCATTGATAGTATTTACAGACCTTAGTGATCTATTTTTCATGAAAACAAAATGACACAGATACATAAAATGTCTCAAGTGTTGGTAGTACTTCTTGGTACTGATTAATCCTGGTACCAAAATGGTTGTTTGCCCCATCTAGTGGAATATCCTAGAACAGTTATGTATGTCAAACCATCACATGTCAAGTGCCTTTGACATGGCCGTGACCCTAGTCAACTCACAGATGACATGGCATTTTAAGGCATGTCAAATCATATGAGGATTACTGTGTGCTACAGTTGTCATGGTGACATATGTGCACATGTCCCAATGACGTGTGCTATCTGTGTCAAATCAAGTTGACATGGGTATACATGTCACTCTGTCAGGAAGACTTTTTTCAGTGTATCTATCATAGCTTTGTATCACCACCAGTGTAGACGATTCGAATCCTCTTCTAGGCCTCAACAGTTTATGTCACAATATGCTTATATTCATGGTTTTACTGTTATATAAACTTCTGTGGATGGAGTATAAGTAAGAAAACTTCCTTAGAGCTGGAGGATTTGGCACAAAACCTCCTCGGCTTTTGTCGCAAATCCTCCAGCTCTGCGGAGGTTTTCCATTACATATCCCCCTATAAATTTAACCACATCTAGTTCCTTGGCTTAATGGGGTGTATGAAGTGGTTATTGAAGTAGGTATGGAGGGTAGTGGCATGTAAGACTGGAATCGATTTCCTTAATAGCTTAACTGTTAAAAGGACATAGCATTTAGATCGATTTTCACATACTGGGCCTGCTTTTCATACTGTACTTACCCTGCATTACCACCAGGCTGCAGCACAGTTCTACAGTAGGAAATTACTCCCACATTACTACAGCTGACTGATAACTGAAGGTCGTCTAAAACATCGACAGAAATGTGCCATTTACTCGAAGGACATCCAGGAAAGGGCGAATAAGAGCTATATCTTTACTCTCCTGGGAGCTGACACTTGCAATGTGTATGGGAGAAACTGATATATAAGTAACTAAAACAAATGACAAAGCCATGTGTATAATGTATCTGAATGTCAAGGGTATCATTTGGCATTGGAATGTAGTGAGAGACGACTGTATTCTTATTATATGCAGAGTCAATGCAACGCCCATCATGGTGACAGGTCTTTCCACATTGGGATGGTATACCTGTATCATTTTTATTTCACTTGCCTTCTTTTCACAAATGTTCAACATACAAATGTCCAACTTAATCTTTTTCTTATTTTGTCTTTAACTTCTCTTCTTCTTCTTGTGCTTTTCTTTTTTTCTGTTCATTCCAAGGCCTTATATTCTATTCATCCATAAGCCATGTCTACTTTTCAATTACAAGGCCATGTCTCCTCTTTGTATACAGGTCATGTCTTCTTCCATTCATTTACAGACCATGTCTATGGGACCTTAACCCTCACAACAGTCTGATAGTGATCCAATCATCACCAAACCTTATTTTGATACAGGAAACACCTGCATCTTTTGCTTAAGCCCAATAAAGTAGTATTTTTTACGAATTCAGTTTTGTGGATAAAACACCAAATGTTTTATTTGTATTATTTGCTAAAGTCACTCTCAGTCAAAGGCAAGTGATGGTAGCATCAAGATTTTTCACCAAAGCAGAAGACCAAAGCACCCTAACCACAGGTAGTAAAAGGACTGTTGTAGCCACTTTTCTACTTGGCCATACTATGGGTTTGAATAAATGACTCGGACGGGACATAATGTCAAAGTCAAAAAGAAGAGATGCATGTTGAAGAAAATTTCATCCACATCATGTTAAAAGTGCATGGCGATGCTACCTGTGACCATATTCTGTGCAGTATATAAATTTAAGATACTCTGACCCTACCCTGCTACAGATTAGGTGCTGTTGAAAAGTATGAAAATGTAAAAAATGCCATTTTTGGTCTATTTTTCAACATTGGAAGACCGTAGCTTGAAAAATTCTTGATGGAATGATAATAATTTACTTTTTAATTTTTCTACTTACCCTTCATGTGCCTGGCCTAACAGGATCATGGAAGACCATCTTGGGTCATAATAATTTGTTACAGAACCACACAAACCCAAAAAGAGCTTAAAAACCACCAAATGTGATGGTTTCTGGCGACTTGACCCATAAGGTTACCTTGTAAATGGCTTCCTGGATGATGTCTGAGGAAATTGCGATGCATGGACTTTTATCTTCAGTGGAAATAGCCATTGTGCTGGGGATGCAAATATGGCATTTTCTACTGCCGGAATGCATTGTTCCACACTGCCTTTGACATTTTGTGTTGTGTGTCTATGAATGGGAAAATGAAAGGGAAATGTGATTCTGTGTTTCAGGTACAAAACAGTGCGTTTTGCCATTTTCCCAGCAACCCTTTTCTTTGAGATAAAGGAAACAGTTTGTTTATCCAAATAAATATTTCTCTTCTAAATGTTATCTTGGAACTTCTGAAAAGGTAAGTTACATATGTAAACGTTTCACCACCCAATGCATTGCTCTAAAACGTGGGTCTTATCTGAAAGTGGGTCTCATCTGAAAGTATGTTCTTGATTTACCACTCTTGGACCAATTAACAGACCATAAGTCTCTATAGTGCATACCTCCATACCCCATGTGTACACATGACATAACCAGTTGATCCCTGGCATCCTAACTATGAGCATTCAATCTGGTACATGCCAGAATAACCCTTGTGGCAATGGTAACTCCAGTTCTCCTCAATCTCCTCTGATATATGAGTCACAAGCAGCTGCTCATGCCTCTGACCTACATAATTTACTGAGCTACTCACAGCTTTTACATACTTCTCCACAGCTGCTCACTTTATCATGTCAGCTATTACCTATGTATGTATGTATATGCATCAACCTACTCCATACACTGCTACATACATCATATAGACAGTCCTCGCACTGAGCACCTCACAGAGCAGCTCATTGCACTAGGCCCTATGGGCATTAGGGTCTACATGCTGCAGTACAGTTTATATATGAGAGTGAAATGCTTAGTTTATTATCCATTGCAGTGGCCAATTATTAACCACTGGCCCTTGAAAATACAGAGAATTCATCAATATCAGAACACCTTAATTTGTCGGTCTCTACTATATGTAAACACATGTATACTTTACACTTGAGCTACTGGCAAGCGTAACTAGGGCGTGAGACCTGAGTCAGAATCTTGTATTTTCCTCTACGTGCAAGCTAATCTTGGGTAGATCTTATTGAGTTACTTATCTAACACAGCCCCTCACCCACTACCTCCTTCTCCTCATCAAGCTTTGCAGCAAATACCGTGTCCCAGTCCTTGGGGAAATTGGAATGGAAATGGGATGTCCTCCCCTGTCCTGTTTAGGTCGCTTAAAAAAGAATTTTAGCTTTGCGGATACTTTTTTGAGAAAAAAGATGAGGGAGGGAGGCTTTTTTATTTTATTTGCTTTTGATTTGACGCAGGAGGGCCTTTTTTTTCTTTTTTTTAGTCAATATATTTTGCATGATACTATTCCATGCATAATCATTAATAGAGCTATTACTAACACTATATTTCTAATAGATCCACGTTGTAGATGATAGTGGAGTTTGATATGCTGTTTAAATTACGTTTCTATTCAAAATATTAACTGAGATATGAACATTTTCATTTTAGTGCAGAATGTTTTCAGTGGATGCGGATGTTTCAAACATATTTTTAATGTTTTAGGGAATAAAAAGCGGCCTTAGTCGACGGCGGGGACAGACATATTAAGGCGAGCTCCTGTACACAGAGCTACCTCGTGGGTTGCTCTCATCCATCCACACAGTAGAGGCTGCTCCAGGGTTGACTGACCCAATGTCTATGCTGATAAAGGTATCTCCCTGGCACCCAATAGTGAATACACACACCAGGGGTTTAACTGTTGTTTCAGTCAAACAGACAAGAAGACTTTTATAAAGTTTTATTTTAAAATAACATGCTGTGTTCTGTTCATACGCTATTGTGTAACAACAGCGTTAACTGTCTTGAACGAGACATTTCACTTAATTTTAAACATTAGGCCGTAATCTGCACTGTACCAATAATTAGATTGATTGATTTCTTTAAAGTCCAGAAGTGGAATCACCACTTCATGGGACTACCTCATTAGTTTACGAACAATAAGCAGATGTACCCATCAAGTTCTGATTGTCAATCGCCTTCAAACATTAATATTCAATGTCACCATAACATTCGATAATGCCTATGGAGGAATGAATCCTGATTCATTTAGTTTCATATCACGTAACCTCTTAAAGAACCTATCCCGACATACAAGTATCGCCGACGTTATGCATCACTCACAGATAGGGACGTCAAACGCAGCAGCATCCAAAATAGCCTCATCTTATTTTCTGCTTCATTATTTCCTCTCATTCTGCACCCGTGGATACTGGACCGAAAGTAAACTATCATAATCTCCTCCCTCCAGTGGCTACCCATGGACATCCTCCTCATCCCCATCATCCTTAACTACCTTACTATATAGCAGGCAATCCAATAATAAAATCGCCATTACATTTGTTTTACTTGGATAAAATGTGAAATGACATAAATATACCATGTATTTACTAACCGTTCCTGGGTTAGACCAAATCACCAAGGCCACCCTTAAAAATATGTTCGTTTCCTGTCCAGAGGGTGGGATTTTTCAGACCCATGAGGGAGTGAGGGGGAAATTTTTTTTTAGGAAAATATTTTTATTTGTCATGAACATCGTAAGTGGGGTTGGAACTCAGGAAAATTTTTTCCCATTCTCACAAAAAAAATCCACCAGGCCTCTGGACAGGAAACGAACATATTTTTAAGGGTGGCCCAATGGGCCTGCTCTAATCCCGATGATCACTGTAGGGGCACACTTGGTTGGCAAAAAGAGGCATGCCTGGCTTTGAACCAGTATGATTGGCCAGTGAAATCAAGTGTGCTATTTAATTATAACCTCTATTGTATGGATCAGGGGCTGCACCGCCATTTAGGCATACTTTATGACAGGAGCAGCTCAGGGGGCTCCTAAATGCATAAATATCTGCCCCTAAATGCTCGTCTGACCCTTAAGTTAATTTTCTAAGGGGTGAATTTAGGAGGGGTTTGTGGCTATTAACCTGTTTTATGTCCATACTGGATCAGTGCGTCTGGAATTTACCTGCTGTTTTATGCTGAATAGATTATCCAAGGTTACAGGGGTTAATCACTGCCTATGGTGCTGTATGTACAGGTATAGGGTAGACCCCAGCGATATACATACATGTAAATATATAATACACCTTAGTCAAAGAGAAAGGTTTATATTGAAACACATAACGGTAGAAACATAAGTCTAAAGCATAAGGTGAAACTTTAAGGATATTCAGCACCCTAACTGTCACTATAATACGCCAAATATGAGCATTATTGACTCACTCTTTCAAGGAGAGATCACTGGACAATGCAAGCAAAACATTGCTACCTTTCTGCTAATGTCCATTCACAAACCTGTATCCTCACAATCGCCCTTTGTATTCCTTAATATACTTGCCAGTAATTTTCTTCGACATTGCTCAAACAAAAAGAAAATAATAATAGAATAGGTGGACGAACAATATGCATGTGCCCCCCCCCCAGGAAAGAGCTCCAATCCTCAAAAGGAAGAACACTTAAAAATCAACATTAATCATTAGTTATAGCGGAGGCTCCCCAGCCTTCCCATTTTGTTGCATTCAGATTAACCACCCATGCTGTTACATCCGGGGACTTGGTTCTGAAGGAGAGTGCTCTGACAGGTTATGAGCAGCTCGTATTTACTAAGAACTGAGTGAAAAAAAACTTCTGTTCAGAGAAGCTCATCAGCATAATGGTTAAAACGAGTCTACTGAAATGAGCAAAACACACAAAATGACACTAGGAAATGATACAGTAATATGACTGATGGAAGGGCTAAAAACCCCAAGACGATCGGAATTTGGTATGAACTAAAACATGCAGTGATAGCACTTAAATCAATTCACTGAGAGTTTTAACCTATTAATCTCACCTCTTATATTTCAGACAAATGGGTACCATACGCCATATATTCTACTTGAGAATAAAGTCAAGGGAATCAAGTAGGCTTACACACTGCAGAAACGGTTAAATGCTTTCGATTTCTAGCCACGAATAATACCTTAAACCCTTAGGCGTCAGAATCCATTTTGGTTTTAATCTGACTTGAAGCAGCATTGAGACATTTTTGCTGCCCCACTTGGTCCTGAACACCCTGCTGTGACGCCTTCCCCGCAGTCCAACGCATCAAAGGGATAATTACCAGTCGTCCACAAATAGGTGTGGGAATTAATTAGCCAATCAAATTTATTGTATCTAAATGTTCAAGCCCATGCAATCCCAAGAACAGCATGAAAGGGTTGACCTGAGATTTTCCAGTTAGTGGAAGAATTCAGAAAGGCTATTCATAAACCTAATTTCATATGCATGATAGGGTCTTTAGAATTTGATTCCTAAATAAATTCTGGATTTAATTCTGGATTTAGATTCTGGGTTTATTAGAAAAATATATACAATAATGGAATGTTTCCATGGATAATGCTACCACTGATAAAACACAGCAAGAAACCATTTCGTTCTACATCTATTGAAATCTAATATGTTTGAAATTGTCGAAACTGTCTCGGTATGAGGCGAAGCTTGGTGCACTGAATACCCCAGCCGCTGCACTTCATAACTTTAGGGTACGTCACCTGCGTTACCAAAAACACAAAATAAGGGTCCCTTTGCAAGCACCTCCAATGTCCTTGAAACCCAAAATAAGGGGTCTTTTTCTCTGAAAGTCTCCATGGGTTTAAGAAATAAGGGGTCATTTTCATCTGAAGAATATCAGTGAATTTCAAAATAAGGCGTGTTTTAGACAGTTGTATATCCATCAGAAATGATGAACAATTATGCTGATTCTTTCTTTAATTTCACAGAGTGATTCATGATGCCTTAGGACGAATGATACATATATAGGCCTATATAATTGACTTGAAAAGGGATGGCTCTTTATCAGACACAAACATGTCTGCGTTTTTTAAAATAAGGGGTATTTTTTGGGCCCCAAAAATCAGCATTTTCCTAAAATAAGGGGTGTTATTCTAGCAGACAATCAGTGGATATGGGGGTATTTTGAAAGCTGGTAACACAGGTGACGTCCCCTTTTGATGCAGAGTGCAGGGGCTGGGAATGAATACCCTCTGTATCCTTTTTCTTTACTCCAACAAAGTGTCATTTTATAGTTCTGTACATGCATAAATTTTAGATGATTCATGAAAAGCAACCATAACAACCGAGATACCGGGTGCGGCATTGTACAAAAACACACAACAACAAATCATAAGCAATGTGACAGCATCCATTTTGTTTGATTAGACATGTATATGACTTATATACTTCACTGGCAGACGACTCTTGCCCCTGCTCTCAGTGCAATTTCGGTTTATCATAATTCATATATATATTTTGTTGTGTTGCCCAGCGAGCAAGAATCCATCATGGCGGCATGATATACACAGAGCACAGGGCATTTAGCGGCAGCCGACAGTTGTCTATTGTGCAGCCGTTCCTGTCCTGACATCCTGGTGCTTCAATAAGAGCAGTTATGATAAAAAGACACTACATATATACATGACCTAACACTACAGTGCAATACTTCTCTATGTATAGGGAATGTGTACTGACCTCCCATTAGTCATCATGTAATCACTTTCCTGTCATTAGCATTATAATTTTTGCAATAACGGATAGCAGTCGGGATACCAGGACCAATAGATAATTATATCGATAATAGCGTTATCATATAAATGTCCCACCATTTTACTTTATCAGGGAGAAAAGAGTAGTGAACTGAGTAAGATGAATTCATGTGGACACCTCTATTATTAGAGGTAATATCCTGGGTAATATATATATCGGGTATATAACGAACATGTGCAGGGCCTGGTGCAGGAGGCACATTAGGGTCTTTCCCTGTTTGTTTACCACATGTTCCAGGTATGTTCCCTTAACATGTTCTACATGCTTACCTGTGATGAACACAACCATGGATGTCAGGTGGGAGGGCATCCATCCAGGTAAAGGCTATGTTACTTGGTTCTAAAGTAAAATATAGGATAGCATTTTGCAATGCAAGTAACCCGAAAGGGCACTTAGTTTCTTATTTTAGGCCCCTTCTGATACTAACCTCATGTTTTCTTCGAGCGTTATCACTGTCAATGGTTAAGCCCATGGAGAATGCATCCATTATCGCTTGGTTTTTTCATTGGTGAATAACTCCTCTCTTGGCGAGTTAAGCATTGCAAAACAGCAGCAGGTCTTGAATAAGGATCCATATTAACCATAAAAAGGCATGAGACATTGTAATTCTCCTCCATTTTGTTATAATCGAGCAGTTTTGATGGCACCGTAAGTCGATCTTCTTGCTGTCTGCCATTTTTGATTTTGGTTATCTCTGCACATGCGTGACCCAATTTCCATGAGTATTTGGGTCAATATGCACCACCCCGGGGTTTGGGATGCGAATTAATGACAGGGCGAAGACGTAATTTTTTATCTTTTTAATAATACATATCGATTCAAATTGTATCCTCTTGCCATACTTTATCATATTTCTATATTATAACACTGAATAATTTGAAAAAAAATTAATAACCGCCATTTTTGCGACAATAGAGATGTGCACGCGGATTGAATGACGGCAAATTTTTCAACATTCATCAATTATTTGCACCACTTCTGTCCAAAAACGTGGGAAAATTCAGCTTTTCGCACCACCTATGGAATTTAACATAGGGCTAAAAGCGTCTTAGTTTTTCCCACTGTTAGTAGTGTCTCAAAAGTAGCATTTTAACCCCGGCTCTTATAACCCCTTTCAGGTAATAACTTCAGACACAAGGGTGATACCACCCTTTTCTTATCCATTTTCAAAAGTTGAAACATGTGATGGAACACTTGATGAATATCTACAGACAGCTCACTCAATACAAATCTAGTGATTTCCAAAAGTCATTTCTATAACAATCCAAGCATCATCAAAGCGGGGTTTCACATCAAAGCGGGGTTGAACGATCCCATTGAAAGACATGGATCTAGCTCTGGTTTATTGTTTTCTTCTCTTAAACTACATGCCTATCTAATAATCTGTTTTCTCCATTTCACAATTCTAACGAACCATAACACACATAAATAAATCACAATTGTAAGCCTTTTGGTGAGTGGCATTATCAGTGGTATATTATCAGTAGTCTGCATTTAGATGGTGGCAGCTGAGTGACAGTGTGACACTGAGCAGGACAGGGTGGCCTCAGGCCAACTGATGAGTCGTACAATGAGCAATTCCTAAATTACAAAATCCGATGCAAAAGAATGAAGCACAGGGGCCACAATGTAATATTATCAGCAGTGAAAACTTCACTCAAACTGATGTGAACGCTATTGCTATTTGAACAGGAATGAAAGTGACTGGACACAAAGAATATCTGTTTGAACAATTGAATAGGCATATCTTCAATGGCCGTTTGTTCGCCTCCCTCAAAAGAAGGATATTATGGAATTAATAAAGCGACGTGCCCATTTAAAGAAGAAGTTTCCGACGATGTATTCTGTCGGTACAAAATGCCTATGACCTAAGGCTGAAAGAATCCTCCTGCAGCAAAGGAAGGCAGTGAAATGAGCAGTACCCGCCATATATTCCTGTTGAGGTATTGCTCCAACAACACCTCTTGGTAAAAAGAACAGTCCAAAGTGTTTTGAGAAGTGATCATCCTCAACAAATTTGTGTTTATTCTGCCGCAATTCTTTAACAGTTATCGCTCATGGGTGTCACTCACATCACACCTGTTTTTGAAGTGATCCCTCCACAAATCTTCTGAAGTGTGCAGCTCATGGCAGCAATCAGTGAGGGTCACGAGTCCCTGATCACGTGAGTCATTGTGAGCAGCTCATTTGTCACGTGGTTAAGGAGGGATGGGCGTGGTGAGAGGCTGGTCTGGGAGAAGACCATCAGAGTGGTGGGTCAACTGGTCTATTTCAGGCTTAATTAGGGCTGTCACTGATTTGACTACTGTGTTGTACCTCTATTCTCTTAGCTCTAGATGTATGTCCATGTCAAGAGGCGAAGGAAGATATTTGAATATTTTACAAATATTCAGTGTATGGTATGGAGTATACACATGGATAATTGATGTGCACTCATCTTCTAATATGTCTGATAAATTGAAACAATCATATCCTAATTCTAATAAGGTTACATCTTTTGAATAGAGGTATGGGAAATGGACATATTGTAAGAGGTTTTGTTATTCACCGGAACCCATGAAAAAATCAAAACAAAGGCTCTTTTGATTGGAACAAATCAACTTTTCATTGGAACAAATCAACTTGGATCAACGTATCCACCTGAACACCACTGGAATTGACTTTTCCATGTGATGCAAGCTGGCTTCAAATCCTACAGGTAATGCACACTGTTCCTCTTGCTTGAGATTGAGTCTGGTACAATTAGCACTTGGGTAGGTGAACCTACAGCATTTAGGGGGGTACAGGGGCAAAAAGCTGGTTAAACCTTTATGGGGAAAACTGAATGGGTTTTGGCCCACGTGCCTAAACTACAGCAAATCCCACAGAAAAAAGAGGGCGAACGTTAATCAATGTTAATCCATTCCCATATACATTTCATATATGCTGCCGAAACCTCTCTTAAGCCATTCAGAGATGAGTTTCTCAGTATTGTCCCTTTATTATTGACACTTCCAGATTTCAATCCAACGCATCCCCTTTTCTGGGGCAAGTCTAGATACCAAGAACAGCAGCTAGTATATATTTAGGCTTCTCTGTAACATTCTAATGGTACATTTTTCATTTTCCCAAAACCCAACCTTTCTTTTTCCGGCGTCTTGAATTCATCCATATTAAATACCTCATTTCTAGTTAATGTGTAATAATCTGAAATAAATCTCCATCACCAGCTTTCAAATCATCATAAGTTCTCGCCTGTGGGAATGTACTATAAAACTGCAAGAGATTTCTCAAAGTGAGTGGAGAAGAGTACACTTTACAATATGGTCTCACATAGATCTTCAAAACAAACAGTAGCTGGGTGTGAAGAAGCCTTCTGAGTTCAGCTTTATTGTCTTTGTCGTGCTGTGCCTCTGTGGTATGTGGGGAGTACCATACAGGTGCTATTCTCTAAGCCCCTCTTGTCTTATTTTTCTTTGCTCCTCAGACTAGCAATGCCTCCATGTCAAAGCCATCTTCCACAGAGTAATATAAAATCCACTGGAACTATAGAATAAACTGTCTAAATACTTCCAACTCAAATACTTTCAACACTAGCCTCTTGTCTGGGGGCTCTACAAGTCGTGAAATTGATTGCACTTATTTTGCAGTCAATCTTCTCTCTATGCTATCATGAGACAGCAGAGGATCTGCATAATGATGACACAAATCAAAAGACTGCAATGGGGAAAATAGTGCCTCTCATGGAGGAGACTAAGCTGAAAGTCTTCAATATACTATGCATTTAATCTTACTGATCCATTTTTCCCATTCCCTGATAGCTTAACAAAAGCCTTTAGTACAGTGCTTCCTCGATGTATTCAACAGAGAACTCCAGTTTAGAATCTCACATCGTATACATGTGCAGACAGGCGTTTGTATTCACCAATACAGGGCGACGTGTGAGGTGTATAGGAGCTGAAGCAAGGACAATCTCGTCTGTTGTTGTTTTTTACGTTAAAAAACGTTTTTATTGGTTTCCCTATTGGTTATTTGGTTGAAAATTGCTTAAAAAAATTTTTTTTGCCACTTGGGAATTCACACACTGGTGCAAGGCCAAGGATAAACACTGAGGTCCCAACTTACCACATTAGTAAGGACAAGAGGTGAACTTAACTGTTTCACAACATACTTAAAGGACAAAATGTACCATATTCCATCAAAGTATTGCTTTAATACACATCCCCAGATTTTTGTAGGCCCAGATAGGCGTTCATCCACTCTTATCTCTTCAATGAAGTAAGAGATTTCATTATTGAGTACTGACTAAAACAGAAGACTTTTAATTGCACCTGAATGTGAATTGGAAGGGTTAGGTTCAATATTGACCAAAAGCACGGAAAACTGTTTGCGCCCAAGCTTAGTAACTGGAAGCGAAATGTCGTCTGCTCATGACCAAGACCGTTAGAGGACGCCACTAGAGACATGGGCGTTCCTCAGGGACCACTTGTAGGTTGGCTGAGTACTGGGATGTTCAAGTGAGAAGTGGAAGGGAACCGAGGGATCGTGAGTAGGCTGAGAAAGGGCAAAATACCCTGGGCTCCGGTGGTAATACATTACCACTGGTACCTGCACTGCTTCCTGTCCTTGGTCGTATTAGTTTTTACTTAGGGCACCAGGGAAAGAGTTGCACAGCGGGAACGCACCATGGGTAAATTACCCACTAACCTTGTGTTTTTTCCACAATTGGTTGCCTGAACCTTTCTATACTTGAGTTCAGTTTGTAGATCCAGAGTGTACAGGTACGTGTGGAGCAGGGAGGTGCGGGCTTTCTGGTCTGTCCCCTATATGACCGGAATATGTCAACATTAATAAACCGTAGAACTCTCTTTTTTTCTCTCAACTAGCACCACTCTGTTTTTCTATGTACATATATATATAAATGACATGGATGGGAGTATGGCAATGTTATTTTTACCTGATGGCATCATATGAATATAATATCCACTTTAAAGTTTTAACCAACCACACATGGAGCCCTAACCAAACATGAAAACGCCAATCTTGGGCTGCTATAACATTGAAAAGGGCAATGGACACGGCAGCTATAGCTCATTAAGGACGGTATCGAGTAACTCGCCAGGACCATGATCATGCATCAAACCTACCCTACGGTGTTGATACAGTTCTAAACGTTTGGCAGGATGCACCAATGCATTGACCGTAAGTAGACTCACCAGCACTGCATTGGGACATCATAAAGACAAAAGGGCATGAACCTGGAGGCGTACTGCCGCCCTTACAGGACTAGTCAGGATTTTAGCTGCTTAAACAGAAAGCTGATGCGTCGTCATGTCGGTGAATTTTCAGCCGGTGTCAACTTTCGGCGACGTGAAGGTCATATGGTTCACATGTTACAAACCAACCACCGTTAGTACGGGCCTTGGTCCAGAATCAGGTGGATTGTTTGGTTTGGCACGGAACAGAAGTAACTTGAATTTTCCATGTTATCACTCCAGGGCTGTGAAATTCCTGAGAATTTTTGTCAAAGAACCTTGATTTACATGGAAAATGACCCCAAAAAGGGGGGATGTGAACAGATTTCTTAAAAAAGGGGGCTGTATAAATTGAGCTGTGTTTAAAGGGGCTGTGATTTGGCAAAAAGAGGGGGCTGTAGTTTCGTAGTTGGTACCCCCAATCAAAGACTCAGTGCCCCCCCCCCGGGGCTTGTTCGTCCAGGTACAGCATTAAAATGTACTACAATCCTTTATGGACAGCATCATTTACTTTTATATGTATTTAATTCAATCATCGGGGTATTTGCTCGAGTTTGTGATTGTAATACTATCTAGATTTAGTTTCTCTATATCTGAATTTGTTCTAAAAGAAATAACACTCGTATTCATGATTTGAGGTCTCAGAGGTATGATAACCTATGCATTAGTCTCCGTATACAAATCATATAATCCATAGTCTACAAGAACTGTTCACTTTTCAAAGATGAGATGAGATAGTCTTATCAGCCTCCAGGATACCTGATCTACAGCTCTGCATGGCAGAAAAGCAATCTCAGACTCCCCACTCCCACCCCACCACTACAACAGACAATCCTCTGAGCCCCTATACCTACAGCATAGAAGGCCATATAGGTATAACCTCCACCCCTACCCCTACCCTCATCCTTATCCTTATTAATCTGCCCCCACATTTGCTATATACATATCGGCCGCCAGGGCCCGCCACTTGACGTAGACTTCTGATCTGATTGGTTCTGATCACAGACCACGTGACTGTCCCATCATTCACGGCGATGTGTGACGGCACGGGCTGAGTATAAGGCATAGAGAAATGTCCTAGGATTATTTTTAACTTTTCTCTCCCCAACACGCCAAATCACACAGACAGAGAAGAGTTCATAAATACATCTGGGTTCCTCAGTGACGTAGTGACACTGACAAAAGTAACATGAGGTATAGTGACAGCGTGTGATTATGTCTGCAGTCTGAGGATTTAAGGAATAGGCTAGTTCAAATCTTTCAAAAGACTTCCAAAGCTCACAAGAAATATACTTGCTTTATGAACCTAAGGAAACGAATCACGATCAGATCTACAGGTACATTATCTTAAAGCCGATGTAAATGATGTTAATAAAAGAATCTGATTTCCCAGGTTATGTTGTCACAGTGAATGGGAAAATGTGCGCCTTACTTTTTTTACCACATTCTATTTTCATTTTGATAATCTCTTTCAAGTACTTCTGGGAGAGTACCGGTATGTGGTGTGAAACCAATCAGATCCTCTAATTCTAGAGCCAACAATACATACCCATCTCTTTCAAGTACATGTACTTCTGGGAGAGTACCGGTATGTGGTGTGAAACCAGTTCCATCGTAGATAAAAAGAAAACTTGGTTTCAAGTGGAAACCCTCAACTGTACAAAATGTAGAAGCCCCTCCTCCCTTGAGATAAAAAGATTACCCCAGTACACAAAGTGCAGGCCTGGTGAAGTAGGAATACGGTGTGTGAGAGCAGCTCACAAAGAAATAACTTCAAAGACTAGTAACTCGCAAAGATTAAAGGAGAAGGGTATGATCTTTGGTTCTCAGAAACCCTGTGGTTATCTTTCAGACCAGGACAACTAGGCCGGGCAACTCTTTAAGTGTAAGGGATAGCCTACTAGGTGGTGAAGCTATTCAGTAAGCAACTCAAGACTACATGCCAGGGCAGCTGACTAAAAATGGACAGAACCACTGTTATTCCTAAATGCCCCACTCTACTATTTTCATAGAATTACTGTCTGTCTGCCAACAAGGTACTGTAATAATGGTGTTTTCCAGCCGACCCCATGTCCAGTTGACCCTGTTAGGACAGCCCATAGCTACATACCGTAATTACAAGGTAGACAGGAGGTGGGGGCCTCACTGAGGAGCAGCTCTATCCCTGACTGATGACGACCAGGGCAACAGGGGAGGACATGGTATTTCCTCAAGTTGGGTGAGACTTGGAGAGAGTGGAGCTTGCATCTCTCCCCGTTACTTCCATTTCTTTCTAACATGATATTGGCTTGTATTCAAAGTATGGGAATTCTTTTACTTTTAAATTGGGTCAAATCATAGTTTAACCCTGACATTTTCTATATAGATGAAGCAACTTTCATGAGATCGTGACTGCCTTGTCAAAAGTGTATCATGTATTGGCTGCAACATGTTCAGTCTCTGTACTAGGCCTGATACAAATATGACTTGCTTGCATGTTTAGGCCTAGACATTTTGACTTGCTATTGGCAGCCAGGCCTATTTGCTAAGGCAAACCTGACCCTGTATGATAGCTCTACATACTGGGTCAAGCATAGAGTGTTTTAGCATCCCCAGCTCTACATAGGGAGCTACAAAATCAATAACAAAGCATGGCCCAGTTGGCTGTGGAGGTCACGAGGCTACATACCCTATGATGGGATGGTAATTCACCTAGCTTGCTCTCTGTCAGGGAGTATGTAACAACATGTCCTGCTACAATCAAACACTAACACTGACAGACAACAGCTGCATGTTAGACCATACTCTATTTCCTAACCTCCTATTTTCCCAACTTCTATTTCTTTCCTGCTGCAATGACAGAAAGTTTCTTCACAGAGACAGCTGATGCTGCAGGTAAAATCATAGTATTGAATTCTTCAAATGGGTTTCTAAACAGAGCTCCTCTTTGGCTGAAAAAAAAAAACACATCAAAAAGCAACCTGAAATCTACAACAAACCTGAAAACTTTTAATTTCCTTTCACATATTGGTGATGTATTTCTCCTTTTCGTATTGGTGCACTACTTCACTGTATTCCCTAATTATGACGTTTTAGATCAGGGCCCCCAAAAAATTGTGTTTCAGGTAACCCGACCCTACCTAGCAAAACGGGGCTGACCCTAGCCTTTTTCTGCAATTTTGAAGAAAAATATCTATTTTTTCTTTTGATTTGCTAATCCCCGAGTCAACAGGACGAGTCCCGAGTCACATGTACAAATAGCGAGTCACTGTACCAGTTAAAAAAAATTTACAAAATAAAAAAAATCCGACATACCCTACCTATTTATTTTTTGAGTATGTTACCTGAAACAAACAATGTTTTTTTTTTGGTCTCACGGCATCTCGATATACCTCGAGATCCCTGATACATGTAGTCCCATTCAAGCAAGTGTTCTATATATGGATTCGTTAGGTACACTGTAAAAATAAAGTCGTCAAAATAACAGTGCGATCCTTGTCCCAAAGTTGCCAGAGATCCATCATGGAGATTCCTTGTACCACAGTGTTTGCAATGATTTGTACTGCTTCACTGTGAAACTGCACTGCTTCACTGTGAAACTGCACTGCTTCACTGCAATGCAATTATGGTAGATCACTGTTCAGTTGGATCCCTGGGAGATTCAACTGTTATTTCTTAAGACTGTAGGTTTCCCCCATCTTTTTCAGAGTGAATTGTTTCTGCCGATTCTCATAACAGAAGGTGTTCGTTTTCCCATATGGGACAGATCTGACATTTTTGCGCAGCTGCTTCTCCCAAGTTGCTGCCAGTCTCCAACAGGTTGGGGGCATTGAGAGGAAAAAAATGTGCAGTGTTTTCTTGCGTGTTTGCAAAGGGCTGGTGAGAAAACTTTGGTTTTACTATTTATTGAGAGGCTACTGTGGAATGGCTTTCCTCCTATTCAGTTTATTTTTGTAAAGACAGATGTTTGGTAACTTAGTTCAAAGCATCTATACTTTCAAACAATGCGGAAACAACTCTAATGCTAATGTTATCCTGTCAACAGTGAAATCATTTCATGGCCATGATTTGTACGTACATGTATTTACCATAAGATGCTTAATCATATCAATGACAATTGGTCAATTAAGTACATGTACATTGTTGTGTAACATTTCATCATTGATGTTGACACAACAAGCTCTACTTTCACCTAGACTGGCTGCAGTCCCTGAGCTCTTCTCCCAACGACACTATTACCCCTTGCCTCTCCTCCTCTGGCTGCTGAGCTCAGGGACTGGTCTCAATTCACTGGAGGTCTTCTTATTATTTCTATTTAAAACTTTAATTCATTTCAATTCCCTTCCATTAAAATTGAGAGACTTGAACAAGTCTAACTTTCACCATGTGTAAGACTGTTTTCAGACCTAGTCAGTAGCTGGCAGTTTCACCCTATCACCTGAATGTTGTCAGACATAGTTGTCTACATAAGACATGTATACGACTTCAGCAGTCTTTCCCAAGCATCCAAACAGATGACTTGTGCTACGGTTTACATGTAAACAGTGCGGGAGGAAATTGAAAAACAAAACAAGTGAAAAATTGAGAATGCATTGGCAGCCTTTTTATAATACACCATACACCTGTTTGTGCAGAAAGTAGAGAGACACCGGAACGGGAAGTGACGTCAGCAGACGCCAGTAGGCGTTCCACCAGAGGCCGCCACTCGGCCGCCACTACTCACATCTCACACACCCATGATGCACTGCGCCAGGACGGAGCAGTGAAAGGAGAATCAGAAAGACATGTTGTTCCAAAAGTATTATGAAAAGTCCTGCCGATCTGCAGTTTTCAACAGGTACATAGATCTGAATACGCGAGGGTTACCGTCTATTACCTATACATGTATGCATTAGTCAAACGAAGGCATGGCCTGGGAGTACTCCTGGGCATTACATCCTAGCATATCCCCATCCACAGACTGAAACCGTTTTCAAAGAGTTTCTATGAACTGCTGTTCATAGTTTTGCTATGACCAAAGGGTTTGACCTTTTTTAGGGAATTGATCAAAGTGGTGGCTGGAAAAGGGAATCCCTTGTCCCTGCATCCATGTTACAGATTTATATGTTTACATACTCCAAGAGGTTCCATCCTATTATGAAAGAGGTATCCATCCCGGGGGTATCCCCCCTTCTCTACATTGAAGCCAACATAGAAACTCTTTGATAAAACGTTAAATTCACCAGATGGCCACCCGATGTAGCCTCTCCTGTGAGCACCTCGTGAGCCCCCCATTACTTGTCTGTCTGTAACAATAACAATAACGACTGGACCTCATCCCCGCCATGTAAAGACATGTCAAACATGTCCCCTGCTAAATGTCGTCTGTTCCATATGTTCACAAACAGTGGCACTCACAGAAAAGGACAACGACATGAATTCTTAGCATAGCTAGACTCTACTTATAGATAAAGGTACACTGGTGACCTACATCGGTCTGTAACTCACTTGGCTTATACTTAACACTATACTTGTACATAGATTCCCTATAGTCCAGGTCAGCACCCCTTTAAACAGGCTCTGACATCTTAACCTTCATTCCAGCCCAACACTTGTGACCTTGTATACCAATGGACGTTTCATTTCACCTCCAATAAACACCCTACTCATTTGGCACAACCGTTGCAAAAATTACTTATATTACCTAATAGATGCCTCTTCGATCTTGTTCTACAAGAACATTATAAATAGGAGTCCACTGGCAACTCTAAATGATGCAATGCCATGAAGGTAGCAATGTGGCAAAAACAAGAAAGATTCCTCTCTGGTAGGTTTTGTACCCAGGCCTCAACCATTTTATCTTACTTCTTCTCATGCCACTTAACATGTTTTAACCAGACCACAATTAAAGGCCTCTCCTCTTTCTCCCTGCTCAACATGTCTTGAATCAAGTTTTCTTGTGTGGTTCTGCTTTTGGCATCATAGCCTTGATTACAAGAGTATTGGTACTCAAACAAACGTGAAAGTTACTGGTGCTGACAAAAATGCCATATTCCCATAATTAGATTCCTTTTCTGAAAATATGACAATGTATTATAATTAATATTCAAAAATGTGGAATGTTCTTTAATCACAGAAATTACCGTCGTCACTATAAAAGCACGACTGGAACTGTATGCGTTGTATTTGTCATGGTCCATTGGGATCTGATAGATCTGATGGAAAGCATTACCCACATAGACCTTAATAAACACACAGTCAGTGACAGGGTTGACACAGAGTAGACTCACAGATCATGTACAGACGTCCCAGCTATGTCACCACCTAGTGTTACAAGACGTCCTATTAGCACAATGTACCTAGGTGGGTGTGGTTTATGTTACTCTTACGTGTACTGGATAAAGTAACACCCCATGGTGTTGCCAAATTTTTTCCCTTGGTTATATCAATCAGGGTATGATAAGATTTTACTAACATGATCAAATGACAAACATACTAAATGCATGGAACTTGTCTCTCGGTTGAAACCTTGTTGAGGCTTACAATTATAGCACCTTTGATGAGACATTTTTTTTTTTGTAAATGAATGATTCCTTGCAAAGGCGACATATTCAACTTCAAGCGACATGACAAGACAGTAAGACGTACAAAAATGTAGATCTTAGACATAGTAATGGTGTATTAGAACACTATCCTTCCATTATGGGGCTAAACGGCTAATGACATGTTTGTGCATGTATCCAATGGAGGCTCTTCACAATGCATCTGACATGACTACCTAATATGATCTCATCCATTCATAAAACTACTAAAATCGTTAATGCAGAAAGAGTAAATAAATAACCCAGCCACATGGACAAGGGTTCCAGCAACCATTTCATTTCCTTGGGTAATCTCCTAGGGGCCTGGTCCGTTCCGGTTAACCACGCCCTGCCGGAAACTGCAACCCCCGATGTCACCATTAATGGTCGGAATGGGCAGGACAGCGAAACAGTAGGACGGGCGTGGTTAATCCATGATTTGGGGGATTAATTCCTAGGGTCTTAACCCTCTATCGGCCGCTAATTCATTAATGCATCATGCCCATTGGTCGTCATGATGCACCAATGAAGTGCTGGCGAGAATGCTCGCCAGCACTTCATTGGAGTATCATGTCAACCAGGGCATGCTGACCCTCTGGGAGTATATGCATCAACCCCGTAGGGTCGGCATGATGAACCAATGAAGTGCTGACCAGTGAGCAGTCTCGCCAGCACTTCATTGGTGCATCATAACTACCAATGGGCATGATGCACTCCAGTCTCCTGCATCAGCGGCCTATAAAGGGTTAATCCGACCACGTTGGTGGGCGACTCCTGATCCCCATCACCTCCACCCACTTCTAATAATCAGTCGGCAATCAGAATTCAGCATGAGTGGTTGTGGCAGGAATGGAGGGGGTGAGGGGTCAAGGATAATAAAGATGATGGTGGACATGGCGGGGTTATTAGGGCAGTAACCCTTTAAGTGTCGTGCAGTCGATATGAGATCGCCATGATGCATTGATGCAGCCGACAGCTGAGTGATGATGGTTATATGCACAAGGGTCATATCAACTGTACTTGTAGGTGTATTACACTACCGATGGATCGACATGGTGAATGGCATCAACTGTACTTGTAGGTGTATTACACTACCGATGGATCGACATGGTGAATGGCATCAACTGTACTTGTAGGTGAATTACACTACCGATGGATCGACATGGTGAATGGCATCAACTGTACTTGTAGGTGTATTACACTACCGATGGATCGACATGGTGAATGGCATCAACTGTACTTGTAGGTGTATTACACTACCGATGGATCGACATGGTGAATGGCATCAACTGTACTTGTAGGTGTATTACACTACCGATGGATCGACATGGTGAATGGCATCAACTGTACTTGTAGGTGTATTACACTACCGATGGATCGACATGGTGAATGGCATCAACTGTACTTGTAGGTGTATTACACTACCGATGGATCGACATGGTGAATGTCATCAACTGTACTTGTAGGTGTATGACACTACCGATGGATCGACATGGTGAATGGCATCAACTATACTTGTAGGTGTATTACACTACCGATGGATCGACATGGTTAATGTCATCAACTATACTTGTAGGTGTATTACACTACCGATGGATCGACATGGTGAATGGCATCAACTATACTTGTAGGTGTATTACACTACCGATGGATCGACATGGTGAATGGCATCAACTGTACTTGTAGGTGTATTACACTACCGATGGATCGACATGGTGAATGGCATCAACTATACTTGTAGGTGTATTACACTACTGATGGATCGACATGGTGAATGACATTAGTGCCTCATGACAACACATGAACACAACCTGGAAAGGAAGTCAGCAGTGACTACATGTAAATACTTACAGTCACCTAGGGGCTGATCCATAAAGTATGTCAAGGTATTTAGGCCTTTTGCAACCCCCCCCCCCCACCCCTTCGTCACACTTTAGTATATTAGTGTATACGAACCATGGACAACCCCCCCCCCCCCACTCTCCACAAAGGAAATTCCCTCCTGGCGTGACATACATGTACTTTAAGGATCGGCCCTGGTTTATGTACAGTACCTCGTGTATAAACCGAGATGAGTTACTAAAATAGAATCTTGCTGCACCTTAAATATCAGGCCGCACCTTATAGGTGATAATTTTAGATTATACATCAGTATCAAAGTGGTCAAATCTTGGCCTAGGTGCACCTTAAATAGGTCCGATGATATATGCATTTAAGTCTTATATACGCGAGATGCTACGGTCGTTCTGAAAATCCCTTCACTGTATCTAACTAAGTGTATGGGAATGGCCATATCCTGATGATACTGGTGGCTGGAGGTGCCAGAAGTCGATGGGTGGGGCGTGTGGGATGAGAGATGCCCTGGTGTGTGCTTCATTAATCCTAGTAATGGCCATCAGGACCACACAACACTAAGTGTCCCTCCTGCCGCCCAGTTGGCAGCCAGCCCAGATTTCGGCCCAATTGATCACCGACCTATTTGCCAGTGCTGGGAAAGGCAGCAAACATTGCCAACCGGAATTATCATACTGGTAATGGTTAAACACGAGGGGTCAGTGAAGCACGAGTAGTGGTGGTCTGGCTGACCCATCACGGGAGGTTGGAGATTAATGCAAACTATGTTAACATCTCAAGAGGTACCTCTCAAATGTTATAAATGTACCGTTGTTATTTCCCCGCCATATTTAAAGGTGCATGGAGTTTTGCTGAAAATGTTTTGCGTTTCATTCATTTTATCACCAAAAGAATCATAGTTCATAACCAGCGACCGAACAAACCCATTTTTATATATCGCGTAATTATAATCATTATCTTTTTTAACAACAAGCTGCCTTTACGCCATGATGCACAAAGGGCACAGCCGGCGAGTTACTCGCTGATACTATATGCATGCATCATACTGACACAGGGCTCAGTACAGATTGGAGCATCAAGCTGTATGTGGAGGGTAAACGATGTGACCTTCCAGTGGTCGGTGTGCGTCGGCTTACCTTTAAGGAAGCAGGAATTGCAGGTGGTCAATCTGCAAATAACTTGAGGGGAAATTTGATGTTTTTGTCCAAATTAATCTCAAATACCTCGGGGGGGGGGGCTGAGACCTTGGAGCAACCACTTTACCGGGTATTCATTAAGCGTCATTATAAGTATGATAACGTTGGACTCACCCATATACTGGTCAGTATTAACGGTACAACAGCGGACTTACCTGCAGAGAGAACAGAACACATGGTAAGTAATGACTCCATCTAGCCGTGCATGACCATTATTATTTATTGTATTGTGAATGAAGCTCTGGATGGGTTGTAATGACTTAACTGGGCTTCTATTCATAATTGAATCCTAATGGTGACCATCTGTCCAGCTACATGGGCTCTCATTCATGTGATATCACTATCCTTAGGTGCCATAATCTCAAAATTTCATAATTCTAGGGCCGACAATAATAATTCTTGGTCTCTTATGTCATGTTTCTAGTGAAACATATTGCTTCAGATATGTAGAAAATAATTAAGTCTCCTTATTGATCATAATTCTGGTAAATAAATTTGTCTATCAGCTTTTTATTAAGCATTTGTATTTATGGGGGATTAATCACCTCCAACCTTTGCAATGATAATCATTCGTCGATTGTACATAATGTAACCTGTTACTTTTGTAAATACACTCCAATTTAGTTATTAAGCTTTATATACATATTGTATGCCTCATCTTCACCTATATACATCATATCATTATATTCATTAGAATGTGCTGGAAAAACGAAACTGTTGTATGACTAAAAGGAATCACCATATTGTCAGATTTCATCACTCATTTTAATTAGTGACTTGACAATAAAAACCTTCAACCTTTAAAAAAATGTATAATGAATAGAAGCAGAATACGAATGGTCAAAGGTTGATAACAAGTCGTAATCTAAGTTATGGTAAGTTTCCTAATTACATTTTTCAGTAGTTGCATTCAATCAGTACGCTTAAAGTATTTTAGCTCAGCTTAGCCACAACATTTACCACTGACCGGGGTAAAGAATACTTTAATTCATTATTCAGAACATGTAGTAATCCTGAGATGTAGGTTAAGGGTGTGTGTGTTCACGCAGTTAATACCCTATGCCTACACGACACCTTACACACTAACATCATCGAGTCAGGTAGGTCACAAAGATACACCATAGGCCTATACATGTTTTGATATATTATCTTAAGCCCATAACCGGAACAATCCCTGCTAAACGTGCCCTCGATATAATGTGACAATATATGTTGGTAGTAGCTCTTAGATGTGCAAATGTTATCAAATGGGGAAGTAATCCTACGCATTATATTGATGGTCATGCCCACCCTGGTATAAGTTTTCATTTGTCCAAGCCTCCCTAAAATGAAACAGTAACTTTAGACCCGCACCACCACATTACCATCCCTCCAGGCTCCATCCAGCACAAAGTCCTCCTACTGGAGGTAGTACCATAGACGTGTAGGAACCCTGGAGCACCTGACCACACACTGCACACCATGGAGGCCCCTCAGGTAGGGCGCAGATTGGCATGTACTGGAGAGGCTTTTAGAAGCATTAGGTACAAATGTACATACTACACCCTTAGGTAGGTGGATGAGAGGAGGTGGGGGTGAATGGAGGGCATGTGTATACATGGAAGGTGAGCCCACACTGTGTTCTAAACCCTGGAGGAGCTTCCTTTTGTAACCTGATACTAGTACATATATCCAGGAGGCACAGAGTCGTGCGTCATACAGACTGAACAAGATGGAGATTATCGGCCCGATTATCTACTGTTGGTTACTTTAAAAGGATCATACAGGCAAAAATTATGATTACCCATTATTTACACTGATAGACATAAAATATCTCACGCTTGATACTCAATTATATAAAAATGATTCCAGCTGCGGCCTGTGGGGGCATCAGTGGCCCGACGGTCGATCTAGTGTGGATTTTAATATTCACCATCTGACAGTTCATCATTTAAGTAGTTCCAACAGATTACAATTATCAGGTGTATGTGTGTGTGTGTGTGGGGGGGGGGGTTGGTTCTTTATTGTATACCTTTAGTTCAAAAGCAGACTTGGGAAGGAAATCCACCTAGCCTGAAGATATGGCCCCTTTGTGTATACTACTTACACCTTTTCTATCCATGTTTCTTGTACGCCCTTTTTCTCAGGCTTTCCCACCACCTGGCTGACCAAACTATAGTTGTTGCCGTTGTTTAGTAGCTTGGACTTAGATAAGTAAAGGTTTTGAATAACCACAGTTTTTGAGGGCATTCCCTGACTGCAAAGTATCTGCCTGGGGATCGGGGGGAGGGGTGTGATTGGCAAATCGGTGTTGTATATATATAATACAATGGTCTCAAGAGCCATTCCCAAGAAAGTCTGAAGGTCCTCCACATTACCAAATACATGCACAAAGATATAGAAGCATCAAAATGAAGGCGAGATCGATATGTAGCCATATCCCCTCCCTGTTCACATAACCTCTAAAGCATAGATATACACAACACACTTCACCCACCCTACCTCCTCACTTATATTTCTGAACATAAAACACTCCCCTCGAAGATCGATACAAGAAAGATCTGTCGCCCTGATAGCAGACTCCCCTTTTTGTACTTCCCTCAGGAAGAAATACACTTCTTCTATCAACCAGCGTGGAATAATCCGATGGCGTATGTCTGTATGGGGAGAGCAGTCCATTTGTAAAGAATAGAGAGTATGGAGGCATTCTGTTTGTAGTAGGGGAGATGGGAGAGGGAGACTATCCATTTGTGAAGAATGTGGGACTTCTAGGGTGAGGGTGCCTATGGATATTTCACACAGTCTCAGACAGTTGTCAATCCAGCTGAATGGGTCTATAGTGAGATCTAGTCACTTATCATACAGCCCGGGACTAAAATACTCAAATCAGCTGCTATCCATAACAGGCTCTGCTCTCCACAAACGGAGTTAGGGTAAGACCCTTAGTGGGATCTATAGTCTAAGCAGTATAGTGTTTAGCATGTAAATGAGGGGTAAATGGTGGGAACAGATAAGGGTATGGCTCCAGTGCGTCTTGGAATCATTCAGCCTTAAGAAGAAATCAATGAAATCTTATCCTTTCTCACGAACCACATTGTTTACATAGCCCAGACTCCTGAGTTTAATTTTACCCTAAACATTTGTGTAAATCTGAATCATAGATAAACTCAATATAAATTGTGCTTTTTAATATATGTAGGCCTGACCACGTGCAATGCCTCAAAGAAGCCAGAGATAGTTCCTTCCACTTGGCATAGGGGGTCATTGCTATGGCTATGACTATATATAGTTGAACTGTTCCCTCCACTTGGCAGATGAATTGGGTCTGTTTATATTGAGTTTTGTCCTTAGTACAAATGTAGTTCTTTCTAGTTGTTTTCTCTAGGTCAACTTTTGTTTCACTGTAGTCCTCTCTTCTTTCTATTGTGCATACCTGCAAACTGAAGGCGAGAAAACAACTGATCCTGCAAAACCCAAAGTTGTTTTTTTTCTTTTAAAAACTGTAGTCTCTTCCTCTGGCTATTGCGTCTCTTCTTGGTATTGAATCTATACACCTATAGCTGATGATGCACATAAGTCCATGAGCAATATCTGTGGATCCCAGAATATCTCTTATCTAGGAAGACGAGTCTTGCCTCTAGATTCAGATGGAAAGAATTCTTTAAACCCTCTAATCAGAGACACGACCATAGGACTATAGTGGGCCCAGACACACTACCAGACACCTTCCAGTCCCTTCTCCTTACACCCTCGGCACTATATATGAGGATGGTGTTCATCCTTATCTAATATTGGTTCTGTCTCTGGAGAGCCTTTCTCATTTCCTTTGTCGCAGCAGTTCCCCTCCCCTAATTCAGTCTCATTCTGGATTGCCCGTGAAGGGTAGAGAAGTAGGAAGGGGTCATTGGTGTCACCCAGCAGGCACAGATGGTCAGCCCGGCTTATTTGAGGACGTACTCTGACTCTCATCTTTGGCTTGTGAAAATTTCCCTTCGTAGTAGGGAGGTCATTTTCATAACCATGCATCGTTGAAATTTGTCTCTTTAATGTTAAAATTGTGAAACGTAAAGAAATGATAGAAACACTTTCAATTTGATTGTATTCTGTCTACATACCTCTGCTATGATTTTAAAACACTTTTCACATTATCAAGTCCCAAATGTACAGTACAATCTGATTTAATCTTCATTTGCCTCATACCAACTCATACCTATATGTGGATTGAAACCGATAATTGCATGTTAGCTGTAGAATTAGATTACACAGAAACACACGATACTGTAGTTCAGGCTTCTCTACACGTTCTTCAATGGAGATAGAGTCCAACTGTTTATATTGTCAGTGCCAATCAGCAACACCTACTGCAGAACAGATAAGATATATGGAATAGATAGACCTACACCTGCTCTCTCACACTCTGCCCACTGGCTGCCATCATAGATATGACGTATCTATTCAGACATATATGACATAACGTCTTGTCTGGGATGTACAGGCGAAGGGGGCTGCTTTTATCTTTGCCCACGAGCATATTATATATAGGTAATTTCTTATCAGAGACTATTTCAAATTTATGGAAGAAGCCAGACTAAAACAATCGAATCTGGCTACTACTCGTATAACAAATAGACATTCGCTGCTTGAGAACCTCTTGGTGAGCCCATGGAGGGTAAAGGGTAGAGCGCTACTCTCCAGTCACCCATCTCCTCCAGGGTCTAAGTCATGGCTTTAGCCCTGAGAGGTCCCTCGACCTCTCACACTGATGGAATATTCAGTTTTCTACTTACCCCTCCTGTTCACAATGTTAGACTATTTATGACTACCAAGGGTAGGGAAGAGATGAGTCTTAAGCCCCATGCAGCTCCCTCCCAGTCCCTTTATGGCCACATTATATCTTAGCCATTTAAGGGTAGATAATGTAGGAGTAACTCCCCAGGGCTGCATTTATGAATGCTTCATAACGACCAATGGACATGACGCATAATGCACTGTCAACTGCTAAAGCAAAGGGTAAACGTTGTTTATATTTTCAGACTGATATAATAATCTCAATTGAGTGTTGCATTAATGTGGCAACCATTGGAATGTGCATCAAATCCATACCTTTACCTTGCATGAAGGACTTCGACCACACTGCATTGAGGTTTTAAACCACTATAAAGTCGCTCAAGGGTTAACATCCTCTTACACCATCTCCAGTCCCTCCTCGTGCTTATCTATACACTGAATGACGACTCCAGAAGCACACGGGAGGAGGCAGCTGAGGCTCCTCCTATAGCCCAGTATTTAAGGCTGAACCTAGTCTGGCTCCAAGAATCCAATGCTTAGCTTCCCTCTGTTTATTTCATTGCAGGAGTGTTTTTTTTTCAGGTTATTTTTGACCATTTCAATGGACATGAGTACAAAGGCAGCGGCTACATATTTTTATTGTATCTCATGTACATAAGCAAAAGGTGCTTGCCTAAAACATTACCATTATTATGGAAGTCAACGCCTTGAAAGGCTGCAGTATTTTCCTTTTCCTGGTCAGAGATAAGGAGAAGTCTAGGCTGCAGTGTAAATCTATGGGTAAAGAGAACATGAGCTGGAGGTTATAAAATAGGAGGAGGTAAAAGGTGGACGGTTGAAAGTCCAAGGGCTAAAGGGGCTTATAGGCAATGTCAGAACCGGTCATTCCTCAGCCTACCTATGAGCCTCCCCACCCCCATTCTCAAGGGTTATGATTCATAAAGTGGGGTTTACATTATGGTAAATTGCAGAAAGATTACTATGAAGACCTCATAAGCCATGCCTCTCCATGGTCCATCCCTAGACACTGAGCTAGATGGGTGAAGGGGCCTCATCCTCCCCTCTCCCTTGCTACCGTAGTCATAGCTAAGCCATAGCTCTGAGAATGACATGAAGAGAGTATACTAGCTACCAATAGGTAACCGTGAAGCTCACATCTTGAAGCTCCATATCGGACTAGAGCA
Organism: Acholoe squamosa; assembly: GCA_949317995.1. Classification (NCBI taxonomy): domain Eukaryota; kingdom Metazoa; phylum Annelida; class Polychaeta; order Phyllodocida; family Polynoidae; genus Acholoe; species Acholoe squamosa. The sequence goes on from OX439043.1 coordinate 59,492,702, forward strand.
ATGATCAACTTATGACACCAAACCGTATATTCTAAACTGACACAAAAATACATGTATCCACACTCTTGTCCTTTCCACTGAAATTCCAGTTGATTAAATGTAATATCTCTGTAAACCAATACCCATTTGCTTTTCTCCTTCAGCATTATCTGCGCCATGGTATCCATAACCCCACAGATACCTCATCCCCCTAAACCTCCACTGTAAGTGGAACCATCGATGTTTACAATGCCCATTGGTCTACACTGGCATTAGCTGGTGGTGCTATTCCCAATGGCCAATCTACAGGACGTGGTTACTATGCAGAATACCTATATATCCTAATGCAGGTTATGGAAACACAATGTATTGTAAATCTATAGTTTAGGGTAGGAAGCTGGACCCTTACATGCCTATACAGACCACCATGGGCGGAGTCTGACCAGTAAGCAGGGAATGGCGCTTTCTGGCGCTGTTATATGGGGCTGGTGACCCGTTGGTTTGGGTATTGACCTGTTAGCCAGACCTGATCCTCCAGCACCTAAGGGCTATTGACTGGTGTCAATCCCTGTTGTCCATTTCATTGCTCTCCCCATACTGATGCACCACTGCCATCCCTCCTACCACCCACGCTTCCTTCCCCTAGGCAAGGATGGACATTTCTCATGGCCTACCCTCAGCTGTGCCTCGCATCCAAGGACGACGGAATATCACATGTGGAGAAGTTGAGGTAGGTTTCTACCATTGGAAAACTATATACTTTTAGAATGTATATACTTTTAGAATGTAAATTCGAGGTGCCCGCTGTCACCCTTATTTACCCACCGAACAAATATCAGGTACATGTTTACAAATGGATTACATTCCAGCTGATCATCAAATCCAAATCAAACATGTTCAATTGTTCCTTTCTTTAAAGGTCTAAATTATTTCAAAGACATGTTTTGAAGCATGACATATTGGTAAGCTGCTTACATTGTCACACTTATCAGTACCCACAGATGAAACAACAAAAGACATACACACATGTATTCTATATCATATATGAATATATATGGAGAGCTCGAGGACGATTGTCGTCTGCCGACCAATTTGCAGCGTCCAGCCGGCGCATGGTAATTACGTCTGAGCCCCGCCAGGAGGCACCACTTCGGGCTCCTACACTGCAAAAATGATGTTTAGACTTTAAACATGTTTAGGTCTAAACACGTTTAAATTCTAAACATTTTGGTTAAATAGGTGTTTAGTTAACCATGTGTTTAGGATTAATTCTAAACACCTAAACAGTTACATTACAAATGCTTACATGTTTAGACTGTAAACGGACAGAAAACTAGGCGTTTAGCTTTTAAACACTAATATTTCTAGGTGTTTAGACATAAAATATACACCAGGTGGCAGCTGTATTCTATAATTGACCTTCTGCATGCAGTCACCTGGTACTGCTTGGTTACAATATGTTGCAGTATTCTCCTAATTCACAGTTTCATATAATATAGCATGTAGAGTATGTCAACAATAAAAGACTATACAATTTAACCCTATGGCATTGCCATTAGTGCATCAGGGGTAAGCAAGTAGTGCTTGGACACCCATTTTGTGATTTGAGAAAATATATAAGGCAAAATCCTTTCTGTATCTGTTGTATTGGACAATGGGGCCCTGGCACTAATGTGATATGGGTTTCATACAATATAGATGAAATACTTGTGCAATATAGCTGTCCCTGTAGACAGAGGTGCATTGATCCCCTTCAGACGGTGGGCATGAATGATATAGGGTCCTTAACCTAAATGCATTCATAAGCCAATTCCCAAATAAAATATATTATCCATAGATAGGCAAAATCGAATACCTAAGCAAAATTCTTCAAAATGGGGGGGGGGGCAGTACAAACCTAAACATGTTATAGCATAAACACTTTAATTAGCTGAACATGTTATTTTTCTAAACATTTTTCATGTGTTAAGGATAATATTGTGTTCAGAAAAACGGGACAAGATTATGTTTAGAATTATGTTTAGGATCTAAACACCCTTTTTTGCAGTGCACAGGACGTTATCCATCATGTAGAATTTTTAAGTTCTCCAACTTTTGTGTGCAGCTTTTCAAAATACCTGGCTTTTTGTGTGAATATTGATGCATGAACAGGCACTACAGCCCCTAATTCTTTTAATTTAAAGAACACTGAGAAGCCCCCGTTTTTTTGTTTGTTTTTTTTTTAAATGTTGACAACTACACATTTAGACAGTCGTTACCCAAACCTAGAATGAGAACACCACCCTCCCCTTCCCCCGAGAAATCACCCATGCCCCATACATTCAAGATCCCCCCAGATCCTTACAGGTAGATTTAATGAGAGAGCTCTATTGTTTTCCTCCTGAAATATTTGACTATCCCCAGTGTCTGAAACGACAGAGGCAGAACTGTCTCTAAATGCTCCTGTCCATTACAAATTCTATAATGCATGCGGATTGAATAGAAGCTGTGTCCTTTTTGGGTGTGTGTTTTGCGCAGCAATATTTAAGACCCTGCAGCCAGGCAACAGTCGATCATAATTCAATAAGGGAATTACATTACCCTGGTTACTGCTGACAAACTTTCATGAACAAACTCTATCACTCAGTGTTAAGCTGACTAATATTGAGAGGAATGTCTAATGTCTGATGTGAGAGTGAATAGGTCAGTGAGTGGTTGTTTGTTTCTATGTTTGGACAGTTTGCCTATCTATTGGCAATCTACACCGTGACACACAAACGGTTTATTTGTTGTTTAGTTCTTTTTATTTATTTATTTATTTATTTTGTGAATTAGTGATATAATCCTTGAGTTAAAACCTGCAACTAGTACCGCAAGAACCTGGATACATTTCAAACACCTTTCGGGGCTTCCCTAGCCCAATAAAAGGGCAAATTTATCCTCTTTCCTATCCCCCGGGCACTGACACATTCTTTAGTGAAATTGTGTGATGTAGTTCTGGCCATGAATATGACCTTAGCTGTCGAAATGGGGTTTAACATCCTACTCCCTCACTCATACACCTTTCGAGTGAGTGAGTGAGTGAGTGAGTGAGTGAGTGAGTGAGTGAGTGAGTGAGTGAGTGAGTGAGTGAGTGAGTGAGTGAGTGAGTGAGTCAGCGAGCAAGCAACATCTTGCAGATAGTCAGGTATGCTGTATTATATGTCAAACACACAGGTGTGTGAGGCTACACTAGCAAGAGTGGCACTGCTGTAGCTGTGTTGACAAGTCTAGAGGCTCCCCCTAGACCGTCTGGGTGAGGTTGATGGGGCGGTAATGGTCTGGGTGTGGACAGGGTAATGGATGTGGGCCCTCCTGCTCCCCCCCCCCCGTACATGGGGGACCCAGTAGGACAGACCCTAACAACAGAATGTATCAGTAGTTAAGGTTAGCTGTCACAGGGGGCTCACATATACCTAAAGTGTAGCCTATAAAGTAGATTGGTGTATTAGGGAAATGTCAAGAACAATACTGTGTTGTAGGGTGGGTGCTTTCCTGTCAAGATATTGCATACAGAAATACTGTATCCAACTCCGTGCCAATAGGAGTGGAAACCGGCTTTCAAAGGAGCAGCAACTTTGGTATTTGTGGGCCTCTTCCTAGGTCCTCTCAAGCACTGTAATGACTATAAATGTTTCTCCAGGGGGCAGTAAAAGTAAAATTTAAACCAGCCTGTATACACGGTGCACATCTACTGACTGTTAGACGTGGCATTGCTTGGGTATAATCTAAATTCCTTAGAGATTAACAAAAGCTACTCCTAAGACTTAGTTCTTCCTTCTGTAATAGTGTCTGCTTGTGCTTAAATAGGGACAGGAAAATGCTTTAAATCTGCTGCAGTCATTTGAATGCATGATAGATAAGGGCAGGTCAGCAAATCATAAGTGTTGTATTTAATATGCACCATGCTGACCATAATTTTGGGGTTGGTGCACTCCTCAAGAGTATTGCATTTGCACCATTTTAGTAACAAATGAAAATTTAGATACTGATCATTGAATCCCTTGCGGGTACACATCCAAATAAACTAAGCTCCTACTGGGATTGGTTGACCAACTTATATGGACGGGACAAACAGCATCCATACACAGAACTCAAGGATCTACTAGTATAGCTAACAAGTTGATAAACTACCACAAACCTTCATGTGAAAATAGAATTATGACAAAACATGATCTGATGTATTACACCTGTGCCCATTTGAATAATACCAAAATACATAGCATGCATTCATAATTATATCCATTATGCAAAACGAGCCCAACCGGAATCTGCCTCTACAAAAACAACCTTTTGTACAGGTACTCCATATAATATACAGACACAGGACGTGTTATGCTTTCAGGATTTTGATATTCATTGCATTACGTATCATTTTATAACCTTCATCAATCTTCATGGTATCCCCATTAGGCTATACGCTCTATGCAGGCACATGCTAAAGCCTTGTGATTAACGTTATTAATTAATGGCTTTGGACATTAGTTCCTAGGACATTCCGTTGTTTTATACTTCACTGACAGAAGTATTAGTTACTAGATCACAATACATACGGCAGAGGTTGATGTACGAGATGGATTAATCTGCTGTGATTAATTTTGTAGGGCCTACTGGTACAGTCTATCAGAGATGAATATGACTGCACACAAAAATCCCTTAGAACCTTTGAAATGTAAGATTTTAATAGGATTTCTTTTTTTTTTATCTTGAAACATGCTGAAGATTTCCATGCCTGTTCTATACGGCACATGGCTATTGTATTATTGACCAATGGGAGGCATCCCTGGTATAAACTGCGGAGTCGGGGGCTGAAGGTGTTAGTCATAGTGGAGTCGGGGTCTAATGGCGGCCCCCAGCTGATAATGGCTATGTGAGCTATACTGTGAGTGAATGTAGTTACAAAGCACAAGCAAAAGGGTCACTTCTTGCAGATTTGACCTGGCCCTCTGTTTCCCACTCCTTCCTCTAGATGTCGCCTTTAGTTCCTTCTTCATCCTCCAGGTGGCTCTTTCCACCCCTTCTGTGTCTCATCAAATAATTATGGTTCACCTCTCTGTTTCTTTCTGGCCAAACGGGGGTTCGGGGGCTCTGCCCCCGATCAAGGATATATGCTAGATCTCATCTGAATTTGAATTACATTCAGATGAGATCATCTGAAACTTATGGAAACTTACATGGAAGATTATTTTTCAGATGAGATCTCATCTGAAAGGGTGGGGTTATCCGGGGGATGTGGCCGGATGGGTCTCTCAAGGAATGAAATGTTTATGGGGTGGTATGACGTCAGTCCACTTCCGGCCAGGTCAAAAATTTCAGAAGGCGACCAGATGCAAAGCACAACTAGCTGTGATCCATCTGTGCTGTGGGTGCGACCTTGCAATCACTCATTCTAAAGTTCTGGCCTGTGAGCCATCTGTGCCTTGGCTGCCATCTTGCAATGACTCCCTCTTACCTGTGAGCTATCTGTACATTGAATGCTGTGTTGCAATGACTCCCTATGGGCTGTGAGCAATCTGTACATTGAATGCTGTGTTGCAATGACTCCCTATGGGCTGTGAGCAATCTGTACATTGAATGCTGTGTTGCAATGACTCCCTATGGGCTGTGAGCTATCTGTACATTGAATGCTGTGTTGCAATGACTCCCTATGGGCTGTGAGCTATCTGTACATTGAATGCTGTGTTGCAATGACTCCCTATGGCCTGTGAGCAATCTTTGCAGTCTATTGGTTAGGACTGCATCCAAGCATCATACTGGACGCATAGCATTAATACACTCCTGTCGTCATTACATAATGACGATACAGTCAATATCTAGCAGTTTGTTACCCTAAAGGGTTTTTTAATGAAATTGCAGACGCAATACGACCAGTCCTCTTGGTAAGACCTGCTCAGACCAATGTGAGCAACATGAGCAGTTTAGTGAGCCTTGAGCAGCTGTGAGCAGCTGCACGAAGAGCAGGTCGAAGGTGAGCAGCTCTAATGGTGCTGAAGACTGCTGGTGTGTGAGGGACAGGTCCAGTACAGGCAGCACAGGTCAGGTTCTGACCGCTGTCTGATGGCTGGACATGGCTACAAGGCTGCTTACCAATCAGATCTAATCCCACCAAGTCCTCCACCTTGACCACTGACCCACAAGCCTTCCCAAGACCAACTCTAAAAACATGCTTTTATGTAGACATATAGGTACAATGTATGTCAGAGTAAAAAGCAGTCCATGCAGTCCATTAACAAAGAAGATTATTAAAACATTCAGGGGCGTCGGAAGCAACTTCACTTAGTTCGGGTGGGGTGAGGGTGGGGGGTGCCTCGAAGAAGCAATATTTCAAGGACTGGCAATTTGAAGCATCGAACTGTAGCATATTGGACACATATGGGGGTCTGAGATGCACCCCGAAGGAAGATTCGAAAATTCAGATATTATTTGATGTAATCTAGAATTAGATATCCTGCGTAATGCTTTTGGCCATGCCTTTGATGGTTTCTCAGACTGCAGCTGTACCATATCGCTAGTACCTATCTACATGTACAACAGTACTCCTACCCATGACCCTGTTACATGAAGATATCAGCCACCTCATGTGATGCATGTCTAAATTATTGGAAAAGTCGCAATGCCAGGGTAGGAATCAGATACGTTGTATTAGCTGCTTTTCCACTCTAAAAGAACCCAACAATACAGCTTTTATACTGCCTCTGACTCTCATGTCAATAATTGTGGTTAGAGTAGCGGCAAAACGGTCCCCGGATGTCCCCCAGCGTCCAGCGTCCTCATGTAGCGTGTGGAGGAACCATTAGGTGAACACAACATGATGTATGTAGGTCAAGGGACTATGACGACCCACAGCCGAAAGTCATGCTCCAAGCATAGACCTACACAATATACCTTTACTACTGTGTAAGTCCATGCTCCAAGACATATAACATGACACGTGGGTCATGCCTAGGGTACAAAAGCATTACCGTAAATAATTTGCACGTCTTACCATTGGTTGCTTTAGTGTGATACAAAGTTAGTTGATTAGTTTCTTATCGAACCACATTTCCTCAATCGCCATTTAAAGTGTGTGACGTAGGAAATCGAACTGTGTACATTATTTTGGATACGACCTTATTAACAGGACATATACATGCATACAGGGATAGGGCATGGTACATGTAATAGCATAACACAGGCCTATTGAATAAAATATATGGGGTTTAAGATAAAGTAAGTTCTATCCAATCTACACTGGAGCTACATGTGTTTCTCATTCAGGATATTTTCTGTTTCCTCGAGAGACCTACAGTTGCAGCAAAAAGATGCATGTCATTTCTGCAAACATGCAACTGACATGAAGTCCTATTTTTTCTCCCATCCATATTTGCCACATTATTCCATGCATGGAGAGATTTCCCCCCCAAAACCTTACAGAAGTATCACGCACTGTGTTTGACCTACAACTGTTGCACCTCCCACGTGCATGTGTGGCAACCTTTCAGTATTGCCCAGGACCATTCCCTCACACATCAACCTTTCCCGCCTTCTATAAAAAGAAGCATTCGACCTGGGTCCAACACCTCCTCCCTGCCCAACACAGCACACATCTCCATTAGCATGTGACCCCCTACCCTACCGTAATACCCCGCGTATAAGGCACACCCCGCGTATAAGACGTACCTAGACTTTATGGAACTACTAGAAAAATTTAAAATGAAATAACTTTTGTTCTATTCAATGGATTTTCGAAATTCAAACGTCTATGGGTAGCTAAGAGATGTCCTAATGTCCTTAAACAAATTTAGGATATATGGGGGCATTAGGAAGATTTTGGTCTCAACTTTTTCTCATGCTATAAGGCACACCAGGGGCTTATCCTCACGTATAAGGCGCGCCTTATACGCGAGGTATTACGGTAGTACCATTCCCCCACCTTCCACTCTCCCCATCCCAATGGTAAAACACGCCAATGGAAGCATTGAAAGGTGAGACCATGGCCCCCATGACAGTGTCTAAAAAATAACCCCAATTCCCAACACAAAACACATAGAAATGCACCACGCATGCGAAATTTGCACCGCCCTCTGGAGGGTGTCGGCAGCATTTGTCCCTCAGTGCAGCAATGGATCATTCAATCTCCAAGCACATGTCCAATCACCAATGGATACTGAAAGGGGAACATAAATCACTCTCCGACCATCTGTCCTAGTACCCACACGTGTACATGTAGAGATCAACCATGAATGAGAAGAACCTGCATGTATAGAGGAATCCTACAGGAAGGTATATGGCAGGATGGGAAGCCTGCACATGGTCTATAGTGCACAATGAGAAGATGGTGTGACAAACCACCTGAACCTATACAAAGAGGTGCTCAGAGGCGCTCACAAGCAGAGCTTCTGTAGGCTCAGGAGGTACTTGTATATAGTGATGGGCTGCTGGGGGAATCATCTCTATCCACCCTATGACCCGAGATCAGCATGTGGGGATCCCTTGCAGCCCCCCCCCCCTTCCAGATGCAGGGGAATACGTCTAGGAGAAATAATGTATTACATATAGTTCTCCAGCAAACCTCAGCATATTTCAGCAAACCTGACAAGACAGATTTTAATATGGCAGTCAGAGCTGACGTAACAATAAATAATTCCCGAACCTTTATGTCTTTTCTATACTAAAATACGATTTTTGTTTTCGAGTATTCATGTGGAAAGTGTCGATTATATCATTCATTTCATATAATGATATTAGATAAAGTGCTTGTTACAAGTACAGAATTCCCTTTGGCTGTGGTGAGGATGACAGAGAAACAGTAGGTAACTATCCATAGGCCACAAGACAAGTCAGATACAGATTACCAGGCTGAAATCCATATAAACTGACACTGGTATACCTTGCGCAGATGACTTAGTACTTGAATATTGACCAAGGCTTTTTTTTCGAAATGACTCCGAGACCAAGGGCAGTTACTGATATTTCCAAGCGTCTATCAGATTCTACCTGGATCATACACTGAATCTCATTGCGTCTTTATTTTCATATTACTTAATTTTGAAATCATGTCACCTGGATAATCTTCGGTCTTTTTAGTAGGCCGGCTTGCATCACCAGGTCTTACACAAATTGACCACCTTTCAGCAGAGAGTCAACACAACATCAACAGCCAGACAGCTGTTTAATGTCGCATCCTCCCTCCACCTGCCCCTAAAGCCAGATGTACCTCCAGTCCCATGGCCTACATTCTATCACAGACGTTATATTTATTAATACATGTACAGAACGCAAGGTAGGGTGTCCAAGTAACCTTTAGGAACTACCTTTGTGTTATTATGATTATCAGAACAACGAAAATAACTACGCAAGTATGAAGGCAGACGACTTTTGTCAGCAATAATCTGAACTCAGAATGAGGTCGTCCCAGAGACTGATGGAAGAGAGCTATTTCCGGCAGGTACCTGGGTGCGCGCGCATGTCATGTTTTTAATCCGTCCATTTTTTCCTTCTGATAATATATGTGATGGACTCTTTCACTGCATAACATCCCCATTTTAGACATGATGGATACGAGTTGTTTGTATTCTCATCTGCAAGAAACAGCCACTGTGGGAGTCCTATCCTCTTTTCAGTGGTGAATCACTGTCTTCTACTGCATTGATGTCAGCTTATTAGATTGGAGAGGAAAGATAATTGTATCAGATACAAAATCCTCCTATCCAACCGCCGGTGTCGCCATTCTATCTTATTCAACAGTCGGGCTATCATCTGAGCCTGCCATTCTCATGCTGATAAAGGGCAATGATAATAATCTCATGTGATCTTAATGATTAATTTTCTAAATCCAATACCGATTCAGATATTCTAGACCTAATAATGCTACACCGTGTGTGATGGAAATGAATTTAGATTCTCGAGTAATCATGTATGGAGATATCCTAGGAATTATGAAGTCTAGCTATAGAGTGATCCCATGTCTTCTTAAAGAATGTAGATAGCCTTGTGGGAAGTATGGAACATCTGCTCGGCACAACACTCCACCGTAAAATATTTTGGGGCTTGGGAATGTTGATATTTTGAAGGCCTGATTCAAATGGATGATTGCTTCTCTAGTATTTAGACAGCCATGTTGAACTGAAATTGCAAATCAAAACTGTCACCATCAGAGTGAAATGCTGTGACTCTAAATGCAGACACATCAGACGACATTTCTCTACAACAGGAACGCTTGTATCGCTTGTTCTCGGCGAGCCTGACTACGACCCACATTTAGGCGGGAAAATCTCATTTGGGCCTGCCCTGATCACATCAGATGACTCAGACACACACAACAGGTCGATGTAAGCCAAGTCCCACCACCCAAAGAGTCTCAAAAACACTGTTCATCCAGTGCATTAGTCAGTCATGGTCTTCCTTCACAAATTGGTTGGACCTGCAGAATTCTAAATCGTACAGGCTAATATATCTGGCAAAGAGCTTAATATGTATAGGATAATAGGACAAAACAATGCCACTATACTTTTGTTTAAATAGACCCTTTTGTTGTCATTGTACATTTATGCACCTATTTATGCATAAAGTAGAGACCTGGCGATCGATGATGCATTCATGCATATCCATGCAGCATGTGCATGGGCGCACTGTGCAACTTAAAGGATCAAGGACATTCTGACGACTTCCTGACCTTATCTTCTCATGCCCTTAGGCAAGGATAATGAGGAAGATGTCTGGTTCTGCCACGTGAATGACGCTGATTGGTCAATCTGTGCACGTGACCTTTAAAGAAGATCACATGGTATTTACAGGAAACACATGATCCCTGATACACACGTCTTACGATGACATGCATTACCCAGAAAACTACACACTACATTTGCTTTAGTGAAGGAGGTTATTTTCTCCTGTATACATGTCTCTGTACCTGCTCCAGGTTCATTTAAGAGCAAACCTTAAAATGTATTTCCCTCATCCTTTCTGTCCCTTTTGTGTGTGTATGTTGCAGATAAGCTGGGAACAGACACCCCAAAGCCCGGCCCCAAAGACTCATCTATCAACCTTATATCTGATGTACTTTTCTCGCAATAAATATGACCTTAGAAACTGACATGACATTAAACATACATTACTGGCGCACTCCTATAATTGCTACCGTAAATATCATCAATTCTCAATTACATTTAATTTTATAATTGTTTGGGAACGCCCACGTAATCCATAACCATATATTCAAGTCATGGAGATAACCGGGCTATGCTTAAAATATCCATTACACTGCTCTCTGCTCCAACTCCAGTTAAGGACAACCCTGGGAGAGCAAACTGCTCAAACTTTAGGGTTTAAGAGTCGGGTGGTGGAGGTGGAAGAGGGAGAGAAGCACAGGGGGATAGTATAAATGGGCTGAGGAATCTAGGCCTGGCACCAAGGTTGCACCTACTGTGTGTATAATCATATTAGCAGTCTTCTACAGAGAGCATCCCTTATTCAAAGACCGCAAGTAATACAGACAAGCCAAGTTCCTTACATGAACCGCTCCCTAGATGCAACTCAAAGCTATTGTTAATAGCTGTTGGCAACAGATGCTCCCCAAGAGGGAGGGCCCAGTTTGGAAGTGGGGGAAGGGGATACAAGGAGGATGGGGCATTATTAGATCAAAAACGTTTTTTTTTCACCCACGGGAAATCACGGCCACCCACTTGTTCAGTGTCGTGTTCATATTGCTGTGTGGTTTGGTTAGCTGGATGTGTTCAAGTTGTCAGCACCTCTGCGTCTCTATATAACAAAGTTTGACACTGTAACATTTTGAGTTTCTTATCTGCTGAGAGGATACCACTGTGCAAGAACTGACTTGGCATTCCTCTGTTCTATAACTGTTAAATTCACTGTTACTCGCTTTTACTATACAACGATTTACAACAATCTTTATATATGGATTCTAACTGTTATTTATCCCACAATCTATGTCAATACATTCGAACACTCCGATTAGACATGGTAAATGGCTATACTTTTGAAAATTTATGTGGTCGTCGGCACCACCATCTCCTGCCCAGCCCAGCCCACGCCAGTCCATCTCTCCCTCTTAGACTAAGGACAAATATTGATTTGGGCAAAAAGCTGAGGCCACCCTCTGATTAAATGAAAACCTGGAGAATCCTTAGGCATGAAATCCACTTTGGTATGAATGTGGTTTTTGTGGGGTAAAAAGTCTCAGTTCCTTGCCGCCTGGCCAAACACTCAAGGGCTTGGGAGGAGGTAGGGTGAGATGAGAAGAGGAGAGGGGAGGAGACGGAGAGGAGATAACATGGCGATGGTAGGGGAGGTTTGAACAGTTGGTAGGTGAGTGGGCGGAGAACATAGGCATGCAGTGGCAACATTGGGATGGTTTATCAGTATTAGCCAATCCTCTTCCCTGTCAGATAAAACGCCCGAAATCTTGCAATTTTGCTTAGCATATTTAGCAATATAGGGCAGCAATGTGCATTGCTCGTAACTCAAAAAGAAATACAATTTAAATTTTTTGGCAGATGTTATGTACCATAAATTCTTTGATTTTAGGTTCATATCATATTTGAATCGAATCAAAAGTGTAGTTTATTGCAAGGTCAGTAATGCAGGTAATGTTGCTTGTATCAGAGAATTTAAGTTAGTTAGACTCTCTGCTGTCCCAAAGCTCTGGCCCCTTTATACTTGATAGTCTTTTCCATTACATCGTTTCTCCAGAATTAAAATCAATAGCCTTGAGCAAGTCTAGCTTGTGGTCTGACAACGGCACTCCCATTCTCAGACAGGAACCGACTCCAAACAGGTGTTAAGTAGTGTTATAGTCCTATACTTTCACAAGACATCTGTTGACTCCAAACAGGTGTTAAGTAGTGTTATAGTCCTATACTTTCACAAGACATCTGTTTGGAGGACCAGATGCTACTCACCCAGGTTATTCGCACCACCAAGCCACTATTCGCATAACTCCCGCCAAAGCTGCCTTATTCGCACCACACTTGCAAAAAAGAGCAGGAAAATTGATCCTAGATCAACATTCCTATACCTTCATCATTGCAAGCAAAAAGTGTCTTATGGCGGCTGACCAACTGACTGTATACAATATAGAGAATTACTCAAAATTTACAAAACTTGTTACTGAAATGGCTTTTCCTGCAAGACCCCTATATCTCCACCTGCAATACCACTACAAATTTCTGAACTAATTCTGCCTCTTATACATAAAATTTCCATCTTTTGTTACACTTATTCGCACCACCCAAATGACTGAAAATGAGAGGCCCATCCTCACCTCCTATAACTCTCTTTTCGAGTTAATAAACATGCCAGGGAAACATGAGGAGCTCCTACAAAATACATGGCATCATCTCAAGTACATTACTACACTTTTGATTAATTTGAAAGAGGAAATATCTCAGTTTCCTAAAAATAGTAGATAATACGGAAGGAGAAAGCAACAACAAAGAGAGACACTCAGGTACACAACAGAATGTTTCATAAACATCAATGACAGGCGGAGAGGTTTCACCAGTACTTGTCTTTCTTGCCCCCTTCAGGAGAAGAACCTCGTGAATTGTATTAGATGGAAAGGTCTCCTCTGTGGGCACAGGGGAGCCCCCGTGCCAGAGCCGATATCAGCGTACAAGCTGGCTGAGAATTGAATTCATGTCATTGGCGTTGGTCGGACGAGCTGATGGAAGAGTGTGCCTTTTTACATTGGTGGCCCACAGGCTGGCTGTCAGCTGTTGGGTTCTGGCCCCTCCTATATCACTTACTGTCAGTCAGACCTGCTCCAGTACCTGATACATAGAATATATATATATATATATATATATATATATATATATATATATATATATATATATATATATATATACTCCTACAGAGTCCAGTGTGTGGACAACACACTGTACTTTATTACAGTATAACCCTTGGTTTTCATGATGTATAAAAACAGTGCTGGTGAGTAACTCGCTAGTGTTGCTTCATTCTAACCCTCTAATGCTGAGACACTGCCGAATACACTCGGCAACACTGACTATATACAGAGGCATCTCAACACGGAGGCAGTGTGCATCCTTTGAAGGGTTAACTGCTTCACTGCCTAAAGGCAAGCACTGTCAATAATAACAAGGGCCGTGCACTTCCCCTCCTCCTGTACTACATTGTGCCAAACCTTTCACATGCCTCAAGGTGCTGTGTTCATTTTTTTTTAGCATGATGCAGTAGGCCCTTCCCTATAGAGTATACATCAGTAGTATTGATCTGGTAGAATTTACAGGACGCATGAATTCAATATCAGGGTTATAACACAAGTGCGCAGTATGCTGTTCTTAGAGGGTTCAAGAGACCTGCATGGTATATAGGGTGTTGTTTGCCAAAGGCTGACTCATGTTAAGTGTATTTTGTATTATTCTTGTTACAGTTTACTGTACAGACAGCATGTTCGTATAGTAGGATGAATCTAGTGTTACATGTATTACTTCTATACATATCATACAGCCGACAAAACAATGATAGTTTAAAGGTTGCATGAGACTGCCATAAGTTTATGCTTTCCAAAATCTATTGGTTTATACATATATGGGACGGACGAAATGTGAAAAAAAAAACAGAACAGATATCTCCAACATCTTGAGTAATAAGACAGCTAGAACACACCATCGTATTACTAACATTGAAGTCCTCCTGTGACAGAAACAGCTCAACGTCCAGGGCAGCAGAAGTCTGATAAGATTTCCCTAGTTTTAATCTTGATGGCAATGGGATTACAGAGACAGACCCTGCATCATCTTACGTCCTTCTGGTTTGATGGATATTATTACCATCATGGCCAAATCAGATTTCCCTGAACCAATGAAACGCTGAAGGGATACGATCATTCGGCCACATGAACACACGGACTGTTTCATCAATCAGACTGTGGAAGCAGTACCAGTGTTTGAGATCTGCCGTCCGTCATTCTGTTGACGCTGCTAACTGACAGTGCTAGAAAAATGTTGTCACATGACCACAGAAAACAGTCACGTGAAATCCAGTATATAGCTGTAAAAAAATAAAATTTAACGTGTGATATATATCACATATGGCCCAGGGTCTACAGTTGGAGCATCCATGACCTAACGTAGGTGACTGGCACTATAGTGACAGTGTGTCGAAGTCGTCAATGCTTAAGGCTATGGAGGATGCACCCATTATCGCTCGCATGTTTCATTGGCGAATAACTCCTCTCCTGGCGAGTTAAGCATTGCACAATACCAGCAAGTCTTGAATAAGGATACATATTAACCATACAAACGCATGAGACAATGTAATTCTCCCACATTTTGTTATAATCCAGCACTGTAAGGCGATTGTCTCGCTGTCTGCCATTTTGTATTTTGATGTTCCATGCACATGCGCGACCCCTCCTTGCAGGAAGTCGCATTTTTGACGGAGAAATGATAGATAATATCGATTTAACTTGAAATTAATGGCTTTTTGAATATAATCCATGCATGTTTGGCAATATTAATCGAATTGAATCGCATACACCCCCTCAATTTACTGTTATAAAATAAAATCTGACGACCGGTCACTCTGCGCGCATGTGCGAACTCGCACAAGGATGTCCTGGCTGGAGGGAGAGTGTAAAGACTAGTACATAAGGCACATATATAGTATCTGAGAGGGCTCAGGCAGTAGCCGGTGTAAGGCTAAGACATAGAAATCATAACAGCCTGCATCCTCTATGTATACTACTCCTACACTCGCCTTGCCGGAAATGTGATAGCCATAACAAACTTATGGCAGTCTGGTTTACAGGGTCACTATATAAACGGTCTTATACGAAAATTTACCAACTTTTCCTCAGGCTATCGCGTTATATGGACGGTCTTCCACCCTTACCTACTGAAAAACAGCGTCTTAATTGGACAATTCCCATAGGAGCCCATGTGTTATGTCTATCGCGAAAATCTATCGCACAATGCTATGCCATGGAGCCTCGTTTTCATGAGAAAGAAGGTAAAATATGTCAGGTTTTTTCTTCAGCTATTTTCATAGGTAAAGAAATTTTTTTCCAGGAATTGTTACCATCTACAGAAAGACAAAGATCTAAAGAAAATTTATCAACTTTCCATTAATTTATAGACTCCTTCTTTGTATAAGAAATTCCCACTTAAAGTTGGCCATTTTGATCGACCAAAAAAAGTTGAAAACCCGCCTCCAATGACCCAGCAGGGGCTGGGCCAATTATGGCATTCCCAGCTGAGATGTCAAATATCGCAAATATCCACAACTAAAAGTATCGACCTTATTGTATTTTCTTTCATGTTTCTCCCTTGGCCCATTTGAACTCTGTAGTACTGGAATGGTTGGTTAATGACTTGGGGATCAATGCATCCTGAAGGAATGTCTTAAAAACCTGCCTGAGTAACACAATTGGTCCTGTAAGGCAGATCCCATGTTAGGCATTATTCATAGCAGTCCTACAGCAGCTGGTCTATCACCATTCCCTGGTTCTGTTTCAGTGCCAGGGCTGTGAAGGTCGTCATGTAAAACCCTATCAACTGTCACATGGCAACTTCCATGTAAAAACCCTACTAACTGTCACATGGCAACTTCCATAAGGACAAGTTGAGACGTATCTGTGGTCACATGTGGCATGAGGTGACATGTGACGTGACATATGACGTGTCTGGATGTCAAACAGCCATATTTGGCTCCCACTGGTGTCATTAATTACCACCAGGTGGCCACACAACAAGTGCAATGTAGTCCAAACTTAAGTCCTTTGCCTCAGGCTTTGCCAACTGCAGCTTCTCGGCTGGAGGCCACTCAATACAGCTAACCCTTTCTAGACAAGCAGTCTATTGGTGGGCCAATTGGTGAAGCTAACCTTCCCTACTCTAACCTTAGACACTAATTCTCACTGGTGAATGATAGCCACAGTTTCTTCATTCAATTTGTATATCACAATGTTTAACTGGGCGCTGGATTGAGGATTCTGATTGTCATCTGACCAATTCTCGCGTACCTTTCTCTATATATCAAGTTTGTAATGTGAAAGGGGAGAGTGATAAGTATAATTATAGCTAAATTTGGACACTTAGCTCTCAAGGCAAGTCTAGGCCAAAAAAAAATCATGTGTTTCCAGTTAGATGGCTCAAATACATAGGGTCGGTAGGTCGGATCTTTTTCCCCTTTTTCTTTCGATTTTGTATAGAAATGTGTGGGCAGATCTATCTGATTCTTTGAAATCATGGAAGGAACATTAAAATAAATGAGAAATGTGAAAAATATGCAAAAGATATGCCTGAAAGGAGCTATTAACTGTGCATCCAAGGAATGTATCCATGTAAATTGATGAAAATTCTTAAAAATATATAAAAAACAAAAACTCAAAATTTCATGAAAATTCTCTAGAATTAAAGAAAAAGGTGTAGGGTCGGCCCTGTTTTGCTAGGGTCGGTCGGGTAACTGGAAATAAACTTTTTTTTTATTTGGCCCTATCATATTTTAGTTTAAAACATATAATATCATTCAAGACTAACAGGTTGCCGCAAAACCATACCCTGACATTATTTTCATGTCCCGAGGCACTCTGGTCCCCAATTGTGCATTACTAATTGTATTGTCTAACCACAGTAATCCATCATAGAAAGAGAAAAGAAAATTAAAGCAACATGGGACTTACCACCACCCACCAAGACGCCACAGGCTGAGATGTACTTACCTAAAAGGGAACAGAAGAAAAGATACATTAGCCACATGTCTATGTAAAGTCTCTGATAAAACAAGTAAATACTGCAGGAATTCCACCATGGACAAGGTGCTGGAGACTACAGCAACAAATCATTATTTTTGTTGTTAGAGGATGAGTTTGGGGAACTGCCAACTATGTAAACGTTAAAACATCCCATGTCCAACATTAAGGCGTTCTATCTTCGGAACAAATCACTACAAAAACAGATGTTGTCTTCATTGGAAGTTCTTTTTCCTCTTAATTTCTTTATCTTCTAAAGCTTAACTTCATTTAATCAAAACAGTGTAGGGAGGACAAGTGACAGGAAAAAGGGAAGTCATTGAAACAGAATAATGCCTTGTTTCAATAGTATTCTATATAATGTGTTCATTAGAAACCACATTTCTGCCATACTCAGGTCATTGTTCTTTGTGATTATAAATATTAGATTATCATAATCTGAATTTAAAATGCTTCTAAACGCTTCACTAGTGAACCTTGCACGTGATAAACCAAAGTGGTCCACATGCAACCTAAGATTGTAATGCAATTTGGCAATATAATTTTAATTACCCATAATAAAATAAACGAACCAAATGTTAGTTAAATACTTTTTTGTGCAATATTCAAATACCGGAATGTATTTCCTATTTCAAACTTCATATAGTGTCTTTATTAAGGACCAGAACTACACAAGCACGAACCAACTCTCATTAAGATAGCTACAACCAAAGCGATCAGTGAATCATAACTTTCAGATTAAAGAGTATATTATGTTGTATCTGTAAAAGTTAGATTATCCTATTTATTCTTTTGTCAGACGCAGCACACCCAGAGTCTTGTGGGATGCCATTACAGAGTACAATTATTCACGTCCCTTCAAAAATTAACTACTAATTAAGGACAGGGTTGTTTTAATTCTATTTCTGCTTTTGCTTCTCTTTGATGGGAGTCCGACGTGACTGGACAAGGAGGGGGATGGCCTCTATGTCTGGGGCCCACTCCAGCCACAATGACCCCTCTCTCCCTTCATCTCTTATGGTTCATCCAGCACCCCCCCCCCCCACCTACCTCCCACCCCGTCCCTTTCTGTATATAATATGGTCACCTATCACTTTCGATACTTATTTTGAGGTCCGATAGCTTTAATTCCACCTGTGTGTCAGTTCTCCAAGGCACCCTTGAAAACTATTACTGTCGTTCTCCAGTGGTACATTCTCTATTTTGATATAATCAAATTGATGATACCAAAATAGATGATACCAAAATAGAGAATGCATCTTACAATTTCATTATCATCGTATACTTCGGCCTATGTCAAAGACTAGGTAGGTCAGTCAGGACGTGGGGTAAAAGTGACTATAGATTTCTGAGTCTGCTGAAAAAGGGCAGAATTTCAGGCGGCGGTGGTTTCGAATCCCAATAACATTTTCGCACAAGCTAGGCCTTGAAGGTTCAAAAGACCTCGATGCAAATTCCCATCGACGAGGAGGCATGAGGTTGCATACTGGATTTCAGTAAGGATTTGAGTTTGAACAGAACGTGAAAGGCGGGAAAATAGCATAATGCTCATCTGGGAGTTTTCTGGAACTGTGCAAGGTCAATCTACTAGGACCATTTGAAGCAATTTAGCACAACCTCACAACTTTTTTTTGGGATCAGGTACTGATAGATATAACTGAATCAATGGACTTTTAGACTCACACCGTATGCTAGTCAGAGAAGAAACCAACACATGGTCAAAATCTCCAAATTGTGTAAAAATCTCCTTATTTTTTACTACACAGCTAAAAGTCACTATACCGGAGTTACTCAATGGTATGAACATCTATTTCTTAACAATAGAGACGCTGTTGAATCTGGGTGTTGGATTCTGTGAGGCAAGGGTTACTTCGAGATATTGTGTGCAATGGTATCATCAAGTCCAGGAAGGATACACACCAGATAGGACTTGAGTCATCTAAATCCTCTTTACAACCACATTATCCCGATCCATTACTTATCCATTATGGACACCTGTCAATCAAATGTCTGGGTGATTTGGACAGTCCATCTGCGATGGCATTTAACAATACAGTTTTTTTTTTACTTTGAAGCATTTTCAATATTTTTCAGTTTCACATGAGTTTTTCTTTAATGAATAATTTTTTTTTTTATCGTGGAATCTGGACACGGTACTGTACTCAGCCACCTGTAGCTAGTAAATATCTGACCAGTACTTGCAGATCTCTTAAGGACTGTGGGAGCTGTCAATCAGCAGTTTCAACCCACCCTGGAGCCCCAACAACCTATTCACTAAACTCTGAACCCATTAGAGACAGCATGATGCGTCCAGGTTTCTGTTCTTTTGTCTTCTTAATGCACCAGTGCATTTTTGTGAGTGTACTCGCCAGCACTATGTTAGTGCCTTATGCTGGCCTTTATCAACCCCAGTCAGCATGATGCATGAATGCAGGCTTGCAGCACTATCGAGTTAATTCGCAGGACTGCACTCATGCATCATGATGGCATAAGGGAATAGATGATTAAAGTAAAACTCTGCCATTAATGGGTTAATACCATTCTTTCTCCTGCTGGTCCAAGGCCAACCCATGCTAACCGCTAATCGCCTGCTGATCCTCACTGATGGGCTATAGAGGAGGGGCACTGTTTGACGTCGCGGATGTGTATTGTGCTGTTAAGTGGTGGCGGAGTGATCTGTGTGGGCAGACAGGGACTACTTTGTCAGTGTCTGGCCACAATAGGAGGGGCAGTGAGTAGGGTGAATTGACTGTGAATGTTTATTGTCCCATATACTGGGATGTCCCTCTCTGTCAGACTGCTTTAACCAATACAATATGGCACTGTGGGATCTTTTCCTGACCTGCCTGTACCCAGTATACTGTGTGGCATTTAGAGTTGGGACACATGACAAACAAAAGAGGATTTAGCAAATAGATATCTTAAGTCAGTAAATCCCTTTCAATACAAAGACTGATTGACAAGTCTCACCGGAAGCCTAGATGTGTCAATCAAATGGAAGTAGGGCCTCTATAGCCGTGGTGGATTACCCAATATAGGTTGTGAATTATTTAGGGTTATCTAACTATCTGGGCCTCAACTGTGCTTTTTTGCTCATAACCCCAGTTCCTTATCCAGCCATAACGCACTCTGAGACCTTTTCTTCGTCTTCAAGAAGCTGCTGGTTTCAATCCGGACATGTTAATAAATTGAGGAATATACAAAGTCAACTCCTCCATACGTTTTCAGTTAAAACCGTTTAGGTTCAACGGGGAATCGATCCCCGGCCGCTGGGGCAGGAGGCGAGCTCGCTGTCCACTATACCAAGCCGACCGGTGGTAGAAATGAATCTTCATCAAGAATTTGAAAAAGTTGTCCGTCATACCTGATGTTTACACACCTCGTCAGCCTAGAATATATGGAGCCTGGTGGAGTTATTAACAGAGAACCATCCTTAGATATCCTATATGAACATGCCATGCCTAATTTCTCCATTTTGTTCGAAATAAATAAGAATCCATTGATTTTCCACATCGATACGAGTCGGGACCCGCCCCGTCCGGCCATTCCTTGCTCGACGCGTGCCTGACCTAGTTTTTACATCCGGGCACCTCCCCGCTATGTCAACAAGAAGCAATGGCCGTGTAGCGGGCCGTGTGTGTTGGATCGGTATGGAAAATCAATGGATTCTTATTTATTTCGAAGAAAATGGAGACAAAATGTATGCGAACACCAACTAGAGATCGTATATTTGGCGCTGCTAGAATTATGGGACTTGACACGCTTGGATTATACCCGAAAAGTGTTTGGAAAGACGAGGGTTTGACGGGTGGAGTAAAAACAATGGCTACGCTGGCTTGGCAAACCATGCGGATAGGATGCACTTACAAAATGTCTTCTCCTGGATTAATTCTGGGGTTATAAGGTAAGAAATTGATACAAAATGGAGAAATATGTTCGATAAACGCTTTAATCAACGTTATGAGAGAGCACTTGTGGGTCTATGGTTCAATATTCCACTCCCGCTTCGCGGTCGTGGAATATTGAACCATAGACCCACGCGTGCTCTCTCATAACGTTGATTAAACGCTAAATGGATGTCTGTGTTTGTTTTATATGGTTTCTTTCATCGTCACTTAACAGGTTTCTATGTGAAGCGGTGCTGGGTAGATATTCAGCAGTGCTTTTCAGTGTTGATACATGGGTTGGGGTTGATTGTGAACGTATGCTTGTATTTTATTTATCCTACACGCAGAATTATGTCTGAGGAGCAGACAATATTCACTTTAAAAAGCTTCCTCACAAGACAGTTCCTAACAGTACTGTTTTCCGGGACTTCATTTCATAAATGGTAAAACACTGATTCACTGCAACACAAATATGGTGGTTTACAGTTAATGCTAATGCTTTAAAGATCCAACAGTCATTTCTTAGAGTATTTAACCTGATCCCCTATAACCATTAGTGACAGTGAGCCCTCTCCATCATCCCTACACCTGGAGGCTCCATCATGTGTCATTACCCTTACCTTAACCCCTCCTTTACCTGACACTTAAGGTATAAATGTAAGCATTATACAGGTAAAACCCCCTTATAGAGTAAGCCTTGGGCTGTTGTTCTATTTGAGTGTATGGGATATATACAGGAGGTGTCTAGTCTTTAACCTGATGTTCACCCTACCCCCTGGATGGTCCCTGACCCTGTATAGTGTTACCCCTATGGAGAACGTGCAATACTAAAACTTGAGGGGTTCCTTTTCTTAAGTTAAGTGACCCTGTTGTGGTCGGGGCTCTGGGGAAAAGACCTTTGTCTGCATGCCTTAAGAAGGGACATGTAGAATGCCCTGGAGAGCAAATGGAGAGCAAAGGTGTGAAGGAGGTGTGAGGGGAGGGGTGTGAGGGATGGGCGTGAGGTGTGGAAGTGTCCATTCTCCACATTGTAAAGTCTGAAAAGTTCCTCAGGGGAGATCTCTAGAGGAGACACTTTAACACAACAATGACCAAGTCCTAAACTCAAAGGGCTCACTCATGATAAATGTGAGGCAGTGGAAGTCACAAACCCTACACAAACACGTATTTATAAAGTAACTGCAGATTATTAGGAACTTAGGAAAAAATGGAACTAAAATATAATATGATATCCCGGCAGTCGAGTGGACCTCTCAGGTCTACAACCATATTTCTTACATTAAGCACTCTGAGATCTCCTTGCTAGAATGTGGACATTTTTACCCAGGATTATTGATTTCTTATCAGAGCATATCAGTGAGACATCACTATGTATCACCTTGCACAAAACATATAGCACTTGCAACACTAGGCAGAAACCATTTCCCTATATGCCCTAAATTGTGTGCTATCCAGGCAAGACAAAAGGTCTCTGGATCAGAATGTTGGCAGGCCTACTATTGGCCTGGCGCTGTCCCAGGCACGCCTCTGACCCCCGAGGGCGAAGGCCGACCGTGTTTAAATCACATGTTGTTGTATTAATATGGATGCTGATCATGTAGAGCCCGTCATCTCTGGACACCACCCAACAACACAAGGTTGACACCAGTATCAGACTGTCACAGGCTTTAACTGGACATCATGGTTGGTGGCCTGTACAATGTACATGTATTTTTGTTAAAACACATGTACATGTACATAAAATCTCTACCTGCTAAAGTAAAGGCTGACTCCCCAGTAGTCAAAACAATCAAGTGGTTGTCCTCAATTTTGATCACCCTTTTCAGTCTTTCCTAACAAACCAATTCAAAATTCCTCATGTGGAGGACAATCTGTTGTGTGTTAAGTATCACTTCCGACATTTCAGTCAAAAGCCAAAAATTGATGGCAGACTGGCGCCCACTATTCCTATACTTATCACACATTAAGGAACAATACGGAGAGTGAGTGAGTGAGTAATAGATGTTTAATGCCATTTCGACAGCTAAGGTCATATCCATGGCGAGAACGACATTACACAATTTCACAGAGGAATGTGTCGGTGCCCGCGCATATGTGCACCACACACATCTGAGGGGATAGGAAAGAGGAGATATAGACCCTTTTAAGTGGGCTAGGGAAGCCCAACAATACGGAGATGACATGATTGAGCAGACGACTTTTTTCTAGGTGGGCTTGGTAGACGGACTGTGGATTCAGTGATGTGGGAACAGCTGACAGGACCTCCTTTCACGAAAATGATTGATCTAAATCCGATTCAACTTAACATGGAAAATCAAAGATTGGTCGCCCTGTCCCTTGGCTGTGTAATTTAGTTTGAACAAGACAAACATTACCACCGTTTTATTGACGTTTAAGGACGTCTTTAAGGGTTTAAATTGGTTTCAGGGGACAGCCTCTTAAAGATATCTCTGAATGCCTTAGTCTTCGGTGCAATTCCCCATGTTCGATAGAATCTAAAAATATGACTCAATTCAATTCATCTACCACACATTCGATTGGGATTACACAAACTCTGAACATGTGAACGTCTTTGATGCATCTATCATAAACAGTAAAGATACCAGATAAAAAAGAACCCTTCAACATGTTTTCTGGCAGGACACCATGTTACGTCCTCTCTGAACTCCTTTGGGAATAAAGGGTGCATGTCTTTTCCCTCTCCCTGATTTGGCTCACGATATTCCACCATATGGTACACAATACTGAGAGGTAAATTATCCTTGCAGCCTTATCTAAACTTGTGCTCTACAAACTTTCTAGGTTAATAGACAGGGCACAGCTGGCTAGCAGAGGTCCTTAATAAAACTACCACACCACATCCACACACTGTTATTTTCAGTCATAATACATGAGACTAAGGTGGGAATAACGATGTTACATCAATCATGTACAGTTAACGCTGCAAGGTCGGTATATAGTGGTTTAATGCTTTACTATATGGGGCTGTTACACTCCTAAAATTGGGAAAGGTCGGCATGATGCACCATTCAATGGCTGGGGAGTCACTCCTAAATGTAACATTGTGTCAGTGAACAAGAATGGCAAAAGGACATTAACATGGAGGCATGGCGAGGCCCTTAAAGGGTTAGACTAGTCTATACTGTCATCAGCTTTAACGTGAGGTATAGGCCTAGCTAATACATCATGCCTACAGTGGTCCAGGAGGGCCAAAATTCAGAAATGGAAAACAAAATGAAAATGCAATGAAAAAAGAAAAATCAATTTGCAAACTCAATGAAGAATGAAAAATAATTATCTATAAATGCAAGGAAAAGCAAAAATCAAATACCATTCACAAATTCAATGAAGAATGAAAAACAGAAATTCACCCATACCGCATTCCCCTACTCACCCATTCCCCTCATTACTTTACTCAGAAACTCCCCATTCCCTACTCACCCACTCCCCTCACTCCCCTATTCACCCATCCCGCATTTCCCTACTCACCCACCCCCCCCCTCATTCCCCTACTCAGAAACTCCCCCATTCCCTACTCACCAATTCCTCTCACTCCCGTACTCACCCATTACCCTCATTCCCCTACTCACCCATTCCCTGATCCCCCTACTCACCTTACTCCCCCATCCCCAACTACCCCCATTCCCCTATCCCCCCTCCCTCACCCCCATCCCCCACTGCCCCCATTCCCCTATCCCCCCCCCCTCTCTCAACCCCTACCCCCCTACATACTCCCCTCATTCTCCCATGCCCCAACATACCTGTCCGTCATCCCTCTGCTCTTTCACTTCCCTCATTCCCATACTCACCCACTCCCCAATGTTAAAAGATACCTGTCACAAGTGAGACATGAGAATTGACAGTTGACAGCAACCAGATGGTGATTGAATTTTTCATTTTTCATTGACTATTGACTTTGCGTTTGACAATGTGAATTGACAGTTGACAGTAAACAGATGGTGATTGAGTTTTCATTTTTCATTGACTATTGACTTTGCGTTTGACATTGTGAATTGACAATGTGAATTGACTTTGTGAATGGAATATGATTTTTGATTTTCATTTCACTTTTGATTTTTTGTTTTTCATTCTTCATTGACTTTGTGAATGGTATATGTTTTTTTAATTTTCATTTCTATTTTGAAATTTTGTTTTTCATTCTTCATTGAGTTTGCAATTTTCTTTTTCTTTCTTTATTGCATTTTCATTTTGTTTTCCATTTCTAAATTTTGGCCCTCCTGGGCCACTGTACATGCCATACAGTATGGGAGATGAAAGAGGGAGAGGTTCAGAACAGAATAATACCTCTGCTTTATTAACAAACAGAGTAGTTCATGTAGAACTTTCATATACAGACCAAAGCACACATGGAGACAGTCATAAGGCCAACAAAGCCAGCCTCAATTTGACCTTGTCATAACAGGTGACAGTAGAGGGCACCACTGTGACATAAGGTCATGAAGTCACAGGTCACATGTCAATATGGGATAAGGCCCTAGACGCAAGTATAGGTGAAAGCCAAAGGTTGTTGTAGCACACAGAGGGTGAAAGTTAAACCACCACCTGCCAAATTCACAGCATGGATTTCATTTCAATTACCACTGTTTAAAAAGACACTCTTCATCTATTATGTTTCTGAGTTTTTATATAAATGAAATAGCTTAAAGTGGCCAGTAATGCTCTTCCATCCAATCTCTATATGTACCACAATAGAGAACCATTACTATGAACTCCATTAAAAAATGATATTATATTCGCAATAGCAAGCTATTGGGGTATAAAAGGGTATATAAATATTATATTCGCAATAGCAAGCTATTGGAGTATAAAAGGCAGCATATGTATGTATGATAAACCTAGGTGCTTATCTGTGTGGAGAGCAATGTATACATACAGCTATACATGAGTTATATCATTCTGTAATACTAGATATCAGTCTGTCCCATATCATTAAAGAAGCCCAATCCCCACCCACACTAAACATGAATTACACTTAATGAGACCTGGCAGCTCAATAGAAGATACATCAGCTTTATATTGATCTCTGCTTACAGCTCAGTACTTCATCCAATTATAAATCTTTCGAGTGGAATATAAAAAAAAAAGAGATCTCCTGTGCAGAAATCCATTAGGCTGGCTCAGTGTACGCTTCCCTGACTGGAGTCGTGTTGTAAAGATTGCGCTGTCATGTTTGGGTATAATCAACTTTTTACCAAATCCCCTTCCTGCTTGATGAATAAACCCTTCCATGGCTATGCAATGATATAATGCGTTATTCCATTTTGACAGCTTGACATATGAATGCAGCTATGAGTGATTCGCGAAAGTTGCATTCATGTATCGTGTCGACCATGATGATCTCTGAAAGGGTCGGCATAATGCACTGATGGTGAATAAATTTGACAGTGGTGCATTCATAAATCATGGCAACAAAGGAACAAGAACCTGGAGGCATAATGTGGATCTTTAAGGGATAAAAAGGGTCTAATTCTGCCCTGCTTGCCACCTGCCTTCCCAATGAGGATGTCTTTATATCATACCTAAATGGAAAAATCAGGTTTTGTCCTTAGAGATTTGCTGCAAATTTGATCCATTCATCAAATACACGTTTTTAAATGTATTTTATCGCCATTTGAGGATGCGCTAAAGGACCTTTTTATAGGCAGTGGTTTTGAAAATGGAATGTGGTAGACTTACTGAAAGCAGGTGTTCACAATTACCTTCACTTTACAGGTTACATTTGTGAGATTACCGAAATAATTCTGTTGCTACAAATAATTCGTCTCCTTTGGTTTGTGTCTCAAGAGAACGTGGGAAAGTCATGTTCACCTCCTTTTTTTCCATTTAGGGAATGGCTGACGGTTTCATTTACAAGACACGTGGAACTTGGAAATTATAAAAGCCTCAAGATTATCTCATTAATACCCTACACACGCATGTTACACTTACAAGTACTTCTTATCCATTGACGTCAATTCGCTACTCATAGCTATTCAGAAAAAAAACACGTTCTTTCCTGAAGCTTCATCTCACTTCTCTGATACTTCTGCTTTCACTTGATGCTAACACATATTCACTTATTCCAATGCATGACTTTCCAAACCTCTACTTCACCCCCCCCCCCCTCCCTTCGTCCACACACACCCCTCCTACCTCATTTACTTCAAAAAGCCACCTCATCATCCCAAGCTACAACAAAAATCCAAACATCACTGCCTGTGCCACCTCAGTGGATCTCTAAGGAAAGGGATCCAATTGCACACCAGCAGACAGTGCTTGGGCAATCGGCTGGAAATTAATTAACAAGATTTCATTTGCTGGTGGCTAATGAGATTCCTCCTGTGCTTGGGATGAGAAGCTGTGGATGAGGAGCCTTTGTTTAGGAAGAATTGCTACTACAGGTTGTTGACTGAATCTAAGAGTACCCATTTGTAATCTGTGCTGGAAGCCACTGTAAGAGGTTTCCACTGTAGCTATTAGCTTACTGTAACTGCAATAGGCTTACACCAGTGTGGTCTTACACTGCATTCCAATATCTAGACCAAGGGAAACACCATAGAAGATCACCCAACATTTCCTCTGAACAGCATTGCATTTATTTCTCCTACTGGCTTCAGGTGTGGCTTCAATTGGATTGAGAAGTCATTGCCTTTTATTTGTCAACGTTTGGCTTCCTTTATACCCACGTCACAGAGTTGTTTTAAGTGAAGCCATGATATGAAATGAGAGCTCATGAAAAGGATGGCATCACGCCCTCTCCGTTTCTCACAGATCGACTGAAAGATAAATGCAGCCTACCAAGCGACAAGAGACCAGAGAGACAGGAGGGAGGCTTAGAGTGACAGAAAGCTTTACTCTTCCTTTACCAATTACGCATTAATGCGTAGTTTGGGCCGATTTAGGCCGATTTTGTAGCTCCCTTAATTTTCAATAAAATGCCTAGATTTTTCTCATAGTCATAGGATCAGTTGGGTTCTCTGCAGACTGCAAAGAATAAATCTCTTCCTCTGATACTTTTTACATGGTAGTCTTGCCAGCTTGAGAAGAAATTTTGAAATACTTTAAAAGTTGTCCATAGATTTTATCAGTATTTAAGCTGAAAAATCATAAAAAAATGTCAAATGATATAAATATTTTGATGAAAATCGACTGTATACATGGTATCAAAATCTTTACTGAATTTTAATCCGTTTTTTGGCCATTTAGGGTGGTTACCATGGCAACAGATATGTCAGATTATGGTAAAAACATTGATTTTGCCTTGTTCTGGTTGCCATGGCAACCTGAAATCAATTTCTTGCACCCAATGTGTACCACAAATTCAAAAATATTCTGTATTTCCTAAAATGTGCACTTTATTTCATTAAAATTGATAAAGGGAATGCTGAAATATGACAATTTGAAGTTTCTCTAAATTATCAAATTTTCTTATGAGAGCATTATCTTTATGATGATATATCTCATTAATGATAATAGATAGAGAAAACCGGGATGGTACATTTTGGGATCAACTGACCTAGCCTAAACCATTACCATTTCCCTTCTAATTGGAATATCCATATAATTCCAACAGCTTCTGAAAGCTTCTACACCTACACTGCAAAAATGGTGTTTAGATCCTAAACACAATTCTAAACATATTCTTGCAACATTTTTGTAATCACATTAACTTCCTACACATGTTTAGCCAAACAATGTGCTTAGCTCAAGTGTTTAGAAATCTAGGTGTTTAGGTTTAAACTTTGTGTTTAGATATCTATGAATTTTTGTGTTTAGATGTTTATGAATTTTTGTGTTTAGATGTCTAAATGCTTTGACAGAGAGTTAGGGTGTGCAGACATCTATATATTACAAAAAAAATGTCTTTTGTTTGTTTTCTCATTTACTGGGGGGGGGGGGGTATTTACATGTCCCCAAAGATGTCAGCCACACCTATTTATGTGTGCATGTATGTACACACTGCATCAGAATGAGAGACTTAAGAAAGTACAACAGCTTGGCAGGAAGTAAATTGTTTTGTCTATTTCAGAATAACATGAAATAGGTGTCAGTCATTGAGCTTATTGTTTATTTCATGCTAATGATGGTGGTGTAAGGTGAATCTAGTCAATTTTCTATTGCCCTTTCTATTCTCATGACATTCAATGAATAGAAATTATAATAAACATGGGGTTTGGGTACATTTGCCACAAAATTGATTATAATTGTGTAAGGATAGTCCATTCAAAAGTAGTGCTGCTACCTGGTGTGGATTCAACATCCATGTATCTAAAGATAATGATGTTTAAATCTAAACACCTATTTTTCAACTGTTTAAACTCTAAACATCTAAACATGTTTAGCAAAAATGTTATGTAGTTAGAATAAAAGTGTTCATTTCCTAAATGTGTATAGTCGATGAGACACCTAACTGACCTACATGTTTAGGTTTTAAACATGTTTAGACCTAAACATGTTTAAAATCTAAACACCATTTTTGCAGTGTACTACAACCCAAAATTTGCTCTGAAATAGGCTGGTAAAGAAAGAGTTAAACCCTGAAAATGCTGGTTCCCTTGGGCTGGTTTCTTCTTTGTTATTGGAGGCAAATGGCGTCTCTGTACATGTAGTCAAGTGCTAAGGACGGTTATTTCTAGAGGGATTTAACCTCTAGGAAAATTAGAATACTACTTGTAAGACCTATGCCATAAACTGGGAGAGAAATTGTAATTGTAATATGGGGATTTGATTGCTCTTTTGTAGAGAGTTTATTGTTATTCCAACCAGTCATAAAGGGCGGATACTTGCATATTGGGCACCTATCAGTCAGACTCTTGTCAGATTACACTGAACACCACATCCGGGGTACCAGCAAAATATCACTTCCGGTCGCCTGAGGATCCAAGCACACCCCAGGGTACAAAACAGCCCAGTGTAAATACCGACCAGACCAGATGCAACGACTGACGGAACGGCACCGCTAAGAACCGGTCCTCCAGTTCTGGGTACGTGCCTCCGAGCTAACAGTCACTTGTCCCTCTTGGGACCAGCGAAAGGCTCAAGTCAAGTCAAGTTTTCTACAGTGTATTGCTGGTGTAGTGGGCCCTGCTGGTGTCTGGCGCCCCCCATAAGGGCCCACCAACTGCTCCTTTGCTAGGATCTAGAGCCGTTCGAACACCTCCCATTGGGGGCTAATTAAATCAGAGCGCATGCGCAGAGTCGTCACATGGCCGGAAGTATTCCAACCACGTGACCATGAGAGAGCAACTGATTGGTGGGTTATGGCTTCCGGTCCTGGTTCTCTGGTACTCATGAAAGGGACATGAAAGGTTAGGGGCTGGCATTCAGATAGCAATAACTTCTTAAGGATCCATGATCTGAGTGACTTAAGAAAGATCTGTCGACATCAACTGAAGTATTTACCAATGGAAATCATAGCTTTTAACTGCCAATATTCAAAATCCATTGCCATTTAGATAAAGTACAACACGTCCTTGGTGAGAGTTCATAATCCATACACACTGCACGCAGAGAGATCACACCAATTAGATCCCTCTAAATCTCTATTCCATACATACATATAGCTAAGGAGAAAGGCAGGTGCATATAATGGATTAGATACAGACTAATCCTATAAATGGTACTATTTGTGTTAGTACCAACATGGCTTCTACATGGTACAACAACGAGGCAGCTGCTTGACAATACATTTTACCGACATGGCTTCTATTCCACTCTTATGTGCATGATTTCAATAGAAGACACTGCTGACATGCTTTTTAAACAACACATCCTGAAAAGGCTTGAGCCCAATCCTACACTATACGTACCAAACTACGCAATGCCTACCGGTTAATTTAACATTTACATATAGCCCTTTACCTTTCAGCGCATTAATGAATCATGCCGATACAATGGGATCGATACACTCCCGGAGGGTGGCCATCATGTTCAAATCCAGTGCTGGAGAGATAGCTCTGCCATATTCATTATCATGGTCCGTTGCATCAGCACGCATTAATGTCCATTATACCACCTGCCTTACTGTTATGCCCTCTCCTACCAGTGCATTATGAGAGCATATACGCACATGTGCTTTTTAGGGATTTTTGGATATACTTTTTCCAGGTCAAGTTGGAAAATGTGTGGCAGACATACAAATTCAATCTGACCATAATTTCAATGTGAAAAATCATGCCAACTCGTAGGAGAATTGAACCCCGGCCGCAGTGGAGGTAGGCGGAGGCCTTAGCCATAGCACCACACTGAACGGTGATGGACTTCAATGGAAAAATAAATAAGTTCTAACCTTCGGTCCTAGTCCTGTTTGCACTCAGTTTTGTCTTGATTCCAAGCTTGTCATGTTATAATATTAAAATCCCAAGAAGTATATGATCCATAGACGAGGAATGCGTGCTAATTTTCTCCATTTTCTTCGATATAAATAAGAATCCATTGATTTTTCCATCGTAAGGGGCTCGCAGTCCGGCCATTCCCACCCGCCTCCTTGTCCGACGAAATTGTGTCAGTGGCCCGGATGTAGATATAGGTCATCTGCTCGTCGTACGAGGAAGACGGTGAAAATTTCGGACCGTGTTGGAAAATCAATGGATTCTTCTTTATTTTTAATATATTGGACATAACACGTATGGAGGGATCATCTAGACTATCTAAGGATATGAACCTGTTAATTTCTGGATTTGTCATGGTTGGATTCAATACGAAAAGTGTGTGTAAACACAGCGGTACCTCTCCCGGCAAGGAACAAAAACAATGGCTTCGCGCAGAGCGCTGACCCGGGCCTTATCGCTTGCTTTTACAAAATGTCTTCTCGTGGCTATATTCTGTTGATATCAGGTAAGAAATTAATACAAAATGGAGGAAAAGGTGGTATAAATGCAATATGGCATAAATATGCCAGCACACGGGTGGTATATTGACGATATTGCACTCGGCCTAGCGGCCTCGTGCAATATTCGTCAATATACCACCCTTGTGCTGCCATATTTATGCTATATTCCATTAGTCTGTCTTTCATAAATGGATAAGCGTCAGGCAGACCGGTCTAGCTATAACAATAGCAGTTAACTCTAGAGAGGTTTAGAGAAAGTAAGGGCATTGCTACCAATTTCTCACACGATTCCCAATGCTGGTAAAATGCGAAAACAAAATAGCATGAATCACATGGGTCATTCAAAAAGATGTGACATGAAGCACCCTGACCAAAAAGCATGAAAGCCAAATTTGCCTGACCAAGTGTTACCATCCTACTAGATTAAGATGCCATATATGATATATAGACTATTTGACTACAATATCCCATTTCTTATTTTGATACAGAATTGCCCTTCTTATAGAAAGAAAACAAGCCTGGTCCTCTTGTAAGCATACAGTACTCTTTGACCAGAGACGCCCAGGTGCTACAGTGGAGAGCTGTCAATCATACGTCAAAGACGTATCAGACACAGCAGGTAGTGCAGCTAGGTCCCAGTAGGGGGCGCGGAAAGGTGGTGCCCTCTGGCAGGAGAAGTAACAAACAATGTTAGACAGACAGTGTGGTCCCAGTGGGGAGTTTGGGAGGAGAGGGTATGGAGCCAAGGATATATTTCTCAGAAAATAACAGAGCTATATGGCACGCAAGGTATCCATTCTACAAGGGGTGCTTTATCTATGAGGGCATCTATATAAAAATCCATGACTACAATTCTTCTTCTTTTTTTCATAGAAAAGAAAGGACTAACTCTATTCCACCCAGTGAGGCTGTGTCAATCATCACTTAATATGACTCAACCATAGTGGCATATTTTGGAAGGTGGTATTTTCATTCTTTGTAAGTCTACTTCAACCAGACAAAATTGAAATCTTACCATTGTCTATTATCACATGTGTGTGACAGTTATATCATATTTTGAAGTACTCTGTTGAAAGCCGACAACTGACCTCAATTTTCCCGCACAGACCATGATCCACATCTCAAGCAGTTGACCTCGAGGCCTAGGCCGAATCTGTTTGAAAACAAGAGTGTCTTGGCGCCACAGGACCCCGTGTTTGAGAAAGGTGGATCCCGGATCCCAACTCCATGTTTGTGTCCAAGGTCGTTCAAGGTCAGCGGAGGTCATAGAGTGAGTGCTGACGTCTAGTGGCAGGTATAGGAGTTTGCTTCAACATCCTCTCTGTTGTCAATCATTTTGATGTCATCTGTCGTAGGGCTGCTTGCTAGTCTTTGAGTTATTCATGAGCAATTTGATACTGACTGACATAATCTTACCTCCAACTAGCCACCACCTCCATCCCCCAGAGGCGTAGGAAGCAAATCTTCATTGGGGGGACCCAGCGGGTCCCCACCATGGCCACCTTGTATTGTCGACTCAAGCGCAATAGCACCTAATAAAATTTGTATAAAAAAGTTATTTTAGATCTCATTTTAGGCTCAGGCCCCCATTTTCCCTACCCCGTTACTCTATCAATCTACTTTGATAATGCAAAGATTTAGCTTCTAGTTCAATTCATAATGAATTCTTGGCAAATTTTGGGGGGGCCCAGACATACTCAGGCCCCACCTCCTTTATGATTGGGGGGCCCAGGCCCCCCTGCCCCCCCTTTTCCTACGCCCCTGTCCCCACCCAAAAAAGGGCATTGGAAATTGTCAAAATTTCTGAAGAAAAAAAAAAGAAGAACCATAGGCAGGCCCCTGCATGTGGTTAATGAAAAAAAATCCTAAGACCATGAGCTACTTGAACCTTGTAAGTACTAGGTGAGACGCTTCTTCATTGTGAAATATGCGTGCTGAGACATCTTAACCTGTTGGCACTAACACATGCTGTTTGGCTAAACCTGTGTCTGTAGAGTCAATAAAACAGACCCTCAGACATGTGCTTTTGGACAGTTGGTACTCCAGGGCTTTAATAATATACCTCAATGTCGTGTTAAGGTCACACAGACCTAAGAGCCCAATGTCGGGGTTCTTGAGCAGCTCTCTGAAGCAAGAAAAATCCAAGTTTTAGGTTCAGGTTCTGAGGGGGAAAAAGGCCTCAGCTTCAGTGCCCAGCTAGGACAAGTCTACTTGTCATGCAACTTTTTTTTCTTTTGTGTTCAACACTCTAAATCCTCCAAAGGTATCCCTGTCTTTTCTATATGCATGATATCAATTTGATACAGCAATTGCAATTCTAAAGCAAAGCCAGGAGTTTGGAACCCCGACTATGAAAATCATCAATTGTTTACATGTACACTATTTTTATCCACCCCCCCCCCCCCTCACCAATTCATATAAGTCACAAGCAACATGAAACACATAGTTTGCCTTACATATTGACTTGTTGTAGCCATCAGGGGAGGCCGAGGTAGGCAGAGAAGGAGGAAGAATTGGCAGAGGACCAGGTCCTTGGTGGTCTGCTGGTAGCCTTGTGGCCTCAGGACACGAGCCACCTAAATGCCTCCAAGGAATTTCACTTCATTATGTATTTTAATGTCTTGGTATGAAAAGGATTATTTGGTAAGAGTAATGCAGTTAAGGTTGTCGCTGGGCTGCAGTGGGTGGGAAAGCAAGAACTTTAGGGGCTTCACAAATCATTGGTGAAAGAATGGCCAATATGGTATGGCTTGGTTCTAGTCCCCCCCCCCTGTATATGGATGCTTCTAAAGCTCCATTATTACTGGCATAAGGTCCTATGGTATACTTCAGCAAGTATACATCAATGTAATAATCAATGGCACTGTGTATTTCTCTGCCACATCATTGTCAGCACAGACGTACAATGACTGATGTATGTGTTGTCAGTGCGGCCGGTGGTAATCCCCTTGACCCCTGATCTTCCACCATACATCACGTTACCATGACAATGTGTTGCTTTTTGTCGCTGCCTCCATTATTACTGACCGGCTGGTCTGGGATCATTCCGATATCCAGATTATGTCACCATGACGACCGCCCCATGACGGATGACGTACATCAGGAGTTTATTCTTTTTTTTCGCGAAGCATTTGTCTGATGCCCTGAGCTTGAATATAATTATTTTGATCCCTGAATGAATCCCCTGGTCAACCGTAGAGTTCGTCTTCAGATACCACGTATTTGCATGTGTTCTGAAAAGGGTGGATATTATAGATAATAATGAATAACTTCTTTTTCAAGATTTATCAGCATAAATCTGTCAAAATATGTAGTATACAGGAATGGGATGAGGTCATCAGAAATTCATACCTGTAGTTATACTTGCACTAACGTCTCTGCTATTTCTTGAAATGGAACAGAAATTCAGAGAGAGAGAGAGAGAGAGAGAGGGGGGGGGCACATATCGTTCAGGGATATAGGATATGGTATTCACTTTCAATATAGGCTATGATTGATAGTGAAATTCCGCCTCACACCATCACACCCCTCACCCATCTCCGCAGTCCTTGGCGCGTGACTGCATGCTCAATACGAAACCTTCTGTGGCTTGAGGGAATCTGACCTGGTCCCGTCGTCAGGCAACAAGGAGATCAAACCGACTTCTGGTTTAGGCTATCTACATACGGGGTGCCTGTCTTGGATCTATCTTCCACTGGTCTCCTGCCCAAGGTCTCCTGAGACATCTTTCTTGTTCAGAGGAGAAGCCCATATTTCGGTTCCCTTATATGCCTATGGAGTATGGTTACATTGGCTTCCCACTATACCCTCCCTGCATGTACAGAAACGAAATTTTCACGTTTATCCACAAGCATTTAGTATAGTAGTTTACCCTATGGGGATATGAATATAAATGTGATAACCTATGCAATTTCTCACTTTGCATCAATTTCACGTTAAGTAAGAGAAACCTTTTTTATACACATAGGGGCCTAAACGAGTTAACAAATGAAAATCTTTGACGTCTTAAGATCTATCTGATTTCCACGATGGGTTGGGAAATCCTATAAGTCACCATTCCTGTGGTCAATGTGGTTTCCTTACTGCGGCTATCTGGTATTCGCCCGGACGAAGACAAATGAACGATTTACATTTTAACAGCATTATTGCTCTGAAACTATTGACTACAAGTGCATTAGTCTATTAGGTATTAGATCTGCATTTTTAAGAATGTCGTGAGAATCTTCTCCACGACAAGATGGGTTATGACCTGGGGATACATTATATGGGTCTGTATAGTTATGTCCATCCTCTTGAAAGTGTGGGGCAGTGTGGACAAATTACTCAGATAGAGTGTATATATACAATAACCCGGGTACAATGATTATCACCAGTGCAGATATAAAATGTCAAGTACCAATATAAACCCACACAAAGTACCCGCCAACCACCAAAGCCTGTAAATATGGGTACACTTGGTATGCTGTCCTATATATTTGCTGTGGGTTGAGACTGATTGGGATGAAGATGTAGATATTTTGGGTGTAAAGCGCTGATCTCTGACCATAGAAATCCTTTTCCTCTGAGAAGTACTTGAGTACGTGGGAATCTCTCCCTTGGAGGATCATAACTGAACACAGTGAACACAGGGCGCCCTCATCATATTGTAGCTAGTTGTAGTACAGGCCCCAGCACTATTTCCCGCTAACTATTGTACTAGCCAATGACATTAGGATGTGTGACACATGCATGTTAATAGCATCATTATACATCATTACAGATAAGCTGCTTTCATACGGCATATATGAAAGGTATCTCTTGACTACATCTGAATACAGCTGAATACATCTGAAACCTGGCGATATCGGGACTGATAACAGTCACCACGTTGGGTACCAGCTGCGCATGCCATGACCTAACAATTCTGGATCAAATGGAATCAGAAGGAATTGTCTAGATAATGTTGATATTTCATCCTACTACATCAAGCTGCCTGTAGATCTTTAAAAAACTTACTTTAGGTTAGACTGATTCTGGTAATCAATTGGGCAAAAAAACAGCAAAACAGGCCCGACCCCAACTTGAAGAAAATGTAGATTTTTGGCCCAGTTTTTAGTCAATTTAGTCATTCCTGAGTTGCCATGACGCACCATCGAGTCACCGTGATTCATCGCGAGTCTTTGAAAAGGATTTACAAAATAAAATAAAAGCTGACATACACTACCTAATTTTTTTTCCAGCACGTTACCTGAAACAACCAACTTTTTTGGCCTTACTATGCCTAAGTGAAGACAAAGAGAATCTAAGTCTGCTAGATACCTCCGGTACCTAGATAGCTACCCCATGTCGCTCTTAGTGCTGTTGACAAGTACTCTCTGGCAGCAGAATTAATTTCTCCACCTGCTGCTGCTTTGTTGACATAGGCGTAGGGAGTCGTGGCATCAGGAGTGTGTCTCCAGGTCAGATAGAGATAGCAACACTACAATCACCTTATGGCTATCATTATCCCCCAACACATACACTAGTCCTAGAGTACTAGATCCCACTCAGCTTGTATGTCAGGAAGGTCATCCAGAAAGATCATACAGTCTATGGTAGGCATAATGATTTA
This sequence comes from Acholoe squamosa, assembly GCA_949317995.1. NCBI lineage: Eukaryota > Metazoa > Annelida > Polychaeta > Phyllodocida > Polynoidae > Acholoe > Acholoe squamosa. Next base: position 59,530,723 of record OX439043.1, read on the forward strand.
AGGGAGTGGCTCTGTGGTAGGCATAATGAGTTAAGGGAGTGGGTCTTTGGTAGGCATAATGAGTTAAGGGAGTGGCTCTTTGGTAGGCATAATGAGTTAAGGGAGTGGGTCTATGGTAGGCATAATGAGTTAAGGGAGTGGCTCTTTGGTAGGCATAATGAGTTAAGGGAGTGGGTCTTTGGCAGGCATAATGAGTTAAGGGAGTGGTTATTGAACTGCATAAGTGATATTGGTACTTCTAGGTTCAGTAGGTTTAGGAGAAAAAAGTTTGCTGCTCAGTGAGATGATGGGCCCTTGCTACGTACGGCGCTGTGCAAGGGCATTGGTAATTGTAATTAATTATATACCTCAGCATCATCAGAACCAGTTCAACCTGTTTCAATATCCACCAATCCCCTTAATCAACAAGCTACATTACCTGTCCTCCAGGGTATAGATATCAACCACCACAGTGGGGTGGGGTTATCTTAATCCAGTGGTAATCTGAAGGGCGTCATACCTAAACCCAGCTAATATCAGGGCTAATAAGGGACCTGACCCCACTCAATACAACGTGTTAGGTGGTTCTGTTTGATATTGGATGGGGAAACGAGGTGTGGGACAGATAGTAAGTTGGTTGGGGGCCAGAGTTTGCTAGTTATATCTATGAGACAAAAGGCCTGAGATAAGCCTGTCTAGACTGAATGTGAGTGACTGGATGTGTGTAATACAGGCAGACTGGTGCCACACATATAATGTAGATAATTTGGATACATGTGAGGTATCTGGGTGTAACATACTGTATTATGGAACCTACTTGTACTTGCAGATTCCTTATGCATATGTACGCCCTATTATAGTATAGGGAGCAGCTCTCCCACCCTCAGACAATACTAAGGTGAATTAAGTGTGGACTAAAAAATCTCTCAGCACCTTAGAGTAATAATGGAGGGATGGGTATGGGTGTTTTATAATTCTGGAAAGTTTGAACATGTTCATACAACACCTGCCGTTAGGGAGTGATAATTTTTTAACAATGGGGGGGGGGGTGCTGGTGGGTTTGGAACGTCCCCTTTTAGCCTATAGTAACTTGTGGGGTTTTCCACTGAAAACAGGTGAAATTATTTTGACCCCCCATCAGGGGTGTTGAAAAAATTCTGACCCCCCCCCCGGTCAAGGGGTTGAAAAAATTCTGACCCCCCCCCCCCTCCTCAAACCCACCACCACCCCAGTGCTGCAAACTGGGTTACCAAAGGCCTGCCGTGTCGGCTACACGATAAAGTCCCACATAGATGCCTTATTCCAAATTACCCAAATTCAAAAAACTCCTATTACCACCCTAATAAAAATAAAATGTATAAACAAACTCCAACCAAATTCCAAATTTCACACATTTTCTTCTTACCACATGAATTCCAAACCAACACTCCATCTTATTTTTCTCCTACTACAGGTTTTTTTATTTTTTGTTCGGTGTGATGGTCTACTCCGACTAAAACACCTGTCCCCTTCAACGCTTCGCGCTTGGGGGGCTTCAAACCAAAAAAAAAAAAAAAAAAAAACCCACCCCCCGTTGTTAAAAAATGAACACTCCCTTAGTTGTTCTTTTGACTGTTCACTAGGTGCATGAAGCCACTTGATCTTTTATTCATTTGGTGTAGGAAGCCAGTTAGCCTGGGTGGAGGAAGCGATTTTCTGTGCCGAGTGCTGGAGGCTAGTTAGTCTTTTCTTTGCTGGGTGTAGGAAGGCGGTTTTATACATTGACCCTACAATGCCAATGAGGGTCGCTGGAAGTGCTTTCAGTTTGAGGATAGTACATATACGATACCCTCACCCTAACCTTGGCATTGGACCTGGGGTTTTGGAGATAACACTGTCCTTAAATAACCCAGATATCTGTACCTAGAGGTTGGGGGGGATGCTTTGGGATCCTCACGGTCTATAAACAAGACTTTGCCACCACTACCATTACGTGATCCTGCTAGCATCTAAAGCCAATACTGTATCAGCACTATCTGGTTGGGTATTTCCTGAGGGACCAACACTTGTAGGCACTGTACAGTGTCAACAGAATTAAACCTGCTACACGGTTTATTCACACCCATGTTTTTTTTTATTTGGCTTTGAGGCTTCTTAACTGCATGGAGTATCTAAAAATAGTGCCACCATGTGTCCTTGTTATAACACCTAAAATGGTGCTGCCAGTGGCTGATTTAGTCTAAATTTTAGATAGGGCTGCACGAGCGCCCCCCTCCGTTTGGCCAGTGCTTAAGAGTTAAATTATGTATTTTGGACCTCAAAATTTGCTCAAAAATAGGGAGTTCGCCCCCTATTTTAGGCCGCGCACCCTCCTTTTCCAGATTAGATCTTCAATCTACCACTGCTGGCATTAGTTGGACCTCTAAGTATTGCTATAGGCTAAGGGGGCCAAGAGGAAATGGACTAACCCTGACTCTGACTCCTCTCTGGACTCCCCTGGACCCCGAATGCGCATGTGCTCATAACTGTCACATGACCATCGATTTCCTGTCGGTTTGCCGGGTGGTGTCTCGTCGCGTGTGTTCCCTGGGGACGATCGGTCAGGGCAACATTGGAAATTAACCCCAGAAAACATTTTATGGTGACGGAGCGTCCCGCTAGGTGGAGATGTACGACGACGGATCGCTAGCTGCTACACGACCCCGAGTTGATTACTAGTTGTAAATTGATTAAAGTCTTTTATTTCTGAAAGTCGATTGTTTTGCCTCCCAGTCCCTTCATGCACTGAATTCAAATGGATGTTACTTGATTCAAGAGAGATTTCTAATTTCCATGATACCCTTTATACAAGAAGTCGCCTATTGTTTGCATCCCTTATAAAAACAGTAGCCTTTTATGAATGTATTTCTATACTACAAAATGTAATTTTGCAACGTGCTTACACTTTTATATAATGGAGAAGGGATCTGGTACATGTAGGCCTATGCAATTTCAAAGTCAATCATATAAGCTATGTGACGCCTCAATCCCCCAAACCATATACTACTATAGGTCTAATAATATCAAAGTAGTATCACAGTAAGATATCTTAGATGACCTGGTTCATAAAACGTGGATTATGGGTGACCCAACAGTTCCACTGTGTGGTGTTATATGTAGCATTCAATTATATATATACTGCTATAGGGTATTCTAGATCTACAACTTCCAGCGCTCTCCTTCCATTTAGACATGCCAAGCACTGTAGGATGAAATGGTGACAAAGTAATGTTCCCACCAATGGTAAATGGCGATCTGCTGATATTACGATCGATATCCATCAACAACCACCCCATTCTAGGAATAAACGGTAATACCTCAACTTATATCGTATCTGCTTCCTCGCTACAGCAATCATTGTGCCACTTTTGGTGTCTAGCCCTATTATATCTTTCTGCTATTCCTCATACTTTGTACCCACACTCAGACAGGGCCATATCACACATGACAAAACGTCCCTAGGGTGCAAAAACCAAGTAAACAGAGCCCGAAGGACATCAATCCTCCTGGGGAAGTATTTGCTTGCCCCATTTCGCTATTATTACATTTTATAACGCGTAGCACCTTTGGATGTGGACATTCTGGTGTGCTTTTTGTATTATGTGTGTGAAAGTAATTTCCTTCTTGGATCAAGGGCTTCACAATCATGTGAGTATTTACCTATTGGGGGTTTCATAAGGTTGATTTCTAGAGAGATACTGAAATATTATTGGATTGGTATCTTCTCATACAGCCTGGTAAGTAAGCAAGTATGAAACCCTTCTGTTATTTCAACGCAATCAGAAGACTACACTTTGGTTAGCTGGACATTTGCAAATGACTTGAATGTAAGTTTAGCACAATCAAATTCCGACACTTTCAGTTGAGCCTGATATAGCACTTGAATTTATTCATTACAATCATTTTTTAATGTTTTAAGTGAAGTAATACACGTGTCATCATATATATAAATATATATATATATATATATATATATATATATATATATATATATATATATATATATATATATATATATATATCATTATTTTTAAAATGGTCTGTCAATATTTCAAACTTAGACTAGATCGCTACAAGTTACAACACCTGACAGCCTCAGAATACATTCCTGTCTGCTCCCTTATGTACATCCCCTTTTCCTTCTTTGAACAAGGACCATTGATCTCTGTGTAACTTAAGCAATATAAATCCTCTGTTGGATTGGGCCTGAACCAACAGGTGTGGCGTACATGTAATTACAGGTGTGTAAAAACTCACCTTTCAGCTGGCAGAAGGGGAGGGGGTTGGGGTGACAGCTCTGTGTGTGGTCTCACTGACAACAACCACCGAACGCACCCGGGGTACTACCTCCAGGGCAACCATGGCCATGGGCATAGATCTACCATACCCTGGTATGTACACAAGTACATACTGGTAGTGCCTACGAAACACGTGTATATCATGGCTTATCCACTTACTCTCATGTTTTTTCTCTTGTTGAATCAATTATCATTTTATCCTTTTAGAAAGACTGATTTCTCTGGTACTTCAAAATATAAGACAGGTTTCAACCGAGTATTGCAAAAAGATAATGTAGATACACATGTAGCTATCTGGTATGGGGGACACTTGACGCTAAAAATGACCATCCTGCGCCCTATAACCTCTAATATTGGCACTGATAACAAGTCCATCATATCTATTACATCTCCCTGTGTACCATTCACAGGGAGATACATGCACGGCTATGAACCATAAATAGGGAGTGGTCCCCGGGGGGGGGGCACTCTCTATGTAATGTATACACATATGTGCGGCTGGCAAGGGTACTTTTTCAAGAAAATGTCCCTAGCAAGCCTCCTGTTTCAGCCACAGATGTCCCTAGCAAGCCTCCTGTTTCAGCCACAAATGTCCCTAGCAAGGGTAAACTTTCAGCAAAATACCCAGATTTACACGGGAAATTTCGCAATTTTCATGGAGATCAGCAGTTTTCATGAAAATAGCATGAACCAAATTCAATCTTCTCCCCAATCAGTGAAATGTAAGACATTTTGAAATAAATCTAGGATTATTGAGTCAAAAGTGCCCTAGCAAGGGTATGCTTTCAAAGAAAAAAAACGCGAACCAGTGCCCCAGCAAGGGTAAGAGTTGTCCTGGGTTCAGCCACACACCTGTATAAAAAAAATTGAAGTGCCCCCCCCCCCCGGGGAGTGGTCATTAATTCATTAATCAACAGGGGGTGGGTAGTGGGTTTTTCGCTCGGATGCGCAAAAAAAAAAAAAAAAAACGCCCCCCCCCCCATCGACAGCAGTCAAAATTTCCTTGCCCCTCTTTGATCTATAGAAGTGCGCTGGCTTTTTTGCTAAAAAGAGGGTAAATTTTGTACGCCGCCTCGAAAGGGGTCAATATTTTTTACGCCCCCCCCCCAGGAGGGGTCTGAATTTTTACGCCCCCACAACTCCCCTCCTCCCGTTGATAAATAATGACCACTTCTTTAGACAAGACTTTCTAAATGGAGGTTTTTTCACCCATGATCCATCTTGTTAAAACAGTTTGTCAGGTGACTGACGTGTCTGTGCTCATGTCTTGGCAATTGTCCGGTTCACTAACAGCTAGACTAATAAAAAAATGGCACACCTGTACATTCACCTGTCCTGTGTCTTAAGTTAACCGATTGCATATGAGGGTTATAATACAAAAGAAGCAAGTGTGGGGAATAAAAGTGAACGAATGTATTTTACTTTTGTCATGAAAGTACCTGGTAAATCTTAGCTAATAGATACCATGTATGCCATGATATCTATAGGATATGTTATGCCTGAAGTTGACACCATAATTAGAGGTTAAATAAGGGTTATTGATGCACGCGTTGATTTTAGCCACTGGCGTATAACGCCCTCGTTGATTGTATCCGTGACTAAACTCAACTAGAGGAAAGCGACCAAACGCTGATAACTCGAAAAGGCTGTCCATTTCTTATCTATTGTGTGTGTTCCACAAATAAGAATTAAGATGCAGTAATACACTATTGATAGAGATGGTCATTCATTCCACAAGTCTGACATCAGCACTGGCACTCACAAGCATACAGGGCTTCCCTAGCCCACTTAAAAGGGTCTATTTCTCCTCTTTCCTATCCCCTTGGGATGTGTGTGGTGCACATATGCGCGGGCACTGACACATTCCCTTGTAAAATTGTGTAATGTAGTTCTCACCATAAATATGACCTTAGCTGTCGAAATGGCGTTAACATCTATTACTCACTCACTCACTCACTCACTCACTCACTCACTCACTCACTCACTCACAAGCATACATTAGCTCCAAGCAGATGTTCACAACTGATCTGACTGTACAGTCCTACACCTCTGCCTTACACTTCTGAATTAAAGGCTATATTCCCTCAGAATGGCAAAAATACAATGGTCCGTTTCGCCACGGCATCATCTCCGAGGAGTTCTTTCGCTATACACAGCGGAACCATCGCGCAGGGGATGTTGACACTATGGTTGGGACGCGCAGCCGGTTACTCGCTTCGAAAGTCTACGAGTCATTTTTCAACATAATCTATAGCCTTGATATCATGGATTCTACCAAAGTGCTGGTTAAATTAACCTCCACAGCTTCTTCCCATTAAGTCTTCTCATCAGATTGAAAAGCTTAAAAATGGCTCATATATTCTGTCGTCAACTCGCTGTCAAAGTTGTGTTTCAGTTTAGTGTCAACTACTGTTCATTCTAGCCTTGGTTAATTGCATGAGTTTTATCCTTAAAGATATGCAAATGACCCATAACCAAGGTATAATAGGGGGCTAATGTATTACATTCATAATTTATACATTTCCATACATCAATATTCAATATTACCATATTACAAGGAGTCTTGGGTATTCTCTCCATAGGAAGGAAGAGAACCTCCATAAGTAGTCTAGGGTAAAGGGATGTGAGGCCCTTAACGTCTATAAACAAGCCCATGTGTCACACCTGATCCTACAGTCTAAGTACTAAGCGAGTACTAAGTCTGGTGACTACAGGTGTAGCCCAGGTAACCTGAGTGGATATCTCATGGTTGGCTGGCCAAGGGAAACAGGGTCAGGTGACAGACGTGTGTGGGGGCATCATACATCACGGTTAAGAAGACAGGGGATGGGGAGCAGGGACAGGGCTTTACCTCGTAAACCCTTTAAAGGAGGGAATAGTGCATATTACATGGAGAATGGCTACCCATTTCTCTTCATGGTGCATGGATGCAGCGCTGGCCTAGTTGCCAGGGTTGCATTCATACATCATACCAACCCTACAGGGTCTTGAGACACTCCTGAAGGGTGAGTATGGTGCATAAACGACCACTGGCCATCACTGCATCCAGGCTTCATGGTGACAAATGGGTAGGATGTACCAATGCAAACACAGCCCTTAAAGGGTCAATGGACCTGTCCTACTATGGTAATATTAGCTTAGTCGGTTGTTGCACTAGTAATTTAGTTATGAGCTACCTTCCCATTGCTGATATATCAGTTTAATGTGGTATGCGGTGTGAGGGGGGGGGGCATAGACATCTTACTTCTTTAACATGCCTCTAAACAGAACAAACCTGGGAATGTGTTGCTAGTAATTATTTTTTAATGCATTGTGGAAAAGGCGCCGTGGAAAATGTCCTTCTTTTATTTAAACTTTACTGAAATATTTCTATTCAGTCACCCATTACAATGTATGCCCTGGGGGACGCATAGATTTTCACACTGAGATTCTCCTAATTTCCAAAGATTTGGGTGTCAACTCCCTCAAATAACAATGGGAATGCTATATGAGGTACGCACAAGAGCAGTTTCTAAAAGCCTAGTAAATTTGTCTTAATTCCTGATAAAATCTCATCAATTATCTCCATTATTGAGTTAGAATGAGTCCCTTTGTTGAGCTGCTCCGTGGATTGATGAGTCTATAAAACTGTTTCCGTGCAGCATATCAGTTTGTGGGGATGTTCCCTGCCCATGTGTCACGCATGCATCCCTGTTAATTACACCACTGACAAGAGAATCGTCCAAAAAGAGAGCACCAACCCAATGTGTTTCACTACTGTTTGTGTTTAAACCACTAAGGGGCACATGGTGCTTTATAGGATTCAAGTGGGACTGTAGCTGGTTCTGGGGACTGACATGACTGCAAAAAATCAAGGAATCTCTTTGAAAAAGCTGCTAGGACGGGGGCCAGCTTATCGCTGGTCCTAAAAGTGAGAGGTATCCAATGAGAAGGTACCCATTATGGCCTGTCTTATCAGTGTGTATTGCTACTTTGACAGACCCAGCGAAATTCAAAATGGTGGAACCACTGGGTATGGGTCCACACTCCTATATAGTAGGATGGCCTTGAATAGTAACGCATGATGTGTGCATTCATGCATCATGACGAACCTTTGGGAGTGTATCAACCCGACCCTGTTGTATCGGTATGGTGCACGAGTGCAGTACAATGTATTGGCTAATTGAATCACTAGGACTACAGCATCTGCGTCCATGCAGCTGAACCACAAAAAGGCATTATGCATAAATACATTTTGCTCTATGCGACCCTTAAAGGGTTAATTTCAAACCTCTAATCATGGCAAATTGAGGAGTCCTCTCAAGGGGAGAACTCATTACTCCCAATTTTATTACATTTTAAACAGAAGTAGTTGTCCTAGTAATGAGCAGGCATGTCATTGTTTCAATACAAGCTGTAATATGATGTTAACCCTTCAAGGATGATAACATGCTGCCTATAATAAAGTCCCATGTCCATTTTGGAGTGACTCACAATGGTGACACGCCAACCACTGAATAAATTCAAATACTACCCCAAAACACGCTATTCTTTTGAAAAATTGAGATAGAAAAAATGCTCAGATCGGCCCTGTTTTGCTATGTAGGGTCGGGTTACTTGTAACAAATCTCTCTCTTTTTGGCCTCAGTAGTTGCATTCTCGTAGGACGATGACAAAAAGAGATGCGGGCCACGCATGGTTAAAGGTTTTTATGGCATTCTGCATCGTGGTTGTGGCATTGAGTCAAAGGTATTCCTTTTTGTATTTGATTTAGCCCCGGGGATCCAACATGCAACCAACTTGTTCAGCAATGGATGTTCTTTTCTTAAGAAACATCACATTGCTTCAAATCATGATGGCTTAGGTAAATTGAATAAAACAAGGCAAGAAATATTTAAACAAATACCTATGGATGATTCAACTGCCATGTCGTGGAGAAACATAGAATTTTTTTTCTTTTTGAAATGATACTATTTCAGAGGCGTAGGAAGCAAATCTTCATTGGGGGGGGGGGCCCTGGTGAGGGCACCATCGCAACCACCTTGAATTGTCAGCTGATGCGTGATGGCGTCTATATATACGTATTTAGAATTCATATAGAAAAGTGATATTTGGTAAATTTTGGACCTGACTTTAGGCTCAGACCCCCATTCTCCCTATGAAATCGCCATAATAATCTATTTTGAGATGTAAAGTTTTAGCTTCTTTTCCATTGTGTTTATGAGTTCTTGAAAAATATTGGGGGGGGCCCAGACATACTCAGGCCCCACCTCCTTCATGATTGGGGGGCCCTGGCCCCCCTGGTCCCCCTTTTCCTATGCCCCTGCTATTTTCACTTTCACCATTCCGCTCTTCGTGGCCTCAATATAATTGCATGACTGTGTGGAAAAGCATGACCCGCATAAAGGACAATTCCTGGGTTATCAGACTTTATGGAAAATAGAATTGTCCATTACATTAAGTCTATTCTTGTTCTTTGACAGTAGGTCTATCTAATGCACTGCCCTAGTTGGCTGGGGTATTGGACAGCAATTGGAGACTTTTTGCTATACCCATTCAACAGAAAGGAGTTCATACATTGTGTTACAACCACTTCTTGTGTTAACTCATACTACTTGAGCAGCTCTGAGTTGCTCTCTCCCCCCTGAGTTACTCACTCACGTCGTCACCCAACAAACAAAGCCCTACAAACAGGCACCCACCCCGCAGGAACCAGCCAAGCGTGACTAGACAGCAGCCTGACTCTGTGATTGGCCAGTCGCTCCGTTACGCCTCACTGAAGGCTCCGCATCTCTCATTATGGCTAATTTCAGCGGAAGTCTTCAGAGGTGGAGGCGAGAAGAGTGTACCGTTTAACCCTACAAGCCAGTGATTACAAAAAAAGAACCTCCCTTTTTATGTCAGTTTTTTCTACACTTTTTATCAACCATTGACAAAGACAGTACCCCTAATCCTGATTAGTGTCGCCATAGAAACGTAACCTCCGACGACCAAATCAACCCAATACAAGGAGCGATAATGGAGGAACTGAGGATAATATCAAGTGGAACTTACTGGTTGGTGGGATTGGTGACTGAGTAAAAAAGGGGGTTTGCCTGGGCATAAAAAGAAGGATTTACGACTTTTCCCCTTGTGATTAAAAAGATAGGGTTGTTGGTTTGAATAGCACGATTGAATGACTCAGAGCACTCTAGAAGTGCGGTTAATTTGGTATTACATGAGAAGTGTTTTTGAACTTGATCTTATCTGTTGTAATTCCTCATGTCATAAAAATGAGTAAAACTTATTCCATCTATAGGATAAGTAACTGGACGGGGAAGAGGGTTGTTGTCTGGCATAGCTGACTATTCAACAGTCGAATGTAGATCTACAAATTTACATGGTAGGCTGAAATACTTCTCAATGTGCCTGAAATCTCAATGTGCCTGAAATGGGCACATTGCTTTGTCAGATTTGCTTGTTGGATTATGTGTTTAACACTATAAAGCTGCAGTAACTGGTTTCCCAATTCCCTCCCTCCCCCTTTCCCCATTCCACAAACGGTTGTGATAGGGGGAAAATGTACTTCAATTCTGAGTGCTACACTGTAAAAAAGGTGTTTAGAATCTAAACACATTGCTAAACATTTTCTTGTCCCGTTTTGGAGGACACTTTAAAAATCTAAACATGTTTAGCCTCATAATGTGATTAGCCTTTGTGTTTAGATTTCATTGTGTTTAGGTCTATGGTTAAGCATGTAAAGTGTTTACTGTGTTTATGTTTAGGTTTGTCCATGTGTTTAGATATGACATGCTTAGATCATGTTTCAAAGTTATAGTGTTTAGCATTATGATATTGTGTTTAGATATAGTATCCACAGATATTGAACTTTATAGATCATCTCAATTATTCTACTATATGTACAGTAGGCAGAGAGTACATCATACTCCCAAGGATTATCATCACATCTATTATCCAACATAGGGAGTAACCCCTGTTTGTAGATTACAACAGAATGGCTGAATGAAGAAAGCTTTGTCTATTCTTGGACTACACAGTAAAGGTGTCTACGGAAAGAATCGCTCATTGATCCAATCAATATAGGATTTAAATGACCAATCCAAAATGTTTAATCATAACATTTATGTCCTTTCATATGAAATTCCTGATTAATGATTTACAATGGATTTTTGACATATTTTTGATGAGAAGAGAGCATACCTCTTTCTAGAAATTCATTTGAGCACAGAGCTGCCACCTAGTGAATCTTTCTTACCTAAACACCTAAACATATACATGTTGATATCCTAAACACCTAAACTTCAAACTGTTTTAATGCTAAACATCTAAACATGTTTAGCATAGGTGTTTAGGCATTTAGAATTAAAGCGTTTAAATCCTAAATAGATACCCAAGAGTACACCTACCAATCCAATATGTTTAGACTTCAAACATGTTTAGACCTAAACATGTTTAAAGTCTAAGCTCCTTTTTTACAGTGTAATGACTTCTCCATGCATGGACATATCTGGTTTTAGGCTACCATCATGGCATGTCCTCTCTATCGACAGAGGATGGCCGACGCACACTTGGCGATGGCTAGAGGAGAATCTACAGGTAGATCTACAGTGTACCCTTTTTCCTAGTCACTTTGGCCTAGATCACTGGACATTGGCAAGAACGAGGCCATGTGACCCCTGACCTTTCTGGCCCTTGTCCGGCTCAGACCAGCGTTCTGCTGACCATGACCTGACCCTGTGACCTTAAGGCCAAACGCTGCCCTCTATATGACACCTATTACGACCGTTTAAATCATGCGAGGGATCTGAATCCTTGGGAAAAGCTCTGGCAATATAAATATGTACTGGTATACCACTGTCAAAGGCTCTGCTGGGGCACACTGCCAACTATCGTCCTATCCCAGAAGACTTATAGCTGTTGGTGATTAATTATAATGATTATTCCATCAGACCCCTTTCTAAAATACTAATCTACATAATGGGTAGTGTAGGCCTACATAGATAGACTTCTTTTTAATATACACCCTAGCATGCCTAGGGTCACACCCAAGATGGATTGCCTTGGTCGACATGAGCTCCAAGATTATCCACCTGTCAACAACGGTATCCGGCATTAGGGAATCTCTATTTTCTACATACAATGCACAGTATATATGATTAAATTTAGACTGCACACTACATAATGATATAACGAGTGTGTGCAACATAGGATTCACACAAGCTTCCAACCACGGTGCAGTTAGTATAGTAACCACCCTACATGACCCAGTGGAGGATCCAGGATTTAGAAAAAGGAGGGGCGCGGCCCATAAGGAGGGGCGCACCCCCTATTTTTGGACAAATTTTGGGGTCCAAATATGTAGTTAAACTCTTAAGTACTGGGAAAAGGGGGGGGGGGCGCCCCCTCTAAATCCACCACTGTGACCCACTCCCCTATACCCCTGCCCTCCAGAGTGAACAGCCTGGGTGAGCTGCTCACATGGGTCGGGGTGAAAAGCCGGGAGCAGGAGCAGCTCAGGGCCAGCCTAGAAGCTCTAGGTGCTCCACCCCCCCCCCCCCTAGACACGCGCACAGTCCGACAAGCCACCACACCACACGTGCAACAGATTCACCGTCCTCCGCCGTCAAAACCAGAATCTAGGTCAAGTTTACGTCCCGGCGTGCAGCGCGCGGTGGGGCTGGGGGCATGCTTGGATGTGGGCCATCTGGATCCAGTCTGCTCAAAACGAAGCTATCCTACAAAGCCCTAGTGCAAAGTGTATGGGGGGTTGTATTAATAAATGGGGAATGGGGTTGTTGCATGGATATGACAAATCAAGTTGTCTTCCTCCCCCAACCAAAGTGGAGCTGGCAGCTGAATTTATGTTCCGCCTACATTTGCCTATGGTAAATGACACCAGTATCTATCTTCCCAGTATACTTCTCATACTGAATAAAATGTAGTCTCTGTGCCCACTTTTCTAAGATTCTATGTTCTTCATCAAAGACATTGGTCTTTTCTAAACCTGGAAGAAAACGATTGCATGAGAAGACAGCTGAAAGAGATTCCTTCGAATGTGGTAAAACCTCTGAAATTTGTACAGAGACAACTAACACACGTTTACTTACAGTTTTTCCAGAGCAGAGAGTCCATGAAAGGAGCCTTTTGGTATCGTCGTCAGCGAATTTTGACTTAAATCCCTGAAAGTAAAAAAAAAAAGACAAGGATAAGGACATGAATAATGTGATTATAACGGTTTTCTTGTCGTCTGCAAAGAAATGAGGAGATAAAAACCTTTTAAATAATGCTAAGGGAGTGATCATTTTTTAACAACAGGGGGGGCGGTGGGTTTGAGGGGGGGGTCAGAATTTTTTCAACCCCTTGACCGGGGGGGGTCAGAATTTTTTAATACCTCTGATGGGGGGGGGGTCAAAATAATTTCACCTGTTTTCAGTGGAAAACCCTGCGCGTTACTATAGGCTAAAAGGGGACGTTCGGGGGCAATTTTTGTCCCTTATAGGGGGGGTCGAAAAGATTTTACCCCCTCGAGAGGGGGGGGTTGAAATTTTTTTCGCCAGCCCCCCCCTGTTGTTAAAAAATGATCACTCCCTAAAGGAGTAATTCTGAGTTTTTGACGGGAACTCACACACTCTCTATGCTGAGTGTAATGAGGCGGCGAGCTAGCTGACATCCCGGGTCTGACATACAATGATGGATTAGGCCGCTGGTGACAGCCGGATCAGGGTCTAGCCTGTCACAGTTGTCAAGTCCACCCCAACATGCAAACTACCAGTCTAATATTTGTGACCACTCAAGCCAAAACACCCCTCTGCAGGGAATTCATTATCAAAGTTCATCTCAAGATCTTTAAAATGAGACATCATTGGGTTAAATATTCCTAGTAGTTATGTCAGAACCCCTCCATGAACATTGGTCGTTATTCGTATCTGAAACCATTGATTTAATAAGCTCGAAATACATTATAAAACCATAATAATGTCTAAAAACACAATAGATCAGCCTGTTTCATAAAAAAATTCATAACAATATGGTGCTTTTTATCACAGATTTTGATCTAGAAGGAATTTTTCATTTCTGTTTTCAGTTTTGGGTTTCTGGTGAGTATCCCCAAAAACTGGCATAAAAATCTGCAAATTCTGATTATTGGAATGGTTGCCATGGCAACCAGGAACAGGCATATAGGTTGATTTCTCATGAAAAATGTTCATTTTCCATCCAAATATGGGTCATTTCTATCGAAAATGGTGCACTTTAAATGAAACCATTGAATTCTGCATCAAAAATTACCTTAATGTATTTTAATAATGATGTCAGAGTAATTTTGCCCTCCAATGCCCCCTGTTGGCCAAATGGGGAATTAAAAATCCCCCGCAGAGGGGTGTTCTCCCTTGATGGGTCACCGGTAAGGCTACCAGTTTATCTAAAGCCTAATGTGTGTTTATCAACTTGGATTCTACCAGCATCTCTAATAGCAGTTAGAATACTCAACTCTGAAGTTATCAATATCCTCATTAAAAGGCTATAAAACCGATACTCATTTCCACGATTCCCTGTAATATAAAACAACACTAAGGCAGCAAGTCTAGCACAGATCAGCATTTTAGTTCCTTTATGATATATGCTTATGAAACCATGTTTGAATCCTGGTCGAATCCTGTGCATGAAGTCAAATCTGAACACAAACAAACCAAAAACTCTGCTTGGGTCACCTGCTCTATTAACCTTACACGTTCCACATCCCTGTCCAATTTCTGTGCACAGTTGGATCACTATGTATTCCACAACAGCCATTTAGTTTTTGCTAATTCTCCATGAGCCTTGTCTTACAGGCGGTGTCATACCATGCCAAGTCTTGTGTTGATCCTTTTCCATTTGTCAGAATAATGGTCTGCCATGGTCTGCCTTCAACCCACCCAATGCAACCCCAGCTAACTACTACCAGTAGCGGCCCTTACAGTCCTAGCATAGGTTTTTAACCTTTAAGGGCAGAGCAAAAATGGTTGTCCTGGCTATGGGGACGGCCTCTGAAAAAAGTATAGTTCCTATAGGACGAGCCTATTTTCAATTCCTATACAAATTCTATATAATGGGCATCGACTATAGTCGATACTAGGCCTACCATGGTGTCGACTATAGTTGATGCTAGGCCTACCATGGTGTCGACTATAGTCGATGCTAGGCCTACCATGGTGTCGACTATAGTCGATGCTAGCCTGGCTGCATTCATTCACCATGATGTCTAAAGAGTGTATTGCATTAAAGCTATGTGCGGCACAACCACACCACTCCTATTCCTACTGTAGGAAGGACCACAGGTCACATCATGAATGTATATTGTAATAACAAGACCCGAGTAAGTCTTGAAAAAATACATATACACTGTATCTGAAGGCAAAATACTAACAGAGTGTTGGGTTGGGTTTATTGAACAAAATATCTGCACATGAAACACTGAAAGGGCTCAACTATAAACTAAGGTCTCAGAATAAAGCAAAATGAACTAATTTACAAGGATTTATAACTGTAGCATAAATATCTGATCAAAACCCACGGAATAATCTTCTCCTACCTAGTGATGGCAGACCATGTAAGCCCTATGCTGTAAATATCATTGATAATGGGTGTAGTAGTGGCAGTAGCAGTCGTGGTGGATGGGGGCCAGTGCCCTATGAATTATAACTATTTCCCAAGGAGCCATGGCTGAATAGCATCCGGCCGGCGGCTCCACATCCCACAGCTATTTGTCACCTTATACCAGACAGCCAGTGCTGAAGCTGAATCCGTTTTGAGAAAAGGACAGAAAAATGTGAGCTGCCGCTTATGGTCCATGTGGGCCTGGCTTGGCTGCCCTCATGGTTCGGTGGAGTCCTATGGTAGCTTTCACGACTAGGGGGCCCAATTCACACAAATCACAGGCTTCCTGGCCTGGCTGCTATATAACTTGATGGATTTGGGTAATTTATGGCATGTATATAGTATTGGTTTTTAACGGGTTTGCAAATAGGAGTTGAGGTAATTGGTCTTTTATCTGCTTTAAGTGTGTTTTGACATAGGGGGAACTAGGGCTTTAGGATATGGGCAATAAAAGCGAAGCACAGAAACTGAAGAGTATGATATTGGCAGGATAACAAGCCTTTCACTTTCCTGAATCATCTAAAAAAAAAATAAGAAAAAAAATAGTATGGTCTTTTATTTATTATTTGTACGCCTATATTAAGTGGGCATGAAAGGATGTGTCTAACTCTGTGATATCAAATCTGAAAGGTCTTGGACTTGAGCTACAAATGTTGGAGGTCATGGAATGTGTAGTCTAATAGGAAATTTCTGTGTGTAGTTTCATGGGTATGACATATACATAGATTCTTTACGATTAGAGGAGGGGAAATGTAGAGAGGCTAGTGTGGGTTCATATGATTATATCCAATGTGAATGTATAGGGGTGAGGACTGACATAGTTTGTCTAGGGTAAAGCAATAGAAGGTTTTCACAAGTGTCACAACTATTATTTCCATGCACAGTTCTATACTGTAATACTCATACAAGTGATATATGTGATTATTCAAACTTAACTCAAGTATACATACCGTAGTGGCCCGTTTAAGCGCCGGGTCTTTGAATAAGCGCCGGTATCGTGTAAGCGCCAAGGCTAGAGTGGTTTTAAAATTGAAACTCATACTATAAACTATACTTTGAAAAAGCGCCAGTCTTGTAAAAGCGCCAGAGATCAAGTGGTACTGAAATCTATAAGCACCGGGGCGGTTAACCAGGCCAGTACGGTATACTCATGCTGTACATATACTATATATTGTGCACTTATACAATGTCTACACCAGCTGTATAGTACTCCAGTACATCACCAGGAATAAATCAACCACTGGAGTGAATCAATCTCCATCTAGAAGTAAGGACATAATCCCAGAGCTGCCAACACGACTACACATCCACTCTGGATGCTCCAGCACCTCTACCCATCTCTACTAGGGGCGTGTATGTATTCAATTTATGGTCTAGTCTCATGAGTTTGGCCAATATTTGACGGACAAACAGAGGCTTTGATCGTGCTTTGAAGCCTTTGATGCATTGGACTGTCTAAAATGTACATCTAATAACCTGAACTTGTCTCCTCCCTTTTATAGAGTGGTGGGAAAATGCAATAGTGGGATGAATAAATTTTGGCCGAACTCGTGAAAAGAGGTCATATTGGGGGGGGGGAAGGGTTGGATTTCCCACAATGCCATTATCTAATGGTTATATTAGGCACCATAAATTATAGGCTTTATTGGGGATTACACTGTCCCAGCTCTGTCTTCTCGCATGCCTCAATCATCAATGACTACCAGCTAGCCCCATTCCACACACTGCCAAAGAAAAGGACAAGACAAGACAGCTTCGGCCATCTTAAACAAAAAGTGACAAAGTGGAAAATGAAAAGGGAGACCTATAATGGACCCCATGTGGCGTGAGGCGGTACACTGGGGTTGTATATCCAAATTGGGATCAGCCAAGGGTATTGGGAGTGGGATGGGGGAAGGGCCCCCCAGCAGCGTTTTTGATGTCTGCAGGGGGTAATTGTTCAGGAACACCCCCAGTCACACCCCCTACATACCACCTTTGACCCCTTTAGTTATCCAGGTCGTCGCTAGGGAACGCCACCACTGAGTGGGGAACAATACCCAGGGCAGGGCAATAAGACGGAAATGGTCACTTGGTGGGGAGGTGAGGCCACAAAAGGGCATTTACATCAAAAGGGCATTTCCAACAACAAAAGTACTTTTACTCCAGGCACCACTGGGAATTGGATTAGGTAGGCAGCAGGGAACTCTGAGGCCCTTCGGTCCAAACACTGTCCTCAGTGGAGAAATGAGAAAGTTGGCCTATCATGTTTAATTTGGAGAAACTAATATTTCTCTCAGCTGTAACATTTGTCATAATGTTCATTAATATTAATATTCATAGAAACTGCAAAAATGATAGAAATAACGGATAATCGCTCTTTATAATGTCATCTATCTGGATATTTTACATTTATAAATGACAAACCTGAGGGAAGGGGGAGGGGGAGTTTCCAAAGTGCTTTTCAGCACCTTCCCGCCATTCGGCACCCCAAAAAGCCACCACTGGAGACCCCCTGGGTCTGGTTTTCTCATTACATCCTTCCCAATCACCCAGTTCCATGTTCAACTCTCACACCATCACATACTGTCGAGGTTCTGTTTTTGTTTTACAAAAAAAAATGGCCCTATTTTGCCAGATCTAGTTGGTTGACTGGAAAACCAGCATTGTTATTTCTCCAGCCTAAGGCCACATCAAATTAGAATATTGGTCTATGGACTTCCCGCACCTTATTTTCCAAAATACAAATTTTAATTTTTTAAGAAAAATTATTGGTCTATGGATTCGACCTGCATCATTTTCTGGAAAATCGCAATTTTTTTTTCAAGGAGCTTACAGGATCGATCAATAAAAGTACAGAAATGGCAATCCACTTATTGGATAGGTAAACATGTCATCGGTTTCATTATATAGACCTATTCTGCACTAATGAAAAAAAGAGAACATTTTCAGCAAGGGAACCCCTGCCACCAAAAAAGAAATCGCCCTCTCCACATTTTGGTTACACCAAATCCATAGACAAATAAATTTTCCTAGAAAAATAAAATAAAAATTTCGCCCTCCCACCTCTTTTTCTAAAACAGAAAATCTATAGACCAATTTTTTTATTTGGTGTGGCCTAATGGGAATCTCTTCGATGGAGCAGCTCCCTCTTGACACGCTCCTCTATCTCAGAGCAAAACATACTTAACATGTATGACCCAGTTACCTGCCCTCCTCTTCCTTCCTGCTCTAGACACCCATGCTAGACACCCCTATTTCTACTGTAACCCACACATACCCCCGATACTCTCATCTAATAGACATGATATTAGTCAGATTAGACCTGCCAAGTATTCTGACTATGCTGAAAGAGTAAAGGGCAGAGGGTAAGTAAGGGAAGAAACGGTCTGACTCAGACGCGGACTAACCAATGCAATACAGTGCAGTTGGCATGTACATCACAACAAACTACATGTCTACAACATGCAGTTCTTCTTTATATGTCATAATGTGAAACAGGTGTATTGGGAGGGGGAGAGGGTCTTAAATGGGTCAAGAATCATGGTCTGTTTGGGCACGAGTATGAATTTGTATCAAAAGTATGCATGTAGATTTATACAGAAAGAAGCACCGCCATCTAAGGCCAGCCCTCCATGGCGGAATTAGGGGCAAATTTTGGTGACCTCAATACTGTTCTATAGTCCTCGCGGATAAGATGCATTCCCAACTTTGCCTGATCGCCTAAAGACCAGCAAGCCTATCGAGTCCCGCGTCTTCTACACAGTATGTTACAGCAAGGAGGTCTACAGTAATTACAGTAGTACAGTACTATTCACTGCATCCCATTTTCACATTTTCGACCCCCCCCCCCCTGCGACATCCACCACCCTATTAAGATGCACCTGTGTTTTCAATGATTGAAGTAGAAGATGCACGAATGTGACCTACAGTATAGCCCCATGACATCATCTTAGTCTTCCCTACACACTTGCTAACGCCCACTTGGATCCTACAGCATTATTTGCTCCACTTTCCCTTCCTTACACCCAGACCAGCATTCACCATGTTGGGGCTACCACACCCCAATAATCCCTCCACTTGCCTCTCCCTGTGTACCCTCTTATCCCAGACACCACCCCCAACCCATCCACCGCTTCTCTCTTCACTCCTACTCCTTATCCACTATAGACTTGCACCAGTCTATCATTTGATATACTGGGATATACAAAATATCTTGGTAATTATCATTGATAACTATCAAACCGACAGTAATCAAATTGTAGTCTGCATGTCCTTTTAAAAGGCAGGGAAGGGAGGGGTGCTGAAATGAAACCCACACACAAAACCCTCTACTGCATCTACCTCTTCTAATTTTAGTAACTGTATGAATATCAAAGCCAGGAATAAAACTAGAACTTTAACGTATCACATATTTTTTTTCCATGTTATTAACAATTAATAACATTGCTGGACACCATTAGATAAATAGGAAATACTGTATGGAGACGAGGGCCATCATAGCTGAATGAGAGGACTTGGTGACTGTAGCTAGTCTAACCACCCGAACACTACAAATCCCGGCCCAAATCCCCACCTCCTCAAGACGCCAACCAATGCACAGTTGGCCTGCCTTCCCTGTCCTCCATCTCCAAGCCTCTCAGTGCGTCCACACTACGCTGGGCATCTGCGGTCTGTAGTGGGAGAGAAGCGGGAGCGGAATTCAGGGGTAGGTTTCCAGCCTACGTCCACACCAATGTTTGTGTCTTGTAAACTGAAGGCACCCTTCATCCCCGACTCCATGTCCCCCCACTCCCGGCCCTGAAACCCTACCCATCCCGCCCTCAATGTACTGGTAGCCCTGACACGATTTGGGTTTTTTAGCCTTTATATCTAATTTATATATTCTAAAATTTAAATAATTGTATGATTTTTAATTTTAAGCCAATATAATGTCAGAAACTAGGTCTGATCATACCATCGTGTAGCAGTTTTAAGACTTAAAGTGGAACTGTACCAAAAGTGTTGTCTCTAAGTTCTAACTACCAGCATTTATCAGCACAAGATGGCACAAGGTGCAAATTTCCATTTTCTTTATTATAGGCTTATAAAATGTAAGAACTCAGAGAGCCTTTATAGTTTGAATATAACGGCCCTAAGTTCTACTATCTACCTAGCAAGTCTACCCACAGTCCAAGTTCCATATACAAGGTTATCATCTATTGTGAGCTTCTTCATACACGTAGCAGATAGCTATGGAAGTCCTTTGCAGATCTGCAAATGTTCGTGAACGGCGTCTCACCAAGACATTGGACTCTGTACTGTGTCTCCATGGGGGTCATAAGGTGGGTGAGGGGTCAGGTCTAGGTCTGAGGTGTGTGTGTGTGTGGGGGGGGGATGCTCTAGAGGCGTCCCTCTACACCTGTCTATGGAGCAGCATGGAGCAGGGTCAGGGTAATGTTCAGGGTCAGGTGAGACCTCTGTGGTCTTTTAGTACTAGATTAGACATGATATGCACCCCTTAACTCAAGCCTTAGCCCTTTTATGTACCACATGGAAATCTGTGTGTTCTTTCATGTTTCCTGTGTATGAAGTCCTAAATATCAGTAAAGTCTAAAACTCATCTACTGGTACTCAGAAAGGTCAGTTAACGTCAGTAAACGTCAGTTAACGTCAAAAAACCGTTTTTAACGTTTTAAAACGTTTGTCCATGTTAGGGAGCCCTAGCATAGGGAAACGTTTTGAAAGTTTTTTTTTGTTGACTGGGATGTATAGGGCAGACCTTAACAACAATATCCCCTATACCCCCCCCCATAAGGGCACGAATAACATGTATTTTAATATAGGCATGTTTCCGAACAGCCCCGACACTGACACCTCTACTGTGAAATGTTGAAGAAACTGCCACCTGTCCGAACAAATTACAGTCAGTGACAGTGGCAGTGTTAACTCAGGGAGCCACTTGTGGGTTGTAGATCAGAGAGATGTCCCCTTTGTCACACCCTTGTATAGTATCACATAACTCAGGTCATATCTAACCCTTGTTGGCCTATAAAGTACACTAAGGCCTTGTGCCCATTTACAGTAGTGATTAATGCATTAGTTCTTTGCTGCACAGATGCAAAATGTCGTGCCCCTTCTATTGTGGAGTGTTTATCCCAATAGGGTAGCATGAAGCATTGGTGCAGCGCTGGGGAATTATGCAAAGGTATAAGGCACATAATGCAAAGGTATAAAGGCACATAAAGAGCTTACCGTGTAGCACCCAATGAGTGGTCCTGCCTTTCATATACCCTGGATGGATAGAACTAGAGCCTTAAAAAAGTGACACTTTGGGTTCTAGTTACCTAGTCCAGGACAAAGTATCCGTAACTATAGTACACATGTACTTTCTTGCTCTGAGGCTAAGAAACCCCGGGGGGGGGGGGCACTTGAGCATATTTGGAAACTATGTGCGTACACAAACTAGCGGGAAAGGGGTACTTTTTGTGCCTTTGGAACGGATCCAGGAGGATCCGCTAAAAGGGGTCCTTTTGGAGTCAATTTGGGGGAAAAGGGGTACACTTTTGAAGGGCTTTCCAGCGGTGAAAGAATTTTTAAGATATTCCAATAGAACCAGAGTTAGTGTTGATATCTCACAGTTATTTAAATTTTCCCCATAAAATTATCAAAATCTGAATGGGAAAGGGGTACCCTTTTCCTGGAAATTTTCAAAAAAATTGACCTGGAAAGTGGTATCTTGTTCAAAGAAATCCCAAAAACATGGCCGGGAAAGGGGTACATTTTATTAAACAAAGCCCTTGAAAGGGTGCCCCAATGAGAGGTTATCTTCTTCCGGTCTAACTGCAGCAAAAGGGGTACTTTTCCAACCCGATCCCCGTCAAAAGGGGTATATTTTGGTTGAATTTCGCCCCGCTAAAAGGGGTACCAAGTCCAAGGGCGTGTACACACATGGTTACTATAGAACATATAGGGAGTGCCCCCCCCCCGGGTAAGAAACCTTTTTTGATGAGGATGGGGTCGGCCTTACAATAACAGTGGGGGCAGAATGGCTGAAAAAAAGTGTGGGCACGAGCTGTGTGAATTCTACTATATTTCAATATAATCTACAGTGAAACCTGAGAAAAAAAAACAGCCGGTTCAAAGACCTAGATATATGCCAGTTTGTAAATCACAATGAAATAATGGGAGAACTGGTTAAAAAAATGATGCCCAAGGCTTTAGAAGCTCTTCAAAACAAATCTTACATGAAACAGGGAAGGTATTTTCAGCACATCCATCACATGATGCATATGGAAACCTTTCCAACGTAGAATATTGATTAAGATTAAGACACATGTAACCTTACGTGCCTCTGCTTCACTGAGTCTATTGCAAACATACTAGTAAAATCACGCTTGTACTGGTACAAACATTTAAGCTTGTGAAGGGTGGTGTGTCTATATGGCCTCAGCATGTTCCTTAGTGGGCCGACCCCTGCTGAAGCTGATACCTTGCGAGATAAGGACTGATAACAGCGAGCTGATGGGTACCAGGTGTTACGTAATGCACCCTGAAAAGTCGGCACTGAATGAAAGGAATTTTCTTATTGGTCAATAGTGTATCCCGCTTGGTCGGAATATTGTTCTGCCCATGACAGATAGAGGAGTGATGTGTCAAGTCTCAATTGAATTCATGTACATGGCGGAGGGGCAAATAACACTTAAAAGATCAAAATGCCATATCTGGAACCAGTGCAGGCACATGCAGGGGCGTGGCAATCAGTTCTAATAATAATTGATATCTCCCCTGGAGATAGTGTATTCTCGGCATTTTCTCACCTTAAAATTGGGTATGACCTAAATTAAGGGTGCTAATAAAAAGTATGGAAAATCTTAATGTCCCCATCCCTTTGCCCTGTTGTCACGTCCCTGCATATTAAAGTGAAAAAGTTCTGAGATGGTCGCAGGAATAACATGTTTACACACGATGATAATTGTAACTTACCAAATTGTATTAATAATAGACAATTTTTATGATTAACAAATGATTTTAGATATATTCTAAATGTTACTTACAGGAGGAATGTGTTGCTTGGCAGGGTATCGAGTTCCAACTGACTGAGACTGGAAATGGCAGAGTTTCCTGAACACACGATGCGCTGGTTGGGCAGTGTGGGGTCATCCCCCGAGTTCCTCATCGTACAGGTGCATAATGCCTGGCACGCCTCTCCACCCCCAACCACCAGGTACTCCACCCACAACGTAATCCACAGGAGGAGCACCCAGTGCCTTCTCCAGGGTCTGGATGGTGCCAGGGGCACCTCTCCTCCACCAACACCTCTAAACACACTCATAATCATGGTGTGTTGCTTTTAAGAGGGAGGAAATAATCCCTCAAGTCTTTGCTATGTCATTACTACTACACATGGAGTCATTATTTTAATTCATTGTTGTATCATATGTATAATACACATCCCAAATGGAGGAGGTTTAAGGTAATCTGGCGTGTGGTAATCCAGTGGTATTTAAGCTGTTAATACAGATGTGTCCTGGGTTAATGTACAGGTGTGTTGCTATAATCCTGGCAGGTGCTGGAGTGGTGTGAGACCATGCTGGTAGATCCATGCCCAGTGCAGTCTGCTGTCTTTGGTCCTTACAGATGTGGACAATGGCTGTTTGAGGTCCAGATTATATCTACGTCATAGCTATATGGTGATGGAGACTGGGGACACAAGTCTGGTATATCTGTAATATGAGAACAAATGCATGTTATGCTACATATGTATAAATTTGAATGTAATGATCTTCTTATGAAAAATTGTACATATGAATTATAATGCTATTTGTTGCCCTTAATATGCCCAGTATGGCAACATCGGAGAGTCATATGCAATGGTTTGCGAGTGTTCTAGGCCCACTTTAAGCCTTTTTAATTGTACCCTTATACACATGTACTGCCGGAATCAAAGCTGTGTAAAATGTAATATTGACTTGAGTCCCACAGCGACTGAACATGATCATAATGATGGAGCAGCTCACACTCAGTGACACTGTATACGAGCTGCTCACTATGACTACAAAAGATAAAACCATAGACCCTTAAAGGACCACTTAGTAGTGCTTTACTCCCCGTCCCTGCACTCCAAGGGCAGGACTGACGTCTACCTGCGTTCCCCCTCCTCAAAAATTACCCCTTTTATACGGATTTATAGGTGAAAATGCACCCCTTTTTGCAGCAAAACACAGATTTTTTAAGGTAAAAATACACTCCTATTTTTAGCAAACATGGACATTTATTCCCCTTTCCAATCACTCTGAGGAGAAAGTCATGAAAAAATATATGTTCAAGCAGCACATGGAATTCTGCAATTTAGAACAATATGATAAAAGAGCTATGCAGCATATCAGGAAGGAAATAAAGGCCAAATCCGGGATTACCCCTCCAAGTCAGTTACAAGTAAAATAAGAATCCTTGTTGGAAGTAAAAGAAATGACAGGGGTTTAATGCTTAAGTATAGGTCAGGTGTCTACATATATCTTATAGTGGATTTTTTACCCCTCCATTTCAGTATTGGCTTTCTAATAGCCTATGGCCCCTTTTTACCCCACCATCTACTTTGGAGGGGCATTAGCATGTGGGTTTACCCCTCCAAACTTTTACCCCTCCACTATAGGATGGAGGGATAAAAGGTGACCATATAGCACAGTTTTATCCCTCCATGTAAGTAGTATAGGTTATATAGGTATTGGTGGGGTATTTGTTTCAGCATCCATACAGAAAACTTTTATCCCTCCATAGACAATGGATGCTAAATCCCCCAAAATATGCCAAGCCCCATTTTATTTTTATTGATCCCCCCCTGGAAACCCTTTCCCCCGGGGGTTATTTCCCCTTGGATGTTTTAGGATTCTATGGTAAAAGGGATTGGTTACCTTTATACTACTACTGTTTTATCCCTCCATGACGAAAACTTTTACCCCTCCACAGAATGGAGGGATAAAACAGTAGTAGTATAACCCATCCACAAAAAGATAGGAACTTCAAACATCCATGGGGCCAAACACCCTCTTGGGGAAAGGGTTTCCAGGGGGGACAAATAAAGAAAAACAGGGGCTTGGTACTTTTTGGGGTTTACAATCTTGGTAGTGCAGCTTTATTCATCTGGAGGGGTATTTGTTTTAGTATCCATATGGAAAACTTTTATCCCTCCATAGACAATGGATGATATATCCCCCAAAATATGCCAAGCCCCATTTTATTTTTATTGATCCCTGCTGGGTGTCTGTAATAGAATAAAGGGCATCTCTATATTTCTGGCATATACTGGAAATATCCCAAAATATGGGAAAATTGCCTTTATTCCATTACAGATCCCCCTAAACCGAGGTCCCAAAACTTAGAGAACTCCGATCAAAAGGAGGGATAAAACAGGACTACTCGGAGGGGGTGTTTGTAATGGAATAAAGGGCATATCTATATTTCTGACATATACTGGAAATATCCCAAAATATAGGAAAATTACCTTTATTCCATTACAGATCCCCCTAAACAGAGGTACCAAAATTTAAAAAACTCCAACCAAAAGGAGGGATAAAACAGGACTACATGTATAAGAGAGGTCTTTTGAGTCACCTTACATTGATTCCCCCTCCCCCTGTAATCTATTCTTTTTTTTTGGGGTGGGGGCAAGAGGGATGAGGATTAGGCTGACTCAAAAAGTATTAAACTCCCCAATCTAAATACAAATGGTCAGTTGATAGATGCCAAAAGGGAAGGCAACCCTGTGAAAAACATTCTACGCTACAGTCCTTAGTTCCATGGAAAAAGGCTGTTTGATACAAATAGGTTCCATATTTTACATTCAACCCAACTTTTTTATAAGAAAACATGCATCTGGTGGGGTGCACATTTCACATGGCGACTTATATCAGGAGAGAGCCCATGGGGCCAACCCCGACAAGTTCACATTCAAGTAGGATGTCAACTCTCTGGGATATATATGATAATAATCTACACTCCAGCAGGATCGACATGATGCACCAGTGTAGTGCTCGCTGGGATAATCCTAGGGCTTCAATTCTATTAGCCATTTTCGCGATTTTGTTGATATTTTGATTAGCCAAATTATGTATCAATTAGCCAAACCCTTTTGGCATATAAAAATCGAGTTACATACAATACAATATTCTGGGCTGAATGATTAGTATAACCTTACAAAATGGAAAAAGAAAAAGAAACGGGCTCTCTGAAATGGAAATTTGAGTAGAGGCCTTATTTCCAAATTACTTTCATCCTAGAAGAATCAATTTCTTTCAATATTGAATACAAGATTTAGGAATCCCTCAGCAGTTTAGAATTCAGGGATGTCGGTTAGCAATTCGGTGACAGACTTTTTTTGCAGGTGTGGATCCAGGATTTTGATAGGGGGGGGGGGGGGGTTGTGCTTATTTTAGCTATGGGATATAGCTGGATGGAAGATAGATTTGTCACAAGCTAGGCAAAGTGAATTGGCAAACAGGGAAAGAAATCAGTAAATGAGAGGATCCAGGAGATAGAAAGAAAGGAAAGGAGGAATTGGAATTAGGGAATGACAGGGAGGATTTGAGGGAGGAGTGAAGGCATACAGAGACATGACATACCCCCCCTCCCCTAAACCCTTACAAACTCCACAGCACTTGGGGTCATTTCCCGAGGGGCCACTCCCTATCTGTCCTATAGTAACCATGTGCGTACACGACCCTTGACTTGGTACCCCTTTTAGTGGGGGGAAATCAACCAAAAGATACCCCTTTTGACGGGAATTACCTTGGAAAAAGAAAAATTCTCAAATTGGGCACCCTTTCAATGGAACACTTTCATAAAATCTACCCCTTTCCCGACCATATTTTGAGATCTTTTTAAAAATGGTATCCCTTTCGCGGCCAAAAAATTGATAATTTCCTGGGAAAAAGTACCCCTTTTCCGGCCAAAATGTTAGAATTTGCTTTAAATGAAGTCGGGAATTTGAGGAAAGTAATGCCTCTTGATATTAAACCCTAATTTTGGTTCTAGTTGGAATATTTCAAAAATTCTTTCGCCATTTGAAAGCCCTTGAAAAGGGTACCCCTTTATACCCAAATTGGGCCCAAAAGAACCCCTTTTAACGGGTTTGGGGTCCGCTCATGGGGCCAAAAAGTACCCCCTTTCCCGCTAGTTTGTGTACGCACATGCAGTGATGCCACTTTTCCTGGTTTTCCAGGAATTCCTGGTTTAGCTTTCTCCAGATTTCTGTAATAAATCATGTTGATTTCCTGGGAACGGATGTCAAAAATCCAGTTTTCCTGGTTTTTGTCGGCAAGAGCGTGGCATCTCTGCACATGGCAGCCATAACTCCATGAGTGCCCCCCCCCCCAGGTTCATTTCCCTGAGAAAATTTTGAAAATTCCAAAATCAAATTGGGTCTTGAGAATCACTTCATAACTTTGGTTCTAGTAGGAATATTTGAAAAATTCATTTGCTGTTAGAAAGCCCAGGCCATGATTATCCAATTTGGCGAATTCTGAAGTGATAGCACTTGCCAAATTGGGGTTTGATTCGCCATTGGCGATTTGGCGAATGGCTAGCATTATCACTGGCTCAGATGGTATTTAAGCAACATTAGAAAATAATAAGGGAGTGGGCATTATTTATCAACAAGGGGGCGTAAAGTTTTGACCCCTCTTAAGGGGGGGGGGCTAAAAAAATTTACCCTCTTTTTAGCAAAAAACCCTGCGCACTACTAATCAAAGAGGGGCTTGGAAATTTTTGACTGCTGTCGAGGGGGGCGTTAAAAAATTTCCGCACGTCTGTGCAAAAATCCAACCCCCCCCCCGGTTGATAAATAATGACCACTCCCTAACTTACTTAGTAAGGTACAGCCTAAGCCTAGTAGCCTATGGCCTATGCCTACAAACAAAGGCTACCGGTACATCAGTACTAGTACAAGGGTGTGTCTGAGACAGTTACTAGAAAGATGACCCTCAATTAATAGTGAGTCTGACTCTGAGCCTGAGCCTCAGGATTGAGCCTGAGCCTCAGGATGTCTACAGCTCACACATGAAAGCTTATACTGGGGGTGTGGATGGGGGGTCCCCCATGTCACATGTCAATTTTAAGAAATGTCACTTAAATCCCCATGTCCCATGTCACCTCTAAGAACCCCTCATGTCACATGTCGATTTTAAGAAATGGTTATGTCACATGTCACTTAAATCCCCATGTCCCATGTCACCTCTAAGAACCTCTCATGTCACATGTCGATTTTAAGAAATTGCCATGTCACCATGTCAAATTTAGTGGTCCACACCCATTATACTGACTGTGAAATTCTAGATACGATAGAGAGGAAGGCGATGCCTGATCACGGTCCTAAACAGTGTCAGTGACTTGGTCTCTCAGTTCCAGTATCACCAGCACTCCTTCTGGAGAAGACTTAAAGGCAAGTGGGAGACCCAGTTCGGTTGTGGGAAGCCCACTCCACTGCCTGCTATCCACCGCAGCCACCCCACCGTGGTCGGTGGCTGCATCTCGCCTTCTCGGCCCCTGCGGTCTGTCCCGGGGTTTTACCGTCTCGATACCGGGTATCATCTGCCGTGTACTAGGTCTATACCCATCAAAAGATACAATCTGGCATTTCAATAGTCTATGCTTGACAGCACACGGAGGGAATGGTCATTTTACGTCTATCGAGCCTACAGAAAGAGAGAGGCAGTCACAGACACATGTAGACGTTCAGTGCACCCACCCCTGCCACTGCACTGGCCCTGCTCCCCCGAACAAGGGAACAAGGGACCCCCTCTCCCCGGCCGACACTGCTGCGGAGCAAAATTCCCCAAATCGGGTGTTTTCCTTGCTTTTGCACTCAGTTCCCTGTACCCAAGAGGTGCAGATATTGTTAGTGCACCTACCTGGAAAGATTAGACGGTCCTAATTGCGGTTTGATCGTGTAAATCCGTGATTATTTGACCGCTCCGAGGACCGTCTCTGACTCCCCCTCGACAACAACAACTGCCATCTTGTCCACTGGTTCTGGGTATTCCTGCTAGGTGGCGCCACGGTTGGCCTGGTGGCAGCTTGGTGCGACTTGCAGAACGTGGGAGGAGGGAGGAGATGCATGCAAATTGAAAGGGGTCATCCATAAATGATGCCACACCTATATTAGGCTAGGTATAAGGCAGCATTTAGCCTACCGTAATCTCCCGCGTATAAGGCGCATCCCGCGTATAAGGCGCACCCAGAGTTTCAGAATATGGTCAAAAAAATAAAAAAATCATAACTTTTGTTCTAATGAATGGATTTTCAAAATTCTAAAAGCTATGTGCTGTTTGGACCCCGGGGGGGGGGGCACTTCAATTATTTTTGATACAGGTGTGTGGCTGAACCCACGACAACCCTTACCCTTGCTAGGGCACTCATTCGCGGGGTTTTTCTTCGAAAGCCTACCCTTGCTAGGGCACTTTTGACTCAATAATCCTAGATTTGTTTCAAAATGTCTTAAATTTACACTGATTGGGGAGAAAATTGAATTTGGTTCATGCTATTTTCATGAAAACTGTGCTTATGTCCAAGAAAATTTCGAAATTTCCTGCGTAAATCGGGGTATTTTGCTGAAAGTTGACCCTTGCTAGGGACATTTTGCTGAAAAGTAGACCCTTGCTAGGGACATTTGTGGCTGAAACAGGAGGCTTGCTAGGGACTTTTCCTTGAAAAAGTACCCTTGCCAGCCGCACATATGTGTATACCTTACATAGAGAGTGCCCCTCCCGGGGTTTGGACCCCGTGACCCTCCTGGAACCCAAATGCAGCAGATGAGCTTATATGAGTAGTATATATATAGGTCTTCTTTGGATATTTCTAAAAAAATATCCAAAGAAGACCTATATTTTTTGAATATCCAGAAAATACCTATTATTTTGGATATTAGGATTATTTTTGGAAATAGTAATCATATCATAAATTTTAAATACAAAAGAGAGGTCAAGTGGTTCTCATGTCACACGGTTCTTAGCTGAGCTTTCGGTACAGAGGAATGAACTAAGTGCACCAAGGATTGAAGGAGGATTGAAGGATTGAAGGAGGATTGAAGGATTGAAGGAGGATTGAAGGAGGATTGAAGGATTGAAGGAGGATTGAAGGAGGATTGAAGGAGGATTGTGGAACACGTTCAATTCCAGATCAGTGCTCTAAGGAACGGTGAGCGTTACTGAAACAGGAGGACCATTATGTATGGTTGCTTTCACCAACTGATGGGAGCATCACCCGTTCATGCTTCAACCAACAATGGGAGCATCACCCGTTCATGCATCATCCGCTCTAAGTGGACAAGGTCGCAAGAATAGTCCAGATCTTTTACGCACTGAAGCTACACCTGGAGCTACAGACAAGGAGGTTCGTGACATGAGGGCCGGACCTCTCCAATTAACCCCAGACATTGCGTTCCTTATATACTCCACCTCAGCAGTGAAATCATAAATGTGGTGTTACACCTTTAAGTCTATGAACAAATAGACATTCAGTTTAAGAGGATATAGATTTTTTTCATCAGTTTGAGTGATTTAGGGACAGAGTTTTTTCTCCTCTATTTTTTGATATGTTTCATTGATATCAGCAAAGAATATTTGCTGAGTTATTAGAGGAATTTACAGCGTTAGTTTACAATTGAAGCGATAGATTTACATTCAAAACGCGGATTTTTTGTCCCCCTCTACCGAGAATAATATGAACTACATTCAAAACGCGGATTTTTTGTCCCCCTCTACCGAGAATAATATGAACTATCTCTGGCATGATATATGTAGCGCGCGGATCACCAATCTGCGCAATTCTCAAATAGCGCAGCGTAATTTTCTTGAACAGTTTGAATGATTCATGTATAGAGCTCTTTCTTTTCATTGTTTGATATATTTTATTGATATCAATAAAGAATACTTGCTCATAGCTTACAATTGAGACGATAGATTTCATCATATTCAGTTCGTAGAACGCATTCTTGGGTTTCCCTCTACCGAGAATAATATGAACTATCTTTGTCCTGTTCTAGGTTATGTGGAACTAAATAATTTATGTACATAGCTTTTCCCATCTTTTTGACACTAATCTGCGTGTCACATGACGAATTTAGGATAAGATCATGTCTCATGTCATTTTTCTCCATGTCCTTGACACTAGGTTCCATGTCACATGTTGTTAAATTACTATTATCCCATGTCTTTGACACTGATCTGCGTGTCACACGGCGAATTTAGGATATGATCATGTCTCATGTCACTAGGTTCCATGTCACATGTCAAATTACTATTATCCCATGTCTTTGTCACTGATCTGAGTGTCACACGGCGAATTTAGGATATGATCATGTCTCATGTCCTTTTTCTCCATGTCCTTGACACTAGGTTCCATGTCACATGACAAATTACTATTATCCCATGTCTTTGTCACTGATCTGAGTGTCACACGGCGAATTTAGGATATGATCATGTCTCATGTCATTTTTCTCCATGTCCTTGACACTAGGTTCCATGTCACATGTCAAATTACTATTATCCCATGTCTTTGACACTGATCTGAGTGTCACACGGCGAATTTAGGATATGATCATGTCTCATGTCATTTTTCTCCATGTCCTTGACACTAGGTTCCATGTCACATGTCAAATTACTATTATCCCATGTCTTTGTCACTGATCTGAGTGTCAGTTAGTGAATTTAGGATATGATCATGTCTCATGTCATTTTTCTCCATGACCTTGACACTAGGTTCCATGTCACTTGTCAAATTACTATTATCCCATGTCTTTGTCACTGATCTGAGTGTCACATGGCGAATTTAGGATATGATCATGTTTTATGTCACTAGGATCCATGTCACATGTCAAATTACTATTATCCCATGTCTTTGACACTGATCTGAGTGTCACATGACGAATTTAGGATATGATCATGTCTCATGTCATTTTTCTCCATGACCTTGACACTAGGTTCCATGTCACATGTCAAATTACTATTATCCCATGTCTTTGTCACTGATCTGAGTGTCACATGGAGAATTTAGGATATGATCATGTTTTATGTCACTAGGATCCATGTCACATGTCAAATTACTGTTATCCCATGTCTTTGACACTAATCTGCGTGTCACATGACGAATTTAGGATAAGATCATGTCTCATGTCATTTTTCTCCATGTCCTTGACACTAGGTTCCATGTCACATGTTGTTAAATTACTATTATCCCATGTCTTTGACACTGATCTGCGTGTCACACGGCGAATTTAGGATATGATCATGTCTCATGTCACTAGGTTCCATGTCACATGTCAAATTACTATTATCCCATGTCTTTGTCACTGATCTGAGTGTCACACGGCGAATTTAGGATATGATCATGTCTCATGTCCTTTTTCTCCATGTCCTTGACACTAGGTTCCATGTCACATGACAAATTACTATTATCCCATGTCTTTGTCACTGATCTGAGTGTCACACGGCGAATTTAGGATATGATCATGTCTCATGTCATTTTTCTCCATGTCCTTGACACTAGGTTCCATGTCACATGTCAAATTACTATTATCCCATGTCTTTGACACTGATCTGAGTGTCACACGGCGAATTTAGGATATGATCATGTCTCATGTCATTTTTCTCCATGTCCTTGACACTAGGTTCCATGTCACATGTCAAATTACTATTATCCCATGTCTTTGTCACTGATCTGAGTGTCAGTTAGCGAATTTAGGATATGATCATGTCTCATGTCATTTTTCTCCATGACCTTGACACTAGGTTCCATGTCACTTGTCAAATTACTATTATCCCATGTCTTTGTCACTGATCTGAGTGTCACATGGCGAATTTAGGATATGATCATGTTTTATGTCACTAGGATCCATGTCACATGTCAAATTACTATTATCCCATGTCTTTGACACTGATCTGAGTGTCACATGACGAATTTAGGATATGATCATGTCTCATGTCATTTTTCTCCATGACCTTGACACTAGGTTCCATGTCACATGTCAAATTACTATTATCCCATGTCTTTGACACTGATCTGAGTGTCAGTTAGCGAATTTAGGATATGATCATGTCTCATGTCATTTTTCTCCATGACCTTGACACTAGGTTCCATGTCACTTGTCAAATTACTATTATCCCATGTCTTTGTCACTGATCTGAGTGTCACATGGCGAATTTAGGATATGATCATGTTTTATGTCACTAGGATCCATGTCACATGTCAAATTACTATTATCCCATGTCTTTGACACTGATCTGAGTGTCACATGACGAATTTAGGATATGATCATGTCTCATGTCATTTTTCTCCATGACCTTGACACTAGGTTCCATGTCACATGTCAAATTACTATTATCCCATGTCTTTGTCACTGATCTGAGTGTCACATGGAGAATTTAGGATATGATCATGTTTTATGTCACTAGGATCCATGTCACATGTCAAATTACTGTTATCCCATGTCTTTGACACTGATCTGAGTGTCACATGACGAATTTAGGATATGATCATGTCTCATGTCATTTTTCTCCATGACCTTGACACTAGGTTCCATGTCACATGTCAAATTACTATTATCCCATGTCTTTGTCACTGATCTGAGTGTCACATGGCGAATTTAGGATATGATCATGTTTCATGTTATTTTTCTCCATGTCCTTGTCACTAGGTTCCATGTCACATGTCAAATTACTATTATCCCATGTCTTTGTCACTGATCTGAGTGTCACATGGCGAATTTAGGATATGATCATGTCTCATGTCATTTTTCTCCATGTCCTTGACACTAGGTTCCATGTCACATGTCAAATTACTATTATCCCATGTCTTTGTCACTGATCTGAGTGTCACATGGCGAATTTAGGATATGATCATGTCTCATGTTATTTTTCTCCATGTCCTTGACACTAGGTTCCATGTCACATGTCAAATTACTATTATCCCATGTCTTTGTCACTGATCTGAGTGTCACATGGCGAATTTAGGATATGATCATGTCTCATGTCATTTTTCCATGTCCTTGTCATCAGGTTGTATGTTGTTAAATTACTGTAGTAAATTTTGTTATAACAAAGTGTGTAATTTTAGTTATAAAAGAATTTCGTTTTAACCAAATTATACAATATGAGAGCATTAGGGATCAATTACACACACCCCCCACCTTCCTTACCCTGAGTTTCGTTATGCTGTAAACTCTCAAATAGTATATAGTCCTGCCACCTGTTGATATAGTAGAGTATTATATACGGCGCTGATGAATATCATTTTATTGATAAATCGAGACTGTTTGATGACGTTTAATGAAGTATTATGTAGACCTCTCAGGATTTTTTGGGATTATACCAGTAAGTTGGATTGAAGAAGTATACACTCATTTCACTAAGCTAGTACACTTCCCATCCACTAGGGGCACAGTGTGTCTGCAGGGGCAAGCCTGGACTCCACCCCCAGGCTCCCATAGGCTTACTATAGGAGAGAAGACACCTCTCACAATCATGCCATTTTGTCTGAGAAGATATGCTCTGATCTCTGAGAAAAACTAGATGCACTAAGAGAAAATGTTGGCAAACCTGTCATAGTGATATCCTTGGGATATTTTCATGTCAAGAAGTGTTATTTAAACTTTTACATGACTTTACATGAGTTGAAAAGTGACTAGATTCACATGGGTGGAGGGGGCAGAATGGGGGTGTCAAGTGATGGCATCTGGCTCATTAAAACCTACTTAGGCTACCAGATGGGCAGTCACTAATTAGATTAACAGGCCTCTATCTTACTCATAACCATATACATGGGTTGAGTTTAACCACACTGTTGACATCAGTCTGAATAAAATGCACTTTTGTCAGGGTATGGTAGGCTGTTAATCATCAAAGGACCTGCCCCTTTCTGGTACAGATTTCCACTGCCACCAATGACCAAAGTCTGCCCCTGTAGACCAGGGGAATTTTGAAGACTGACACTAGCGCCCTCTGTAGTATAGGCTTGATGAACTGAGTGTATTATGCAGATCTCAGGAGAATGTTTTTGGATTAAATATTGGTCTGGAGAGACCAGACCTTCAAAAATTCCAAATAGAAGATCTACGAACTCTTAAGCTAATGTTAGCCTAGACTTGAGTTATATTAGTATGATACATGCATGAATTTATTTCTATATGTTCATGTACGAGTGTTATGATTATGGGTGTGCTACATTGATAAATGTTTTGAGAGGTGACGTGTTATAAATAAATATTACCTAATGTTTTATTGGTATAGGCTATAGTTTATTGTATAAAAGATTTATATTGTATCGATATATTTCTTTATATAACATCATATTTTTATAGGACAGTGGTGTTCTAATACGTAGCTTTATGTAAAAAGAGAATAGTGCTGCCACCTGTTGATTTAGTATCGTATTACGTGGTTATTAACTCTTAATGAAGTAAAATGTTGACCTCATAGGATTTTTTTTGATCATATTATAACATCTCACGTATAGTTGAGTTTTGAGATGCGTCTTATACGTAAGGTATTATGGTAGACTAGCTGAGCTGGTGTTTATTCTCTGTTATAGGAAAAATCTTTTCTTAGGACAAAGCAATATATTTTTCTTCACCCTTTAAATACTGTAAATGAATTATTGTATTTCTTGCTGTAGATTATGATATTACATTGATAAAGTCTTATTTATTTTTTATTTCACTTTTTTATTTATTTTTTAAGAGAGAATATTATCATAGTATTTTTTTATGTACTGCGTATCATAATTGAAAATAAAACATTTCGTATGAATATTGAGTATGATGCACTCTTATGTTGGTTACAGACGTGTTTGTCTCCTATGTGGTAGGAAATCCTTTAAGGTTCGCTTATGTTTTGTACTTGTTGAATGTTACGATACAATCATAATTAATAAAGTGCTAGAGAGAAATTCTACTGAAGTTTTATTGAAGCATTTAATTAAATATTTCATGACTGTTGATATGTTAGCAATTTATTTCTATTCAGCAATTTATTTCTATATTGTGTTGTTTTCTTATGATTTGCGCATTAAACATGGTTTTATATTGTCAGCCTTAAAGGGTGAAGACTGGAAGCTTTCCCACCCTTAACCATTTTAGGTTTTGTCCTATATATAATAAGATAAATGTTATTATTATAATCATTTTCTTAAGATAATTTGCTTAATTCATATATATTTCAAAAAGTTTTTTGAAGTTGACGATGTTTGAAGTTAAAGAAAGCGATTTTTGAACAGAAAAAAAGTTTAAGAGTCTTGCTTTGATAAGATTAAAGACTGATTTTTCACTATATTACTTCTTACAGAGCTAAAGCTATAGGGTCAAGATGTCACTACTTTCCCAGAGAACACTGAGTTCAGATAATGCCTTCAACAAAACAAGCATATAAATCATGTGTATTGCAGAACAAAACAAGGATATAAATCATGTATCAGTACATATGTACCCAGTACCTTAGTTCTTAATTCAAATAATTAAAAGATTTCAATGATAGAATACTTATTTTTTATTTTTTAAATACAGATATTAATAGTGTTTTGCATAATGCATTGTGTATTTTTGTAAGCAACGCAGAAGTGTAGAATATACCTTATAGTCTAGATATATACGTGAGATTATACACTCGTACACAATTAAACATGTAAACTTGGTTTAGGAATTTATACCTTTTGCGAAGCACCATAATGCATACTGTAATTTCATAAGCTATATGGAAGGATAGAATATACCTTATAGCCTAGATATTTACGTTAAGTCTAAGATAATTCCACGTTAAATATTTATGTTTTATCTAGTGGTACCTTAATCTCCTACGTATAAGGCGCGTCTTATACGAGAGGTTTTAGTTCTCATTGGATCCACAAGGGTGAGACCAAGACCTTTTTTTTTGATATCTTACATGCCCCCCTTGGTCAAAAATAGGACAAAATGAGGCCCAGGAGGGCCCAAGGTGGTCCAAGCTACCCATAGGTTTTTGAATTTTGAATATTCATTTAGTAGAACCAAAGTTATGAATTTTTCATTTTTTTGAGAATTTTCCAAAACTCTAGGTGCGCCTTATACGCAGGCTGCGTCTTATACGCAGGAGATTAAGGTATACAACAATACTTATTAGATAATTATGTATAATCTAGTGTGATACTATAATACTACGTGCTATACTTACTAGAAGAAAGCTGGTTACATTTTGGATATATCTGTAACCCTTTAAGGGTCAAAATAGTAAAAATATTATTTTAATGCTAAAGATGCGTATTTCAATGCATATTTTTTAAAAAAAAGCAAGATTGAAGCGAATATATAGATTCCAAACAATACAGAAGAAAGCAGACTATACTTGGAACATATATATATATATATAAATATATATATATATGTATATATATATAATTTTTCAAGGGTTAACACAACTGAAATATTATTTCAATGTCAAAGATATATGTTCTAATGCTTGTAAAAAGTAATATGGAAGCAAGCATATAGATTCCATAGAATCTATTTTTTTAAGAAGTCTTTTAAAGTTTGTCTAACTCTTTTAAAGTTCAACGATATTTCTCAGCGGCTCTAGCTCTATCATTTCCGCGTCTGTGCTAGGGACAGATGTATTTGGTCTGTATATGACCGATCTGTTTTGCCTTTTTTTCTTTCTTATTTTCAGTATTACAAAAGTGAAAAATATAGTGATAAGAGGTATTCCTGTTCCTGATAATATAGCAGCAATTAACGCTGAAGATACCTTTGAAGAGTTAAGAGACACGTTTGAGAAGGAGTCAGTTGAGTGATTGACATAACTGTTTCCAGCAGTGAAGCCCAGGATAGTAACATCATAGGTTGTTTCATTTGGAGAGGCGGAGCTTGAGTCAGGCGTTATCCTTTTCTTTAATGTATAAGACAGGCTGAGCTGCTCATCATTGGTTGTGTAGCTTGAAGAGGTGGAGCTTAAGCCAGACGTCATCTCTTTGCCTGCTATATAAGAAAGGTTGAGCTGCTCATGTTCAGAATGGGGGCTGACTTCCATGATCGTCACAGCAGTATCACTGGGAGACACTGAGCTGACCTTAGACATTTTCTGTCCTTCGCCTTGTTCAGATAGTGAGCCAACTTCAAAGACCTTCGTAGAGGTGAGTATTTCTCTGTTAAGGAAAAGAAAATATTTTTCTTCTCAGTGATTTCTTTCATTTCAGGGATATTAGAATTTAATAGGTAGATTATAAAGATCTCCCTGTGCTGATAAATTAAAAATAAGGAAATTAACTTGAAGCTATTGGACAAATGGATATATATGTAGTCTGGAAATATTCCTCTGAATAAGTTATGCTCTTGTAGATGGATAGAAAAGATTTCTCTGTGCTGATAAATAAAAATAATAAGCAAGTTAGCTTGAAGCTGTTTAATGGAAAGAACGAATGGATATGTATATAGTTTGAAAATATTCCTCTGAATAAGTCACGTCGTTGTATAAGTCATAATTTCTCTGAATTAGTCACGTCCTTGTATAAGTTATATTTTACCTTTCTGAGGATCTGGAAGGGGGACATCAAGAGCTTTGTTTTGATATGTAAGACTCCTTCTGAGTAATATTATGACACAGATGGCTTCAGTGGTGTCTGAGAGGCTAGAGCTACACTCAGCTTCTCAAATTTTAAATATCCATTTAGAAGAAGAAAAGTTATGAAAGTTTCATTCTTTTAAGCTTTTTTATCTAAAACTCTTATACGCACACTGCGTTTTGTACGTGGTAGATTACGGTAGTAGGAATTATTAGCTTACTAGTAGTAGGATTTATCAGCTTACTTGTAATATTTTTTCTTGGAATAGGCTTGTGTGGAAGAAGGGACGACTTTAAAGATGGTTAATGTTTCTTCGTAGGCAGCGGTAGTTGTAAGATCAGAATCGAAGGTTGTTGTTGGTTTTTCAGTAGTTTCAAAGGTTGTCTTTGGTTTCTCAGAACTTATCAAATAATATAGAGATATATCTATGTATTTATCCTCCTTTGGAAGGTAGACATGAGTTTTTCTGCAATAAAAAAAGAAAAAAAGATATTTATGAAAATATAAGCTACACCCTTGTATAAGCTACAGCCTCTCTCTATGCTATGTATGAGCTCCACTCTTGCATAAGCCATAGCCTTTTATTGCTATGTGATATGTCTTGTGTAAGGTTTAAACATGCACAAAGCTATAGATTTTCAACGATATCAAACGAAAATAGGATAGTAAGATGAGGCATGGTAGGCCTAGCGAGCGCGTTGACAGCTCCTGAGCTGCTGGCTTAACAGTCATTTGCACAAGCTTAGCTTTTTTTCATCGCTCTAAAGCATATAACTATACATGTTATGAACTCATAATTAAAGTCAAATAAAAATATGGAGGTCAGTTATTGATTTTGAGCTATTTTCTTTAGCCATGTTAGTATCCTTATTGAAAGTCAGAATTATCAAAGTATAAGGCGTTTCTCAAATTCAAGGCAATGCCCCTTCTGAGACCCAGTAATTTTTTTGCTTGACATAGAACATGTGCCTTCTACGTGGGAGATTAAGGTATCTAGAAATGATTTTTTAAACAAGTAGGTTATAATTACCTGCATATTCCTGCCTCACAAGCATAAAGAGCAACATTGGAGATCACTTCTTGTAAGAACGGGAATGAATCTCGGTTGTATTGTATTTCCCTAGCTTCGCTGTTGCTTTCGATTCTCACCTGTGAAGTGATGAGAATTTCATGTGAAATTTCTAATTTTGTCCAGCAAGTTAAGTCTGTATTTTTACATGACGTAATTCCTCCAGTCAGAAAAGAGCACTGACAATTTCGATTTTCTGCTTGAACAAGGCAGAAGGAAAATAAGATCACTAAAAGTATTTTGGTTTCCATCTCAATTGAAGGCAGGCGTAAAAGTAATCCTAACTGTAGGCATGAAAGTGTTTAACTGGTGGGGCTAAGTATAAATTCCTTGAGACGTAGTGGAAAGGCGGCGAGAGGAAAATTGTGTTACTTAGATAATGGAGTGAATTTATCTATAGTAGGTTCTTGTGTGGGATAGTGAGAAACTACTTGAGCTTAATCTAAAAGGGTATAATGTTTCTGGGGGGAGGCACTCATGCTTTAGAAAACTATGTATAAGAAAACTATGTTTTCCTGAAGAATAAATCAGGGCCTATGTGCTCACCTATATCTTCATGAAGAATAAGTCAGGACTTATATGCTGATCTATACAACTGACTTGGGTAAAAATAAAGTTAATATCATACCTAACCTGCTAGATAAGCCCTAAAAGCGTGAGATGCATGCTACATGCGAGAGAGTTAAAAGCTTTACCCTACAGGGCTATTTTAAAGTCCATAGCTTGTCAGATTCCTTTTCCAGTTATAGTTAAATTTCATACATGCCAACCCTCCCAAATCGGCCGGGAGACTCCTGGATTTTGACAATTTTTCATGCTTTCTCCTGGCTTGGATTTATCCCTTAATTTTTCCTGTTTTTCACCAATCTCCTGGTTATTGAAACATTTTTGCACTTCCAGCTATATAAAATCTCCGGGGATTACATATTTTGAGGCTTTGTCAGCTTAGAAGACGCAAAAAAATGCTCTTTTTGAGATAGAGTTTTTCAAAATAGTCTATGGGAATGCCCTTCAAAATTACTCTATGGTCAATACTCAAATAGGTCTCCCGGTCTGGGGCCCGGAAATGTTGGTATGTATGAAATTTAGTTTCAAAGAGGATGTTCTAACTGTAGTAGAGTAACCCCTTCATAGGATTTTACTTCATTGTTTCATGTGTTGCGTTTCATGACGTTTTTTTGCACTCTTAGCCAAAGCATGATGAGTCATTTCCTTTAAGATAGCATATATCAAATTACTATTTGTTTTCCCGCATTTCTATTTCATAGCAAAGAAAAGTTACTTACAAGATAACATGAAGGATTTCGTGAAAGTTTCAGCTATGTAGGATTGAAATTTCTTTAGAATTTTTGTCTGACTTTGCGGAAGGGTTTCTAGTGCATGTGGGTCACTTCTTGGGATTTTGCGCTGGTCGGAAGTAGAATGACGTCACACTGGAGACAAACATTCACGACGCCACAGTTCCTCAGGGACGTGGTGGGACCATGCTGTGACACACTTCTGACTGTTTTCAGATGAGATCTGACTGTTTTCAGATGAGATCTCATCTGAATAATATCTTTCAATTTAAGTTTCCATAAGTTTCAGACGATCTCATCTGAATGGTAATTCAAATTCAGATGAGTTCTGGCATATATCCTTAATTGAGGGCAGAGCCCTCGAACCCCCGTTTGGCCTGGCATCACGGGAACCGCGGCGGCGTCAAGATTTGTCTCCACAGAGGGCCAGGTCAAATCTGCAAGAAGTGACCCTTTTGCGTTTCTAGTAGGTTCTACTGCTACGTTGACTTCCGCTGAGCGGCTGGTTTAATTCTTTCTGACTTACCCTTACACACTCAACAGAAACCAGCTAAGCGTCATCGTTCACATGACTGTTGTTATAGTTGCATGTACTATAGTTATCGAGGGTGATTGATGAAAATTTCCATTTTAGAAAGGTAGAAGAAGTGAACTTTCAGTGATAACTCGTAGTAAAGGGCTTGAGAATATTGTTTTATGACAAAAAAGCTTTCGCTGAAGCAGTACTCACTGAAACCGGAAGGTCTAGTCAGCCATTTTTATGCGAAAGGGTCTCTTCTTGCAGAATTAACCTAGCCTATTGGTTCCCACTCCTTCCGCTAGATGTCTCTTTCCACCCCTTCCGTGTCTCATCAAATAATTATGGTTTCCCTCTCTGTTTCTTTCTGTGCAAACGAGGGTTTGGAGGGAGAGCCCCGATCAAGGATACATGTCAGATCTCATTTGAATTTGAATTACATTTAGATGAGATTAATCTGAAACTTATGGAAACTTATTACATGGAATATTATAATTCAGAAGAGATCTTATCTGAAAGGCAGGATGTGTCTCTCAGGGAATGAAATGTTTATGGGGTAGTATGACGTCAATCCACTTCCGACCAGGTAAAAAATTTGAGAAGACGACCAGATGCGCAAACTGTACAGTATCGTTGTCATGGTTACGTTACAGTATGATGCACTTACAAGGGCTTTTGTTATGAGTAAGATGAACGTAGTGCACGTTCAATGGTTTTTATGTCGAAAAAAAGAAAATAAAGGAATTCGTTTATTGTATTTTAGTTTTAGTGCACATAATTTATTATATTTCACAGTTTAAATTTATTTTGAAGCTATAGATAGAAAAAAAAGTTCGTAGGAGGATGGCAAGCGCTGTTATCACATAAATTAAACCTACCTATAGTAGAGTTAACCTAAACCTGAAGATCTGTTCAGCCATTCTGTGTTATGGTGCGTTCAAATGGAAATTATGGTAATAAACTCTGAGACATTGTTTGAAATGTTGTACGCAAGATAAATAATCAAAGGAAAAAAATGATTCAAAAAATAACCAAGAGGTTATCTATTATAAAATGGATAAAGCTCAGGAGGTCATTTCATGATCAGCAATGAATAAACAGATGTTATTAACCATCTATTAAAAGTAATTTAACTTACTGTCCATCGAATGTAATTTAACTCGAAATTCATTTTTACAATCCATTAAAAGTTATTCAACTCTTTTTTTCAGATAGCTTCAGATAGCTTCTATAAGCAGTGCTGTCCTGTTTTATTTAAGACAGGATACCTTACACAGTTTCAAGGTAGGTATTTATTGACTAAATTAACTATACATGACATTAGATAAATGACATAGCATATAAGATAAAAGGATAGATAAATGACATAGCATATGAGATAAATGGATAATATTTTGACTAAGGGAGGCTTTTATTATAGGTTTCATAATTAGTCATGGAATACACCTTGCGCAGAGGGTTAATTCAGAAAGGATGTCAGTTATAATTGATTTTTCACAAGATATGAATGACGTTAATAGGATGATAGTAAATATGATCAATTTCAACATAGTAATTATGATCAATTTTAACAAGAGTACAGGAACTCAGCTTAAGAATTTATTTTATCAAAGACTGTTTTTGCTTTTTTAGTGTATTATGAGTGGAGGAAACTCTGTGTCCAACTACGAGGAACATAGAGGAGGACAACTAGCAAGGCAAAATATACAGGCGTGTCAGAGATTATTGACCCGTACGAGATTGATAATTAATTATCTGTTCCATGATATTTTCCACATACACAGAGGTAAATTTATTGACCTAATCTTTATTACTAAATATAAGAATAGAAATTAACCTAATTTTTATTAATAAATATAAGAAAAGAAATTGACCTAATCTTTATTACTAAATATAAGAAAAGAAAAATACTTTTTTTAGTTGAATATAGAAAACCAAGTTCTAATAATAATTTTTAAATTTATTTTTTAAAAAAAATAATTATGTTTTAAGTTTGAGAAGATTCAGATTTAAACTTCTCATAAAATTTTATTTCAGGTTAATACTTGATTTAATAATTTAAGAATGACCTTGTTGAACTCGAGCTATATATTAAAGATTTTATGAAATGTTATTTTTTAGGTCAATACTTAATCCAAACTCAATCCGAGAGTGACCTTGCTGAACTTGAGTCAGAAAGTTTTACTGTAAAAAGCAAAGGTAAATTTCTTTTGCTTTTGGATTTTAGTCATAGATAAGACGAATTGTTATTTATATTTTACATTAAAATTTAATCTAAATGAGTTTATAATGTAAAATTTAATCTAAATGAGTTTATA
Organism: Acholoe squamosa; assembly: GCA_949317995.1. Lineage (NCBI taxonomy): Eukaryota > Metazoa > Annelida > Polychaeta > Phyllodocida > Polynoidae > Acholoe > Acholoe squamosa. The sequence continues at coordinate 59,575,368 of OX439043.1, forward strand.
ATTAAATGATTATATTGAAAAAAACATTATAATTACTATTTATAATGTTTTATTATAATGATTTATAATAATGATGATTATTATTTTATAATAATAAGATGAAGATATGAAACTGATTAATTTATATATATCATATTGAAAAAATAAGATAATTAGATGATGACATGAAACTGATTATATATGAAATGATAAAATGCTGATAATTTAAAGAAATTAAGTGTCTTTTTTCTTTTCAGATAGACGTCTTGTGCTGTCTTCTTATTTTTGATTAAGGACTCAGCAGCATCAAGGTCGTTTAGTCTGTGTAACATCAAGGTCGTCTGCAGTTTGCTCTAACATCGAGGTCGTTTACAGTTTACTGTATCAACAAGGTTATTCACAGTTCATTTAGGACGAGGATCTGCTAGCAACATCAAGATTGCTGATTAAATTTGGATAAGGTTATTATTTTATTTTATTTATTTGCTTACTTGCTTTTATTTAGTTAGCTTGTATCAGTCATTCAGTTAACGTGCTTCAGTTGTCTTGTTTATTTAGTTATTCAATAAATTATATAGCTGGCTTGCTTCTATTATGGTATAATATATCATTCTTTCGGTGTTATCTAATTGGTTTGCATATTTTTTGGTTTTAATTCTTATGTCAATTCAGTATTACACTAATAATATTGTTTTAATAGCTAGAACGTACCCTTGTGCTAAGTTAGACATAGAGAATTTATATCAGCTGCAGGGGAAAATTTCTAAATATAGAGGTTCTATTGTTATTTTAAAAAAAGATTTTTCTTTAAAATTTACCAAAAATGGGTGTTGTTATATATTTTTAAGAAATGATTTTAACTTTATTGTAAGCAACATTAAAAAGTTTATTTCCTTTTTTTGTTCAAACTTTTGGAATCATTTTTCTTTAATAAATTACAATAAAATTAAAGTATCATTATTAAATATCCAAATAAGTGTAGAAATTGACATAAAAAATAACAATATTAAAGTCATAGAATTTCTTTTAAAAATACGATTTCATTTTAAAGACAAATATTCATATAAATTAAAGGAGTCTAACACATATGAATCTGTTTGGGTAAATTATGAAGGATTAAAAGATTATAATGTGAACAATGTTTCTGTCATAAGAATTTCAAATAAAGATATTACTTTTACTTTAGGTTATAATTTCAAAGGGAATTGTATAACTAAAGATTGTAATATTTTTTTATTTTTATGTTCTGAGATAAAACTTGTGTTAGACGAAATAATAAAGGAAAAGTCAGATAATAAAAATGAAAGAAATTAAATTGATTTCAGAAATTCTTTTAACAATATTTTTTATTTTAAGTCAAAATAATGAATTTAACAGAGTTTACTGGAATGAAATTAAGCTTAAAGAGAAACATTGTTTGTATTACATTTTAAAATATATTAAAAGGAAGAAGCAAGAGTCTTTTATATCAAAAGAGAAAATATTTGATCTAATGAAAGATGAGACTTGGTTTTTTCTTTTGTCTCTGTTAAAAAAAGAAGAAGCCTACAAAAAAGAGTATGAATTTTGTATAAATCAAGAGAAAGAAAAAATTCTTTTAGACCTTATTTCTTCTCATAGTGTATTGTTAGAATGTATTTCAGAAGTTTTGAATCTTAATATAACTTTTCACACAAAAAATCAAAGTGTAGATTTTTTTCCTTCTGAAAATATGAGAAGCAAACCTGTTTCTATTTTTTTTGATTCTGAGAACGAGGAAGTGAAAGAATATGTAGAGACTAAGAAAAGAAAAAAGAATAAAAAAATATTACCAGCTTCTGATAATGTTTTCAGTGAAGAGAATTTGTCAGATTCTAGTGAAAATGAGGATAATGATTCGAAATCTTTAGACATAGAAAGAAAAAAGAGAAAATCTAAATCTGTTAAACCTAAACGAAGCGTTTCTCAAGATACTTCTTCTGATCCTGAATTTAATTTTTTAAAAGAAGATTTAGAATTGTCTGAGAGCGATTCAGATAGTGAAGAGCAGGGTTTAACAAATAAAAAATTTAAAAAAAATGAAGAAATGAAGCATGAGAAAAAAATAGATATAGATGTAGATGATAAAGTAAATTCGTTACGAGAGTTTTCACCTTTTGCTAACTTATTTAAAGAACAGCTAGAACAGTGTAGGGCTAACTTAGAATCTTCTATTAAAGTATGTGATAGAATATATAAGCATTTAATTGTCTTACAAACTAATATGTTACCTGAAAATATAGAGAAATGTGCCAAATGTCCGCAACATTGTTCTGCAGCTATTCTCAGGTGTACTAAAGACAGAAGAGGTCCTAAAAATTGTAAACCAAAAAAATTAAAAATAATGAAATAAATATTATATAAAAGTTGCTTAGCATAATGTTTGAGTGACATTTTATTTTTTTATACTTAACTTTTTGACTTAAAATTTTAGTTATGAATTTTATTTTATTTATTACCTACAGATGGAACGTGAAAACCAAGAGCCAGAACCTATTTTGTCCAAGTTAAACAACCAATCTTTTCAAGGAACAAAATTTGCTAAAAATGTTCATGATGTACAAGAAACATCTTCTCTTCAGAAGCCTGAAGAGGAAATGCCTCTTCTTGTAAGACCGAGTCGAGCTTATCCTACTAAAAGAATGATATCAAAAGAAGAAGATCTGGAGGTTATGCCTCCATTAGTAAAGAAAAAAAAACTTTCTGAGCTTTGCAAAAGCGACTATGGTCCAGCTTCTTCAGATTTACTAGACGAAGCTATTCAGATTTCTGGACTTGAGTTGTCAAAAGATGACTATCAAGTTGTGAATGAAGTTGTCTCCTTAGAAGATAACAATGAACTTCACGTTGACTATGAGGAAATTGGTGGTATTGAAGACAACAATGACCACTACAGTCATCGTGAAGTTGAAGTTATTCTCGAAGGGGACAAGGACGAAATCATTGACAGTAACGAAGTTAATGTTGCTGGTGAAGAAGTAGCTGTTCTCCAAGACAGTGACTTAGTTCCTAGTGAAGTTGTCGTGAAAGACGACAACAACATCACTCTTCCTGATAAAAGTTCAGCCAAAGTTGTCAATGTCACTGAGCCTTTTTCTGATTCTATACAACAGGCTAATACGAGAGACTACCTTCAACGTTTAATTCTGTCTCGCTTGCCTGTTTCTGTCGTCTTCCCTCAAAAGAAAGACACAGAGACAGGATCTCTTTTCTTGAAGCTGATGACGAAAGTTCCTACAAAAACAAGAACAAAAATATGTAAAAAAATCACTTGTGAAACATGCACTGACGAGCTGTTCTTTGGAGGGGGAGTATATTTCAATGCACAGAAAAAGAGCATGATGTCATGCCGTTATTGCTTGAAACTTTTTGGCTCCCCTCTCCTTTTGATTCAGCATATTTCGTCAACACATTTGGATTAAAAAATTCACAAGAAATAAAACATAAGCTTCAAGAAAAGTTACTTTAATGTTTATATGATGTTATATTTGAAGATGTGTGCAGCCTATATCATAAATATGTAGTATGAAAATGTCATACAAGAATTTCAATGTTTGTTTTATATCTTAAAATAATCCGTCTTGTTTTTATAGGTTCAAGATGGAAAAGCAACTCTACTTGAACTTTTTTTTACTTTCATTAAGAAGTTTATACTTTAAAAACTATTTCAATTTTTATCGTGAACCTTTGATGGAAAAATTAAACATTGAAATACCTGCACATTCATTATTATCTGTATCGAAATGTTTTTTATACATTTCCTTCTTAAATATTTCATCAAAAAAAGCTTGTTATGAACGTTTTAATGAAATCAAAAACATAGAGTCCTTAGCATTTTTTGCTTCTTTTTTTCAGTCAGATTTTTTGTTTAATTATATATATCAAAGGACTACGAAAAAAATCAAAGAAATAGGGAAAGCATTGAAAGTTTATGTTTATTGCGGAACTATGTTTCATGTAAGCAGTAGAAAATTATTTTGGTTTGCTTCAGATCTTCTAAAAGTTAATCGTTCTGACATATTAGACGATTTGCTTTGTACAAAACACAGCATATTTGCTTATTGTGATTATCTTTGTTATTCGGATAATGAACTACAAAATAAAATAACTGATATGTTACAAGATTTAGACCTTAATGCAGAAATTGTTAAGTTTCGCTGCGGAGGGTGTGGGAAATACCATACTTTTGATAAAAATAAAAAAATTAGAACATTAAAAGTAACATATATGCTGTGTTGTGCTTGTCCAGTTAATTATAAATGTTACAGTAGTTTTAAGTTTGCTTCATACAGTACTCATTATCGGAAAGGTATAGCATGTTATGATTGTGGCATGAAATGGAAAAAAGCAAAGCCAATATGTAGTCCTGAATTTTGTTCATGGCTAAGAAAAAAATTCAGAAGCTTAAGAAAAAAAACTATAAAAAATGCATTACATTATTATTAAAGTTTAAGAAATATAAGGATGTAAAAAAACTACTATGTGATAACTTCTAACAGGTATCCTTTATCACATAAGAGTATATAACCTGTAAGTTCGGTGTTTAGTTAGGCACTGTAACATTTCAGGTTAAGAACCTTAAAACAGAACATTTTGTACCATATTTATCAAACAAGTTTTGATATATAAAGTCTATTGAAGATAATATGCCTTTACCATATTTGTTATTGGATAAGGGTTGAAATAAAGAGGATTTATTGTAAGTTATTGAGTAGATATAATAAAGTGTCAAGTTTTGAGAAGAGATTTCACAGTAAGTTATATCAGAAAAAAAATTGCTGATATAAAGATGATAATGAAAGTTAATGTTGGTTTGCTTTTAAGTCGTGTTTATTACTTAGAAGCTATGTTGACTTTCACTGATGGTAAAATAGATGATTTAATAGATGTCAGTTTCCCTGTTCAGAATTATATGAGTGTAAGAGAAGCTAAACATATATTTACAGCGCTTTCTTTGATTCAGCCATTTTCATCTTTAAAAGAAATAAGAGTAGAAGCTTTATGCTTTTTCTCTGATTTCTTTCAGTCTTCATATCTTTTAGAAGAAATAATGAAGATTGTTTTATCTGATATCATGTTATTGCCAAGAATTATTAAAATATGCTGTATTTTTTTAAAATATACAGATTTTTATTATAGAATAAAGGATTTTTCATGTTTTATTTTAGAATTTTCATATTTTGAAGATGTAATAGAATTGATGAAACCTGCTCACAAAAAACATTACTTGAATGTTAATCCTAATGATTATGTTTTAAGTCCTTTGAAGAAAAAAATAAGAGATCAAATAAGAAAAAAAGAACATAAAATGTCTATTCTTTATATGTTTTGTAAACTTTGTTCTTCAGAGCTGATAATTTCTTCTAACAGCACAAATGTTACTTACATTCATTGTTGTATGCAACCTGTTCATATAAAATGTTTAGAATTTTTCTTTATGAAAACGAATCATAAAATAAAAAAGTGTAAATATTGTGATGTTAAATGGTTTGAAAAGAAGCCAATATATAGGTATGAAAAAGATATATTATTATGGTTATCAAAAAAATCAGAATCATGCTCTTCTTTGAAGAAAGACAAGTTACCTAAAATGGCTTTACTTGAAAATAAAAATGTTGAAAAATATAACAGTGTTATGTTATGATGTTATATAATGTTTTCAATTATGAAATTAATAAATATTTTTCAAGTTTAATTTCTTTGAGATAATCAAAAAAGTATATATCATATAAGTAAAAAAAAGAAATGTCAATTTCCTCTCCTTTTTACGTGAATTTACCTTCTAATACTATTCACCCTTCTAGGGAAAACAAAACAAGTTCTTATTATGTTAATTTACCTTCAACTATTACATTGAAAGGGGAATGGGAGGTTGGAGTGGTGGAAGTTAATATACCTATTTCTTGGTATAATTTTCCTGAAAGACCAGAACGAAATAGAACTATAATAGTGGAAAGAAATTTTTTTAAATTTAAAAAAAATGTGTTCATAGCAAATTCTGCAAGTGATGTTACCTTGGAGAAAAGGTTTATAGTAGAAAGAATTCCTTATGGAAATTATAATTCTATTAATAACCTTATTGGAACTATAAATTCTGTTTTAGAAAAAATTGATATTTATCCTGATGATGTTTTCTTTAAAAAAGAGCGAAAACCTTTTATGAAAATAGAACCACAAAATTTAAAACCTATTCTTAAAGTAGGAAAAGGAGACGTAGTAACTTTTTCTTCTGATTTGTCTTCTTTGTTAAGATTAGATTTACATGAAAAAGCTGAGAAAAAAGAAGGAAATACTGTGTCTTTCATGGGACCTCCTTTAGAAAATTTTGAAGAATATAAAAAAATAGCATCAAATTTAGGACCAAATGAATATGAAAATTTCATAGCGGGTGGGGTTCCTAATTTGCATTACATAGCATCTAATATTTATATTTATAGCAACATAGTTTGTAATGAAGTAGTAGGAAACAAACAAGTTCCACTTTTAAGAACAATAAGATGCACAGGAAGCTTTGGTGATGACATAACAGAAGTTTTTGTTACTCCATATTACAAAAAACTTAAAAGAAATGAAATACAAGAAATTCAAATAACTGTCTGTGATGACTTAGGAGATCTTGTTAAATTTGAATACGGAACAGTGTTTTTGGTTTTACATTTCAGACCGATAGTCTAATGATTTATCGTCGTAGAGCATTAAAAAATCTTATCATAGAATATGATATCATTCCTAATTCTTTAAAATATGATCCTGATTTATTTTTGTTCAAAAATTTAAAAAAAGTGAAGAAAAAAATATTAAAAGTAAAGAAAGAAGAAGGTGGAGTTAAATTTCAGATAGGACTTTGCGTTATTTTAGGAAAATATAACTTAGAAACTAATGAATATTTTCAAATAGAACCATGGTTTTTAAGTCCAGTTCAATTTGGGTTTGATTCTTTGAATTTAGAAGAAACAATTAGGTCTAGTTTTTCTATTATATTAGGATTTTTTGATTCTTTCCTTCACATGGGATCAGGATGGTTTCTTAAAAAAATCAAAGTTCTTAGAATTTCAATTTTTAAATATAACCCTTTAGGAGGAAAAGAAAGACAAAAGACTAAAGACTTAATAGACAAAAAAAAATCAATTTTAAATATAAAAGGAACTGGTAATAAATGCTTTCTTTATTCTGTTTTAGCTGGTCTACATAAAGTAACAAATAATTCAAATTTAGCAAAATCTTATGATATTTTTTTAAATGAATTGAATCTTTCTTTTATTACTTTTCCTGTGAAATTAAATGAAATATCACACTTTGAAAAAAAGAACAATCTAACAATAAATGTATTTGGTATGTTAGAAACAGAGCAAAAGATTATTCAACCTTTCCCTATGTATATTTCTACTAATTCGACTACTGTTTCTGAAGGAAGACATGTTGATTTATTATTATATGATGATCACTACTATTTGATTAGGAATTTACATAAGTTTATAAGACCTTTTTTCTGGAAAAAAACTAGATATTTTTGTTACAAATGCTTGATATCTTTTTGCTCAGAAAAAAAATATAAGTCCCACATAACTCAGAATTGCAATAAAAATCCTTACGTAGGACAAGGATACTATATGCCACCTATAGGTTCACATCTTAATTTTTCAGATTTCAAAAATAAAGTAAAAAGTCCTTTTATCATTTATGCAGATTTTGAATGTTATAATTATAAAATGAAAGAACCAATTTATAAAGGTAAATCTTTATGTGAACGCGAACATAAATTAAATGCTTTCGGTGCTATAATGGTGTCAAAATATAAAGAATACAATCAAGATCCATTCATATATGTAGGAAAAAATGTCATATCAAATTTTGTCTCTTATTTATATCAAAAAAGAGCTGAAATATCTTATATTTTACACCATAAAAGAGAACCTATGAAATTAACTCCTCAGGATATTTCTCATATAGCTAAGCAGAGAAAATGTTACGTTTGTGGGGTTTCATTGACTCGTAAAGGTATACGTAAAGTTTTAGATCATTCTCATATAGGGCGAGAAGGTAAAGGGAGAGACATAAATTATGCTTGTAACAGATGTAATCTTACTTATACGTCTTTAAGGATGGATAAATTAAAAATACCTATTGTTATTCATAATAGCATGAACTATGACACTCATTTTCTTATTCAAAAATTATATAAATATGTGGACGAGAAAAATATATCTGTTATAGCAAAATCGTCAGAAAAATTTTTGACTTTAAGTTTTGAAAATTTTCGTTTCATAGATTCTTTTCAATTTCTTCCTACTTCTTTAGCTAAATTAGCAAATCTTATGAATGAAAAAGGAACTGATGACTTCTATGAAACAAAGAAGCATTTAAAAGATAAAAAATTATTACCTTATGTTATCCGTAAAGGAGTTATGTGTTATGATTATATAAATTCATGGAGTGTTTTGAAAGAAAAAAAATTGCCTGCAAGAAAATATTTTTATTCTTCTTTAACAAAAGAAAACATTTCTGACGAAGATTACCAGCATGCTCTTTTTATGTTCAAAGCTTTCAAATGCAAGAACCTAAAAGATTATTTGAAAGAATATTTAAAAATAGACGTTTTGCTTTTATGTGACGTTTTCGAATCTTTTAGAGAAAAGGCTTTAGATTATTATGGATTAGATCCATCACATTTTCTTACTTCACCAAGCTTAAGTTATCAAGCCATGTTGAAATATACTGGGGTTAAATTAGATTTATTTTCGGACATAGAAATGTACAATTTCATAGAAACAGGTGTAAGAGGAGGGATAACTAATGTTTCGCACAGGTATGCCATAGCAGAAGAGCCTGATGAACATATTTTTTATATTGATTGCAATAATTTATATGGAAAATGTTTAGCAGATTTTTTACCTATTTCTGATTTCAAATGGTTAGAAAAAAAAGAAATAAATAAATTAGAAATATGTAACATTCCAGACGATAATGAAACAGGCTATATTATGGAAGTAACTCTATCTTATCCTGCAAACCTTCATGATAGACATAATTCTTTTCCTTTAGCACCAGAAAAATTAGAAATAAAAAAGGAAGATTTATCCACTTATGCTGAACAAGTACTCAAAGACATAGGAATTTCATATAAAAAAGGAGGAAAAAAATTAATATGTAATTTAAATCAAAAGGAAAATTATGTTATACATTACCGTAACTTAAAGCTCTATCTAAACCTAGGAATGAAAATTAAAAAAATACATAGAGTTCTTTCATTTAAACAAAAAGATTGGATGAAACCATACATCGATTTTAATACAACAAAAAGAACCTTAGCTACTTCTTCTTTTGACAAAGAATTTTTTAAACTTTTAATTAACAGCACTTTTGGGAAAACGTTAGAAAATGTTAAGAAAAGATCAACTATGAAATTAACTTCTAATCCTTTAGTAAGTGAAAAACTTATAAGAAAACCAAATTTTAAATCACTACATATCTTTCAAAAAGACTTCGTAGGTATACAATATAACAAAGAACGAATTCTTTTAAATAAACCTATATACATAGGATTTACAGTATTAGAACTATCAAAATTATGGATGTTTAATTTTCATTATAATATCATGTTACCTGCTTTTTCAGAAAGCATTATTCAATTGTTATACACGGATACAGACTCATTCATTTATTATATTAAAGATGAACATTTCTTAAAAAAGATAAAAAATATTGAAAATTATTTTGATTTTTCTAATCTTAAAGAAAGTCATCCTTTATTTTCCTCTAAAAATATGAAAGTTTTAGGAAAATTCAAAGATGAAACAGGAGGGAAAAAAATAAAAGAATTTATAGCATTAAGACCTAAAATGTATTCTATTCTTTATGAAACTGGAGAAGAAGAGAAAAAAGTGAAAGGCATAAAAAAAAGTTGTATACAAGAAATAAAACATAGTAACTTTAAAAAAGTCTTATTTAAAAATAAAATAAGAGAAGATCAATTCTGTAATATAGTAAGTCTTAAACATAAAGTGTATACTATTTCCCTACATAAGATTTCTCTTTCTCCTTTTGAAGATAAAAGATATTAATGTGATAGTGGGATAAAATCTCTTGCTTATGGACACTATAGTATACCTAAAAGAAAGAAAAAAAGAAAAAAAAAGCGAAATACCTTTTCCAGAAATAAAAAAGAAAAAAAGATCATGAGATAGCTTGAAAAAACTTTAACCTTATTAACATTAGAAAGAAAGCCTAAGGCATAATAAAAGAAAAAATGAACAAATCAGGAAAATACCCTACTTTGGCTTTTGGTCGGAGGAAAAGAATAGATATAAATAAATTTAAAGGAAATATATATTTACATTTTCATGACTTGACTAAAGATAAAAGTATATCTCTTCAAAAAGAAGAGTTTGACCTTCTTCTTCGAATGAAAAATAAAATATATAAAAAAATTGAAAAAGTTAAGAAATTGAAGAAAGAAAACAAGCAAGAAAAAATAAAAAAAAAGAAAGAAAAAGAACAAAATTTAAGTAGTGATAGCAACAGTGAAAGTGAAATGGAATTAAGTGAAAATGATAGCAGTGAATAATATTATGAAAATATTAATGAGATAAATGAATGACTTACCTTATTACCTTTAAAATAATATTATAAAAATATTATTGAGATAAATGAATAACTTAGCTAATTAGCTTTATATATTTTCGTTTTCAATTTTTTATGATAAAAAATGGTTTCTAAATGTGAATTTTGTGGTAAAAATGCTGATTTAGTAAAAAATAAAAAATATTGTTTAAAATGTGCAGAGTCAATGGTACAAGAATGTATAAGGTGTCATAGACCTTTTCAATCTTATCATTTTTTTACGTCTGATGAAAATCACCTGAGATGTAATGCTTGTTACAATAAATACATGAAAGAAAAGCTAAGAAGCAAAGCTAAATCCGCACAAAATTTCAGTATAAAAGTCATGGAAGATATGAGCGAAAATGAAGACTCGAACAGCATATCTTCAGAAGAAGAAAAAAATGACTCCACCAAAAATATTGAATCAAACATTGTTCGTCCTATCAAGAAAGAAGAAAACTTGAAAAGAAGAAAAGAAGAGAGTGATGATAATGTAAGTCATAACGAAAATGAATATGAAGAAAAAAAAGTAAAAATACAAGTCAAGAAAAAGAAAAAGATGAATAAGACTTCTAGCAGGGTGGAAAATAATACAAGTGATGATGACTTAAGTCAAGATGAAAATGAAAAAGCAGGAAGAAAGGAAAAGGTGCAGGTTAAAAGAAAGAGAAATGTGAACAAGCAGCAATCTAATACCTCACGAAATAAAACTAAAATTAATTCTAGTTCAAGGAAAACAAAAACAGGAAACAAAAGTCTGATATTTAACGTAGATGGAAACATGAAACCGAGTGGCTTCATCCCAATTTACATGCCTGTTAATCAGTAAACATTTTTTTATTGGATGAATAAAATTAAAAAAATTTCATGGATAACCGTGAAATCTGACAGTATAATATATCGACACACTTTCTATTACATTGAGATGGTTTAAAATCACGTGATTATATGTATCGTTCTATTCATGTATAAAAATTATTTGATATATTAGAACGAAACCATGCATATCGGATTTCCGTCTCTCTAATGTAATACAGGAAATATGTGTCAAAAAATATGAACCAACAAACTAAAAACAAAGAAAATATTTTAAAAGAAATATTTTTCAATCCGTCTGATCCTGCCTCTTTCAGTTCTGCAAATAAATTATATGAAAGTGCAAAGAAAAAAAATAAAAATATAACTCATACGGATGTATCAGCTTTTCTTCATAACACTAGAACCTATACTTCTCACAAAAAAATAAAACATAGGTTTTTACGAAGAAAAACTATAGTGAAAGGTATAAATGATCAATGGCAAATAGATTTAATTAGTATATTTAATTTAAAAAATGAAAATGATGATATCAAATATTTACTTGCTTGTATAGATTGTTTTTCTCGTTATGCTTATATTTTTCCATTAAGAAACAAAACAGCTTCCGTCACTTTAGATGGCTTTAAAAATATATTAATGAAAAGCAAAGTTAAGCCTAGAATTATACAATTTGATGACGGAAGTGAATTTAAAGGTGTATTCAGAAAATATTTAAAAGAAAATAACATTAAATTTTTCAGTACATCACAAGACACTAAAAGTGCAATAGTAGAAAGATTCAATCGTACTATACAAGATAAAATATATAAATATCTTACTTTCAAAAAGACTTTGAGATATATAGATGTACTTCAAAATTTAGTATATAGTTATAATCACAGTAAGCATAGAACTTTAGGTATAAGTCCTTCAGAAGTAACTAAAGCAAACGAAAAAAAAATATGGATAAAACAATACGGGAAATATTTATTCTCTAAAAAACATCATTTACCCTTTAAAGTTGGAGATAAAGTTAGAATTACTAAATATAAAACTACTTTTAGAAAAGGATATTCTTCTCATTGGAAAAAAGAAATTTTTCAAGTAGCTTATGTTCTTAGAACTTGGCCTGCAACATATGTATTAATTGATAAAAACAATGAAATATTAAGTGGTAATTTTTATAAAGAAGAACTAGTTAAAATTGAAGGAATTTAAAAAAAAAAAAAATGGAGCACATAGAATTTCCTATTTTCAATGCATGTATTAGAATACCTTTTTCTATGATAGTAGCAGGTCCTAGTAACAGTGGTAAAACTACTTTTGTTCATAATTTAATAGAAAACAGTGATCGCATATTAGACAAAAACATAGATTATTTTATTTGGTGTTATGGTCAAACACCTCCTAAAAAACCTTCTATAATGCAAGATAAAGACGTTATTTTCATTAATGGTATTCCTTCTTCTTTTGATAAATACATAAAACCGAACTTAAATGGACTTATTATATTAGATGACTTAATGAAAGAAAGCAGTAATAATGCAGAAATAGGAAAATTATTTACTCAAACTTGTCATCATGAAGGTTTAAATGTGATATATATATCTCAAAATTTTTTTTCTGAAGGGAAAGAAAGACAAACTGTGAACAGAAATGCTACTTACCTTGTTATATTTAATTCTCCTTTAGATCAAACAGTGCCTCAAATATTAGGAAGAAAATTATTACCAAAAAATCATAAAACTTTTATCAATATTTTTAATGAAGCAACTAGAAAACCACATTCTTATCTCTTAATAGACGGACATCAAAAAACTCCACAAGAATACAGATTAAGAGGAAATATTTTTGATGTAGGCCAAGATGTTTATATTCCAAATAAAACTTAAAAAAATGTACGTGTGATAAATGAAATAAAGAATGATATAAAAGACAAGAAATAGTTTTGTTTATTACGTTTTAAAAAATGCCTAAGAAAAGGAAATCTTTATTATTAAAAAAAAGACCTATATTAAAAAGGAAAGGGAAAAAAAGAATTTTAAAGAAAAAAAAGACTAAAAGAAACAAAAGGCCTAATTTGTCTAGGCAATTAGCTTTCCTTACGGTCTTAAGTAACACTAAAAATAAAAAAAGAAGAAATCTTCTGATAGAATATGCAGGAAAAGAAGACATAGATGCTATATGTCAATGCATTTATAACGTACTGAAAGGAAACATTAAATTAAGTCCTTTTTCTTATGCTAAACTTAAAAAGCATAAAAAAATTTTAAGATTTTTAGTAAATAGACGTGTGAATAACAAAAAAAGGAAAGCAGTATTGAAACAAAAAGGTGGTTTTTTGTCTATGCTTATTCCTTTAGCCGTAACTTTACTAGGAGGTTTAGCAGGAAGTAGACAATAATATGACTGCTTCTTTCAAAAAAAGTATTGTCATTCCTTTAGTTACATATAAAAAACTTAGAGCTATAGAAGAAATTAAGACGAAAGAAACTAAAAATGAAAAAAATCCTATTCTTGAAAGACAAAAAGAAATATTAGCAGAAAAAATGTATAATATTCAACCATATAAAGTTTTAAGTACTAATCAAGATATATCTAAACAAAATCCTACTTTTTTTTCTTATTTTCAAGAAAATCAATCTGAAAAATCTTTTCATACAGGTATATCTATAGAAGAAATATTATCACATATAAGACAAGCACAAATACCTTACATAAAAGAAATTTTAAAAAAAATGTTAGCTTTACAATTTTTTTGGAATGATCAGGGTGAAATAATAATGAACGGAAAACTGCTAAAAAATTCTAATGTGATAGACATAATGAAATTTTTTTCTAATACTAGCATAAAAAAAGAACCTCTTGGCATTAATGAACTTTGGTATAATTTATCTCGACATATACCTAAATCTTGGTTTCTCAATAAACCAGGAAAAAGCAAGCAAGATGCTGACGCTTATAAAATAAAAAAATATCCTATAGAAGATCAAAATATAGACATTATAAAAAAACGACAACGACAAATACATAAAAAAATTGAAAAAGGAAAGATAGAATCCATAGAAGCAACAGATGATGAATATTCAGAAAATGATTACGATGATCCAATTGAAAAATCATTATTTAAAGATTCTGACAGCGTGGACGACGATAATTTAAATTATCCTCCAGAATATGGTAAACAAAAATTATTTATTCCTTCAGGAGAAGAAAAAACCTTCACAGAATCTGAAGAAAATAAAAAAGATGAAGCAAGTGGAGGAATAGGAGAAGAAATAAAAATTAAGAAAATAAAACCAACTTCTTTTGAACAAAAATTCGATGAAGAAAGTGAAATAGAACCTATGTCCTCTACCCCTCCTTCTGAAGATATTTTTGGAGAAATAAAAAAGAAAAAAAGTTCGTCTAAAGCATCACCACGTAAAACACGTTATGGGAGATCAAAAAAAACCAACCCTAAATATTATGGGAAAGATTGGGACACGAAATGGAAAAAATAGTAATAAATAAAGAAAAAGCATTTGAGATAAAGAAGAAAAAATCCTAGGAAAATAAATAAAAATGTATTCGAATTGTGCTCATAAAAAACTTCTTTACAGGCAATTTTTACGAGAAAATAAAAATCCATTATTTTACAATCAATATGGAAGTGGATATAATACACTAACTCCTTTCATAGGAAGCAGAAATCAAAGAGGATATGGTATAGGTGGCATACTAAAAGGTTTATTTAAAACAGTCGTACCTCTCATTACTCCTGCGGTGAAAAGTGCAGGTAAAGCAATAGGAAAACGAGCTCTTAAAGGAGGAATAAAAATTGAAAAAAATGTTTTAAAAGGTGAAAATATAAAAAAGGCTATAAAAAGAGAAGCTGAAGAAAGTTTGTCTGATTTAGGTTCTCAAGTTATTTCAAACTTTTCAAATCGAAAGAAATTATCTCCTCAGCCAAAAATTATAAAAAAGAGAAACAGAAAAAAGAAAGGAAGGCATGGTGATATTTTCGGATAGAATAAATAGCTTGAGATAAACCGATAACTTGATCTTTTTATGTTGTCAAAGTAAAAATAAGAAGATACACCTGAACAAAAAATATGTCTTTTTTAAATGAAAATTTACATCATTGTATAAGCTCAGAATTGGATTATAAATATATACCTCCTACTGATACTACAAGAATAAAAACATACTATGAAAAAATAGATCCTACAGCTTCACCAAACAGCAACACTGTTCAATTTACATTAAAATCTAACAAAAAAGATTATGTTTCTTTACATAACAGTTACCTTTACATAAAAGCAAAAATATTGAAAGCAGATAAAACAGCACCTGACGCTCCAGCTAACGATGGAACTATAAATGATAATGCTAAAGTTTTTCCTGTTAATTATTTTGGTGCTACTATGTTTAAGAATGTAAAAGTTTTCGTAGGAGGAATAAGGATATCAGACAGCAATGATTTATATGGTTACAAATCAATAATAGAATTTACTTTAAGTTATGATCCTCTTACAGCTAAATGTTTAGGACCATTAGGTTTTTACATAAAAGACAATAAAGATTTCAATGAAGTTAACACTTTAACAGGTACAGCTCACAATGCAGGAGCTAAAAAAAGATATGAAAAAACAAAAAACGGAACATTGTTTGAAGTGCATGTAAGAATACATGACAGTCTTTTTTCACAGTCTAAATTATTACCTGGGGACTTGCCTCTTTCTATTGAATTAGATAGAGCAGATGAAACTTTTTGTTTAATGTCAAAAGTAGAAGCTCAAAAATATATTATAGATGTACAAGAAATAAACTTGTACGTGAAAAGAGTTAGATTAACAGATGATTTTCATCAAGAATTAGAAGAAGCAAGAGCTACTAATTTACCTATATGGGATATTCCTATCCATAAAATAGACATGAAATATGTCACTTTCGGTCCTCAAAAAGCTATTCTTCAAGCTTCACATGTTGTGAATAACACACCTTTACCTAAAAGAGTCATAATTGGTCTCGTGCATTTAGATGGCTTCACAGGCACTCATAATCGTAATCCATTTAAATTTGAAAACTTTAAAGTTAAAGAAATAGAACTTAAAGTAAACGATGGAGGAACTCCTTTTTATCATTATGAATTAGATTTTCCAAATAATATGTATAACATGGCTTATCTTGCTCTCCTTAAATCTACAGGAGATATATTCAGAAATGAAGCACAAAATGTAACCATAGACGAATTTAAAGAGGGAACAACATTATTTTGCTTTGATATTTCTAAAGACGGAGCAACATCAGAAACTTTTGAATTAACTGAAACTGGTACTTTAGGTTTTGTAATAAAATTAGAAGAAGAATTAGATCATGGAGTAGCAGCCATTGTATATTTAGAATATGATGAGATCATGAGATTAGACTCAAGTAATATGCTAAAATTTAAGTCTGAATTGACTAACCTAACAAAATGAATGGAAAAGAAATAAATTTTTATCTAAATCTCATAAAAGAAGAAAAAAAAGGAGAATATGGAGTGTTTTCAGCAGATACCATACCTGAAGTGACGTATTACCCTACTAGTTACATAGTTAACACTGACAACAGTGATTCTCCTGGTGAGCATTGGGTAGCTTTATATTATGAAAAACCTAATAACTTAGCTGAATATTTTGATTCATATGGATTTCTACCTCTTCGTGAAAGTTTTCTTAAAGCATTACCTGAAAAATATAAATATTCAACTCATGCTATACAAGGTTTATTTTCTACAACTTGCGGACAATATTGTTTATATTATCTTGAGAAAAGAGCTAACAACATGTCCATGCAAGATATAATATCTAGTTTCACGACTGATACAGACTGGAACGATAATAAAGTAATAAATCATTTCAAAAAGAAAAAAATACCTGTGATAAAAGAAGCTTATTTCCCATATCAAATTTGTCAAAGCTGCTTACCTAAAAACGATTTCTTAAATAACAATTACACTTTAAAATCTAAAAAATTGAAATGACGGAATCAAACCTTTTAAGTAAAATCAGTAATGCAACTAAAAAGAAACTACCAGCTATACAAGCAAGTAGTATTTTAGTTATGTTTGTCTTAGCTATAACAGGTATCATATATAATGAAACACAAAAAAAATATTCTTCTCCTTTACAAAAAGGAGATGAAATATTCCTATGTTGTACAGAAACTGGCAACATTTTTCGCAATGGAGAAAAAACACAAAGTTTTTTAACTTGTTACATAACAAACATAAATGAGAGAAAAAGCTGGTCCTATCCTTACTTAGGACAGTCTGTTTCAAATAATTCTCAAACAAACCAAAGCTCAAGAGTAAATCAGTTTACTGATATAATAACCATAAATTCCTCTCTTAAAAATAGATATGTTGTAATACATATACCTAAACAAAGAAAAATCGCTGAGATAAATACCACATCTCCAACTTACAACTGATCAAAAAATATCACGCTGATCCTATAAACAATAACTTATATTTTAAATATGGATTATTTAAAGATTCAATTAAACTATGAAAAAGAACGTAATGAAATCCTAGAAAAAATTTGTCACCATCAACACTCATACATTTGCTCGTTAGAAAAAGAGAAAACTGAATATCAAAACAAAATAAAAGAAGAAGAAGAAAAAAATTCTTCTCTCTCTTATAAAATAAAAGAGACAGAAAAAGAAGTCATGAGTATGTTAGCACATAGAAAAGCCTATGGCATAGCTAAAATGGAGAGGGAATACAGGAAAAGAAAAGGTCCGATTTACATAAACACTATAGTATCAGACAGTAATGATAAGGATGAAGAAGCTGCTGAAGATATAGATATAGTAGAGAGTTTATTAAACATATATAGAAGTATACCTGATGAAGTGTTTTATGAAGAAAAACATGAATGTGATTAGGTATACTTAATCACTGCTATATAATTCAAAATGAGTTTTCAAACATACAGCATAAGAAATCTTTTAAAAAATAAGAACATCAGTGACGAAATAGCAATCAAATATGTTAATGCTAAAAAAGAAAAAATTATATGCAATTCTGCTTTCTTAAACATACTCCTTGAACACTATAAACAGGTATTCAAGCATAGGCAAATAATATCTGCAGCCTTTTTCGTTATAGGAGAAACAGTATTTAATTATGCAGAAAAAATATGTCTTATAAAACGATTAAATATGCATGATTTATCAAAATTATCAGTAAAAGAAGCTATAGGTTATACCTTAAAATTCTTTTCTACTGAAGGTCTTAAAGATGAAAAAGACAAAAAAATTTGGGAAAATGCATTAGATCATCATTATAAAAATAATGATCATCACCCTGAATACTATTCAGGTAAAAACATGGAAAAATATGCTTTAATTGAAAGTGTATTTGATATGATAGCCTGTCATATAGAAAAAGATTTGAAAATTAAAAATATAACTGTGAATGATATTTTAAACGGAGAAATTACCTTTCATGAAATGTTAAACATTAATCCAAATTTCTTTAGTAGATACACTATCGAAGACAGAGAAAAAGTAAATTTTTATCTTGCTTCGTGGAAAAGTATTCTAAGTCAGCAATAAAAAATGCTTAAAATAAAAAAATATATTATTACAAATTCTGTAAATAAAAAAACAAAAACACAAATCACAAACATTAAATATACAAGTTTTACGATATCTTTACTGGCTATATATTTGTTTTTTACTTACTGTATCATATATGAACTTATGCATATTGTAATATTATGTCCTTTTTTATATATCATATATAACCTTATACATATTATATTATTTCTGTTTTTGCATCATAGTATACTTGTTTCCGATACTACTTTGTGATACAGCTAACATAACCAGTTTCCGATACTACTTTGTGATACAGCTAACATAACCAGTTTCCGATACTACTTTGTGATACAGCTAACATAACCAATCTTAACTTTACATCTGATTACATATAACTTCAAAATGCCTTTGCCATCCTATTATTTCAATCAAGACTTAGGTTATTCTGATCAAGTCTTACAACAAATATCTGTACTGTTAGGTACAGACTGGATGAAACTAGGTATTTATCTAGGCATACCTGATCACCGTTTAGAAAATATTTTTAAGTCTAAAAAACCATGCGAAATGGCATTAGAAATGTTAAAAAAATGGTGGAGAAATGTTCCTCCATACAAGAGATGGGAGGAACTAGAAACAAGTTTTCTGGAAACTAGCAGAAGAGACTTAATAGAATTCACTCAAAAATATTTTGGCGAAAAATTATTGGAAAATTACCATACTGATTCCACTGCTATATATCTTTTCTTGAGCAAATTGAGCGAAAAAATACCATCAGACTGGAAATATATCGCTATTTATTTAAACATATCATATAAAGATATAAAAAATATTTCTTATGAACCTGAACGTGACTTAACTCAATATGCCTTCCAAGTGCTAAAAATGTGGCAAACATCTAAATACAGTGCAACTCACCATCTCATAAAAGCTCTGTCTGACATGAACAGAAAAGATGGTTTGAAAATTATCTTCGATGAATTCGATAAAAGAACAGGAAGTGAACAAGCAGGCTTTAATTAAAATGTTAAAATATCTTTGTGATAAGCTTTAATAACTACAATACAGTTAGTCATAACAATTTATTAGTTATAATATATTATCATGTTATCTGATTATAAGATTGCTTTAAATATCTTGTGATAAGCTTAAATAACTAAATATTATAATAAATAATACAGCAACAATAGTAACAACTGTCATAGTTATAATTTTTTATCATATTGTCATCTAATCATAAGATTGCTTAAAATATCTTTATGATAACCTTAGATAACTGTATATCATAACTAGTGATATAACAGTTGTAACAACTTACTATTATCATAATATAATATTGTTATCTGTTTATAACTGCTTTTAATATAGTTGTGATAAGCTAAGATTGTAATAACTTGATATAGTTATAATTTTTTATCACATTGTCATCTAATCATAAGATTGCTTATGATGATCTTAAATAACTATATATCATAACTAGTGATATAACAATTGTAACAACTTACTATTATCATAACATAATATTGTTATCTGTTTTGTTATCTGTTTATAACTGCTTTTAATATAGTTGTGATAAGCTAAGATTGTAATAACTTGATATAGTTATAATTTTTTATCACATTGTCATCTAATCATAAGATTGCTTATGATGATCTTAAATAACTATATATCATAACTAGTGATATAACAATTGTAACAACTTACTATTATCATAACATAATATTGTTATCTGTTTATAACTGCTTTTAATATAGTTGTGATAAGCTGAGAACTAAATAACTATATATCATATAACAAGTAGTATAGCAATAATCATAAGTACTTAGTATTATACATACTATAGTTATAACATTATATTGTATTATCGCTTTAAATATCGCTGAAATAAGCTTAGATAACTATATCATAACAAGTCATTAAACAAGTCATAAGTACTTAGTATAGTTATAACTTCATATTATTACTGATATTAGTTATAACTTCATATTATTACTGATATCTTTATATATCAATATCAACAAAAATGGCATATTCACACGAGTCTTATTATGTAACACTTACGGATAACAGAAATACAGCATTAATAACACCATGCAATACTCCTGTTACCACGCCTGATATAAATCCTATAAGTAAACCTGTGATATATTATATAAAAAATACAGAAAGAGCGATTGAACCAACAAGATCAACTAAAGAATCTGCAGGATTTGATTTATACAGTGCTTATGATTATATTATTCCTGCTAAAGAAAGAATGTTGGTGAAAACTGATTTAACGCTTGCTATACCTCCAGGATGCTATGGTCGCATAGCACCTAAATCAGGTCTTGCAGTTCATCATTTTATTGATGTTGGTGCAGGAGTAATAGATGGAGACTATAGAGGCACTGTTGCCGTCCTACTGTTCAATTTTGGTAATAAAAACTTTGAAATAAAACATGGAGATCAAATAGCTCAAATCATCATAGAAAGAATTTGCATCCCTCACCTTGAAGAAGTATCTATTCTTAATGTAACTGAAAGAAACAAAAGAGGATTCGGATCAGGGAAAGAAAAAACAACTAATGAAACTGAAGAAAAACCAGTTGAAAAAATGGATGAAGAACCATCAAGAGAAAACCCTGTCAATGAAGAGGCTGCAGATGAAGAACAATTCTTTGATGCAGTTGAAGAACAAGCCTATGAAGAAAAATCAAATTAAGAATCAGCAAAAGAAAAAACGAGTCGATGCAGTTAAAGAACAAGCCTATGATGAAAAAGCATTAAAAATAAAAAAAAATCAACATCATATAAACCATTAATAAAATCAATGAAATGCCCTCCATCTCTCGATGTGAAATTATCCCTAATAAAAAAATTAAATAAAATCGAGTTATGTTTTTTATGCATACAATATAACAAACAAAATATCCTTGGGATAAACTAAAAAATCACACAATCTCTATGATAAACTAAAAAATCATACAACCAAAAAAAACATAATGGACAACAAAGCAAAAGTAGATGAATGCTTGCTTTATATTTTACAAGATTCTGATTACAATGATCATTCACCTCGAAATAATATTTTTCCATATGAAAACACTAAAATAATTACTTTTATTTTAAAAAATGAAATAGCAGAACTTTTTTTAAATAAATGGAAAAACGATGAAGTTCAAACTTCTTCACTTTTAAATGAAGTAATAAAAAACTTAAAAAAATTAATCAATGTCATGTATTACACAGATCACTTTGGAGTTAAATGGCAAACCCGAGATAATTCAAGATACAGCAAGATTTCAATAATATTCCATGGAAATAGTCGTATCAATGAAACTACTACAGTACTTAAGTCTAAAGAATATAAAAATTTTATCCAGTCATTGAAATCTGCGAATATACTATTTTTAGATCAAACAATCACTTTCAGAAGTCAATTTCAAAGTATACTAGAACACATATGTAACTCATTCTCTGCCACTCTGTTCATAAATGATGACTTAATTCTTTATTTTCCCGGCTGGAGACATATAAATGAATCAATACCAGCAGAAATTTATGATTTAGATCGTCTTTGGTATCCACTCTCTGTGTAACACGGTTGCTAAGGTATGCGCTACAAATCGAGTAAACACTCGTTACTAAGTGTAGCTATGACAACATAACGTAGCAACATAATTCATTGCGTCAAAAAAATGGCTGACAACGAAACTATAATGAATAACATTGAATCATCAACCTCAGAAGATGAAACAAGTTCAGAAGAAAGTCATCATCGGTATGAAACCAATTTCACAGTGCGAGCACATAGTTACACGGATCAAGGTGAAGTGAAAACGTGTTTGCGAGGATGTTATAACATTTCCTACAATCTCGATTTAGTTGTTATGTACGATGACGTGCCGCACGAAGACAACACACTCGTATACTTGGATGTAAAAGAAGAACAAAAGATCGAAATTTTCGAAGAAGAATGGACAGAACTCTCATCTAAAATGGATCAAATAAAACATCTGTTTAGTTCAAACGTTAACATGAACTCTAAAATTGAAATAGAAGGTTTCACTGTCACCAAATTAAACTGGGATACGTTACTGTTCGCATCAAAGAACATTGAAAGCCACTTCATGTTAAAACCAAATCAGTTAGATAAACTGAATACTGCGATGGAAGACATTCAAGACAAAGAACTTTTTGACTATCTTGATATACTGTACATTTTAGAAGAAGAATAAGAAAAACAGAATCCTAAAGGTAAAACACACTTCTTAATGTCTCTGAATGATATAAATGTCTCTGTGAATGCACACTTCTTAATAGTCTTAAAGTACAGTCAATAAAAAAAATGGGAAACAAACCTGTTTTAGGATATACTAGATATGATTCCAATACATTTCCTCTAAGCAAAGAAAAAACTAACGCTGTAGGATTTAATTTATATAGTGCTTTCAGTTATATAATTCCAGCCAAAGAAAAATGTTTAATTGAAACAGGCATCAAAGTTGCTGTCCCTACTGGGTATTATGCACGTATAGCACCATTAAGTGGGCATAGGTTTAAGTATACAAATGTTAAGGCAGGAATCATAGACAATGATTACAGAGGACAAATTCATATCCTTTTTTTAAATTTTGGTGAAAAAGAATATAAAATAAATTGTGGAGATCCGATTGCACAACTTGTGTTGGAAAAAATATATAATATTACATTAAAAGAATCTAACAAACTCAAAGATACTCCTTATTCGAAAATATGTTTCCAATTAAGACACAGCAAAATATATGAACAATGGCGTAAAGAAACACATATGTCCTAATGATATGATTTTATAATAATACTTAACTCTGTTCTATTACATTATTATAATAAAATGTATTATATCCAAACAACTTGTTTCACTTCATTTTTATTTTCACTTATAGACAGCATAATACTTCAATCAAAGTGTCAAATGATCTGTACATCACATATTTTATTTATCATCGTAATACAAGAATTGCTTTAAATCCAATGAAAATGAAAATCTACCGTTTCAATTGTAAACTAATGCTGTAAATTCCTCTAATAACTCAGCAAATGTTCTTTGCTGATATCAATGAAACATAACAAAAAAATAAAGGAGAAAAAACTCTGTCCCTAAATCACTCAAACTGTTGAAAAAAATCTATATCCTCTTAAACTGAATGTCTATTTGTTCATAGACTTAAAGGTGTAACACCACATTTATGATTTCACTGCTGAGGTGGAGTATATAAGGAACGCAATGTCTGGGGTTAATTAAAGAGGTCTAGCCCTCATGTCACGAACCTCCACGCCTGAAGCTCCAGGTACTAGCTTCAGTGTGAACAAAATCACGACTATTCGTGCGAGCTTGTTAACTTAGAACGGCTGATGCTCCCATTGTTGGTTGATGCGTGTATGCTCCCATCAGTTGGTTGAAGCACCATACATAATAGTCCTCCTGTTTCAGTAACGTCATTCCTTAGAGAGCTGATCTGAAATTGAATGTATCTCTCAATCCTCCTCCTTCAATCCTCCTTCAATCCTCCTTTACTATTTCCAAAATAATCCTATTATCCAAAATAATAGGTATTTTCTGGATATTCAAAAAATATAGGTCTTCTTTGGATATTTTTTTAGAAATATCCAAAGAAGACCTATATATATACTACTTATATGGTAGTGTAACATATCAAAAGAAAGGTCTTGGTGCCCCCCTTGTGGATCCAATTAGAACTAACCCCCCCCCCCCCGTATAAGACGCGCCTTATACGCAGGAGATTACGGTAGTATTAGCCTATTTATGGTGGGGCGAGCAAATTGAGAGGGGGGCATTTATTTTCAGGGTATACATATAGGCCTATTATTGGGGTAGGGTAGGGCCTAAATATTTTTAGGGTAGGCCTATTCTTACTAGCCACTCTCGTAGCCCTACCAAAGTAGAACGGCCAACCCGTGACACAGACGAAACTCAGATTTGTTACTTTGGGTGACCAAATTATGGCCCTGCTATGGCCATATTGCATCTCACAGTAGGTAATATGGCCATGTGTGCAAAATTCTAAAACATGAAATTATGAAAATAATGCATAGATATAATTCCGAAAAGAATAAATTCCCCAGGGGATATCTAAGCTACTTCAATATTACAAAAGATTCCGATAAAATAATGAAAGAAAAACTTTGAATAATAGCAGCATTTCTTTAATATGGGTATATCAGTTGCAGTTGTAGGGTAGGAAGGGGTAAGATGCCCTTTGGGGTAAAAGTACCTTTAGCCCTCATGTCTAAGGTAGTGGTTGTATACACCCATTTAACACTTGGAAGTAAAGATTACCTCAAGGAGACCTCTTTTGTAGGTTTTCATTATGATTGGAGGAGAAATAGTCGACTTATCAGACATTCAATATTTTATAATTGTTAAGATCATCATGTTCATTTTAAGATAATTAGAAATAGGCCTAAAATGGTCCTGAAATGTGCATGGTTTGTTGGAAAGCAAGTTAAAAGGGTTAAAAACATTAGCTCAGGTGCTATAAGGTAAAGGAGTTAAGAGTAGGCAATAAAGATACATTTTATTCACCTTCCCTTTTATTCCAACAGCTACATGGGCTTTTTATGTAAACATTATCTTAGCATCAGATTCATGGGCCTTTTGGCCCATCTGTGTGGGCCTTTTACCCCAGCCTTGCGACGTCCGGGGTAAAATGCCCCGCTTTTTGTCAGACGTTGAAATGGAATCTTCCATGAGGCTAGGCTGACAACCTATTCCACAATTATTATACCTTGTTCCATCCCTTGATTATTGTGGAAAATATGCATCATTTGGGAATTATTTTCTTAGAACTAGCTCATTTACATTTCACCTTATCCTACCCTGTCATTCCTTGAACTTCAATATGAAATATCTAAAGCGTTACTTTAGGTTATTTACGATGTCCAAATCTTAGTTGTAGCTTATGAAGATTATTTTTAGTATCTTTTCTAATGATAAGAATTTGAATTGAGCATTTATTCCAATTATGATGCTCTTTTATGTGAATGGGGGCCATTTACCCCAAAGGCTGTGGGCCTTTTACCCCAGCCCCTAGATGATGGGGTAACAGGCCCACTTTTTTTCACACATGCTTTATCGTAAAATTCTATAAGGCAGGTCTGACAAGCTTTGGCACATGGAGAACATGTTATTCCATCCTTTGATTAATGTATAAGATATTCCGTAAGCAGCAATAAATTCCTTAGAAATTACACAGTTGTAAAATTAAGGGCATCTTACCCCACCCTACCCTATATCAATTGCATTGCTCCTAAGTACATTTTTTGTGTAGGTCCTACAGCATTGAGAAATGACCCAGCATCGTGGTTTATTTACAAAATACAAAATGGAGAGATTTAATACAAATGTCCTAGGTATATTTGTGACCCCTGTGCTAGAAATAGAACTGGGAAATGGAGGGTGTTATGATGGTAGGCTCACATTTTTAGGTTTCTATGCCTATATGCCTCTGCCCAGGTAGCAAGGATACATCGGGCCAATGTCGGCTTATATTGGGCCAATGTCGGCTTATATTGGGCCAATGTCGGCTTATATTGGGCCAAGCATGGCTAAATGCTCCATTGTTGATTGGGTGGGTCCTGAGCTGCTGCAGCTGGTTTCCACACACTCACTCATCAGTATGGTGCGCCTTCTAGTGGGTATCTGTGAAATGTGCAAGGAGGGTCGCCTCGGAACGGAACATGACTGACATCTTGTGGGTATTTTGGGTTTTAGATGGTGTGGGGTGGTCAGTGTGGGGGGGGGGTGAAAGCATCTCAACCTTTTTACAATTAATATAATTGAATTACCCCTGATTATAACGAACTTTTTCAGGCTTAAATCTAGGTGTTTGTTGAAGCCAATCGCTATTGTACACCTCCCTGTATGATGCTCATCAAACATCGATAGTACGTGTTATTATGATCCATTAGTAGGTAACCCTGTATTTTCCTGTAAACAGGTGTATCCCATTTGTTTAGCATTGTTTTAGGTCCATACCGCTCCTAGTCTGCTCATAATTATCATCCCTGGGTGGTTTTGAATGATGATAAAGAATATTTAGATGGCCGTGCTAAATGATATTTTAAATACTGTTTAGAGTTCAATTAATGGTCGGTCGAGTTAAGAGGTTTTTGTTACAGAGTATATTTCAGATATCCTTTTGAACAATTGTATTTGATCGAGTTGGTTACAAAAGACGTTAGACTACCGATACTGTGACTAATTTTTGGGATGATGAAAGGTAGATTCTGTATTTATAACAATACATATGGATAATATTATTTCCTGATTTAAAAAATCTTAAAAAAAAAACAACAATGAACATTTGGTTTGTTTTTGGGGGACTAGCAATCAAGGCCTACACGGCCCACCTCCATCCTAAATCTCTTTTATTAGAAAACTGCTATTATTACCATTCAATATGTTCACGAAGGAGAGGGGTGGATGCGTGAGATGTCAGTCTATAGTATGGAATCAATAACCAGTGAAGCATCTCAGCTTGGCTCAGACCAGTGACTCAAGTAGGTCACTCTGTGAGTTCATACCACCTGCAGCTGAGAGGTGAATGCATGTTTCAGGTACACCTTGGTACGGTCATGTATTGACCTCCATATTGGAAGCCGATTGGATTATCCATTCCTAGGAGGACTAACTTATCGGAATATTCAATTTGTGTTTCAATTTTGTGTTGGACAGGTGGTGTTTGATATAGGCCTCCAGATGCTGAGCATTGCATTGCCGTTCTATGGGGCAGGGATTGTGTAGATGGATATTTAATGGCGTATCTAACAGATCATAACGTCGACACTGATTGCTATTCACAATCGAAAGGAAATCATTTTCATTTAATAGGTAGGTTGGATGTGTGGGGTGATTTTCAAATGCACCAGGTTCATGGCCTGTTTATAGGCCTATACTGTGTTCTATATAGCAGTTCTTTGATCATTCCTGGTGAGACCATATTGAATACAATTCTTAAGGGTTCAGATCGGCCTACATAACTGTCCCTGAGATTAGATGCTCGGTTAGCATCTTTTTTTTTTGCCCAGTAGGCCATTATATACTAAATTCACATGTTATGCACATTTGTTTCTGGATTTCAGAAGGGATGCATACCATTGGGGTAAGAGGAGGCAAGCTGAAGAGCCGTCACTATATGGTATGTTATCTCCATTAGGCTTCATGAAGCCAGATCATATACATGTAGATTGCTGCATCCATAAACTGTGCTTAACTTTGCATATCAGCTAGTCATTTCTCAGACCCTTAGGGAGTGGTCATTATTATCAACAGGGGGGTGGTGGGTTTTCACGCAGACGCGGGAGAATTTTTTACGCCCCCCTCGGCGGCAGTGTTTGCACGCCTCTGGCATGGAGAATTTTCACACCCTCATTGATCTGTAGTAGCGCGCATGCTTTTTTGCTCTAAAAGGAGGGTAATCTTTTTTTAGCCCCCACTCAAGAGGAGTCAAAATTTTTTTAGCTTCCCCCCCTGGGAGGGGTCTGAATTCTTTCTGCCCCCCCCCTCAAACCCACCCCAGCCCCCCCCCCTGTTGATAAATAATGACCACTCCCTTAAGGGCCGAGTAATTTATTGTCAGGTGGGGGGGGGGACTTGTTAGATATAGGAGGGGGTCATTTTGAAGAAAAAAATCTGTTGGTGGGAGGCCAAACCCAATAAACCTTCACACTGGGGTACGTGGGGGGTCAAAACTAATTTTGGACAATCCAAATACTCACGGTCATTTTGCAAATTCAGTTCTTAGTGGGGAGGGAGGCACAATACTTTTCTTCATAGTGGTGTTGGGGGGGGGAGGGTCGGAATCAAATCTGCCGATTCAGTAAAATCCATCAACCCTCCCCCCAGCTGGCAATAAATGACACGACCCCTATGTGTGGCCTACTCCTAGTACGATTTGGAGTGGCCATGGAGTTTCTTTGGAGTTTACACCACGATTTGGTGAGGGTCCACTCGTAGAAAATGACTTTCAGTGTAGGCAGAAACACAATGACAACTGGAGAAATTACTTACTGTGGTTGTATTATAACGTAGCTGTTTCAAGCAGTTGAATTATTATTTTGAATTTGAAATCAGATTCAATAAATGGAATTGAACTGTGAGTGGCATATAGAACAGTTGCATTTCTTCAGGGAAATGTATGGAACCAAGTAGGCACGCTATCAGTTAAGATTTCGATCTAGAGCAGCTACTGTTTAGCATTGTCTGACTTTGAAATGTCTTTCTTTATGTAAATGGGCCTTCATCTGATTAATAAATGTAATATGCTATCATCATCAGTCCACTAGCAGAGGCGTAGGAAGCAAATCTTCATTGGGGGGGGGGCCCAGCGAGGGCCCCATCGCAGCGACCTAGAATTGTTGGCTCAAGCGAGACACCCCTCATACATATATGTACATG
Source organism: Acholoe squamosa (assembly GCA_949317995.1). Lineage (NCBI taxonomy): Eukaryota > Metazoa > Annelida > Polychaeta > Phyllodocida > Polynoidae > Acholoe > Acholoe squamosa. Next base: position 59,604,778 of record OX439043.1, read on the forward strand.
GAATTTGTTTAGAAAGGTAATTTCTAGTCAATTTTGCATCTGACTTTAGGCTCAGGCCCCCATTTTTCCTATCCTATCACCATATCAATCTAATTTGAGATGCAAAGTTTTACCTTCTTTTCCATTTTGTTATGAGTTTGTAGCAAATTTTTTTTTGGGGGGGGGGCCCAGACATACTTGGGCCCCACCTCCTTTGTGATTGGGGGGGGGGCCCAGGCCCCCCTGCCCCCCCCTTTTCCTACGCCCCTGACTAGTTCTAATAGTAATATACTGTTAAAGGCTCCTATTTCTATTGGTTAGTTAGATAAGTGGCAAATGCTGAAAAAGTTGGTTGGTAGTCCATGCGATGAGCAATTCTCACAGTAGAATGCATTAAATTGATGTTGAATAGTATCAATTGTGATGTTACTTTCTTATTTCTCCTTTTTTCAGATCATTTTCCTCTTTGGATTGTCAAGTATTTCATTGATGGTCCTGATCCAGAACTGGCAAGGCTGCAAAAGTCGAGTTTTGTCTCTACCTTCAACAACCTGCTCTGACATCCATGTCAAGGGAGGTACAACACAACCACCATTGAACATTAACAAAAACAGAACTAGCAACATTAGTCAAACTATTGGGATACTGAAAGCAGCACAACAGAAACATTCTGCTGCACAGGTCTTTTCCAATGTGCGCAAATCGCCAAACAATAGCACACATCAACCTCAACAGAAATCTTCTTCCAATATAAACCAAAAGGCCGCCACAATTCCCCGCAACTCATATCAAATGCCAAATAAAACCAAGGCAAATATAAAGGTTGTGTTTGAAGCAAAAAGTAATGTTCTACCCAACTACCATCATGTATCTAAAGATGTTCTTCCTAATATTACTCTGATGGTTAGGGCAGCAGCCAGCCCACACTTCCTCACAAGATTCTACTGCATGTATTTCCGCACAGTCAGCATATTTTGGCCTTTCTCGTATGGCAGTATGGCACTGGTATTGGATGCTGAATCTACTGCTGACCATGCACTTGGTGACAAAGTCATTGAACAAATGCATAAATTCCGTCCTCAAGTTCCTGTTAGGGTTCACTACAAAAAACCACCAAAGCTGGCAATATTTTCCCCTGTAGGCAATGGGAGAGGACAGGGATACAATAGGCAACTATGGAGTACATTCTTTGCAGATAAATATACTGACGACCCACTCATAGCCTATATGGATACAGATATACAAATTGTGACACCCATCACAAGAAACATTATGTTTCATGGAAACAAGCCCAAGGTCTTTGGAGAGGGGACAAAACTTGGATGGATAAGAGGATGGGAGAAAAGTACATTTGAAGCCATTGGGCTACCTATGGTATCCAACTTCATGATAACATTTCCACAATTGATCTATAGAGACACTTACACAAAGTGCAGAAATTTCATTCTAAACAGATTGAAAACTGATGATTTTGAGGTTGCATTTTCAAAATTCTTTCATGCTGGTTCAATAATAGCGCCAATTAATATAATCATGAGCTATGCCTGGTTCCACGAGTATGATCGATATGACTGGCATATAAAGACAAAGAATTTACTATTGAGCAATCACCCTCTACCACCACCAAATAAAATACGTCCTCGAGATATCATACCATCCATAGTAGGAGTTGCTCATATCAGTGACAAAAAGGCATTCAATTCAGACCTTATGATTCCTGGCTATTGTATGTCAGTTAAAGCCACTGGGAGATCAGTGCCAGGGTGTAGGGATATCACACATAGTTTAGATTTGTTGTGTGATTACTGGGAGTCTTTCTTTCACTATCCTTGGCCAGCAGCTGACATATGGTGCAAGGCAGGCACCATGCACAAATGCTGTCATGAGGCAATGGTGGAACACTACAAAGATGTTGCTGTATTAGCAAAAAATAATGTATTTACATTCAAAAAGGAAGATGTTTATCTAGTGGATAAATTTGCCAAAGAGATGAATGTCACTTGTCCTCGGGTATCTTTGCCATGATACCTCAAATGTCAATCCAGATTCACAGAAGATGTGCTCATTACTTCATATGTGACCCATCCTTACAAAATGGTACGCACATCCAAAATGTTTAGTTATTGGCATATTCATTTACAGCTCATCAAGAGCTTTCATTTGGTATATAACACTTGCATATTTAAACCAGGTGGTCCACTATGGATCTTCCATCGGTAAATTCAGTTCGATGAATTAAAAATCGATTAAACTGAGGTAATTGACATATTAAACATATGATAATTTATGAATCCTATGTAATTCCTATGTAATTCTATATATCCAAGAACACTATGGCTATGTCTATCAGGCATTTGAAGCTTAAATTCCGTTTAGTAAGCAAGAATCCTGAAAAATATCTACCCATAGGTTAGAAAAATGCTAAAATATCAATTTAAAAAAATCTGATATTTTTAACACTATACCACTTGAGAAGCCTATATCTAGGCTTCTAAATGTGCGACTTCAGTACCATTTTGTTAGGATGGGTCACATATATGAATGTTATATATGAAGTTCTACATAGAACTTTCACCCAAAACTTTCACCCTAATTATTGTTCTCTATTCTGTATAGAACAGCATAGGGAAGGCCATTCTCAGCAGTAGTGTGACAAAACTGGATCTCATTCTTCAGGATTGCGCTCCTCATCTAACTGCCCCTTATGACTGTTCATTACATAGATTATGAGTGTAGTTGTGGTGTGATTTCTTTTGCTGTTCCTCATCAGAGATCACATCATAACTGTTGTGATCCACTTATGACTCATAGAATGCAAGTCACAAGTGGGTCACAAGTCATAAGTGATTCAAAAGTCACAAGTTATTGAGTCATAAGTCACAAGGTAATGATTAAGACTTGCCCACTCAAATTATAGATAATCAAAGTTCCACCACTGATTATGCTGTAGTTCACCCATTGTTACTTGTATAAATGTTCTCCTTGATTTATGTTTTGGTAAACTGGCACCACAAGGACTGATTCTACATGTATTCCTTTTGAAACAAAAGATGTGACCAGAAGTGGAAGAAACCTATTCCATGCCCTTTAAAACATTACAAGCTAGAATTGAAAAATGAATAATGGTGGGCAAATATGGAACAGGATGAAAACCTTTAACTATGATAAAAAAAATATCCATATCCTCACAAGCATCCAATAGTTGTGGGTCAAAAGTCATGAGTCACAACTTTTAATTCTGCCGGTAGGAAAAGTCATGTTCCGAGGCATGTATTTCAAGGTCTGATAATCATTGAGTTATTGCAGATTGAATGTTATTTCCCCATGTTCCTATCATCAGGGAATGATTGGTAATGTTAATTGATTTGATTTGAATGAGTTTTCCCAATATTATTCAGTTTTGAAAAGTTATTTCACCCTCAGGGTGTGCTCACAGCCTTTTGTGGTTTTTGGGGTTATAGGGGTTTGTGACTTGTGGCTCACTAAAGTCACAAATTTTGAGGAACAAGTTTTGCAAAGTCACAGGAGTTGAGGAACAGGTTTTGGATCATAAAGAATCATTAGGAAATCATATCTCATGAGGAATGCAATCCAGGAGGTTAGACTGCATCACTCTTGACTCCATCTTATGCGATACAATATAACTTACTGCTCGTGAGGAAACTGGCCTTTTTGGGCAGATTATCGTGAACCTCTGTCCATGTATTTTCCTGTGAACAGCCAAGCATAATGAGGTATAGTCATGGGTTGTGTTCAGTCTAAGTGAGTCCCCATTGGGGGTACCACTTGGATATCTGGAAACTTGAGGATAGGGAAGATCCAATCATCCTTATTCATTGGCACTAGCTCTCTCTCCCTCTCACTACATAGTTGCGAGGATACATCATAAGTGAAAGCTGGCAATTATATTCGTATTACTGATTGTAACAATTGGACACCTCACTTGGGCACTCGGTTGCTGAATTTTTATGTGGACTTAAATGACTTACCATCAGCCATGGATCCTGTTAATCATATTTCCTGGAGTCATAATGTTATTTTGGAAACATAGTGGAACTGTGGTTGAGAAATGATGTGGTGTTTAAAGCTGGAATTGCTGAATGATTACTGAAGCATTGGAGATTGAAAACTGAGAATTGGAGTCAATAAAACCCTTGGAGATGAATTACCCATTCGTGTCTTCTTTCCCAAATGGGCTGTGGGACCTAGACATGGCTGTGCCACTTGATGCTAGCTAAAGATTCCCCTAATCTAGTCATTTAAGCAGGAGTGGAGGTTTGAAAGAAGATTATTAATTTAATGGTGGAAATCCAGACTGGTAACTATCTTTGACGATTTTCCAGGACTCGACATTAGTACATAAAACCCTTCTTTCCCCTCTGCCTGTAATAGCCCAACAAGTGCAATCTTTTGGCCACCTAATGTTGTATTTTGTACCTATTACCACAACCACCTGTCGCCGCTCATGCTCAAACTCCCCATTGGACTCTATATTATGTTTTAGTCGACTCTGACTCGACCACTAGATATTTTGGTACCTGCTTATATGGAGCACCCAAGACTTCTTTCAGCTGACATAGATTTAGTATTTAATTGTACCTGATCAACTACAATAGCTAAACCTTGGAGTTGCCACATGCATTACTCGTAAATTGTTAATATAACCTATGATAGATGGGTGGTCGACATAAGGTATATATATAATATATATATATATATATATATATATATATATATATATATATATATATATATATATTCCACGATTTCTGGCTTACTGGGTGCTTTTTGGTGGCTATTCCCATCCACATATCTGTCGATATTGCACACTCTGTAGGCTGTAACATCAATTTTGGATAACCTGTGCCCGGTGCGGGTTATCCATGGATAACCTGTGACCTGTCCAGGTTATCCATTCCCCTCCATGTGATATGTTACATGTTAAAACCCATGAAATATTCCAGGCCAGGGTAGGGATGGAACCTGCAGTCTCACATCCCAAATCCAACTCCCTATGCACTGCGCCACAGGGACTGACGAGAGGTGGTTGGCTAGAACTAAACCAAACAAAGGAGGCCTAGTGTGTGTTAGCAAAGGCTAATAACACTCGGCCTACGGCCTAATGTCATTATCCTTCACTAACACACACTCGTCATGAATTATCCATTGGTTACTTGTTCAATATACATGACACTGTACCAACATGCATAGTGGTTGAGTCAGGGCCGACTTACACTATGCATAAAGTGGAGAATTGCCGAGTATTGGCATTCTTATAAGAATAATAATTCACCCTAACAGCATATCATTTTTTTAAAATTACATTGTCTATTTAGATAATAGATATTAGTGGCATCTGTCAAGATTTTCGTAGGTATGACATTCACATGTGGCCATTATCATTTTTGGTTCCGAATGATCCCTAAATGTGCGTGTGTATGCTTATACATACATGTATATCATATTTACACATGCATAAACCTGGCAAATCTATTTAATAATTAGGAGCTTTTTATTGTTTTCCTCTCTCTCTCTCTCTCTCTCTCTCTCTCTCTCTCTCTCTCTCTCTCTCTCTCTCTCTCTCTCTCTCTCTCTCAGAGTCACCACAATTTGTCTCCTTTCTCTCTACGATTTCACACTTTCATTTTGCACATTCATTTCGACAATCAATTCTTGGCAGATTCCCTCCTACCGTAGTACCTCGCATATGAGGTGCATCTTATACTCAAGGATAAATTCCTAATGAGCTTATCACTGAATTAGTCAAAGTTATGGGTGCGCATTAGTATAGGCGATACAATAGAATAGTACTAGACAGCTCAAAATCAAGCTCAAGTAGACCTTATAGCGTCTCCTTCAACTCAGGGTGCACCTTATACGCGGAGCGCACCTAGGCCTATGCAAAGTATTACGGGATTTTACCCCGATTTTACCGTAGTGACTTTTACCAACCCCTGTGTCGCCAATACACCTCCCAGCACACCTCCCGGGGCACACTTGCAGTGTCAAATGAGCTACAGGGTGGGGGGGGGGGCTATGTCAGGTTTGCTATAGCCTACCTATTACTTGTGAATATATAGCCCAGAGTATGGAATTGGTAAACTGGCGTCATCTCATGATATAAGGCATTGAACCCGGATAGCAAAACAGATATATTTATTGGTCCATATTTCAATTATAACATGTGTCTGAGTAACTGATGCATATCTAGGTGACTATTCAGGTTAATGCATGCGCATCTCATCATTCATCATGGTCTGTTGTGTTTGCCCATGTGTGGTCAGTATCTAGGTTAGTTCAACCATGAGCCAGACACATGAGTTTGACAATACACTGCGGGAAAAGGTGTTTAGATTTTGAACATGTTTAGCTCTGAACATGTTTAAAGTCTAAACATTTGTTGGATAAGATGAAATTAAACGATTTTGATGTAAACATCTAGATTTTTATGCTAAACGCGTTTGTGAATTTCCATTTTGCAAACAAATATGTGGCGCGTTTTTCATAGCATGACAACCATACACATGATTTCAAGTGATAGTACATGAACATGTATGATGCTAAATGTTATATTTCTTAACGCTTTCAACATTCAAAAAAGGTACGTCTTTACAAATGTTCTTCTTCAAAGATTCTTTTGCCCAAACCCTATACAAATATAACATATATGTTTTTCTAGCCAAGTGGGCAGCCTCCACCACTCAGGGACTGCCATGCGATGGCCTCAGAACGCCCTCTAGAGCAAACTGGGCCTATTATGTGTGATCATAGAGTATATATATATATAGAATAGAGTCTAAGCTAAAATCCGTCTGTATACTACAAGGGTCTTAATGGCCATTTTCACACCCCTACATCTGAGAAATATACACCAGGACTGTCAGTTTTATTGCCCTGACACCCACTGGGCCAGAGAGCCTTTGAAGACCATGTTACCACCAGAAATTAGACATATTAAGGGCCACTTTCTGAGAACCCCCATCAGACCCCATGGCCTACTTGAAAGAGTAGAAAACAGACAGGAAACTTTCACTTCTATCTCAGAGTTTGATGTGTGAAGTTGACATTCATTGAAGTCTGTCTGCAGATTGTTAAAAAAAAACAAGGTTCCCAAACATATGCACTTCTTCATGATAACTTCAAGGACACAGGTGCAGCAAGCATACAAACTTGATAAGTACAAATTGATAAGATGCCTTTATACTTTATTTGCACTTCATTGGTATAAGTCTCAACTGTACCCCTTTCAGACTAAGTGATAGGCTTTATCATTTACTTTGGGTTGGATTTTTAGTCATAGCGGTACTTTTGGTGCAATATGTTTATTTTATTTTTTGAAATAATTTTCTTTGTGCTCCATGGACATGTTACTGAACTGTCCCTCAAAATGCAGTCACACAACTATATGTATGTGGGTCCCTTCACCATCTCTTTGTAAATGAATATATCCCCTCATTAAATATGCATCTACAGCCCCATCCAGGCCTGGAGGAGCTGCTCAGCCCCCCTCTGGTGAGCAGCTCCTTTACAACTTGGGGGCACTTTTCCCCTGCTGTGACATTTACTGACCATGTCTAAACGAAAATAAGCTGGTCCCAGATACCCCCATAGGTGCCCCCTTGTTATCCCTCCCCTCTCTGAAGTCCTCCTTTGTGTGATTCATGGTTCATCTACCCTAGCCTGTGAGTATATAAAAGGGCTGTGGGGGACTTGGCAAGTGCTATATATCAACCAAACATGGGATCCGCCAATACAGAGGTAGGATTTTCAATTATCATTACATCGTAGCTACAGATCTACCGGGGTTGTTCATGCAATATCACTTGAGTTAGGTTTTTAAACTTTCACACACCTTGACAATGGTTGTGTTACCAGGTGTTTATCTTAAATTTTGAAATTGGGGAACTTGTACTTTTCCCCTATCAATGTGTAGGATTTATTATATTTCAGAAGAGATGGACTCAGCGTGCATTTATCAAGTTGAGCTGCCGCTATATGGTATGTTACCTTATATGCCTTGACCTTTTTAGCATGAAGATATAAATGAGTGTCAAAAGATGGTGAAATGACCTGTGCATTAAGCAATGTTATCTCCTAACCCATCTTTAAGCTGCGTGGAGAGTTCAATAAGGAATCAAGCAGCGAGTAGTATATGGAAAAGTTACACTTCTCAAGGCAATGTGATGCAATATATAACATTTTGTCGAATAATATTTATGTAGGGCCTACAATATAATCCAGAAGAGACTAACCTTTGGATGAGTGATATATATACACATACATCTGTACCGTCAATGTAATGCATTATTATTAGTACACTTGAACACTTTTTTCGAATAAGTTCCCCATTCTATCCTCTGATTGATTGTATAAATTGTAAATGAAACAATGACGGTTGATACCCCTGTGAATATCATTGAATATCATTAAGGTTAAATTCACAAAGCCAGTATCGGGTATCACGGCATATCAATTACAATATATTTTCCCCTATTTCAGATCATTTTCCTCTTTGGAGTGTTGATTATTTGGCAAATGACCTTGCACTGGCCAGGCTTGAAATATGGAGAGATGGGAGACATCAAAGACAATACATTACAACCCCCAGCGGATATAGAGATGACCGCCATTAACACCAATACCAATAATAATGTAGGAATACACAAAACACCAAAAGTCCCACGTATTGCAGCAAATGTTCTCACAAATACACATCAATCAGTCGCCAAAGTACCTCAAATAACACGGAAATCTATTTCCAATATACGCCAAATAACTTTGCAGGTTCTTCCCAATACACCTCAGATGCCAAATAAAACCATACATAAACAGTCTGTACTTACAACCAACACCGTTTCTTCCATTATGAATCAAGCGCCTATCAAAGCTTTTCAAAATATAACCCTCATGGTTAGGACAGGTGGTAATCAAGAACTCCTCACCAGATTCTACTGCATGTATTTCCGCACAGTCATCATATTTTGGCCCTTTTCCTATGGCAGTATGGCACTAGTGTTGGATGCTGAATCTACTTCTGACCATATATTTGGAGACAAATTCATAATGCAAATGCAAAGGCTCCATCCACAAGTTCCTGTGAAAGTTTACTATGAAGAACTACCAAAGACCAAGGGAATTTTGTCTTATAGTAAGAATTTCAGAACAGAGACTTACAATAGACAATTATGGAGTACATTCTTTGCAGATAAATATACTAATGAACCAGTCATATCATATATGGATACAGATACACAGATAGTGACACCACTGACAAGAAAAATTATGTTTAATGGAAATAAACCCAAAGTTTTTGGAGAGGGGACAAAGCATGGATGGGTATTAGGATGGGAGAAAAGTACATTAGAAGCCATCGGCCTACCTATGGTATCCAACTTCATGGTAACATTTCCACAATTAATCTATAGGCACACCTTCACCAACTGCAGAAACTTCATATTAAAAAGATTTGAAACTGATGATTTTGAACTTGCATTTTCAAATTTTTTCCATACTAACTCACAGATATCTCCAATTAATATAATTATGTCCTATGCCTGGTTTCATGAATATGATCAATATGACTGGCACATAAAGACAAAGAATTTGACATTGAGCAATGCCCCCCTGCCACCAACAAAGAAGATACAGCTTAAAGATGTCCTACCATCCATAATAGGAGTTGCTCACAACAGTCACAGAAAGGCGTTTCATCCAGAACAAATGATTCCTGGTTACTGTATGTCTGTTAAAGCCATTGGGAGATCAGTGCCTGGGTGTAGAAATATAAGACATAACCTAAACATGTTGTGCGATTACCAGCAGTCCTTCTTTCACTATCCATGGCCGGCAGCTGACAAATGGTGCAAGGCAGGCACCATGCACAAATGCTGTCATGAGGCAATGGTGGAACACTACAAAGATGTTGCTGCATTAGCAAAAAATAATGTATTTACATTCAAAAAGATAGATGTATATCTAGTTGATAAATTCGCTGAAGAGATGAATGTAACTTGTCCCCATGTATTTTTGCCATGACATTTAGTACATGTCCCAGGTTATCTGCTATTATTTACACATCCGCGGAGGTTTTTTGTCCATCATATAAATGATGTATATACATTAGGTGCAGCTAGGAAGGTGCGAGAGAGGATCTGAGAACCCGAAGAGCACGTGTACCTCTTTGGTAACTGTGCATTATCTTAGGTAGCCATATTCAGTTAATCTTTTAGGTCAAACTATCCACTTAACACCCCTTTAGAGTTGTTGTAACAGGTTCTGTAATAAATGTGATACTTTCGCATCAAGAAACGTAAATTTGACTATTTGTTGTACTTTTCACATACAGACAATTTTGATAAGATATCGACCTAGTGTATACCCTTACGTTAGGCCATAGATGGCTGCGCAAATCCGTGTCAGAACGACCATTCTGCATAAATTTCTGACTTGGTCTCACTTATTTGCTCTTCAAATATTTACCATAGATACCCCAGTAATGATCAAGGTATCGATGTGAAGCTATTGATCGTGTGCATGCACCAGACCTATCAGTTTTACATTTATCTTTGTCTTTATTGGTCTTATGACTAAGGAATCACACAGGTAACTCTCATTTATGACACAGTGTGAGTAGGTAGCATATAACACCTATATTTGAAGTATTTGGAATTAGTGAAATAGTGCACCTATACCCATTATTATAGCTCACACAACTCTTGCATCCTGGTGGCAGAAGTAGGCCTATATTTTCCTGTCTTTTCTATACCTTGGCAAACCAGGATCAATTAACAGGAATAATTTGGCAGATACATAAATAAAATCATACTTACAGAAGTATTATATATCATGCCATTTACACTATCGCTTTTCCCACATTCAATAACCCCTGAAAGCCATAAATGAGGTAGTTTCTTTTATCTTGTCCTGTGGCTACAGGCAGTGTGATCGCCCTGTGCTACATGGTCCACTGTGCACCAAAACAGGTGTCACTGCCCCCAGAGTCTATATATGTGACACGATCTGCTATTCCCTGGGTCCCTATTCCCAGTACATGTCACATATAGAGCAGTGGAGACATAATATCAGTCACCTTTTCAACTTTCAATGAATATGGAAGTGAAAGAAGGCATTCCCTATTGAAAATATCAAAATTCTGTTTTGTACATTGCATTAGTACATCTCTTTTCTATCAGCTTCATTGTTTGGATATTGTGTGACAACATTGATTAATTTTCGAAGTAACACCCTACCATAGTTTTTTTTATCATGCATTGCCTTTGTCTTGTCGTTCTGTTTCCTTCAATTTAGGGGCCACCAATTTTAGTTGCTTCCTCATCATTCTTTTTACGGAAAAGATGTGGTCAGGTATAGTTATAGCATTTGACACCAGGTGGCTGTTCTGTTAGGTATCCTACTCAATCCTAAGACCGACAAAGGTGAAATCGGAAAACGTCAGAGAATTGATCTTCTGCATCGATCTTGCTTTGCAAAATGTTATACATATCAATTTGTAAGATGAGACAAGAACCTCAGAGGGCTAGAAAACAAGAATAGTAAAACATATTCCGCAAACTGGTTTCTTTGAAAAACACACACACACACACACACACACACACACACACACACACACACACACACACACAAACATTCCTTTGCTGTCTTGAATCTAACTATTACAGAGTTTCTTTTAAAAACACAAACAAATTGACATCCAGTCATATTTTTACCAATCGTTCCTTTAGTGATCCGTCAATTTCCAAAATCAACATGACACAGCCCATTGGGCACACCTGACTTTGATCAATGTTGATATAACATATGTGAGCCAGCAAGCAGAAATGGGGGTTCCTGCGGGATTTAGTACCTGTTTTAGCCACCAGGGGGCACCACTATGGGCTAGAATAGGAAAAATATGCCTAAAACTGCTATAGGCTACTTTTTTATGGAGAATTCAAAGATTTTTGATAAAACGTTCTATTTTTTGGGGAAAAGGTTCCAAATTTGGCATTAAAAAGAATGTTTTTGGGCCAAAATAGGCATTTTTGTTGATTTCTGTTGCCATGGAAACATGATATTCATTCTGATTAAGAAAATTGATGATCCTATTTGAAGTACGTTTCACAAGGTCCACTATGGTGAAAACGGAATGAAAATATCATCTCTAGATCAAAAGTTATGGGCAAAAGAATGAAAATTTATGCTCATTTAGCTAATTAGCATAAATTATGCTAATTGTAGTTGTATCTCATGACCATGGAGACGTAGGGCTTATTGACATTCACGAAATGGTCATACCTACCCCTATTTAGCAAGCTATTCCTCCAAAACTAACAGGAGTATCTTCTCATGTAATATATCACTGTAAAGCTAGTGATCTGAATTTTAAAGTTGACTATTAGCACGGAGCACCCTTTCTCCTTGCCTCTAGACATATATATGAAGTTTGGCAATCAGTATTTTGCAAGGTTAAAATGTGGTTGAATTTGAATGTTAACACAACATAATCAAATGATCCAGGATTCATCACCTACATATCAATGTCGTCTGCTACATCTGGTGGTCCATAGTATTCTATCATTTCAATGCTGTGTAGTTGTTATGTTGACATACATATCAATACTGACATTGAAATTAACAGTGTTGATTTTAATGTAACAGTGTTGATTCAAATGTAAGAAATCCAATTCATAAACAGTGTTTAATTAAGAACAATATTTCAACATTGCTAGATCTGCTGATGTGTGTTGAAATAGGTCATAGTTGACAAATTTGAAACGGCAATGTTGGATCACCGTTAATAACAGGTTGATCTACATTGTCAACATTGATTCAATATTCTATGTCCACTGGGTATAATGACCAAAAGGGTACAGATATATATGTGCAATGGCAGTAATCGAAAAGTCTTCAGTGAGTAAGGAAGAATGAGTAACGAATAGGGAGTCGAGCACGTTAGCACTACTTCTGCCCTGAAAAGGATAATTGATCACCTTTTCTTTTGGCCAGAACCCTCCTCTAGCCCGTCACCAACTGGTCGTACAAAATCCAAACCACGATACCTTCCTTTCTCCCCTTCCTCAGATCATTCTGTCGTACGCGCATTCATTTGTTTCCCCCCATATCTCTCCCTTAATCCTTCTTTAACATTACTCCCGCCTATAACTTCCTCCCTCCATCTCTTCCCCCACTCCCTCGTTTCTTTATCTTTAGCCTTTATCCACTATTCCCTGCTATTCTCCTACCTTCAAATTATTGCGTCCTTGTCCCCGTACAGAATGCACTGTACAAGTTAGGGAGTGGTCATTACTTCACCCTTTAAGGGCAGAGCAAAAACTGTTGCCCTGGCTATGGGGATGGCCTCTGAAAAAAGTATAGTTCGTAGAGGACGAGCCTATTTTCAATTCCTATACTAATCCTATATAATGGGCGTCGACTATAGTCGATGCTAGGCCTGCCATGGTGTCGACTATAGTCAACGCTAGGCCTACCATGGTGTCGACTATAGTCAATGCTAGCCCTCAATGGGTTAAAAAGTGGGGGAGGGGGCTGGTTTGATGGGGGGGATAAAAACTTTCGACCACTCCTAACGGGGGTGTAAAACTTTTGAACCCCTCTTGAGAGGTGGGGGGCGTAAAAGATTAAGCCTCTTATTAGGCCAAAAATTGTGTTTCAAGTAACAGGTCGGATTTTCTTCTTTTTTTTTAAATCTTTTTTTTTTATTATTCTGTATAGAAATATATGGGCAGATACGTCAGATTCTTTGAAATTATGAAATACTTACGAGACAAGTGAAAAATATGCAAAAGATATACATATATAAGCTCTCAACTGTACACACAGAGATGATCTTCATGAAAAATGGATGAAAAATTGAAAAAAGTTTTATTGAAAAATGACCAAAAATTCTCTCTTTCTTTTACCCTCTTTTGCTAGGGTCGGTCGGGTAACTGGAAACAAACCTTTTTTTTAGGCCCTAGCAAGAAAGCCTGTGTGTTGCTATTGATAGAAAAGGCAAGGCGGAGGGGGGCACAAAAAAAAATGACCGCACATGAGGGGGTCGTAAATCTTTTTCTTGCGTCCGTGCCAAAACTCGCCACCGCCCCGCTGTTGATAGATATTGATCACTCCCTAAGCATTTGCTACAATGCATGTACAAATGTATATAATTATGTTCAAACCCAGAACCCCATTGCACCTCCCCAGTTGCCCCACCTCTCAGCACACCCTCCCCTCCCTTACACCTGTCATTTGGCCCCCGGGCGGCGGCTATACTGGTCGCCCATCACTCATCTGGAGACCTCTCCAGGGCGGGCCATGGATGAGGAGTAGGACTGGGAAGGGGCTGTCCCTCTGAATGGTGCACGTCTATTTGTATATACCAGAAGTACTGCAGCAATGGTGGCCACCTACCCGACCGACCTACTCCCTCCATGGTCTCCTCCTCTTGTGCCGATTCTCCAACCAAAGCTTATTACATTTGAGTCTCTGCTCCTACCTCTGCCAGCTGCCATTCACCACCCACGTCCCCAATAGTCCTACTCACTAGGTCATGACCTAACGGGACATATTCACTGGGGAATCTTAGAAATTCCAAAATGGCCCTATTTTCTGGAGCAATCTTCCAGGGGCATTCTCTGAAAAAGCCTTGTATACTGGGCCATGTCCTTATTAGTTCTACTCACTGATTTCTGAAGTGGTTTCACTCACTCACTGATTTGTGCAGTGACTTAGCTCACTCGCTTATTTGTGCAGTGGCTTCCTTCACTCACTGATTTCTGCAGCTTGCTTCACTTGCTGATTTCTGCAGTGGCTTCACTCAATCACTGATATTTGCAATGGCATCATTCACTCACTGATTTCTGCAATGGCTTCAGCCACTGATTTCTACAGTGGCATCATTCACATGCTTATGTCTGAAGTGGCTCCATTCAGCTGCTGATGTCTGGCGTGACTTCCCCACTTGGTGATTTTTGCAGTGGCTTCACTCATTCACTGATTTCTTTTTGCGATGGTTTGATTCACCTACTGATTTGTGCAGTGGCTTCACTCACTGATTTGTGCAGTGGCTTCACTCACTGATTTGTGCAGTGGCTTCACTCACTTGCTGGTTTGTGCATTGGCTTCACCCACCTGCTGATTTGTGCAGTGGCTTCGCACACTTGCAGATTCTTGCAGTGGCTTCACTTACTCACTGATTTCTGAAGTAGCTTCGTTTACCTGCTGATGTCTGCAGTGGCTCCATTCAGCTGCTGATGTCTGCAGTGGCTTCACAAACATTAACTGATTTCTGCAGTGGCTTCAGTCACTCTCTGAAAATTACAGTGGCTTCAGCAGTGGCTTCGCTCACTTGCTGATTTTGACAGTGGCTTCAGTAACTCACAGATGTATCTATAGGTCCCATCACCAAGAATAGGTAAAAAGTTTAAAAGTTCCCCCGTTTGTTTCAAGTAATCATTGATTATTTCGCAGCTCCTCCACATACAGCAGCAGGGTCGGATCCAGGATTTTGAAAAGGGGGGTGCACCCCTCATTTAGCCCCAAACGTTGGCTAAATTCTAGGGTAAAAATAGTTATGTAAACTTTTAAGTACAGGGAAAAATCCGCCACTGCAGCAGCAATTTAAAATTGTGAGCCAGCAAGCAGAAATGGGGGTTCCTGCGGGATTTAGTACCTGTTTTAGCCACCAGGGGGCACCACTATGGGCTAGAATAGGAAAAATATGCCTAAAACTGCTATAGGCTACTTTTTTATGGAGAATTCAAAGATTTTTGATAAAAGGTTCTATTTTTTGGGGAAAAGGTTCCAAATTTGGCATTAAAAAGAATGTTTTTGGGCCAAAATAGGCATTTTTGTTGATTTCTGTTGCCATGGAAACATGATATTCATTCTAATTAGGAAAATTGATGATCCTATTTGAAGGTACGTTTCACAAGGTCCACTATGGTGAAAACGGAATGAAAATATCATCTCTAGATCAAAAGTTATGGGCAAAAGAATGAAAATTTATGCTCATTTAGCTAATTAGCATAAATTATGCTAATTGTAGTTGTATCTCCTGACCATGGAGACGTAGGGCTTATTGACATTCACTAAATGGTCATACCTACCCATATTTAGCAAGCTATTCCTCCAAAACTAACAGGAGTATCTTCTCATGTAATATATCACTGTAAAGCTAGTGATCTGAATTTTAAAGTTGACTATTAGCACGGAGCACCCTTTCTCCTTGCCTCTAGACAAATATCAACTTAACGCTTAGATAATGGGCTTTCTGACTGTGCCCTGTAGTCATGTTTTGAGAATCATGCTACTGGTTGCCATGGAAACCATGCCCAAACTTTGCCGAAATCTTCAATTTTTCCCTACCTTTTATCACTCTAAGTCCCAATGCGGAAAAGCTATTATGACCATTTGCAAGGCAAGTGGACAGAAGTTGAAGAACTACATTCTGCTTTTTTTGAGCCCAATTTGATAGCTTTAGCATCTCTACTTCTGAAGATTTGGCTCTTTGAAGAGGCTGCCGAAATGTGTGAAATTGGAAGTTTTCCATAGGGAACCCGAGACCTCGCATTGTGAAAGATTTGTGTTGGATATGTGTGAGCTGTAAGATTTAGGAAGTATTGCAAAAGAGTCCCTATATAAAACCATCGATATTCCAGATGTGTGGGTGGGAGGTGAGCGGGAAAGGGTCCAGGAGAGCTAGACTGCACCCTAGGGTGGGCCCTGAGTGTGGTTTGAACATTGGGAACCAATCCATTGAATGTGCCTACACGGTAGTGATTCGATTCCTAAGCAGCATAGGCATACAAGTGAATTTTAGACCTAGCTGATAATGAATTTTACCAGCATCTTTGCCCCACTACAGACTCTCTCTTAGTATCAATAGAATTCAAAAGGAAGCATTATCAAGCCATCAGAAAACTATAACAGCTTTTTTTCCCTTTTGTTAAGTCTATATCTGAAACCGCACAGAATTTTCTTATGAAACTTGGTATACTGAAAGTACACATCTTTTGCTTTGCCTTGACATCTTAGTCGTGGATTCTGATTGAAAACTTCATATTACAGAATTATTCTTGTAAAAGATCTTTATTGTTTGGCAGCTTATTCTGATGTTCATGACCCTACAAGTCAATCTGAAATGCATCTTACAGCTTAGTAACTTGGTTGAAGTGAAAGCCACTGGAATTCTGCACACATGCAAATCAGAAGAGAACCCGCGGTTTGGCAGCCGCAACAATAGAACAAGTGTGATTGCCAGACCTACAAAAGCGGGAGATTTGGGACTGTCGGGGTCAAAATGACCCCTATTTTTCAGGGCCCCAACTTGTCATAAAATGAAGATTTTTGCCCAAATACCCATTGCACATGCTTTGAAATGAAGTTCAGGCATGCTACCATATGGGCAGAATTGGAAAAAACTGGGGTAGAGACACCCATCCTAGTTATTTCCTTGACTGAACACACATGTTGGTGTTTACCCATACTTGGTGATGGGACCTATAGTGGCTTCAGTCACTAGCTGATTTCCTCAGTGGCTTTATTTACTCATTGATTTGTGCAGTGTCTTCACTCACTGAACCTTACAGTGGCTTCAACAGTGGCTTGGCTCACTTGCTGATTTCGGCAGTGGCTTCACTAACTCACAGACTGCTGCGGTGGCTTCATTCCACTGTTGATTTTTGCAGTGGCTCCATTTACCCATGCATCCTTTCTTGTAACCTTATAGAGAACCAAAATACAATCAGGCCACATGGTGCAGAGATTGTCAATAGGTACCTAAGTGTGAAGATGGCTTTTGCATGGGAGGTGTCCCTCTTTGCTCCACCTGCAGTGCTCTGAGCCCCGCCCTGTACCTTCCTCCAGTACCCTACAGTGTGGGTAGTGTACTCCGCCACTGTGGGGTACAGACTGAAGGTGTGCTTTGTCCTGACTCTAACAGAGGGGAAGAATATGCTACAGCAAGGATATGTACAGACCGAGATGGACAAGCGTATTTGTTGAGAGGGTGCTGTTATTGTTAATTGACCGTTCGAATCTGAAGAAAATTGTATACATTTATATCTGGTCTGTTGACTATTGAACAAAAATCCTTTCAGAAATTATGAGGCAATCAAAATGAAAAGGCTTCGAAAAGAGGTTAGGGATGAATGTCGTGTCAAAGCCTGTTCATAATAATGGTCCCTCTTCTTCATTCGTCCACACACCAAGCCACCTTTCCCCTTTCCTCCTGTGCTAACCACATCTCATGCAGCTGGGGCTTGACACAACATACTGGAGAAGGTTCCCACCTGCGGGAGGAGCCGGTATAGCTAACTATTAAAAGGGCCGCGACTGGCTGTACCTGGTCGGACCAGAGGGCTGCTAGCTATACAGGTTGCTACCTCCTTCAGGGAGGGGAAGGAGACGGCCCAGGAGGAGGCTGTCTAAGTGCTCTCAGGGACTCCTTCATACATCCTCCTTATCCTCTCTTATGTTCAACAGCCAGCTGAATTGTTTTCATGGATATCTACAAGGACATCGGAAGTTCCGTTGGACGCTAGACGTATACGTCATCTGACGTATACGTCATCTTGACGTCTTGATGTCATTGATACATGTGTGAACCACTTATGGTTGCTTTGCAGTTAGTTACATTTGATTGATATGCTAAATTTACAAAATTTACTTCAGGGAACTAGATTTGTGTCATTGTTAATATTCGCGACCTCTGTTGGAGCGTCTCCTTGAGGACTTCCTGGACGCGGCATGACGTCAGAGATACGTCATTGCCGTCATTAGGTGTCGCCACCTTCACCAGAAGAGGCTGGAATTGGTAGGATCATCAGGTAGGTTAGGGAGGGTGGCTGACCTACACTGCCCCCCCTCTCCACCTACTCCCACCCTCCCTCCACGTATATCTCCACTGGGTGACATCCTGAAAAAGGATGGAGGGGAGGGTGGGTGGGGCGCGACGTCGGCGGCGGGAGGCTAAGTTGGTTTGGCGGCCGAAGGAGGCTGGAGGGCGGCTGGAGGGCGACTCGTCACCCCGGGAGGTGTCCTCCTCCTCCTCCGGGCAGCGACTGGAGAAGGAGCAGGAGGGCAGACAGGTAGGGGCTACAGGGATAAGTATTATAACCACGACACTGGGGCGTTGATAGGTTACTAACCCCTTGTCTGGTTCAACAGGAGTGCTTATAGCCAGGCAGGACAGGGGAGCACAGCGTCTGACAGACAATCACTGGGATATATAGCAGGTATTATCAGGACAAAAAGTCTAATAGAGATAAGAGTACACTGGATGTGGATTGCATACATGTATATCACAAACCAACTATACAAATACATCTGCAGAGCAGCAGAAAGGAGCCAATGCAGATTTTCTGGATAATCCTCCAGAATTGGATTGCTGAAGTAGTTGGTGACATATTGAACCTGAGTGTGTAAGTTGCCAAACTTATGAATTAATGACTGGGTCTTGTCGTGTTTCCCATTTGGTTTACACGTGCTGCATAGGTTGACACTTTGGTGGATTTACAGGAACCATTTACAAGAATATTTTCTCTTCTATGGATTAGCAACGGTATAACTGAATATGGAGCATTAGATCGATGATAAGAAGTAGTATACTGAGAAAGAGAAACCATTTGACCAACTCTGGATATTGGGTCACATTTAACACATATCATTGAAAATACTGATTTGTTAGCAATGTTCAACCTACTGATTTATGGGGTCAACTGAAGAAGGCAATTTGATCTGGTATTGGTACTGATCCTGCTACTGGTGATGATGATGTATCGTCACTGACACTATTCCTTTTACACAAAAGCATCAAATGGGATATTTAGACCCAGGTCCTTGATGAAGAAAGCCTTGGCTTAGTGACACCTACAGCAGAAACTGTGGATCCATTTAGTGGTTCCTCAAGACACAGGTGGCAGCATGAGCAGCAGCCTGGATTACGAATTGGACCTGGAGGAGGATGAAGGTAAGGGGGGAAGCAATAACCAGTATATATACCCAATTGCAAATAGCTGTCAATTAATGTTATCTCTCATACTAGCTGTTTAGTTTTGATAGTACTCACGTTCACTTATATTATCAACTTTTATCTCTAAATCTAGTCCTTGACACATAGTACTCAAGAAAACGGCCATATCTCCGTTTAGGTCGCTAAACACAGAGAATATTGGTCGCTAAGAAGTGGTCGCGATTTTCTGATATGGAATAAGCCACAATTCTGGTCGCTAAAACTGGTCGCTAGTATCAGCGACCTAAACTAAGTTCATGCCAAGAAGTCAATTCCTGGCAAATATTATCGCTTTAACTGTGTGAAATTGCCATATATCATGCTTAATGAATACAGCCAAAATAGCCATACCAAAATCTGGGACTTTATGAGTGTTCCAGAACATCCATGGACAATGGTTTATTGTGCAGGCTTTATCTAAAGAGCTAGTTACTGTGTATCCCTATTTGAAATAAGATTACCTTGTAGATACGGCAATGCGGAGGTGCAATGTCACATTTATATCCTGCATCATTTGCAAAATACATGGTAACCCTTATGGAAACCGCTGTTGAAATTATCATTAGGTGGAAGGGGGGATGATAAATCTACTTTTGTTCGGATACCATGCAGCTCAATCTATGCATTTGGGTCCAAATACATGGGAAATCCCAAAAGTAATTTTTTTGAACGCCCCTGTACGGGGGGGGGGGGTTCTGAGGTTCGGCAATATAGTGAGAATACAGATAAATTTTGGACTTTCAGATTCCTAATCAAACCTCATAATGGATTCATGAAAGTGGTCAAAAACATTCATACAGGACCCAAAAAGATCCTTAGAAGCCATTTTGATCTGATTATAAGGGCTTAAGCCATCCTGGGGAGAGGAGTCGGACTTGCTAAAATACCAATAAATCAGCTATTTGGCAGATACTTGCTCCTATTCAGTCCAGTCCCTATGCTGCCATGATACATCGGGATGAGATTAGATTATAGGCATCTTAGATCCGCCCTATATTGATCCTGTTCATTTTAAACACCCCCCCCCCCAGGTGACACTCTTTCCTCCCATAGGCAATATCTATGATAGAATATTGTAGCATATGTGCCAGCCCACATATGCTATGATTCAAGTCAAAGGGCTTTGCAATCAACTTGAAATATTCTTCTCAACCCCAATACTTAGTAAAACATGTATAGCCAAACAAATCTAAATTAGGATTCAATCCTAGGTCTACATGCACCCTTGGACAGATACCCTTCTGTCTCTATAGACAAACACACTTTCACACTGTAACTACTATGGTTAGAAGGATCTGGAATGTACTGGCATTTTCAGATGAACTGAATTAATATAAGGCATTTGTAATGGTAGTGTATCTAAAGAATCATGTTATACCATCAGACATTATTAATCTGTCTTCTGATCATCTATCATATTCGGGATTCACAAGATAATACTTGGATACATCGATCCCCATTGAAAATCCTACAATCTTCAGTTTCTGGCTCTGTGAGACCATTTTAGTGAGCAGTTACCTTAAAGGATTTTTCCTGAAAATTCCAATCAGGCTATCTGATGATCATATAGATGTATTGTATTTCACTTTCCATTGACTATATTGCAACAGATATAACTACTAGACTGCCATCTGCAGCTGTTAACTCCCCCCCCCCCCCTATGTTTCTGCCATATTCATCACTGAACTAAATGCTAGTAGATAGATATTGTTGTAAGGTTCATGTAAGTACCTCACCTGAAAGAGAGGCCTCTCAAATGATAGCTTTATTGAAGGTGAAAGTAAGTAGAATATTGGGGTACCCAACCCTCATAGGATTTGGTAAGAAAGTGTGTGTGTGGGGGGGGGAGTCATTCTAAAATTTGTATTTATGCATTTAAATGGAGAGTGGCATCTTATTTGTGGTAACAGACTGTTGATGATACAAATTGTTCACTATATATCATGACATTATTGTTAATTACTGTTCATGAACGGGGACTGATGAGACGGAGTATCCATGGGGGGAGGCCCCTGGGGGGAGGGTGTAGAGCATTAGAAGGTTTATACTGCCTAATCTCATCTAATCCTGGTGTGTTATGGCAGTACAAGTAATGTATAGTATGAGAACAAAATTTAGTGCCTGTCAAATAACTGCTTTTTATGTCAAGGTGAATATCGTAGTTCCATAGAGAAAGCACTGAACCCCCATATTGCACCCCTGCGTTAAATAATCCGCACAATGACATCATAGGTCCATTGCGCATGCGCAGCCTTTTTGAAACGTAAACATCCAAGATGGCGGCGGTCAGGATTTCGCGATGAAGACGGGAAATAAGGGTTTAATTTCAATCTTATTGATCAAATAACGAATAATTATCCACCCAAACACCTTGACATAAATGTAAAGATGAACTCTGACCAGTTTGAGCTTCCTGTTTCTTCACTCGCGTGTCCTGCCCGCTCCGCACTCGGCCTACCGGCCTCGTGCAGAACAGGCAGGACACGCTTGTGAAGAAACGGTCAGCTCAAACTGGTCATCGTTCACCTTTACCATTATCTGTATTTTAGCAAGTCCGACCCCCCTCCCCAGGATGGCTTATACCCTTATAATGACAACAACATTGCTTCTAAGGGTCTCTTTAGGTCCTATATGACTATTTTTGACTACTTTTTATGAACCCATGATGATGTTTGATCAGGAATCTTGAAATCTGAATTTTGGCTGTATTTTCACTATAATTATGGTCGAACTTTGGAAAGTTCAGTACAGGGGGTTAGAGGGGTTCAAAAAATTATTTTTGTGATTTCCCATGTTTTTGGGCCCAAATGAATAGATTGAGCTGGTAACCCAAATCGTTTGCCAAAAAAAGCAAATTAACACCCCCCCTATTATGTAAACCATGGTCACAAGTATCCACTAAGAATCCCATAAATATGATACTGTGGCATAGGGATGTCATTGACATCCACTTTATTCCGATGACGATTATCACAATTTTTGGTCTCGATATCGCGATTTATTGCGATATTTTGGTACATTTGAAAAGTGTATTGAAGTGCTAAAATATTGACATTAATAGGTGACTATATAAAGTGGATTGGGGGGTGTCGGAATGGGGGGCATTGCTCCATCCCCCCATTTGGAGACCAACATAAAATTATTATACTTACATAGTGAACTGGTCATTTACTCACAAATGTATGAAAAAATGTCTAAATTTTCAAGATTTGTAAAGATCAGGGTGTGCTCCCAAACCTGCTAATACATTTAAAAGTAATTTCACATGCTATACTCAAAAAGGACTGTTGGGAGTGTGACTGCCTGAGTTTGTTCAGTTAACATATTTCTAGGCAGTAGAGTACAGGGTATTTCTACATCGAATATATCATTTAAAGTAAAAATAAATCGAGTAATCTATATACCATTGCATTGCTGTCGTCATAAGCTTTAATTTGATACGAAATATGGCAATTCTTATCTGTTCTGCCCAAGGAATTGACTAGAGAAATGTGTTAATTTGATAAAGGACTTCTTAAAATATCGATATAATGATAATGTCGATACGATATTCAGCATCACAATATTGCCGATATTTAGATATTGTAAATATCGATGACATTCCTACTGTGGCATCACATGGCAGCTGATAGTATAATATTACATACGTATAATTATAATGAATGGTCGAGGTTGCATCTGGAGTTTACATCATCAAACCATTTTATTTATAAATGTTACAAAGAAAAGTATATGAGCGTGGTATACATGTAAATGGGCAGGTTGGGGTAAGTTAACCATGAAACGTCAACATACCCTGAGATGTTCACCCGATAAAATGGCTATCACAATGGTTTTGCTGCTGCATTAACATTACACGCTGGTTGGTTCAATGCTCATCAAGGATATTATTTCAGGAGCAACTACATTTGTATGGCCATCTTTTTGGGTGGACTCTCAAGGTATGAGGACGTGTCAAGGATACCCTCCCCCATTAGTATCAGATCACTTTCACTATTATCTTTATGTGAGTAAAGTTATTGGTGGTACAGATATTGAGTTTTAGAACGCTTAGAATGGTTTAGTGGGGGGGGGGCTGTTGATCATGGGCAGATCAAACAGTGATATTTCAAATGAATGAGAACCAAAACAGGGGGCTGCCATTTGACACATTAGAAAATGGAGAGGCTATCAAAAAGGTGTAGCATGAATGTACATATTGAGGATAGCACTGACGAACAAATAGGTATATTCTTCCCCTTTTGAAAATAATAGATACCAGGTTCCGATTCTCATGGAAATTATCATTGGACCCGATGAAATAACCTTCTTACGATCAACATACCGGTAGTCAACACGGCTTAGAGATCATCATGTCTGGCTCTATGATGGTCTCATATTTCCCTCAAATCTCATGAGCTGAATTGGCAGATATCACATTGGGGATATTGTTACGGGAAACATACCCACTACATAGTTATATTACCATAGTTTGGCTGCAGGAGAAGGCCCTCAGAGTGTATAGGAATACAGGTAACAGGCGTCACATACACAACTTACATTCCATACATAATGGTACAATGTAGCTTTTTCTCTCTCACCCCTGTTTCTGTACATGTAGCCTGCATAGCCTCCCCTCTACCATTTTCCCACCTGCCCTCATGGCATATGCTACTTCCCTACTGGACAAATTGCCTCAAGCAGAGGTATTAACTCAAGCAGGAGTTCTGGTGTTTTTTAAGGAAGAAAAACATAAGTTTTTCTTTATGTTCAGAAACATATTTACAGAGATAACATAAGCTTGCAGAAACTTCAGATTCAGTTTGGGTGCAACTTTTATCTTAAGTTTTGGTTAGAACACTGCTGATGCTGATAGTGAGGGGGCGAACGTGTTGGGTTATTGGAAAAATATTCCAGGTTGGCCTAAATATTTACACATCATGTTGAGAAACATTCAAGATTCAGATTGTTAAAAACAACAATAACAACAACACATCAAAAAGCATGAGATCGGGTAGATCGAAAATGACCCAACCTGTCCATATTATATTTTACACACATACCTCAATTTCAATTACAAGGTCAAGTATATAGCAGTGACCCATACATATTTCAGAACTATAAGACTATCATATAAGCATTCTTTAAATGGATCGCAGTATCTCTTTAATAGATATTGGGGATATTAGGATCACCATACACATTGTTTAATTGTAAATATACTATTTGCACAAGAGGTTGCATGAAGGTGCCCATGATGATTTGGTCTTTCTCTGATATGTTCTTATAATGTCCCTGTGCCACAGGCAGCTGAATCTTTACAGAGAGAGGATTCTTCTTTAGGAATTCATTTGTCCAGCAATCCCTGTATACCCAGCAAATGTCTTAACAACCACATTCTTTTCGACAATGTCCAGAAACCCAGTTATTGATGCACACATAAAAAATGAAACCTGATGGAAAAGGGTGTAAGAAAGTGGGGTGGCAGCTTGGCTAGGTAAATGTGCCCTCCCCCGCACAATTTCACTAAACCATAAAATGGATAAAAGTCACACATCTGACCATACTTTAGGCCCATAATTTAGTGGGATAAGGGAAACAGGGGCCAAGTTTAGAAATAAGCCACCAAGGAATGGAATTGCTAGATGTATTAGAATGAATGTTGGGGGATGGATTGAGGGTAGGTGAGTGGACAAAATGGACCTCAAAAATGTTTGTTCGTCAGCCAATATTACAGCTGGGATATGAAGCAGAGACGTCCAAAACAAGTAATAGATCAGCAGAGTCAGCAAAGAAACCACAATATTATAATGGCTTTTGATCACTGCCTCAGTTTTCTGACATTATAACCATTCACAAAGTCCATGGAGTTACCGTAAACAAAATTAATAGCATAAAGAATAATGGTAAAAACTGGTTTGGCCTGTCCATATACTTTAGGGTCAGAAAGAGGATGGGATGGAGAGATATACTGAGGCATACAGGGAAGATGATAGATAGGAAGTTCAAAGGGTATGGCTCCAGACGATTGATTCCCAAGTGCTACTTACAGTCAAGCTATTGTAATGAGCAATTCCACCCAACACTGCACTTGACTGACCCCTCAGTTGTCATTATAGACGTTTGGACCTAACTAAGATATAGTATGTTTCTGACTAGGAGAACACCTCTTCTCAGGTATGACTTACTGCTAGAGGAGAATAGGCAGGTAAGTATTCTCACCTGGCTATAATAAAGCAATGCCTGAAGGGTGTTAGAACAAACACACCTAGGTAAGAAACTGTAACTCATACTCTTGTTGAGGACAGACAATGTAAGTCCCTACTATATATATATATATATATATATATATATATATATATATATATATATATATATATATATATATACTTTTTGTTTGAAGGGGATGGGCATTCTCATGTTTATTTATTTATTTTTGGGCAAGTTAATCTGGTAGGGAATCAAGTTTCATACCACTGTTGTTAATCTACAACATCAGCAGAAATGACAGAGGATTGCCTTTGGCTTTTTACCTGGGTGAAACTCAGTGTGCAACCATAAGTGACGAGGAGGATATATATTGTGGCGGTAAGACCGAGGGAGCACGGAGCCGAGTTGGAACCATCCTAGATGGGGCCGGCGGAGCTCCGGGCGCCTGGAGTCCGAGCCAAGGGACGGAGCGTCCAACGCTGGGTATGTGATACCAGTGTCGGAAGCTGCGGCGGCTATAAAAGCGCGTGTGCGTGTAGTTTCGGGGGAGACGGTTTCCCGGTAGAAAGCAAGGCGGACACACAGCAGAGAAATAACACGACAGAACCTCCGATCCGGAGTTAGATGGTGTGGCCAGGTGCCAGGGTTTAATAAACTGTTAACTTGTATGTTCCGAGTTGTGTTGTGTTTACAGGAAGGGTGAATCGGATTATCGCTACATTGGTGACAGCTAGTGACGAACCCCGCTTCAACGTAAACATGGACGGATCGGATGACACCAAGGAAGCCGTGAAGATGGAAACCGCAGGAAAGGCGAGCTTGCTGGAAGTGGTAGACGAGGAAATCACCCTACGACGAGAGGGTCCCCCGCGGCGAGAGACGGGACCGGAGAGGCAGGAGGAGGGACGTGACAGGCCGATTCCAAGATGGCCGTGGGAGATGGGATCGGAGACGGTTGAGAACGGGCAGGAGAGGAAACCCCGCTGGAGGGTGGCGGGAAAGGATCCTAGACCAGATTCTGGCCCGAGAGAGGAGCTGTGGTGGACGGAGGAAGATTGGGCAGAGGCTGCAAGGAGAGAACAGCGGGGAGAGGCGGTTCAGCGGGGGCCGAACCCGGAGCGCCAGGGCAGGGCCCGAACTGAAGCTGGTACCGGGCGGTCCTGCTTGCCTCTGGAAGGGGAGCCAGGGAGCCGGGTTGTGGTAGTACCGGACTGTAAACTGAAACCAGGAGGAGACCAGCCCCGAGTCGTCTGTCCGCCACCAGTACAGAGGATACCACGGGAGGAGTTAGCGAGGGCGAGAAGGGCGAAGAAAATGTTCTGGGTTCCGGAATATGACGGCCCGACGACGCTGCGGGCATACGCGGAGATGCTGGGAATGAACCCGGACCTTACTCCAGACCTGGTGGTGGTCCCGGGAGGAGGGATGGGCACCGAGATACGGCAGCTGCTGGAGGGACAGTTTGAGGTCGTACAGACATATCGCACCCGGTTCGGGGAGCCAGTGGGATCGGCTCCGGGGAAGTTCTGCCATGAGTGTGGGAGTCGGCGGCAGCTGCTAGAGCCGAGCAACCCGGAGCAGTCGCCAGCACAGTCGGAGGGAGGCGAGCGTGGGGAGGACGAGGAGCCCGGAACCAGCGGAGAGGGACAGGGTAAGTGTGATTCTATTCATCCTGTTCCTAGTGACGGGTCGAATCCCGTTAAGCCCCGAGTACACGGCGGCAGAGGGCGGGGAAGGAAACGAAGGACGAGGGCAACCCACCCCGAGTAGACGGGGCGGAGAGGCAAGGGTCCGGAAGCAGTAGAGTACTGGGGTGGCTGTTACCAAGGACGGAGAGGTCGAAAGCAGTGGCTCATCGGGTGCTTCATGTTTGGTACTTGCAGGATGGAAGCGATGAGGGTGGCAGCGGCAGCAGGGTCGGAGGCAGACAAGGGCCGCAGCTGTCGCGGGCGGACGGCGGAGGGAGCCGTGTGTACATAAGTTACGTGGAGCTAGGGACGCCGGGCCAGGCGGACGCAGTAGGGAGCGTCAGGAGGTCGGAGACGGTATCCCGGGGCCAGTTCCAGTTATCTCCGGGTTCCAGTTGACGTGCCTTTGGGGAAAGGCAGCAGCTATTCATCGGGGCGACCGGAGCGCCCAGAGGCGGAGTCCTCACCAAGTTATCTCCGGGTTCCAGTTTGACGTGCCTTCGGGGAAAGGCAGCAGCTATTCATCGGGGTGATCGGAGCGCCCAGAGGCGGAGTCCTCACCAAGTTATCTCTGGGTTCCAGTTGACGTGCCTTCGGGGAAAGGCAGCAGCTATTCATCGGGGCGATCGGAGCGCCCAGAGGCGGAGTCCTCACCAAGTTACCTCCGGGTTCCAGTTTGACGTGCCTTCGGGGAAAGGCAGCAGCTATTCATCGGGGCGATCGGAGCGCCCAGAGGCGGAGTCCTCACCAAGTTATCTCTGGGTTCCAGTTGACGTGCCTTCGGGGAAAGGCAGCAACTATTCATCGGGGCGATCGGAGCGCCCAGAGGCGGAGTCCTCACCAAGTTACCTCCAGGTTCCAGTTTGACGTGCCTTCGGGGAAAGGCAGCAGCTATTCATCGGGGCGATCGAAGCGCCCAGAGGCGGAGTCCTCACCAAGTTATCTCCGGGTTCCAGTTGACGTGCCTTCGGGGAAAGGCAGCAGCTATTGATCGGAGCGCCCAGAGGCGGAGTCCTCACCAAGTTACCTCCGGGTTCCAGTTTGACGTGCCTGCGGGGAAAGGCAGCAGCTATTCATCAGGGCGATCGGAGCTCCCGGAGGCCCGGAGTCTCCTCACCGAGTCACCTCCGGGGTTCAAGGAGAAGAAACGAGGCCAAGACGGAGGAAGTTGTTATTATTTATTCAGCGCCCAGGGGATCCTGCGCTTGTAAATATGTTATGTAGAAGTTAGCTACCCTCATAAGGGTTTTTTTTGTTGTTTTGCACTTCACCCCGTAGTGTTATATTAGTAGGGGAGAGTGTGGCGGTAAGACCGAGGGAGCACGGAGCCGAGTTGGAACCATCCTAGATGGGGCCGGCGGAGCTCCGGGCGCCTGGAGTCTGAGCCAAGGGACGGAGCGTCCGACGCTGGATATGTGATACCAGCGTCGGAAGCTGCGGCGGCTATAAAAGCGCGTGTGCATGTAGTTTCGGGGGAGACGGTTTCCCGGTAGAAAGCAAGGCGGACACACAGCAGAGAAATAACACGACAGAACCTCCGATCCGGAGTTAGATGGTGTGGCCAGGTGCCAGGGTTTAATAAACTGTTAACTTGTATGTTCCGAGTTGTGTTGTGTTTACAGGAAGGGCGAATCGGATTATCGCTACAATATGCTCAAGCTATATATCAACTACCCCTGAGAAGAACACACAATACATTTGTCATGATACTATTGTCTGAGATTTCCTTACACTTTAATATATCATATATATCTTAAGGTGGTAATCCACTTTAGACAAAAGGCAATTGAAGGTTATATATTGTAAATGTGTGAGCAATCAAACAATACCTTTTGGGAATTTACTACTGTTGTGTAAATTATTAGATCGAACTTCCTAAGATATCTACTTATTTGCTTTTTCTCATATTTGAAGGAATTGTCTAATTTATACCCAATTTCCTACTTTTGGAGTGCATGCCAAAAGTCCATCCACTTGAAATACACTGTAAAACACATAAAGCTAGGTCCATGAGACCCCCTTTCTATGCTTGTATGAGCTGAAGATAACAGTAAATTGCCTGCAGACACCTAAATATGGTGCTATTACAGTGTGTGGAACATATTTGAACAATCGGAGTATGTCACTTTAAGTGGCTTTGCAGTTACCATTTACAGGCCGTATATTGGATAATTATAAAAATGATCTATGCACTGCTCCAACAGCCATAACTTTACATTTATCCATGTTTCATCTATCTATATATACACCAAGTGAAGGTGCTAATTCTGACTCAGCAAATAAGACCGCCTTGCTGAAGTGGCAAAGGGTCGACGTTTATAGCTTAGATCTCCCTATAAATGTGCAAGTGGTAGACCAAGTAGCACTAACTCACATCACCTCCTGACCCACTCACCCTATACCAACCCCTCCCACCTGCACACACCTGCATCTAGACACATGATCCTACACTTACATGATAGAGACTCAGGCAAGTGCCTGAACTCCACTGGTGCGACACCAGTGGCGGGTTTAGATGGGGGCATGTGCCCCTCCTTTTTGCCTGTACTTAAGTGTATATTTGCATATTTTGTACCAAAATAATTGCTAAACTCTAGGGGCTGCGTCCCCTACTTCCTGGATCCGCCAATGAAGACTGAACCTGGTGTTCTCTGTGACAATAGAAATTCTTTGGTCTTCTTGCTGTCGTTTAGATTTTTGTGTCAGCTTTGCATCAGTTCCTGACCAGTGTCAACCCAAATAAGGCCTAAAAAATTATTGTGTTTCAGGTAACGCTACCTACCCTAATTTTTTGGCCCTACCCTAACATTTTATGGGTATTTTGGGGAAACATTGGATACTTTGGCATTTATCAAGATATGAAATATTTTTTATGATCTCACATGTCAAATTCACGTCGCGTGGGTGCGAAAATTTAAAGCCATCCACACAAAAAAAAAATCTTCGAAAAAAGAAAAAAATTCCCTACCTACCCTACTTTTTTTCGACCCCGTTACCTGAACACAACAATTTTTTTAGGCCTAGAGGAAAAGCAGTGTCATAGACAAATTACAGGTGCTAGTGTTGAGCAAGTGGATTCCTGGCTTTATACTCTAGTACAGCCATGTGTATTCAGGTGTTGTGGCTGCATATAAAGGGCACACAGAGATCGTTATTTATTGAAAAAGTGCATTTTAGGCTATATTGCTGTATTATATAAACTATAGAGGATTGTAAGCTTCCTGTTCATTTTGGTGACCGAATGTATGAGATAATATAAGTGATGGAGAAAAATAATGGGGGATAACCCTGATCCTTTCAAATGATAGAAAGACCTCTTCTGTTTTTTTTCTTGTTCCATGGGCGGCCCAGATAAATCAATGGCGTTCATATCACAAAATGTTACGTGCATGGGCGGATTATGGCAAAGGATGCCAGGTCTCTGATTATGGTCAGTAGATGGCAACACACCTGCAGTCAGGCAAAAGTCCTAGAGGTATCTATTTATTGCCTATTCAAATACAGTTGTGTCTATTGTGATCATGGAAGGCTACAGATGATGGCAATATTCAGTGATAAGGGAGATTTATTCGAAGACAAGTAGGCTCCCTAGTCCATGCTGGCAGCAAAGCTGGATGCTATTATTCCAGATATATATCCCTGAAGTCAGGGGGTCGGGGATGCCTCCCAGGGTCATGACTTGGCCGCCCTCGGGGAGGGGGTGGGGTTATATACCTCCAGTAGGTAAATACAGGTGGGTTCCACATTGGTAACAGGTGTTCAGGGCTGTGTACAGGTAGGAAGGTATAGACATTGTATTGGTATCTATGTGCTGTAAGGCTAGCTCTATGAGCTATTGGAAAGCCACATAGGGATGGAACTAATTTCCAGTCCATGTCCAAGCTAGGCTACCAATATCCATTTACACTCCAGGAAAGACTGTCCGCAATGATGGAACACGGAGGAGGTGATGTGGCAGATTATATATGACCCATATAAATCTCCCCAACCGAAAATACACTGAAAACCTGGAAGATCCGAAACTAGTCAGCGGTGACCACTTTAGGTCCTCAAGTTGAAGATACCTAAAACTACAACTTTAGGTAGTCAAAATGACGACTTTAGGTCATCATCCTGATGACCTAAGTCATCAGTATGACAACTCTGTTCTGTCAGTATTGTCATACTGACGACTCAGGTCATCAGGATGACGACCTAATGTCATCATTTTGACTACCTAAAGCTGTAGTTTTAGGTATCGTCAACTAGAGGACCTAAAGTCGTCACCGCTGACTAGTTTCGGATCTTTCAGGTTTTCAGTGTAATTTGCACCCCTGTCTAATTGGATCTTAATGTATAGGTGAGGGTTGCATGGCTAACATTATCGACCATAATACAGTCGTAATGTGGCAGTAATCATTTAACCCAATCAAACACTTAAAAACATCTATGCTGTCAATGAAATTTCTCCCATTGAAATAGGGAAATGCAGACGATATAACATGTTATTTCGGCAGCGGTGGTTTATATCCAATATTAGACTTTATGTGGGTTTCTGCATAGTATTTCCTTCTAAAGCCATTATATTCAAGCACGCACTGTGGCAGCAAGTCCTGCCTTTGATAGTCAAAATATAAAGGCTCAACAATTAAGCATTGTTGTGGCCATAGGCTGAAGTAATGATGTCACATAAAGCTCTCCTTGATGAGAGACAGGTCGACAGGCAGCGAGACAGAGGATGACAGAGACAGACAGACTTATTCGATCAGAATTATCCTCTGCTGGGTAAACAGAAAGACAGGACCTGGTCCGACCTTTATGCAGGATAAATAATAGAATTTCAACTCACCTTATCAGAGACAGATAGGCAGAGGCGTCCTGATCACTGCCTGTGACTAGGGCCTAAGAAAATGTTTGTTTCCAGTCACCTGAATTTAAGAGATTCCCCCTCCCCTCAACTTCCATCCTTTTTTCATGACTTTCCCCCTCTTTTTCATAAATATTTCCATGGGTCTCGAGGTAATAGCTTCAATAGGCATATCTTTTCCATATAATACATTTCTTACATACTTTTCGTATTTCTACCGCAAAATCAAAGAACCTGGCATATATAAACCGTACATTAGTATACAACCTATAAAAAACAACAACAACAAAAAAAAAACACGACTTAGCGACCCTAAATGTGTGAACCATGTTACTGGAAACATAAGATTCTTTTTTTTTTTTGCCTGACTCCTTGTGATGCAGTAGTAGCAATAGTCCACAGTATCGAAGGATGCACGTAACCAAGTACCCCAGAGAAAAGGGGAATCTGTGATTTCTCGGGGTGCCAACAAAGTCACCCTCAGCTGATAATCATTTGTAGATGAAACAAATTGCAATCAGTTGGAATGACCAGTGACAAAAGACAAAATAATAATAAAAAAATCTGTTCTTTGTTTGTTTGCCTGTAAATATGAGGGAGGAATTTTGCAATCACACCAAGGTTCGAATTGGAAAATGAGAATTGGCGAGGAATTCATGAATTCTTAACTCAGCCTACATTATGTACTTTGTTCACAAGTGCAATTATTTGTCTGTTTTGACTTTGGCCTCATACAAATAGAAACAACCGATAACTGAAACATCAGCATTCATACTGATGAAATGCTCTATTCGCACAAGCGGCTAAAAGTATACATATGTAGATATGTAGGTATGGCACTCAGCTATGCCATACTGATGATAAGGCATGGTTAACACTTATCTCTGGCTGGTTGACAGTTGATTTAACTTAACATTGAACTATGTGCCTCGTAGATGGTTACCTGGGGCGGTGTAGGGGAGAGATGGGGAGTGTTTTACTACTTAAATATTGATGGAGAAAATGTGCCAATATTAACCATGTTTAAGCACTAGAAATGTATCATTTTCCCTTGCTATTAAAGGGAAACAATACCCCATTTTCATAATAGCCTATTTTGATAGCATTTATATCAAATAAAAAGATTCTGACATAGTTTGTGAAATACTTATCATCATAGATCAAAGAAACAGGCTTATCTGAAGGATCTGATGACGTCACCATTAGGCAAAATGCATCCCAGTATAGTGCTTACACAGCACTGATAGGATGCATTAAGATGCATTTTATCTGGCAGGATTTACCCATTTCTTTGACACCATCACTAGATAACCCTGCACAGGTTCCTTATATAATACCATGACATTGGGCAGCTCAGTATCATAATCAAAACACAATTCATAAAACCCTCTATGCATAAACAACTCTGCATCTGATGCATTTGACCAACCGTGACATCCAACATATAAACCTGCTGCTCTCCTCTAGGCATAATATAGTGATAAATATTTCAATAGAATTATTCTATGTCAGAATCTTCTTATTTGATATAAAGGCTATCATGGAAATAGGGCAGTGTTTCCCAGTAGCAGCTGACAATCTGGTTAGTGTGTTCCAACTGGGACCAACACCATTTTGCTTGGACAGGCTGATTGAGAGGCAGGATTCCAGTACATGCAGCTGATTTAATTAAGACGGGAGGGGGTAGGGTTACTCAAGCAGCAATCGATCAAAAAGGATATCCATAATGATGCCTACTTCACACTCATCACCATTGTCTTTTGTTAGCCCCTTTTCCGAATCTCTCTGGTGGGACACGATTTTAAGAGTATATGGTACAGTTCCGGGGAATAGCAGAGAACTTAGCGACCTTCTCTAGCAAAACAGCTCCCTGGGCAGGTAGGGAGGGGGGAGAGTTAGCAGCGCTCCTGGAGGACTGACTTGCACTCCTGCAGTGGAGCACCTGTTGGTGCCTGCCTCGCTGCCCTTTGACCTTTACCCACCCGGAGATAACACACCCGCGGTCAGATTCACATATCATCGCCCACCCTCCAAGCAACCTGGTATTATCGCCCACCTGTCGATCCAGCCTCGTTTGGAAGCCACCGCTGGGCCCCCACGTGTCCCTGAGGAGACACCACTGGGTGAACTGAGGCGTTCCCAATGTGCACCGAGAGCATAGAAAGCCTACCTTAAGTCAAGTGCAACAATCCAAGATGGCCGACGGTTTGGAGGATCCTGCTGGGAACGAGGTAAACGGGTAGGAGCCCTCTGGGTTTGTGGTGATTTATGGAGGCTTCCGGGTACTGGCAAATTGTAAATGTGCCTCCATGGTGGGGTAAATGTTCAGGGCAGCTGATGGGTCTTCCTCCAGGGGGTAAGGTCGGTACAGACTGGGTAAGTGGAGGGGGGCAATGACCCTATAAGTTCCATTCAATCCTGTGTGATATTATACACATTCCATTTTATCATAAATCATCATCTCTGCAATAATTTGTATATAATTATATACAGCCACGTGCCTACACACTAAAGTCCACTGGAAATGCTAGACAACAGTTCTAGCATGCATGCTACAACTGTTGTCTAGCATTTTCAGTATTTGCATGTATACTTTAGCGGCTCGTACTCCTCCTGGGCTTGCCTACTGGTATATAAGTTTCTGTAAATCAAGTCTCGAGCTTTCTTCAGATTAAGTCTTGTGCTTTCTTCAAAATAAATTAATAGCTTCATTTCTGTCTTTGCGGGACTTATGTCTATTAACTGTAGTTTTCTCTCCATGAAAAAGACATTGGCTGAGGGAATGGTGTTCAACAATCTCTCCCTATTCGACAAAGTTGATCATCATTTCACGTAACGGACCAACAGTGCTCATCACACTTGGCCTACTCCCTGGCCTATATATACTGTCTGGAGGGTATGAATCAAGAGGGCCCACCTACTAACTATAGATCTATAAACAGAATATCAATGCTCCGCATTAACACATATTTTTACCCCCGGTAGATGGAAATGAATAAAATGTATCCTAGCAAAATATCTCCAATGGCAACCTTGGGCTAAAGGGGGGCTAGCACGGCTAAGACGTACCCGCCTTAGGAAGTCACGAGACCACCCCTTGACCAATCAAGGCAGCGCAAATTTCCCGCTGGTTCCCGCAGATTTATGAGCACTCTTTGAACAGGTACCCATAATGATAATTTCCATGCTAGCCCTCCTTTAGAGTAGTTTTGGAGTTTATTGAATTAATTTTTTTTTAAATGCTAAATTGCATCATATACATCGTTAGGTGATGGGACATTTTCTTTCATCTATCAGACAGCTGTGTGTGCGTGGGACTGGGAAATGGGTAGGGGGCCAACCGTGTCTGGCAGTCCTCCAGAGTTTTTTACCATTTGATATGTGCAATATGTTCTGAGATATGCGGGACTCAATTGCACTGGATTGTACAGGAAAATATCATGCTTGCCAGAGCTCTGGTAATGTGTTGACATAAAGGAATTTTTCATTCAATGCACAGTTATCCAGGAAATAATAGGCCCGTCGCATATTATTATTTGTAGACTCTTATTGAAAAGATTGAATTAAAAAAATTTCAAAATTTTGAACTCGACATCTGTAATTTGGAGCCTTTACATCAGCGACTTTACCAAAAAGAAAAATAGCAATGATTAATGTTACCCTATTCTTCTACCAATTTTGGTTTTAGATATTGAAGGGCTAACTATGCACCTTGCTATATTGCTACAGCATAGCATGACATCTTAACATATATAGTTTAAAGTGGCGTTGAAGCCACTTCTGAAGCCAAGAGCACCTACTGTTTAGGTCACATTATGAAGACATATCGAAGCCATGGTAATATTAAAGGCAACACATTACATATTACATGATGTCCTGCAGCAGACTCAGCTGTTGAAGGTAATATCTTGAGAAGCCACGACAAGAAATAAAAGATGAAAAGAAACACAGATGACTCAGGTGGCTGCATTTGTTCAGAAGCCACTTTTGAAGCCACAAGTGATTCAGAACAGTCATTAATCAGCTGCTAATGATATGATATGGTCTAGGATCCCGACTGAGTGCCTTATTTTCACAAATCAGATCTGTCTTTCTCATTATCTCAACTCACAAATATCGGTATCTATATGACTATGCCCCGTGACCTTCCATTTTTTTCTCTAGAGAGACTAGCATAGACCTATCTTCCACATACTGACGTCGGTACAATGATTGTGAAATATAATTTGCAATTTCCAGTTATACACAAATTCTTACTCTATGCAATGTACATCCTAGTGATGGTATAGAATAACCTACTGGAAAAGTGGCCTTATTCCCCCTGTAATAAGATCCCTTTTTAGCTGATCGTGTCACAGAAAGGCACAGATGTGTCCACATAAAAACTGGAGTTTTCTTCATTAGTTGATAATTGGATAACTTCTACATGTCAGGATAGTATGTATTTCCGTTATGATAACAATTTGCCCCCTCATAAGTCAATGAGTGTGGCGCCTGCCAAAGGTCCTAAATCACTTCGTATGTGAGGTGCGGGGCTAGGTGGCTTCACGCCTTGGCTTCACTGCAGACACACTCAATTCCTGTAGGTAGTGTTCTGTGCCTTCCGTCGCTCCGGAGATGGAGAGTTGAAGAGCCCAATTGCATGAACGCCATTACATGATAGGGGCCCACTGTGGGTATTGGAGAAGAGGAAGAACGAGAGAGGGAGAGAGACAGAGACAGAGAAATATAGGGACAGACAGACAGGTGTAGGTTGAGATACAGACAGAGATTCAAACTTAGACAGGAGAAAAGGAGCCCGGGACTTGGAATCGAGGTCCTTGCAAGGGTTGCAAAGGGGGCAAATCCCAAAGATATCAAACCATAACCTCCATCTCAATATGGTTGCAATGCCTCTGGGGATAGATAGGGGTGCATTAAGTGGGGTGTTGACCCCGGGGGTGTTGACTGTTGGAGAATGTAAAGATGTTATTTAGGGGTGTAGTGTACATGTAATAGGGGGCGGGAACTAAGTACCTAGAGGCATGGAAGGCGGGCACTGTTCACACGCCCTGAATCAGGCGGCAAGTCGGTCTAAAAGTCGGCTGCTGAACCAGGGCAGGCTCGCCGCGGTTATTACCAACATCTTATCTCCCCTCCCAGGAAACCGAGTCCGGCAAAAATCACATACTGCACAGCTTCTAGCGCAGGGAGAGGTAGGGGTAGGGATCCCGGTAGATATCAGCGAAAGAACCAACACCTCGCCGTTACAAGCAGCAGACACCGACGGCGCAGGCGCAGAAGCTGCCAACCCACCGCAGTGCGCATGTGTCATTAGTCATGTTCTCGCGGTAGGGGCGTGGCTATACGAGAATCAGCGAGATCGTGGTGAGATATTCCCCGCCACTAGGGTAGAGAGGCACGGAGGGAGGGTGCTGGCCACAGACACGAGTAGAGAGACCTTTAGCCAGGAGGCACCTGTCGTTATCATTGTGTTCCGCGGCCCTGTAGCTGACCCCACACGGAGAGAGCGAATTTGCATTGCCCTGTGAGAGTTAACCAACTAAAGGTGGCGGTTGTAAAGATGGAGAAGCGGCAGGAAGGGGATAGCAGCAGTGCAGCAGACGACAGCAGCACCACTGAAGAGGAAGGCACGTCTGGTGATGAGACAGACGACGAAGATGACGGATCCACGACGTACTATTCCACGGGGTCCACGCTGGACGTGCCCGGTACGCCCGCCACTGGTATCTATACACTTTCCATGTCATTATCAAATCCTCCTGTACCATATAGCACCAATATGTAGCCTATTGCCTCAGCCTGGGGTGAGGTGGTGTGTGTGCTTAGATAAGGTGACCCAGGGTCTATGGGCCCTGCTTCATTCTATCACTGGCTTCTCCTTTATTGAATCTGCATGTGTTGGTCTCCTGTGCTCAATAATGTGAAATGCTATATACATTGAGGAGCAGGTGTACACCCAGCATCTCAGATAGGCGGAAGTGATAAGATGGGTATTCTAGATGATGGGGTCTATAGATAGCATTGCAGGTGATACAGTCCCCAAGGTCTGGGGACTGTCAAAAAGCAGTTCAAAATACGACGATGTAGTCTAGATGGAAGAGATAAGGTGGGGGTAAAAAAGAACAAGGTACTGAATAATGGCAGGTGAAGGACCCAGGAGCAGGGGAACCTAGATCTGCTTTGTACAGGATTTCCTCCAGCCCCTACCCCAACCCCTCCTGCCGGCTTATATTAAACACCCCTGGTACCTGAGGAACCCACTGAGTGAGAGGCCTGAAAGTAAATACAAGCGACACCGTCAGCAGTGCTGGCTTCTTCTTTTCCCATCTCTCTTATCTAGGTCTATTCAGTGAGCAACTCGTCGATTGAAGAAAAAAGGAGCAGGTCTTGGCGTATAGATCCCCATGAGGAGCTCCTCATGTTATCTGCAGGGGATCTTGTTTTTCCAGCCCTACTCACCTGTCTATGTCACCTGTTGGTCCGGTCTGATCACTTCCAGTTTTACTGGGGAGAGGGAGGGAGGGAGGGGATGAGAGACAAGAGGCAATGAGAAGGAATCCAGGCAGAGAGACAGAAAGAGGAAGAAAGGGAGCAGAGGTACAGAGAGACAAGAGAGAGAGACGGATGGGAGAGAGAGAGAGAGAGAGAGAGAGAGATCTGGGACAAAGGGAAGGACACAGAGAGTTAAGAGAGAGAGACAGACAGAGAAACAGACAGAGAAAAGCATAGAATAAGAGTCATGCATCTAGGGCATGTCTATCGAAAAGGACAGAAAGCAAGTGGAACTACAGTGATGTAGCAATGATAGATCTAAGGTGTTTCTACAGCTATAGGGGCAGAGGTAATGCATACAGCTTGTTTCAGGGTACCTATGTAAATGGAATCGCTGCTAAATGGCGTGGTATCTAGACAAGGGAGTCTTATATCAGGAACAAGGGGTGTTTGGTGTCTCCCTCCAGGAGGTTCCACCCGCTGGGTGTGCCACCTGGAGGAGAGCAGGATACCTGTGGATGAGAGTGTGTGTGAGTGGGGGGGCAGGTCAAACTACCCCCATCAATCCAGCAGGCAATCTCAGTCAAAGCAGCAGAACCGACAGCATCCATAACACTCTCCTACTACTTCTGATTAACATCTAGGGGTGGCGATAGGAGTAGACTGATAGGAGATGGGTAAGAAAATATGAAAGAGAGAAAAGTGAGATAAAGAGGGGGAGCGTAGGAGATGGGGAGCGATAAATAATAAGATTATGAAAAGAACATAGAAAGATTAGGATGATATAGATGCAGTCAAGAAAGTGTTTTTATTGTATATAGGTGGATTTGTATATATATGCTCTACATGAATAGTTTAAATAAATGAAGTGCAACTGATATGCATGAGATTAAATGAAGATTAAGCATGATGAGAGTACTCTTTGGAAAATGTAAGGAGAGGGGTAGAGTGTGAAGGCTTCAGAGAAATGAAAATTATGCCAAACGTTTAGCCACTTAGCATGAGGTGTGCCTCCTCCATTTATTCTTCCTAAAGGAGGAACATCGTTCCGTCCTTTTCCGAAATCATCCCAGGTAGCAAGGATACATTGGGCCAATGTCGTCTATATTGGGCCAATGTCGGTGTCGGCCAAGCATGGACAAGCAACGCCCAATGCTCCATTGCTGATTGGGATGGATCCCTAACTGCAAATTCTTTTTTTGATTTTGAAGAATTTTGTCTCATTTTTTCATATTTTAAAGAAATTTTTTCATTACTTTTTGATGATTTTTCCTGTATCCTTTTCGTGTTCTTTCCCTCTCTAACAGCTGTCAGCCTTGGGTCTAAGATAAAGCCAGAGGACGACTTTGAATCGTCACTTTGACGACCCTTTTGGAGTGTTAGGGCTTACATCCAGTGCAATCAGTGTGAAGGATGCATGAGTATTGTCAATATACTGACATTGGGACTGTATGATTCCGCTTAGGTTTCCTTGAGTTCCTATGTTTTACAGTTCCTCCCCGCCAATCTCACCCCTACCCACACCCATTACAACCTCCCTCCCCACTTCCCTGTGTCTGAAATCGTCTCAAAACTGTGGAGGTTTTGTGATATGTGAGTCCTGCCAGACATGGTTAGTGGAATAGTGACACAGTAGGCGGGAATGCCTTATGTCAGTGTTGTTTGGCACCTGCAATCAACACACATGTTGGCACTGTTTTATAATTGTACAGAGTTTCCCAGCAGGAACCCATGGATAGGCATTCATGATACAGGCATTCATGGTATCGGGCTTTTTGGGTGGGTTACTTACTACATGTTGTTTTGACAAGTCAATCCTGATACTTCCAAATGTAGTATCATACGCAAATGAGGTATGGTCAGTTCCTTTTTGGGAATATAGTGAATTCATGTCCTCTTTCAGCCATGACGACCCCAAACCTGTTAGCTATGATGACCTTCCCATAGCTCAAATGTATTCAGTGTGCAATCGTCTACAGGGACCTGTTACTGAAACCCTCATCATGCACGCATGAATTTACCGTATTGGGTTGTATAAGCGCCCGGGTGCTCATGAATTTCAAGTAGGCTCTACCCCCGGTGCTCATTCAAGACTGGCGCTTATTCAAGACTTAGATTACAGTGTATTTTGAAAATTTCAAAACCCCTGTACACCCGACGCTTATTCAAGACTGGCGCTCATTCAAGACCTGGCGCTTATACAGGCCAATCAGGTAGGAACTCTGTGTCTGCGTTGCTTGGTACTCCTAGGTACAACATGATCCTGGACTCTAAATGTAAACTAAGATGAGATTACAAATAAGTTCAAGAATGGGACGGTACCATGAATGGGACAAAGAACCTGGC
This sequence comes from Acholoe squamosa, assembly GCA_949317995.1. Classification (NCBI taxonomy): domain Eukaryota; kingdom Metazoa; phylum Annelida; class Polychaeta; order Phyllodocida; family Polynoidae; genus Acholoe; species Acholoe squamosa. The sequence continues at coordinate 59,646,332 of OX439043.1, forward strand.
TAACCTTGTTCTCATCAGGCCTGTAAAATCACATCAGGAGCTTAATTCAAAACATCCTGGGATCACGACCCCAGTGATCTTAGGAATAAATCAGCCTTATCCTATTAAGCGATCTTAAGAGTTGACTGGGTTCACATACCCTAGCCAGCATCGATCTTAGCCTCAGCCCTCCTACACTATTCCAAGAAGAACTGACTAGGCACAGGGCTAAGAGTCCCAAAATAAAGGAATAGCTGTGGAGTCACTCTTCTTCACAAGAGTGCTTATACCATCGTTCCCCGTCCCCATATGGGCTAACAAAAGAGCACAGGGTGCAGTTGACCCCCGTACAGTAATCAAGAGTTGTTCCCATGAATGTATGATTTATGCTTGCCTATTAGAAGCATTGTGCCCTCCCCCCAGGACAAAGAGAGAGAAGGGAAGAATTACCTTACAGTGCACTTAACGCATGAGTAGCCCTAAGAGAGCCCTCAAGGACACTCAGCAAATGTCCTCCCTCCCCTCTTTATGTATGCAGCAGGCTATTCACTCTTTTGATCAGGAGTGTTTCCTGTAAGCGCTCTTGTACTCAGGTGAAACCACTATGCATTTCTTTCACTAAGATCGCAGTGATCTTAGTGGTGGAAATGGAATAGTGAAGTGATCCCAGGACTATCTATTCTGGACAGGCCTGCAACCACTGCATTACATAGGGTAGATCAGCCAGGTCTTATGATATGTGCCTACACTAAGATCGCTGGGGTTGGGATCCCAGGATGTTTTGAATTAAGCTCCAGGTCCCCTAAGAGCACAGAACAGATGGTGCAGGTACCTAAATATTTTGGGTATTTCTGAGCAATAGACCCAAGGAAGCAGCCTTCAAAGGATGAAAGTATAATTGTAGCCATAATGTTAATTTCCCTAGTGCCTTCAGTAATCTTTCATCTAGTGATACTAGTAGTTTGGTTTCAGGACACCCTATTTATAACTTATAGTATTCATTTGTAAATGTCACTGTAGGTGATCGAATGGAGAACCCAGAGAGTGAAGACCTCCCAAGTTTACTTTCCAACATGGGCAGAGTAGGATGAGCTACAAATCAAAAGGGGAAAACACCAACGATGTCATGGGGTTTTCTTTGACCCTACCCTCAATCAGCAATAGGTCGCAGGACTTCTGGAGCTTAATTCAAAACAACCTGGGATCACGACCCCAGCGATCTTAGGAATAAATCAGCCTTATCCTATTAAGTGATCTTAAGAGTTGACTGGGTTCACATATCCTAGCCAGCACTAAGATCGCATCGATCTTAGCCTCAGCCCTCCTACACTATTCTTAGAAGAACTGACTAGGCACAGGGGTAAGAGTCCCAAAATAAAGGAATAGCTGTGGAGTCACTCTTCTTCACAAGAGTGCTTATACCATCGTTCCCCGTCCCCATATGGGCTAACAAAAGAGCACAGGGTGCAGTTGACCCCTGTACAGTATTCAAGAGTTGTTCCCATGAATGTATGATTTATGCTTGCCTATCAGAAGCATTGTGCCCTCCCCCCAGGACAAAGAGAGAGAAGGGAAGAATTACCTTCCAGTGCAGTTAACACATGAGTAGCCTTACGAGCCCTCAAGAACACTCAGCAAACGTCCTCCCTCCCCTCTTTATGTATGCAGCAGGCTATTCACTCTTTCGATCAGGAGTGTTCCCTGTAAGTGCTCTTGTACTCAGGTGAAACCACTATGCATTTCTTTCACTAAGATCGCAGTGATCTTAGTGGTGGAAATAGAATAGTGAAGTGATCCCAGGACTAGCTATTCTGGACAGGTCTGCAACCACTGCATTACATAGGGTAGACCAGCCAGGTCTTACGATATATGCCTACACTAAGATCGCTGGGGTTGGGATCCCAGGATGTTTTGAATTAAGCTCCTGGTGATCTCAAGATCCAACTGAGGTCATCTGATCATAGAAAGCCAATTTCAAATGTGAGCTAGAACAAAATTCATGCGCAATGTATATATACAGTGTCTGCGTAATAGTACTTTTAAAGGTTATGCTAAATGAAGATTCATTGCCTAATTTAATTCAATGCATATGGATATCATGGTGTGCCTCATTATGATTTTCCTCATTAATCCAATAGATAGGAATATATTGATTTGCCTCATCATCCAAAAACATAGCAATATTTTGATTCACCTCATTAACCCAACACAGGGATATTATCATTTATCTCATTAACCCGATGTATAGCATTATTATGATGAGAACTTACAGCCTACTTGGATGTAGATCTAAATGTAAGAACGGACACTTTCAGAAGCTTCAAGGCTTTACATTAGTTTAGGGCACATGGGATCTTTTCAATTCTCCTCAAATGCAATATCAATATGCTAAATGGATATGAGCCACACAATTCCTGAAACGCCTGTTTACAACCTAATCATTTCAAAGATACAATATAGATTGTGGTATGATGAAGAGTAACATTTTCCTTATTGCTTTTAGATTAGACATGCATTCATCATTTGTAATTGTGCCATAGTTGTACAATCTATGAACACCTATCCTACAGCACAGCTAAGCTTTGACTAGCATCCACTGTCTCGTTTGAGTTAACTTTCAGTTCAAATGATATAACACTCACACCACGAACCCTGTGGCAGTGGCCATCATGTAGCATTAGTACAAGCACAAGCACACAATATAACCTACCCTGGTGGCACAAGCTGAAAGTGGTTGATGAAAAATTGATTCATGACTTGTACCGTCGCCGACTAGGTGGCCGATGACGGTGAGGCTTATCACATGTATTCTAGGTTATCTGTCTGAGTGTCAAGCTGGTTGTGTAAACCATGGACGACTCAGCAGGCCCCAAGCAGGGTAGGGGTATAAGTAGGAGGCTGAAGGGGTACAAGGGGGAGAGGTGTACATGGTGAAGCTGGATCCATCACTTCTTATTTTCTAGGCTACCAAGGGTGGGTCTCTTTTAGTAAATCCTGGGATTTGATATATAAACCTTATTAAAGTATGCACTGTTGTAGCGAAGCCTAACACATTTTATATTGTTCCACCGGAAGATTGGTCTATTCAATTAACTTATATATAAAACCTAATTCATCTTAGTTAGTCCATGTTACTAACATAATAATAACTAAGAATGTCTAACTTATGTTAGTAACATGGACAACCTTATTCAGGAGGATATTTCCTAACATGTTACGACTGCACCCCCACCATGACTTGAAACTTTCAAAATCGTAGATTATGTCCTAAGACTGCGCTGGAGGCCATTTCTTAAGGTACTACGACTGCACACAGCCACTATGATTTGAAACTCCAAAACTTAGTGCCAGTAATCGTTGCCTATGACTGCTCTGTACGGACAGCCCTTATTTAGGCCTAGCTATTACATAGACTTTGGTAGGGCAGTCGTAGTGCTGCAGACGGTACATGACCAACATGATTGGGCTGTAATGCCACTAAGTTTAGGGTTCTAATTACGACCTGAAGGTGAGCAGTCGTAGTGTGTTAAGAAATGGTCTCCTGAAGTATTAGCATAGGGTTTGGCAGTACATGTATTTACATAGGGTTTGGCAGTCGTATCAGTGCAATCATTAGTGACTATTAGGTGTAGGGCTGTACTCGTACATTGTATTAGAGTGAGGGATCCCACTCGGTCTTGAGAAATGCCTTCCATGCACACTAACTTGACTTAACTGTGAAAGAAAATCAGTCACTTTGTCCAAGGGATACACAAACACTTTTCATTGAAACATATGTTTTCAGCTATGCAACGTCCATCCATTGAAAGATACATATCAAAATCTCTACAATTGATATCAGGGCATTGATGCAAAAATGTGTGTTTACATGCTGAAATTGGATTTAGTGTGTTTTAGAACCAAAATATTAAAATAATGGTGATTTCAATGGCTATTGACATAATTACGCTTTTACAATTCAACCTATTAAACATAACATTTAACAAAACACTCCTACTAAGCTGATACCTGGCAATTACGGTAGATCGCGTTACATCTACATGGCCAACAATCTTTAAAAAATCATTAAAGGAAAAAAAGGAAGAACACCTGTCCCGTGGATATAGAGGATATCCATGTATCCACATTGTTCGATCTCTGACCTTGTAACAAACCAGAGCCACTTCGTTCAGGGGTTGTAATTGAAAATGATGTGAGGCATGCTTCTTAGATGGCTTCTTAGATGATTGTAGGCAACTGAAATGGCCTATGAAACCTGGTCAGGTTGGGAAATTTTCCAATAGTTAGCTTTAAACTCTTGAGAAGGTTTTGGTGGAATGGCCATGTGCACACTCCCAAGAATGTAATATATAATGAAAGGCATGAGTGCAACTCTAATCATTACACATTGCCCTTATAACATGGTTTTCACCATTAATTATATTTATTTACCTTTAAAATTGAAGAAATTTCAAGTTTTTCTCTTGCGACTGTAAGCGGATGAGAAGGAGCTCCGCCATATTGGATTTTTGTTGATGTCCCACTTGCACAGACCACCGAGAAAAACAATCAATTTACACATATTATAGACTATGTGAGGCATCGTGAGATGAATAAAAAAAAAGATTATATATTCTATTTACTCCTACCAAGCTCCTAAGGATGATTTGAAGTGTAAATGCTCTCAAAATGGCCAGAATACAATGAAATGTTATGGTACCGCATAGCAAATCCGAGCATTTGCAGAGGGAACATACAGAAAGGGTAGTAGTAGCATTGATTTTAATGGGTTCGCTATGGTTCCACTTCTATTAAGTTAATGCCTGTGGCTAGTTGATAGGCTATACACCAGATGGCATGAGTGGTCATGTTGACAAACGTAATGGCGAAGACGCATGGCCAGTCACCTGCTTTGAAAGTTTAAGATTTTTTTTATATTAAATACAGCCATAATATCAAGGAATCTACTTGACAGGGAGTTAGAATAATGTTTCAAGGATCTTATGTCCAAACCATATCATATAATTTGGTATATATGCTTCACAAATGGAGGATTTACGTTGGTGTCAACTCACTGTCAAGGTATGTTCAGTCCGCTGTCATTTTGGATTCTTGTATCCCAATATATGGGAACTCGTTTTATCCACTTTAAGAACCCAAATCAGTGCCGAAACTCGATAACCATGTTATAACTTGGCTTAAAAAGTTTACTGACAGAACTGGCCTTCAAATATCATGCCACCAAGGCATGCTGTTACATGTACTTGGATTGGACAGTGCAAGTCTGATTCTGAACAATTATATTAGAAAAAGATCATTTGTACTTTTGAACTTTTGTACATTTGGACAAAACGTTTCTGTCTCTCACATAGTAGACCATACTTTTTTTAAAGCTTAAAACCACCCAAATACCATTACATGTATTATTGTGGGTTTTTTTTTTCACAAAACGTATGTGTTACTTTTACCATCCGTAGGTAATGACTGCGCTCTATGATCAGCATTTAATGTAGTACATAGGGTTTGGTAGAGCAGTCGTACCAGTGCGATCATTAGTAACCACTAGATGCAGGGCCACAATGGTATTAGACTGAGGGATCCAACTATGATTTGAAGGGGTCTAGCCATACCATCTTAAGAAATACAATCCAGTTCTCCGGGAGACACGGCATCTTAATCTGGTGTGTCAAATTCTATTTTGCATTCCAAAATTCCCTTTGCACATGAAGATCTATACATCTACCAAACACATTGAGTTTTTCCCCTCCCATTCACTTCTTGTGAGTCATGCGCATTCAGACTCACGTCTGTATAGTTAAGGTGTGGCATGCGCATGCGTATCTTATCCAGGTGGGCCTGTTTCCTTTAAAACCCGACGATAAGGACGTACAACAAAAAATGTAGTATAAACGTTATATAAGCGATAGGTTAGGGTAAAGGGATGGGGCTGCAGCTGGTTAAAAAAATAAGGATCCCTGGGTAGAGGGGAGAGCAGCCAAATGTTATTGTAGGTTGGTGAATAATGCTTCAGACACGCCTAAAGATGGATACAGGGAGGTTGGATTTTGGTTTATGAGGTTGTAATGGGGGCTAGCAGTTAGAGCCGTGTTTTTGTTTTTTGTATATCATTTCTTTTTTTTTTAATAGCATAAAAGTGTGTACTTCCATACTGATAACCTCCGTGATAACCGCAGGGAAATTGTCCAGAATAGGTTACTACCGTAGCTATGAAAATGGTTTTGGGGCAATGATTTTCCCACGAGATTAGGACATGCAATATGCTGTGGCATGAAAGAAGCTAGACTGCTTTCAAGGAAATTGCTAGACAAAGTCACGGCTGCTTTTTCAGACTGCAAAGTAAAATTACCTCATTATTTGTATGAGGCCTAAGAAAAGGTATGTTTCCAGTTACCCGACCAACCCTAGCAAAACAGGGCCGATCCTGGAATTATTTTTTTTTATTTTGTGCATTTTTTATTCTTCACCTCCCCATGGGACTCGAAGCCTGCCATAGTGTCTGTACACACAAAGTTTGACAGCTTGCACTGTGAAAAAGATGAAACAGACCTGGAAGCGAACGCCTGTACCTAGGGTTAGGAGCGCGACTTGCTATCCATTATACCCTAGCCACAGGCGTCTGGACATTGTCGCAGTGTGATACTATTGTGATTGCCTCTATAATTACAATGCCATTCTCACCTTGCACACATGACAAGCTGGGGTCGCTACTGACCAGGCCAAACCTATGGAATTTTGTGTATATACAGGCAAACACACACTGTTACTCGTCAGCCCCTGTGGCGCAGTCCATAGGACGCTGGCATAGAGAGCAGTAGGGTATGGGTTCGACCCCTACCTGTGGCAATGAAATTCTCTTAGGTTTTAACATGTGACATGTAAGGTGTGCCTGATATCAGCACACCTTACTGAGGTCATGATGCGTGCATCATGGCATGCAATATCGACAGGTATCAGACTGGGAATATCCACAAAATGAACCCAAAATCCCAAAAGTCGTGTAATAATGGCGAATACACAGAACTTTGAAAGGAACGAGGAAGCAGTCAGTAGAAAGAAAAGAGATAAAATTGGAGAAACGCAACCTTTCCCCCAAACCCCAAAACACCTATTAAATGGGGAGGTTGGCCATCAAAGGCTGGAGCTCCACTGCGCATCACTGGTGTCTGCGAAACCTTGCACACTTTCCCCGGGCTCTTTTAGTTTTAGCAAGAAGCTAGACCCTTTGTTCAGTGTTCAGCTCAAGCTGACGTTGGTATGAGCCGACCAAAGCATGTGATCATTCAGAAGATTTTACCTATATATGAACAAAACCCTGATTGAATAGATTAATGAGATGAGACGGGCATAGAAAAACACATTTTAAATGCAGCGGAGGCGGATCAGCTGAAAAGTGTGGGGATGGGGTTAGTAGCTAGAGCTTACCTGCCTTTGGTCTGTATGCATAGATGAGATGCTTGCTCCAAAGTTGATGATAAGTGTACTTTAATCCAGTTATGATTTCATGGCATTATATTGCATACTGGATGATAAGCATTGTCACGACCTCAAAACTGTATTGCAAAAACAGAGATGGCCCTGAGATGTAGGCTAGAAATCGAGGATTTAATCACTGGATAGAAACTAGACTGCAAACCATTGTCAGTGTAAGTGTTGTTCTTTCTGTTACATGTAGTATTAGCTCTAACAGTAACAGGGTAGAGTCATCGACCAATGCGTCTCCCCCGCGTCAACACAACCCACCTAATCCATTTGGCTACTCAACATTATATGCATTATTCCGATAAGGCTATACCATCTATAAATACATGTGCCACAGGTCAATTCAGTATATTGGTTTGTTTGCCTACAGAGACCCATAAATAGAAACAATCACTAACTGTAACTGAAGCTATGGGTTCATGTTGGGTAAGGTGAAATTATCTCTCTCTCTTGAATTTCATATACACATTGTAAATAGGCTCAAAATGCTCACCAGGTTCAGCGGTCAGCATAGGTAGCGCAGCTACCTTAGGGCAGAGGGGAGATATTTCAGAATTGCTTTATTTACAATTTTACACGTGGCATGTATACATTTGTTTGATCGGTTTGATACACCAGATGGCGTTCAGTAGCCCCCTGCATTCATGCGCATGTCCAGCATACGCTTCCAGGGCCCCATAGGTTTACCCTTAGTGCGCAGACAGTCTAAGCCGTTCACGAAACTCACTCAGTGCAGTGACAATCAGGTATTTCCCCCACTTCTCCACCTAAACCCTTATTTACTATCACTTAGCCACAATAAAGATAGACAATATGCACACCAATGTGACACTATGTTTCCATTCTACACATACATGAAGTGTTTCTTGTATTTTGTGAACTCTAAGTGGTATATTTGTGTTATAGAGTAAGGGGAAGTGGGTAAAAGGTGCTGCCTGTGGAGGGACCCAATTATGGTACTCAATCTATGAACAGCATGAGTTACAGATGTAGATTTCACCTATATATAGCCCTCTGTTGGCATTACTCTAGTTCCCCTTTATCCATTCCACCCAAAAATGAAGGTTTCCTGTGTTTTCTGAAAATAACCTGAACAGCCTAACAGACACCCATAACAAATATGCCCATTTGAAATGTGAAATAGAGATCCAAGTTTTAAAAATCAAAGCTACACATAGAGAAATAATCTCATGATACTCAGTATCAATATCTTACTAAAAGATTGATCCCAACATAAGGCAGACAGTTACAAACATGGAACATGCCTGGACAGAACCTGTATGTATAAGAGCCATGACACGGGAAATACACAGCTGTAATCTTTTTTTTGTGGTCAGGAGTATTATAATGCAGGAGCACTGAATGGTCAGTAGGCATGTTAAAAATAATGCCAATCATTATAAAAAAAAAGATGAAATCACTGCAATGCCTCCTCTAAAATGATCCAGGATCCTGGATTATTTTCTCATAAGCTGGGGGTCTCACTGGTTGGTGCATTCCCTCATGTGCTACCGTAATCTCCCACGTATAAGGCGCGTCTTATACGCGAATCAGATTGTGACTGGGTCTTACACGCGGGAGGGTAATTGCCTTGAGTTGGGGGTGCGCCTTATACGCGGGGTACCTCCACTTCTCAAACCAGAAAGATGTACACAGGGTCATGTATTTTCTTTAACCAAAGAAAAGGTGTAGTCTATACCATGGTGCTCTAAATACCCTTAAACTGCTGAATGAAACGTGCCATTATGCTCACCATAAAAGTGTTTGGAAATGTGTGTACACCCAACTCACTGAGAGCTTTGTTAATTACACTATTGACCTTTTAATCAAGAGAATTCATGCAGCATTATAATCAATAATCCTGCCATAGTGTGTGCTGCCACCTGGTGTTCTTCTAGGAAGCATTTAACTCATTAACTACTATTGATGCCAATTGTCTTCATATGGCCCACAACTGATGTTATTTGGCATCATTTTGAAAGGTACAATACTGTTCATTTTTTGAAAGAAATAATCTTCTGATTTGCATTATTTGTTAACAAGTTATAGATAAGACAGGTTCAAACCAAATTTGTTATTTGTTCATATCATACCCTCCCATTCATTATCTAGGCCCACACTGTTATAACAGGGAAATAGGCCTGTCTTCTAGAGACATGGCATGCTGGGATACCAGTAGTTTGTAATGTAGAGAATAGAGAATGACATACAGCTCATACAATACCAGGTGGCGGCACACACTATGGCAGGATTATTGATTATAATGCTGCATGGATTCTCTTGATTAAAAGGTCAATAGTGTAATTAACAAAGCTCTCAGTGAGTGGGGTGTACACACATTTCCAAACACTTTTATGGTGAGCAGAATGGCATGTTTCATTCAGCAGTTTAAGGTATTTAGAGCACCATGGTATAGACTACACCTTTTCTTTGGTTAAAGAAAATACATGCCCAGTTGGGGTATTGATAGTTGCAGGCAATATTTGAAATGCCCCTTTGGGTTGGGTCCTTTGGGTGGACCATGCTCCTTGAGTTAGGGGTGCACCTTATACGCGGGTTTTTCAAATATTAGACTCAGGAGCAGCAGATGCGCCTTCTATGCGGATCTGCCTTCCCTGAGTTGGGGGTGCGCTTTCTACGCGGGCTACGCCTTCTACGCGAGAGATTACGGTAATGAATATTTATAAATTGAGCTGGGATCATTTTCTCATAAGGTAGGGGCCTCACTGGTTGGTGCATTCCCCCATGTGCTAATGGATATTTATGAATGGAGGTTGTTCCCCTGTGACTGTACCTGTTGCAACGTCATTACTAGAACCAGCAGGCTCAATGCAACTGCAAAAATATAGGCTTGGGCTGGGATCAAATTCACGAACCCTGTATGTGGAAACCTCTGCTCTCCCAACTGACCTAACCAGACAATCAATTTACAAGCAGCCAAGGGAATGTTATATTCTCTTACCTGTAGGTGCAGGTGGCCTGTAATGGAAATAGCACATTTCTATCAATGTTTTTCATGTATATATCCTACAAGGAGATTTTTGCTAGTAATTACTAAATGCCCAAATGTTCACATACCAAACAAAACTATGTAGTTGCCACTTAATTTTATGTAGATATTCCTGTCTTCATTAACCATACAGGAATTATATCATGTGTTTACTGGGTCTAGGATATAGCATAGGTAAGTTTTTAACACCTGCTTTAACCTGTTGCAATGTCAGTGGATCCATAACAAGTCTCCCAGACTGTATATATAGTACAGTCTGGGCAAGTCGGAGACTGTTTCTCAGAGTGCTAATCAATATTTCACGGGCTAGATTGGAAATAGTAAATCTGCATGTTATTCAGTGCAAACTGAGCCAGAATCGGGTGTTTTATGCAATGGACGTCGCTCAAAATTTTGTGGTCAATTCATGTTTGAAGTCAGTTCATATTATGAAGAAAGGATATATCTGTTAGATTTATATTAGGGTGATTTCTTTTAGAAAAGGAACATCTCCCAATGAATGCGGAAGTCGCACATAGAAAATGTTTAGATATTGCCATATACTTTTGCAGCTCATCAAGAGCTTTCACTTGGTATATGTGTCCAATAATCACTCATGGTGATTATTGGCATATACTCTGCCAGGCGGAGTTCCTCCTCCAGTTGGTTCATTGTCTTACCATTGGGGGGAGACACCTCTACACCTCTACTGGTTTGTTGTTTATTCAAATCTCACTGTGACTTCCCGCTGAATGGTTCAATATTTGTTCATTTTTTTCTTGGATCTTCTAGCAGTAAAAGAAGTCTGATCAATTAGTAAAAAATAAACTGAGATAATTAAAATATTGAACATTATGATAATTTATATACCCTATATAATTCCTTTGTAGTTATTAGAGTGTGCCTGTTCTATATATAGAGAAGGCACACCCTTATTGGTGTTGGGGTGGGTAGAATGGTCTAAAATGGAAGTTTGCTTCTGCTCAGAAAAAAGCTATGTAGAGGTAAATTATCTCTCTAATCTATCTGTCATCTTATGCTTGACATAGATGTCCTTCCTATTCTGTTCTCATTTTTTTTCAAAATATTTATGAAAAAGGTATTTTCAGGAGGGTTAAAACCTGAAAGACTAAATTGATTCTCTGTATGGCCCTAGATTGCCTGCAGAGGTTTCCTGCCTGGGGGGCACTCCCTATATGTTTAATGGTAACCATGTGTGTATATGGCCCTTGACTTGGTACCCCATTTAGTGAGGGGAAATTCAACCAGAATACACCCCTTTTGATGGGAATCAGCTTGGAAAAGTACCTCTTTTGCTGCTGTTAGAGTGCAAGAAGACAAACTCACAATTTGAGCACCCTTTCAACAGATTTTTCACATAAAATGTACCCCTTTCCTGGCCATATTTGGAGATTTTTCAGAAAAAGATACCCTTTCCTGGCCAAAAATATCAGAATTTCCTGGAAAAAGTATCCCTTTCCTGGCCATATTATGAGGATTTGCCTGGAAAAAAGTCAAGATTTTAAGGAAAAAATATACCTTTTGATATCAAACTCTAACTTTGGTTCTAATTGGAATATTTGAAAAACTACTTTCGCCTTTGAAAAGTTCCCGTTTTTTCCCAAGTTGGGCCCAAAAGGACCCCTTACAACGGGTCTGCTCCTAGGGTCCAAAAAGTTCAACTTTTTCCTGCTTGTTTCCACATATCCACAAGTGCCTCCCCCTGGTTTCCTGCCTGCATGGTCCTGAGCTACCCCCCCCCCCTCTACAGTTTGGTCATGGCACAGCAGTTCCAGCTGCCTCCCTTATACACCTGGATGAACAGATGGTTCTCACTTTTGCCACCTGGTCCTAATAGTACATCCGCCGCAGTCAGTGGCAGGTAGCTTGGGCAGTTTCCACAGCTCTGCCTGGGCCCGGCTGGGCCTCAGTAGCCAATGGATTGTTGGCAGGGGGGGGGTATCCTTTGATGTATTGAATTAGGTGTGAAATATAACTATATGTATGGTATTAGCATTATCACTCACTATTTGTTTGAATTATTTGAAGTGTCTAAGACAATAGGACATGCAAAGAAATCTGCCCGAGTCACAGCACAGGAAGTACTATAAGTGCCTAGCAGCAAACTCATTCCATATCTGTTCATCCAGGCGTATACAATGCCATAACCATAATAACCCGACAGGTGCATCTGGGCCTTCTGCACAGCTTGGTCACGGCTCAGTAGTCCCAGTTACTAGTACCTGTTCTTAACCCTTTAAAGGCTGCTGATGCTTTGGGGCCCTCCAGGGAATGTATACTACACTTTGCCCCCACCCACCCATAATATAGCCACAGTATGCTATATTATGCTATGATTTCAAAATTCACTGCCAATCTACCCTAGAATAGCAGGCACACCCTTCCAGTAAAACATGTGTCACTCTCAACTACAATGTAGTATTGAAGTGTTGTATTTGATATAACCACAAAAACTATAGCTATGTCTTTTAGGCATTTGAGGCTTTAATTCTGTTTAGGAAGCAAGGATTCTGAAAGACATATACTCATATGTTTAGAAAAATACTAAAATATCAATTTCGAAAAATTTGATATTTTTGACACTATTATAAATTGAAAAGGGTATATCTGGACTTCTAAATGTGCGACTTTAGAACCAATTTGTAAGGATGGGTCACATATCATTAGGGACTTTTGGTAGACTCATTGAGCAATTTATGCAGCCAGCTTAACCCTGCACTCAGTTTTATAACCGAGTCTAAGCAGTAGAAGTCAAAGTTACACAGCAAATACATGTATCCAAATGTGATCCCTTACCAACCAGCTTCAGTGTACAAGGGATTGGTGTTTGGCCTGCTTCTTTTCTTCATAATCTATTAATGAATTGGAATCAATTTAATCAGATACTCCGCTATCGTCTCCTATGCTTTTTCACTTCATTTACAAAATATGCAGTGAAATAGTTGGCCGTGAATCCTTGTATGAGGAGGCAGTAAAGCTGGAGTTTACCTCTCATCCTCCTTCCGATGCTAAGGTGCTCACCCCCTGGAGGACCCCCAGAAAACCAATACCAGTACACCTCCCTCCTCCAGCAGCCTGCATTGTGTCATACGATCACCCAACCAACACCTAACCAACATACAAAGAGAGGAGTAGAAAAACACAAACGGGTTCAGACCCAGGAGGACAGCCTAAGAGGTGTGCTGGTGTGCAGGTGGTGGTTCCGTGAAGTTTCTACCAAAGCTGAATATTATCACCTGGGGAAAAAAGAAATAAAAAAATGACAGATTATGCATTTGGTCAATTGCGCTGAGAGGGGGTCAGACTCGTTGGAAGAGGGTAAATGTAATTAAAAACTGAATATATTGCATTTCTTCCACGTTAATTGGATGAGGATAGCAAAGAGGTTTCATGTTTCCCCTACATTTACCCATCTATAAAGCAATATTTAAAGTACAATTGTCCATGTATCTTTATTTGATCTATATTCAAAGTACCCAGGTCAACGGTGCAGTCGGTGATAGATGGTGTGTTTTATGGGTATTAGGATATGTTTTATTTATTTCTTTTACTAAATCCTTTATAGGATTATAAATGAGTAAGTTCTTTATCTTTTCATGTGTCATGATGCTTTTGTTTTCATTACATATAGGGCCTAATCGTTGTGTTCATCATTCCTCTTATCCTTAAAATACTAGGGGCAGTAACCTTATTTGTGTAAGTAAGTGCCACACTTTATATTGTATCATACTAGGGTTAAGACTCTGATTAGATAAGATTGTTAATCGCTATCAGAAAGGAAAATGAATAGGGTTACTTACATGCATGAAACATGGTTACTGAAGAACATAATGCATTAATATTTCAGGTGGTTCTAGGCTTAGCCTTGGGAATTACACATTGGAGGCGATTGTAGACTTACGAATTGCATGTTGCATTGTTGGACGTGAAATAAAACAACTCTGATTTGCATATTGTTTAGTTGGGTAAAACGTCTTGCACCGCCCGGGAATCGAACCCGGGTCGTAAGAATGGGAATCTTACATGATACCACTACACCAGCGGTGCTTCTCATTCAAGCTGGCAAATATAATGTAACTTATGCCAGGATGCAAACTTATTGTACATGGTTTCCAGTTTGTACCTTGGATTCAATTCATATAGTTTGTGTGATGATTCCCCTCACTCAGATGATAGATTAACCATACATAGACCTTTTTTTTGGGGCATATCTAGAATACATGTGAAATATCACACTGATCACATTTGAAATCGAAACACACAGTCAAGACTGGGGGGGGGGGGGTTAAACCCCTCTTTGTTGGGATTTAAATTCACCCCCTTTTTTTAAGCAGTAGTCTATCAAACCCATATGCTCGGCATGACCCATAGATGGATCAATGCAGCATCTGCCTGTTGGTGTTGCTTTTATACCCACCCTGGTGGCAAAAAGGCACAATTTATCAGGGGAAACTCTCTTTTTTTCTGATCCCATGTGGATCCACCCTTTCAGCTAACGTGCCATGTAGGCGTTTATTGCTACGGGCAGTAAGGGCAGTCCTATCAACTAACTGTGAATTTAAAACATAACGTGATATACAACCACTTTTATCGGTGAAATTCCAACTCGATTTGCAGCTGTAGCCCAAAGATCGCCATCTCTCACAGACTGCCTGGGCAACTCTAAATCTGCCAAAAATAGCCCTCAATAAAAAAAAGAACACACACACACACACGAAAAAAAAAACACAAAAAGATTAATAGGGTCGGTCCTGATCTGGAGGGCCAGGTGAACTAAAACATGTTTCTTCTACCTCATCAATATCCATACACTGCTGATAGTGTACCACTGAAGCAGTTATAAGATAAAGAAGGCTATGAATTTGCTATCTAAGTACCAGACAGGTACTTAAAGTTCATGGTGTATAAGGTCAAGTAGTAAACACCCAGGCAGACAGCCTCCACACCTTATCTGTAACCATGGCTACGGGTGGTCTGCTGCTGATGGAGGGTTACACCCCAGGTACACTATAGATACCACTGCCCTTTAGTCACACCTGGTTTACATTATTTACATATGTAACTTGGAAATAGTCTCAGCATACCTACATGTCTTAATTTGTACTGTTTCATTTCAGTTTTTTTCTCTTTTTTTTTTCTTTTTTATTGTAGACAAGTGCTGTAATGTCATGGGCAAGAGCTATGAATAGAACACTACAAAATGTTCTATTAAGTATGAGGTATGAAATGCATTGCACCTATTCAAGTATAGCAGCAACATAGTCCTATTTGTCACATCACCTGTGGGCTGGAGGCATCTGGAAAAAGGTAGAGATAAAGTTGCGTTGAGATTCATGATTTGCTATTTTGGGATTCAGATTCACAAAGTTTTTATATCGGTTCGTTGGCAGAAATGAACATTTTCTTTAATCTATTCATGAATTTCTCCTATATATAAAGAATGTTGGTGTATAGTCAACAAGTTCCATTGATATTCTCCTTTCATATAGTATTTCCTCTCAGATCCCTTACTGGTCCTATAATATTTGCTGGGTTCTTTGACGGGCCACACATGATGCCCGTTCAGTAGGCCTATATTTCTTCTCCTACGCCATTCAGCGATTCTGTGTAGCTCGATTTTAGTAATATCTGAATATCTTAGGCCTTTCACCTAACATTTGTTGGACTTGCTAACCTAAGTTGGGAGTTTGCACGTTGCCAAACCACCGAAGTTTTCTTGGGAGTTTACGCCTTACCCTTAGGAAAAATACCAGACTTGCCTGATATCTCCTATTAACTTGCCTTAGACTTTTTTTCACTAACTTCATAGACTTTCAAGCAATATAGAAATTCTTTTTATCTTAATTGAAATGGTTAGTGCAAGCTCCACATAGTTTGAGACAACCTAGAACAGAGCCTCTTCATTTGAGAAGCAAGTTCTATGCCTCACATCATTTTCATTTACAACCAGTGAACTAAGTTGCTCTTGGTTTGTCAAAAGGCTACAGATGTAGATATATGAGTAATTTGAATTTCCACAGAAAAGGTGTTTCCATTCTTCTTCCTTGCTCCTTCAATAACACGCAAATTTATTAGGTGTATTCTGTTAAATCCTATGCCAGGGTGAATTGTAAAGGTTTTATCATGTCAATAGTCATAGAAAGTGCCATGATTTTCACAATCATAGGCTTTCATGATATACATTTGCCAGAAAAATCCTCATGCAAACCACACTGCCACCTGGTGTGAAGAAATCTACTACCCCTTAGACAAAGCTACTAGGTCTCAGCCATGGAAATACTTTTTCACTATATTTTAATGTAGCATGGCATGCCATAACTAGTGTGCCCCGGAGGTATTGAGCAAAAAATCCCACGTATATCTTTAGGGGCAACCTTGACTTATGCGCATCGATCACGGAAATCTTGAATGCTGGCCATAAATGTACAGACACCTGTATAATTGGCATTTTTTGCAGTGAATAAATTCAGTTCAGACCCAATCCAAACAAGCCCAAAAATGAATGGGCATCGCTGCAATAATCTTGTTTTATTTTATATCATATGAATAAGTACCTACTCAGAACCAGTTATGAATTTTTACAGAGTTCTACTAAATCAGCTAACTATTTTATCCACCCAGAACTCATATAGTATACAGTGCGGAGGTCTTATGTCAGTAAGGATGCACTGAGTGACCCCTACGTGAGACCTACTACCCCTTAGACAAAATGATCGATTTTCTCTCTTGCCTGAGTCAAGTCAGCTTGCCTGAAAAGGTTAGTTGTACTACTAACACATGAGGAAGATTTTACTAACATGTTGGGTATTTTGCCTAATCAGTAGTTTTGTCTAGATTAAATTAGTATTTACTAACTTCAATTTTAATTCTGTGTGGTGAGTAACTGACCAGGGCTGCATCCATAAGATGTGTGATAAAGATGAAATTAATAGGGATTTGAAGAGTTAAGTAAAGCCGAGGTGTACTGCCATCGGCATGTTGCTGGCTTTGTGTAGAATGTTTAGTAAACAGGACTGGTGCTGTACACCCTGAGTGGTCAGATGAAAGCCACCTCTCCCTGCTAAGTGCATCAATTGTGTTCTGAACAAACCATTTCAAAGTTATTCTCCTCCCACTCAATAGTAGTACAGTGCTGTTTTGTCAATGGTAACAAAACATGATTATGACATCAGAAGGCCTCTGTCGTGTTATATACCTTGGATGTTGCACAATCATCATAAAAAGCCATTGCAGTCTGGTCCTGCTGGCAATTATACTGGCGCATATCCTTTTTGTGCCCAGGATTATTTTCAAGAAGGTAGATTTTTCAACATAATTCACATGTGCCAATCATGTATGATGAAAAAGGGCATTGAAATAGCTTTCAGAAAAAGTGATATGGGGCATGTATAAGAACAATTCATGAAATAATAGGAATTGATTCTAGTCCAATAGGTTGGATTAGGCCGATTTAGATGGGAATACCCAGCAGTCAATATTTTCTGTCTTTTTAACCTATAAAGCATAATTTCTACTTGTTAATCATTTTTCTGACACCCTACATAAGGAAATTCCAATGAAAACCGAAGATTATCAACATCATCATTGAAATCCTTGGAAAAAACTAGGAAAATAAGATTTTATACTAATTTTTTGATCATTTTCCGCGCACTTTTCATGCATTTTAAGCCTATTTTCAATTCATTATCTTATACAAAATGACCTTTTGATAATTACATACATTTTACATCATGACAATTTTGGTATCATTGGAAAGCCCTTGATATTACGAGTCTTTTGGTGGAAAGATTACTTTAAATTGATCAATATTAAACTCATGGTGGTCTGTTGAACATATTTACATGCTTAAGAGCGCACTTTTGCTATTCTGGGCACGTAAGGGATTATATTCATTGATCAAACAGGGTGTCAGAGAGAAAGGGATAAGTAATTCCAAGAGATTTGATGTCCACCACGTGTATATGTATTACCAATAGAGTAAAAAAGGGAGAAGCTGTTCTCAGCGAGGACCCAGGTGATTGCAGAGAACATGATAGGTCTACCTGTTTACCATGCCCCTCCTGACACCCATCAAGGTAGACCTTCTCACCTGACATGTCTTACAGCTAAGACAGCACACCTAAGGATCACACCTGTTGTGCCATCGCAGTAGTAGTGGGTTACGAATCATAATTTTCTGTGGATTAGGCCTTGGAGCTTAGTTTGTCATTTAAAGCAATTCTGTTTGGCTTCTTGGTGAAGGCTAAAATTATTGGAGCATTATTTGTGAGGATACCACCTTGAATCTTTACAATCAAAGTAAATTTATATCATTTTTCCAGATATTTCCCATATCGTTGACACAAAAATAGCGCATCATGTCCACTAAAGTAGACACTATACATCAGCAAAGCACATTGTCAACAATGTTATGGGACATCTCTAAGGCTCAGTCAGCACCTCACATCAAAAAAATTTATGCTAATGGAAAAGAAATCTCTTTTAAATGAAAGGAATATTAATCAATTAATCTGAAGATCTAACACTATGAACTTTGAAAACACTATACATATAGTAAAGCATTTATAAACAAATGTCCATATTTTGTAGAAGAAAATCATGCTTCAACGCTCTGCCTCATATGTATAAGGCTTCCAAAAGTTGAGATTTTCATCTTAGGTATATATTTGCCCTCATCATTTTTATAACTTGTGCATAATATATATTTCTTTCTTCCTTTATTTCTATCAGCTTTTCCCAAATTGTGACTTGGCAATAGAAATTGTCAAACCTCTCAAAGGAAATCTCTATAAAATTTAACTAAAAACCACATAAAACTAAAGTCAGGCCGTGAATGTGCTATCTACAAGTTTACATGGCCCTTTCCCCATACCTGCTCACAGCTACTATTCGAAAAGACCCAACAGATGATGATAACTGAGGCGCAGGTTGTACAAGGTGCACTTTGTGAGTCATTCAGTGTGAGGTGAGAGAGTGGCTCACAACTGCTCTCTCTGATACATATAAACATGACGTGTTACAAGTAGCCAGACAGGATCAATCACTACAGAACCATGAATACCAACCTACCATAGGGTAAATCACTTGATCATTGGTGACCTATCTCTGTAACATTCCTTACAATATGGGACAATATCTTTAAAATCGGAATCACATCTTGAAGGTGCGCTACGTCATTATGTCTTGTCACGATTCTGACATATAATCTTTATCAATGTCCATTGGATATGCCAGAGATTGGTAACCATTGCCAAGGACCATCCTGGTACAGCCCCACTTCTCTGCTACAGCTATCTCTAAATTGCTGACACGGTGCTTAGTGTATAGGGCTTAGTATTGAGGTCCAGTGGGTCCGCCATTGCTTGATCTGGGACTAGGCGAGATAAGCACTGATAACAGCCTAACAACCGTTGATTGATTGTTATGCAATCAAGTATTACATCCACCCATTTAGTTAAGGACATAAAATGAACTGAAAGACAAATAGTTATTATTACCGTAGTTCCCCTAGTTCATATGTGCAGCAGCATAAGGCGCAATTCAGTAATTCCCTACCTTATCAATATCACAGCACCAATAATTATAGGTGAATATCTACTAAAACAATGTGAGGAATAAAAAGAACCCAAAATATTTCAAAATCAGAATTTCCGGAAGTGCGCTGATTATAGTGATTAGCACCATGCAGCATTTTGCGCACCGCAGCCTGCTAATCCGAACATCTTTTAAAATGTGTTGGTAAATAAGGACAGTAATAGAGAGAGAGAGACCAGGGTTCTAGGGCAAGAAAAGAACAAACCCAACCCAACAACAATAACAGAACAATAACAACACCCAACCTCCCTCTCCTACCCATCCTGCCGCCATGCAGCGTCCCTACCATCACGCACCGAGTGAAGGGGAACTCAAAGTGGCTGCCTGCTGTATTTCTTTAGTTACTGGAGCACCTGGATGGCCCCTCCCTGGTGCCGGAAAAGCGACGGCGCGGTTATTCCGGTCCCGATGGCGACGCGCGGTGCTATTTCCGGCTGATTCCATCCCTTAGTGGGCCCCCAGGCCGCCGCCTGCCCTAGAAATAACCACGCAGCGCCGCCATACTTTTTTCCCGCGCTTTCGGCGGCGTCTGGCCTCCGCAGACGACATCCATCCTTGACTCAGGTGTTGTTTTTATTGGTTCACGCCCTGCGCAATGCTAGACTTGTTCAGATCCCTCCTTTGGAACTTCATATTCTGGCTGGCCTTGCACTTTATGTTGCAATCGTCGTATAGATATCAACAAGGTGTGCTCAAGACACAAGTAGAGGATAAATCCAGAGTTGAACTGAGGGACCTGGATGTCACCAGCCCATCTAAACCACACATGAATAACGATTTGACGATGGATCCCCGTTGAAAGGTGGTAGTCCTGGTAACAGGTGGTGTCCCGGATGGTGAGTCCGAAGGGTTGCTATGGAAACCCAGAGATATCATAAATCTGCCCTAGATTCTCTTCCATGTCATTCAAGTTCAAGTTTGAGGCGTCGGTGATGCATCCCATTTATATCATCGTAGTAGTATATGCAAATTGTCGTCTTTCACCCCCTATGTCACACCCCAAAGCAGATAAATGAAATTATTTGTCATTAATGTGAAGCCTATGATAACATTCAATTACTGCAGTTGTCTGAACGCAATGGTATTGAGTAGTTTAACTTTCCAGCAGTGCGTTGTTTGACCATGGTGCCGATCACTTAACCCCAAGGTTGACACTGCAGATATAAATTGATCTCCACCTAGTTCCTATGTGCATTCCTAAATGACTAGAAATGGACACACAATGGCCCCTAATACTTTTAACTATGTGGCTCCCCATTGAGACCCGGTCCACTTCAAGTGAATGGCATATTTAGATGGGGCGGGGGGCGTTTGGGGGGGGGGCGCCCCCTCTTTTTTGTCAGTAAGTAAGAGTTAACTTGCACATTTTCAACCACAAAATTTGCTCAAAACCAGGGATGGAATCAGCCGGAAATAGCACCCTCCTTTTGGGCTGCGCCCTCTCCTTTTCAAAATCCTGGATCCGCCACTGACAAACTTGTTTATGGACTTTATGGGTTCACCTGCAAATAAATTTGTGACATCTACTGGGAGAAGGGGCCTTAAAGCCCTTTGCACTAAGCCCCCTTTTCGCAGATAGTTTCACTGTTGTTTAATCAGGTGAATAGCTCAACGCACTCCTGCTAGGGGATAGTCACTTTCAATATGAACGTTTATGTAGAAACAACACGATTCACATTCACTTCTGGTTAAGTGATTTCGTTTATATTTACTAAAGTCTCTCAAACCAACTTTGAATACGGTGGTGTTTATAATATATAGAAAACGCATGGCCAAATGGCATCCACAAACAACTTGATAATCTATTATATCAGATTTAGACAATCGTATACAAAACAAGTGTAGGGGCTCGTGGAGTGACTTATATAGTTTTAGCTCCCTATTCGAGAGGGCAGGTCAGTCGGTGCGGTAACCACCGGTAGGACCAGAGGTTTCTGGCCGCTATGGGGTGGTGGCAGCACTGGTCGTCGCTGCTCTAGTCCCTACCTGGGACCGCGTAGGGAGTTCAGTCGGCTTCTGGCTATGGCCAGTGCAACACCTGCTGAGCATCAAGCTATCCCTATAGCACTACTTCAAACTCATGTGACTCATGAATAAACATGTGACAGTTGCACTAACCCGAGCTACCTTGTTGCTTGATATTAACATATCTCAAACCCGACCAAATTTACATAAGAACTCGAACCATTACACAATGTAGGTAAGCATACCAAGGTGGGCTCTCTAAGCACCGGTTTCGTTTTGTCACAGAGATAAAGGTGTTTTGAAATTCTAAATCACATACTGTTTTATATATGTGGAATATATCACACCTACTATTGCTGGATAAATCAGAGGTAGAAACAGTAAAGTGCAGATGCGCTACAACGGTCATTATAATATGGTAGTCTACCCAGATACTGTTGTAATTAAACAAGGTAACTACCTCCTATACTTACTGTCATGAGTGTGAAATCTACCAGTCTGAATTGCTTCATCCCATGTGCAACATCGCATGATCCTAGACTCTAAATGTAAAAGGAGATGAGATTACAAATAGCCGTATTGGCCTCTATAAGCGCCGGGTCCTTTAAACGGCCAGTCTTGAATGAGCGCCGGGGTACAGGGTATCCAAATTTTAAAATGCAGTTTAATTTAAGTCTTGAATAAGCGCCGGTCTTGATTAGGGGGTAGAGCCTACTTAAATCTATGAGCACCCCGGCGCTTTCACATGCCAATACGGTAGATCGAGAATGGGATGGGAATATGAATTTGGTAAATTTTACTCTCATTAGTACCATAAGACCACCTAAGATCATACCATATTCACTAAGTTCATTGGGTACCTGACTTTCCCTCACTCACTGAATCACTGTCAAACAAGATGGAATCCCAATAACCGCAATAGCCGTGTACAAGGCACACCCGGCTTATAAGACGCACCCAGACTTTGTGGACATGAGAGGAGAAATGAAAAAAAAAATGACATAATCTCTGTTCCAGTTATTATTGGGGAGATTTTATACGGACTTAGCTGGTTTGAATATCAGCCAATGAAATGACACCAACTATTCACTGCGGTCCTCTCGGGGGCCAGCTGGTACCCATCTGATAGGTCTTATCAGTAGAACTCGCTGGTAACAAGCTCCAGCAATGGCCTCGCCCATGGTACAACCTGCTACACACAGCGCGGATAATTATGCTAGGATCAAGAATATGATGGGATCAGGGATGGGACCAAGAATCTGGCTACTCTTACTGTCATCAGCCCTGTAAGATCACCAAGAGTACCACTCTTGCTCTCATCACCTAAGAGTATACCAGATCCCCTAAGATCACAGGTGATTCCTTTTCCTCACACCAGGGAGCACAGAACAGATGGTGCAGGTACTCAAATATGTTGGGTGCTTCTGAGTAACAGACCCCTGGTAACATAAAAAAAATAAATGTATCGAAAGAATAGGTTGATTTAAATTGATCTTCTCTTTTCAATGTGAGAATAGTCCCAACATCTATATATTATTGAATGCTCCAACATCTATAATCTAAATAGAATAGGCCTACATCTCTTTATTTTCCATAGAAATTAAAGGGAAAGAAACAAACACAAACATTTCTGGGTACTAGAGGCCATATGGACACAGCTCAGTTTCCTTTGGTGTCAGGGGGATGATCCTGGGTCTGTCCAGGACAGATAAATGTAGGTGAATGGAGGTGAGGGATGAGGTGTAGATAGGGCAAGGGTCCTGCCAGGGCAGGGGGCTATTGCGAAAAGAATCGGAATCGGATTCTCACTGACGTAACTCACCTTCCAGTTCCTGGCTGTTCTGCTGCTCAGAACTAACTTCTTACCTTACACTCAGAATCAATCCTCTTAATGTGAATCATACTGGAAAGCATTCCCCAATTCATGAAAACTTAAGAATCAATTCTATAACCTATTACCTTGCTGCAAAACAGGGGAGAAGTCATTGCTTGGGAGTAGCCAGTTCCCAATTGGGAATAGCACCTCTGACAGAATTGAATTCCTGTCCTTTCGCAACACCCTCCTGGGAGGTCAACCACCAAAATACAGCCCTAAAAACCCCCAGCAGGTCCGCCACGCTTCCACCTAGGGTGTACTCCATGTACTAAATCTGTCCCTGCTCCGCCACTTTTAGTTGTTGTGTGGTATAACAGGAAGTGCTGGCGCCGCCCACTTAGCAGGATCCCCGCCAGGTGGCAGCTATAAATACTGCCCCCTGGCGGCAGAAATAGAGACTAGTGACGGTGAAAAACGAGCGATAGGGACACACAGAGGATCGCTTTTCCACCCCACCCTGTGTCTCCCAGTACTAGATTGTGTTGGGAGAGTGCCCTATTTCCCATGACGTGACGTCATGAGAAAAGACGTCATGATGACCAGACTGAGGGTGGCGCCATTGCCATCATGGTGTATGCTTCTTTTTTGACAGATTCTTGGTTATTTCTTTTTATAGAATAGCAGTTCCTTGTATAATGATAATAGGCCTACCCTTTTTATGAAAGGAGTTGAGATAGGGTGCACAGGCAGGCATGCATTTGTTATGGCTAGTGGTAATGTAATCTGCAATGATACATGTAATCATTTTACTATTCCCATTGGCATAAGGACTTATCCCATTGCAAATGTCAAGCATATTGGCCACCTAGGTGGGCCTCCTTCATCTGGTAAACATGAAACACTTGCAATCTTTACATGTTATTGGCTGCTATAGGCATACCTTGTGTATATCATTGACAGCCATAACTTGTTGATTGCTGAGGCGCCATGCACAAGTTGAAGTCTGCTGAATATGCTTTGGTGGCCCCTTATCTCATTTGATTGCTAGAGCCCATGTACGAAATAGGAGGCCACCCATGAATGATGTGAATGGATGGTAGAAAATGAAACTTTTTATTTTAAATCACTACGTCTGTAGGCCTACTTTATGCTAGAAGCTAAACCTAATAGCCCTATTGATATAAGTGATAAGAGTAAAAAGCTTTGGCTGATTTAAATCATAATGACATTTTAGATAAATATGAATACAGGACAGTTACGGTAGGACAGACATTTCCTTCACCTTACCCTTTGACACTTTTGAACTGAATCTTACAGATAGAAGGCATTTATATGCCTACGATTTGATAAACGCTGGTGAAGTTTTCGTAAATAAAAACCATCACTGTCTATGGAGGGGAGGAAAATTATTTTCTCAAAATATGAAGTGATGTTTCCTAAATCCATTTTGTCTCTAATTTGATATTCCACCGAAACAGATCCAAGTTTTAGTGCAGTATCATAGCCCATTATGAGAAAGGAAGTTGAAATCAGCGTCCAAATTTAACTACCATTATTATATTCAATGTAACTAGGCCTTAGCTATTCATCAGTGTCGCTATGATATAAACATAATGAGTATACTCTGAGATATAGACAGAGGTCCACGAGATTTACTCCAAAATGAGATAGCCTTGAAGCAGTATTCCACTCGGCTCTGCCTCGTGAAATACTGCTTTCAGGCTATCTCATGAAGAAACAGTTAGTTTGGAGTAAATTGAGTGGATTTCTGTATTTATTTTATGTTGCCTTGGTGTTAAATATGAAAAAAATTACTTTTTGATAAGGGGTTTGAGGCTATTTTGATGTTTCACAGTGGAGAATGGGGCTGTGGAGAATGAGATTTAGTTTCTTCATGCCCCTGTGAGCAACGGATGTTTCCATACAAATCTATAGTAAGACTCGTTCTAAACCTGAAATAAAATCATTATGTTCATTGTATACAATAACCCTCTGCCATTGTTGAGTTATCTTTGCAGTGCCCTGGTGGTTTTCCTCACGCCTGGCCCTGGCCATATTCGCCTTCTTTGGCTGTATGAGTATGGCATCTCAGCGTGTCTGCATGGACGTGGCCATCCACTGTATGGTCAATGAGAGCTTCCTAAATGGGCCTGATACCATAACAACAACAGACTTCCCAAACTTAAACTCTACTCAGATCCCAAAGACACCCCTGGAGTTGATAGAGGATGAATGTGGCATGCGGCCAAGGGTGTTTCCTGAGAATCTCACACTTCACACTACATGGGTAAGTGCAATTCCAACTATTGTGCCATAATTGAATGGTCTCAAGCAATATTTTAATGTGTAAAAGTCATTAATATTTGAGCAATGCTGTCATATAATTCCTTCACCACCACTAAGCATGCTATACTCTAGGTGATATCCTATCTATCCCAAGTCATTGCCTTGACTAGATATCATAAGGTTCTCACAGCAGTGCTCAGTAAATCCGCTATTGATTGATTGATTGCAGCTGTGCAAGGCCCCCACGAGGTTGCAAAACAAAATATCATCACAGCCCTGAAAACCTATGTAAAGGACTAAATATTATTTAAAGGTAGTGGTTTTATAGAGGAACTGCAAACCAGGGTCTGTTAGAGGAGCACTGGGCCTTGCTTGGACCAATATATTTCTAGTAGAATGGTCCAATATCGGGATTTTCATATGTTGACCATGTTAAGGTTGAACTGCAGGCTCAGCTTTGACCCATGCTTGCAGTACAGCGGTATTGCTCTCACATTTCCCCAGTTAGCTTGATGTTCGAAAGACTTGTCGGGACTTGTCCTAGTATTAAAATCAAAGTTCAAAGTAAATTTGAAATGTAGATGTTGGTCTTAAAGATCGTATCCCAACTAAAATTCTGTCATTTTTCAATTATGCCATAGTTGTATGAGTTACATCTTCATATAAACCCTCCCAAAGTTTTGAATCATTATGCAATGTATTTTAGCATCAAATATGGACATATATACACAAATCTTTTATTTTTGGTCGACACTAAAACCACCGGATAACATTACAACCTCTATCTGGGCAATTGGTGGCTCAGTGAGGACACCTGGTTGATAAATACTTGCACTCACTATGGACAAACCAATGGTTATCATTGTACTGGGCACCTGGTGGAGCCCTCTTCTGTTATAGAATATCACCTCCCTGAATCTGTCAAAATATTTCCCTCTATAACAAAGAACTATTCCAAATCCAATTGCCTTCTGCTTACACATTTAGGGAGCTTGTATGCCAAAATAATGCATGTCATTGGACAGGGAAATGGATATCATTGACTACTGTATGGTTGATTGATAACTCTCTAGAGGGTCGTTTTGGCTGAAATTTTATCTTTAAATCAGATTATCAAATGTTTGGCCGATAAAGCAATTAAAGATATGGGGCCAGTGTCGTTTTCGTGATTGTAAATTGATTAATCAGGTGCACTGGCAAAAAGGGTGTTTAGATCCCAAACACAATACTATACATATACATACATGTATGTATGTATATTCTTGCAACATTTTTGTAATTACATTAACCTCCTAAACATGTTTAGCCCAAACTTTATGCTTAGCTTAATTGTTTAGATATCTAGGTGGTTGGGTTTAGAATTTTTCTGACATGAAATTTTATGTTTAGATGTTTAAAGGATTAATTGGACATATAGGTTCACAGATCATTGCATTAAAAAAATGAAGTACAACAGCTTGACAGGGAGGACACACTATCCTTTGAAAAATACCATGAAAAAGGTGTCTATCATGGAACATATATTGATTAGTTCACACTGGCTACACTGGTGTAAGGCGAATTTAGCCAATTCTCTATTGCTGTTTCTATTCTGATGACATTCTATGAAATGAAAGGTTCCATGTTTAACATGGTGTTGGGGGACATTTGCCACAGCAATTGATTGTGAGTGTGTGCAGTGTGTCCATTCAAATGTAATGCTGCTACCTGGTGTGTAATTGACATCCAAGTATCTAAACATATTGATATTTAATTCTAGACACCTAGTATTCAATATGTTTAAACTCTAAACTTCTAGAAATGTTTAGCAAAAAATGTTTAGATGTTTAGAAGAAAAGTGTTAAATTCCTAATTGTGTAGGTGATGAGACAGCTAACTGACTATATGTATGACCATTTTTGCAGTGTATTGTTTAAGTGCTAGGGTTTCAAAGAGGGAAACTGCCCATTGGACCAGCAGCCAAAGGCCTCTGGCTGCTGGTCTGGCTAGTTGGTCTGGTCTGGCTACTTTTGAAATTAGCCATATATGTCTTTAAAATTCATCTTAATCTTCATCCCAGATCAGACTAGACAGTCATCTTAAGTTTCATCCCCTGCCTTCCGCAATAAGCATATTGCTGAAAGGAAGTAGTCAATATAGGGGCCTACTACTCATCAATTATACCTTTCAGGTGGCTGTGTTTGAGTGGTCTCCTAAGAAG
This sequence comes from Acholoe squamosa, assembly GCA_949317995.1. Taxonomy (NCBI): domain Eukaryota; kingdom Metazoa; phylum Annelida; class Polychaeta; order Phyllodocida; family Polynoidae; genus Acholoe; species Acholoe squamosa. The sequence continues at coordinate 59,674,661 of OX439043.1, forward strand.
CAGGACGTTGTGTTCGGCATGTACTTCTGGGGCTACCTGCTCTCCCAGATCCCTTCAGGCTGGATGGCTACTCGATATGGTGGGAAGTGGGTGATAGGAAGCATGACCATGCTATCCTCTGTATGTACAGGACTCGTCCCACTCGCCTCCAGATCACATTTCTACACCCTAGTCATCACAAGATTCCTAAGTGGGTTTGGCGCGGTGAGTGGTAGATTTGATTAAAATCACAAACTGGGTTATTTCTATGAGAACTATTCATCAATTTTCTAAGCAAAATGTGTCAGATTTAAAGGTTGCCCTGCATAGCTATATAAAAAGAGAAAATCTAGATAGTAAGTCATTTGTTTTGTTTTCTTTCTTATGATTTAAGAGAAAAGTTCAATTGGGGTGAATTTGAATTATACTAAAACTACATTTTTGTAGCTTTATTGATAGTATGTGAATGTCCCGCTTTTATTAACTGAAGTTGGACCATTGCAGGGAGTAATGTTCCCGGCCATGCATGCTGTTTGGAGTCGATGGTCTCCCCCAGAAGAACGTTCCCGTCTAGCTAGTATAGGTTTCACAGGTAAGCACCTATAATTGTTTCAATAATCTAGTTCTAGAATGTGCATAAGACAACATACCTAAATCCAAGAAATAGATATTGATTCACCTTTCCCTCGACAGGTTTGGCTTCTCCATGGGATCCTTGGGGATTTAGTGCTATTCACAGCCCCTAGGTGGCAAAACCAAATAAAGCAGGAAAGTATTCTTACTGCAAACTATCGGAACACTTTCTGCAGGTATTCCTGGCATGTTTGGACAATCAAAGACCCTGAATAATGGCCATATGCCCCTTTTGCAACACAACGCTTACACTTTCTGTGCAGATTGGCCGACATTGTAAAATTCTTAGTTCGGGTATATCTATCTCATTTGAGTCTTTAGATGACCAAGATTATATCCAATAAACTCATTAAACTACACATGTTATGAAATGGGAAAGCCCTATAGGGATCATTTTTGTATATGGATTATCAAAACCTGACAAGTGGAAGTGGGAACAAGTGCCATGACGATGTATGATGTTATACAATTTCAGCACTGGTGGTGCCACCTAGTGGCCATGAATAACACTAAATCCCCGTAATGTTACCTTTTCCCACGTTGTGTCATGAATGTTTCTTTTTAATGGAATATGAAAGATCACTATCATCGAACGTGTCTAGTTTTCATCAGTATGTCCTAAAAGTGGATGGAACACATGTTTATCTGTACCAAAGAGATTCATGAGGAGTGATTTGGAAGATCATTATTCATGTTTTCTTCCCACCTCCAGGTGCCATGTTAGGTCACACAGCCACCTTTCCCCTTACAGCCGTACTATGTGAGTATGGATTAGATGGTGGGTGGCCATCTATATTCTACCTCTTAGGTAAGGTTATATAAAGACATTAAAATGTGTTGGAGAAATAATACGCATCCATAAAATCTTTGAAATAATATCCCATAGATAGTAAGAAGGAACAATGATTTGATTTTTTTTTTACAATTGATATACAGCAATCCAACTTGTTTTTCCAAAGAACATAGATGCAAGCATGGCCATAGGATTAATGTCTGTTCATTGACTATTTCTCTCTTCATTGGTGCTAATAACTCTACAGTATTTCTGTTTTAGACACAGGTAAAAAGGACTATCTGTTAATCACCCCTTGCACTATTTCAGGAATACTTGGTGTTATATGGTCCACATTCTGGATGTTGTTTGCAAACAGTAGTCCCACTCAGCATGGACGAATATCAAAAGAGGAAAAGGAGTACATATTAGAGACACTTTCTGGGGAAGGACTTCTTAATGGCGAAGAAGTAAGTTTGTTTATTAAAGGATTGTCTTTGATACCTTCTGCAGTGTCATTATGTTAATTACACTGTGAATTCATTTTATCTGAATAAACAAATATTTAACATCTGAATGAATTTGGGGTTATTCCTTGCAAGTCAGTCTGCAAAAAGCTCTAACTGAGCGTCTACCCAATTACCAGTGTGATTATATCAATTTCGCACTGCCAGCACTGGGAATATAATTTTTATACTATCAGATTATAGTAGACCAATAAAAAAGTCTGAAGGTTTTCAGGAGACAAGGCGATCAATCAGATTATAATGTTCTGGTCAGCCTTGTTCTTTCTGACAGTAAAAACTACAGAGCATTAATCAAGTGTGACATTTTTCAGGATTATATTCATTTATCTACATTTTCCACATTGCAGTATGACAACACGCCATGGATAAGTTTCTTTGGCTCAGTGCCCTTCATGGTATTGGTAGTCAATAGTTTTACGTGTGAATGGGGCATGTACAACTTTAATGTCAGTATACCCTCCTTCATGAAGAGAAAGCTAAAATATGACATAAATATGGTATGTATACTAGTAACATAATATCCTTTCTTATGTAGAATAATGATATATTTTAAGAATTATATTGGTATATAACAAAATGATAACTGATTCATACTGAGAAATTATGACATGCTAACACTAGTAACATATATCCTTTCTTTTGGAGAATAAAGATATATTTTAAGAATTATATTGGTATATAACAAAATGATAACTGATTCATTATGACATGCTGGATTGCAGAATTTAAATGCTGCCCTTGTACCTGTGATCCACATATTAAATATTCAGTATAACGACTGCATGTAACGAAGTTTATTTCAATATGGTAGGAAACCTTATACTATAAAAGTGATAAAATTGACTTTGTTTTTCTCTTACTCACTAGGACCCTGCCATCCATGCCTTTCCATATATTGGGTTAGGATTTTTGATTTTCATGACTGGTATCTGGTCAGACAAACTTAGACTCAGAGGGGTCATCAAAACCAAAATCGTTAGGAAGGCCTTCCAGGCAATAGGTAATGCTTTCTATAAAGATAAGGAAAGAGCTAGTAGCTTTTATTCATATCATATTGTTACCGTCGTAATGACAATAATAATCATCTAAGGCACTACTAGATAAAACATTGAATTCTTTTTATTATTTGTATGTGCCGAAAATTGGTGGGAGCTGTGAATCTTAATATTGATTCAAAATCCATGGGCTAATTGATGCAGAAATGCTGAGGGACTTGGATAGAATTAAGCTACGAAGGCCCATTTTATTTGTATTAATTATCCCCTGGCTACTTGTTTTCATTAATGTAACACCTTTTCTCCCCCCTCAGGCACCATCATTCCAGCTACATTAATGGCAGGGATTGGTTTCCTTGGTTGTCACCAGGCGGCGGGAGCAGTGTCCATGCTGGTGCTGGCCATGACTGCATTAGCCTTCCAGTACAATGGCTATGTCATGAACCATTTAGACATAGCACCCAAACATGCAGGCATTCTGCTGGGAATTTCCTGTGCAGTAGGGAACCTTGCACCAGCATTAGCTCCTGTACTACAACGTTACATTATAACAGAGGTGCGTGTTTACTCTTTTTTTTTCATAATTTAACACATTGATTGCACCTGTATACAGGTGATAGAGAGATCGAAAAACTTGACATATGGATGATTGGTGTGTACTTTTATGGGAATATTGATTGTTAATTCAACAAAATATGTTGCTAAATTCTAAATGGCTAGAGAGGCCTGGGAGGGAGTTTGGATAGAGTTCCCTTTTTGAATAAACTTCCGTCCTATAGAGAGACATCCAAAGTGAATAAGTAAATGTTTAGGGGTAGGGTGAGTTTAATCATTTTATAGACAAAGCAAGGCTTATTCATTCAATATTGAGTTTTATCAAGTATCAAGACAGTAGAAACTGCCCAAAAGACTGTACATAAAGTTCATACTAACATAACATAGTTCTTAGGCCCAGTTCCCTAAATTACATTTTTGAAACTTCCAGAGATAGCAGGTAGGACAAGAGGTATTGGAGAAGTTGGAGGTTTCTACTGTTATTCAAGTGCATGTATATCTAAGCTTTGACATGGTGCACAGGGACAAAAGCTGTAAATCTAGCGTGAGCATGATAACATCATGGGACTTAACAAACAAAAACACATTCGTAGGGGATTTCAAATTCCCCATTTGTCAACCAGGGGGCATTGAAGGGGCAAAATAACTCTGAGATGCGTAAAAAAAATATGTTCGGCTAATTTTTTATGCAGAATTCAATCTCATTAAGCAAATTCCATTTTGGGCTTAAACATTCTACTACCCTTCTCATTCAACATTGGCCCATGTGCCTATTTCTGGTTGTTATGGTAACCATTTCAATTCATCAATCTAAATATAAAGATTTTTATGCTTATTTTTGGAAACCCTCAACAAGAAGCCAAAACTGAAAACAGAAATTAAAATTTTCTCCAGGATCAAAATCTATTATAAAATCACCATTTCATTAGGTATCTTTATTAAAGGTTGATCTATTTTGACTTTAGTGACCATTATGGTTAATAATGCATTTAGAGATTACTAATGCATTTAGAGATTAAAAGCCTTTTTTATATAATGAGTAGCAACTATTGGTTAAGCAGGGTTTCTGACATAACTACTTCGGACATTTTAGCCAAAGATGACTCATTTTAAGGAGCTTGAGATCTAGTACTATGATATTGAATTTCCATTTGGATGCACCTTTTGGTTTGCCTGGTCACCTATGTGTGATGATCAAGCGGTCGCCAAATTTGTTGTATTCAAACAATACAGATCCCATATTTTCAATGACATGTCATCCCACACTTATATCATTTGATATCAATTGAAATTCATATTAAAAGTCACCATTTAGGTCTGTATTTAAATTCACTTTGATGTTATTCTCTTTATTTTTCTTTTCAACTTAGGACACCTGGGAGCAGTGGCAAACATGGTTTCTCATCGCAGCTTCCCTGTATCTATTTGGACTCCTCCTCTTCATACTTGGGGCAGATGGTGAATTACAGGAATGGGCTGAATGTGATGACTATGTCAAATATGAGACATCTTCTAGTTCATCTGCCAGTCCCACACCACCCCCACCTCAGCCTGTGGTTGCTGTTGTGCCCATGCGCTCCAAGTCTATAAATGTGCCCATGACTGCCAAACGGAAAAGTGGTGAAGGGTACACAGGGATCTCTGATAGCGTTAAGGCAGCCATGATGGTTGGCGGAGTGGCCATCCGTCCTGCCGTTATGTCTTCCACCAAGCCTTCTACCTCTTCTGGCTCCAAAAGACTAAGTGCACCTGATCTGCCATCAGAATTGCACAGAGCAGCATCCCAAAAAGGAAGTGCAGGCCCAAAAAAGTCTAGCGCACCAGATGTGAGTAAACCAGCACCAACAACCTCACTTGCACCACCCCGGACGGTCCGAAAGCGCTCTGACGTTAGTGACGAAAGTGAGGCTTCCTCCAGCAAGTCAGCGAATGTGCAGAAACCAGCCCCTGGAACAGGAGGAGTAGCAAAGGCCCCAAGGCCAGCCTCTGTACATGAACACAAAAAAAGTCCTCCAAACCTGGACACACTTGCTGAATCAATTGTATGATTAGGGGAGATGATCATAGATCCATTAACTATAGCCTCCCTTTCAGTAATACATAGGAGGATAGTAATGAAAAAGAATCATACCAATTACTCAGGATCAATAATAACCAATCAGCCTTTGTTTGATTTACTGGCTGTAGGGGAAAAGGAAAGCATCTGTTGGCATCAACATGCCTGGAACCTTCTAAACAGTTCATATTTGCAGCAACTTCTGACATCTACCTAAGTAAGCGATGCCTACAGACATTATGGATTTCTTGTGATGAAATTTAAATTGATGGACGTCTTCTCTCCTTACTTGTGGATTTCTACTAGTTTGACCAGGCCTGGATTATGTGGTTGTCTGTTGTGGTTTCAAGAATTGCTTTCAATATGGAATCCTCTATGTAAGCACTTTCACAAAGAGAAGCATACTTGAGATTATAGAAGAGTATGTACAGTGTTATAAATAAGATGGTGTATATGTTTGCTGCTAACATTGTGCGCATGTGAGGTTTTTTTATGTACTGACCTGGTGGACGTTTGCTGCTACATATATATCAGGATCAGAATGGTTGGAGAACATGTATCTGTTTATTTTGTGTAAGGGTAAGTGAGTGTGGGGATAGAAATGCAATCAACTTGTTTTCATTTGTTTTTAAGGGTATTCTTGCTGGTTGATCAGTTCAAGGTTATTTTGTATTTCTAGGCATAAGCATTATAAGTTATGTGTGCAAGGTGTTTATCCTAACTGAATCTATATTTTTAGGATGTGTATGTGAACATTTGCTCAATTTTCTCAGAGACTGATTCGAAGGCAGGCGAGCAGTGAATGTTATCCCAATATCTGGGTGTCATGAATAGTGGGTGGCTTGACTTCACATAACAGCATTGGACATATTCCACAATTTAATGTGCATGTTTACAAATCAGACTCTGCCCTGTTGTACAGGGTAATATATTCCTCATTATCATTAAATTAGTACTCCTCTTCTGCTGTAGGTATATTCAGAGAATACAAAGAAGGTATATGATGAACATTTTATTCATATTTGTTTGGTAACAAAAGAACTTTGATAGAAATATCAATTCTGAAATGATTCTAAATAGATACATGCATTTTATATTGAAAAGATCCATTTCTGTGAGACTGTAAAGGTGTTATGAGTAAATGTCAGAAGATAATATTGGGCCCTTTTATGCAATTTTCCCAAAATGGTCGATCAATACTATGATGTCAGATTTATGCAGTATCTTTCCATGTGACACAGTCATATTGGTTGCATTGTTCATGAAGATGATTGACTGAACCAAGATCATCAATTATCTAAACATTTTGCAAAACTTTACAGTTGATTTTCATGCCAGATAAATACTATTGTTCCATATGGTCTTAATTCCCTTTTCTGCTGCTATAATTGTTGACGATCTCTGACTCTTGAATGCCTCATTCCAAGTGGAAAATAGTTATCACAAAGTATTCTGTATGATCTGTAAATATTAGAGATCTGCTGTTAGGAATTGGATACATAATTTCTTCTGTGAAATGTTGTCATCGCATGAGGTATAAGTGTATCAAAATATGCCCAAGTGAGGATCCTCTCAAGAGTGTTTCTATGGGAGGTAAGGGATCTTATCTAATTGAGGTAGATTGCTGATATTTTCTTTCAAATGTAGTCTCAAATGAATAGAGCCCTTCATCTTGAAATGTGATCCATAGTAATCACAGTGCAGGATGTGATGTACATATAGCATAATTTGTATCCCTGTTGTTGCGAACAGAAGTGAGACCAAGTTATGCAAACAAAATTGTTGTACAGTGCAGACCAAGTTTAGAGTAACAGCTTTTTATTACATCTTCACAAATTTCAATATTTTCTAGTATTCCTATATCCTACTAAGGCAGCACAAACAGCTGCATGATCCTATTGCATATTTTGTCAAGTTCTAGTACCTAGATGAGTGAGGTGACAAGTTATGTGATTATGCGGCCGATGGACATGACATTTGTACATATCTGCTATTACAATTGTGAATATATTCTGCCTTCTTCTTAACCCAGTGCCAGACTGACCGATTTCACAGTATTTTATCTCCAGATGTGCAATAAAATTTACGAAGATCTAATTAACCTTATATTTATTTCTAGATAATTCTACATTAAAGAAGTCAGAAGGAAATAATATCTAAACATTCCTGTCACTAAGAAAGTGTAAGAACAGTCTAACCTCTGGAGGTTAATTCAAAAGGTCCTGGGATTTCTACCCCTGTGATCTTAGTGTAGGCACATATCATAAGACCTAGCCAGTCTACCCTATCTAATGCAGTGGTTGCAGGCCAGTCGGGCACAGCAAGTCCTGAGATCCCTTCACTATTCCTTTTCCATTTGTAAGATCACAGCAATCTTAGTGAAATAATTGCATAGTGGTTTCACCTGAGTACAAGAGCACTCACAGGGAACACTCCTGTTCCCAAGAGGGAATGTCCCTGCTGTATACATATAGAGGGGAGGGAGGACGTTTGAGGGCTCTTCAGGCTACTCAGGCATGAAGTGCACTTGAATACCCTATGAGGTCAACTGCACCCTATGCTCATAAAGGGAAGGGGAATGCTTGTGTAATCACTCTTGTGAGAAGGAGTGTTTCCACTGCTATTCTTTCACTATGGGCCTCTTGCCCCTATGCACATTTTGTTCTACTTGGAACGGTGATGTCAAGAAAAAAGATACAAGCAAACATTAATTGGCCCATGGTATCTCCAGGGCTATTGGAGCGGGGTTTTCAGCCAGATCCACAAATTTGTAATCACCAACTTTAGGGTGTAATCATTCAGTGATATACTGTTAGTTTACACATTTTTCAAAAGCCAAAGGAAAGTTTCAAATCTCATCTATCAGACAACATTTTGTCCTTTATGGTGAGTGATGTCTTTCTCTATGAAAAAAGCTGCTGTACTTACGTCATGTTTTTAGGAGCAATACTGACTACAAGTCCTTTAACCATTGGGTCCATGGGTCAGATAGATTTTGGCGATGAAATTAGCACATGGAGTCCTATGGGTAATCACCAAGTGAGACATTTTTTTTCAGCAGGCAATGTTTACAGTGTCCAAGCTATACACATAACACATTGGGGACTGAGCGATAAACTAAGCATGCTAAGGATAAAGTTTTCTGTTCAACGCCTAACTCCCAGTGTATTGATATTTGACTTGCTCAAGTGAATAGATTTATGAGGGAGGGATTTGGGAGCGAGGGGGCTAGGTGTCCAGGGGGCCAGGTGTCTGGGGGCTAGGTGTCCAGGGGGCCAGGTGTCTAGCAGCCAAGTGTCCAGGGGCCAGGTGTCCGGGGGCCAGGGGTCCGGGGGGCCAGCACACCAGGGGCCCGCAGTCCAAGGGAATTAGTAAGAGAAGATTATGCCAGACTGGTGTCAGTACATGTATAGATAATAGTCTCTATTTGTAAGTAATTAGTCAATATTTCGCAAGTGCTGATTCCTGTGACCCTACAGGGTTGATAGAGGGTTTTATGGTACCTACCCTGAGCCTTCTGTGCTTCAATGCACAATGCCCAATTTTTGTTAATACTAGGAGTACAAGACAATGTAATATATCATTTTGACACAGCGTGTGACGGAGATTAAGAAAAGAGAATCATATTTCAGCTTTGAGTAAGATTTAAAAAATCACTGTACAAATAGACTGAAAAGGGGCTTATATAGCAGATTCTCACCTTGGTTCTTTATGATAATGGCCTTACTATGCTAAATATTAATTGCATAGATATTAACTTTGACTTATCAGTGTGGGTAGCTCAACTGAGATACTGAGTGACATATTTCTACTTATACATTGTACTCACAGGTTGTAGATACTAGGCACTTCATGGCAATAGATAATGGATGCAAATACAATTTAGATTTTTTATTGCTATCCCACAGAAAATAGCTATACAGTGCCATTTATGCTGCCCCTTTAGTGATTCTGGGCCCATAAACTATAATAATTCAGTAATTCACAGGAACACGTCTGATTCCATGACTGGACACTGCGGGGACTACTTTATTACTTAGACAGGTTGGTTGATATGCATTAGTTACACAAATGGCAATAGGGGTCTTCTCTGCCTTGCATATGAACAAGATGAAAACCTTATTTTACCAGGTCATGGCTCAGACTAAGCACACTCCCTACTCCTCTCCCTTCGTCATTGTTTTATTCCTTTAAAGGGCACAGAGTTTTAATTCACTTTGCCCCTCTGTCGTCATGATGCATGAATGTAGTACAGGCAAGTAAACCAGGTAATTTGTTTGAGCAGGTTGGTACTGTTTTATAGTATGATATCCTGGCCTGTAAGGCTCACTCCAACTTTGGCCAACGCTATAAGGTAAACTAAAAGCATTTCCCTCTTTGAACATTTTCCACCACTCACGGGACACATTAAAACAATTATTGAGTTTGGGCACAAAGCCGTAAATTGAAGGTTCCCAATCGTTACAAATACAATGTACGTTCTTTGAGGGCTTGGCTTTTAGAACTCCTGTTATGATTATTTCCACCGGGTCTGCAACTCACACTGGGTCTGATAGACTGAGTGGCCAGGAGGTCATTTCTCAAAATTGCCAATTGACAATAATGAGAAATGCTCTCCCGATCTGCTATCAGTTTCATTGTAAAGTATACAAAATATATAGCAAAGGATTTTTTTTAGGTTTGAAAGAGTTTCTTGCGTTTCATAAAATACAATATTCCAATAATTCTATTATTCATGGTAAGTCGACAATAAAGATGAGTCCCTGTCAATTGTTGATTCTATAGCATTGTTATTCAGTGACCTTAGTTTGTACGGAGGAACAACGAATTTCTATGACGTGCTTCTGGGTCTTTTTGTTTTTGTGGTCCATAGGTTTACCATTCCAGCAATGTCATAAATTTATTCATAGTATCAAGCACGTCTACTAAGAAGGTGCGTCATCAAGGAGAGCCGTGTGGGCCGTGTCTACTGCTTGGTCATGGCTCAGACTAAGCACACCCCCTACTCCTCTCCCTTCGTCATTGTTTTATTCCTTTAATTAAATGGCACAGAGTTTAAATTCACTTTGCCCCTCTGTCGTCATGATGCATGAATGTAGTACAGGCAAGTAACTCAGCAGTATACATGTATTCATACCTTATGACGACTGTTTGGATAACTTAAATGTATGGAAGCAGCATTGAAGAATTAGTTATTTGATGCATAATGACGACATTAATGCACTACACAGCCCTTCAAGGGTTAGAGACATGTCGCTGATGGTGCCTGGTGCTGCTAGAGGTGTGTAGTAGGGTCCAAAAAGGTTATTAAGCTAATAGATGATGCATATCGGGGCCCTAGGGCTGTATATGCTGTATATACCTGAGCCGCGGAGCGGCGAGGGTATATACAGCATATACAGCCCGTGGGGCCCCGATATGCATCACCTAATAGGTTTATACCACCATTTCCTCCATTTTGTATTAATTTCTTACCTGATATCCAAAGATTATAGCCAGGAGAATACATTTTGTAAAAGCAAGCGACACGGCCCGGGTCAGCGCTCTGCGCGAAGCCATTGTTTTTGTTCCTTGCCGGGAGAGGTACCGCTGTGTATACAGTCACTTTTCGTATGGAATCCAACCATGACAAGTTTTCAAATTAAAACATACATATCCTTAGATAGTCTAGATGAGTACTCCATGCTTGATATGTCCAATATATTCAAAATAAAGGAGAATCCATTGATTTTTTCATCGTAAGCGAGTCGCGGTCCGGCCATTCCCACCCGCCTCCTTGTTCGGCGAAAGTGTGTCAGTTCCCCGGATGTAGATATAGGTCATCCGCTCGCCGTACAAGAAAGACGCCGAAAATTTCGGACCGGTTTGGAAAATCAATGGATTCTTATTTATATTGAAGAAAATGGAGACAATTAGCACGCATTCCTCGTCTATGGATCGAATACTTCTTGGGATTTTAATATTATAGCATGTCATGGTTGGATTCCATACGAAAAGTGAGTGTGAACATTCGGTATCTCTCCGGTCAAGGTCTTATTTATGTTCGCATTGGATTTCTTCACCGTTCAGTGTGGCGCTATGGCTAAGGCCTTCGCCTACCACCACTGCGGCCGGGGTTCAATCCTCATACGAGTTGGGACGATTTTTCACGTTGAAACAATGGCGAGACCAAATTTCTATGTCCGCCAGCGTCTCCAAAAATATTCTAAGTCCAACTTGACCTCGAAAAAGTATATACCAAAAATTTCAAAAATGCACATGGGTGGTATATGCAGAATAATGCACGGCTAAACTGCATATAAACCCACCGGAAGTTCCGAAATCGTGGTATAAACATGTATATAGCCAAATGCCACCCTTTCCACTATACACACCCTGTGCCCTGTCCAAACCGCCACTACAAGATTGTTGTTCACACCCCCAGTGCCAATCTTTAAGGCACTCCTAAAGCCTGTGACAGCAAACTGTCAGTGTGGTCACCCTTTATCTATACGTCGTCACTGCTTGGTCACGCCTCAGCAGCGTCAGATAGCCAGCACATTGAATTATATACATAAATAACCAAGTGGCTGCGTGTGGGCCGTGTGTATTGCCTGGTCACGCCTCATAAGTGTCAGGTAGACATACCTTAGACATTGTATGTCACAACCATTGATTAACTCTTTTAAGGGTTGCATAGTGTTATTATGTCATCATGATACATGTATACAGCCCTGGTTTTGCTGATCACAAACATTAATTAATTGGATGGCACTACTGGTATATGTCAGCATGATGCATAACACTATTCATCAGGGCTGCAATAACCCTGGCAATAACCCTTTTCAGGCAACATGATGTTACCATACGATAACCCTTCACAGGTAACATGGTTTTTTAATGGTTGTACCAAACAATAACCCTTTATATGCAACGTGATGTTTTATTAATCATACCATACAATAACCCTCTACAGGCAACATGATGTTTTATTGGTTGTACTGTACAATAACCCCTTGCAGGCAACATGATGTTTTATTAATCATACCATACAATAAACCCTTACACTCAACATGATGTTTTATTAATAAAACCATACAATAACGCTCTACAGGCAACATGTTTTATCTCAAGTTGAATACGAGAGCCCCATAGGCTTAATCAAGAAACGCTGTATCACACCCCACAGTGTGATAACCCTTCCCCGTATCACACTCCCTGGGAAAACATCCAAAACGGTCAAATAACTGATGATAAAATCATTTCTTATGCCAAATAAATCGAATTTTGAACATATCTGACTAAATTAACTTGAGATAAATACAAAGGAGCACTTGAATTGGTCAGCACTGAGGGTTATCACACTCGGCTTCGCCTCGTGTGATAACCCTCAGTGCTGACCAATTCTCGTGCACCTTTGTCTATTTATTAACGCGTCCAGTTTCTTCAGTCAATTTTCAATTTTTCCAAGATTTCGTAAAGTGGACCGTTGTTACCAGTGAGGTTATTATTAGAGAGTTTAAGATCACGACTTGTACGGCAACGTGTACGTCTAGAATGGTAGGAAATGGTAGGCTAGACGTTGCCGTACACGTTACAAGTAGGCAAATCTTAAACTCTCTAATATTGATTTTTTCATGAAAAAGAGGCTTATCATGGATAAATGTTCCAGATATTTTTCATGGAAGACGTCTATGAAGATGTTGATGGAAATATGCTATTTAAGGGGTGGTCCGATTTTTCTTTTTTTTTCATAATTTTTTTTTAAAAAGAATCTTAGTCCTGGGTACTGATGTACTATATTTTCTAGTGTAGGGTGTCTATATAGCATAACTGTGAGTATAAGGAAGTCAATGTACTTATTCCTTGTATGTCAGAGGTTTCTTTATGTATGGGGTCAGCCTATGCCAATTCAAATTAGCATCTCAGAGAGTCTCCAGCTTCAATAATTGTTGTCAAAGAATGTTTTCATTTTCCCCATAGCCTCAACATTACAGGCCATTATGTAGCATTGGTTGGAAGTGAATCTAGGTCAGTCAGTTTGAGCAATGAGATAGCTGTGGCCCCTTTAAGGAGATTGGCTGGCACTTCCTTTCCCCATGGGAAAGGCTGGGAAAAGGAAGGAAATTGTAACAAGTAATTGTAACAAGGTCATATCACCTTGGCAACACTGTTGTTTATTGTTGGCCATGAAAGTCTTTGTGAATGGATGGATGAGACTATGGGACTTCTGATGGGATTTTTATCAATGATTTAGTCAATATATGAAAGTAATTTACTCAACATTTGTCAGCAATCGTGCTATGTATGTCCATACTAACTCACCATTTCTCAGCAATTACCAGTGGTTCTTATATGTTAGTACTATTTGTTACCAATAATTCAAGACTATGGAACTGGATGTGTTCCTTTTTGGATTGCAGACAAATAACTAAGATAAAGTTAAAGCAAATGCCACCTTGTTAATCATACCATACAATAGCCCTCTACAGGCAACATGATGTTTTATTAATCATACCATACAATAACCCTCTACAGGCAACATGATTTATTAATCATTCAAAACAATAACCACTGACAGGCAACATGGTGTTTTATTAATCATACCATTCAAACAACATGATGATTTTAGGGCCAAGGATAGGGCCAAGGATACAGGAGTGCATCATGCCCATAGCCGCCATGATGCACTAATGAAGAGTTGGCGAGATTTCTTTTATTTCTCGTTAGTTGTCAGGAAGTAGTCTATATATTATGTCAGCAGTTACTTACTATTTGTCAGCAATTAGTCAACATGTCAGTATATATGTGACCCATCTGGAGAAAACGTGCATCTGGGGTAGGGGATTTTTAGTTCTCCATTTGGCCACCAGGGGGCAGTGTATGAGTAAAACACTGAAAAATATACCAAAAATTGGCTTAGATCAATTTTTGATTTGGAATTCAGTGGTCTGCTCAGAATTATTCCATTTCTACTGAAAATGTTTCATTTATGGAATGCAAAAGAGAAAGCTGTTGCCATGGAAACATAGATAATTAGCATATCAATTTCTGGTTGCCATGGAAACCACTCCATTATTCTAAATGAGAATTTTTGGCACAAATGTGTTGGATATTTACATAAGGACCTCTGAACCAAAAACAGACCCAGATTTTTGGTTCAGAGGTCCTCTAGACCAGATTTTATGATAAAAAGATCACATTTCGTTGTTTATTTTTCCGGAAAACTATATTTTTTTGCATTATCACTATTTTAGCTATGATATAATGTATTTAGAGCTTATTTGCATTTTTCAATTGCTGACAAGCAATTACAGAAGAACTATCTGGAATATATTAGCTCAAGGTATCTCATTTTAAAGCACATTCTAAAAATTTCTCATTTTAACAATCCATTCCCCCCTGGATGCAGGTTTTCCCCCATCCGGTCACATAGGTCAGCATAGTACATTATATATAGCACATTGAACATAAATGCCACTGAAAGCCTCATGCTTAGCCTGTGACCTGAACCATTTTTTAAAGCTACTACAAGATGTGGTATGTGTTCTTCTGATTTCTGTCTCAGAAGTTTGTACATCATTTTCTAATTAATTTTTTTATGGTAATTAATCTAGTAAGGAGTGGGTGTCAATACATACAGTGAGAAATGCAATGATCAACTGTGCTCACTGCATTGTTGGGAAGGTAAACTGCATTGGTTAATTAGTTCAAACCAAAGTCTCCAAGTGGCAGCACTCAGAAGTCTGCAACCCGGCAGGCTTCACGTGGGAAAGAGTCATTGCCATAAGGGGTGCGTCCACTGCCAACGGATGGACCATCCATCGGTTTCATCCGTATCATTTATCATTGATTTCTATGGAGAAAATGACGGATGAAGGGAGACGGATGGTCCATCCGTCGCAGTGGATGTACCACTATAGCAGTCCGGTTTCCTAACTGCAGGTGGCACTACATGTCAGAGCTGATGTAATTAAGTGCTTGTCAACAAAGATAAAATGCTGGAAGCATTTTATTTCTGGACATATATTTCTTTGAAATTAGGATGGTTAAAGATGTGAACGGTACAAAGAAGCAACTGGGCTTATTGTAGATGTACCTAAAAACGAAAATTCTGTGTTTCATGTGTTGTAGCTGCTTTAAGGCCACTTAAAAAAAGATTATCAGCTTTGCGGATACCTTTTTTCAAAAAAAGAGTGCAGGAAGGAGGTTTTTTTTTTTTTTGAGTGATGCGGGAGGGCCTTTTTTTTTCTCACTCAATCTAATGTCGAAAATAATTTTTCTGTGCATTTTCATTCATGAATCTATTGTTAACTCAATGCAGTCGACTTGGTGAAAAGGGGGGAAAATATGGTGTATAAAGTGTGTGTCTACATGGAATGATACCTGAGATATTGACATTTTTGTTTGGGGAGGTTGTTCTCTCAGCTGATGCGGAAACTTTACACTTTATGGAAATTAGCAATAAAAAGCATGGATGCGGCCCTTTTAAACTGATGAGGGCGGTATCCACAAAGCTCATAATCTTTTTAAGTGGCTTACACATACATGATGATATAAAATGAGTTTGTACAATGAGACCAAGATGAGAATAACAAGTATTGGGTCTGACTTTGTATTTGTTTCATGTTATCTCAGTCAATATTCATTTCTTAGTCAGAAATGTCCAAAAATCACATAAGATTAAATCAAAAGAGGATAATCTATCTGTTTAAGGACCATTTAGGATGCTTTTACTGGCGTGTGATACGGACAAGGATTATCTCATGGGGTGTGAGATGTAGAGCTCCAATGATAAGTCTATGGGACATCCGTATTCCACTCTTCTCAACATGAAATACATAAATAGTTTGCCTCTTGAGTTAACCCTCAGTCAGACCCATTACGAGCCCAGCTGGCAGAACTTGTAGTAAATCACATAACATCTACAACATTATTTCATTGGTTTCCCCCAAGGGTTTTCCTAGGGGATATAATTATGATGTACCATTGATGTCTTTTTCTCGCTTACATACAACATCTTGAGATTCATATCATGATGATGTGAATATCTTATGTGACAATTACTATGCCAGAACTAGAGAATAAACATACCCAGGGGGGGGGGTACTCAGGTTGGAAATGGCTACCGACTGCCAAACAGGCTCCAGAAGTGGAGGCGGTCATATGGAAATTTAGGGGGCGGTGCCTGTGTGCCCCTCAAACATAGGGAGCCGTAACTGTGTGTACACTTAAAATATAGGGGGTGCTAAATATCTTCTCTTCACCAGAAAAAAATTACTGTTCATATTAGGGTACATGCTGCAGATATTTCTGCAAATTTCAGGTACAGTCCCTTCAAATGCTCTGAAATTAGGGGGCGGTAGCTCCAAATGCCCTAAAAAAAAGGGGGTGGTGGATTATTTTAGGAATCTGGGAACGTCATGTCACCTGGATTTTCAGGGTCGGTAGTGTGGCAGTCGGGAGATACCATCATATAGTGAGTACCCCCCCCCCCCCGGAAACATATCTTTGTAGTAATGCCGGTAACACATGATTTTGTCTAAAGCAAAGAGACAAGAAATAGGCATAAGTCTGTGATGTCTCAAGTTTGAGCAAATTAAGATTAAGATGTATTATTGATGTTAATGATATACATCTTTTTAATGTTTGTCATGATTGTGACATCTCATTGATGACAAATATGATGTGTGTGATTGCACCTGATAAAGACATGATTTTGACATCAAATACCTTATGTCTTTTTTACATCCTACATCTTTAACATAGGATGCATATTCTACGTCATCATCTAGTCAACTCACTATGTAAAAAGGTTTATTGCATGAAGATATAATACTCGGGTTGGTTTTACATAATTATGTGAATATGACCAGTTTTGAACGTCTTTTGCACGTAATGTGCTAGCTGGGAGGGAACCTTTGTATTTATTTCATGTTATCTGACTCAGAAATGATCAAGAGTCATGTAAAACAATATAAAATGATGATTATTTACTTGTTTTAATGTCATTTGGAGTGCTGTTCCAGAGCGTGAGATATGGGGGTGGGTTATCTCACAGGGGGTGTGAGATATGGAACTGCACTGTTAAACCTATGGGCTGTCAGTATCTCGGGCATATCAACATGAATTAAATACTGTTTCCAAAGTGCCTAAACAAAATCTGCAACCGAAAGTCTTCTGTAGGGGAACTCAAGTTCACCACCCTCTGCATATGGTTGTCATGATCGAGGGATGATACATGTAGTGTACCCGCAAGTGTACCTAAATCCCTACTAATATTCGTCCTGCCTCCCACTCTTCTGTTCCAAATTCGTATTATGTGTAACAGGAAAATTCCCTATACAGCACCTCTTGACCAAACTCTGTGATTGAGCTCAAAAGTGGAGGTATACCTGTAGATCACATTAGCCAGGTTCAGGTAATGCTTATTCTAGTGATTCAATTGGTAAAGTCATCTGCCACAGGGGCATTCATGAAAGCATCTTTGTTTATACTATATCACTTCACACTGTCCATTATATCCCAGAGCTGACAGGCCTGGTACATTTAGGCGATTGGATATTGGTGTCTTTTTTGGACTCTATGTGTCTTTATATTCTTTACCCGAGACCTGTTTTACTTAGTCTAACTGCGATGAGCCAGTGCTGGAGCATTCAATTACAGTGACCAATGTGGATGGTGGTGGCATAAAATATACATCAAGTTTTATTTGTCTAAGAAAAATATATTTTAGTTAGGGGTGGGGAAAGCTTGATGTGGTTTCTTTTCTAGCCACCAGATGGCAGCATCACGTAACCTGTGCACCTCGCATGTAGCTCTTTATAATGATATCGCCAGGCCTCTTTGAAGTTTGGGTGAATGGTGACTGACGGAGAAATGATTGCCTAAGGCCGCTTCATGAAAACGGGAAACGGACAGTTCGCCATGCAGATTGGCGGTTCGACAGGACAGTTGGACAGAAATTGATAGGACTATTCGACAGATTTTTGGGATATCAACAGACTGGGATAGATGTAAATAAGGGAGTGGTCATTATTTATAAACAGGGTGGGGGGGGGGCTGGTGGGTTTGAGGGGAGGCGTAAAAAATTCAGACCCCTCCCGAGGGGAGGGTTAAATTTTTTTGACCAACATCTTAAGGGGGAGGGGCTAAAAAAATTTACCCTGTTTTTAGCCAAAAAGCCCATGCACAACTATAGATCAAAGAGGGGCATGAAAATTCTCCGCGCTTCGGGCGCAGGGGGGGGGGGGGCAAAAACTTTGACCGCTGTCGATGGGCGGGGGGGGGTGTAAAAAAATTCTGTGCATCCGCGCGAAAACCCCCCTGTTGATAAATAATGACCACTCCCTAAGCTTTTACAGTATCTATTTTAGCTTTTCAAGACGGATCGTTGTTTTTTTCATCATTCTACGGCGTAGGGACAGTATCGCTAGGGTTGTTGCCCCTTACAATACTATAAGAAAAGAGGATATTATTATCCTGTTTCAATGTGCACCAGAATTTGTCCAATAGTCCTGTCCAATTGTCTCACACTACATGATGAGATTCTGTCGAACTGTCGCACCTGGCAAACCACCGATCTGTCTGTTAACAGTGAAAACTATACTAGACATCAATTGATAGATGAATGTATATATGTCAGTGGCCGCCAGGTCTCTTTGATAAAGTTGTGACACAGAATTCGCTCAAAGTAAATGAAATCATCCCCTTCTCATAAGAACTGGCATTGATCATTGAATAAGCTGTGTTTAATTGTTGTTTTTGTATCAGATGCATGTATGTCATTGTAAATGGTTATGTTGATAGTGATAGAGAGTCTACAGGATGCAAACTGAAGGTTAATTCAAAACAGCGCTAATTTAGCACTGAATTCCATTAACCTCATGTTGTTTGCAGAGTACTTCATAAGAGAAGTGAGGGGTCCCCGTCAACATACTTAAATCCTAAAGGCTGGGAGAAAATGAGATGTAAATGATTTTTCTGCGTGGGGAACTATTGAAGATTTTGAATGTGTGTTTGTTCAATGATTACTGTCTCTTAATCCATTGAACCTACTCATTACACTTCCAGAAATGTGCATTTGGATAAGAAGGGAAAGCAAAGAGCTAAAATGAGCAGGACGGAATTGTTCTTCAGAAAACTAATATTGATTATTTACTATGGAGTCCCTATTTTTTTTTAAAGAGACGAACCTTTTGTAAAAAAAGTAATCGAAGAGATGCACTTGACTCTAAAACCTAATTTCAAATTATCCCATGCAATGTATGCATTGGTTAATATTAGCCTACTATGTTGATAAGGGGGATTCAGATTTAGCAAAATGAGATTACACGACAACAAAGAGGCATATTCACTATTTTCAATAGTTTATTAAATAAATGTCCTGTTCTACAGGATGCCGTCATTATAGAAAACCAGCCACAAATATACATCACATGTATTCCGTATAAACAAGTACTGCCTTAAAGCAGTCAATACTCCCAACAGATAATCCTCAATGCAGTAATAATAATACTACATGTTATCAATATGGAATCAGATCAAGTTCTGAACATTTCACTCATGTCCACTTTCATCCTACATCAATTATAAGGTCAATGTAAACCCTGAATACATGGTGGATGTCTCAGAACACGCTTAGTATTAGAACTGTGCAAAAAATTCTATACCATTACCAGAAGTCCCAAAATATTTTGTCATTCACATTCATTGAAAGATTTGATTCAGAATAGTCTATTCAAAAGTTATGAATGCAGTCTTTGCATTGGTGCCAAATGGACTGATAGTTGCATATTATGTACACTTGTGCATTAGGCTACCATAATGTTCTTAAGCCTTAGGTACACCTCATCTCCCGATTTGAATTCCAGCTGTTAAGACTCTGCCTTAAGTTAACATGAATATAGGCGAACCAATAAATTATCTAGAAATATTTACATTGTGAACATTAACATACACGATAATGGTGATGATAACTTAGCATCCTGTGGAGCAGGTTAAACAGTAACGACCAGACACACGCACACAAAGTGTGTACTGCCGTTTCTGTATAACTGTCCCATACCTTACACAACCTACATTCTCTGAATCTCATTCTCAATGAAATGGGATGATACGTTCTATGTGTAAACACTACCTATGAATATCACAGTCTTTTTCACAAGTTGAAAATGCACTCTTTAGAGATGAGAAATCTTTTTGGTGCGATATATATGTCTTATATAGAACTGACATGTCAATTTTCTTTCCTCATGCATGACACTATAGCCATTATGATAGGTAGAGTTAGATATGATTATGCACATCATGATAATCTTTCGCAGTATTGCCAACAGTCTTCTTTTGCCAACTGTCTTTTCACATCCTTTGAACACAACTTGATTCTATATTATACTCCTAAGGGTGACATCATGAAACCCCTTTATGTTCCACGGTCCCTGTTGCAGTCTCTTAACTGTACTATCAAACTGATGGGACCTTATTGAACGTATGAAGTCGGTAATCTGTCCGTTTCCAGCCATGGTAGCCATTTTAAATTGATTTACATGGATATCGGCGCCCATACATTGACGTCCCGTACTGTGACGCCAGATTTCTTTGGCGCTCTCGTCAACCAACCGAGGTACGTCGTGGATGATGCTAGGGCCTCGTCCTTGGTGCGTCCCGTCACTGACGTCATGTCACAGAGGCCAGCCGGTGATTGGCTGGCTTCTGCGTCATGTGACGTCATAGAGGTGGTCTGGTTGACGCCAAGATCTGCCGACGCCGTCTTGGCGTCCTGATGATAGCTGGAGTAGAATGCCTTGATGAAGGAAGACATGATTCTGGGCTCACTCGGGGTCGGTTTAAACCTGGATAAATGAAGAGGATTCAGATTAAGCTCATTGCAATAAAGGTTAAAGGCTTCTATATTCAATCATATGTGATATAACCTATTGTTAAATCCTTGAGTTTTTGAGATTCAGACTCTATATATTTGATGAAAATTGCGAATTTATTAATGGACGATTCATTTGACTGACATTAAATATCCAATGAAGGTCTACTTTTTTACACTAAAGATACCGAATCGTAATCGAACAATGGATTTAAAACAATAAATCAACTATCAAAAATAATTAAATGCATGGCTGTATTAAAATCGAGAGTGATTCCTACCTCAATCTGTTTGAGCTGGCGGTGCTGTTAGCACGGGATCCAATTGTGAAGTCACTGATTCCGTATACTGTAACTGTCCGTCGGTTTCAGCTGATCTCAATCCCCTGGAGGCAATATTTCAGTTTCAGCTTTCTGTCTTTTAGCGAGATTTCTGGAAAATATCAAAAAGGTAAAATTGTGGTTAGGAAAGAGTAATCAGAAGCGCATAGGATATGCTTTAACAGGTTTTATACGTGTAGCAGAGAAAAGGTTTCCATCGAATATCAAAGCCATACGGTCACAGTTAGCCCCTAGTATTCAAAGTGAGAAATCTTTGGAAGCTTAGCTATCCCTTAGCTCATGCTTAGCCTTAGGTTTGGTACCGGCTGGGCTATGGGGCTTTCCCAGGTCATTTGAAATAAGAAAGTCCTCAACTGCTATTAAAAGCCTATTTACTGGATATTTCTTGATTGAATACAGCTTAGCCTAACTACCCCGCTAACTACTGTACTTTACAACTGGTAATTCTGTAATTAGGTTTGGAGAGACTAATGAACCCATGCTTTAATAGTACATGTAATAAGGTCCAGACACTTTACTAGTGCTAGACCAGAGAGAGAAATGCAATGCATTATAGTCTTGTAACAAAGACATTTCGTCATCATCCAGTCCACGATTATATTCACAGGAGATATCGTCATACGCACAGGCCATGCTATATCATCCTTTCTTGTCTTGGAGAAATATTAATGTAGAATTAAACACGCACATTTTGTAAATCTAATACATAATATACGTCGACTCTCATAGGCTTTATCACTAAATAGCTAGAATAGAGGAGCGTACCGGTAAGACTATCACTGTCTAATACTATACCGGTATACTACATGGACCCGGGATATGGACAGGACAGATGTGTCAAATCTCATATAGAAATGAAATGTACCTCTTCACTGTGTTATATATCCCTTGCAGTCTCTAATGGGTAGATCCTTGTAATATCTGTGAACTCTTCTCTTGGTATCCTAGATCCGTAGATAAGATAACTGATAAAAATACTGCACGTACAGTCCTTACAAAATGGTATTTCAGGTTGAAGTGTGGGCTCGTGCTGGGCTCCCTTGCTATAAGTACTGCTTGCGCGTACTGCTTCAATGTGGGACAGAGAACGTGCAGGAGGGGGCTGTGAAGGCGGCTGGGAACCGCTTCAAACCGGTCTCAGTAGGCCAAACCAGGCCAACTCCTGTGTCCCACCCACATCCCCAGCCAATCACAGGCCTGTATCCAGGCACCGTATCACTCTCCCAACATAATTCTACTGCTATGCCTAAGCCACCTTCTCGAGTCCTCCTTCATAATTTCTGATTGGAGAACTTAGACGTGTATGCCGGCCGAGCCTCCAAGTTAGTCTTTATAGCCAAATGCTGCTGTGATATCATTTCTAATTTTTGTCCCTTACTCTTTCTAAATCAGCCAGGACAGTCATTTTGTCACAGAAATAGACTCCAGGCCTTCATGAGGTAATGGAGGAACTGTTAGTGTGATTGATATTTAATACACCACTCTTAAGGGAGTGGTCATTATTTATCAACAGGGGGGGGGTGGTGGGTTTGAGGGGGGGCGTAAAAAATTCTGACCCCTCCCGAGGGGGGGCTAAAAAAATTTTGACTCCTCTTGAGGGGGGGCTAAAAAAATTGACCCTCTTTTTAGCAAAAAAGCCCGCGCGCTACTATAGATCAAAGAGGACGCGAAAATTCTCCGCGCACCTCCGTCGAGGGGGGGCGCAAAAAAATTTTGACCGCCGTCGAGGGGGGGGCGTAAAAAATTTTCGCGCATCCGCGCGAAAACCCACCACCCCCCCCCTGTTGATAAATAATGACCACTCCCTAATTTGCCATTGGCTTTCTCTAGCCTAGGCCCGGATCAGGTCTATTCTTGGTGCCATATACCACCGTCACCACCCTATCTCTGCTGTCATGGTGCTTGGACTCTGAACGGCTGGAGAGGGTAAGGAGAGGGCTGGGTGGCGACCGCTGGGTGGGGTTCATGGGGGCAAAATATGCCAGTCACCTTGCTATTTTTAAGCTGAGCCCATTCCAGCGCCTTACATCCGTGTCCGGATTCTGGACATTTATGGTGGCACCCCACCCCCGGGGGGGGGCACTCACTATATGTCACTGACAGGTGTGTGCGGCTGGCAAGGCCACTTTTTGGCCAAAATCCCTCTCACCAAGGGTCTAGTTTTGGTCAAAATCCCTCTCACCAAGGGTCACTTTTAGCCAAAATCCCTCTCACCAAGGGTCACTTTTCTCATGTTTTGATCCCGCGCGTCCAAATAAGTGTCAGTTTTCAGAATTTTCTTTAAAGTTTCTGCCAAATGTGGTCAGTTTTGACAAGAATTCATCACATCAAGGGTAAATTTTCAGATAAAAGACTTAATTGTGCACATTTCTGACCAGAATCCCTCTCAGCAAGGGTCACCTTTTGCCCCAAATCCCTCTCACCAAGGGTAAGGGTTGTCAGAGGCCCAGCTGCACACCCCCGTCAGAAGAAATCTGAGTGCCCCCCCCCCCCGGGACCCCACCCCAATGGTTTCTCCTTATAAAGTACATTAAATACATGGCCAAATAAAAGTCTCACCACAAGTAAACAATTTCTGAAGCAAGATAAAGGATAATCAATTATGCCCACTGAAACATGTTTTACTTTAAACCTCTGGGGTAATTATTTTGAGGAGTAAGTAGACTTTTTAATTAGTCAGGGAACCAGACGTATTCCTTACCTAGACTTTTTAATTAATCTAATGTGGCAGTGCAGAAAATGCTTGAAACCCGTGATAGGTCAAAATGAGTGCGCAGGCATTTTCCCTGAACATGTACGTGAGTATGCAACCTATGTTGGACCATGGCCAAGTTAACCCAAGTTCAATGGTTATCCCTCGGTCACCTACCTTGTTCTCAATCTCCATAGCAGAGAATTGGAACTGTTATTCACCGAACTGTTATATACAGTAAACTTTAGGGAGTGGTCATTATTTATCAAGGGGGGGGGGGTGGGTGGTGGGTTTGAGGGGGGCGTAAAAAATTCAGACCCCTCCCAAGGGGGGGGGGCTAAAAAAATTTGGACCCCTCTTGAGGGGGGGGGCTAAAAAAATTTACCCTCTTTTTAGCAAAAAAGCCTGCTTGCTACTATAGAACAAAGAGGGGCGCGAAAATTCTCCTGTGGCGCGAGGGGGGCGCAAAAAATTTTGACTGTGGCCGAGGGGGGGCGTAAAAATTGTTCACATGTCTGCGCGAAAACCCACCACCCCCCCCCCCCTGTTGATAAATAATGACCACTCCCTTAGTGAACAAACAATAGCTATGCTTGGAGAGCCCAAAGACTGCAGACAAATAGAA
The DNA here is from genome assembly GCA_949317995.1 of Acholoe squamosa. Taxonomy (NCBI): domain Eukaryota; kingdom Metazoa; phylum Annelida; class Polychaeta; order Phyllodocida; family Polynoidae; genus Acholoe; species Acholoe squamosa. Next base: position 59,699,695 of record OX439043.1, read on the forward strand.
CTTTAGAGAGGCCCGGCCCACTGAGGCCCAGGGTGGTTTGAGGTTGCAGAAAAGTCTAAAATAATAAGGAGAGGATTAATTAATACCTCATAAAGGTCAACCTCTGCTGGAGCTGACCGCGAAAGAGAAAATTAGTGCTGTACAGAGAAAACACTGCGTGATGACAAACGTTAGTTGAATCACTATAGTGAAAACCCTCCAGATCTTTAAACTCGTCAGATTGAGGACCTATGGTCATCAGAAGAGGTACAGAGAGAGGGCAGCACCTTACAGGGAGTGAAATCCCTTAGTCTACATCTCCCCAGTATGAGTCTATGGCATTCTCTTGACAATATGTAACAAATACGCAAGGTGGCAGGTATGTGCCACTCATGTTTGATAATTAGGCCTTCAGTTTTCAACTGAAGGTCTTCACCTCTGAGGACTTTAGGTGCTCAAGTTGACGATACCCAAATCTACAGCTTTGGGTAGTTAGATTGAGGACCCAAGGTAGTCAGCACCAAGGTTGTCACTCTAACAACATTATGTAATCAGTTTGACTACCTTGGATGAGTGTGTTGACCTAAACCCATCAAGTTGACTACCCTGGGTGCTCAATCTGATGACCCGAGGTTGTAGATTTGGGCATCGTCAGTCTGACGACCTTGGGGCTTTCAGTGTCCCATGAAGTGGTGTCCCATGAAGTGGGAATGGTTATTTTGGTGCTTTGCTGCAGACGCAGATTTTAAGTAATCCAGTCATTTGTTAATTAATAAGCGACTGAATGGTGAGTAATGTTTTCAGTTGTGGATGGTGTCAGTTTGTCTTAAGCATTGACGCTATATCGATGGAAAACTCCCTGTGATGGAAGGTCCCTTTACTTCAAGATTTATCTATCGATTTGACCAAATTTGTATAACGTACTTGCACATTTCTCGCAATCACGAACATGCATATGGCTCTATAATGTATAATAAGGGGACTTTATTATCCCATTCATTCAATCAGATTTCCCAATTAGCTCCAAAAGATGTTACAAATTACTGAATCGACTGCTTTAACACGTAGTCTAAGGCCTACTCTCAATGTGACAAGCATTATGATATACTAATATACATATACAGCGGAATTTGTGGAGCTTTAAGGGTTCGTATACTGGTCAGTTAACTAATGTCAGTTCTGGGAAGTCTGAGTGCATGGTAATTCCATTTATGTACTCAGAATAATATCACGTGATGAATATAGGTGATAAAAGGGGTCAAAGCCCATGCTCTTGATCCTTCTTTTCCAAATGTATTGTAAACATGTGTCAGTAAAGGCCTGGAGGAGATAAGTTTGGGTTATCTCGGGGCTCGATCTGTGGTACTAGATCTAGTATATTGCTTGTGTCTCTAGGGCTATAGATCTATTTATCATCCGAAATTCTGAGTTATAATTGCCTTAATTCTATTGAAAGTGCCTCTATGTGTATCCCAACGGGTTTATTAATGCAGATTCCGGCTAATCTCTGGCCATACTTATATAGATAGTGGCCCTGATGGGTAAGGATCACAAAGGAATGTCTTCATTATATATACCTACTACTGTATGCTGACAAAGAGTTACATTCTTTTTCTCTCACATTTTTATTCTTTTTTTTTAATTACACCAATCAGTAATACTCGTGCGATTAATCTGAATTGGTCAGGTGTTAGCACTGTTTAAATACAGATCTAAAATGAATGTTATCACTTAGTATCAATTTACCAGGCTGCACTTTCTTTTATAACCATATCACATTTATAGGTACAAGAGGCTAGCGTGACGGTTCAACCATGATTAGGGACTCCTGAAATATCTAGTTTGCGGCGTATCCATTGATTTTAATCTATAGTTATATATGGAAAGTGTAATCTAGATCTCAGATATCTGATAGGATGAGTGTCCCTGTGAGGGCAAAGATAAATGACACAGCAGTTTATGTTACGTTAAATACCCAGTCAAAACTTGGTGAACATTTGGAATAATCTTGAATAATGATAATCATACTATAAAATTCATATCAACAAATATAGGCTCAAAATGACATTGTACAGATGTTATCATTATAAGTTTCCTTATCACAAATCAAACTTTTAAACACGTCACAGTCACATGTTAATGCTCTTATGAATTCTCGAAACTTTAGAAAACTAAAAAAGGGGAGTTAATGAGATGAATTGTTTTTAAAAAAGTCGATTATTACATGGCCTGTACAATTGAAGAAGTGACCGTTAATGCCCCGTGCCTGGTTCCATATATGCGGCAGACAAAGGTACAGTCCTAATTAAGATAAAATTACACCAAAAGGTTTCAGTGGCCTCCCAGGTACCTGGCATTACTTATTTATAATACAAACGGGTGTTATTTAAATGTTTAGTTGTTCAGGCACTTGGTGTGATGTAAGAAATAGTTCAGCATCCCTTCTTAAGCTAGCATGGACTCTGGGCCTTGACTGGCCTTATTATGCTATTGCGTCTAAAAGCCTGAAAGGTGATGCTGGTCCTCAAGGAAACCAAAGATGGGTGGGCTAAACAGCTTAATCTGCTGTAGCAGCAAAATAAGGTACTCCACCTTGAACAGACAGAGGCGTTAGATGGAGCTAAAATATCACTAACTGTGCAGAAATACGTGTAGGAGAACACTTTGTAGGAGTGAAGGTGTGACTAATGGGTTACAAATAGAGGAAAAATGGTGATTGCTTGGTACAAACCAGGATGTAATTGTTTGTATGGTAATGCATTTAGAGACGTCGGTTTGTCTTTGTCTTAATACACATTTAGCTGAAAAGGTTGTCACCGCCTTAAGCCTAAGACCATGATTGCATATTACGTATCTCCTCTCAGAGCATTCAGCATTCAGCTATATGCAAAAATACAAAATGGAACTATGATATCTTTGTAAATTCCAAAGTACAAGTAGTCCCAAAAGATTAGATAGGCAAGTCAATATCAGACTAGCACAAACTGAGTAAGCGTGGAAATTCCTATATAGCATAGTCAATAACACTTGGCATATCAAGTGGGTCCACACGTGCATAACACTGTTATGTCTCTAAAAACAACAGGACACTTAACCTGGAATCACCGGAGCCTGAGTGAATGCGGGTGACCTGGTTGTAATTATTGGACCAAGACATCTCTGAGTGACGTCAGAGGGACGTCAGTTTGCATGGTAGATGAGCTGGGGTACACAAACAGCATTATTATGACCTGCATGAAGGTACTGACCCATGGTGGTACATTGTATACAGCCTATCGCTCAAAGACACAGTTGTGGCAATTGATTTGCTTTAAAATCAATGGTTGGCGTCTTCAATGCTTAGATCTGACAAATATCTATATTGTTTTTTTTCCTTCTCCGACAAGAAGATAAAACACATCGTCCTCACATTGTTTAAATGTGGATATGAGGAATTATATTCATTACAAATGTATCTAAGTTTGCGAGGATTCCAATGCTTTGACAAATGTTTTCTTTTCGGACAAGAAGACGAAATAGATAGTCTATGTGAACATAGATATTAGGTCACGATGTTATTCGACTGTAATACTACCTATGTCTATGACAGTCCTCAGTGTGATGCCCTGTTGAATGTATTCATATAATATGCGGGGTACCTATATCGTTCCATTCAACCATTGCCATAGTGGCAGGTGCCCCCACCCATGCTTGGTGAAGGACGTGACACACCCCCATCTCACACCCATCGACGTTAGAGCAGAAAGTCGATGAAATATGCTAATAGGATCCACCTACCATCTATAGGGTAGGGCCAGGCCCCCTGCTCATGGCACCATGCCAGAATATTAAGGCTAACTCTAGCTAGCTGAATGGAGATCTCGGTCAATGTGGTCTTAGTCTAAGCTCTCTGGGATGGGTGATGCAAGACCCAACAATTTGGTCTGCTGTTTTACATCTTTTATGCATGCTTGGGTTTTGCTACTTATACCCTGAACTAGCATTCAGCATGTGAATATAGCTAAAATTGCAGAACCCTAGATTAGGCATTTCTAAATCTGTTCAGCAAATGACTAGCTATCTCAGTGTGTTTGCCTATCCCTAAAGCTACCCTTACTCAAAGGACCAATGATGTACCACAATATTTCATAGGCCTACGTCTTGGGTCATATATTTCAAACTCACATAAGAAGATTTAGCATTATGGCAGTGCCAAGTTGTGATTATAGTCTGACATTGGACCGACCATAAATTCCCCGGACATTTCATAAGTCTGAAATGCTGACAGTGGCAAGTATATGCATGTGTTATGTACACTACTTGGCAGACCTAGTTATTCCCCAGCGCAACCTGTACATAACATGGATTTCACCCAGCTATTGACTCATATGTAATATGTAAGTGTGTATATTCTTACCTTTTTAGATGCAGTTCTGTGGTTTGATAATGAACCTTCTGAGGTGTAGGCCTACAGGTGATGGATCTTCTTTTGCGTCTGTTAGGTTTGGGGTCTTGTGTGGATATGTTTTGTGTGCTGGGGTGGTTGTCTTATATCTGGGCTGTTGGTAAACAAGACGAGGGGGCTCGCATGTGACGTCACGCTGCTCACAGCCAATCAGAGATCAGTATATAGGGCGAGCCTCCAGAGTCAAGGTGATTCTGACCTTGTGGGGTTCCACCCACTGGGGGCTCTGAACTACGGGGATACATTCCCCTCTCCTTTTTTTAAAACTTCATTATAATAGGCTAGCTCTTTATAATTATCTACCCATGCAAAATCAATATGATGAACCTAGAAACTAGTCTAACATCTAGGGGGATTATGTTTAAAATTCTTATTATTATTTCATATAAAAATAAATAAAAATCGGAAAGACTAAATAAACGTATCACTCCCTTAGAAGCCTCACAGAGGTGATGTAGGAGGCCCAGCTACAATGTCCAACGTAGTAGCAGACAGTACTCCAACTCTACAACCACAGAGCTATACGTTCTATCAGACACGTAGTGCATTTCTCCCACCCCCAGCACTGTCAACATAGTCCTACTTACCCTATTTGTTTTTACTATCGAAAAGGGTGCAGTGAAACTGGCGTGCCTGGAGGCTGTTGCGAAAAGATTGAGTAGTTGGTTTGCAGGTTAGGTACCTCACTTCCAACGTCCCTCCTCTACTTAACCACTCAGTATCACCTCCAACACGTAGTCCAGAAGTAGTCACTTTCCCACAAATCAAACTGTGTTGCGAAAAGTGGTCACACCTGAGTGCTTTCCAGACTGCCCACACTTACATACTTATGCGACAGGGTGTAGGAAGCAACTTCCAGTTGAGGGGTTGTTAGTAACCACTTCTGGACCACTTCTGTTGGGAAGTGCCATTTGGCAATGCAATAGAGAAGAGACTTCCAAGATGAGTGCACCTCCAACAGAAGTGACTTCCAAGGGTTTAGCAACAGCCACCAGATGCAATAGACTACTACGTGGTTACTGTAGTTCTTAGGGAGTGATCATTTTTTAACAACGGGGGGGGGGGGTTGGTGGGCTTGAGGGGGGTCAGAATTTTTTCGACCCTTGACCAGGTTTTCGACCCTTGACCATGATTTGGTTTTCAGCAAAAAAGGCTGCGCGTTATCATAGGTTAAATGGGTGCATTCGTACGCAATTTTTTTGGCCCTCTCAGGAGGAGGGCCAAAAAATGTTGACCCGCGAGATGGGGGAGCCAACTTTTTTTTTCGCACATTGGCCTGCTAACCCACCAGCCCCCTCCCTGTTGTTAGAAAATGATCACTCACTTATGAAATACCATTTTACAGACACACATTTCTGAACGGGATATCTATAACAGAGCATCTGTCCCCTTCTATGATAATTTCATAATTGTTGATGTAGATACCTGACCAATATAAAATTTATGCATATATATGTACATATGAATATATCTCATAAACAAACCACATAGTTTGTAAATATCTCATTCTCATGCAATAAACCATTTATATTCTTTATCACCATCACTTTAACATGTCAGATCATGTGAACTGGATATTGATAATCTTAAAATAACATTCATTCTAAAGCAAACACCCGACAGGGGTAAACAGCACAACACAGTCAGTGGTCAGTCGGAAGTAGTTTTGAGCAGATCGCAGATAAGAGATAAGATAAGGGTCCAATTGAGGCCTCCTACCTCTGATCCCTGGGTTACAAATCTTTCTATTTTTCTTAGAGACGTTATTTCTTTTACTAAATTGGCTGTATTTTTCTACTTATCCTAAGGTTTAAAATTTCCTGATTTATTTTTGATTTCTGTGTTCATTTTTCTTCTAACCTTTCAATGATTTTGTGATTTTCTCTCTTATTTTCTATGGCCCAGATGTCTAGAGCCCCACTGTCCCTGCCCACATCACCCTCCCGGCTGGGGAGGTTTCAGAAACGACTGACGACTGACTGAACATCCACGTGGCATTGGGCAAAAACTAGGCGCACCAAAGGCTAAACATAGAAACCCTGTCAATATTGACATGTGAAATTTTAGACTTTGGTATCAAGTTGTCAGTTCAAGTTGAAAGGGGGATCCCCAGCAGTCAAGGTACAGGTTACTTATCACACAATCAGATGATAATCTATAATACAAGTGTTCACAGTTTATTGGTTCTCACATGATGAATGATAGGTAGAGGATTAAATGGGACAGCAGGATCAGTAGGAGGGTGAGCTTCAATGTATTTTTAGGCTCGTGAGTAGGTCCATGTAGAGATGTTTATAATTGTCCCTGTGGAATCCAATGTAAGCTATTTGTCTGTTTTTCATATTTCAAAGTTCGGATATGGGTGTTTATAGTGCTTGGGGGGAGCCTTAACTATCGAATTAATTAAATATGTTCAAAACCTATATTTTATACATCATTGATACATGTCAAGTTCAGAACTTAAACCGACTATCTGATATTACTGTCTGCAAAGCACCCATGCAATGTATTCGTAAACTTTCCACCTATAATGATTACCAATGTCATTTTATATGGCTCGACCAATGGAGGGGACTCCAAACTTAAACTTTATGTTTTGGTAAGGGATATATATGAATCTTCCCTAGATAGTCTAATGTGAAAGTTCTGTACTTTTACAAGTATTTATTATTATAGGTTTTTTTATTGTACATACTGATAACTCATTGTTTTTGTTGTCAGAATCTACAGTGATCTTACATCATTTAACCACTGCATGATGAAACTTCATCAAGAAGCAGGATTTAGCATTTTCATACACATACAATTCATTCATAGGATACCTGGTTTCAACTTTTTATATTGTTTTGTCGTTATAACTTTTGGTGTTTTAAACAGTTGATAGCTAGCATGTGCTTTTTATAGACACGTGTACCGTAGTGGCTCGTATTATAAGCGCCCGGGCGCTCATTGATTTAATTCCCACTGTACCCCCCACGCTTATATTAGACAGGTGCTTATATGAATACTGTTTTTAGTGCTTAAGAGTAGTTTCAATACCCCTACACCCCGGCGCTTATTGGAAACAGGCGCTTATTTGAGACCCCGGCGCTTATACGGGCCATTATGGTATAAGCTATCGGTTGTCCATAAACGACGTCATGCTTTTCTTTTTACCATTTTGACCCCTTCTTCATGCTTTTACTTTAGAAATGCATATAGGAATGTAATATATAATGATTAGACTTGAACGAATGCCTTTCAGGGCTTGATATAGGCACGACGCGCAGCGGAGTGCCTATATAAGCACTGAAAGGCATGAGTTCAAGTCTAATCATTACATATTGCATTTATAACACGGTTTCCACCATTAATTCTAAGTATTTACCTTAAAAAATGATATAATCCATTCATTTCTTATGCGAGTCGACAAGACGGCCCTCCGCCATCTTGGTTTCATGTTGACGTTTGGTTAAGCTGGCGACCTCCTGCAACTCCAACTCTCATAGACCTACTACTGCGAACACGTCGAGACAGAGCTGCGCCAGTCTAAAATATAATCCATTCTGTACACACCAGGCGGCGGCACCTGTAGTGTAAACAGAATGGCGAAGACGCACGGCAAGTCGCTCGATTCGAAATTTTAATAATTTTGTATGTTAAATTCAGCCAAAATATCAAGTAATCTACCCGACAGGGAGTTAGAATGAGGTTTCAACTATGTCATGTCCAAAGGATTTTGCTATATTTGGTCTATAAGCTTCAAAAATGGAGAATTTACTTTCGTCTCGCGGTAGGTTTCAACATGTCCGCCCCGCTGTCCGCTCGCCGTGAATTTTGGGTGCTTTATCGCGAGATATTTGAACTCATATTATCCATTTTAGGAATCGAAATCAGTGCCTAAACTCGATAACCGTGTTATAAGAGACAAGAGCACCCCACCCCCTGCTGCATAACGTTATTTATGGACGGCCCCGTATTATAGTATATGCTTGTAAACCCTTAGGCTGAGATGTCCACATCCACTTTAGACTTTCACCCCAATTGTAGGGGTGATACAACAGATTGGTATGAATCTACGTTGGTAATTAGTTAACTGATGGCTGATCTACTATTTGACAATGTTGGCCCAGTGCATAACTGATTTTCCAGGTCACTGGAGGTCAGCCCACCCTATATGAAAGGGAATCAGGGATGACCAATAGCACAGTCCCCCAACCTGCCATTATCAAGAATAATATAGTTATATACCACTTCCTCCTTATTACAAAATGTCGTAGGTTTCCAATTGCACGATTTTAAGAAAAAAAATACCATGCCAAATCTCACTTACATTTTTTTTTGTCTTATGTCCTTGTTATCATAGGCCCCATGTCACATGTCGACCAATACCACCTTTAGAAGTTGTCCACGATCCACTTTATTCATCTATTAGGACAACCCTATAATATACAACCTATTGCATACGTTAATAAACTCCAAAATGGTGGTCATCATGCAATTATTGTACTATACAGGTCATAAAGGACTAACGTTGGGTACCCTGGTACTTTGTTAGGTGGGAAAAGACCAGGCCAGTAGCCATGCAATTGGTGTGTTATATATACTTTTGGTTGGAGAATGGTAGCCAGGTGGGCGTATTCCCAGGCCGGTTGTTGATTGGTCCGTTTGTGACCTTCACCTCGTGAGGTAGACATAATAGAAAATGGAACTTGTTGATGCAATGGTATCAAGCATCGTCAGATTTCACACAAATATATCCTGTTTTTGCAAAATGTTGTCAGGGTAATCTTATCCATGATTATAAATAACTGGCTATAAACCAGTCTAATCTTAGGAATCCGCCTCGATATTGTTACTGCAAATAGACTAATTGATAAAAATACCACTGCGTTTTATCATAGCTACTCCCGGGGGGGGGGCACTTGCCCATGATTTGGATATCGACTGCAGCCCATTGCTCGAGAGTGGTGGTGGTCGATCCCCACTAGATCCCAAATAGGGGGGCGTGGATTTCCGTCAGATCCCTATTACCAGGGCGGTGAATTTACATCAAATCCCAAAAAGAGTACTATTAATGCACCATACATATGAGGACATAAAATTTGATAAAAAAAAAAGTGCTGGACAATGAAAAGAATTTGGTTCATACAAAAGCATGGACACAAAAGACGGCTGGTGGAGGGGGGGGGTAGGCTTGCAGGTGGGGGGCATTCCAGGCAATATTTGGGATTGTGAGAAAAGGGGGGCGGTCAATGTCCAGCTGATCCACTTAGATAGGGTGGTCAGATTTCAAGATCACTGAGAGATAGGGTGGTAGGGCGGCAGTTGAGGGTGACCTACAAAGAGTCAGTGCCCCCCCCCCCGGGTAGCTACGGGTATCAACAGGTTGATCCTCGAAACAAGCGGATCCATACCCATATTTACAAGGTCTATCAATATATACACGAGCATTGTTTAATAACAAATAATTTGTATATAATACTGTTCTTTATAAGTAAAAAAATTAAAAAAAGAAAAGATTCAGGCAAAGCTTATATTAAACTCCAGTACATAGGCCTACATAAGGATGTCGTTTAGAACAACCTATAGTCCCATGGTTTCATACTTTGAGACTGCAGTATCGTTGCTGTCAAAACGCATACAATTAAAGTATTAAAAAAATGAATAAGAATTAAAATATTCCAAATGAGAGTTAGTGAAATTGTATGATACGGCCTACAGTCTGTGTGGGTATATAGTTAAATATTTCAACGTATCAGAGCTACATTCTGGCTCATTGAGGGATGTAACAAGACAACTCAATGTAGTTAATTACAGGAAATTATCTTTTGTTTCTAAAATAGTTTACTATTATTCTATTATATCATCGGATCATGATGTGGTTCTTATTTCAAGTAACAGTGAGAAAAACTCTCGTTATTACCTTAAATGCGACCCATTATAATTTTGATTGAAAGCAGTGTGCTATTTGATATCGGGATATAGGCCTACATGTGCATACGATCGGGAAATGCGTCACCGATTCGTTTTTATCAAAATGTTCTTTAGATAGTGCCTCATCTCCAGGTAGCAACGACCGCTGTGACCATTACTTAACAAGATATGGGGTGCCACATCATATCAACCTTATCTAATTGTACTGTGGCTTACATTTTATCTCGAACACACCAGATTGATATCCTTGATGATAAAACGCGACCAGTCCAGCTACCATCCAGCAGGCCATTTCAAAATGATATCTATAGCTATGGTTTTGAAATGCCCTCCAGAGGTTGGGTTTGGCAAATAGCAGACATGTATCTGGTGGATTCCAGTAGCCTACATGTACATATAATTATGTTTCTCCATATGTAGCTAAAATATGGGGTCCACACTTCAAATATCGGGGTCCCTATTTCAAATATGGGGCCTATATATTATAATATGGGTCTAGACCCCTAAATTCGACAGGGTGACATGGCCATTTCCTAAAATGTGACATGGAGCTTAGTGACAAGGACATGGAGAATGAAAAAGTTAGTGACATGAGACATGACCTTTCCTTAAAATCGACATGTGACATGGAGCTTAGTGACAGAGACATGGGGAAATAGAAATTTAGTGACATGTGACATGGCATTTTCTTAAAATCGACATGTGACATGGGGACCCCCCATCTAGACCCCCTATAATATCACCTTATAGTCTTTTACCATCCGTTCACAGATGACATCAAATGCTATAACTATTGTTGGAGGGGCTAGGGGTGTCTCCCTGGATTCAATATCAAGGCGACCTCATTATGATAACTTGATAACGGATTTTTTTATCTAAAACTTTGAGCGGACAGAGGTATAAAAAGTTCATCTAGACCCCTATTTTTTAACCAGTATATGATAGGCAAAAAGGCGTGGCAAACCTCCTATTTGGCCATGAATTGTGAGAATATCTCTAGAGATTTCGCTACGCCATAAGGTCAAGAGATATTTTTGTTCAGAATGTCCTTCTTGTCCTCCGAAATGTTTATTTTGTGGTCAGGTAGTGAAAAATCTCAGCAGCCAAATGGCAAAATTCTTAGCGACGGATCCTTGATCTAGTTTAGAGAATTAAATGGCCTAACCTGTGCATGTGTACCTTAACCGTCTTAGGCCACCTAGGACGTTCACAAATGAGTCCACGGCCCTCCCGTCCCTAGACCTAATTTTTTCTCTGTGCAAAAGTGTCCGCGATACCCCCCCCCCCCCCACCATCACCATTTTACCCACTCATAGCATTAGATAGCACCTGGTAGGGGGCAAGAATTGAGGGGCCAAGAGACTTGAGAAGATATGGGAGGTGTACCTCTTTTGCCTCCGTATTGTTTCGTTAAAACTGTCATAATGGCCCTTTTACATTACACAAAGTCATGACGATATGAAAACGCGATATCACAGTCGTATCGCATGAAATACTTGCCAGTCACAACTGACAAAGCCACTTGACAGCTCTGGAATCGTTATATGTGCACCTACAAGTCGCCAATTGACAATCCTCAAAAGGGTTTTTAAAAAAAAGATGAAGAGAAGAGGACGGTCACGTGACATTGATTCGTTATCAGATAAGCGTAAAACTATATATGAACAAAAATGTAAGAATAATCTCGTATACCTTCCATTCAGACGTTTTCAGGTGCTGGTGGTATGCAATATTGAAAACAAAAAAGTTTGACCACTCAACCTTTATCTGGGAAGTAACCTCTATTGCAATATCCCTAGCCATCGAACTTTTTACTTAACCTTTTTTTTCGCTCAGTGACGCAGAATGAGAATAAGAAAAAAGGCACCAGGTGCAATGATTAAGGACGTTTATGTCAACTTGCAATTCCTTAAATGATAATTTCAATAGCCTTCCTTAAACTGCCATCCCACTGCTATTCCTCCATAATGGCATGCTCATGTTCTATCAGTGGACTGGATGTAGTTATTGTAGGTTCCTAGGTTAACTGTTGGACATTTACATCAAGGATTGGGACTCAACCGCTGACACTATTTAAACCGACTACCTTTTATGGTCAGCACTAGGCACATTTTATGTATTGCTTGCGTGGCACTTTTTTCTCGTCATGTGAAGATGATATTGCAGCACTTAAGTTGACAAAAGTTTGGCTGCTTGTAACATTTGATATAATACCTTTGAGGTAGGAAGTCCTATTTTTATAGAAGGTTAAGGTGGTAATACTCTCCTTAATTGGTCTCAATAAAAGTCAAGGCATTGATTAGAAAATCAGGATTAAAACGTTCATTACCCCTAGAACAATGCGATAAAAAATGCTACGCTAAATAAGGTTATATACTTTAGTGACTGTAAATGCAAGAATTAGTATTGGCCCTATTGTAAAGCCTGTTTGACTGTACCACCACCTCCCACTCAGTTATTACACACATTACCTATATTTACCACCACACACCACGTTATATTATACCTGTGTGTACAAGGACCACAATATTGAATGGATCCCTGGTGTTGTGTGGGTGTCTATTGTAGGAACAGCTGCTGCTACTAAATGATTGGGCCACAAAGATGTTTGTTTCATGATACATGCTTTGAAAACCTTTATCTCTTTGTTTGGATTAAAATTATGATACCCAGGAATTTGATTTGACAAGGTTTGTGATAATGCCAGTAATAAATCATTGAATCATTTCATTAACCCAGGTTGAAAAGAAACCGATCAAAAATGGATACACAAACAGCTCATTCTGTCAACAATAATACTTTTACAGATAAAAAAAAGCTAAGATCAGGTAGCATAAACACTCATTTTCTTTGGCCTTTGTTGTATATGAGGGAGGGTTGCTTTTATTCTTTGTAAAATATACCCTGATATGCAGCTCTACACAATTATGAAGGTGTACACTGACCCCTTATCATATTTATTATTGTAGTGATTTAACCTGTACGTAATACTTTTAGACTCAGGTATATTGAATGACACTAGGTACTAGGGTATATATGTGATGACATAGAACTATGACGTACCATTTTATTATTCCAATAATCTTAACATATGATTTTATTAATGTATGAAAATATGAGGCATTAATACACTGAATGTCTACATGAGCGTCCATGGTCCACTGAACACCAGCTATGTCAAATATACATAAGTTAGAAGACCAAAGGACCAACCTCATGGTTCACTGACCACCTAACAAAGGTATATATAATTATTTAATGGTCAAAGCTACCGACCTAATGGTTCACTGAGCACAAACAATAGTGTATAATGTTTCAAAGTCAATGCAACCGACTGTCATGGGTGACTGAGCACCGCTGACGCCGTCACAGGTGTCTGAGCACCAAAGATTGAACAATAGGTTACATAAGTAATAATGCCATAAATTTCCGGTCAAATATGAAAGCAGTTATGTAATTGCCATAATAAGATGGTCAGAATGAGCCCAAGATGAAAGTCCAACTCTCATTATTAAGGAAGTTATGCAACCAAGACTGTTTTGACCTCTGAATGCGCCACAGACAAACTGGCGCAAGTTATGCACTCAGAAAGTGGGGAGTGAAAATCTGACATATTCAACTTTGCGCATGCGCAATATGGAGGCTATAGACGCAGAAATGGCAGAGTTATGAGGGTTTGAACATGCCAAATTGACCGAGACAATGGGGGATGCGGCAGCATTTATAGGGGCCCTTTGTGCACCCACTGAGACCCGAATGACTCCCCACTAACAACCAGAGACTAGGGCAGATGCTACTGGCTGCAGGTCTCAGCCATGGAAATACTTTTTCACTATATTTCAATGTAGCATGGCATGCCATAACTAGTGTGCCCCGGAGGTATTGAGCAAAAAATCCCACGTATATCTTTAGGGGCAACCTCGATTTATGACATATAAAAAAAACCTGAGCATCGATCACGAAAATCTGGAATGCTGGCCATAAATGTACAGACACCTGCATAATTGACATTTTTTGCAGTGAATAAATTCAGTTCAGACCCAATCCAAACAAGCCCAAAAATGAATGGGCATTAGTTAGTTAGTTAGTGTTTTACGGCACGTCAGCTACTGGTGATGGCTATTTGTGCCTAAAGGTTTTATGGAAGAAAGTTTCTACTGTTTAAATTTGACTGTAGTATCCCAGGTTCTTGACATATGCAAGTATTGTATCCGGTCTGCAGGTATCAAATAACTCTTTCAGTGTTGTACATTGATGGTATTGTGCCCTGATGGGGCACTGGCTACATTCCACAAGGAAATGTTCCACCATGAGGTGTGAATGCGTTAGTCTGGTGTGGCCTATTCTTAGTCTGTTCATGACAATTTCTTCTCTTCTGCTCTTGCATTTGGCTTTCTTGGTTGTGCCTATCTTGGGCTGTATTTTGTAGAGTTTATTGTCTCTTTCAGCATCCCATGACTCTTGCCACTTTTGGTGGATGTATTTCCTGATTTTCCGTTTGAGGTCCTCTGATGGTAGATGCATATCTATTGGAACTTGATTTGTTGCATCCTTGGCAGCAACGTCTGCTAGGTCATTGCCATGGATTCCTTCATGGCCTGGTACCCAAGCATACGCTATCTTCTTTCCAGCTAGAGCAAGACTATTGTGTCGTTCCAACACTCTTTTCACGAGAGGGTGTGTCCACTTGCTATGCTGCATTGCTGACAGTGATGATATGGAGTCAGATACAATCAGGTAGTTGTTGCCTTCTGATGTCTCAATGTGATCTTGTGCTAGGTATAACGCATGTAGCTCTGCTGTGTAGATGGAGGCTTCGTCTGGCAGGCGTTCTTTGAAGGCATGGGGTCCTAGAACGGCTGCAGATGCTGTTTTGTCTGCCATATGTGATCCGTCGGTGTAGATTGGTACGTGATCTCTGTAACTATCACGCAGTTCATTGAATGCTGCTTGATATGTGGTGCTAGATGTTACCCCTTTCTTAAGCGCGGTAAGGTCCATTCTGACCTCTGGTTTGTGATATGTCCATGGGGGCATTTCCGGGTACTCTACATTAAGTACATTATCCAGAGACATTCCCGCTTCTTCTAATAGGTGGGATACCCTCACCCGGAGGGGTGCAATGTATTGGTTCTTCTTTGCTTCATATTTTGCCTTGTGCTTGGGGTTTGTCAACAATGCTGCGGCTGGGTTGTTAGGATTTGTGTCAATCCGGATAGCATATTCAAGGGAGAGTTTCTCTCGTCTAAGGGCTAAGGGTAGTTCTCTAGCAGCGACTTGCAAACTCTTAATTCTGGATGTTCTGAATGCTCCCAAACAAATGCGTAGTCCATGGCTCTGGATCCGCTCTGCCATTGCTAGGTATGTCGCCCAGGTTGATCCATAAACACACAGACCATAGTCCAGTTGAGACTGGACCAGTGCTCTATATAGTTTGAGGAGTGTGTCCTGGTCTCCACCCCAGCATGGATGTGCCACTACTTTCAGTAGGTTGAAAGCTTTGTTACATTTATCCTTGAGGTACTTAATATGTTTATCAAAGATAAGTTTGCGATCTATGACTAGCCCAAGGAATTTGGTATTTTCCACTACAGAAATACGTTTGTTGTTGATTTCAATATTTGGTTGTCTGTCTGTTGTAGTGCGGTAGTGGAAGTGCATAACTGATGTCTTGTCTAGAGAAAATCGGAAGCCATTTTGGTCTGCCCACTTGACTGTTTCATCTATGGCAAGTTGGAGGTGTCGTTCAATGGTTCTCAGGCTCTTGCCATGGAAACACATGAAGAAATCATCAACATATAATGTTCGGCCTATCTCTGGCTTCAGTTCCAGTTTAGAGACGATGTTGTTGATCTTCAATAGAAATAGGGTCACTGAGAGAATGCCTCCCTGTGGAACTCCAGACTCCTGATTGAAGACATCAGAGTGGATGTTGTTTACTCTGATCCTGAAGCAACGGTTTGATAGGTATTGGTTGATGAAATCAGGGAGCCGACCTTTCAGGTCTGCATCTTTGAGGTCCTTAAGGATACCATATTGCCAGGTGGTATCATATGCCTTCTCCAGATCAAAGAAGACTGCTACCACTTGCTCCTTATTTATAAAGGCATCTCGTACATAGGTCTCGAGGGTAGTTAGGGCATCCTGTGTCGAGCGACCCTTTCTGAAGCCACATTGCTCTGTCTTAAGGATCTTTTTCTTTTCTAGGTACCAGACCAGTCTGGTGTTTACCATTCTTTCGAGGGTTTTGCAGATGCAGCTCGTTAGAGCTATGGGTCTATAGTTCTTTGGGTTTGACAAGTCTTTGCTTGGTTTTGGGAATGGAAGCACTATGGCCTCTCGCCAGTGTGGTGGAAAGGTACCTGTTTCCCAAATGTTATTCATGATACCAAGCAAACACTGTTTCGAGGGTTCTGGTAGCTGTCGTAGGAACTCATAAGGGATGTTGTCTGGACCTGGGGAACTGTTGTTACTGCTCCCCAGGGCTGTCTTCAGCTCATCCATTGAGAACTTTAGGTTGTAGTCTTCATCTCTGTTGTTGCCAAAGTCAATGGGCGTTCTTTCTGCCTTCCTCCGGTGAGCATTGAAGCTCTGTGTGCCTCCATTTAGAGAAGATGTTTCTGCCAGTGTTGAACCGATGCTATCAGCAATTTCTTTGGTATCTGTTATTTTTCTCCTACCAATTTGCAAATGGTGCACATATGTTGTAGTGTCTTTGCCTTTCATCTTCCTGATCATCTTCCAGATCTTATACATTGGTGTATTGCTGTTAACCTTGGAGACATAGGCCATCCAGGTTTCCTTCATGGCCTGGCGAAAGGTTCTTCGGGCGTGTGCCTTAGCCCTTTTCCAGGTGATGAGACTGGGTATGATTAGGTTCTTTTTGTAAGTCCTTTCAGCTTCTAGTCGCATCTTGCGGGCTTCTCGACATTCATCATTAAACCAGGGTTTATCTTTGGTTTTAGATTTGTTGGAAGTTTTTGGAATGCTCTTTTCTGCTATTGTTTGGAGGGTGGCTGTAAAGGTAGCCATAGGGTCTTCCTTTTGTAGTAGCTTTTCGAGATTGAGTCCCTTTTTACTGAGTTCCTGGAATGTCTCCCAGTCTGCTTTATACAACTTCCATTTAGGTATTTTGTCCATGGGACCTTGATGGATGTGTTCTATGAGGATTGGGGTATGATCACTGTCATGACTGTCTTCTGCAACATCCCAGGAGTAGTCCAGGAATATGGATGGGCTGCAGAGTGTAATATCAATGTGTGTCCAGGTTTTAGAGGCTGCACTGTAATAGGTTGGTTTTCCAGTGTTCAGCAGGCAAAGGTTTTGTTCATTGATGAGATCCTCAATGAGAATGCCTTCCTGGTCATTTCTGGGGCTGCCCCAGATGGTATTGTGGGCATTAAAATCCCCAAGGAGGAAGAAGGGTTTGGGTAGTTGTTTAATTAGATTTGTCAAGTCCTGTAGACTTGGGTAGGGCAGTGATGGTGGACAATATAAATTACAGATAGTGACAGATTTTTCACAGGTGATTTGGGATGCTACTGCTTGCAGTTGGGTATTTAGTGGAATCTCTGACTGTATAACTGTTCCTTTTACTAGGATTGCCACACAGACCAGTTATGAATTTTTACAGAGTTCTACAAAATTAGCTAACTATTTTATCCACCCAGAACTCATGTAGTATTCAGTGTGGAGGTCTTCTGTCGGTAAGGATGCACTGAGTGACCCAAGGATTTCTTTACGTGAGACCTGAAGTCAGTCTGGAGGGCCAAGCCAGGGGTTGGGTACTTATACCCCTGGTGGGCACCTCTTGAAATCAGAATCTCCAGAACCACCACTGCAGTAACATCTCCAGTCCAGCTCTCCGGCTACCTGCTATAGCTCTGCACTCTGTTGGGTTAGACTATGCCAGACAGGCATAGGGCTACACCAGTCAACTACCAGAGGGTAAAGTTACACATTTATATTATCCCTCTAAGTAGCAGGTCAGGAGCTAGGTGTGGGAACCCACCTAGGACCATACTGGACAGTGTATTATTATTATTATTATTATTATTATTATTATTATTATTATTATTATTATTATTACACAGGTGGAGTGGAACATAACTTTATACTTTATAACCAACTGTATAATTACTGTGCATGTGTGGAAATTACCTGCATATTAACATTTGTATTGCTGATACATAACATGTTCTGCCTAAGCTGAATAAACCCGTGAGAACTGGAATAGCACTAATAAGAGCTTGATATTCTCTATATACCACTAGTCATATGATATTTCTCATATGACAACTTGATCATGCACAATTACTAGTATGACAGAACCACCACCACTGCACAAACGTATAGGATAAATCAATTATTAAGATGGGGGGTGGGGATAACAACAATTGTCTATAATGCATTATAATATACACTTCCAATATAGTTCCCATGCACCTCTAATCGGTCAAATCGACTTAATTGCATGAAGAAGAGAGATAGACTTGATTTGGTAAAACCAAGACAATTCTGTACATCGGGTCAATATCAGCACGAGATACTCACATTGAAAAGACGATATCGGTCACAGGTGATAAATGACCGAGCTGTTAAGATCCATATGGGTCACTCATTATGTATCCTCTTCATAGGTTAGACCTTCGTTCTCTTCATTTAATAGGTCAACATGAGGAGGCCAAAATGATAAGGTTCTATATCTTCTGGGTACCATAATCAGAAATTTCGAAGCAATCCTTAACTTGTATAATAAATGTGCTTAATGGACCATTTATAATTGATATCCTCCCAAGTCACATAAATAAGAGTTAGGGCCTGCCCTGTTTCCCTTTATCTTCTAAGTAGGACTATTCCAAGTTCACTGTCGAGTGTTGGGTGACTACTGATAAGGCAGGTGATGACACAGGTACATTAGATATCAAGACGACACTGCTGTATTGATAAGATGATAGTATAGTCACGTAGGCACAGACGTTGTTTATAGTTACTGGGACTTTCCTGCTAGTAGAAGGAAAACGCCTAATGAACGCTTACAAGAGGTTTGTATACGAATAGTTAATAAAATAATATTTATAGTCAGGAAAACGTGATAGAATACCCAAAGAAAACGTTTGAAAAACAAAACAACTCGTAAGGCGGCCTTAGGTCAAGCCTAGAGGGGATAACGCTACACTGAAATTGTTCTCTTTGCCCATTACCCATATTCTCGGGTCAAAAGTTTTTTAATCAACATAATCAGGCGATCCGCATTCCTTCTTCACTGTTCGATCTTTAAACGAATGTCATGTAGAGAGAATATTGAAAGATTTCACTTTTGCATCTCGGCAGTCACAAAAGGACAAGTATTAATGCTATTGTAGTTATACCTAGGCCAAAACGAAACCCGCCTCTATTTTCTTTTTTTGTCAGAACAATAAAGAGAAACACAAGTACAGAGTGGACCATGGATTGCTCAGATTTATTCACGTGTAGGCTATATCATTTGCATGACCTCTGGTCAAGTTGGCTATTTCTTTTTCTTTTTCAAAAGAAAGCTCTTCAAAATACCATCATGCCAGAAGCAGATAAGGATTGTGTTCCATTGCAGTGTAGAATTTATAGGGAACTTCAGTCTCTGGCGCCATGAGAGTCGACTGGCCCGCGCGAGGCTGAGCGAACTTTGCAGACATTCCACATGCAAGTGCTGCCGTCTGTTGTGAATTGTAGGTACCATGCACAGGGTCGTCTTCCTCTAACTGTTGATATGCTCTGATTTAAAGTAGACTTAAACTAGCTCGTTTTAAATTACATGCAATTTTAGTATTGATAGTGTTTACCTTTCAAACCTCCACGTCTCTTGTTTTCAACAATAGGAAATTGTGCTTTTTAGCACAGGGCTAAACATGATGATACAGCTAAATTAAAAAAGGATGTTTCAGTTTACCTGACCCTACCTAGCAAAGCAGTGATAATCTTTCTTCAATTTTGAGAAATTCTTTGTTGTTTTTTGTGTTAATTAAGTTTGCTGTGCGTACAATAATACAATGTAATGGTAGCGACTCTTATTTCATGTTGATATGCCCGAGATACTGACAGCCCATAGCTCTAGCAGTCGAGGGCCGTATTGCACACCCCCCGTGCGATAACCCGTGAAAATATCACACGCCGAGGTCACATGACCATTTGATGACGTCATAGGTCCAAGATGGCGATGTAAACAGTGCACACGGGGAGTCATTCTGGTAAATTTGATTCTATTTATCTGATTTAGATGAAAATAACATGAAATAAATGCAAAGGCACACTCGTTGGAGGAATGTCGGGGGGTTATCGCACTTGCCGATCAGTTGCCGCATCGCACTCTGCCCTGCGGGCGTCGTGCGATACGGCAACTGATCGGCGCGTGCGATAACCCCCCGACATTCCTCCAACTCGTGAACCTTTGCTTATATATCTGACAAATTTGTAAGCATGGGTAAAAGAATAAGTCTCTAAAATCAAACCCACCGAGCCTTGATGCTTTTGATCATCTCAACTGAAATACACCTTTTTTGCCCCAAGGACAATGCAGTTATTTCAGATGAGCAGTTGATCTTTATTGTCATGCAAAGGGAACTGTTACCTATAATGATTTCACAATCATTTTGCAGTACAAGATTAATAGTGCAATACTGGAGTATTCCACGTAAGCCAATCGAGCCTATGTTATTCCGTTCTGTCTCCTTCCTTCCTTCCTGGTATTAAGAGTGTTCACTTGTCGTTAAGTAGCTCAGTAGTATGGTACTTGCTTCAGATGCAAGATGTCAAAAGTTCAAATCCAGGTGGAACCAAAGACACATTTCAGCTTCCATCACATTACCGATTACAAACGCTCATACTTCTCCATGCTTGTTACAAAAACAGAATAGATAAGGTGCAGAGAAGAGACATTTTGTCCCATGCATTGTGCATGACTATATAAATACTTACTGGACTGATTCCATATGTTAGTATATGCCTTTATTATGCTTAAGGTAAGACAACAGTTCCTTGCTTTAATATGTTGTTTTGTGCATTTGATTTGAAAATAAATTTAACGCATTGTTACCTTGTGTTAAGCTGAACAACAATGGCTGAACAGATTTTGATTCTGCAAAGAACATTTACAATAGAGAGTTTAAGATTCGGGAACGTGTACCTGCATGGGAACAGCAAGGGCTAGAAGTAAAAGTTGCAGTACAAGTAGAGGTTATGTGGTTAAGAGATCCTTCGCTGTGTAGGACTTGTCTGTGCTGAAGTAGCAGGTCAGCACTCAGTGCATGTTAGGGTGGATAGATTGAGTAATTATAGTGGGATATAGTTAACCTAGGACCAATTAACACCTCCCAATGCTACATATATACCTGACAAGCATGTGCCTTTAGTCACTTCTTTTAGGGAAATATATAAGTAATAAATGATTACAATTTTCCTACACTGAAAACATGGAAGATCCAAAACTAGTCAGCGCTGACCACTTTAGGTCCTCAAGTTGATGATACCTAAAACTACAACTTTAGGTAGTCAAAATGACGAATTTAGGTCGTCATCCTGATGACCTGAGTCGTTAGTATGACAATACTGACAGTACAGAGTCATCATACTGATGATTTAGGTCATCAGGATGATGACCTAAAGTGGATTAAAGTCGTCATTTTGACTACCTAAAGTTGTAGTTTTAGGTACATGTATCATCAACTTGAGGACCTAAAGTGGTCACCGCTGACTAGTTTCGGATCTTCCATGTTTTCAGTGTACAAGTACTAACAGTAGAGAGGGGTCTACAAGTCCAAAACGTCAAGCCTAGAAGTTATGTACTGCTAGATGGGGATACCCCCACGTGATCTATGACGTTACACGTTGCAGTTGCCATACACGTCCATATCTTAAACTCCCTAATATAGCATGGGCAAATCATAAATAATTTAATTTACCAACTTTTACCTTCTTTCTTGTTCTCTAAGCTACAGGTACATTTGACAAGAAAATTAGACAAGTGAAATATGAGGTATACATCAATTATAACCCCTTTCATATATACGCCTTATATTGTACTGAACGTTTTGTCATAATTGGCATTTGATTACGTTATGTTATTTCAATAGTTACTTTAGTGAGATGTTAATATTGTTTTCAGTACAAATAATCAATTCCATGGTTGGCAGATTATGCAATGTATCATATAACATCTTATCATATTGGGTACATCGGAAAGACATATATGAGAGAAGCTTCCTAAAGTGCCACCCTGAAGTCTTTGCTCTTCCAGGCATAGATAATGGGATTTATACAGGAACTGGTCCAGAATAGGAGTGATGAGCTGTACCTCGACAATAAGCATACCTTTCTAACGTGTTATCAATTGCAGCAGGGATATAGGATGCAGCAAAGGTGCCTAATACCATGATCATCATCTGTGCAATCTTCTTCTGCTGATGCTTCATGGATGCTTCATGGGTGTCGTATGGTAGATTCAGCGTTGCAATAGCTTTTCCCTGCTTGTAGGTAACCTTTCAAATGGCAATATAAAGTCCAACTGTGATATGTCAATTGGTTTGAGGAAATGTGTACATATTTGCATGTCATTCCTGTCCTTAACTCATGTCCAAAGACAAATATCAGTACTGTCTCTGTGTCAATGAAGATCCAACTTAGGCCAATGAATACAAATGTTTTAGTTGAACTAATCAAATGTTCATACCTCTGGAGGTATTGCCATTTCGAGATCCTACTGATGTCGAGATAACTATATTATCGAAGCAATAACTAGTCGGTTTGAGTAGGTTTCAGAATCACTTTATTATGGTATGTTTACAAGAAGACTTGCAAATACATTTCAACCTTTCATATGTCTATAGTCAGTACCCCATAAGGTGGTAATGCTCTTGCTTAGATAATGATTAGACCGTTTCGAGACCAGAGTAGCCTACCAACTCGGTAGAACTATACATATGGTTCTCCCCCGTACATAGGAGGACGGCGGAATATATACCTCTCCTTATGGTTGAATGGTTCCGCACTGAGCGTCCTCTGGTCCACCCCCTACGTCACACCGCCCGACGCCACCAGTGGTGCCCTCTTACGAGAGATGTAGGAGACGCTCCCGAAGAGCGCCTATCCTACCCTGATACAGTATATAGTAACAGTCTCGAATACATAGGTCTTGACACATAGTTAATACGATTCCCTACACTTCAAAGGGAAGGCAATGAAGATATATCTGTCAATAGCTATCCACATAATGCTGAAAAGATTGGAACATGTGGACACAAACCCCAAACTCTGCTCAATGAGACAAACAGGAACAAATATCTGATGGTCCATCATAGTCACAAAATCATTGATAAGATGAAGGAAAATTTGTAGAAAATTTAAAACAAATCAGGAATTTAAAATTAGAAAATATAGGAAAAACAATCAGCCTCTTTACTAATATAAATTACCTCTTAAAGAAAAAAATAGAGAGATTTGTAAACCATGGGCCAGGAGTAGAAGGCCTCAATTGGACCCTTATCTTATCTCTTATCTCCGATCTTCTCAAAACTACTCCCGACTGACCACCAACAGTTTGTGATCGGAGATAAGAGAGATAAGATATGGGTCAAATTGAGGCATTCTACTCCTGGTCCCTGGTTGACAAATCTCTCTATCTTTCTTTAACTCAAATTTAGGGCACAAAATATTCATTTAATCATAAAAGGGACATGGAGTTAGAGAAAAGTTATTAATTACAAAGGAGACAATGACCACGACATGTACTTTCAGGTGGTATATAGCTTTAATGGGGAAAACATTTGTTTATACAATGGAATTTCAACAGAACATGGCATGATTTTCAAAAATCACTCACCAAGACAATATCTCACCCAGATAAAAATCTACTTTCCAGTTCTGCTGTTGCAGAGGATGTACAATAAGCAAATATTCTATACATTGGTAACTTAGGTGTGTGTCAGAGGAAAATTACTGACAGTTAAATATATCAACAGTACACAGGAGGGGCAATATAATTGTTTTTTTGGTCAGACAAGAAATATGAGCAGAATCATGATAAACGTTTTTCAAAAGTATGTGCATTTTATGATGATAAAGGCAAACCTGACTTTAATAAAAACTTGATTTCCGTAATCTACATGTCAGAATAGTCTAAATCTGTGAGTTTCATGATAATACAATGAGTATTTGTGTACGAAATTAAGTCCTGAACATGGCATGTTCCTCTAAAATCACTCGGGAAAACAAACACCCCATTCCCAGCTCTGATGGTGCAAAGGTTAGGCAATAACCAAATCTTCTGCATGGTGGTTTACACATGTCTCGGGGGTACATAACTCACATAGTCAGGATAGTTAAATATATAAATCCTGCACAGGAGGAGGAAAAATCATTTTTACTCTGTCTGGATGAGAATGTCTTCCCGAGAATGGGTTGTCTTGCCGAGATCAGGTATGGGCCTCTCATTTCCATGTTTATCAATGGATCCCTCCCATTTTTTTAGGCACATTAGATATACCCTTTCTCTATTTATTGAACCCATTGACCTCACTGATGTTTTAGGGAAGGGGGGTATAAGGTTGAATCACTCCCCAAGACACACACCTTCACCAAACTTCAAATGCTCCCATAATATACAAGAAATGAGGCCAGGTGGGGGATGTTTGGCTCTGATACAATGTCCAACCACCAAATATATGTAACATAAATGGAAACACACATATTTGGTACCATTTCCTGAAAAATTCTTTTTATATATATTTTTGGGGGATTTTTCTGCTCATTTAGGGTCAATTTCGGCCTATTTTGAGGCCCTGGAAGCTACAATATAAATTTCCCACCCCAAAAACCTATATGTAACATCAAGAACTCATCAAGCCTGATGATATTAGCAAAAAAAAACAAGAAAAAAATCTAAGTACAGGGGCTCACAGAAGTGCCAAAATTAGGAAAAGCTCTGTTTCTATAACTTTTGACCAGGCACTTAAGCTTTCCAGTCATTTTTCTCAACTTCTGACGAATTTCCATTGTTCACAACTGCCCAACAACTGGATTTCAACAACTTCTGGCTCACCCTCAGGCTGTTTACTGTAGTTGTGCTCGAAAAATTGAGACAAGGAAAACTTGCCAAATACCTCGGCATCATCCAGCCCTAAATCAGTAGTTATCTCGAGGGTTAAGTTGTTTTCTTCTTCCATTTTGCTTTTCATCTGCTTCTGCCGCTCTCGACGCAATTTTAGAAGCAGTAGACGCAGGGTGGCACTACTTTCTCCCTCGAGTCATGTGACCCTTGGGTGACGTCATTGTGTGGATTTCCTGCCGGTTTTTTAACCCTGAGGTGCAATATGAGTGCTCATTGCATTGTCAATGGAGTATCAGTATTCACCTTGACATAAAAGGGGCATTGCTCTTTTACCATCTAACTATAGCCCGAGGCATTGGTCAACCATAATTCATTGTTAGATACAAACTAATGTATCAATGAGATGAAAAAATGTCTTACCTAAGCAAAACCACTGCTATGTTCTTGAGTGTAGATGCAACTATATAAACCTATGTCTTATTGAAAATTTACAGCAGTAACTGCTGAAAGATAATATGTCACTTTTTTTTTATAACTGTGGAGCCTTATTTTACATATGCTGCATGCTAATATGAATAATCTTTATTTGGTATAAAACGGCTTGGTAACAAAAACATGCAAACCTATGACCTATGTCGACAGTGATGAGAGGCAAAACTTGAATCTGACATAAGGTCAAAAGTCCAAAGCAGTTACCATTTGGAAATGCCTAATGATTTAAAGCTACGCATATCACTGACAAAAACTGAGAAAATTTTGCTGTAACCTCACTGGCAGCAGTCAATCATTGCTGTATAATTGCAGATCTTTGAATTCACTATATATGAATTTACATTGGTTTTAAGAGATTCATTATCAGCTTACAAAATGCAAACGTACAGGATCAGGAAATTCAGAAGAGGGTTATTGTCCAAAAGGGGTATATTTAATTGCAGCCTCTTAAAGTCATATTTGTGTTACTGTCCTTCAGACCTCAGGAAATGAGGGGGGAACTTTCTGAAAAGGCCCCTTTTCTTGGTGTATTGACCTATGATAACCCCAATAATTATATCAAATTATAAATGCAAGATAAAATGAAATGAAACTTGCAAACAATTGTCCTGGTTTTTTTCTCTTAGAATGTGTCCAACTGCTTTACTTCTAGGACTATCAAGATATGGTGGCCCTCACTATAGAGAGTCTTATGTGTGCACCGACAAACATGACCATGCCTCTTGAGAACAAATGTCATGAAATAATCAGTATGAAAAATTTAACGCGTGCAATCATGCACGACTGGCCCAGGTTGCCCACCACCTACCGTAGGGGACTGTCAATATAGTGACAGTGTGTCAAATACTCAATGCTTAAGACTATGGAGGATGCACCCATTATTGCTCGCATGTTTCATTGGCAAATAACTCCTCTCCTGGCGAGTTAAGCATTACACAATACCAGCAGGTTTTGAATAATGATACATATTAACCCTACAAATGCATGAGACAATGTAATTCTCCTCCATTTTGTTATAATCCAGCAGTTTCGTTGCAACCGTGAATCAATCGTCTCGGTGTCCGCCATTTTGGATTTTGATGTTCTGTGCGCATGCACGACCCCTCCTTGCCGGAAGTAGCATTTTCGACGGAGAAATGATAGATTATATCGATTTAACTTGAAATTAATGGATTTTTGAATATAATCCATTCATTTTGGGCAATATTAATCGATTTGAATCGAATCCCTATCCATTTACTGTTATAAAGTCAAATCTGACGACCGGTTACTCTGCGCACATGTGCGAACTCGCACGAGGATGTTCTGCCTTGGGGGGAAGACTGTAAAGACTAGTACATATGTACATATATAGTATGTCAGAGGGTGCATGCAGTAGCCTGTGTAAGGGCTAAGACATAGAAATCATAACAGCCTGCGTCCTCTGTGTATACTACTATGTACATAGAGTCCTACACTCGCCTTGCCGGAAATGTGATAGCCATAACAAAAGTTTGGTGGTCCGATTTACAAGGTTGGTCTATGAATGGTCTTAACTGGTCTTATACGAAAATTTCTCCTGCATCTATCGCATTACATAAACGGTCTTCCGGCCTTACTTACTGAAAAAAAGCGTCTTAATTGGACAATACCCATAGGAGCCCATGCGTTATGTCTATTGCGAAAATCTACTGCACAATGCCATCCTATGGAGCCTCATTTTCATGAGAAAGTAAGTCAAACATGTCAAGGTTTTTGTTCAGCATTTTTAATAACTAAAGAAATTTTTTTCCAGGAATTGTGCATGTGCAATGAAAGACTAGATCCTAAAGAACATGTTTCCATAATCTTTTGTTTAATTAATTCCCCCAATTTTAATGAGCAATTCCCATCTAAAGTTCCTATTCATGACCATCAGTTTTGACCGAAAAGGCGCCGCCAATAACCCAGGAGGACCTGGGCCAACAAGATATATATCTTATCAGACAAAGTTATGCTTCCTTACCATGGTACCCACAGAATTGTGTACAACCTTGTGCTTTCAGACTGAGAGCTTTTATTCTACACCTGGGATATTTGATGGGTATTACATGCAACTGACTTAGTGTGGACCGCTCATCAAATTGTGAATACTTAAAGTGACATTGTCCGTTTTTTTCATTTTTCAAATCCTATTCAAATGTCTTCCACACATTGTTGTAACACCATATTTAGGAAGTGTGGTCTATATGAACATCCTGGTTCATTTTTTAAAAGATTGATTTTTGAGCCCCAACCATCGTACTATGCCACTGTAATTGTCCAGTGCATTGCCTTGATGTTGTGATAACACATGTGTATTTTGTCTAGGCCTATTGAGATCTTGTGCCTGATACCAAAACTGCTATCAGTCTTTAACTTAAGTCCTGCTTTAGCTTGCTTTTGTATTCTCCAAAGGAACTTACTGTTGTCAAGATTTGTGGCAGTGCCAAGCATCACAATGGATGGAATGTTGTAAGAAAATAGACTTAGATACAGTAAGACTAGCTTTATTGTCCAAAACAGATGTACTTTTGTTAGTCAGTTATTTTATATATATCTGAAATAGCTACTAGTTGAGGCTGTTAATTGGACTGACTTCAAGGCTGTCGAATGAAAGAAAGTGGTATCATGATTTTGAACTCAATAGCCTAGGTATTCCATCAATCACTGCTTATGATCACTGCATATGGTACATTCAGATGTTAGGGTAGATTCACCTCAAGTCGGCCACACACCACAAGTCGGCCACCTTTGAGATGAAATATCCATTTTGTTACCTGCCCTATGAAGAAATAATACTCTGGGGATGAGAGTTGAGGTGTTAAGGTACCCAATGCAATCACATAATTAGGTGTTTTTCATTAGTGTACCCCTGCTCGATGTGTATTAAGATTCTTTACATTTTTTTTTCAAAAATGTAAATTTTGGAATAAGGATTGTGGCTGTTTATTTCAATTTCAGGAATTAGTTCAGGTTTATCGGTGCAGAAGTATATGTATAGTTCATGATCTATAAGTATGTTGACAGCAGTATAATTAGAAAGGTAATTTTTATTGACTTAATTATTTGTAACAATTTAACCCCTAGGCGTCCACACTTTAACCTCAAGTCGGCCACCTTTATCTCCAAGTCGGGCACTGCTTAAAACAGAGCATTTCTCCACTCGCCTAGGTATGATTATAGATTTTTTTTTCAAATGAAAATATTATTTGTTGAATTTGTTTTACAACGTGAGATCTACCATTCAACATGCCAGCAAACACTACGGCATTGTTCTCCTTTGTGTGGAAAGGAATTTGATTCAACTGTAGTGCTTATGAAATCCACCAGATGTCAGTACTGAGCAGTCTGCAACTCTATAGACATGCATCCTTCATTTGATAGGGAATTAGGTGGCCGACTACAGGTGCAATCTGGGCGACTCCAGGTGAAAATTAGACTAACTGAGAATATATTAAATATTGGTGAAATACCAGCAACAAAAGTAGCATGGTGGTCCATAAAGTACATGAATCGTTATTTCAAGTATTATTGAAACCCTGGGGCAAATGGGATATCTTAAGCACAGCTAGTTAATGAGCTATTAAACTTTAGATATCACTAAGGAAACATGTGTAAAGGAGCGGCCGACTCCCGGTGAATCTACCCTATATGGACCTGGTTTCCTTCATATATTCACTTGTGTAGTTTTTGCAATAGAATGTGTTTATATATCATTATATGTCTCTCCAAGAGAGACAGATGTATGGTCACATAAATGCTTTTAAGCGTTGGTTCCACAGCCATACAATCGGTCGGAATAGCCCTAATCCGACGATTTATAATATATCAAAAGTATAGAAAAAAATCGGTCAGATTAGTGCTAATCCGACCGATTTATGCCTGTGGAACCAGCGCTTTATAACCATTACTGGTGTAGTGTTGAGGTTTCTTTTCAATTAAATCATAGCAAGAGAAGAAGCAATTTGGGGAATGACAACTGGGTCTTTTTTCCCCCTAGCTATGTCATAATCTTCTTTTTCAATACAAAGGCTAATAAAATAATCCATGAAAGGATCATATTCTTCAACTTTTCACAATATTGGACAAACAATAATAATCGTACAACGTTGGATTCTGTTTCAATAAGGCAAGCCATAGATCTCCTTGCTAGCGTGTCACTTCATTTTTTCTTGTTTTCACATGTTGCCCTCCAGAAACGTTATCAATGGATAACCTACAGAGGAACAAGGTAAAATGTCAGCATGAACTACTGCACCACAGTAACATGCCTCCACGATCAAAGTTTTGGTATTCATGATTCTATAAGGAGCACTAAGGGTTATCTCCATGTATGTGCTATGCACAAGTTATTGCGGTAGTTGTTACTTAATGTACATTTGTTGTCATAGTCATATGATGGGAACACAGTGCTTAATACAAGACTTACAAAGGCATTTGATGTTAGTTCCCTCTTTGGAGTTAATAATTATTGCTCTTATTGATTACAGGTGGAGGAGCTTTCTGAATGCAAATCTGAAGTCTCTGCTCTTCCAGGCATAGATAATTGGGTTTATCCAGGTAGTAGCCCAGAAGATAAGCACAGTTATCTTCTCCAACTGGAGTGACGACTCATTCTGATAGTGTGCATGTATTGCGTTTCCAAATGTTGCAGGAATATATGATGCAGAGAAAGTGCCCAATACCATCATCATCATCTTTGCAATCCTCTTCTGCTGATGATTCATTGACGCTGCTTGGGCATCTTGAGGCTGGCACAGTGCCGCAATAACTTTTCCCTGTCTGTAGGCAATCCTGCCTATGGCTACATACAGTCCGACAGTGATACTAATACAGATACATAGCTGGGGTAGTATGATGATAAAGTTAATTAGTTTGGAAAGGAGCACTGTATATTTGCAGGCAACTCCAGCCTCCATTTTTTGTCCAAAGACAAATATCAGCACTACCTCTGTGCTGATGAAGAACCAACTTAGGCTAATGAATATGAAGGTTCTTGTTGAAGTAACCAATTGCTCGTATCTCAGGGGATGGGCAATGAAGATGTACCTGTCAACTGCTATTGCCATTATGCTCGCAACATTTGCAAATGTTGATACAAGATTTATACCCTGTTCAATCAGACAAACAATAACAAACATATCATGGTTTGCCATGGTTTGGTGAATAATAACCAAGGGAGATAGACACCCTGCCATCATGTCTGCAACTGCCAAGCTACAGATGAGATGACAGGTATTGTTCTGCAAACTCCCATATTTCTTGACTGCGATTATGGTCAACATATTACCAAAGATAGCTAGAGCAGACCAGAATAGGCGAAAACCCAAGTAGACCCACATGAATGTGGATGATAATTGAAGAGGTTTAGGCATATAACCATAATCCAATGTATCGTTTTCAACAAGGAGTGAATTACTTTCATTTCCCATGGCCATTATGGTCATATTCTCTTTTGGAATGACACTGTCAGCTGATGTCAGTAGACCCTTCATTCTTCTTGAACAACACTGTAAAACTGTTCTACCATGTAGCTGGAAATAGAAGTGATATAGTTCTGACATGGAGAAATCCATTAATTTACAAACAGTTTGTACTATATTACAAAAAGACAATAGTTATTATATCAACTGTGAGTCTCCTTGTAAATGTCATATTATTCAAACGTTTAGAATAGTTGCAACAGTAATACAAATTAGATTGCCAAGTGTCAACCTCTACTACAAGGGTAGACTTCTACTCTCTCACAGACTAGCTCCTCATTAGGACATTGACAATCTAAAGGTATTGTATATCAAAGCCCATAGTTATCGTGTCTTACCTGAACAGTTTACCACTGCTGAATGCTGCATCTATTGTAAGCATGGGCATGATCACTGTTGGAATACACCTGTAGACATTTCTTCTAAATGCATACCATGAAAAGAACTTGTGTTATCTTTCCTGCTCTTTACAAACCCTAATAAAAATGACTGAAGACAGGAACATGCAATCATATGTTCCAGGTATAAAACTTTCAACAAATGACTAGATGTAAAACATAAATCTGGCATAAATATTCTCTATTAACTTCCCAATCACAGGTAGTAATGTAACTGGCCTCAGTCTGGAATAATCTGGAAAGAAAGACTAAATGACAAACGTCAGTACTGCCTCTCCAGTGATTAAGATCCAACTTCATTGTATATACTACTGTAAACCTTTTTTAAGCCAAATCTTATAACTTCATTGTATATGTATATACTACTGTAAACCTCTGTGTATAAGCCAAATCTTATAACTTCATTGTATATGCTACTGTAAACCTCTGTGTATAAGCCAAATCTTATAACCTCCTTTTATATACTACTGTAAACATCTGTGTATAAGCCAAATCTTATAACTTCATTGTATATACTACTGTAAACCTCTGTGTATAAGCCAAATCTTATAACTTCATTGTATATGAAGAGTTTGGTTCCAAAACGCAATAAATCCATTCCAGATTTTCATCACATACCCATTTTTGTATTGCTCCCCTGAAGTTAGTTTTCATGCTATCATGATGAAATTTTAACTAAACAAAATCTGGGCACCCGAAAATTACATTTTTCAAAGAAAATAGTTTTTGTATTACACTCAAGTATCTCTGATCTGTAGGCTTTTGAAATATTGGCCTCTTTTTTCAAAATGGCATTTATTGCGTTTTGGAACCAAACTCTTCACATACTACTGTGAACCTCTGTGTATAAGCCAAATCTTATAACTTCATTGTATATACTATTGTAAACCTCTGTGTATAAGCCAAATCTTATAACTTCATTGTATATACTACTGTAAACCTCTGTGTATAAGCCAAATCTTATAACTTCATTGTATATACTACTGTAAACCTCTGTGTATTATAAGCCAAATCTTATAACTTCATTGTATATACTACTGTAAACCTCTGTGTATAAGCCAAATCTTATAACTTCATTGTATATACTACTGTAAGCCTCTGTGTATAAGCCAAATCTTATAACTTCATTGTATATACTACTGTAAACCTCTGTGTATAAGCCAAATCTTATAACTTCATTGTATATACTACTGTAAACCTCTGTGTATAAGCCAAATCTTATAACCTCATTGTATATACTACTTTATACCACGATTTCGGAACTTCCGGTGGTTTTATATGTGATATATACGTGGTATATTCTGCATATACCACCCATGTGCGTTTTTAGAATTTTTGGTATATACTTTTTCGAGGTCAAGTTGGACTTAGAATATTTTGGAAAATGTGTGGCGAACATACAAAGTCAGTCTAGCCATTGTTTCAATGTGAAAAATCGTCCCAACTCGTGTGAGGATTGAACCCCGGCTGCAGTGTTGGTAGGCGAAGGCCTTAGCCATTGCGCTACACTGAACGGTGATGAAATCAAATGCGAATATATATAAGACCTTGACCGGAGAGGTACCGAATGTTCACACTCACTTTTCGTATGGAATCCAACCATGACATGTTATAATATCGAAATCCCAAGAAGTTTTCGATCCATACACGAGGAATGCGTGCTAATTTTCTCCATTTTCTTCGATATAAATAAGAATCCATTGATTTTTCCATCGTACGCCCGTGGCCGCTCTGCTTCCTCGTACAGCGAGCGGATGACCTATATCTACATCCGGGCCACTGACACACTTTCGCCGAACAAGGAGGCGGGTGGGAATGGCCGGACCGCGACTCGCGTACGTTGGGAAAATCAATGGATTCTCCTTTATTTTGAATATATTGGACATATCAAGCATGGAGTACTCATCTAGGATGTCTAAGGATATGTATGTTTTAATTTGAAAACTTGTCATGGTTGGATTCCATACGAAAAGTGACTGTATACACAGCGGTACCTCTCCCGGCAAGGAACAAAAACAATGGCTTCGCGCAGAGCGGACACGGGCCGTGTCGCTTGCACTTACAAAATGTCTTCTCCTGGCTATATTCTTTGGATTTGAGGTAAGAAATTGATACAAAATGGAGGAAATGGTGGTATAAACCTATTAGGTCATGGATGTTGGAGCCCTAGGGGAGTCTATGCTGGATATACCCGAGCCGCGGAGCGGCGAGGGTATATCCAGCATAGACTCCCCTAGGGCTCCAACATCCATGATCTATTAGCTTAGTAAACCTCTGTGTATTATAAGCCAAATCTTATAACTTCATTGTATATACTACTGTAAACCTCTGTGTATAAGCCAAATCTTATAACCTCATTGTATATACTACTGTAAACCTCTGTGTATAAGCCAAATCTTATAACTTCATTGTATATACTACTGTAAACCTCTGTGTATAAGCCAAATCTTATAACTTCATTGTATATACTACTGTAAACCTCTGTGTATAAGCCAAATCTTATAACTTCATTGTATATACTACTATAAACCCCTGTGTATTATAAGCCAAACCTTATGCAAAGAAGACCATATGTGCAGCTTATATGATTGTCCTGAACTTCCGTGTGGGCACATGTACATGGAATTAATGTTGATAAAAATAATGTAGATATAGTTTGGCCACCAAATGTTGATGCAAGGTTGAAATATTGAATATAAAGGTTGATACAACATAACCTTATCATCTGTGATTCGAATGTACATATCAGTGCAAATTCAATGTATACGCTCATGTCGATGTGACTTTGTTTTGATGTCGACAGTTGATTCAATATTAACATAAAAAACACTGAATCAACAACAACAAATGCAGTCTTGAATCAATGATGGCAGACTCAATATTCAACTGAGGAGAATAAATCAATTATCTTTGTTGATTAAATGTTGAAATATATCATGGATGATAACTGTTAAATGGTATCATTGAAAAGGTGCTGAGAACATGATCAACATTGTTAACACAATGTAATGTTGTTAAGCCATTGTCAATGTTGATTCAACAACCTGTGTCTACCTTGTTAGGGTGCAGCTCATGGGAGGTATTATAGATATTCACTAGGTCCACCCACAAAAATATATCAATTCCCCCTCTCGTGGATGAGCTTTTTTCAGATCCGTGGGGGAGGGAGGGATTGATTTTTGTTAGTGATTTTTTTTTTTTGGAATGAACATGTTAAGCAGGAGCAGCATGAATCTGCCATCTCATTCTAAATTTGAAGGGTTGAAATTCCACCCTCATCTGTACAGGAAACGAACATATTGCCAATATTCAGGCCCCAGGTTCAGCTTCCTCTCTCTAACTCAGTGTGCGGCTTACTGGTGGGCGTAGTATACATGTGGAGCTTTCCGGTACCATAATATGATCGAAATAACAAAAAATGGCATATCCATCTAAAAATCTTTATTTCTGTGTTTAAATACATATATAATTATGTCAACGCTGATAACAGAACAGGGGCCATATAAAAACCATCATAACAAAAATATAGGTTATCATGCTCTATGATATTCAAAATAGACTTAGCTTTGGCAATTCCTATAATGGTATGAATTAAGGAATTCTGACTATGTTATTGATGTATATGTGATGTATCATATCTGGTATTGATAACAGCTAGTGTACATTACTCTATATTCAATCATATCTCCGGGCTCTAACATTTACTTTGGCAGATTTCTTAAAGATGAGTTAGGAGCTACCTCTTTCAGACATAATAATCGCTATAAATGGTACATGCATATTTGTATTCATAAACACAATTGCTACTAATCTAGATGTCTTTTCCACTTTTTTAAACAACTTTATACAAACACGAGAAAAGGACCAAAATGGTGGTTATATCAGGAGGTTCCAATATCGGCCACAGGTGGCATGACTGTAATCAATACACCTGTATCCGTCCAAAGTGGTCATCTCAAATTCTTCTGGGTGCAGGCGAATAAGATACAGAAGCGCTTAGAGTCACAGACCCCGAGGAAGCATTAATGTCTACTCCTGCGATACAATAAATAACAGCAGGTAATCCCTACACTACACATTTGGGTGCATTGACACACAGGCCCTCACAAGATAACATGACTAAGATTGTAGTGCACAATATCACAGTTCCACGTAAATAGAATTTTACCAAATATACTGGAATCAGACTAGCTACTTCTTGACTAACAAGACAGCAGGAAAATGTTGACGCATTTTTTAAAGGAAATTCACATGATACATATATTTCTAAAAAAAAACCCAAAAAACTCCACATGCTAATAATGATTCAAGCAGCAACATCTGCAACAAGAAAAATGTGGCAAGGACCATGGATAGGAGTTGCCACTCCATCGCTAGCCACTGCGGGTGATGTCACTGAGGCAGCATGATGTCACCAATGTCGTCATAGGTGACAGGGAGAAAACCGAAAAGATTGTGGAGTTGCTACTGTCGCTACGCTCCCGGCCGCTGACGCGGCTTGCAACTCCAAAAGTGGGTGAAGGAATTCGCTTTCACTTATCAGAGTCATATCTCAGAACTGGGAAAAGTGTATCATGCTACTACCGATAGATTTGAGATCATATTATGAAATGTATTGGCATAAATATTTCCCAGACTCTGCAATTGTTATCACATCCAATGCATACTTTAACACCAAGGGAGCAAGGGAAAACCGTTTAAGCCCCTTGCAGAGATGTTGGAAACAAACAAATGAACATTTCTGAATAATGGCAAGTTAGGGCGCAATATGAGTTATGATACAACTACGAGAGTAGAAGATTTTGACAATGTTCCTATTAGAAGATATAAGAGTTGGGAAAGTTCTGTTTTAAAATGATTAAATGCGTTTGTAAATATGTTTCCTACCAAAATGTGTGCTTCTTTAACGTGAAATATACAATAACTGCGTAAAGTAATTATAGAAATGTAGATTTCCTTTCAATTACCGAGAATACGTCTCTTCATCAGAGATAGAGATTTAGCTTTATTCAATTAATAGCTATCTTTACCCCATGTATTGAATTTTTTAAGGCCGATGGTGCATTAATGCGTCTTACCCCCTTGGTCGTCATGAATCTGAATGCAACCCTGGATTGGTGTATCTTGTCAATACTACAGCTGCCAGTGGACAGAGAACGTTGAAATAACGTTTATCAACCAGGATCAACGTTATTTCAACGTTGATTCAACTTCAGAGATGAAAGTTGGGTATGGGATCAACCTCTGAAAATGTTAGCAAAGCACCCATTCCCCCAATGTATTATGCTAAAAGCACCAATCATTTGAACATGTTCCCCTCACCCAAAAGCATCTCTAGTATGGATTGTCATAGAAAGACAATTAGAAACACTGCATCAGAATTTCAGCCAATCAGCAGCCAGCTTAGATTCATGTCCTCTGAGATGAGATTTCAGAGGTCCTCTGATCTCTGAAAGGTGGTTTGTCTATAAAAGGCTAGAGGGCAGCACAAGGCATGCTTAATTCCACCTGCAGAAGACTAAACTATGGTCAGCCTTTGGCTCCCTAGAGGTAGAAAGGAAATGTTGTAAGGGTATCTATAATTAATGTAATTCTATCTATCCAAATTATGACCACAAGTTGGAGAAAGCCTCTCAGATGTCTGCTTTTTAGGAAAGTTTGAACATCTGAAAATAGATGGACCTCTGAAGGTCTGACATCTCTGTTCAACGTTCTGTGCCAATGGAGGGGGAGGGGGGGGGTTAATACACACATGGATTATCGGTATGTAGTTACAATGGTATTTGTAGGTAGATGCTATAATCATGACAGCTTCTTGAGTCCTGTAATCTCTACTGTTTTCTCCCAGAGTTTCCTGCTCAGTTCCTCATCTAAAGCTTTGTTCGATTCACTGGTGATGGCACACTCTGAGAAGTAACGACCACTCACATTCTCTACTTCTGATGAGACTGCACAATGTATTGTTGTTTGCGCCCCTTCTTTGGGGGTCTGTAATGTGGGGAAAAAGATTCATAAATGGTTTTAATCCTATGCACCATATTCTCTTGATCGCAAAATACGGAAAAAGAAGAAAAAAATTATTGCAGCCAATATGAAAACTGCCAGGACTGGCAAACTCACTGCCAGGCCCACGGACTGCAGGACTGGTTGTCTGACTGTAATCTTAGGACTTTGAGCTGCATTTTGGTTTTTATGACTTGCAAAACAGACCATTGATAAGGTTTTACAGCCTAAAATATACATTACTGTTCAGTATTACAGAGTTTAATAAATGAACAATCTCAAAATCAATGCTATAATTGGATACAAAATAAGACCTGAAAACCAATTCAAAGGCAGTGGCTTACCTTAAAGAAGAAGTATCCCATAGAGTGTAGGGGTATGCGCAGGAAGGCTGGCATGTTCAGGAAAAGGTTGGTGTTGATGGTGCCTGGGTGTAAGCTATTCACAGTAACACCTATGTCACAATGAAACAAAGAGATTCTTTATTGAGGTGATTATGTCCTATAAATGGGACCCAAAAATCAATCTTTTTAGATCTTTCTAAAAATCTCCTGGCTTTCTTAGCAGCCATTAAAATTTTGCCTGACACAAATTGACACAATTTATGAGTACAACAATTCACCTTGTAATAGAATTTTCACGCCACGATTACATAATACATTACATTGACACCTGTATATTTAACATTTATAATTTTTCAGTTCACTATTGACCCATGTTTAAATGGTTTCTACTGCCCTTTGCACCATAAGAGGGATCAGATTTCTTCGTGAGAAGAACACGTTTGATTACTATTCATCAAAGCCCAGGTGGTCTATTAAAACATATTTTTTTACTACAACTCATTTTAACAGTTTACTTCTACTATGACAATTTTTATGAAACTCTTGTCAGCATTTTCTGTGTGAAAACAATCTGGGTACAACCCTACCTGTGTCCTTTAACCTTTGACTGAGCTCCCTGGTGAACATAATTAGAGCCAGTTTACTGCCGTTGTAGGCTGTAGCCATGGAATATCTCCTCTCTGAATTCAGGTTGTCCAGCTCAATTTTACCCCAGATGTGGGCAAGGGAAGACACATTCACCACCCGAGATGGCGTGGATTTCTTCAGTAAGTCTGGAAACGAGGATGTGCTTTCTTGAGGATTTGAGAATGTTGATATGTCTGAATGGTAAGGATTGTTTTATGATTCGTTGAGACACTAATCTTTAAGAAATTTTTAGATAGGTACAGCAATGCTGTAGTGAATTCTTTAATAATATTTGAAGATTAGAATTCGATAGGTGACATTTTTAATATTAATATACTGTATTTAATATAGATATAAATATTAGTCCATATATGTCAGTAATTAGTCACAATATATCAGCAATTAATCAATACATGTCAGTATTTACTCAGAATTCATCAGCAATTGGTCAATATATGTCAGTATTTTAATGAATAAATGATAGTAATAACCCACTAGCAATTGGTCAATATATGTCAGTAATTACTCACTATTTGTCAGCAGTCAGTTAAAATATGCCAGTTTTTAGTCATTATAAAACAACACTTAGTCCATATATGTCAGTAATTACTCACAATTTGTCAGATATAAGTCAATAGTGAGCAATTACTAACATATATTGACTAAATGATGATAAAATGTAAGTAACTACTATCATGTATTGACTAATTGCTGACAAATAATGAATAATTACTAACATATATTAATTAATTGCTGACAAATAGTCCATAGATACTGACATATCTTGACAAATACCAGTCAAGACAGGATGCACAATTGAATCAATGACTATTTCTCTGTTATATATTGACTATTTGCTGACAGATTGTGAGTAATTACTGACATGCATTGATAATTGCTGATATAGAGTGACTAAGTACTGACATATATTGACTAATTGCTGACAAAGTGTGAGTAATTACTAATATATATTGAATAATTGCTGACAAATAGTGAGCAATTACTACCATCTATTGACTAATTGCTGACAAATAGTGAATAATTACTAACATACATTAACTAATTGCTGACAAATAGTCCATAGATACTGACATATTTTGAACTTTGCCGTTACATACTATACTACTCGAATGAGCCAAAAACTCATTACTACAGTAATGATTTGCCGATACACACTAAACTATCGAGACTGGGGAGTGGCTGTTCTATGTGGTCTTCAAGGGCCACAGAGTGATTTAGTTAATTGGACGCAACATATTGTAATAAACATAGGCCGGCGGCTCGGCGGCGGCCACCGAAGCTCGGTGGCGGGTTCCCGCTGTGGCCGCTAGGTGGCGCGTCGGCGGTGACGTCACAGCCTTGTGACGTCACCGTCGGCGGCCGGGGGCTATAAAACGCGGTGTTCGGTGGTTTTATGGCAGACGCGATCAGACACTCAGGTGGCCTACGTGTAAGCTATCTTAAGGGAGTTCGGTGGCTAGTCCTAGCTCACGAACAGAGTGGCGTCTCTAAGCAAGAATAAGTACAAGTACAAGTATCAGTATAAGCAAGTAACTGATGACCAGTGACTGTTAGTCCTTAAGGCTCCAAAGAAATAAAACAACAACAACGGTTGTAACTTTATATTCCATTCTTTATATACGGTGTCGACTCTGGTTATTACATTGGTGACAGCGGTGGTTGTTTACATTAACGAACCGGGGTGTACCAGAGTAGAAACACAGGCATGGCAGATAGCGAATTAAAGATGGAGGAGGAGAGGGCAGCCCTGGAGGAGCAGTTAGGGGCGGGTAGGCGAGGAGAACTGATCCAGGTTGTGGATGAGGAGGTCTCTGTTAAAGTTAAAGGGCCGGTGGCTGCGGCGGCCGGCGCCACCGACGCCACCGGAGCAGACGACAGGAAGTGGGTGATGGAGGAGCGACCGGACAGGAGGGCAGAGGAAGCATCACCTGGGGAGGAAGTGGGAGTGAAGGGTGGCGTGGCTAGTCACCGGGCACCTCTTGGTGCGGCCGCTAAAGTGGACAGCGAAATGGGCCCGACTGAGTTCGGTGGCCGGTTCGGTGGGAAGGGCGGCGGTTCGGTGGTTGGCCAGTTCGGTGGCCCGGTGTTCGGTGGAGCGGGGAGTGATAAGGAGGGTCACCGGAGGGAGGAGCTGACGCGAGAGTGGGGCCCCGACAGGGCCCACGGGGAGGTTAGAGAGGGCCGCGGGACGATTGGAAGGGAGGGGACAGACCCGTTGGCAGAATGGCTGAGGCAGGGCAGCCCCAGAAGTAGCTCTAGGACGGAGAGTGTGGAGGGGGCCAGGAGCTCCACGCCCCTGGGGATAGAGCAGACGCAGGGAATGATGGCGCCAGGTGGCGGGATACGCCCGGGCAGGCCGGGGCCCGGAGGCGAGGGGGCCACCCGGAAGCCAATTGTGATGCCGGGCAAGTACGACGGGTCGAGCGATCTGGAGGAGTTTTTGTCGCACTTCGACCTCTGCGTCATGGCTAACGGATGGACGGAAAGGGAGTCGGGGACGTTTCTGGGAATAAGCCTGTCGGGGGTGGCCCGGCGGCTGTTGGCGTCAGAGCGGCCGGCGGCTCCTGGGGGATATAAGAAGTTGCGGGATGCACTAGTAAATAGATTCCAGCCGAAGAGTCAGGTGGAATCGTATAAGGCTCTACTCCGCACCCGGGTGCGGAAGCCGGGGGAGGAGTTACAAACCCTCTCGGAGGAGATCCTGCGACTGGTGCGGCTGTCCTACCCCAATGCAGACGCCCAGATGGTAGATGGCATGGCTAAGGATAGATTTGTCGAATGTCTGGAGGATACGGAGCTCCGACAGTGGATATACCAGGGCGAGATTCCGACTCTTCTACGGGCGGTGGAAAGGGGTATACGGGCGGAGACTTACCTTAAAGAGGAACGTGCGAAGGCGGTGAAGGTCAGGTCCGCCACGAAGTCAATGGCGGAAGAGATGGGGGAGCTGCGGGTGGCGGTCACCCAGATGAAGGAGTCCCTGGCCCGATCGGCCCCGGTAACCGCGGAGGGGGAGGGGGCAAGTAGGGGACGGGGCTGCTTCGAGTGCGGGGCGCCAGACCACTTCAAGCGCGATTGCCCTATCTGGAGGAAGCGGGTCAAGGCCGCTCGGAAGAGAGAGGCGACGAAGAAGGCTTCGGAAAACTAGACGGGGTCCCCTCTTCCAGCCGGGAGGAGACCCATAGAGAGAAAAGGAGGAGAGAATGGCTGGGTCGGAAGGAAAAGAAGGGGAACGGCCTGGAGGTCGGAGGGAAGTTATGGGGCAAGGACATCCACTTAGTGGTGGACACGGGGGCCACCAGCAACTTGCTCTCCACAGCATGGTGGAAGGCGGAGGGGTCCCCTGGGGATCTGAGACCGGTGTTAACAGCATTCCATACAGCGGATGGGAAGCCGCTACCGGTGGAGGGTCGGGTGACGGCGGAGCTGCAGTGCGCGGGCCGCGCGGAAACTACATCGTTCGTCGTGGCCGATATATCCACCCCGGGCCTGCTGGGTGCAGACTTCTTGAGGCAGACGCGGGCGACGATTGACATGGCCGGGGAGAGGCTGGTGTGGCCGGAAGAGGAGCCCGGGACTCAGCCCTGCCGACTGGTGAGCTCGCGGACGGAATGGGTGAGGGGTCGCACGGAGAGGGTCATACAGGCGCGTGTGCCGGAATCGGCCGGACTGACGGACATGCTGGTGGAAGGAGTGGAGAAGGTGGAGATGGCAAGGGGGATTCGGATAGGCAGGGCACTGGTGACACCCGAGAGGGGGGAGGTGCCGGTCCTGGTCTGTAATCCGGGCCCTAATCCAGTGGTCCTGTACGAGGGAATGCACGTGGCTGTGGCCGAGGCTGTGGGGGAGGAGGAGCTCCGGGGGGAGGAGTGCCGGATGGTGACCGAGGAGGGGCCACGCGAGGGGTCCCGGACGCTCGTACAGCAGCTGTTGGGGGGAACCCAGGTCGAGGATGATCAGGAGTGGATCCAGCTCATTGCCCGGAATAAGGCAGCATTCCAGGAGGGCGATGAGGACCTGGGACATACTGACTTGGTCTCACACACCATAGAGACGGGGGGGCGGCCCCTATTAAAATGGCTCCCCGACGACTGGCGCCGCATCGACGGGAGGTCGTGGACAAGGAAGTGGAGGAGATGTTGAGGAGGGGCATCATAGAGCCGGCGACGGGTCCGTGGGCAAGCCCCGTGGTCCTGGTAAAGAAAAAGGATGGGAGGGTGCGGTTTTGTGTGGACTACCGCCGCCTAAACGCGGTGACGGTTAAGGACGCCTACCCACTGCCACGGATAGACGATTCACTGGACTCGATGGCGGGGGCGTGTTGGTTCAGCACGTTGGACTTGGCGTCGGGATACTGGCAGGTGGCTATGGAGGGGGCGGATAAGCCGAAGACGGCGTTTGTGACGCACCGGGGCTTGTTCCAATTCAAAGTAATGCCGTTCGGGCTCTGCAACGCGCCCGGGACATTCGAACG
Source organism: Acholoe squamosa (assembly GCA_949317995.1). Lineage (NCBI taxonomy): Eukaryota > Metazoa > Annelida > Polychaeta > Phyllodocida > Polynoidae > Acholoe > Acholoe squamosa. The sequence continues at coordinate 59,742,955 of OX439043.1, forward strand.
CTTGATGGAAGTGGTGATGCAAGGGCTGCAGTGGTCCACCTGTCTCGTATACCTGGACGACATCATCGTGTTCTCGGCCACCCTCGCCGAACACGCCACCCGGCTGGAGACGGTATTAAAGCGGCTACAGGAGGCCGGTCTCAAGGTCAAGGCCAGTAAATGCCAGTTCGTGAGGGAACAGGTCAACTTCCTGGGCCACCGCATCGATAAGACGGGGATCGGGACTGATCCCGAGAAGGTGGCAGCTGTCCGGGAATGGCCCACCCCGGTCTCGGTAACGGATGTCCGGTCCTTCCTGGGGTTGTGTGGCTACTACCGCAGCTTTGTGCCCGGGTTCGCGGCCATTGCACGGCCCCTGTCCGAATTAACCGAAAAGAGCAAAAGATTCCGCTGGGAAAGATCCTGTGCGGAGGCCTTACATTGTCTGAAGGAGAAACTGAGTGAGGCTCCGATGTTGGCATATCCAAGGGCGGAGGGGCGCCTTCTGCTGGACACGGACGCCAGCGATATGGGGCTAGGTGCCGTCCTCTCGCAGATGCTGGCGGTGGTGTTCGCGGTGAAAAAGTTTCGGCACTACCTGGTTGGGCGGCCGGTCCGGATACGCACAGACCATGCAGCCCTTAAATGGCTGGCGAGCTTCCGGGAACCAGAAGGGCAGGTGGCCCGGTGGTTACAACTCCTGGAGACGTTCGATCACGTGATCGAACACCGCCCCGGCCGGGATCATGGTAACGCGGATGGGTTGTCCAGGCGGCCATGCACTCAGTGCGGTATGGAGGGGGAGGGGGGCTCTCCCCTGTTCGACCAACCGGGAGAATGTAGGGCAGTAACGAGGAGGGAGGCAGCCGCAGAGGCAGAGGATGAGGAGGCCAGCGGGAGGCCCCGGACGGCGGAGGAGGACGGGGAGGAGGAGGGTCCCGTCTTGTCCTCCGCGGAGTACTGGGCGGCAGTAAAGAACCAGGACGCCATTCTGGAGAGGGTCCGGCGGTGGGTAGCGGAGAACGCGGGCCCCGCATCGGACGAATTGGCCGGGGAACCCTACGCCGTGCGGGCGCTGGCGGTACAGGTGCCGCGACTGAGGCTAGAGGGAGGGGTGCTCACCCGGGTCTGGTGGGAGCCGGGGGGCCGATCCTTCGGCCAGATAGTCGTCCCGGAGGGAAGGGTGCCGGAGGTGTTGGCGGAAGTGCATGGGGCTCCTCTGAGCAGCCACTTCGGGAGGGCCCGCAGCCTACGACGGTTACAGCAAACCTATTACTGGCCCAGTTACAGAAGGGACCTAATACAGTGGTTGGAGACCTGCCCGCAATGCCTCAGCAGGAAGGGGGCCGTGCACCCCCCCCGGTCCATGATGAGACATGTGCCGGTAGCGGCGACGCTGGAAAGAATGGCCATGGACCTGATGGGGCCGTTGCCGAGGACAGGGAGAAAGAACCGGCACATCCTTCTGGTAATGGACTATTTCACGAAGTGGGCGGAGGCTATCCCCTTGCCGGACCAGGAGGCAGAAACAGTCGCCCGGGCCTTCGTTACGGAGGTGGTCTGCCGACTGGGGCCACCGGGGACGATCCATACCAACCAGGGGAGGAATTTTCAAGCTCAGATGTTCCGGGAGGTGCACCGTCTCTTGGGGGTGGCACAGACCCGTACCTGTCCCTACAATCCGAAGTCGGATGGATTGGTGGAGAGGTGCAACCGCACCGTGGAGGCCATGCTCGCCATGACGGTGGACGATAACCAAGCTGACTGGGACTTACAGCTACCGTTCGTCATGGCCGCTTATCGGTCGTCGGTGCAGGCGTCGACCAACCAGACCCCCAACTTCATGATGATGGGGAGGGAGACACTGTTACCTGGGAGCCTCATCTACCCCCAGCCGGAAGGGGGCCACCCGGGGAGGGCCGGGGGCGGGGAGGGGTTCGCCGTAGAACTGCAAGTCCGGATGGCGAAGGGCCACGCTTATGCTTTAAAGCACATGGGGGAAGCGGTCCGCCGGCAGGAGAGGAACTATTCCACCCGAGTGAGGGGGGAGGACCTGGCCGTCGGGGACACGGTATACTACCTGCTGCCTAAGAAAGAGGTAGGCAAGTGTCCCAAGTACATGCGGCCATGGTCGGGACCCTGGACGATCACCCGGAGTTTGGGGGGGCCGGTTTGGGAGATCAAGAAGGGCCGGAAGGTCCGAGTGGTTCACTATGACTTACTGAAAAAGACCCAGGCCCCGCAGGAGGAACCTGTAGAGGTGGTACGGTGGGCGGAGTCGGCCACCGGTGGGGAGTGGCCACCGGTGGCACCCTCTGGAGCGGCCGCAGGGGGAAAGCCACCGGGGCGCCACCTAGTGTGGTCGGCGGAAGGCGGGCCACATCCGGGTGTTACGGCGGTAACCAAGGCGACTCCCGCCGACCACAGGGACACCGGCGACTCGGCGGCTCCCATGGGTGCGGTGACTAGAAGAGGAGGGCGCTTATGCGCGTCATATTGGCACTGGAATCTCGTAAAAAGAGAGGAAAAAGGTGGGGGTGGCTTACCTGAGAGAGAGGGAATCCGGAGAGAGGCTGGAAGGCGTGGAGTGAGGGTTCCCAGACCCGGGACAGCGAATTTCATCCTTCGGCCACCGGCTGGCCACGGTGGGGGGTGGCGCCCTGAAAACGAAAGAAAGGAAATTAGCACTGATAGAGTGGTGGGGCGGGGGAAATTGTCTCAACAAAAGAAAGACTTACCTGCGATCGGTCCGGAGGGAGAGATGAGTGACAAGGTGGTCGCAATTTTTGCGGCCAAGAATCGGCGGTGGGAGGAAAGGCAGAGGCGGGAAATAGAGGTGGCCACGGCCACACCCACCGACCGCCGAACACCAACGGCTGACGCGGAGGCCGCCTGGTGTAGCGATCGGGAACTACACCGCGACCTCGTTAGGACCGCCGACCTAGAAAGGCGAGAACGAGGCGCGGCGTGGCCCGAAAGAGACACAACGACACCGAATCCTACATCATGAAGAAGTCGTCGGTGCCACTCCCCTGTTCCATTTGTGGCCGCAAATTTATGCGAAAGGATAGCCTCTCGCGGCATGTTAAGGCTGTCCATGAGGAGAAGGGGCCGGGGTGGAACTGCCCGGGGAAGAAATGCCAGGCGCAGGCAAAAGAGGGTCGGTGGGACGACCTCATGACTCACATGTCAACACAGCATCCGGGCCACCCGTGGCTGAGCCTGTCCAAGGCTGATCGGCCACCGTTGTCTACCATACGGTATAGGGGGGTCGCCACCGGAGCGGCAGCCACCGCCACCGGGGAGGAGCCATCGCCATCCGGAGAGGGCGTTAGTGCAGACCCCGAAGGGGAGGAGGGCCACGCCTCGGAGACGGCCACCGACCGCGTGGAGGAGGCCGCCGACCACGGGGAGAAGACCGCCGAGGAGGCAACCACCGGGGAAAGGGCCACCGAGAGTGGTGAGGATAGCCCGGCGGCCAGCCCCGCCAGCGCTCAGGACTCGCCCAGGCCTCGCTCCCGCAGTAGCGCCCGAAGGGCGGCCCACCTGACCACGGAAAGGACTCCCGTGCCCGCAAGCCCGCGCCGATCACCCCGGCGGCTGCGCAGTGTGGTCTGCCCGGCTCCGCGGCCGAGAGAGCACAGCCGCTCGCCGCAGAGGGATCAAAAGCGGAAGTCGGAGTCGAGGGGGGCCGCGGAGGCGTGGGACGCCTGTCCACCCCGGATCGAGTTGGGGGAGGGAGAGGAGGAGGCGGCCACACCCAGCAAGGTGGCCCGGACGGGAGCCGGGGGCGACCAGGCCCAGGGCGCGGCAGAGCAAGGCCGGTCCCGTCACCACTCGGCGGAGGACCGGGAGGCCGCCAGGGTCCTGGTGGAGGAAATGGGGCGGTGCACACCCGTCCGGTCGACCTTGGGGGCGGAAGCGGAGGCCATCCTAGACCAGGTTCTGGATGCCCCCTCCGCTGGGGAAGAGGGCGACCCGCTCCTGCTGCGGTCGCTGCTCCGGAGCGAGGGGGGCGACCCAGCCCCAGCCGGGGTCGGAGAAGGTCTCCTCCGACAAACGGGCCAGATGGCCCAGGAGATGGCGAGGCGTTACCAGCGGCAGTTACTGGCAGAAGCCCTGCAACGTCGGCAGTGGCGGACCCCCGAAGGGGAGGTGGTGTCGCTGGACCGCCCCTCACCTGCCACGGTGGACACAGAAGAGGGGGGGAGCGAATCGGTCGCTGGGGGGTCCCCCCGCCAGGGCCTACTGCCGGAGCAGGTGCGGCGTATCCTACAAACTACGCCGCCCCCCATTCAGCCCCACACCTCCGACAACAACACCCCGGCTCCGGGGAGCCACCTGGAGGGCCTCATCGCCGCCCGAGTGGTGGACGACAGCCAGGAGGAGGAGGAACTCGACTGGGAGGAAGAGGAGCCCAGTCCGGGGGCGGTGGCCTACCGCAGCGTGCCCCTGACTACTGACTCCGACGAGGAGGAGGCATCTCCGGAGGAGGCGGGCGACAGGCGGGTTATCACCCTTACTGGGCTGGACCGTGAGGACAGCCCAGCGCCTGAGGCCAAGGCCGAGATCCGCACGGTCACGATGGGGGGCGCGCCGCTACCCGTGGCCGCTGGTCAGGGAGCGGGAGAAAGAGAGAAGAAGGGAGGAGAGGATGTAAAGGCACCCCGAGAAAAGAAGGAGGGAGAGGGGGAGACGGCCACTAAGGACAGGAAAGAGCGGGACAGAAAAGGGAGGGAGGAGGAGAAGGCGAGGAAGGGCAGCAAAGAGAGAGAGAGGACGGAGAGGGAGGCAGAAAGAGCGGCCAAGGAGAAGAAAGGGAGAGAGAGGAGGGAGAGGGACGAGGAGAAGGCGGCTAGGGAAAAGGAAAGGAGGGAAAAGGAGAAGAAGGAGAGGGAGGAGGAGAGAGCGGCCAGAGAAAAGAGGGATAAAGAAAAGAAAGAAAGAGAGGAGAAGGAGAGAAAGGAGAGGGAGGAGAGAGTTGCGAGGGAAAAGAAGGAGATGGCCGAGAAAAGAGAGAGAGAGGAGAAGGCGACTAGAGAAAAGAAGGAAAGGGAGGAACGAGTGGCTAAGGAGAGGAAGGAGAAGGATGAGAGGAAGAGGAAGGAGAGAGAAGATCGGAGAGAGAGGGAGGAGAGAGCGGCCCACGAGAAGAAGGAGAGAGAGGACCGGGATAGGAGAGAGAGGGAGGAGAGACAGGTTGAGGAAAGGGAAAGGAGGAGACGGGAGGAGAGAAGAGTGGAGGAGGAGACGAGGCGAGAGGGCCGGGGGAGTCAGCGGTACGAGGCTGGCCCCCACAGGAATGAAAGTTACGGGGAGTACCGGAGACGCCGGGAGTACGAGGAGAGGTACGAGGAGGAGAGGGGCCGCCGGGGGGCGGGGCCCAGGAGAGAGGAGTGGCGGGAAGAGTGGGGGGAGAGGATCCCTGGGGTGGAGGTCCCCGGGCTGCCGCGAGCGGAGGAAATGGACCCGCTGGCGGGGAGGCCGCTTTGGATTGGGGATACCTACCAACGAATTCCCTGGCGGCGGGTGGACAACCCCGACAAGCTACAGAAGTGGGCGGTGGGGCTGGCTCCATCCCCGGACTTGGGCGATGAATACACCCCCGTAGGAGGACGGGCGCACGGGTGGGTGGAGCTGGTGGGCCCATCCCTGTGGCGTACACACTATTACGCGACTACAGTTCAGAGGTACGACCCAGGGATGGGTCAGGGAGGCGTGCCCCCACCACCACCTCCACCTCCCCCTCCGGGAGTGGGGCGACCCCCACCGTCGGCTACAGCTGGCAGACCGCCCACCCAGGCGCCAGGAGCAGTTGGGACGGCCGGGCCTCAGAGTTCGGGCTTGGGTCTACCGCCGCCGTCAGCCCAGGGACAAGGGAGATATGGCCACCAGACCCTCCCACCCTTCGTCCCACCGCTCTCAGGGCCCTCCAGGGCCGCCCCGCAGCCGCCACCACCGCGACCAGCCGAGGCGCCCTTGAGCCGCGACCTAGAGGAGCGGATCCGTCGGATGGTCAGGGAGGAACAGCAGAGGGGGAGCCAGTAGGAGGGAGGAGCGGTTGCCAGGAGGGAGAGGGAGAGACACGTGAGGGAAGAGGGGACGGGCAGTGGCCGGTGAGAAGGGATGGCAGGGACGTCGGAGGGCGCAGCCGAGAAGCTGAAAGACAGCCGGGAAGGGGGGTGTGAAGGGGGTTAGTAGGGGTAAGGGGAGTACTGGTGGGGGATTGAGTACCTGCCAGGAAACCCAGGCCCTGAACACCCCTGGAAGCCCCCAGGGCATAAGACAAGCAGCATAAGATAAGGGCTGGCGGCCCAGAGAGTCGGGAGGATCCCCGTGGCCAGGACAAGGAAGAGACGGCCCCAATTCCTGCAGCCTTCTAGACCGCAGATCTCCGGTGTTCGGATGTATATATTTCGTTAAGTGTATAAATGTAGAGATAAGGTTATCACAAAAACCAAACACGGTCAGTTTCTTATTAATAACAGTTTATTCCTAGAGTATGATAATTGATGTCACATTTTGTGCATAAGTAAATTAGGAACAGCCCACTGTTGGTGCTGGTAGTCCAGATTAAGTCATTGTAAGTCCTTCACGCGCTAGTCTGGTTATTACAATATTATATAGTTAGGGAGTTAAAGACGGGCGGTCCGCTGTTGGAGCCCAAAGGTATTGTAACTAATCATGATAATAAGGGGGGGATACTCACCTGGTACATACTACGGTAATTAAAGGGGTAAAAGAATCTAGGTTAAGTAAAGTAATACGAGTCCTTAGGCTGTACGGCCCGGGTGCCATTGTTGGACACTCGAGTAATGTTTATTATAAATGTTATACCCATAGAATAAAGTAAGGTGGGAGGGATGTAATAAACATAGGCCGGCGGCTCGGCGGCGGCCACCGAAGCTCGGTGGTGGGTTCCCGCTGTGGCCGCTAAGTGGCGCGTCGGCGGTGACGTCACAGCCTTGTGACGTCACCGTCGGCGGCCGGGGGCTATAAAACACGGTGTTCGGTGGTTTTATGGCAGACGCGATCAGACACTCAGGTGGCCTACGTGTAAGCTATCTTAAGGGAGTTCGGTGGCTAGTCCTAGCTCACGAACAGAGTGGCGTCTCTAAGCAAGAATAAGTACAAGTACAAGTATCAGTATAAGCAAGTAACTGATGACCAGTGACTGTTAGTCCTTAAGGCTCCAAAGAAATAAAACAACAACAACGGTTGTAACTTTATATTCCATTCTTTATATACGGTGTCGACTCTGGTTATTACAATATCCTCCAAATATAATAATGCCACGCTATTGGGGCTCCTAATATGGGAATGGCACGCATGTTTATGGTCCCAAGACTCCAAATAAACCAATGCCACGCCACTTAGAACTCCTAATATAATAAGGGTCATCATACTTATGTGTACATGTATATATATATGTAGGTGGCCTTTGGTGGGTTAATGGAAGGCTTTCTCGGCGTGAGGCGGCCCAGGGGATTCTGCCTGGCTACATTCAATAAACAGAATGACCTGGCACAAAAACAATTCACTACAGGTACTTGGAGGCGCCTAGAACTGGTGTAGAAGCTATCAGCCCGCCCCAGAACGACCTGGCACAAAAACAATTCACTACAGGTCCTTGGAGGCGCCTAGAACTGGTGTAGAAGCTATCAGCCCGCCCCAGAACGACCTGGGACTATAACAATGCACTACAGGTACTTAGGTGCCAAGGGAACCGAATTTTGCATGGCTACAGACACTAGCATGCTATATTTTTAGAAACTTTAGGTCTTTGGTCAAAAAGCAATTAAGACACTGTAGATAGATGTATTGAGGATTCTTACCCTTAAGGGAAAGAATCCAATAACCGTATGAAAAATGTCGGGGGGGGGGTAGCCAAGTCATGCCAATAATATTAGGTTTCTGTATACATTTATTCATTGTTTTGCATGAGTTTACATTCTATTCATACGGGTATCAGGGTATATGCATTTTTTTTTGTGGGAAAATTGTCGAGTTTGGAAGATTGATTTCGATTATATTATATGAAAATCTAGTTCTACCCGTTTGTGTTTCCTACTTCAAAAACTATAACTCCTCCCTAATTTAATACCCAAATATTTTCCTTTTTTAGAATGAAAGGCAATTCATGAACGGCAATATCGAGCATCCAAATTAACTGCATTTCTAAAAAAAGTCCACATATATGGTGAAGATTGTTATACTTACCGATAAGAAGGTTCGTCAAGAGGAATGGTCCAAAGTAGTTAGTGGCATATATGGATTCCATACCTTCATCTGTGGACTTCTTTGATATGAATCCTACAATCGGTAATTCAAAAATGCATATTGTCTAAAAAATTGACTTATAATTATATGGGCGCTGGATGGAAATATAGTTGATTCACGATGATTTGAACATTATATTAGATTCTATACGGAAGATGAACTGACAGGACATTTCCTGTTTGTGTTGCTAAAACTAGTACATTGCACATGTATCTCAAAACAACATATTTCTTCAACATTATACACAGACAATCATGACTCAATGACCACAAAAATATGAACTTTGAAATATCTACTAAAATGTAAATATTTTAAGTATTGAACAGTACCTGTAATTCCAGCATTATTGATTAAGATATCACATCGGCTTTCCTTTTGTAATACTTCTTGTGCAAAGCTGCGAACGCTCTTCATTGAACTGATATCAAGCAGGTATACAGCCACGTTAGGGTTACCGGTCTCCAGGGCAATTCTCCTCTTGAGGGCGGCCCCCTTGGCGACATCTCGGCAGGCTAAGATGACTCGCGCATTTCGTGTTGCCAAGTCAATGGCTGTGGGGATACCAATCCCTGCAGTGATTGGAGGTAAAGTATCACCGCTATGCTACATGTATATAACATCAACCTACATGACTTGATTTTGGAGGGTAATCACGATCCATTGCTGATATTTTGAATCATAATAGCCATAGTACTGTGTCTATAAGGTGACCTCGCATATCAGGTGCACCTTGAACTGAAGCCAATGTTATAACTTTGTATAAGACACACAGGGGGTAATTTGGTAAGTTTTAGTACTGTTCTATATATGATATATAAAGCCCACGTATGAGGCACAGCCTTAGATAGAACTTGGAGGCTAATTACAGCATCGGAGCAATCTAACTTCGAAGTAGTGCCTATGCCGAAAGATTAATGTCATACACAGTACTCAGTTCCACATGGATCCCACCAGAAAAAGACATATTTGGTTGATTTATGAGAAAATGACCCAGGCTCTTTGAATAAATTTGGAAGGTATGTAGATATTTGGTGTTCCTACCATACAGTAAAACAGAGAAAGCACAAGTGGTCGCTTTAGTACGGTATAATTTTTGATAAACAACATTTTGTCATTTTTTTTCTCCTATAAATTTAGTGCTAAATAGACATATCAAAACTGATGATGATAACATACCGGTATTTACGACTTGTAAAGATGCTCAATTTATCTTTGTGTAAAGATGCTCAATTTATCTTTAATCATCACTGTGTAGGAATTTCTTTAGTCTGGGATCCCGAATATTAAAACATGATTTGTAATGTGATATGATGAAGGCTAACATCTCATTTTCACAATGCACACAGACAGTAACAGCATTCACTTTGACAATCAATAAAAACATCCAGGTTATGCCTTAGAATAATTCTCATTCTTCATCATTCTAATTCTTCACTTTAATAATGCGGAATAGAATTACAGTTTATAAAGCGACTCACCACTCGTGGGTCCAGTAATGATGACCGTCTTGCCGGTCAGGTCTGTGGTAGAGGAACACACACCCCTGGTGGCTGCCAGGTAAATTCTTAGCACAACTGTGAACACACCTACCGCTACTATGGCAAGGAGACCACAAATTATTACTCCCGAGTCCATGGTTTATCTGCAAACCAAAGGAAATAATAAGATTTCTTTTTTCTTTTGTGGCCTTCGTTATAAATCTGTACAATGATCTGCCAGACCGATTTATTGACCACAAAGCAGGTTAAAAGTAATTAGTAATAGGATAATAGAATTTAGAAGTTATTTTACTTTTTACAGCTTGTAAATCGGAGAATTATTAAGGAATATACATGTATATACAGAAAGAGCAATAGCCATGGGCAGAGGCCAACTGCACCCTTAAAGTGTCTTGTCGTTTTTACTCTGCACCCGACTTGTCCATTTTATGGATCCTAAGGGATCGGTCATTTTTTAACAAATGGGGGAGGGGGTTGGTGAAATTCCATGTACGTGCAACAAAATATTTTTGGTTCCCCCCTCGGAGAGGTCTGAAACTTTCCTGTCTTCCCCTTATTCTTTAGTACCTCAGAAATTTGGTCTCCCCCCCCCAAGAGGGGTCTGCGATTTTGATGCCCCCCAGGGCCCCACAACCCACCAACAACCCCCCCCCCCCTACGTTGTTAAAAAAATGGCCATTCCCCAACTAAGTGTCTGCTATCGGTACCAGGTTACCGACTCCCCTAGTGTCAGTGCATGCCTCATGTACCGGTACATCATGTCTGTAGTGTAGTGCTTTAACAAATCCCTGTGTCCAGTGGGTGGCACACAAAATGATTTCCTTGGACGCAACTTTTTGTTCTTCAAGTTGTGCACACAACTGTCCATCCAGTCTTATATACTAAGTAAAAAGGCTGGACACACAGTTTTACACTGGACACAATTTTGCTTTGCATTTGTACCCACTTGACACACCAGTTTCAATCTGATTTGTCGACCCCTGAAGTGTCCTCGCATCCTAAAGTCACCGCCCAAAGAGGGGGAGGCGCGGTGAACGCCCCCCCCCCCTCGGAGTCCACCCCCTGGGGCCCACTATGAGGGACTAAAGGATGAAACATTTATTGTCAGATGGGGGGGGGGGGGTTGTTAGATATAGAGGTGCCATTTTTGAAAATAGGTCCTTGGTGGGGGGGGGGGGCAGAACCTAATAAATATTCAATGCCTCGTCCTTAAATTGGGTAAGCTCAGCTGCATGGGCAGAGGGTCACAAGCTCCCTCCCTAGGACCTAGCTGTCAATAACTGACTCGATCGCCCCCAATGGTCGAGTCATTTATTGCCAGCGGGGGAGGGGGAGGGGGAGGGGGAGGGGGAGGGGGGGGGGCTTGATGGCTTTTGCTGGATCGGCAGATTTGATTCTTGGTCCTTGGTGGGTGTGGGGTCCGACCCCCCACCACTAAGATGAAAGTTATCGTGACCCCCCACTAAAATTGAATTTGCAAAATGACACCCCCCCCCAAAAAAAAACAACCCAAAAAGTCAACATCAGATACAAATGTGGAATGCCGCATCACACTAAGCCTTAACTTAAGTATTTGGATTGCCCAAAATTAGTTTTGACCCCCCCCCCCTCCAGTCAATGGCCCAATGTGAAGGTTTTGGCCCTCCAACCAAGGGGTTCTTTTTCAAAATGAGCCCCCCCTCCCCCCCTAGAATAGAAGTTATTATTTTCATATTTCCACCCATTAGAACACCTTATTTTCCAGCCTCCCAATTTACTAAGGAATTAATTATACTATTTCTATTTTTGATACATCATTTAGGCCATCATGGACGTTATTTTCAATAACAGACATGTCAGGACAAAATAATACATGTATATTTTACTTATTTTATAACCCATATATTGGACAATGTCATTTCTAAATTAAAATTAATATTTTTGACATAGTCCTGACCCATGCATATAGGTCAATGTGCCGATAATACGGGACAGGTGCCGATAATAGAACATAATGATAATTGCTGCTTTATTGAAAGTTAGGGAGTGATCATTTTTTAACAACAGGGGGAGGGGCTGGTGGGTTTGAGGGAGGGGTCAGAATTTTTTCAACCCCTTGACCGGGGAGGGGGGGGGTCAGAATTTTTTCAACCCCTCTCATGGGGGAGGGGTCAAAATAATTTCATGTGTTTGCAGTGGAAAACCCAGCGAGTTACTATAGCTTAAAAGGGCATGTTCGCATGCGCTTTTCGGCCCTTACTACAGTGGGGGGGGGGGGAAATGTCATGAGATGCCAGATGGGGGGGGTCAAAAAATTTTTCACGCGGGGCTGGTTTGCGCCCCCCCCATTGTTTAAAAATTATCACTCCCTTATAATTTGTGAGACAATATCTCAGAGATGAAAAATACCGAAAATGACTACCGTAATCTCCCGCGTATAAGACGCAGTGCGCACATTAAACGCACCCCTAACTTGCCAATGGCTGTTTCTGTCCATATTTAACCTCTTTTTTTATTCATATATATACAATTAAAAGCCAACATCTGCTTGAAGATTTAACATTAAGGCGCCGATAATAGCCTAAATAGGGTCCTCCTGGCAATAATTTATTGAATAAATGACTCGGTCAGGCTCAGCTGCATTAGGCCGAAATACCTGCCTGCTCACAGGCAGGATCCAAGATGTATACAAGCCTATAGTGGCACAAACACATGGCTAGTCTGAACTAAGTACTCACTGTCAGTTCCTGGAAATTGTCCCTCCTATTCACAAACATGTAGTTTTCATGTACATCAGCTTATATCGACTGAAACATGAGATATATCCAATAAATCTGACATGTTTATCTTGAGCTTAGATATCACTACCTCAATGGCCTCCATTGTCAACATGCTGGGGATGCCACCTGGTGTTAGCCTCCTTTTGAAACATAGGGCTAACCAACCAAGAATAGTGTAGTCTTTTTCGGCACCGGGGGCATTTTCGCGTGCCCCGATCCGGTTAACCCGGTCGACCGTCTGTACCCATCGGGCATAAACCACAGCTACACCCCGGATGTACCAGATCAAGTCACCCGGTCGACCGGGTTGGGTCGCGCGAAAGTGGCCTAGGTGGCTACACCTGGCTTCAAGATGGCCGACAATGATTTGGAGTTAGGGAGGGAGATTTGAAAACCACCTGGATTATTAATTATTACAAGTATTTCAAGTGCTGTGTGTATTGTGAATCTTTGGATATACATTGAGGGAAGTGTTGGTGGAAGCATTGGACCTGACAGTAAGTACTTCTGTGAGAACTGGGCACTCAGCCAATCTGGCTGACCAAACAGACTACAACAGACACACTTGGTCTCTGAGGTTCCCTCAGAGCGTCTACGGAGTAAGCTGCATGGGCAGAGGGTCACGCGACGATGCCGGCGACGCAGCCCAGTCTCCCGGGTACCCTTTGCCCTGTCACCGGACTCGGACTCCTTGGACCCGGGTCCTTGGCACGCTGCCGTACGACCTCTCTTAATACAGCTACACACTGACATCCAAACTCATATCAAATAAATCAGTGGGATTTCACCTCCACACACAACGTGTTTATTTGGATCAATAGCCTATATTTACCTGTGTGAATACGAGAAATAACTTTTAACTTCGGGCCACCCAACTTCTGGGAGGCGGCTTGTCAACAAAACAGAAAAGACCCCCTATACAACTAACAATAAAAATATTCACTGTTTCTGGTTCGTAGAAAGGTCTAAAAGATATGATTGATCATGTGGTCAACTGATGAATTATAATGTTATCTATGGCAGCATTTTCATGAACAGAGCCATCTATCATTAGATGAAAATATTATTATTGATATAGGGGATCGAAGCCTGAGTTTATCCCAGAGTTCCATGCGCGCGGCACTCTCCGTATTTCCGGTCTCCAAAGGTGTCCGAGTTTCAAGAAATTCAAGAAATTTCGTGTTTATATCCAAAGTTTTTGATGCCTAAATCACCGATTCCACACCGCTATTGACTGTGGCGTGCTTGACGATGGTCGATGAAGACAACGGCTGAGATTAGGACCCGCTGGCAATCGTTTGTTGGGAAATGGGCAACACTAATCAAAACCAGAGAGGTAGGTCTGTCATTTTCTCACTGCCACTGGTGCCAGTGCCACTTTCATCAGTGGGGTCAAGATATGTTTTGTTTTAATTTTTATATCGCTACTCGCTATATGTCTTGCACTCCTAATACACATTAAGTTAATTTTAAAGTCATATCGTTTCCGTTCATTATCAGTTAGGACTCAATTGTTAGAAAATAATATGTAAATATTGAACAGCAATGTTGTGTAAACAATGACTCAGTCAATGTTTGAATGTGTGACTGTTTGAATGTGAATGAGGCCTGGTGGTGGAGTGCTCATATTGGGACAACCGGTAGTGCCTAGTGGGAGTCCCATGCATTAGCTAGGGAATCATAGTGTGGGGGTTTCCACACCGTCTGCCGCTCAGGGAGTTCTGTAAGTCATACATCATATGCCTAGGGACCGGTTGGCAGGTCTTTGTTGCAAATTGTACTTGTCAGTCTTGTGCGTGTGTCCTCGCAGAAAACATTCCAGCAAGATTCAAGAAGGCTTTATTGACTAATGTAAGGATACATTCATGTCAGCACCAGATCAACATTGATTTAGTTTTAATATATAGTGTTTTTATATATGACAGAATTGAATTTATCGCACCAGGCTTAGATGATGATTTGCAGTAGGGGTTTACCGATAATATCTGAGAAAGTTTTCGGTTATCGTTATGGTTATTATAGTAGTCTACAAATATCAGGTATTCCCCTTCAAAGCTTTCCCTGGCGTTTTGTATTGCTGGTACAGAGCAAAATAATACAATATGTTTCACATCCTGAGTTGCATTACAGTGTGGACAGACAGAATCCGTTGGTTTCTTCCCTTTATAGCTTCTTGATACGCTATCACGCGTACAGTTGGTATCAATGCGTAGTTTAGTGATATAGCTTCTAATGGTGGGTGAGTGTATGTGACTCAGATACTCTTTTTCTCCATATGGCTCATTTAGATCATCCTGACAAGTCTTAAGAACACTGCCCCATGTAGCATGCTTTTCATCGTTGATGTATTGATTGTACTTTTGAATATGTAGATCATTGAGTCTCCTTTTTATGAGGGACTTAAGCGAGTACTTAGACCATGCATAGGGGTTGAGCCAGACATTTCTACAACCAATTTCATATAATAGGTACTGTATATCATTTAGCCATTGGTGTTTATCATTCTTCATTGTGGAGAAAGCCTCGTTCAGAACAGGGTTTGTTGTACCCTGTTCTAGTCTTAGCCAAAAAAGAATATTAAGTAATACTATTTTGGATTTGATAGGAAACCTACCCAGCTCACCTAGTGTGAGGGTGGTGCTTGCATACTTGGACACTCCAAGTGTAAATTTACAATTAGAAGAGTAAAAAGTAAGCAGTGGATATGCTGCTGCGAGAAACTTCATGCGATGTCCGAGCGGTGTGCGACAACATTTGCAAAAATCAAAATAATTTGATATTTGCGAGTTCTATTCGAGGATACACACACGAGTACAATTCGCAACAAACTTGCAGCAGTGGATCCCTAGCTATTGACAGTGACAACCCCAAGTTTGTGCTATTGGTCAGCCCAAGACTAGGAGTTGTGAGCTCCCCTCCTGGCAGGCTCGCCCCCTCCAGCCCGAGAGAGTATGAGCTGGGGCAATAAAACAATGAACTGGAATACACATCCAGTGAAATGTAGAGGTGATCCCTGGCTATTGAATTGGCTGCTGGCCGAGGCTGCCCTCCCAGGGTTCCCTTCTGTAAAGCATAGTTTGCTACACTGTCCTCCATCTTTGGGTGGTGTTTCTGAGCTTAATGGCTGGAAACAAGCCTTGAACTAAACATATATCTGATACCATGATGACTGTATTCTTTCACATATGTGAAAATCAGACCCCTAATTTGAAAACTTCTTTTTTTTTGTTGAGAAATTAGAATTTAAAAGAATCTCACCATAGATGGCAAGGCTAGCCATGCACCCACTCCTCCTGTAGTACTCCTGCTCTGCGGACAGATTGCACAGTGTGGGCAGGGCCCCAGTGTAGCTTACTCAAGTTATGGAAATAGCATGCCGACTCTGAGAATACTGGGTATTTGAACGTGATCCTTGTGATTTGCAGAGATCCGTTGGGAAAAAAAGATTTTAACATTTGATAAGAAAGGGGGGTGTCCTTAGACTGTTGAAGGAACCCATTCAATATTTCATCTCAAATACCATATGAAGGAGGGATGCAGGAGCCAGGCCTAAAGTATAGGAATATGGAGGGATATGGAGAGATAAAGCCTGGGATCGACTGATGCGACTTAACTTGTGACAGTCAATACTAAAGCTCATCGGACATCAGCTCATCGGTTTTTGCAGGCAAAATCACTGCCGGGCCAGCGGAATTTGTTAGACTGCTGGACCAAATGTCTTGCTGTAACTCTGGGACCTTTGGCTACATTTTGGTTTTTACAGCTTGCAAATCGGACCATTATCAAGAGTTAAATTCTTAAAATAGTCAGTAAATCCATGTTTTTCATTTTTTCTTTCTTATCAATTACAATCTCGAGGTATTCGGTCCTGCCAAAAAATCAGTCTGGGCCTGCAGGAGAACAATCAAAGCCGCACGCCCGAATGGCCTGCGAGGGGAAAAACTTTTCGTATAAACTGGGCACCATAAACTGTGGTGAATGTCAGTATGTGACACAACCTGCCAGGTGTGAGAGCAGTCATGATTATCAAAAGTTGTTTATCCATGTGAATCCTGTGCTGTAGCATGCTGTTTGTATGTTACATATGTTGAGATCTGGGGCATATACTAATCCAGGGATCATCCAGTTGCGTAGACGAAGGCAGGCCCCTCTCCCCATGATCACCACTCTTCCTCTAGTGCAATACACAGAGCTATGACATTCATCTCCTGGGTCAATCACACTACCCCCTTCACTGACCAATCATGGTCTCCCATTGGTTCTAATAAGCATCCGTCCATCTGAGGTGGACACACTGACCTCCCCCTGTGGAGTGGGGATCTTCATGATGAGGACATGAAGGAGTAGAATAGCTTCATTGGGAGTCCACGAAGGAGAAATCCTCCTTACATTCTAACAGTCGGCATACCAGATTTGTAAAAGGCGACAAACTTGGGGTTTCTTGTGCCTTAGGGGTGAGCAGGTGGACAGCTGGTGTCCATATGCATGGGCCAGGGGCTACTTGCTTCTCTATTGTTATAGGATTCCCCCTTAGTGAACCATGTCTGACTGATTGAAGGCTGTAGTTTGTCTTGCCCTGTCTATGGTATGTACCAGGTAAATAAAAGACCATAGACTATCCTTCAAGAAGAGTAGGGGATTTAAGCCCGCTTGCGGATTTCCCCTTCACCCCTCCTCATAGATTTGATCATTCATCTCATAGATTCGTTCATCCATAGAATTAGATGCAGTCACTGCTGTGTCGGGCAAGCAACATAGAAATACTGTCTAGCTGTTTAGACAAGCAGCTTTTAAAAACCTGTCCAAACTGAGAAAAGAAAGGACTTACTGTCTGTAAACCACAGTCTCTCTGTCAAATTTGAAATACAATTAGTCCTCTCCAAGAACCTATTCATAAATTTGTTGCTTGCTTTGTTGGACAAGGACATGCACTAGAAAAGCCCAGTAGTTTTTGCACATGTTTATAATTGATGGCCAACCCAATAGCATGGGCCTATGAGGAAATGTTTTATAAATTGTATGCATTACATATTGAAATTAATGTCCAGGTAATATATAAGTTAGGATAAGATTTAGATGAGTTCTTATCACACATTTTAAGGGATTTTTTGCGTCAGTGACTTTCATCCCTGGCCTTATACTTGGGAGATTACGGTAGCTGACAGAACGTTACTGAAAATGCTCCATTAAGAATTGGATACAGAGCCAAGTTTAGAGGTTGTTCTATATTCTCAAACTGATAAGTAAGAGCTAAATGAGGCTGATTTTGCAGGCTTGTTCTGAATGTTATGCAATCTGGGTGTCCAGCAGATGTTTACAGTGTGTTGGTCATGTGAGGATGTGATTGGAGAATGCGACATTAAGAGCAATTGGCACAAAATCAGACATATCGTCCGCAAGGATCTCCACATTTGTTACAAATGACGTACGGTCCTGACAGGATTCTCGTTTTTTGTCACTTTTAGGTTCTACAATGGTAATTTGGATCGTGTCACAAGAACATAAATTAATACCCCAGCATATTAAGATTAGGACCTAGTAGCCAGGTAGCAAGGAGTTTTGTTTGAGATATTGATGGTTGAATATACTAAACCTCATATCAGCTCTGTGGTATTTTTTTCTTTATATTTCAGCCTAGGGTTAAGAAAAAACCAAAGTTTTAGAGAAGGGCGGTCATAGCTTTTTTTTTTAGGCCTAAACAGATGTGCTGACACAAAACACAAATCCCTGTTATGTAAGTTTATGAACGCACCCAAAAATGACAGTGTACCACTTCAGACAGTACCTACCCGCTGGGAGTAAACACTGCAGTTCCCACCAACTTCCCCCACATGGTTTTAGAACATGTTTATCATTCTGCATACCCTTGGGTGTCATATCCCAACCTTATAAATTATAAATCTATAGGGGAAAGTGGCCTTGACTGACTTTCCGAACACACCTGGGGTGATTTAGTATGAGCTATCCCTTCAGTATGACTTGTTCACTGCTGGAGGGGTAGTGGATCCATACTAAGACTGCTGGATTGGTCCATCTACCATAGGGATATATCGGGTTGTGTGCATGCTAGCATGTTGCATCTGGGACTTGTTCTACACCAGTCTAGTCCACAGGTAAGGTGTGTCTAATTTGGCAAGATATTTACCCCCCCCCCCGCCAGCAGAGTTCTAACCAGTAGTACCATCACCTCACCTATACCTCTGTCTGCCTGTGGCAGTCCTCTGCATTCCTCTTGGCATAACCACTCACCCCCATACTCCTCTCACCTCCCCATCCACATGTATGTAAATATAGGCCTTTCTAGGGCTGCTTCTACGTATATGGAAGTACTAAGAAATCTATGACACAGAGGGATGGCGCTAATAAGGCTAGGTGGCCTTCTGGTATTTATAAACCCTTCCCTTTGATGTGCCTTGTTCATAGAGATGCTTCCTATCTACCAGCTCAATGAATCCATAAGCAAATGTCAATGAACATGGAATATTTTTGCATCGTATTCACCGAGGTGAGGCTGTCCGTATTCAACGACGCCTTATAGGCGGAGTTGATGCTTACAGGCCTCACAGAGGTAAATACGATGCAAAAATATTCTAGGGGAATTGACATTTGCATTTATGTCATGGCTACACAGGTTTGAAAGCTTTTAAATGAAGAAATTCAACTTTATTTAGCTGTGTTAATTGCAGCAGGTCATCTGATCATCAGCCATTGAATACGGACACATTGTATTCCATCCCCCCCCCATTGAATACGGCCTGTCCAGTACTGTTCTATAGTAACGATCGTATCTGCCATGACATAAAGACCCAAAGCTAATTCCTTTTAAATATTATCATCTGATCTGATATATCACCTGTAGTATATGTATACCTGTACACTATACATGGCTGTTTTTTTTACCTCGACCCCAAAAGTAATCTCATAGGTCAGCCCAGCACCTAAGGCAAAACACAGGCTTGCACTAATGCTCTGCAATTTTTGTTGGTTGGGGGTATACAAAAGGAGAGGAAAATACAATGAGTTAAAATAGAAAAAAAAATAATAAAGAGCATAACATCCAACAAAACTACAGTTTGTTTTAAGAGCGTACACCACAAAGCTCTTGTTTTGGCACGATATGAATGACTAACAGTTAAGGTGTGATAAAGTCACTTCTTTTGTATCCAGTCCAGTACTTAAAATCAGATTACAGGATTATATGACCCTATGCTTTCCAAAGCACCCTGTTGAGCTAAGAGGATCATAGGCAAACTAAGTCAACCATCATTGTGGCTTATTACCGGTATTATGGTTCCTACACATCCTTGCATATCAGCTGCCTCTCGCATGTAAGGTGCACATACCGGTAATTCAAAAAAGGCATAATCAATCTCTGATTCACATATAATTCAAAGTTAACACAAGCAACATAAGTATACGTTACTTGAAGGTTACTTTTTTTTAACAGTTTTAGTACTGTTCTGTACAGAAGATAAAAATAAATAACACAAAATGCCTAATACATCTTGGGGCTCTATACTAGTTGACAAAACTTGTCTATTGACAATGTGGTACGTATCCTTCATTAGGAGTACATGATCTTTATTGTCTTTATAGAGAAAAACTTGAATAATCAAACACCTGTATCAGGGTCGGTAGTTGATAAGTTGTGTTTAGTACAGGCATTAGGCCAAGTGAGTCATCGTAGAGATACTTATTTATGGATGCTCTAATCAACTCAGGCTACACTGCCATAGTGAACAAAGATCCCACGGGTCATCTAAAGTCAGCTGATAAACAGCTGTCAGGTGCATTTAGAAATTTAGTGGTGGATTAAGAACGTCAGTAAAAAAGAGGTCTATGATACCAAAATACAATAAGATATTTCTTTTTTCATCTTTTTTTTCTCATTTCTTTCTTTTTTTCTCTCTCTTTTTAAATTGCAACAGGCAGATGTATTATAGGGTATTAAAATGTGGCGTGAAAAAAAACTCTCGTTTTGGCCATTTCATGTGAAGTCAGGTAATTTTTTTTTCAGTTGAAAAGGTTTGTGGGAACCTATTTAATATGTACACTGGAAGGAACTGAATTATAGAACTTCCTGCAAAAAATATACAAATATTCCTGAAATAAACATGTCAATCAATCAATCTTTACTGCATGCTGGTATGCATACTAATGATATGAATAGAGAAAATAAAGAAAAAGTTCTGGTAACTGGTTTCCCCTTTGAGCTCTAGGGGAGACATACCGTAATCTCCCGCGTATAAGACGCGTCTTTTAGTTCTTCCTGGGTCCGCAAGGGGGACACCAAGAGCTTTATTTTGATGTTACACTCCCCCTAACTCAAAAAATAACATGGGGGGGGGGGTTCAACGGGGTGTTGGGGGCCCTAGCTACACTTAGCGTTTTGAATTTTGAAAATTAATTCAGTAGAACCAAAGTTATGATTTTTTGATTTTTTTGTCAATATTCTTCAACTCTAGGTGCGCCTTATACGCGAGATGCACCTTATATGTGAGAGATTACGGTAAATGCCAAGAGAGCCAAGACCAAACCACCACTTGTTCTGGATTTTTATTTGATATCTTATTTGTGCTCGAGTAACCATGTCTGCTTATACATTGTACCTTCTTTTAGTGCCTACCTGTATGATAACTATTGAAATAGAATAGATAAAGCAAAGCGTAATTTTTTTTCATCAAAAGTAGAATGAGAGTGCTTACCCTGTAGTATTGATGTGAATTCATACAATATGGATTGCATACTGATATATCACCATGTAATTCTCTCTAAGCTAGTAAAACGCCAGCTTTACTGGTTCGAGATGACTTTAAAGATATAGCTAGCACAACAATAGAGATATTTCATAAATATACCAGACGTTAAGTTTTACAGGGCAAGTTTCCATCTTGACTAACAAAACCTATGGTATATAATATCGCAAAAGAAATCTAAAGTGTTTCCATCGGCTAGGTTCCATACGGGGTGTTGGGGGCCCTAGCTACACTTAGCGTTTTGAATTTTGAAAATTAATTCAGTAGAACCAAAGTTATGATTTTTTGATTTTTTTGTCAATATTCTTCAACTCTAGGTGCGCCTTATACGCGAGATGCACCTTATATGTGAGAGATTACGGTAAATGCCAAGAGAGCCAAGACCAAACCACCACTTGTTCTGGATTTTTATTTGATATCTTATTTGTGCTCGAGTAACCATGTCTGCTTATACATTGTACCTTCTTTTAGTGCCTACCTGTATGATAACTATTGAAATAGAATAGATAAAGCAAAGCGTAATTTTTTTTCATCAAAAGTAGAATGAGAGTGCTTACCCTGTAGTATTGATGTGAATTCATACAATATGGATTGCATACTGATATATCACCATGTAATTCTCTCTAAGCTAGTAAAACGCCAGCTTTACTGGTTCGAGATGACTTTAAAGAT
This sequence comes from Acholoe squamosa, assembly GCA_949317995.1. Taxonomy (NCBI): domain Eukaryota; kingdom Metazoa; phylum Annelida; class Polychaeta; order Phyllodocida; family Polynoidae; genus Acholoe; species Acholoe squamosa. Next base: position 59,764,900 of record OX439043.1, read on the forward strand.
ATAGCTAGCACAACAATAGAGATATTTCATAAATATACCAGACGTTAAGTTTTACAGGGCAAGTTTCCATCTTGACTAACAAAACCTATGGTATATAATATCGCAAAAGAAATCTAAAGTGTTTCCATCGGCTAGGTTCCATATAAATTCTATGTCATAACAGTGCAAGGGCAATTAAACTTTGATATTGAAAAGCAGTTGAAGAATGGGAAATGATAACTTATCAAAGGGCCCCATTCCTGCCTTGAGGTGTTTCATTGAATGATTACCCCAGGTATAATCTATAGTCCTCTAAAACCCTGTAGATGCTAATTAGTGTAATGCATCTCATCAGGCAAACCCAGTCTCTGTTACCATGGTAATTGACGGCTGCCATGTTGGTGGTTGCACTCAGGTGCCCCCTGGCCATGACCATGTCCCTAGGGGGACAGGGAGGAGTGGCCAGGCCTACAACCCATGTATGGGAGGGTTTGCACGTGTGAGAGGAGTAGGGAGTGGTTGGTGGGGTGGGAGGGGGTGGAGCTTTTTTTTTTAACCCTGTCTATACGTAACACTCCGACACCTGATCGTTCTGCATACTTTTTAAGAGTTCATTGTACAAACATCATTTCATCGTGTACTCTAATTAATACATGAATCTTTATTCAGTATGACTGGATCCTGGTCCATAATATATAGACTATTTTACTTTATCGTTTTACCGGCCATAGGCATCAGCCTTTTCTTTTAAAGGAAACCAATATCCTGGACTGTTTAATCATAGTTGTAAGGTAAAATTCAAATTTTTCATAAAGATTAAAATTCAGTGGTTTATACAACTAAAATATAAAACTAGAAGCAACATAACATTTAAACTCCTGCTGGTTAAGGGTTAACGAGGGCAGGATGAGGATGATCCAAATGAGTCAGGTAAATCATGTAGTAACCTGCGGACGTGAGGGCCCCTAATACATACACATACACACATGCCAGGTCACAACCCACAGGAGTGGCCAGACAGGTGAGACAAGAGAGCCTTGGAGGGTTGATTGTTTGTGTGCGAGTTGGGGGGGGGGGGAGACCACATCCCCAGCAGTGACTCCACCAACATTCTCCATAGGTGTGCTTACTGTAGGAGAGAGAGGCAGGATGTAGCTAGTATAAGGACAATAAGCCATATCAGGAGGATTTATCACTGGAGTTATTTTTTTTTACCTACCACTACCTTGTATTTGGAAACTGGAGAAACTGCTAGAATCTGGGGTATCATAAAAGGAGGAGAGTGTCTAGCTTAAACTGTGAATCCCAGTTGTGTCACTTGACTGTGTTATATATAGCACCCTATAATAAGTCGACGTTACCTACATGAGTGAACTGTAGACTATTTGAATGGAGACATGTTTTCTTGTGCCATAGAATACTGACACAATGAAGGGAGAGTTATTGAAAGTAGTTCTTTGATAACAGGTTCTGGGGGAAGGGAGGAGAGGGAAGCAAAAACCTTCCACACACCTATATTGTATACAGCTGTCCGACATAGCTTGTCAAGTAGGGACTTTGGAAACTCTGATATTTAACTTTCCGCCCCTGTGGTATTTACAAAAGGAAAAGACCCATGACAGTGACTAACTTTCTCTCAGGATAAAAAGAAAGTCGTCATGAACGTCAGTTAACAGTCCTGTTTCATGTTTAGGGAAAGGTGAAATCTGAAAAGGATTGCTAGTAAGCTGTTGGAGATGTGACAACATTCTATGGCATTTGTTTGGCCGTTCATAATCTTCCTTCAATTTAATCAGACCAATGTTCAAGAATTCCAAATAACTCGGTGTTGGTATAAAGCCAGGGAGGCTAAGGAAATATGGATGGCACATTTCACTTAGTGCATACTAAAAATAGTGTGGATTTACAGAATTTTGAATTCTCACCCTAAATACACAAATAATCTAGACTTCTCCGTGCTAAGTTACTTATATCTGTCTGATGAAACCCTATCTCCAGGGGCTAACTTTGTAGAAGAAAAGGGGCAATACGCATATAAAATAAAGTTAAGAGTTGCCACACCGGGAGTCTGTACCACACACCTACAGGACACACTGACTGACTCCTATACCACACCTGGAGTCTGTACCACACACCTACAGGACACACTGACTGACTCCTACACCACACCTGGAGCCTGTACCACACACCTACAGGACACACTGACTGACTCCTACACCACACCTGGAGTCTGTACCACACACCTACAGGACACACTGACTGACTCCTACACCACACCTGGGGTCTGTACCACACACCTACAGAAGACACTGACTGACTCCTACACCACACCTGGAGTCTGTACCACACACCTACAGGAGACACTGACTGACTCCTACACCACACCTGGAGTCTGTACCACACACCTACAGGACACACTGACTGACTCCTACACCACACCTGGAGTCTGTACCACACACCTACAGGACACACTGACTGACTCCTACACCACACCTGGAGTCTGTACCACACACCTACAGGACACACTGACTGACTCCTACACCACACCTGGGGTCTGTACCACACACCTACAGAAGACACTGACTGACTCCTACACCACACCTGGAGTCTGTACCACACACCTACAGGACACACTGACTGACTCCTACACCACACCTGGAGTCTGTACCACACACCTACAGGACACACTGACTGACTCCTACACCACACCTGGGGTCTGTACCACACACCTACAGAAGACACTGACCAACTCATACACTATACCTGGACAGTCTCCTACAAGACAGAATGATGATCAAACAGCTGCGGAAAAAGCACCGCAAAAACTATTACCGGATGGGTGACCCGGACACGGGGAAACCCCCTGAGGCCCTGGAGGAGAGGCCGGCCAACAGCAGCAGCACGCAGCAGGAGGAGGTAGCCCCCACACACAGCACAGGTGGGTCAAACACCTGAGGGAGCATGATGGAGGAAGGTGATGGTGGGGGGAGGGAGTAGTATTGAAGCTGGCCTGGTTTTCTGAACCAGGCCCAGAATACTATGAGTGACATATAGAAGATGCTATATAAGGTCCATGCGAGAAATGGTCAGATAGTTACCCAATGGGACCTAAATATGTGGGAGTCTCTGAATTCTTAACATCAGAACAGAACTGGCTGCACAGGATGGACACATAAATCGAAGTATAATGTGCACCCTTGATAGTGATTACCCCTGGGGTTTAGTGGCTATGTCTATATATAGACACCCTCTTCAAGATTATTGTTTTAATGTACAAGTGAAATTTGAAGACCCCCTTATCCCAGGCAATATACAAGAGTGTCCACTATTCAAAACCTGTGCATAAATTCATAATGATAAAATATATATTTAGCAATTCATTCTGCAGATGGTAGTGATTTCTTTAGCATGTCATAAAAAGGTATGTTACTGCTAGTATTGTGGTTTTGTGAACAGGTGGGTGTGTGCAGGGTGGTATATACAGAGGGAAGAAAAGGCTATGCCAGCACAGTCCACCTGACCTGCTTTACCCAATATGGTTCACTTCGTGCAGTACCAAAGTGGTACTGGTATACAATAGGGCTCCCTCTGTGTGTCTTAACCCTGAGAGGGAAGCAATGTGATTTAAACAGGGATGCAAGTCTTAAACTCAGGGTTTCCCTGATTTCAGGGAATTAAAAATTCCCAAGACACCTGCATTCTTATACAAAACCTATGTTTAAGGGGTTGGAATTAAACATTTCAGAGCTCTAGGGATGCCATTGATATCCACGATATTGAAGTATCGCCATTATTGAAATAGTGAATAGCGTATCGACACTACTCTGATATCGATACATGATAACATCACATTAAGGAAAAAGAGGGAGAAAAAAGTTTTTTTGCCTGATTCCCAAGAGACCTATTGACACCTATATAGGCATATTTGGTATCAAAATGAAGCTTACGGTTTCAGTAATACAATGTGCTATAGGCCGTCTCCATTCTACCAATCAGATGAAGGCAGTAAATCCTCAAATTTGAATCTCGGTGAAATGGGTTAGTCTTGTGATTTGCACAGATCCACTTAGGTGTGATCTGTGCAAAGGGCCTTGAAGGGCCCCATCCTAGATATATCTTCAAAACTCAGTCCCATGTCCTTAACTGATACATTGTGGATACAATTAATGGATTTAGCAATGATAAGTTACTAGGCAGGGCTGGTTTCATGATAAGAGCTCACATTGCATGTAAGCACTTTGCATCCCTTACAGAGTTAAAATTACATGCCTTCTGTATAGAAGTACCTGTACACATTGGGGTGTGCACACATATTATGTGCTTGGTTGGTATAGAAGAGTGACCACATAAATACAAAACCTGATGTGTCATAACTACTGCTGCTGAGACAAATACCGTAATACCCCACATAATTATATAGGGAATGGCTTATACCCGAGGGTGACAAGATTACAGGATAGGGAAGCACCCTATAGGGGAGGATTTACTTTTACTATAGTGAAGAACTATGGGTAAAGTGCCGAAATCGAGAGGCTAGCTGTGCCTTGTAATATATTCCCCTCAACCGGGTTGTGGATACATTGAAGAATAATCTATTTTGTTTTCAATTTATTAAGTACTACCTTAGGCCACACCAAATTAAAAAGTTGGTCTGTGGATTTTCGTTTTGAAAAAATGGAGTGGGAGGGCGAAACTTTTTTTTTGTCAATGGATTCTGCATACCACAGATGTGGAGAGGGCAATTTTTTTCGCCCCCACTGATGGGGGTAAAAATAATTTTACGTTTTTAGTGGAAAACGTTAATATGGGTTAAAAGGGCACGTTCACGCGTGATTTTTGTTCCTTACAGGGGATCCAAATATTTTTACATCGAGGGGGAGGTCAAATTCTTTTTGTGCCCCTTGCATACACACTCATCTTGTGCAAAAAGCAGCATTGAAACTATATGGTTTTACATTTCTATCTTGATTAACACATGTCAATGGACATATTTGTAGTTTTTGAAAAAAAAATTGTTTGTCCAGTTTGGGAATTATTCACCAAAGTTCTTCCGAAACTCAAGATGGCTAGTACCAAAGAAAGTAGTGTTGCTACCCAAACTTTTTATTCCACATTTCAATAACACATCATGTAAGAAACAAATATTTCAAGTTACAAGGAAATCCTTTGTAAATTAGTTTTTTGGGTCACCTGGAGCCCTTGTACTTAAGGTCTCACATTAATTACTGTAATCTCCCGCATATAAGGCGCGTTTTTTACGAGAGGTTTTAGTTCTTTCTGGATCTGCAAGGGGGAGACCTTCATTTTGATATCTTACACTCCCATATAACCTCATCAGCTGAATATGGGGTCCAGGGGGGTCTGGGGGGTCCATGCAACACATAGGTTTTTGAATTTTCAAAATTTATTTATTAGAACAAAAGTTTTGAATTTTTTATTTTTCTGGTCAAATCTCTAAACTCTAGGTACGCCTTATAGGCGGGGTGTGCCTTATACGCGGGAGATTACGGTATGTAAAAAAAAAAAGTAATAAATCAAAAATTGCAAACAAGAGGCAGGCGCAATCCATAGACATGAAAATTTTCAAAAAGAAAAAAATTTGTAATTCTGAAAATATGATGCGCGAAATCCATAGACCCAACTATTTAATTTTGTGTGGCCTTAATTACATCTATCTACCATCGAAAGTAGCCACAGTAGATAATCCAAGTATAGCCTTAGTCTGTAACTCACCCATGTTAAATCAATACACAACATAATGTAGGAGAGTGAACTGTTGGGGTTCAGCTGTGGTCAATTCTGCTTTGTTCGAGAGTAAGCAGAGGCTTTATACTAAACTCATCCCATGTTCCAATATGGTGTGTTTCAGCTTGGAGACTTTGTGTCTTGACATATGACTCAAGCTCCTGGTATAGACAATATCCAAAACTGTCATAGTATTCCAATATGCATATGCTCTGTGAATGCTTGGAGATTGGCAGAGGTCCTCTCACTCCCTTTGACAGTTTGGTCAAACCACCACACCTGTATGTACCCCCCCCCCCCACCTTCCCTAACGCCTATTATGGCCAAAATGACTCTCTGGGCAGGCCTACACCTAATATGAATTAGCTGTAGGCACTAGCACCCCACTATCACTATCCAAGGTCTAGCCACTGACAAAATCACTGAAGAGCCTGGTGTAATAAGGGTCCTGCGGAGTTCTATTTGGGGCTGAGTGGTTATAACTACCCTACCTGATTGGGGATCAAACACAGCTGGTTTGGATTGGTACATGCAGGAAGAAGGGTAGATTCAGGTAAACTGCAACACTGTCTGCACTGTGCATTGGTCATATACTTTAGGTCTATCTTTGTTTTATTTTATTCTTTTTGCCATATAATAAACCCCTTACAGGGAATATGGTATTCTATTGGTTGTACCATACAATAACCCTTTATAGGCAACTTGGTGGATTATTAGATTCATCTTATAATAACCCTATAAAGGAGTGAGTGAGTAATAGATGTTTAATGCCATTTCGACAGCTAAGGTCATATTCATGGAATGTTAGGGTGCCCACACATATGTGCACCACGCACATCCTGAGGGGATAGGAAAGAGGAGAAATGGACCCTTTTAAGTGGGCTAGGGAAGCCCCCCTATAGAGGCAACAAGATGTTCTATGATTATTAGCTATACCATACAATAACCCCTACAGGCAACATGATGATTTATTGATTATAACATAAAATAACCCTTTAGAGGCAGCATGCTGTTTTATAAGTTTTATGATAAAATAACCCTCTACATGCAACATTTTGCTTTACCGTTAAACAATAAACCTTTATATACATAAGCAGCCTATACCATACAATGACCCTGTACAGGCAGCATGATGTTTAATTTGTATTGCCATATTATAACCCCCTACAGGCAAAATGATATACCGCAATCTCTTGCGTATAGGGCACGTCTTATACGCGAATCAGATCATGGATGTGCCTTCTATGCGAGGTACCCTCAATTTGCAATCCAGAATACCCACCCACCACCACTTTGAGTCATGCCTTTGCTTTAATCAAAGAAAAGGTGTAGTTGATACCTATATACCCATGAATGACTGAATGAAGCAGCATGCTATTCTATTATCCATAAAAGTGTTGGGAAACCTATGTACATTCCACTTACATGTAGTTCTCGCCATGAATATGACCTTAGATGTCGAAATGGCGTTAAACATCTATTACTCACTCACTCACTCACTCATTCCACTTACTGACAGTTTTATTAATTATTCTATTAACCTTTTAATGGAGAGAATTATATACAGCATCATACCAACCTCCTGTCATAGTTTGGTACTGCCATCTGGTGTCATGTTCTGAATGCTTAAATGATTCCTAGAGTTCACACCAGACTCCACCACTATACCATTCATAACTTATTGGGAACATATGTAAACTTGGATAACTGGGAAAAAAAGATATTCAAACTATGTTTAGTTTATGTCATGATTTATATTCATTCCTTAATATGCCACAACATTAATAGACTGCTCAAATGTTGAAAAAAAAACAACTGAATATACAATGTTGGAGTTAATTCTACTTCCGTTCACACCTCATTTTTGACATCCTAAAATTCATATGATCAACATTATACAAATTTCTGGAAGGCATTTCACATATAAGGTGCGCCTACTACGTGAACTTGACCTGCCTGAGTTGGAGGTGAGCCTTATACGTGCACTGCGCCTTGTACACGGGAGATTATGGTAATATTGATTATACCAGACAATAACCCCATGTAGGAGAGTGAGCTGTGGGGGAGGGAGCTGAGCTATGGGAAGCTGTGATTTGTCTTATCGAAAACAAAAGCGTTGTATATCACCTCCCTCATATACCAATATGCTGTATAAATACTTGGAGTCAGTGATTACTCAATATGCTTTGTCACTATAGCATCACTTAGTATGATCATTTTGTATAGACTATAGTTCTTTGAACATAGAAGCCACTATACCATAGGGCAAAGCCCTAGCCTTAAACATTTTAGAAATAGCAGCGTGTCTAAAGTCTTTTTCGTTTTGAATCCCAGTATAGAATAAAATCGATAAGACATGTATGGCGCATCTTAAAATATCTGTTTCATAAAGACAATAGAAAACGTTTTCTCTATATATCATGATATATATAACAACATCTTGTAACATACGCTGGTCCCAAACCTAATCAAGCCCCACAATCATCATACATTAAAATCAGTATAAAGAAAAACACTATTAGTTTTTTCTAAATAAAACCTATATCTCACCAACCATATGTTTTTACTGATAGCGTGTGCAGAAAGCTATATTTATAGATAGCAGTGTTGAAGCCTGCTAGCCTGGACTGTAGTAGTAATGGATCCATAAACCATTTCTTATATAAATCGATATCCAGTTTTTAATCTTCCCCTTGGCATTGACAACTGTGAATCTGTTGATTTCAACCTTACTCCATATCGCATAAAAACAATGTAATTATAATTATATATTGCAGAGCCAGCTAGATATATACAGTTTATGTTAGATTCTATTGGATAAAAAGAGACATTAAAACAGTCATTTTAATGTAAGATTATGCTTTTCTTCTTAACCATCAAGAGTATGGCTAATGCCACTACTCGAGGATGTGAATATGTCCATATGTCGTTCTTAATATTGTCCTTGTTAGTGATTTAGAACCTTGGTTTTAGAGAACACTATTACATTTAACCGATATACATCTCGTATATTTACATATCGCAATGATCAAGAGAGATGTAAAGAAAAAAAACTTTTCTTTTTTTCTTTTCTTTTCTTTCTCAAAACAAGCCTTTGAGGCTAAGTTTATAAACAACTAAGGCCACACCAAATAAAAAAATTGGTCTATGGGTTTTCTGTTTTAGAAAAAGAGGCGGGAGGGCGAAATTTTTATATATGTCTGGATTTCGCATAGCCAAAATGTGGAGAGGTCGATTTTTTTTTTTGTGGCAGGGGGTCCCTTTGCTGAAAATGTTCTCCTTTTTTTCCTAAGTGCAGAATAGGTCTATATAATGAAACCGGTGATATCTTTACATATCCAATAAGTGGTCTGCCATTTCTGTACTTTTATTGATCAATCCTGTAAGCACCTTGGAAAAAAATGTGATTTTCCAGAAAATAATGCGGGCGGAATCCATAGCCGTAGACCAATAAATTTTCTTAAAAAATTAAAATTTGTATTTTGGAAAAGAAGGTGCGGGAAATCCAATATTTTAATTTGGTGTGGCCTAAAAGGACTCTTTCCATTCAGATTGGATGGTAACTGGTAGATTCCACTAGACCTCAACTCCTGATGATGATACATTCTGAAGGGAAATGATAAATGTAGATCACAGGGTTGTATTTTGGTAATCTCAGTGAACCACAAAGGGCTAAAACCCCAGCGGCACAGTACTATTTCCGAATGGAGGAACTCTATATTATTGGCCCTCCAGATGGTTTTGAAAGGGTACTTACTATTATAGTAATCAGCCATTACATTGGGAACAGAACTACCATAAAGCCTCACGTATAAGTAACATCAGAGGCTTATTGCAGCATGTAGGATGGTTCTCAAGTCTGGCTATGCGTGATAGGGGAGGGTTTTCCACCCTGCTAGGTATATTAAAGACTTAAATACGTAGGATTCTCCCAAATAACAGTTGGGGTAGACCGGGGTTGCACCTTATAGTGTGTAAGATGCACCTAATATACACAGGGATCTATGGTTTCGGTAGATGGCCTTATTTTGGAGTCAGAAGTGCTAGATACCAGCTGTTGCACTGATACACTTCCAGTACATGTAATATAGAGGCTGGTCAATAAATGCCTAGTGATTAGAAAAAAAATAATAATAAAAAAACACACTTAGAATTGACATTCATGTCTCTCCTTTCAACATTAAAGGCACCAAACTCACATCGCCACCATACTATTTCATTGATCCAAACTCTGCTGATGCTATCTGGAAATATGAATAGAAACACCACATAGGATCGTTTCATTAGATGTAGATATTGTGTCTGAATGGCACAGTATGTCCTTCTATCCCACCCTTGTATGTGTCTGAAGGGGGCTATGGCTGCAATAAAAAGAGCAGAGAGGCTAGGAGTGATCACAAGTCTTAGAGTCTACTTGTGGCAAAGTTTCCATCTCTGCCACCCTAGGTGCCGCTTAACCCTTTGAGGGCCGCTGATGATGGAGTGCATCATGCCCATTGGTTGTCATGATGCACCAATGAAGTGCTGACGAGACTGCTCGCCAGCACTTCATTGGAGCATCATGCTGACCCTACGGGATTGATACATGTACTCCCAGAAGGTCGGCATGATGCTCCTATGAAGTGCTGGAGAGCAGTCTCGCCAGCACTTCATTGGTGCATCATGACGACCAATGAGCATGATGCACTCCTGCATCAGCCACCTTTAAAGGTTTAAGCCTTAAGGTGAGGCAATGCTCAAACATAGGATGTCAATAAAACATGCTGATGCTGCACTTTGTGCCTCCAATGCTGTGTTTAGGGAAGTGCGATGGAATTTGAGATTATCCCATTGACAGTTTCTCCTGTCCATATTCGGATCCATATGGGGATCAATATGGGGGACGTAATGCTTCTGTTGAGAGGGACTTGATGCTGGGATATATGAGTACCCCATATTAGGATAAAAAAAAAAAGAAAAAGAGAGAGAATCGATAGTATAAAAGCAAGACTTGGTTGCTTACCTCAAATTATGTATCTATAAGATTGTAGAATGCTATAAAATAATAGACCTGGAGCAGAACCCATTAGGATTTAAGATGGGATCATGCCGCTTTGGGTTTACACAGGCTGTCTCTTTCAGTTTGAGATAGTTTGTATCGTAGATTTAATAAGCAACTTCAACATAACATTTCTGTATAACATATCATCAAATTATTTTACATACAGCTGAAAAAAAATTAAGGAAAAAAAAACATCACTTATTTATCCATTGGCCAGCTTCAAGGCACCAAGTTGATTTCTAATTTGGTTGGCATACCATGGCCATGGTTACCAGAGTTGTAAATGAATCAATACATGTACTTGGATGGAAACCATGACTCAGCAGTCAACACATATAGGGCACACCCACCCTGAGAGTGCTACCCCAGGAGTGCACCATAGATAGCAAATAGTTGAATGGAATCACAATTTACCATAATCTCCCGCGTATAAGACTCAGTGCACGGTATAGGACACACCTAGAGTTTTGGATTATGCCCAAAAAGATGAAAAATTCATAACTTTTCTAATACTGAATGGATTTTCAAAATTCAAATCCCCCCTATGTCATATTATGACTTAGAGGGAATGTAATATATCAGATTAAAGCTCTTGGTGCCCTCCTTACGGATCCAGGGAGAACTAAAACCTCACATATAAGAAGCGTCTTATACGCGGGAGATTACAGTAACTAAGTGTGGAAAGATGACTGTGATCCATTAGGTGATTCATTAAGCAGTGTTTGTTTTAGGGTAGGGTTCATGAGGAAATGGGACATGCATGGGAATATGTACATGGTTTAGTGGGTAAGACTCGGCTCAGTATTACATAGATATGTAGGTCGATATGGTCTAGTAAGCCTTGATCACATTGGGAGTCGGTGAGTAATAGAGGTTTAACGCCATTTTGACAGCTAAGTTCATATTCATGGGGGAGAACTACACTACACAATTTCACAGAGAAATGTGTCAGTGCCTGCACATATGTGCACCACACGCACTCGAGGGGATAGGAAAAAGAAGAAATAGACCCTTTGAAGTGGGCTAGGGAAGCCCAATCACACTGGGAAGTAGGAGAATAAGGATGATCCACCCCACCTTCAATGTGGTCTTTGATATGGCTATAACCACCAGACCTCCATCAGTATAATATACGAAAAGTTTTTCCCTCGCTGGCCATTCAGTCCTGCAGATTTCATCATTCAGCAGGTCCAGATTGTTTTTGGCAGGACCGAATATTATTGTTAGGAAAAAAAATAATGAAAAACTAATCATTTAACCTTTTAAACCTTAACAAATATTAATGGCCCAAGGCCCCAAGACTACAGCCAGACATTCGGTCCTGCATTTCTGACGACCTGGCAGCAATTTTGCCGGCAAAAGCCAGTGTCTCGCGAGTTCACAACATGCAGGTCACTCCAACAACACACGCTATAAGGCGATCAGCCATGGTTGGATAACCCTCAAACCCTTTTAGTGCTCAGTTGTATTTGGTCAGAAGCACTATGCCAACCCTACAGGGTTGATACCTTGGCGAATGATCGGTATGATGCCTGAATGTAGCCCTTGCTAAAGGTACCTCTTGTCAGGGCTACATTGAATAAGTAGCGTTTAATCAATCTTTAACCCCCAACTCGTTGGGTTTGTTCCCCAATAACGCGCTTGGGGTTATTGGGGAACAAACCCAACTTGTTTGGGGTTAAAGATTGATTAAAGCATTTATCTAACAGATTCCTCCATTTTGTATTAATTTCTTACCATATAACCTCAGAATAAATGCAGGAGAAGAGATTTTCTACTGTGTACTCGTAGAAATTGATTCCTCGCTTCGCCATGTTGACATGGTAGAACTAGACCGGGAGGTATTAAAACATCAGGTATGTCAGACAACTTATTCAAATCCTTCATATACATTGGCTTCTAGTACTGTTCAGCATGGTGTAGTGGATAGTGAGTCTGTCTGTTGCCACAGCGGCCGGGGTACGATTCCCCATAGAACCCTGAACGGTTTTAACTGGAAATGTATGTCGAGGTTGACTTTGTATACTTCTCCAATTTATTAACATGTCCAGGTTGAAACCAGCAGCTTCTTGGATAAGAATTAAGTGTCTCAGAGTGTGGTTAAACCCTGATAACGAACGGGGGTTATGGCCAAAAAGGCATTGTAGAGGCCAGAATCGTGAGATAAATGGGTATAATGCATTCAAGTACAGTCCGTACTGTGCAGGCTTTAAAAATTGCTGCCCCAAACTTAATAGACCAGACATTTTTTGTTCATGTTACTTCCTAGATATAATGCAGATGTGTACGTGAATGGATTGAAATGAGTGTTATTCCTAACGTAAGCCTGTATGATGTCCTATCCCTTCTCTCCTCAATGATATAGTGTCTCTCCTCAATGCAATTGGTAGCGTTGGTATACAGGAGGTTTTACTGTAAAGGTTATATATGTTTGGTTGATATATCTTGGCATGTTAGCCATTCAATTGATGTATATTATTCATACGTTAGAATACAGTGTTACAAACTTCCACCGACCTCGTATACATCATAGATCATTTTGAACACTAAGAGCATGTCCAATGGTGAAAGGCCATATTTATCCATAATTAGAGAGAGCCGTTTATCCTTTGATAGATCGACTTAGTTCCAGAGGATCAATTTTGTACAGCCCTCTTTAGATACATACCTAGTTGAACAGACCTACCGGGTTACGCTGGTCATCTGCGGTCTGTATAACTACCGCAGGCATAGGGCTCCACGCCCCATCTCCCTCTCCCCTCACTTGCTGTTGTGTCAAGGTCAGGTCACAGAAATCTATGGTTGATATATCAAACAGATCCTTATCTTAATTCCTTAATTAGGAGTAATTAATGGATGTTTATTTTGCACTCTGTCTGTCTTAGTCTTATTTCACACTCTCCATGACCTATTCAGATAACCCACCAGTGATAACATCTGCTGGGAGAGTGTGCTCACTCATGCACATCCAACAGTTTCCAACTAGTTGGCCCATATGTTGTGGGAGAGAAGCGGGAGCAGAATTCAGGGGTAGGTTTCCAGCCTACTATCGGGTATTTGTGGAGAGAAGTTCACTCATAGTAACCTAGGTGGCAGCACCAAATATAGCCACACCCCTGTGCCGTAGTCCAGATTCACAAATACATGTAGCTAGTGGCCATGATACGGGAATAAAAGATATAGAGTAGCGATTCTACAAGTACTATGATGTAGTGTGTGATTTCTTGTCATGATACAGAATACAGCCCTGGTGAGGACATGGGCATTAATCCTTTGATATACTTTGCTGCCATGGTTACCATGATTTCCCCACATATAAAGCTCACCCTACGTACAAAACCCACCCCCACCCCCAGTTACGACCATCCTATAAGGTGCACCTGTTTTGAATTGTTGGTCGTTTTGGTACTGCTCTAGAGTTTGATATCGTTGCCTATACCGACTTAGCTGGTTTAATTATCAGCCGATGATTTATTCACTGCGGTCCTCTCGGCAGTGTAGCCTTGACAGCGCGTACCAGCACATTACTGGTGCATCATTACGACCAAGGAACATGAACCTACAGAGGCATAGGAAGTACTTTTTATTTGGAGAGGGGGGGGCAGAGGTCACCGTTCGGGGGGGGGGGGGGCTTGCTACACTTTTATACATGCTTATACAGGGGACCTTCCCATTATTTCTTTTCTACGCTCATGTAAAACCTTTTTTTTTCTACGCCCCTGTAAAACTTAGAATCACCATTCAGCCCCTTGAGTGGTTAACATTGACTCATGTCGTTATAACAGAACTTCAGAAGGGCGTACAAAGGGCATCTCTACCTTTTATCTCCACCTGCATCTATAACTGAGATAATTATATTAACGTGTTTTCTTACGTTCCTCTTACAGGTGAGTTCCCTTGCCGTAATGATGCTAACCGTCTGTAACTGGTAGGTAGGTATATGTTAACCTTGCCATAATGATGCTAACCGTCTGTAACTGGTAGGTAGGTATATGTTAACCTTGCCGTAATGATGCTAACCATCTGTAACTGGTAGGTAGGTATATGTTAACCTTGCCGTAATGATGCTAACCGTCTGTAACTGGTAGGTAGGTATATGTTAACCTTGCCGTAATGATGCTAACCGTCTGTAACTGGTAGGTAGGTATATGTTAACCTTGCCGTAATGATGCTAACTGTCAGAAATTGATCTTCGGCATTTAACGACCATGGAGGACAGGATAATGCCTCAATTGTGTTTGCTTCCGTAAAATACTTATGTAGATCTGATGTGTTTGCTCCCGTAAAATACTTATGTAGAACCGGTGTAGAGGCTAATATATGAAAAGCACTGGCGAGTTACCCACACTGGCGAGTTACCCACCAGGGCTTCACCCATGCTTCGTGTCGATTACAATGGAATAGATGACTGAGGCAATATGCAGAGATGGTTACCAACTATGTCCCCCCTCTTATACCCGGTATTTATTGTTTGCCAGGGATAATGATGCATGTACAGGATAAACCCCGAGTGTGTGCCTGTAAGCAGTATATTACCAATAGGGTCTGTCATACAGCTCCTATTGTTACTATACGGGACTAGCGCATTGCTAGTGTTAAGAAAATCAGCCAGGTCGCTCAAGCAGTCGGGGGCTTACCCTACAATAAACCTCTTTGTATAGTTTACTTTGATGGTCTCATAGTCATGTACTATCTGTAGATATTCTGTAAAATTTATATCTATGGATAGCATTGCGCGTATAGGACGCACCCCCTTCTTGGGAGAAGCATTTTCGCGTATAAGACGCACCTCTTAGGTACCAATTTTGTAAATTCAGTACATTTCTATAGTAAAATTACCCCTGGTATAAGAAGCACCCCCAATTTCAGTACATCCTATAAGACCCCTCAGCATTTTGTTTGGCGTAGAGGACGCGTCTCATATGCGGGAGATTACGGTACATAAGCATATTATAAATCTAATACTTTAAATAGAAGAGAAATGCAACTTTAAGATTTAAATAAGAGACAACATGTCACCCACATTGAGTAAACCCAGGCCATTGTCTCATTATCAAGCTAATCCTCTCCCCTCACACCTGAAACAATAGGGAGGTACTTGGGGTGATTAAGATAGGGGCAGAGTGCAGCTTATCTCCCCTATCAGTGTTATCAGTGACCATTGTTTTGTGGTGGATGAGGGTGAAGATAAGAGATTACCCAGAATTCCCTGACAGAATCCAAGATGGCGTCGGAGGCTAAAAACAAAGAAGCTGACCTCCATGGAGGGATAGCTATGTGCAGAGATGCCACTTTTCCTAACCAGTATATGGTCCAACGCCAGGCACTGATAAAGCTCATCGATCGGCCCTCCGCCAGCAGCTGAGATAAGGAAAGATAACAGTCCTGTGACACCCGCATTGGGGCTCCCTACTAGTGGTCAAGGGTTTTCTCAGCTTTCTTTATTTTCAATACAAATGTACATCCATCTTTGAACTGGTGCTCATTCCATGTTAAGTCTATCTTTTGAGGGTCATTTTTGAAGGCACAGCACCCCATTTTGTGCCATACAGGACAAAATATGGTACTTGACTTTACAGGTCTAAAAGGGGCCTAATAATAAAGATAGCTAGATGGGTTACATTACCATCACATCCGTCTATATGTCAGCTTTAATTTGGTACCACTCCTGTTTTTGTGAGTGATATATTTATTCTTTTAGAATGATTTACTTGAGAAAAACTATGATATTCATTGAGTATAATTTTATCTTCGGAAATGAACGTTGGGAAATGAAAATTTAATGAAAAAGCTGGAATAAAGTTGTCTAAATGACTCACTTTGATCTCCAATAATTTTTTTCAGGGTAAATATAACTCAAGCAAAGTTGTATGACAATTATTTGATTAAATAAATGATAGTATCTGCCTTTAATTAACTGTTCGGAAATGAAACCCTAAACAAGAAATGCGGTTGTGACCGCGTAAAAAAATGCCACCCACCATTAATGTCGGTATACAGTAATTTTGTATTGTGAGACCTCATCACATGGGGCAAATGCAATCATCATAGCGCACTCCCGTACCGCTTCGCGGTACCGCCGCTATGCTGTGTGGGAGGCGCTAAAAAATTTGTTTTTTTCACACCTTTGTAGAGTCATAATTTTTTTATACTATATGCCTTGCCTAAATGCCATAGGCCATAAGATAGTATTCCCCTTATATATTTATTCCATCTAAACCCAATTAACTATTAGTATTCAGCTCATATCTTCAAAGCATCTTATAATTAATTGTTCGGAAATGAACTGAAACCTGAGGACATTAGAAATAAATTCATAGAAAATTGTCTCTTTATCCCAGGATCAATATATAAAATCGATCAAAAGATTGAGATGATACCAATTTCATTTATCAAAGCATGTGGGACATTTGAGTTGAGGACAGGCACTTTTGACTGTTTGTCCATCATTCAACATCCGTGCTTCAGGAAAAATAAAAGATGAAGTCATCTTAATGCTCATGAAAAAGATCTCTGAGACTTCAGGATCGATTAAAGACCATTCACATATTTTTATATACATTACATTACAAGATCTGAACAAATTGCATCTGAGGACATGGAAAGATAGACTTAAGCTGGAATGTGCCTTCAACCCACCCGGTATGTAGAACATGCCCCGCATACCAGCCTGCTCCATATACATGTACATCTGACAAAACCAACCCATCAAGGGGGGGGGGCAGGGGAAGATACCGTAATCTCCCGGGTATAAGGCGCAGCCCGAGTATAAGGCGCACCTAGAGTTTTGGAAAATTCTCAAAAAAATGAAAAATTCATAACTTTGGTTCCACTAAATGAATTATCAAAATTCAAAAACCTATGGGTAGCTTGGGCTACCTTTGGCCCTCCTGGGCCCCATTTTGTCCTATTATGACCAAGGAGGCATGTAAGATATCAAAAGAAAGGTCTTGGTGTCCTCCTTGTGGATCCAATGAGAACTAAAACCCCCCGTATAAGACGCGCCTTATACGCGGGAGATTACGGTATCCTGACACAGGCCGCCCTCACTCTAAAGTCAGCCACTCCTACAGATGTCCAGCCGTTTTTAAGAATGTTAATAAAACGTTTTACTGTGCACTCTAAAATCTTTTTATTGACTTTCTATGAAAACGTTTTTATTTCTAGGTTAAATGTATATAATTTTAATGTTAAACCATAACAAATGAACATGCATCATTATACCATGCTAACCAGTGCCTGGTCGTTAGTCAGCTTAGTTAATGAAAAACAAGGACTTATTTATTCAATAAGTGGGAATATCATAGCCCAGGTTTAGAGCCCCACTTCACCCACCTGGTGTGAGTGGTCATGGTGGTGGTTAACAGACCGTGACCTCCCCGTCGGGGACGGTGGCAGTGTCGTTAGGAGCAGCACTGTAACTTTTTAGGAATTCCGAATTTTTGAATTTATTTCCCGTAGGCATTTCCTATGGGGAGCCCAGAAAATAAGGGTGATTTCCGAATTTTTATTGATCAGTGAGTGGCATCCCTGTATGTGCCCTATACTACCTACACACAAACTCAAAGGGGTTATCTGTACTTATGCCACTAGTGTGCTGTATGTGACATATAAAAGGTGTGAAACCCTTTGTTCTATCTGTCCACTGTGGTATAAATGTAATTATCAGGTAAAAACTACTTTTATGTAATATTTTATTACTCAAGTCGGTATTTTTTTTTTTTTTT
The DNA here is from genome assembly GCA_949317995.1 of Acholoe squamosa. NCBI lineage: Eukaryota > Metazoa > Annelida > Polychaeta > Phyllodocida > Polynoidae > Acholoe > Acholoe squamosa. Next base: position 59,783,392 of record OX439043.1, read on the forward strand.
TATAAAGGAGTATGTTAATTTAGTACAGTGGGTGAAGATACATTCCTTGGTTAAGCAGACTAGAGTGTGCTTTGAAACATAACTCATAATCCAACAAACAAAACAATATCATATAAGAAAAGAAAACCCACACACGACTGCATGTGAGGGCAGTCATATTCTCAGGTATCACAAATGTACTGGCAGTTTGGACGGAATTCACCAGGGGGCACTGTCGTGTCGTCAAAATGTGGATATCCCTTTAGATGGTGTACTTCGCTCCAGGTGGCAACGTGTGTTAACCATGTACATAACAGATTCAAAGAGGTACCACTATAGGGGCGTGGCTGCTTGAGGAATATAATGTAGATTGAAGCAACTTAAATGTACAGGTCTATAATATTCTATTACACATTTGAATATGACATTAATGCACATTTTATTATTTTTTCTTGAGTACATTGAATCATAAAGTTCAGTAACATAGTACTCTGTGAATAAGACACACATTATGCATGCTGTATACTGGTGCATTTAAACCTACCAGTATATCTTCTTTTGAAGGGTCTGCCTTCATATTTAGCCCCAAGCTTATTATGTCATTGACTCTAGTCAATATATATATATATATATATATATATATATATATATATATATATATATATATATATATATATATATATATATATGACAGCCTGTTGTCTGTATAGTGATTACAATGACCAAACTCAAGTGTTTATCTACCACATATATAAGAGTATGGTAACTGGACCCCGATTCTGCTACAATAGAACATAGAGGAAAATTACATACTGACATTTACACGAATATGTTGTGTGCACCACAAACTTTACAAAGAGAGAATGTACACATAATCCATTCAAGGCACACCATAACTTGTGCTAATAGACCAGGTAGGTAACCTGTGCTGGGCATGCGCATTGTATTCCTGACAGGGACTTATAGTCAGTATTGACATAGTTGGAGACTTCATATAAATTTTGAAGGTTATTTTTATGTATCTTATGTTTATATTTTTATGTACGGATTTGGGCATGTGGTTCATAAAATGTAAAACACTTCTTTTTTTTTTTGCAATTTCACTGTAAATTCTGAGAACATTGTTTACTGATATAAGATTGCCTACTTGCCTATGACATATTATAGTTATGGTAAGACGTGACCAGGTGCCTCACGCCTTTGTCCAAACAAACAGATTAGTCTTTCAGCCTCCGCCAGCATTTAACCCCTTAAGGAACACCTTAACCCTTTAAGGGCCAATAATGCATAATGCCCATTTGTTATCTGTGTATAATTATAGGGTCGTCACAGTGTATTAATGCAGCATGCAGCCATGCTGTAATGACTTAGCCCACAGACAATGACAAAGGACATAGAACATAAACGTCAATGACACCACCATAGGCCTAAGGCCTAGACTTAATCTTCATAATTGTGTTTGCCAATCTTGTAGCATATGTGTATCATTATATCTGTACAATTATCTCAGCAGATTCCTAAGTGCAATGATACCGATAAGATGCAGTTACACCTTTTTAGCATCTCATAGATACGGTCATCCATAGATGCGGTCACTGCTGTGTATACATACCTGTCTAGCTGTATGGACAAGCATACCCGTCCAAACTGTGAAAGAGAGACTAAATGTCCAATCAAACCTGAGTAAGTCTTGTGAAATACTGCAACGTAAAACTAATGAATCAACCAACCAACCAAAAAACACCATTTTAGCATTAGATTTCTATAAGAGGAAACCTCAATAGGATAGGAGATGGAAGTACAGGTGTCTATAGTATAGAATTCCCTTCTTAACTGTCATATTGCAAATTTTATTGCTAATTGGTGGCTATAATGATATAATCTTTCTGAATAATATACAATGTAGATAGCGATGTCTTAGCACTGGATTGCGTATATAATGAATGGAATAATTTCTGGTTTATATGCCAGTTGTGAAAAAATTGCAAAAATAAGAAATACCGTAATCTCCCGCGTATAAGGCGCGTCTTATACGCGAATCAGATCGTGACTGGGTCTTATACGCGGTAAAGTAATTGCCTTGAGTTGGGGGTGCACCTTATACGCGGGGTACCTCCACTTTCCAAACCAGATTGATGATGATGATTGAATTTTTATCTCACCTCGTGCCTTCCTTACGGCCGACACTCAAGGGCGAGAGGTCCTGCGGGTTGTATCCACACCGAAGTGAGATTACCCCTGTGGCATTGTTGCCCGGACCCTACTCTAATGGGGAGGGGGGATGATGGGGACCGAATCTATACAGTTATTCCAGGAATCATTTAAGGATATACGACTTTACACCCCACCAAGTAATAAATAAAATCATGGTGGCCTCTTAATGCTTGCTGTGATGGCCTAGGACTTTAATAACACCAGGTGGCAGCACAATCTGGGGCAGCAGTATTGCCAATAATGCTGCATGTATTCTCTTGATTAAAAGGTCCATAATATAATTAATAAAGCTGTCTGTGAGTGTGGTGTACATATTTTTACAACCACTTTTATAGTGAGCAGAATGGAATGCTTCATTCGGCAATTCAGGGGTATATAGAGCACCATGGTATCAACTACACCTTTTCTTTGGTTAAAGAAAATACATGACCAGTTGGGGTACTGATGAAAATTAAACTGTTTGGATATGGTTTTGGACTCCTCTGGTTGTGCCTTGTACGCGGACCAGCCTCCCTTAGTTGGGGGTGCGCCTTATACGCGTGTTCTTCCAAAAAGCTATTCAGAAGCAGTAGGTGCGCCTTCTACCTGAACCATCCTTCTCTGAGTTGTGGTTGTGCCTTCTACGCGGGCTGCACCTTTTACGCGGGAGATTACGGTAGATCAAAAGATAGTAGTTTACATTTTACCGAAATGACACAGGATAAATTGGCCTGTCATTACCTCAGCTTTCTAATGGCGTAAAGATATTTCAAATACATTCCAATTTTGTAAGTTGATATGGCCTGCGTAAGAGATCTAAATGGTTGTGTAAGATGTCAAGATGTCAAACAAAGTGGCAATACTGGCAGTTTATGAAATAACCTCCAGCTCGTGTATTAGCCTGTTAGGTAGGTAAATCAGATCCGTGGTGTATAATTTCCGAGATGGAAGTCCTCAAGGGTTTACCCTCCTTTCAGGACTTTTCATATTCAAAACATCTATAACCGTATTCGACCTAATAAGTGCCCTCCCCCTAATAAGCGCCCCCCCCCTTTTTTTGGAGCCTTTTGTAGACTACAAAAAGGCATATTTTTTTTTATTTATTTATTTTTTTACAATTTTGGAGGCAGTTAAACTCTTAAACTACCATAAAAATCATTTTTAAGCACCCTGGGCGCTTATTAGGTCGAATATGGCAGGTACATTCTTACACAAACCCTACTTAAGGAGTTCTAAGTGATCCTTTCGGAGATTTTGCACGGTCATCCTTGTAACTCAGGAGCATAGCTTTGTGCAGTTGACAATTGGGAAGTAGACAAAAAGTTTCCTTTTGGTAGGCGAGATTTGTTATTGGGAACACTATGAGAGTGAAGTTAGTTCTCCTGTCACCAACCAGGGGGCGTGGTAGTGGTAAAAAGAAAGTCGTCTGCTTCTAGTATCCAAACCTTCAGGAAACGCCCATATTTGGAAATGGGGTTAAAAGGCGGTAATTAGTGGATAAAATTTCCTACAGTTCACGTTTGATCGAGGACTGTTGGGCTTGGCTATATATAGCTTTCTCCGTTGTAAAGAGCATCAAGGGAGGGTTTCCTGTTTCTTCAAATATGGCAAGGAAGACTCAAAGTTAAACACGAACAAGAACTGTTACATTATATGTTCCTTTCCCTTTATAACTAGGAACTGTCGAGTACATTTAAACTTCAGACTTAAAAAAGAAATTACTGGCATACAAGTTTGGAATATGAAAAAGACAAGTTATTTTAAAAGAATCAAGGTTTTAACCATGCTTATCAGCAATGCAGGCATCATAAAGTAACACATAAACACTTCTTTTTAACAGTAACAAAAAAAGCGAGAGAAAAACAACTCTTCAAGGTCAAGTGCTGGAAAAGGACCATCTATCATGCACTCAGCATATGACTTGGTGAAAATATCTGTCTATGTGTTAACTGTTAGCTACAGGCGGAAATGTAGATATCGATAGTGAAAGTTGTTCTATATATGCATCCAGGCATTAAGCGCACTCAATATTAAATAAGGTTTGTCGTTAACAAGTACCGTAATCTCCCGCGTAGAAGACGCGCTGCGCGTATAAGACGCACCCCAAACTCAGCACATGCATTTTCGCGTATAAGACGCACATTTTAATGCTCAATTTTGTAAATCCAGTACTGTTCTATAGTAAAATTACCCCTCGTATAAGACGCACACCCAACTTTAGAAAATCCTATAAGACGCACCAGCATTTTGTTTGGCCTAGAGGACGCGTCTTATACGCGGGAGTTTATGGTACGTAATCTCCTGCGTATAAGGTGCGTCTTATATGCGAATCAGGTTGTGGGTGGGTCTTTTACGTGGGAGGGAGTCTGCCTTGAGTTTGGGGTGCGTCTTGTATGTGGGGTACCTTCAGTACATAAATTTATTATGATGCAGATCATATAATTTTCAGAATGCCACAAATGAGGTGTGAACACAAGTAGATCTTAACTCTACCATTGTATCATCAGTTTTCTTGTTTCTTTTCCACCATTTGAACATTTCATAAATGTTGTGGCATGTTAGGGAATGAATTTAGATCATCACATTATTGGCGCGGCGACTCCAAGTCCTACTAGTGATACTTGTAGACTAGTCAATGGTTCAGTGTCGCCACAGGGTTAGGCATAGGGGACCCCTGATTTCAATTTTCATTCACTTCTCTTCTCCTATGGACTATTTCACCACTGTATTGAGTCATTGTTATCTGCATATGTATGTACTATCAGTAGATTTCTTGCATTTCTGATTTGTGTTTTAGTTTAAGTGTTATGATTAGATTAGACATTTTAGCTCTTGGAGCCCTATGGAAGATTAGCATTAGGCGAAATTAAGATTCACAAATACATCTCTGTACACTTTATTTAAGAATTATTTGGTCTGAAACTGTTATTGGAAGAGGCTCTAGCCTATTCCATTGCATTCACATTGGAGGTAGATTGCATACAAAATTGGACAGTCCAACTACCATTGAGTCGACCTGTGCTATTGTGAAATACCTTATTTGATTTCTGTAGAGGAATCTAGGTAAATCAATTAGTACATGCTGATGGTGGTCAAGTTATGTCAGTTTACCCAGTCTTTGCTGTGGATTGCCTGCACGCAATGCTCCCTACAGTAAGATGTATGTTTGCAGAAAGCTGTGTCCCGCAGCTCAGGTGACACAGTGCATTGGTCAAAACATTGCCAGCACTTCATAAGTGCATTATGACCAGTGGACATGATGCATAAACTTACACTGTCTAGCTTCTCTCCACCACCACCCTTCCTACACTGTAAAAAATGTGTGTTGAATTTACACTGTCTAGCTTCTCTCCACCACCACGATGCCCCTCCCTACACTGTAAAAAATGAGTGTTAAACTTACACTGTCTAGAGACCAAGCTGTGGTTTTACCTATAGGCAAGAATAGTATTGAAGCTTCTTGCTATAGGTGAGATACTACCGGGTAGAGCCATGGAGCTAGCTGCGCTGGTATTGAAGCTATAACAACCCCAACAGTGTCGAGTTGGTCACAACTCCCTCCCTCCCAAACTTGTTACCCCCTCCCCTCTGTAGACTGCATGCTGAAAGTTTAGCATTGAATTTTCCATAGAGATTTATAGAGATCTTAAACAATGAATATCTTCTTCAAATACTGATAATATTACCCAAATAATACCGTAACCCCCTGAGATGAACACTGAACTAAATAATAAAATGTCACATGTGAAGGACTCAGTCCTAAGAGAAGAGGCTTCAATGTCAAATGCTAAATGTCAATTGACAAGTGGTCAGTGATTGTGTGGAACTACTGACATATTTTGACTATCTGCTGACAAATAGCGACTAGGTACTGATATATTTTGACTAACATGCTGACAAATAGTGACTAAATACTGACATATTTTGACTAATTGCTGACAAATGGTGAGTAGGTACTGACATATAGTGCTAATGTGAGTGAATACCAAAAGATGGAGCAGGTTAGGTCGAAGACCTGAGTTATTGATACAATTTCCAAGCAAGTTCATATGTTAACCAAATTGACAGATGTAGAGTGTGCAGAGATATCATCTGAAAAAAAAAGAAGTGCAAAGTTTCGTGCATCCCCCTCTAACATTAGGTTGGGAAGACAGCCAACTATCCCCAAGTGTTTATGTGTCCTCCTGTTCACCAAGGGTAGGGGTGATGTAATGTAGGACCGTCCTGGTTCAGAATGGTCTGAGAGCAGTTATTCGTAGGCCTGTTGAGATAATATTTTAATATTATTGGGGGGGGGGGGGGGTCTTAGGCTCTGGCGGAGACCGGCCCATTACAATATCACCTCTAACGCCACTCTGATGAGGCATCTTGGATATTTCTTCAAAATCAATCCCATGCTTTTATTACGTTTCAGCAAATTATATACAGTGTATATGAGATATCAAGTTTTAACTTTGAAAACTATACTGACAACCAAATGATGACGTGTGCGAGGTTGTATACCCAATTCATGAGGCATGAAGATTTAGCATGTCTTAGCATACCATTGCAAATCCCTGTTCCCTGTGCCCGTGGCCCAGGAAAAATCCACAGGGGGGGGGGGGGTCCTGTCGGCCTAAATAGAAAATGCTGAGAATTCCAGTTTGAATTTTGAAAAAAACCCTAAATATTCACTTTCCATCTATTCACAATTCATTTCCAAAGATTGAAATCTTTGAAAATGCAGGAAATTTGTGAAGATTTGACAAAGTTTCTCTGTTTATGTGGGGCACAATTATTCTCGCCAGGGTACAACATTTTTCAGCACTTGTGCCCGTTCCCCTGGGAACACCTTCTCTGACTTGATTTATCGAGTTCTGTACATTGGTGTAAGTCCTTCCCTCGACCGTACTTGACGCATGTATATGGCACTGATTTTATGAATTAGAAAGGAACTGGTGGGTTCCCTATAGTGCATCTAGTACAGAAGGTAATGGAATGACTAGATTTCTGGCAATCACAACAATCTTAAAGTTGTGGACATATGCCATATGGGGGGGGGGGGGTTGGGCGTCGGGTGAAAGAAAAAGAAAACAGCTCAATCAAAATGGTGACAAGTTTAGAGTTTGGAGCCAGCCTAAAAAGGAAGAAGCTTGAATTTGGAAAAGCCTTTTTGGGACTTTAAAATATCAGGCGGACGTCGCCGACAACAAGTTGGTCTGTACTACTTCTCACATTCTGGGATAAATCTCTCTTCTGGATTAAGAACATTCTCATTTGCAGATTTTTAAATGGCGATTCAGTCATCCAAGTAATGTCAAAAAATTAGGTAAATATTAATCATCATATCCTTACCTTCTCCTAAGGATGTAAATGAACATATTGAAACCGAAACTGGTGCTTTCAGGCATCACTGCATTGATTCCATACCATTGGTAACCTCTGGCCTCCCTTCTTTAAACTATGGTCACACCTTAGAACAAAAGAATCTTACCCTGAATATATCACGTAACCTGGTGTATAGAAATCCTTCTCAAATACACTAGGTGTGATAAACTTGGACCATATAACGCCGGGTATATCTTCATGTAACCTGCTAAACCCCATTGTCTATCTACTATATAAACTTGTAAATCTTTTCTGATCCTCATGTATCCACTAGACTTATACCCTAGTCTGCCCTTGTATGTATCCTCATATGGATAAACCTATGGCAGTGTAACCCCAATGCTTTAGACTCATTGGTCTTCAGAACATGCATTACTGCTCAGCAATTTGGGAAATAGCTATTTTCTGCTTTAAATGTGAAGACACAGGTGAGGCTAGGAGTAGGAATAGTTTATTCCTGGTCGGGAATGGCTTTGGCTGTTCAGGGTATGTATATTTATAGGCCGGCCTATCTATCTTAAGCTACAATCTGTCCCTCAACCCCAACCACTTCAAAACAGAATAATCTGAAATGAGAAATACTCATTCTACTCCTGAAGAAAGGCCCTGCGAGCTGCCAGCCTATTTGTGTGTGCTTTTGATTCACTTTAAATAAAGATTGGAGAAAATTCGCAACCCCTCTCAAATCAGAAGTCATACCAACAAAAATCCTGGCGCGAAAATAGCTCCTGGGCCTGTGGAAGAGGTCTAAGGCTTGTTAAATCAGGAGTTGTGTGGTGCCTGAAGCTTTCTGTTAAACATACGTGCTTAACAGCTTGGCCTTTTGTAGTCTCCCTTATTGTCTAAACGGCACAACATCCCAACACGTATGTGTTTGATATACCGGTAACTATACCATACAGCCCACAACGTGTTTTATGTTTGATCCATTATATATAGCTGTGCCTTTTCGATATGAAGCTAACTTGTGACAAGTATAAAATGTCATATTTTCAACTAAATATAACCAATTGTTCTACGAATGAACTCAATTCTTTTAAAGGTGAATTTTCTTGAATCTCACAATTGAGTGGAAACCATGCAGATGTGAAATGTTCCTGTTGCATGACAAGTTTTACCACATTTAAACCTAACCTTTTCGGAATTTCTGAGTGATTCCCGTTCAATCTTTGTAAAATTAATCAAATTCCGAACTTTTGGAGACATCTCTGGGTATATCAACAGTCTGTCCCTTTCTAATAGCTCTGGCAGATCCATAATTTAGAAAAGGAGGGTGCACCTTGTAGAAGCAGCAAAAGTTTGGGGGTGTACCTTGTAGAAGCAGCAAAAGTTTGGGGGTGCACCTTGTAGAAGCAGCAACAGTTTGGGGGTGCACCTTGTAGAAGCAGCAAAAGTTTGGGGGTGCACCTTGTAGAAGCAGCAACAGTTTGGGGTGCACCTTGTAGAAGCAGCAAAAGTTTGTAGGTGCACCTTGTAGAATTTGGTGTGCGCATGTCAAGGCGAGATGCACCTTACATGATGATCGTGATCTAAGGTTAAGTGTTATATGCTGGGTGTGCCTTAAATGAGGAGTATTGAAAGAGTTAAAACCTTTTATGTGTGCCACTTGTGGGGGTATAAGAAAATATATATATATATATATATATATATATGCCAACATAATATACTAGTAGTAGGCACTTACATTTCTCTGCGCCGCTCTCACGTAGGTCCCGATTTTTGTTCTGCACTCTCTTAGAGCCTCCTGGCATCCTTTATCACTCTGAGGGCCCTCCTGTCCTTGATATTTGGGCCAGAGGGGTGGTTGGGGTCTTATTTTCCCCACAAGAGAATGGTGGTCAATCTGAGTATAATGACACTTGAGGAGAGATATAAATAAAATGTACACGTGTTGTTGGTATTAACAGACATGTTACAGGACATAATGAAATAATGTGATTTGGAGAAATTTGGAAACTTGTAGGTACTGGATATTATGTTGTAAACTGACCCTGCAAATGGCTTAAGTGTAGTTCAATGAGGAGCATTGCCTAAGGAGACGTGAAATACTCATGTATTTCTCTGCCCAATGCATATATGAGTGGGCCTCTGCTAGGGTAAACAATGACTTCACTGCCTGCCTGTGCAGTAGGCTGTGATCACAGTGGTGAATAATGTGATTTGGAGAAATTTGGAACTTGTAGGTTCATCTGTGGATTTCTCTGGATCTATGCAAGATAGGAAGATGATTTAAAGAGATCTTAAAGGTTATCAAATAAATCTACCGGTATGTGGTCAAGTTAATTCTAAAAATTTCGAAACATTTTATGTAAGTGCCTAATACTAGTACTATATATAGTATGCGACAACTCTGTAATTACCTACCCCTTTAGTCTCCAAGAAACCTTTCCCGGTCTTACAAAATTGAAAACCTCTAAGATCGAATGTTGTACTGGGTGAAAAAGTTGTCAAGAAGACTGAAGTTCAAGTGAATTAAGCTTTAGATCTTTTTTCTCTCCTTTATTTTGAGGGTGGGGAAGGGATGGAATAAAAGCTCTTGGGAAGAATTTTAGTTTGCTTCATTTTCCCATCCTCACTCAGAGAATAGCAGAGCTTGTAGCAGAGGCATAGAGCGACATTAAAGGGTTGTACTTGGAGATTGTACCAGTCTAGTCGTTTGGAATAGATGGGGACCCCGTGCATAATGAGGTGCTGAAAACGAAAGAGAAAGCAGACACAGGATACCCCCACCCACCATCCCACATCTGTCCAATTCCGTGTAGTCTAAAAAAAAAGCGGATGCCCGTCAAATAAATACCTTCATCCATGTGAGTGGTATATGTCCACGCTGCACAACTATAGGGGACACTACCGATTTTATTACCGTATTTTCCTGCGTAGAAGACGCGTCGCGCTTATAAGACGCACCCCAAACTCAGCAAAGGCATTTTGGCGTATAAGATGCACCTCTTAGGGCTCAATTTTGTAAATTCAGTACTGTTCTATAGTAAAAGAGAGAGTAAGCTATAAGACGCACCAGCATTTTGTTTGGCGTATAAGACGCGTCTTATATGCGGGAGTTTAGGGTAGTCAAGTAGCACTCTCAGTTAACACTTTACATGCCGATAATGTATCAATACACCATGCCCATTGGGTGGTTTTGATCCATAAAATTAATGAAGCCCTTGGAAGAAACCCAGCAGGACTGGGTTCATGCACCATGCCGACCCTATGGGTTTGATACAATACCAGGGGGTCGGCGTGATCCAACCATCAAGTGCTGGCCAGCAGACTTACCAGCAATTCATTGGTGCATCATGCCAACCAATGGGCATGATGCATTATTGCTCTAGCAGGCAGTTTTAAAGGGTAAAGAAAATTGCTACAAGATCCCCGAATTTGGTTCTTCTACTGATAATCTAAAATAACTCTGGAATAGGTCAGTATGATGTACTGACAATAAGAAAATGCAGAAATAAAATCCATATGGCTCGGTGCTCAGTTTTAGAGTATGACAATTTAAGTATAAATTCCTTATTTATAGAAGTGAATTCTACGCGCATTGTAACATCATGTTAAGTGAACGTGGTGTTAGAATGCACGTAGTGCTAGATAAGATACAGTGAAATTCTTGTACATCGAATCCTGTTACAACGAATTTTCGTTTACAACAAACAAATCACATTGTCCCAAATCACTCCCATACATTCCTATTGGCCACTAGCTGGTCTGGTGCTGGTTCTGGTGACACCTACTGATAAGATGGGACCAGCATGTCCCTGGAAGTGGGTGTTAACCAGGGACAAGGTACCCATCAGGGTATGTGTTATCAGTGGGTTTTACCTCAACCAGCAAAATTCAAAATGGCAGCTCCACTAGGCCTCTATACTGAGTCCTATAGTAAAAGAATCCCTTTACAACGAACCATACATTGCCTGAAATCGGGCAGGGGGGGGGGAGATCTGAGAGGTGTAAAGGGTTGTGATAGGGCATCTGAACCTGTATACTAGAGGCTACTTTTTACTCTGAATTTTTGTGTGAGGGGGATCTTAGAGGTGTCAGGGGATTTGATAGGACGTCTCCTTTTTGTGTTGTAAACGTCTGGAAGCATGGGTCTAGATGGAGGGGAGGGGGTTCCCATGTCCCTTGTCAATGTTAAGCAATTTAAGGAAATTCCATGTCACTTGTCACCAAAATTGCAACTTCTCCTGTCCTTTGTCGGTGAACTCAATGTCACTTGTTGATTTTATGAACCACAGACATGTGCTCTGAATGCCTGTAGGCTTTTGTAAGGGTAGGTGAGGTCTTAGAGGTGAGAGATTGCACTTTAGGCTATCTTAATACATAATTTGGATACAATGAAATTTGTTTATAACGAACTTTTTTTGCTTGTCCCAAGTACTTTGTTGTAACGGAATTTTACTGTAGCAACAGGCAGAATTGATGCAATACAACGATAATGGGACAAGAATCTGGATGTATTTTGCGGCCTTCAGAGAGTTAGTCCAAATACTGTAATCTCCCGCGTATAAGGCGCGTCTTATACGGGGGTTTTTAGTTCTCATTGGATCCACAAGGGGGACACCAAGACCTTTCTTTTGATATCTTACATGTCCCCTTGGTCATAATAGGACATAAGGGGGCCCAGGAGGGTCCGGGTGGCCCAAGCTACACATAGGTTTTTGAATTTTGAAAATTCATTCAGTAGAACCAAAGTTACCGTAAACTCCCGCATATAAGACGCGTCCTCTACGCCAAACAAATCCCTACTGCGTCTTATAGGATTTCCTCAAGTTTGGGGTGCGTCTTATACGCGTGGTTTTCGGCGGGGAATACATCGACCGTGTGCCGATGACAGCTTGAACTCATAGCGCCAGCACCGCGGCAGACCGGTCGCTGTAGATTTGCTCGGCGGGTTTGACGCCGACCGTGTGCCGATGACAGCTTGAACTCATATAGCAAGCAGCGCGGCAGACCGGGAGGTGTCGACGGGCGCTCGGCGGGGAATACACCGACCGTGTGCCGATGACAGCTTGAACTCATAGAGCCCTCACCGCGGCAGCCCGGTCGGTGTACGGGCGCTCGGCGGGTTCAAGCCGACCGTGGGCCGATGACAGCATAGACTCAACAGGTTGACAATGCGGTGTGGCTTGCCGGGGTGTAGGGAACACGTGGGCCGATGACAGCATCGACTCATAGCGCTAGCGCCGCGGCAGACCGGGGAATGGTCCGCACGCCTGCCGGGGTGTAGGGACGCATGGGCCGACGACAGCATAGACTCAACAGATTGACACTATAGACAAAGCGGCGTGGCTTGCCGGGGTGTAGGGAACACATGGGCCAATGACAGCATAGACTTAAATATTTCTTTTAATTTTTTGGGGGGGAGGGGTGGGGGGTGCGTCTTATACGCGAACCCCCCCCCCCCCTGCTGAGTTGGGGGGGCGTCTTGTACGGTTTTTTTTTTACAAATCGATTCAGGGGGGTTGGATGCGTCCTCTACGCGAACCAGCCTACGCAAGAGATTACGGTATGAATTTTTCATTTTTTTGAGAATTTTCCAAAACTAGGTGCGCCTTATATGCGGGCTGCGCCTTATACGGGGCAGATTACGGTAGTACCTATGTCACATAAAAAGGATTGTGACATTCCAGCTTACACTGTAAATACAGTAATTAAAGATTTTTCTTAATGGTAATCTATGGAGAGGCGTTATCAAGCTACTGGTTCATGACCTTTTATTGCTAGGTAAACTGTTCAGTAAGCGGTGACTACATGTGTATTTTATCCAGGTCAGGGTTTTCCTACCTACATGAGGCTTAAAGCAATTCAAGAAATTCTGACCTTTAAGAATAGGGCTGGAAGTTCTATATATGAATAAAACAACAAGGAAAATAATCTTACATTTCTGAAGCTGGACATTCAATATGTCTGAATAGAAAGCAAAATACAAGTGAATCATTATATATTTTAATCAACGCATATCACAACGATGCCACCATGTCTTCAAAACGCGGCTATGTATCCATCTTGTATGTACAATGAGTTATAAAAAAGGAGGAAAAATATTTATTTTCTTTTTCTATCCCTCTCAGAAAGTACCGTAATCTCCCGCGTATAAGACGCGTCCTCTACGCCAAACAAAATGCTGGGGAGTCTTATAGGATGTACTGAAATTGGGGGTGCGTCTTATACAAGGGGCAATTTTACTAAAGAAATGTACTGAATTTACAAAATTAAGCCTTAAAATGTGCGTCTTATACGCGAAAATGCATTTGCTAAGTTTGGGGTGCGTCTTATACGCGCGGCGCGTCTTCTACGCTGGAGATTACGGTAGTTAATCTCATTTGATTCAGCATTTTTCCCAGATATGCAGTCGTCAGCTTGTCGAAGATTCCAGATTGTTGACTTGCGTGTCAATCATGGAAATTTAGTATGGTTAATGCACATGCTTGTCAGCCCAGGGCCCTGTTTTTCCTTATCTTACGGACAGATACGGACGTCCATATGTGACATATGGACCTCCATATGTTGGAAAAACAGATACAGCCTGGGGTACCAGGTGGTATCCTAAAAGTGACCTGTGACATACGGACGTCCATATGTGATATACGGACCTCTATATGTTACATATGGACCTCCATATATATTGTCCGTATCCGTTTTTATTTTGTATCATTTTAATACATTTTAACATAGGAAAAAACAGGGGCAAGTTATGTGACTATGAAGTAATATATTAGGCAGAAGTGGTAGAAGTACTGTTACACCCGGCGTATTTTGTCTATATTTAATAGGCTATTTACCATTTAAAACCCTGGACCCGACACAGAAGGACCACACCCACCATATTGTCCGAAGATTCGACGTTAAAAGATATAACTGCTTGGGTAGAAAATTCTTTTTTTTTTCGTAGAATATATTTGAATGCTATATGTAGCATATATATACGGACTTACCAAGACAAATTATCACAAGTATCCAACACTTAGCCTGGGCCCTGTCTTTACTTATCTTACAGACAGATACGGACGTCCGTATGTCAAATACGGACCTCCCTATGTTGGTAAATCAAATACGGCTAGTATCCTAAAAGTGACATATGGACATCTGTATGTGACATACGGACGTCCATATGTGATTATACAGACGTCCATATGTGACATATGGACGTCCATATGTGTGGTCCATATCTGATATTATTTTAATACATTCTAACATAAGGAAAGACAGGCCCCTGAATACTTGAGACACTGCTACAGAAATTTACAATGCAGCTGAGATCGAAAGTGAAACTTCTTTTGTTGATGTACCTGTCCAAACTGGGAAATGGACTTAATGTCCGGAAACAACAAGGCACTTTTCCTTTCCTTTCTACATAACGTCTACTTGACTGAGGAGGCCTCGCCATGAATATGACCTTAGCTGTCGAAATGGCGTTAAACACCTATTTCTCACTCACTCACTCACTTGACTGAGGACATCTATGCAGTCCATAAGACAAGGACATGGCGGTGCATGGCAATGCCATATGTCTCCATGTACTGTAGATACCGAGATAATAGATTGATGGTTGGCTTAGAATCTTTTAGTATTTTCACTGACCCACACATAGGGTGTCTGGTTACGTCTTTCGAGGAGAAGCGCTAACGCGGCGCCATTTCCGCTTGTAAAATATGAGCATTAGACCTTTGGCTTTGCATATTCACCACCGGAACCAGGGACACACTTCCGATCATACCGTTTCTCCCCGAAAGGGTTCACGACATTGAATGGCACATACTGTCAAGACATTGAATAGCACATACTGTACTATTTATCGTCAACTTAGTGCAAGAAGGTTGTAACTACATTTTTTTTTCAATTTTTACAGGAGAGGCAAAAGAATTTCAATAACTATAGCACAACGTTGCCATATCCTTATTACACTATGGGCTGTAGGCACACATACATCATAGACAGAGCTTCATAATTTCCATAGAAGGCAGATAAGGGTCAGTAGATGTTAAAGCAGAAAAGAACTCAACCTGCTTGCACTAAGGAGATGATATTATATTATCTCGCATATAAGGCACAGTTCAGGAGCATCCCATTAGGAGCACATGGGGTTGCAGTGGGGTTTCACGTAGAAAGTTTGCCTATTAAACGTGCAAGATAATGTGTCCTTTCCTACCTAAATCTTTCACTTTTTAACCTATACACAAAATACAATTCTATTTGGTTAGGGTGAGGACAGAAACGCATATATGTAAATGTCACACTCGAGCAAGTCATAGCTTCCTCATTCAGTTTCCTTCGTTTTTCATATTCAATTCTAGATTGTTTACATTGATGCCATTCTTGGTTTGAAATGCAGAAATCGAGTCTACTGCCTGTTACAGTGCAAATCCCTCTATGGGCGTTAACCTTTTTCTGGGAATTTGGTTATTATGGGGGGCCGTGACCTTGTATGGAGCTATGTCGTCATAGAGAATGGACCCACATTCTTTACATGGGGGTTTCGGCAAAAATTTAAGAAAAAGTTTGAACTGAACAGCAAAGGCAGTAAGTGGAATATCTTTAATCTGAGAGAAGTGCGACAAAGTTAAACATTTTCTGTACGACCAATTTGTAGGAATTATTAAAGTATAGAAAAAGTGAGGTTTGTTAAAGGTGTCCAAATTGTCCATAGAGCTCCATAGTAAATCGACTTTTTTACTACTGCATGTAAGAATACCATTTTCAGGCAGATGTTAGGATATGTTATGAGTAGTATGTCTGAGAAATGTCATGTTTTTTGTATGTATATTTTCAGAGGTATTTACAATTTTGTAGTTGATTTTCCGACCTCACCATAAAAAAGTTTGTTGCAGGGAGTAGCAATTGTACCTGCTTTGTTATATATATTATAGGTTGAAAAAGGAACAGGAAAAATTTTTGTTCACATGTTTGCTACATGTATACGTAAAAAGTTAAGTTAAGTTTCAATATTCAAAATTGATGTGAAAGTTAGGTTTAGTGCCATGACATGTGTGTAGTAGACCAGAGTTGTGTTTCCTTATATGGTAAGAGAGGTTGGGAGGGGGAGCAGACGCCTGGTCTTTGGCATACATTAACTTGTGACACTGTCCATATATGGTCATAGAAAAGGGTTGGCATAGATTCATACGCATGAGAGTTGTTTACAAAATGATATATCAAACAGCAAGGTTAATGATAGGGAATGTAATACAGTATGTATGGTTTTAATGAAAATAAGGGAATTTACTTTGAAAGTGTTTGTGTCGAAAGCAAAAGATTGCTAGAAGTACTTTCTCAGTTGGATGTGAAGGCAGGGTGGGTGGGGGGGAGTAGGTGGTGACACCATCAGACAATCACCAGTGGGTGTAGTAGGCAGGGGGAGGGTGGGTGGTTGTAGGCAGGCAGGTATACCACTAGGTGTATTAGGTGGGGGACACTCATCAGTCCTGGGTGGGTGCTACAGGAGTAGATGATGCAATACATCCTTAGTATGTAACAGGAGTAGATTTGATCCTCTGGCCCGGCTGGAAGAGTAATCTTGCAGCTAGGTTGGAAAGTGGCTCTCTATACTCGTCAGTCTGTGGTAAGCTGGCCCGATTGGTATAGAACCACGACTGTCTGGCCGGTGTCAGGATAATGGACCGGTCAGATGATGTGTCAACAGTCTGCGGCACAGCGTCTGGGTGAGGCAGCACGATAAAGAGGGGCCTTGAGCCACGAGCAGTGTCTCACTGCTACGAGCCGTGTCCCACTGCTACAAGCAGACTCTCAAACACACGCACACTCACATTCACACGAACACACACGCGCAAATTAAGATTGAGAAAAGAATGGACTAAATGTCTGATAACCAATGAGGCAGTCCCATGAGGCCTACGGCCTTAGGACGTTAAACAAATCAATCAATCAATCTGATGGCCCCCCGGACGTAAAACTAGACAAACAAGCAAACAGGAGTAGATTGATATTAAGATATCAGTAAGGCTGTATTCATAACCTAATAATAATGTTTTTCCCCCACTTTCTATGCTCTCTTGTTCCATGGCACACTATACTGGTAACTGGTTACCATTTGAACTGCTCTAACTTAACATTGTTGTCTAGTTGTTTTCAATTGTCCCTATTGAGCCTTTGTCCATAATACAAATGCCACTACTTTTAAAGAAAGGCAAAACGATTTTTCTTTCAAGATCAGTTAATGTCGGTTGAAAAGATCTTTAAAAAAAAAGTCAGTCACAAAAACCTTTTTGAATACTTAAAAAGAATGTTCTAATGACGGCGTTTTTTTTTTTTGTGGCACGAAGTTCTTTTTTTGAAGTCCTTGCTCGTGAACAGATTATTTTTTTAGACCTCCACAAATCATCCGCATTTAGTCAGTGTAAAATGCGAGTGATAAATAGTGGTATGATGGTATATGTGCATGAATTTGTCAAAATTGTCCAACATCTTAAGATGACAGGCTCAATCGCCATATCCTCAGAAGATTGGCTATACCCTGTACAATATTATAGAAATGAATTAATGAGTTTAGGAACATTAAATGGGATAATTCAATCTTAGATGGGAGTACTGTTCATGTTCATGTACCGTAATCTCCCGCGTATAAGGCGCAGCCCGCGTATAAGGCGCACCCCCAACTCAGGGAGGCCTGTTCCACGTATAAGGCGCACCTTTAAGGGCAGATTTTTGTTAATTTAGTACTGTTCTATAGTAAAAATACCTCCCCCCCCCTATAAGGCACACCCCAAACTCAAGGCAATGTCCTTCCCACATATAAGACTTAGCAGCATTTTGTTTGGCGTATAAGACGCGCCTTATACGCGGGAGATTACGGTATATTCAATATCCATTTTGAATGATGAATTCAGTATGCTGCACCCATGCATCGTGCGTGAATTTCTGTGGTAACAGGCCTATTTTTGGAGATATTAGACGAAGCCCATTGTATCGAGGTAATATATTTAAGATTTAAACCTCAAGATTTAAACCTCGAGATTTAATACTGAAGCTGGTACTTGCCAGTAGGTTGACTCATAAAGTTACTCACCAGCACTGCATTTGTGCATCATGATTCACCAGCGCTGCATTTGTGCATCTGATGATGACATATCAACAAATGGAAGCTCGTGACACTAAGCAATTACGCTGGTCCCACTGGGTCCATACAAGTTCCAGAGATGTCAGACCTTCAGAGGTTCGTCTATTTTGAGAGGTTCAGAGGTTTGAGGTTATATTAGCCATACAGACAAGTCTTCAGATGACTATGCAACCTCTAAAGGATTGAAAATGATTGTTGAAGCTCAGGATATTATTTTATGTGAATAACTTCTTCCCATAGAGATAGCATTGCAGGGCCGATCCGCACACCCCCAGTGGTGTAACGTGTGCCGATCCACCACAGCGGCCGATCCGGTACCGTAGCCTCGTTCTGGGTGCGTGTAAACATTCAAAATGGCGGACCGACGCTCGTACGGGGCACTACGGTAACGGATTTTGTTAATTTTCAGTTAATTAAAGACTCTAAAAACATAAAATAAATATAGAACTAAACTCCCCTGGTGTCCTCGGTGACCGATCCACCCCTCGGGGGGAGTCTCCCCCGAGGGCTAACGCCCTCGGGGGAGACCCCCCCTCGTGGTGGATCGGCCACCTTGTACACCACGGTCGTTTAGTTCTATCTATTTATGCAATCTCTAAAGTGTTGAAAATGATTGTTATACCAGCAGGTATGTATGCTGGAATGTGCTGATCCAACACACCATTATGTAGTACCATGACCATTAATCTTCGATATAGAAACTAGGTCACCATTTAGGACAGCATGAGGGTCTAGGTATATAACAATGGAATTTATGGTTCATTGTACAGAAAGAGCCCTACGTGTTAAGAATATAGATGCTCTTTTTACAGGTTCCCATTCTAGATTTAATGTCGGCCTATACGATTCATTTCACTTCGTTTAAACTAGTATTAATGTTCCATGTCTCAAATGCTGTGAATTGATCGACCCTATAGTTTACTCATTTGCTTGGACTATCATATCGTCTAGTGCATTTCTGGGAAATTGCCATCAACTGCGATGTAACTATGTTCTATCAGGTAAAGAAACGTGTGTTTGTATAAGTGGTAAGGGTAGAGACAGTTGGTGAAACTGAAAGCATCTCCCAGAGCTATATAGCAGTACTTACTGGTTCGGAAATAGAAAAAAAAGTAGGAAAATAGTTATGAGACATCATCATCGAAACAAAAAATATGTTTATGGAGAAATGCATATTTATTATTCCAAACTTCGCCATAAGATTCTTAGTATCCGTCGATAGTTAATTTCCATGACATGCACTGTAACAGCCAAAAAGAAAAGGGGGAAAAAGAAGAACATAATGCTATATTATGCTATATATGTAGTATGACTGTATTACAATACATCACGGGTTTTATCCCTATTTATAGAAATACAGATGAGGGTATTTCTCGATACTCAGTGTGTATTCGTAAACTAATGAGGCAGCCCCATGAAGTTGGGATCCCTATTTTGGACTTAAACAACCAGTCAATCAATCAGGGTGTGCATGGGCGTGGAAAGCAGGGGGGAGATGTCCCCCCCCCCCCGCCACTTTTGGCCAACTCCTCAAAAGGTCAAAACTAAAAGGTCAAGCAAAGGGAGGTCAAAAATTGCAGAAAACCCCCCTGATCCCACCCACTCTGAAACTGCTTCCCACGCCCCTGGTGTGTCAGTCAGCTAATACATGTAAGGTAGATCGGATAGTGATTGACACTAAAGTGTTCCCAGAATATGCAATTGCATGTACCTGATTCCCTGATAGTGTTAAGCTTAAATGACGTGAACGTTTTCGGAAACTGCATCAGGCATTTTTGTTTTTCTTTGGCTCATCAAGATAAAATTCTCAAAATGAAATTGCCTTTTATTATCTTCTACCAGACAATTTTTTCTCTCTTTCAGCAATGAAAAATGTCAGAATTTGGCTGCTTTCAGACATGCTCACAGATTTACCCCCAAATTGTCTTTCTTGGACCAAAGATTTGTAGTATTTTATTGTATATAAGAGAGACGTGACCAAAATTAATTTCAGCAAATAATGATCCCGTACTAAAGAAGATTTCTTAGTTTCTCACAACTCAGAAAATTAGCTTGGCTTTGGACTAAATATGTGTGCCATGTGTTACCGACACAATCTACTAGTAAAAGGTACAACATTGTCAGGGAATGTCACAGAAAGATCACACCTAATACATGTAGGACGTACCGGTAAATCGCAAATTGTCCTGAAATGATTCAGGGAAAATAAAGGATTTAGGGGAATCAGTTAAAGAAGTACATGCACAAGATCACGTATGTCAGATATAGGTACTGATGCCTAAATCTTCTACTACCGTAGGTTTTTTTTTAATGACTAGAGAATAAAGTGTTTTTGCCTGATTATTGCCTTCCAGAAATCTAATATAACAAGATGACTTCTCATTTGTAACAACATGTGTCAGACTCGTATGAGCACTATAGTATATACCAATTAATCATCCACAACAAAGGGTATAGACGGGTTTCCCCATTCATCGTTTTATTAACTCGGAAAGAGTTATAGGCACCACCATGGATTAAGACACTTTTTGGGGGTCCCCTAAAAGAGGCAGAGATGGGTAAAGTTTGTGGAAATAAAGCATGAAAGAAGTCAAATTGTATAAAAATATATTCGTATATTGGTAAAGTAATATGTATGGATCATGAATGTTGCAATAAGTAATTGAATAAATTTGTGATGTTTGCAAAATTCAGGGATTACAAAATGTTGTCTAGAATGTACAGAGATGCGACCCTTTGGGCCACCAATGGTGAAGAATACACATTCCATTGGGAAACCTTTTCCCCCCGCCCTTTTGTGATGGTTAACCCATGTGTTGACCACAGTATGGGCAATAACTAGCTCTGCAAGCAGATGTGTAAGGCAGAAGTGTAGTACTGTACAGTCAGATCAGTAGTTAACATCTGCTTGGAGCTAGTATGTGCTTGTGAGTGGCAGTGCTGGTATGTCAGACTTGTGGAATGAATGACCATCTCTATCAATAGTGTATTACTGCATCTTATCTGTGGAACACACACAATAGATAAGAAATGGACAGCCTTTCCGAGTTATCAGCATTTGAATGCTGTCCTCTAGTTTCTTTCAGTGTTAACCCTTTAGAGATCGCTTATCACTCATGCCCATCGGTTGCAGATATACTAATGAAGTACTGGCGCGTCTGCTTGCCAGCACTTCATTGCTGCATCATTAAGTTGTGTAGATGCGGTCCTTGTGCGTAACTCACCAGGACTTCATTCATGCATCATAACGACCAATGGGCATGGTGCATTGATGTCCTACTGACCTTTAAATGGTATAATCTGTGTATTATCCTGTGTCGGACTCCTCCATTTTGGACATCATGAGCAAAGGAGCTCAACTCTTCACCAGTATAGAACTTGAATTTTCCTACCCTAATCTGTCCAAAGTTGAGGTGCTTATCTATGAACTTGCCTTGTGAGTCAGTGATAACGAGTCCCTCTATAGCAGGGTCGATGATGGTTTTGAAGTCATTGCTATCTCCAGTAGCTGAGACATCTTCTGCTGTATTCTTGCCTTCCTGTATTCTGGCTCGCAGTCTCATCAGGAGCTTCCCGTACCTATTTTGACCCTTTTTTCCAGTTCCCCAGAATTTGTCTGAAACTGGGTGTTTTATAAACAGGGACCCCGTTGCAATAAGTGCCTCTTTAAAGGTGCTGTCCTGGTTTGCTAGGGTGCTACAAATATCCTCCAGTGTCTTTTCCATACGTGACTGCCATCATTTCGAGTAAGGGATGTCCCTAGCATAGTCTTTGGATTTGAGTCCAGATAGATCCATAATCTCCTTCACCTTGGTAGAGTTCTCTCCTAAGGAATGGATAACTTTTTCGGTCTGGTAGGCTATTTCTGCATAGCGGTTTTCGCTACCTCTGTAGGTGAATGGAGCCCGCTCTTCCATTGTGCTCAGGATGTGAGGGCTACGGACAAAGATCACCTTTTCTTGTGTTAGGTCTGTAGATGGCCTTTGGTCTTTTCCATGCTTGGGCTCGGGCTCAGACTTTTTAGCCTCATTTTTCTTAGTCTGTTTTCCCTCCTGTCTACCAGGTACATATCTATATTATATTGAACAGTACCAAGATACTGCATAATTATGCTAATTATGCAAATAATATGTGTGGATATGGAGTGTTCGGTATCAATCTGGGGTGTTTCGTCCCCCTAAAGAACATGCCCCCCTAAAAAATCGGTTTTGAAAAAGAATAAGCGAAATAATTTTTTTGACCCAGCCGCTCCACCTGTGCACTATCCAGGATGTGGTAGTGCCCTACCTCCAGCCAAAACCTATCTGTTTTAAGTGTCACTGGCTAAAAAGGGCAGGTTTGAGGAAGGAATGGATCAAAATAAAGGGTTTCTTTGGGACGCGGGGGCAGACCAGGCAGGTCCAAAAACTGGCAGTTTTACAAAAAACATCATATCTCCCTTAATAATAGGAGTTTCCCATAGTGTGACCTATAGATTAAGGGTAGCTTGAGCTGGCGAACGTCATGGCGGCCTTTGTTTTTTTGTGTGAGGGCTCTAGGCATCAGAGACAATTAAGACTCACAACATACAGTCACTGTCGGCATTCTGGGTGCTATTATAAGTGTGTGAGGTCTCTAGGTGTCAGAGACAATTAAAACTAGCACCATCCAGAGTGGGGGGAACGACCTGATGAGAGCTGGGGGGAGGGGGCAAGAAGTAGTCGAGACAGGTGGGTACTGTAGGCAGGGAGAGCAAGCTGTAGCATCTCTGTAGGTGAGATCTTAGTGGGTAGGGCATCTGAGGTGTTATATACAGCACGGACAATCAAAAGTCGGCAGGACAGCTTTCCCAGCTATTTCTAGCTTATTATGGGGGCTATAGGCGAGATATAAGTTGGTGGGCAGTACCATGGTTCTTGTGGGGTCAAATGCCATGACATAGGTGTAACAAACATAGACTTGCAGAGGCCTATTCCGTGTCAGTTCAACCAACCTTCCCGGATAACCATCTTCGATTTTCTTCTAACTCACATATGATTGGTCCATGTATCTGAAGTACTCTCCCCGAATATTACCTCAAAATTCCAAATATTTTCCGAGTTATGGGCACTTTAAATACTGGCCGAATTTTTTTTATGCATTTTAAGACACAATCCCATGGTAAAGGTTAACTTAGCACTGCACCTTGTTATTGATGTAGTTTGCTAGTAAAGATATTAAAGTTGCTATGTAGCTGATTATTTACAAATAAACAGTTGATACATTTGAGCTCGGGTCATATTTCTAAAGGCTTCCTTGGAATCTGTAAATTTCTTGTGATAGATCTCTTCATAGGCCCTACTATGAATGGGGCTTCTCACACCCAGACTTCTCTCTATGTTCCTATATTAAAGTGTTGCCAATCCCTCGCAAGGCGTCTGAATGTGAGATGCTTGCAAGTGATCTACGTCCGGTTTGGACACGTTACAGAGAAGTCTCTGAGGTGTGAGCAGCAGGGGGGGGGGGTTAAGATACATAGAATATGGAATGCCACAAATGTGGTTTGAATGATACTAGGTCTTTGCTTTGATATTATATTATTTTATTTCTCTGAACAGTTCATCAGTGATGTGAATGTAATGTGGCTCTTAGATGAATGATTATGTATTGGAAGTATATGTTTGAATTGGTGATCAAAGCAATTTCAAGGAAATAATGATACCGACCTCCGGGTGCCCTCCAACTCCCACCAGATGAAAATACATTGAATGAAAATAGAGTCCCAAATAGTATGGCATTCTTAGTACACGTATTACATTTGTGTGAAACAAGTATTTGGCACCATTCGTGTGAATACTATAGTTTATGCCATGGCTAATATTGACGACACTATAGATTAGTACTACTTACGCTGTATTCAATGTGGGGGATGGAATACGATCCTTGCATATTCAGCGGCGCCATTTTGAAATTTATACAGATCTAATTAGTTTCATATATAGGTACGGTTCTTACAGGTTTGTGAAAAGAGAATGATTGAACTAGTTAAATGATATTATGTTATGACTTGTTTAAGGTATATCTAAGAAATTGAGCTGTTAAAAAGAAAATATTGCTCTGTGCAAGGAACATTCAATTCAAAGCTAAAAGCAGCGGCTAGCTCCGTATCACGTGACCTACTTCGTCGAGCAAGGTGTCATGGCAGACAAAAACAAATCGAGACGACTGGACACGTTGAAAAACAGTAAATATGGTTGTGTTGCTTTATTTAATAGCAAATTAACCCTGTAGGGCCATGGCATAAATGCAAATGTCCACGACCAGTGAATAATTTTACTGCGTATTCACCTCGGTGGGGCTGCCCATATTCAACGAAGCCGTGAATACGCTGTAAAATTATTCACTGGTCGTGGACATTTGCTTATGTCCTTGTACTCCACAATAGGCCAGCTGTAGGGGCAAAAATATATAGATAGAACTAAACGACCGTGGTGTACGAGGTGGCCGATCCACCACGAGGGGGGGGGGGTCTCCCCCGAGGGCGTTAGTCCGAGGGGTGGATCGGCCACCGAGGACACCAGGGGAGTTTAGTTCTATATTTATTTTATGTTTTTAGAGTATTTAATCAACTGAAAATTAACAAAATCCGTTACCGTATTGCCCCGTACAAGCGGCGGTCCGCCATTTTGAATGTTTACACGCACCCAGAACGAGGCTACGGTACTGGATTGGCCGCTGTGGTGGATCGACACACGTTACGCCACTGGGGGTGTGGCGATAGGCCGCGCAATGCTATCTCTACGGGAAGAAGTTATTCACATAAAATAAACAATTATTCTGCATCATAGACATATTAAAGTATACATGCCATAACGTTGGCCCTTGAAGGGCCACAAAATTATACTTAGGTATGTGATTTCTCCCAATATCTATATCATCATGCAGATTTCCCCAGATCCATAGAGAAACTTAAAAAAAACATTTATGGGGGGAGGAGGGGGCTCTGATATTTGAGGCTGAGTTTTAAGTTCCATAAATAATGGGGTGGTCTGACCGTTTCCTACGAAATTGCCAAAATGAGTTGCTTACCATGTAGGGCTAGGGGGTTGATACTCTCCCGAAGGTTTGATACATTACTTTCAAGACAAGACAAAGTTAGTGTCCTGAGGTTAGTGTGAACGTGGTGGCATCATGCCGTTCCTCAAGGGTTGAATGACACTCCGATACCATTCGATTTCTCCTATTAAGTATATGCCTAAGCAGGAGGTTTTCAACAGGTGAGTGCCTGGAGATAAGTTTAGACCTCAAGGATACCTTTTTTACATAGAGGACTGGTAAATTGACTAAATTAGAGTACATTGATGTATTTGACCACAGTAGGGGATTTAAATGTGAAAAGATAGATAAGAATAAAATAAAACAGGCTTGTGGTGAAAACCGGAGCCCTTTCCTATGCACTATACATTCCGAATTGTGCAGCTTTTATTTTACGCCACGCTCAAATAAGATTATAAAGCTATATAGTTTATACGGACTTAGCAGGATTAATTATTAGCCAATGAGATAATCCCAATGATTCACTGCAGTCCTGTCGGGGGTAAACTGGTACCCATCTGATAACTGTTATCATTAGAACTCGCTGGTAACATGCTCCAGCAATGGCGGCGCCCATAGGACAACCTGCTACCTCGGAATACATTTTACCTTTAGCTTGAATCTGACATAATTTATGCACCTGCCTTAAGCCTACATGGCCTGCGGTCTATTGTAAATTCCTAAAAATTAATACCTCTTTTGTCGAATTAGCTGTCAGCAATGCATATCCTTATTCAATTACTTATGTTTAACTATTCGTTGTATGCATGCAACGATAATAATAGCACAAGGCACACGGAAATGGTAGAAAGGCTCTATGCAGAAAGTGTTGAGTGGTGGCAGTCGCTGAATTCAGCCTGAAGTGGGGCCTGAAGGCTAACAGCTACATAACCCTTCAACACATATATTAATTACTCTGATGTATGGAGGAGGTTCTTTTTCTCTCCAGAGCATTTATGCATGTATACACCATAGTGACCATTCACGCATCATACAAATGCCACTCCCAGAGGGTTGACAGGATGCTGCATGAATGCAGCCTTGGAGAGTCAAATGTACCACTTTTGAATCAAATGTACCACTTTTGAATCAAATGTACCACTTTTGAGTTGACAGATAGGAATAGTGCCTTAAAGCACTCCGTGGCCCTCAAAGGGTTAGTTGGCCTTTCAGTTTTCATGCACGACTATACTTTCACTTTCTATCCGTGCAAGTAGGTTACCCTTACATCCTGCCTGGTGCTTGTGCTGCCAGATTTATCAAGCAATGTTTAGTCAATGAAAATATGATTCAGTTCATTTGTTTGATCCCATTGAGAGCATAGACATTATTATCTATACAGCAGCCTGACGGACCTTTGAGAGGATAGACATGATTGATTTTTTTCGTGTATTTACCTCTAAATTGGTCTGACATATATGATCACATTATACAACATGTAATATATAGACCCTCTCCATCTAACGTTCTCTCTACCTATGTCCGTATTTATGTGCATAACTAATACCGTTGGGGTATATGGCATCAATCTGCAATGTATATGCATAATGACATTTGCCGGTTATCATATGTGTGTAGTTACAATTTTGTTTGTTTTTTTTTGTTCTTTTTAACAAATATTTGAATTTTTTCCTATAATTTGTGATTTGTTGACATTTAATTTCTGAATAAAACGATAGCAGAGGTGGCATTTCCCTTTTATCTTTTAAAAAAAATGACACACAGGTATATAGCCTTAGCCTCAATGGGTAGCATCGGTTCAACATTAGACATAGAAAAGCCAATGTCCTTTAACCCTTTCTTGGTCCCCATCGCACGGTGAAAACGTAAATTATTTCACGCTTTTTAGGGATTTTTTGAACCCCCCCCCCATCCTCTTTATCACGCTTTTAGTATAGGCCCCTAGAAATCTATCGGGGCCATGAACACCCCCCACCACCTCCGGTGTGACATAATTTATGGATCGGCCTTAACAAATTACAGATATGCCCCTTTTTCTAACATTTTAGGAATTCTGAAGTTTTGCCTGTAATTTCTATAAGAATTTCCTGCTAGAAATTGAGAAAATTATGACAATTTACGAATTTTCAGAGAACAGTGAGTGGCACCTCTCCACAAAAGATCAAATGATAATATTTTTACATGATTAGGAAAATCACTGACTACATGTATATTACCGCGACTTTGCCAACATGCAGGTAAGATCAACAAAAAATTTCAATTATATTGTTTCATTGGTACGGTAATGTAGCCTTGTCTCGTGTATACATGTGATGCTGTCGTTAAAGAGTCAAATGAGTGACTACAACTATTGTTCTCTAAAAGCGAAACCACCCCAAATAGGTCAAGGCCATGTCTGCACCACCAAGGTGGCCCCTCTCTTGTGTCTGCTGTATATACATTCGATAACCCTTTAAGGAACCTATAGTACTAAAACGTATCCTGAGTCATGAGGGCTGCATTCATGCCAAATTGTAAAAATGCCTAATTGTCACTATACAATCAAACCTGCATGTTTGGCATGAAGATTGAATACAGCCCAAGTGAGCAGATTAAACAAGGCTGCATTCCTGGATCATGATGACAAATGGGCTTTATGCATGTTCATACACTATGTAACTCTTCAAGTGTTAATAAGGCCACACTTTTTTTTTACATCATTCAGGACAGGACGTCTCCACCCAAAAACAGCCAAAATGCTGTGTACTTAAGTACTACAGAAATCGTACAGAATAGACTTAGCCCGGTCAGTTTTCTATTTTGTTTTTCATAGGTTGTATACTTGTTGTATAGCAATAGTACTAAGTCGTCATAAGTAAATAGTCAAAAACAAATCTGGCCTATATAAGACCTATGCAAGTCTATGCCACAGAGGGCCGCCTGCAGGCCTGGTTCACAGCTCCATGAAATCAACATGCCCGCATATAGCATTGAATTGAATTGAGAGCAGTCTATAACAAGCTTTGAAAGCTTCCCACTAAAGCCTACAGAGATGCTACAGCTTGCTCTCCCTGCCTACAGTTCCCACCTGTCTCCACTAGCCCCTTCAGGACCAGTAGAGATGCCCAATACCCCTCCCCCAGAGCGTGTTTTAATTGTGTTTTTCACACCTTGCAGAGCCCACACTACCTGTAGAGGCATCCAAAGCCACGAAAATGCAGCCCTTACACGTCCAATTGCTATTATATAACTCACAGAGCCCACATTACCTGCATAGGCGTCCAAAGCCGCGAAAATGCGGCCCTAAGATGTCTGATTACTATCCAATCACTCCCATAGCCCACATTTCCTGCAGTGGCGCCCTGAGCCGCGAAAACACGGCCCAAAACCCCAAAGGTCATAGTCCAACCCCCCACACACACACACACACACACCTCATACAGTACCTGTACTGCAACCCTATGAAAAGAAGTATGTGTCGTGATGATGCATGAATATAGCTATAGTAGTTATTGGGACTGGCTATATGCCCCATGTGTCATCATGATGCATGAATATAGCTGTACAGTTATTGGGACTGGCTATGTGCCCCATGTGTCGTCATGATGCGTAAATGTAGCTGTAGTAGTTATTGGGACTGGCTATGTGCCCCATGTGTCATCCTGATGCATGAATGTAGCTCTAGTAGTTACATATACATGATAGAACCACACACAACTCAGTATCGCCTACAGTATCACTAAGTCGGTATAATCATTTTATTCCATAAGGTCAGTGTGATGCTCCAATGCATTTATTTGTCCTTAAAAGATCGCTAAGTTGGTATAATAGACTAAAATTATCGATAACTTTGTTCCCATTGTGCAGATTTGAAAATAAATATCACCATGATGATCGCCAGCTTTAAGTCATGGGTCACACTATGGGAAAACTCCTATATGAGGTTTTCTGAGTGTGTGCGGTGTTTTGTGTTTAATTGTCTCTGACACCTAGAGCCCTCACACTTATAATAGCACCCAGACTGCTGACAATGACTGTATGTTGCGAGTTTTAATTGTCTCTGACGCCTAGAGCCCTCACACAAAAAGACCGCCATGATGTTCGCCAGCTCGAGCTACCCTTAATCTATAAGTCACACTATGGGAAACTCCTATTATTAAGAGAGATAATGGGCAAAATGCCAGTTCTTGGACGTCTCTGCCAGTGCCTGGACTGGCGTCTGCCACCGCATCCCAATAAACCCTTCATTTTGATCCATTCCTTCCTCAAACCTGCCCTTTTTTGCCTGTAACACTTAAAACAGATAGGTTTTGGCTGGAGGTAGGGCGCTACCACACCCTGGATAGTGCACAGGTGGACCTACTTGGGCCGAAAAGGCTTCTAGTCAAAAAAATTATTTCGCTTATTCTTTTTCGAAACCGATTTTTTAGGGGGCATGTTCTTTAGGGGGACGAAACACCCCAGATTGATACCGAACACTCCCACAGATGTAAGTTGCCAGGGATTTCCCTGAAGTATGTTTAAAATGTAGTCTGAATAGGGATATCCTGGGTCTTCAGGGACAAAATTTATTCACAGCCTTCTTTCCCTAATCATTTTCTTCACAGAGACCCAGTCCTCAGTTGTCTAATTCAACTAGGGACTCCACTAAGCTCCCCTGGTGTAAGCAGAGGAACTCACTGGTCCAGGGAAGACTCTGGGCAGGGAATCTCAGGGACAGAACCTCCCAGGGAGAAATGAAGGGAATGCTGTTCTCTGATTTGTCTAAAATCATCAGTCAATGTAGTACATTTGTTTAACACCAGGGGGTGCCATGATGCTGTGCTTGACAGAGTCTGCCTTGAACACTCTGCTTATACCAAGGGCCTGCCAACTCCCCCAGTGTCGCGATAACAGCTTTTCAGGGATTTTCCCAGTACCTGACTTACATCTCTGCACTCCATATCCATGCATATTATTTGTATAATTAGCATAATTATGCAGTGTCCTGGTACTTTTCAATATATATATAGATATGTTCCATTCCACCCTTATAGAATTCATATGCTTGCAAGGATAAACTCCTGACAACTAGTGACTAAGTATTGACATTAAAAAGATTAAAAGCCCATTATTCATTAAAACGTGGAATCTGAACAATAGAAATGGAATACCCCTCCCCTACCTTCCTATTCTGAAGTAGCAGGCTGTTGTATGGGTGTGGCCATTGCTGGAGCTTGTTACCAGCAAGTTCTACCGATAAGATATATCAGATAGGTACCAGTTGGCCCCAGAGAGGTCCGCAGTAATTAGTTTGGATCACCTCATTGGCTAATAATTAATCCTGCTAAGTCTGTATAGCATCAAACAAGTTGTTCGATGGAGGCAGCCATTGCTTGATAAGGTGCTTAGACATTTTAGATCTAAATGCTAGTTACCAGTGCATTATCACTGTTGATAAGCTTTACACATCAATACCTGCAGCCACTGGGGAGACAGCCAATGCATGGTACCACAAGCCCTGTTTGCACTGTATGGTGTTTTGTGTTTCAACGGCTTTTGTGTTTGATTTTGAAAGTATTTACTCACTATTTGTCAGCAATTAGTCAATATATGTTAGTACTTAGTCACTATATACGGCAATTAGTCAATATATGTCAGTAATTGCTCACTATTTGTAAGCAATTAGTCAATATTTGTCAGTAATTTCTCACTATTTGTCAGCAAACAGTCAATATATGCCAGTACTTAATCACTATATATCAGTACGTAAGTCACTATATATCAGTAATAGCTCACAATTTGTCAGAAATTAGTCAATATATGTCAGTAATTACTCACTATTTGTCAGCAATTAGTCCATATATGTCAATAATTACTCACTATATATCAGCAATAAGTCAATACCATACGTGTCAGTATTTACTCAGAATTCATCAGCAATTAGTCAATTCATGTCAGTATTTACTCACATTTTAATGAATAAATGTTAGTAATTACTCACTAGCAATTGGTCAATATATGTTAGTAATTGCTCACTATTTGTCAGCAATTAGTAAATATATAATAGTAATTACTCACTTTTTGTCAGTAATTATTCAAAATGTATCAGTAATAATTAAACAAGGCAAGGGCTTTTGACACCACCTTTCTGACCTCTTGTCTACTAGCCCTTAGCCGAGTTTCTTATGATTACCAAGTTTCAATTGGTATTTTGGCCTCTAGCAGATTACATGCACCACCAAAAAAGTATTCCATTACACAGCATATGCCCTATCACACCCTTCAAAGACCCCATGAGTCATATTTCTATTTACATGAAAATCTTTTTGATAAATGATGAAAAAAACATTTCATGGGGTATGCTTTTCTTATATTTAGATTCCAAGAATATGCATAGACGATCAAAACCTGTCATTTAGCCCTAAAATTAGTCATATAGTGAGACAAAAAGTAAGACAAAGCTATCCATGTAATAGAATTTACATTTAAGGTGTACTTTGATGGCTGTGACATGGTAATTACTGTCAGGTTTTTTCCTATGGAGAAATGCATGGGATTTAGGGCTCTTTTTACCCTAAATAAAAGGGTAATCAAACTGTCTTTAACCCCACTTATAGACAGATTTCAGATTTTTTAGAAGAGGAGGGAATAGAGTAGGTATGGGGGCAGTGTGTGCCATGGTTATCTGGGCAAATATCTTTTGATATAGTTGATTTTGAAGGCCTTCCAATTTGGTTTATTGATAGGTTTAATTCCAAGATTCTCTCATAGACAAAACATTAGTCTTGCATTGGAGGTGAATCTAGGTGAGTACATAGAGGAGCCTAGTAGGCTTCTCTATGGTAAGTATCAGTAGTGAGATTGCTGGGCCCTTTAAGAAGATTGGCTTCCAATCATTTCCCATGGGAAAGGAAGGAAATGTAACAAGTAATTGTAACAAGGTCACATCACCTTGGCTACACTGTCTGTGATGTTAATTGTAGGATCAACAATGACTGTCTATGGATGGATGGGACTATGGGACTAATGTCAGGACTTATGTCGGGACGATTTACTCAATATATGAAAGTAGTTTACTTAACATTTGTCAGCAATCGTGCAATGTATGTCCGTACTAACTCACCATTTCTCTGCAATTACCAGTAGTCCTTATATGCTAGTACTATTTGTTACTAATAAGTCAAGACTATGGAACTGGACGCGTTACTTTTTGAATTGGAGACAAATAGCTAAGATAAAGTTAAAGCAAACGCTACCTTGTTGAACTTCACGTATCTTTATTGGGGTCTATGGATCTTTATGGGACTTTACGGATCTTTATTGAACTTTACAGATCTTTATTGAATTTTACATAACTGGAATTTTTTGGAATTTTGTGGAACTTTTTGGAATTTTTTGGAACTTTATGGTATCTTGGGACCTTTTTGGAACCTTTTGAAGACTGGGCCCTTTTCAGAACTTTTTCAGGGCTTCCCTAGCCCACTTAAAAGGGTCTTATTTCTCCTCTTTCCTATCCTCTCGGATGTGTGTGGTGCACATATGCACAGGCACTGACACATTCCTCTGTGAAAATGTGTAATGCAGTTCTCACCATGAATATGACCTTAGCTGTTGAAATGGCGTTAAACATCTATTACTCACTCACTCACTCAGAACTTTTTCGGGACTTTGGGACCTTTTCGGGACTATAAGACCTTTTTGTGACCTTGGGACCTTTCATGACTTTTGAACGTTTTTTTTATTTATTTGTTTTTATTTTTTTTTTTAGAGGTGCTGATGTTTTAAATTTTTGTCCTATGAGATGGACCTTTTTTTTAAGTTGGTATCTTTTTGAGTCTTTGGGACCTTGTCCACCCCTGGAAAGGTCGTGGTACTGGACGCGTTCCTTTAAATGATACAGACAAACAATACAGATAATGTTTGAGGAAACAACACCTTGTCTCATTTTGTTTGTAGTGTTTTGTATGTGGAAGATAGTCATTATGGATGCATTTGAAGGTAATATGGAATTCAAAATCATGTAGTTAGTATTATTAAAAGTAGACAATGTCATGAGCTGAAGCATGGCTAGTTGGGTTGGCCTTGAAGACCAGGGGAAGCTATGACTGATGTTTGATTGGTCTAGACAAAGCTATATTTACCTACTTAATACTAGTAACACACAAATTAAGGCAGTTGGGTCTAAAGGCAGAGGCAGGCAGGATAGGTGGTGACACCACCAGACAATCACCAGAGGGTGTGGGAGGCAGAGGGGATGGTAGGTAGGCACGCCACTAGGTGGGTTGGGGGGTACTCAGGCATGCCTCAATACTCAGAGGTGTGCTGGTAGTTGTGTTGGGAGGGGGAGGAAGACAATCAAGCAGATAAATGTGTCCTTAATGACATAGTGGGAAAGTCATGGGCAAGTCATCTAGCCTAGGCTCTGTACCCTTGCCTCGTTTCCTTTCTGTCTCTCCAAGACATAATCTCGACTCAACTGTTTTAAAATAAACACTCTCTTGTTTTATCTTTCATTTCTTTTTTCTTTTTTTTTTACCCATTTTTTGGGAAAGAATTTCTTTTTTCCAGTAGTTCCCAAAAACATCACAATGCAATGCTACTTGAGTGAAGGAATTTCCAGAATATATCTCATACTTTTGATTTCATTCACAGATTAGACATTTCATTATTTGGAGCCCTATGGCAGATTAGCATTAGAGCATTATAAGATTCAGAAATGCATCTTTGTAGCCTTTGTTTTAGAATTGTTTCTTCTGAAACTACTATATATATGTAGTACAGATTTTATCTCAGAGGGTTATGGTACAATTGTAGCATATTTTCTGTATTTGAACAAGGTACACTGCTTTTCTCTATGGAGAAATCAGTGCTAAAGTGTGTGTTGCCATATCTGCATTTTTTTAATATCAGAGGAGGTCTAAGCGTAAGGATACCTTGTGGAACTGCTATGTTCTTCTCTGCGTAAACGTTTTTAGTTCACATTGAAATAATGCTTTCTCATAATATTTATATCCTGTTGGTGATGAAATATTACTTCAATTACTCATTTTATTATATTTCACTTTATAAACGATTTTATGGAACACTGAAAACATGTATGTATGCAGGTGTCCTTACACTGTGCTCCTCCTCTACAGAGAGGTGGGACCACTGGCCCATGACGAGGTACAGACTATTACTAGGTGATTGGCAGTTGGGTGTGTGTGTGTGTGGGGGGGGGGTAAGGCAGAGCAGGGTACACTCAAAATGACACAATTGTTGACTATGACATTGGACATTGAATAAGACAGGTTCCTGTGCCAGCTGAGTGAGATGCATGCATGAGTGAGATGCATGCATAATGGACAGTCTATATACTATAAGTACTTAGCTGCAGTGAGTAGTTTGGGTTGAATTTGTGCTATATACTACCAAAAGCCCATATAATAGTATGCCCTATCTATCAGTCTCACTAACTGAAACTAGTCACAAGATTACAAGTCGCCGCGCCATGTCTCACAGGACTTTCCTTATTATTGTATTAAAATCTACAACACTATGGTTTTATTCTTAAGTTATCTCTACGAAAATGACAACAGAATGGTGCAGTCATTTCTTTTTCATATTTTCTTGAAGGTCTAAAAGAAATGTCACTTTAATGCAAATTGTACTAGCTTTGGGGTCTAGTACCTTTTCTCCCCATGAGATGGTGCCACCAAGGAGTTTTTTAAGTTCACTATAGAGGGCAGCACAAGTCACCTACCTCTGTAGATAGCCTCATAGCCTGACTCAAGCCTGTTCCATCATACACTGAAGGCCTATCGCCTATGCCTATGACCTCCACTATACAATCTATATATGCCCATTTACTTGACTCGTTTTTTAATGGATTCCAGACACCCTTCTATTCTCTATTAAAGTTAATGCATGGCACCTTGTTTTCATAATTCTACCAATATTCTTCTATTCCAATTCTAAACCAATCAGCAGCCAGCACTCCCTTCAGTGGAGGCTTGAATACCATTTGACTCACAAGAGGGCAGCATTTACGTCCTTGTGACCTTGAGATCTCTGACCACCAAAACATTTCTCACTATAGTTTATTATAGCTCAACTGCCAATAAAACCTGTCTACGATGATTCGAATCATTCAAAATGAACAGAAATCTT
This sequence comes from Acholoe squamosa, assembly GCA_949317995.1. Taxonomy (NCBI): domain Eukaryota; kingdom Metazoa; phylum Annelida; class Polychaeta; order Phyllodocida; family Polynoidae; genus Acholoe; species Acholoe squamosa. The sequence goes on from OX439043.1 coordinate 59,819,132, forward strand.
TAGAAACATGTTTTATCCTTGATCTGAGATGAAAAAAAAATATAGGTTTGACCAATCCAATTATTTACTATAGGCCTGCATGCCTACCTACCCTTATTTTGACATATTCTGCAGCTAATAATTTCACAGTGGTCACTATTTTTTCAACAGTGCCTAACCATAAGGCCTGTATCACAATTTATATTCCATGAATCAGTACAGTTCAGTGATTTTTTGATGCCTAATAGCAAAGCTGGCAATAATTTCCACACACTAATATAGACCAATCAGGGGCAACCATCTCTAAAGTGCCTACATTTACTGTATGATCGTCGTCACTGCGGGCCGCTATGGTGGTCCGAGATCTTGACAACCGCTAAGGTCTTAAAGCAGTCATGACTAGATGGGATATGTTTAGGCAAAAAAAGAAAGAGTTGTGTTTCCAGTAACCTGACCGACCCTAGCAAAACAGGGCCCAAAAAAAAATGTTTTGGGCTTTGAAGAATTTTGTAATTTTTTTAGGGAATTTTTCTTAATTTTTAGAAAGTTTTCATACTTTTTTGAGGATTTTTATATTTTTCATCCATTTTCCTTTTCATATTCTTCCCCTTCTATTACTAGGTGATTGGCAGTTGGGTGTGTGTGTGGGGGGGGGGGTAAGGCAGAGCAGGGTACACTCAAAATGACACAATTGTTGACTATGACATTGGACATTGAATAAGACAGGTTCCTGTGACAGCTGAGTGAGATGCATGCATAATGGACAGTCTATATACTATAAGTACTTAGCTGCAGTGAGTAGTTTGGGTTGAATTTGTGCTATATACTACCGAAAGCCCATATAATAGTATGCCCTATCTATCAGTCTCACTAACTGAAACTAGTCACAAGATTACAAGTCGCCGCGCCATGTCTCACAGGACTTTCCTTATTATTGTATTAAAATCTACAACACTATGGTTTTATTCTTAAGTTATCTCTACGAAAATGACAACAGAATGGTGCAGTCATTTCTTTTTCATATTTTCTTGAAGGTCTAAAAGAAATGTCACTTTAATGCAAATTGTACTAGCTTTGGGGTCTAGTACCTCTTCTCCCCATGAGATGGTGCCACCAAGGAGTTTTTTAAGTTCACTATAGAGGGCAGCACAAGTCACCTACCTCTGTAGATAGCCTCATAGCCTGACTCAAGCCTGTTCCATCATACACTGAAGGCCTATCGCCTATGCCTATGACCTCCACTATACAATCTATATATGCCCATTTACTTGACTCGTTTTTTAATGGATTCCAGACACCCTTCTATTCTCTATTAAAGTTAATGCATGGCACCTTGTTTTCATAATTCTACCAATATTCTTCTATTCCAATTCTAAACCAATCAGCAGCCAGCACTCCCTTCAGTGGAGGCTTGAATACCATTTGACTCACAAGAGGGCAGCATTTACGTCCTTGTGACCTTGAGATCTCTGACCACCAAAACATTTCTCACTATAGTTTATTATAGCTCAACTGCCAATAAAACCTGTCTACGATGATTCGAATCATTCAAAATGAACAGAAATCTTTAGAAACATGTTTTATCCTTGATCTGAGATGAAAAAAAAATATAGGTTTGACCAATCCAATTATTTACTATAGGCCTGCATGCCTACCTACCCTTATTTTGACATATTCTGCAGCTAATAATTTCACAGTGGTCACTATTTTTTCAACAGTGCCTAACCATAAGGCCTGTATCACAATTTATATTCCATGAATCAGTACAGTTCAGTGATTTTTTGATGCCTAATAGCAAAGCTGGCAATAATTTCCACACACTAATATAGACCAATCAGGGGCAACCATCTCTAAAGTGCCTACATTTACTGTATGATCGTCGTCACTGCGGGCCGCTATGGTGGTCCGAGATCTTGACAACCGCTAAGGTCTTAAAGCAGTCATGACTAGATGGGATATGTTTAGGCAAGAAAAGAAAGAGTTGTGTTTCCAGTAACCTGACCGACCCTAGCAAAACAGGGCCCAAAAAAAAATGTTTTGGGCTTTGAAGAATTTTGTAATTTTTTTAGGGAATTTTTCTTAATTTTTAGAAAGTTTTCATACTTTTTTGAGGATTTTTATATTTTTCATCCATTTTCCTTTTCATATTCTTCCCCTTCACAGTTGTCAACTTTTCCCATCATTATTTTGCAATGGAAACAAAGAATTTGATATATCCATTGATGATATATTCATTGATATGTGCCCTAACATTTCCTATACTTATGTTAAAAAGAAAATTAAAAAAAGAAGGCCTAGCTCTAGACCTTTAAGCTGTTTATCTTTACCCTTTCAAACCTCGTTTAAACCTTTCCAAAAATCTCCTAGCAAACCTCTGAAGAGCACCATCAATTTTTGACCTTTTTAAAAAGGTCATGCAGCCTTTCAGATATTTGTTTATGGACATCTTTAGCTTTGGCTAAGTGAAGGTTTAGAGAACCAGGAACAACTTTAGATGTCAATTTCATATGTTTTCTTGTTGTTTTTTTTTCTTTTAAAAGACTAGCAGTTTCACCATCAAAGCCATTTGTACAATTTAGACCAATTTTACGACGCCTGATTGGGTGATTAACATTCAGATACATGGTTATAGCATCAATAAAATATCATATGCCATCAGAGTGTCATCACAATCAAATTAATTGGTCCAATAAAAGTCATAAATATATTCTTTGACTTCATTACTATTGTAATTCTTGTAGGACCGACCAACAATTTCAATTTTGCTGTGTTTTATAGACTGCTGTTTCTTGATCACATAAACACCTAAATGATCACTTAAAACATCTGATATAAGACAATGGGCAGCCACAAAAGCATAATTAGTATAAATATGATCTAAAGTCGAGTTTCCTAATTCATGAAAACGAGTAGGAGGGGTTTCCAAATATTTCAGGTAATTCTTTTTTTTTATAAAACTATTGAAATTCCTAAATTTAGTACTGTTACGCGCTTTGGTGTTTACATTGAAGTCAGCACAGAGCCATAACTCTCTACCATCTATGGATGCATTTTAACCATATCTGATAACTGTGTATAACATTCTTTAATTTTACCCTTGGGGGTCTATATACAGTGATATATACCGAGGACTACAGGGTATTTTGGCCAGGATATTTGGTGACAACTCCTATGCATTCCAGATGCTTATTACTGCAAGTCAAACCCTCATGCACTGTGGTGTAATCAGCATATACGTCTTTAACATAGCAGGCAACACCATCATAAGTGGTCCTTTTGTGCTTTTCTCTATCTTTCCTAAAGAGTGTCATACCAAGCAAGTTGACTTTGTTATTGCTAACATCTTTATCAAGCCACGTTTCATTGACACACAAATAATCAATATTTTTTTTTACCAGGTTTGGTAGATATTTCATCTTGTCGTGTGGGCTCTGCGTGTCCATACAGACTATGCGAAGCCCTTTATCCTTAGACAACCCCTCAAAAGATTTATAGTTTGCCATAGTTCATATACCCCAAGCCATACCACTCCCCAGAAGCAAGAAACATGTCCACAAAAACATACAAAATACAACACATTACAAAAAGTAAGTGTTAAGTGCAAAACATTGAGCTCAAGCACTTAGAGAAGGGCTAGAGGACAGGCTTCCATAAAATAAATTGTTAACCTAGAGAAGGAGACGTTCTGTACTCATATCTTGCACACATCGGTATTAGATAATATTTACTATATAAATTTAGGCTTGTTTTTCTGAAACACAATAATAAAATTGATAGAATCCAATGGCATTTCAATCTTCTTTTCCATGTTGTCACAATTATTAGTGCATTATGATTGTTCATGTTCTTAATGTGAAACTGGTTATTATATTTATAATGATTGATATATTGGTATATAATAACAAGCATGTGCTCTCAGTCCTTTTTGACCTTGGGATAACCAAAGTCTCCACAACTGTATGAGGCATAGACACCCTTCTGCCAGCCAGGGGATGTAGCTGAGGGGTCTAAGGTGCTGGGCAGTAAGAAAACGTTCTCACCACTAAGAAGGATGGCACTGGAAGTATGCTATAGCTCTTTTACCACTGCTTTCTGTCCCCTGCAGTCACAATGATCAGGATGCACTGATGGGCTGCTTTTCCAATGCTACCTCATTTACATATTTCGGACAGGCTGCTGTATGACTGCCCCTCCACTCCCCTTACATTGCTGAGGGACTCTATTGTGACTCCATTTAACCCATAGTTTGATGGGTATCTAAAATATGTATTCTTGTCAAAACCTATAAATACAACTGAACAGTAATTACAGTGAGAAATCTTATGAAAAATAGAACAAAATGGGTGGTTTGAGGCTCAAGCCACTTCCAGCCACTTTTGGCGGATCCAAATAGCGTGATAGTGCCATAGTGGGGTAAGACGCCCTTAATTTACAAATGTGTCATTTATAAGAAATTCATGGCTGCTTCCAGAATACTTTTTTCATTAATCAAAGGATGGAATTATATTTTCTTCATTCCCAAAAGCTTGTCAGCTCTGCCCCATAGATTGTTACAGTAAATCATGTTTGAAAAAAAGTGGATGCTGGGGTAAAAAGCCCACAGCTGGGGTAATAGGCCCACAACCTTTGGGATAAAAGGCCCACATGCACAATAAAGAGGATCATAATTGGAATAAAAGCTCCATTTAGATTCTTGTCATTAAAAAAGAAGCTAAAGTTAATATTCATGAACTACTGCTAAGATTTGGACATTCTAAATCACCTAAAGTAGCATTTTCAATAATTCATATCGAAGTCCAAGGGGTGATAGAGTAGGATAAGCTAAAATACCCTATTAGCATGTAACTGAGCTAGTTCTAAGAGAATAATCCCTAATTAATGCATATTTTTCACACCAATCAAGAGATGGAACAATGTATCATACTTGTGAAATAGGTTGTCAGCCTAGCCTTATGGAATATTCCAATAGAATGCTTGACAAAAAGTGGGGCATTTTGCCCCGTAGGTTGAAAGGCTGGGGTAAAGGGCCCAAAGTGATGGGGCAAAAGGCCCATGGATCTGATGATAAGATAAGGTTCATCTCAAAAGCCCATGTAGGTATTGAAACAAAGTGTAAGGTAAAAAAAAATGTATCTTTATGACCTACCCTTCACCCCTTTATCTAATAATACCTCACCTAATACTTTTAACCCATTTAACTTGCTACCCAAAAATCCATGCATATTTCAGGACCCTTTTATTATGTGATTGACTAGACGTCAATCACATACTTATATATACATAGACCACTGCACAAAATCACATTGAAACAAAGAGAGATTCTGACAGACATAGGAACAAAGAGGGAAATCTGGCCCATACTCTGTCTCTGTACACAAAGGTATTGGTGTATATGTTTTTGGTATATGATATAGTTGAAGGTAGCCCATAGGCCATGTATATAGTACAGCTAGCATTTACACCTTAGAGACAGAGAATAGCCTCCGTCCTGGGGTGGTCACAGGTATTTCTTCAAGCCTGCATGCACCAGTGGTCATTAACCGCCTCAGTACCACATAGGCTGCATACAACTAGTACCTTGGTTATGAGGGCTAAAGGGCCTTTTACCCCAAAGGGCCTCTTACCCCCTTCTACCCAGCACTAGCGGCCACTAGGCACCGAGAGCGCCAGCGGGTTTCGGTGTACTGGCTGCATCAGCCTTTGCCGGGTTGGTGTTTTTATCCGCACCGCCAGAGGTCAAGGTCAGGTCATTATTCGGTCATTACTAGGGGACGCTTGCTCTCCAGTCGCAGGTTTAGAACCTTTTCCCGCCTCTACCTTGGCTCGATCTGCCTCTATAAGCCTGTCTTGTACCTCCATTAGGAGTGTACCGAGTACATTTTGAGCTTCAAAAGAGCCATCATCAAACTTGCTGGAGCCATATTAGGCGGAGCAACCCCAAAAGGGGTGCATAGTACTCCTAACAGTGACAGAATTTTGGGTTCGATTTGGGGTCTTTGATCATTCATAACTTCCCTTATACTTGGCTTAAAGACTTCATTTAAAGAGCAAATCCATTTCTTTTGATGAGATCTATCCATTGCTTAAAAGATAAAATGCATGGGACAAAGTCTTGAAAACTAGGTAAGTGCCTACTTTGTAGATGTCGAGATGTCGAGATCTGATAGGTCAACCCAGATTCATTGTGCAAATGATTGGAATGTCAATGCTAGAAACATTCAGGCTATTTAGGTTTCCCATAATACACTCTGTACGTGGAGGTTTCCTGTTAATTACCATAAGTAGGTCAGTCATGTGACCAATGCCATTGGCCAGAGCAGGTCACGTGACTGACCTAATTGGCTCAGGGACCACCCTGAGTCTATACCGCCGGGTAGGTGGTGGCATTGGAAAAAAAGTCAGTTATACAATTTTCAATCTCAATTTTCTACAAGAACCAAAGCATGTAAACAAATAAAATTACCATACATGAGTAGTTCATATATCAGTCTTTAGTTACAGTAAAGAAAAAAAATTCAAAAATCCATCCATAAGTTCATACAAAATTAAATAAAGAAAAAAGTCATTTCATAAAAATCTTTTGTCCAATCCAGTCCTCCATAGGTTTACCTCCGGGCTGGACTTTTCTCTCTTTGTTTCTATTTGTTTCGAAAACAGCGTCTTAAAGTGAGATGGGCTTCCCTAGCCCACTTAAAAGGGTCTACTTCTCATCTTTCCTATCCCCTCAGGATGTGTGTGGTGCACATATGCGCGGGCACTGACACATTCTTCTGTGAAATTGTGTAATGTCGTTCTCGCCATGAATATGACCTTAGCTGTCGAAATGGCGTTAAACATCTATTATTCACTCACTCACTCTTAAAGTGAGAAGATTTGGAAGCCTTTCAAAAAACGCGGGAAAAGTTAGCCCTGAGCCCTCTGTGCGTACCAAAGCACATCAATTAATTAATAGGAAGTCTCCATGAACCGAGTGTATTATGGGAAACCTCAATAGGTTGAATTGTTACAGTGATGACATACCCGTAGGCCTAATAGAGAGTCCTGCACAGTGCGGAAAAGTGAAGAACTTCTCCGGCCGCAGCCCGACATGTTTAAGCCTCTTAACCTATTCAAGATTTCCTCGACAGCCCCCATTTTTCCCCTCAACGACACACCTGGATTATGATATCTCCCTCCATATTGAACTCTGAGCCACCGTTCCTCAGGTCGGTTCCATAGTTGATGCATCACCGAGGCCAAAGCCCCCCCCCCCCCCGATAGCAGATATTTTACTGAGGTCTTTCTGTGCCTGAAATGTCCAGAAATGAATTAATTTTGTCAGGGAAAATTTGAACTTTTTGTGAAGGCAATGCCATCGATTTTCAGTCATAGTGTTATAACACAGAAGGGACGGATTTCCTTTCTTCTTTTCTTCTTCTTTTCATTATTTTTGAGAACCCCTTCAATAGCTTGAGACAGAAACTAAAACGTAGTGCTCTAGATATGCCCCTTTCTCCCTCCCTGACACAGAGATATGGGACTGTGAGTCCAGAGGCGGATCCAGGGTGACCCTCAGGACCCCCCCCCCCTTTTGGTCCACCCATAACATGTCCAAATATGGGTCCCAAAAGGGGACCCCCCCCCTTTGGCTTACCCAAGATGTCCAATTTGCATGCCCCTATTCATGACCTCTATCTCACTTCGATATAGTTTTTATTGTTTGTAACCTGTACAATTTATGACTATAGTATCTAGAATAAATAAAAATTCTCAAAATTTTCTAACGTGAGGCCAATTCAGAAAAAAGCACCATCGTATCATACATATAGATAATGCTTAGCTTAGGCCTATATTAAGGCATAGCTTAAACCTTAATCCCATCCAGGGTGAGCCTTGCAGGTTGAGTTTGAGTGGTATAGGCTGTGGTATAGGAATGAGTCAGGGATATATATGGTATAATTACATTAGATAAGGGGTCATCTATTAAAATCATCCACAATGTGCACCAGTGACCACATAGGCATCTAGGCATTCTGTGTCCCTTATGCGTGTGGTACTGAGTAAGTGGGGTTCCCCAGGTAATTTTCTATCAGATTTACCTCCCATATATTTATCACTTAGGGTGCATCAAAATACTTTAAACAATGAGTTGACAATTTTTTAGGGCAGCCTCCAAATCACTTTCAAATAAGACTACTAGATTCACACCCTATGATACAGAGATTCATTAGACCCTTAGACTACAGTGTTTGACACCAATTTTTAGAAAATTTCCTTGTGGGACAAGCTGTCGAATTCCTATCAAAGAACAATGTATGGTGTCAGGACATTTGCATCCCTTGCTGACAATGTTTGCCTATACCAAAATGTTTTAAATATAAGTTTGATGATTATGTTATAATAATTTCTTTTGGCATGACACAAAACTCCCTTAATCATCAGTGCATAAACTAGGGATGTAAGTCTTCAGGTTTTATCAGGATTTCCTGATTTCTGAAAATTTTGAATGGCATGTATTTTCCTTAGATGAGTGGTAGGAGGGCTGTTTGGAAAAAATGGAAGCCTTTTGTATGAAGTAAACGTATGGCTTCCTGATTTTTGCCCATGCCTGACTTACATCCCTGATAAACATACTCCTCAGGGCTCGACAAATCTGTTTGAAAGCAGTGTGTCCACTGGGCACAAAGGCAAATCAACGTTGTGTCCAGCAGGAGTATGTTGTGTCTTAGCCCTTTGGGTCAATGTATTATACTGGCTTAGAAACTGTCCACTGGACACAACTTGAAAAATAAGTTGTGTCCAGAGAAATGTTTTTGTGTCCCGGGCACTGGACACAGGGATTTGTCGTGCCCTGCTCCTGAGGGTACACCAAAATGCTTTAAATTGACCCCCACACCCCCTTGCTCAACAAGGTATAAAAGAGAGTTTGGCATCTATAATATTTCAAAATTTTTCTTAATGGTCCACCCCCAAAAACCTCACAAAGGATAAAGTATTAGGGCCTACCACATAAGATTTGCATCCCCTTTATGGAAAACTTGCCCACCCCAGTTTACATTAAATGCTTTGAAATTAGGAGTTTGACATTTATACTTCTGAAATTTTCTAGGGGACATGCCCCCAAGCCTCCCTCAAACACCATTGTGCATTCAAAAGTCAATAAGGTTTTCATTCCCTGTTCTCATAATCATTGATTTACTGCTGATGGTACACCAAAATGCTTTACTGGATTGGGGTCTAGAAATGCATCGGAATGCACCATTTGATTCAATTTTTTTAGGGGGCATGCCCCCAAACCCCATCTAGACATGTCACGGCACTGCACTTGCGACGTGCGGTGCTGTGCTTGCGAAGTCTCAGCACTGCACTTGCAACATCGTTGCAATAGGCCCCAGGGTTGGACCCCCCTTTTTCAAAATCCGGGATCCGCCCCTGGGACTGTTACCTGTCTACCTAACTGCAGTCTCAGACCCGACTCTATCAAATAGTAGAGTCTGAGCAGAAGTCTATCTGTGGCTTGTGACAACCCCTGCTGCCCCCCTAGTGGTAGTTCCTGATAGTTCCTGTGACAGATAAAGGGTAGATCAGGGGCTTTTTATTTGCTGCATTGTATTACCTTTTTCTCAAGGCTGATATCCTATTTAGTGGGTGTTGTGTTCTGTTGTTTTTACCTGGTTTGTTTACCTGAGGCCAAACCACATGTAGAGATGTCCACAACTATACAACATGCCATAGAGAAGAGCAGAGAGGCTGCTGGGGTTGGGTACAAAAACTAGTAGGAAGGGGGTACTTTTTGTACCCCTGTTACGGACCCGCCTGGACCCGTTATAAGGGGTCCTTTAAGGTCCAAATTAGGCTCAAAGGGGTACGTTTTGAGAGAGCTTTCCAATGCTGAAAGAATTGTTGAAATATTCCAACTAGAACCAGAGTTAGGGAGTATTCATGATTTATGGCAGGGGTGGGGGTGAGCAAATTGACGGGGGAGCTATTTATTTTCAGGGTATTCTTAGAGGGGGCCATTTGTTTTTACCTATTCTTAGAGGGGAGGCCATTTATTTTTAGGGTATTTATCCAAAATGTCACAAATTTCGTCACCATGAAATGTCTTTTAATGTATCAGAGACTCCTTTAGAAAGACTAAAGGTAATGAAATTCATCCAGTTCAGTGAAATCTAATTGGAAAATTAAGTACTGTTCTACAATATGATATCCTTGCACACCCTGACTTGAGGAGGATTCTTTGTGGGCCTGACTGAAGAAGCTATCCTCATGTACAATCTGCATCTTATGCATGAGTTTTTACAGTAGTACCGTAATCTCCCGCGTATAAGGCGCGTCTTATACGGGGGGTTTTAGTTCTCCTTGGATCTACAAGGGGGACACCAAGACCTTTCTTTTGATATCTTACATGCCCCCTTGGTCAAAATAGGACAAAATGGGGCCCAGGAGGGCCCAAGGTGGCCCAAGCTACCCATTGGTTTTTGAATTTTGAAAATTCATTCAGTAGAACCAAAGTTATGAATTTTTCATTTTTTTGAGAATTTTCCAAAACTCTAGGTGCGCCTTATACGTGGGCTGCGCCTTATACACAGGAGATTACGGTAGGTCTACTATTCTACACAAAAATACCTTGTCTATAAGGTGTATCTGAGTTGAGACCAATCCTATCACCTATCCCTTGGAGTCTATTAACCTATTAAGGGCAGAAGGCACATGAGCTATCTGGCCATGGGGACAGCCTTTAAAATCATAGGAGTAAGGGAGTGGTCATTATTTATCAACAGCGGGCCGGTGGTGGGTTTTTATGTCCCCCCCCTCGATGACAGTGAAAATGTTTTGCGCCCCCCCAAACAGGAGGCGCGGAGAATTTTCGCACCCCTCTTTGAGCTAAAGTAGTGCGGGGGCATTTTTGCTCAAAAGAGGGTAAATTTTTTTAGCCCCCCCCCCCTCAAGAGGGGTCAAAAATTTTTTTACGCCCCCCCTCAAACCCACCATCCCCCCTGTTGATAAGTAATGACCACTCCCTAAGGGCCTACCTTCTATAAAATGCACCTGCACTAATAAGCGCACCCCTCACCTTTTGGGCTGTAAGCACACACCCCTTGTGTCAAATCATGCTAATGTAAAAGTAAAGTTTTTTTTTAGAGCAAATGGTCCCTTGGAATTTGTATCACATGGCCTTCATTTTTTCTTGAATTTTTAGGCTGGGAAAGGGGTACATTTTTCAGAAAAAAATCAAAATATAGTCTGAAAAGGGGTATACTTCATGCAACTATTCCGTTCAAGGGGTGCCCAAATTCAGAGTTTGTCTTCTGTCATCCTGACAGCAGGAAAAGGGGTGGATTTCCAAGCTAATTCCCATCAAAAGGGGTACATATTAGTCAAATTTCCCCCCGCATAAAGGGGTACCAAGTCAAGGGTCATCAACGCACATGGTTACTATAGGACAAATAGGGAGTGCCCCCCCCCCCCGGAACGTGGATGTGGTATGTCTCAGTGTAGAAGCAGAGCATCAGTACCACAGAGACTTGTATGGAGGCACAGAGAGCCAGTGTGTTTGCACCAGGATCCTGGGATATTGGTTCATCCACTAGACTACAGGGGGAGCCAAAAGTAACCATCCACAAAGGACGATCCACAAATAGACTCTTCTCCAGGCCCACATGTTCACATAGTGGGGCTGGGCTCGAGGCTGACCTAACTGGTGCAGTACTTTCGTTTTCTCGCCTCGCTGCCTGAATGGGAGGGCGGGAGCAGAGAGTGGAAGGGGAGGGGGGGGGGGGCAGAGGATGGAGTGGTTTCCCGATCCCCTGCCGTGTACAACAGTCGGGCCTTGTACTCTCTACCCGGACTGACGCACTGTGCCGAAACCAGGCCCTAGTTTCGGACGGTCTCGATTCCGAAAGCGACGTCTACTACTATCGGGGTTCCCTCCCACTGACTCCGGCACGCGGCGTGAGGGCGGGCGGGCTCATAAATAGGACGAGAAGGAGTAGGAAATAACTTAGATTTATGTGTTTGTTTTGACTTTGTGGTTTGCATTATCAAAACACGATAATGTCCGCTGCTCTAGGACAAACGGGTCAATTGATACTAAGCGGGGGCGGAGGCCCGCCCCATTCGTGTCACTATCATAGAGCGTGTATGGAGAATAGGAGAATACCTGCAAAGTCAAAAGGATGATTTTTTTCCATGCATCTTGCTGTGGTTTTATGACCTGGTAGCCTAAAGACTAAGATCAAACCCATGTGCTTAGAGGAGGTGAACAAGGGGGTCGGAGGCCCTGGAGGAGTTGACATTGATTAATACACAAAGCCCCTGTCCACCTGGAGAAGAACTGGAGGTCAGTATGGTGGACACTGGAGACGTCCTCAAAATGAACCCAGGTACTTAAATCGACCCCTACAGGTATGATACAATGTACCCTCAGGACATGGTATCAATAACATAGAGGATGATAAAAAACTAGCCTGCGGTCATCGAACCACAAAAATGTACAAGAACCTACTATCTCCCAATCGCCAATCAGAACCGCAAGGATCGGGAATCAGTCGATATCGGTAGCTATCGGGAGACAGTAGGGTCACACGCTGAGAACTGATATCACCATATATGAGTAATCAAACATGCACAGGCCTGCACGTCCCAAATATGGGGCACCACAGTTCAAGGTGTGAGTAAATACGCAAATGTGATGCATCTTTTTGAAGAAAAGAAAAAAAAAACAAAAAAAAACTTGGTGACATCTTGAGAGTGGAGGACACTGCTTTCCTTGCAGGTAACCTAAAGTGAGATTGTAGCTATACCAGGTGTATGTGTTGCACCTTTTATCGCTCACTACATCTCATGTATAGTATACAAAATACATGTACCACTGTGCTGCCAGCAGTATACCTGTTAGCAGGCTGTTGTTGTATGGGCACCCCATGTGTATAGGGCATTAGCATATTAGGCTATGGAGGCCGCCATTAGACCCCGACTGCACTATGACTAACACCTTCAGCCCCCGTCTCCGCAGTAAATGCCAGGGATGCTTCCCATTGGTCAATAATACAATAGCCATGTGCCGTATACTCACGAAGCACCACTAACCCAATACCTGTATACACGTTTTAGTCTCACTAAAACCACCGGAGGCCTTAGTGTTTACACTGGACTTTTTCATTGGAGTTTCTTTGTGGCCCAGAAGACTCGGCCCATCCAGCCCGAGATAGTACAATTGAACTGGTATCAATAGTCGATGGCTTAAGCTGGATGTCCAGTGGATTGGCCTTGAAATGGCTTTATTATTGGGCACGTATTCACAGAAAAGTATCGATGCATTCACCTTTTTAAGTCACCTGGATATTTACCTTCATATAGAACTCTACCATTGAATGTAATATACTCTTGGCTGTGACTCAATCAGTGAAGACGCCTATCGTCCAGACAGATAACAACTTATCTGTGACTCACATGCACATGTGCGTGTTATCTCCATATAGTGAGTATTGTAAATAAGGATCTATGTCTACTCAATCAGTAAATGTACATGCTCTCTTTAAGTCAGCGAGGCCCATGCTGACTTGAAACTAATGTACTTATATACACAGCTGCTGCTAAGGTCAAAATGTAGGTCATGTAACGAAGAGTGGCGGACTTAACTGTATGGATTTGGAGCTATAGGGCATTAGCACATTAGGCTATGGAGGCCGCCATTAGACCCCGACTGCACTATGACTAACACCTTCAGCCCCCGTCTCCGCAGTAAATGCCAGGGATGCTTCCCATTGGTCAATAATACAATAGCCATGTGCCGTATAGTATACCACACCGTATATAGGGTCAGCTGATCCACTAGTAAGCCAACAACTCCCGCCCTCGCTGGATCCTTTCCCAGAACTGAGATAATGGTTCAAATGGTGCACAATATAACCACCACCACCAAAATACCCACCACCAGTAGGTTTGGGAACACTGGAGCTCACACCTTTCCCGCTCCTGGCCTAACTCAGTAGGCCCACACCGCGCAGGTCCTGTTCACTGATCAAAAATGACGCGTTTCGTTTTGTGAAATCACACCTTCCTTGGGAATCCCTGTGGAAGTATTAGTCAGTGCCCAAATACTGAGATCCAACACTTCATTTATCATACCACTTACTCATATTGAGCATAGGATCTGTTGTTCTGTCAGTCTGAGGAACATATAGGACACTGGATTCTTTATGCTTGAATTCTGCAGTTCATATACAGTACCTCGTTTGAATCTAAAGATATTCAATTCAAAAGATTATATCATTGAACAACTCAGGCATCATTGAGACTGGACTTTAAAATCCAATCAATCAGGCTTTTTATCTACATTTGATATCATATCGTTATATCTAATTGCTACACACACTCATGGACAGTTGGTAGCGGCAGGGAGCAGCTCACAGGTTCACAGAGTAGCTCTTTGTCCACCTCCCCCTCCAGCTGTGGTAAGGAGTATGGCCGTGGCTGGACCCACCTGCATCCCTCTGCCCAAGAACGTGGGCCTCAGCAGTTTGCCGCTAGTCGTCGCTCCTTCAGGACGCTACCTCTGCCTCTCTCCGCCTCAACGATCCCGCCATCACCAAGAGCGCCAACGACCGGAAACGGCGACATTACCGTCCCCTGGCCGCAGCAAAAATAGTGGAGCGGTTGGTGCCCTGTTAGCACCTGAATCTCTCACCAGGGGGACTCCTGATAGTGACCGGAAGTGGGAGTCTTACGCCGCCAGAGGGCGCCCCCCTCAGGTCGGGGCATGCGTGGCGGGTAGTGTGCGGGGTTGTCACCAGGTTGAGGCAGGAGTTGGGGTGAGTGGGGGCAGTTTGCCCTGCATCATGTTAGACACTGCGCCCTCCGCCAGCATCACGTCACCTCACGTCAGCCTCCCCCTCACGTCACGTCACTGCACCATGGCCTCCCCCACCGCAGCAGCAGCCGCCTCCATGGCTCCCACCGGAAGTAAGCGAGCTGACATAATGAAAGACGGAGAGGCGCGCGGCGGTAAGTCGCGGCGTCGGGTTGGAAACAGTAGTCCTCCATTGATAACGATACCCTCACTGACCTTATCAATGGTGTGCAGCAAGCAGGCTGTGGGGTCGTCACCGTCCCCGCCCCTGGCACCTACCGCCACCAGTATGGACGATAACAGCATTAACTCTCTGCGGCTTGCCGCACTCGGAACTGAACCAATAGTAGCCTGTTCCGCCGCATCACCGGAACCGGAACCGTCGTCATCGATGGTGGGTGCATCAGCAGCATTGGGCGCGGCTGGTATGTGCAGCAGTAAAAGCGCGCCATGCTCACCCACCAGTAGCCATTCCCTCCTGTCGTCGACGACCGGAAGTAGCCTCCTGTCGTGGAGGAGCAGTGTATTGGGCATCTCGCCGCTGGTCGGCTGTGCCCGGGGGGAGGCTCTGCCTGTAGCGGAAAGATCCGACTCAGCACAACTCACCCTGCTCCGACCTGGTAAGTTTTACTATTAGTAGGCCCTAAAATGTCAAATTTTCGCACGCATAATGGATGAAAACAAGGAAGCTGTTGCTTGCTGGAGAACTTTTTTCTCCCCCCCCCCCAGATTTTCCTGAAAAATTCCAGCAGCCAGACGCTTTTTTTTTTTCATTTTGCTAAAAAGAATATCAGTGCCGGATCCAAGGGATTATAATGAAATACATGTACTTGATGGACAATGGTCCTTGGACCATTACGCCTTACTATTTTACCATCTCGCACCAGCAAAATCACAGGTTCTTGTCTCCAAGTACTCCCTAGCTACAGAGTAGGAAGAGGGGGTAGATTTTTTTTCCAGTCTGAAGAGTCTAACAGGCTAGAGGATAGTAATCCCATAACATTTCAATGTAGATATTCAATGCTCAGTGCTGTAAGACTGGAATCCAGTAATCATCAAACAGAGATTTCCCTGTGGTCGTTCCTTTGAGGCTGGCACATTTATCTATAAGTAGGAACCCTCTTATACATGTTTGACCAATGTGGACTGTAGGGCATTGTTTGTAGTCCGGCCACAGTGCATCTATAAGGCGTTCCAATTGTGTTTTTTCTCACCTTTGATGGTCCTGTACCACTCACGGCGCCCAGCCCGGCCACAGTGCGTCTATAAAGTGTACCAATTGTGTTTTTCTCACCTTTGATGGTCCTGTACCACTCACGGTGCTAAAGTCGCCCTCAGGGTGTGTATAATGCCTTCTAATAGTGTTTATCTCACCTTTGATGGTCCGGTACCACTCATGGCGCCTAGTATTTCATCAAGTACTCTGGTAATCAAGAATAGACCATTGGCCTTTCAGCTATGCTGAATAAGCCACTACGCTTGCATCCTCCTCATAGACATGCCATTTAATCTAAATAGAAAACTACTTTTTAATTGTTGGCTCTTTATAGTCCCATGTCGTGTTCAGTAAGAGGACGACTTATTGTCTGCGCTGGAGTCGTATTAATGACACCCAGCACAGTAGCCATTGTTAATTATACATCTGACCAGATTTCATGAAAGTGATGCATTTGGGGTGGGTGGGGGGTCACACAAAAATGTTGCCATAGATAGGCACTTTGACATCGGCAGAGTGGAGGGTGAGAAAAGCTGGCAGGCTGGTTTGACACTTTTTGTCAGGTGTGAGTGCAGCCAGTGTTTGTGGCCTTGCCAATTTCATTGATATAGGGCATTATTAGTTTCTTTTCATTGGGTTTAGATAGTAATTCTGAAAGTGTAGATATAAAACTACCCACCAGACAAATTTGGGAAGAAAATAACAATTATTAACCATTTTACACAAAATTGAATGTGAAGGTAATATTGAAGACTTGAAAAACACATTAACCTCTAGAGACACCAAAAAACTAACACCAGACACAGGTTTAGGACATAAAAATCTACCAACATATGAAGTTTCATGTTATTAGGACTTTGCCCAATGCTACTTTTGAGAGGACCAAAATATGAAACAATAGAGAAGAAATGGCCGTGCATATTTCCATCATGTTACGATTTTTTATGAGCATTTTAAACCTATTTAGAATATACTTAGAACATATTTAAGAATACCAATGAAAAGCCAAGATTTCAAATATGTAGGAAATCCAAATTTTGTAGAAATGGCATTTTGAGAATGTTTAATTACAGTCACTTACAAATTGTAAAAAAACACACAACAGTGACACCTGCACAGGTGGCCACTGGCAGTAGTCACTGCAAGGCTGCACTCACATCACAAAAACTAACACCTGTTTCTACCATTTCTATAGTGCTACTTGCCCTAATATTTTGGACACCATTTGCCCTATATCTTTGGTTCTAGACAAGATAAGAGCCTAATTCAAAAACAATTTGAAATTTCTCAATGAGCTCTAGCGAATGTGATCACAGAGATCTTTCAGTATTCAGTTTTAATTTTTTGTTAAAGTGCCTACCATAGAATGATCTCCCTCTTTGTGGGTATACCAGGAGTGTAGGTGGTTACTACTGCATGGGCAATTTTTCTTAAGTATATACACTGTTTCCATAGTAACCATTGCAAGTTGGTTTGTTGTGTTCATGTCAACCTTTGTCCGGATAAAGGTTGACAGTGCAAACACAGGGATTCTGAGAGTTTTTCTATAGGGATGGATGCATTTCTGCTGCTTATGGCCAGTGTACACCATTATCCATTATAAAAAAAAAATTTTGGTGGGGTAGAACCATAAAATACAAAGCTAGACTAAGTTTGATGCGTCAAACGTTGTCCAGACAACGGTTGACAATACAGAACAACAATTTTATCAAATATTTTGTGGGTTGTGTGGGTAAGGATGGATACTGTTACCCATACCATAAAACAAATTTGGATGGGTTTCTGCCATAAAGTACAAAGTTAAGCCATGTTAAGTCTGCAGGTTGACAGTACAAAAATGGTAATTCTGATAATTTCTGCATTTGGGTGTTTTCAGTGTTTAAAGATGGAGTACACTAACACTCATCCTATACAACAGTTTTGGAATGGGTTAAGACATGAAATAAAAAATAAGGCACGTTTATTGATGTCAACCTTTGTCCAGACAGAGGTTGACAATATAACAACCTCAATAACCTCAATTTTGAAAAGCTTTCTGTGAGGATTGAGTTTATATTTGATGGTTATATATAGAATACACCATTTCCCATAGCACAAAACAGTTTGGGAAGGGTTTTGGCAATGAGAGAAAAAGCTAGGGCATGTTTTGTAACGTCAACTTTTATCCAGACAACGGTTGACATGTTGTCAACCGTTGTCTGGATAACATATGTGGTAATTTTGACTAATTATCTGTGGGGAGTAGGGCTTTGATTGGTGGTTATAGATAGAATACACCATAACCCATTATACAAACTTGCTTGGGGGGGGGGTGGGTTTTAGTCATGGGATACAAAGATAGGCCATGTTTTGTCATGTCAACCTTTGACAATGTCATCTGTTGTCCGGGTAAAGGATGACAACATAAAAATGCAATTTTGACAAACTTTGTTGGGGATGGGGGTTTTATTTGATGGTTATAGATAAAATACACCTTAACCTACATTATCACACAGTTTTGCATGGGTTTTAGATGATAAAAAATGAAGTAAGACTGAGTTTTATGTGTCAACCTTTGTCTGGACAAAGGTTGACATGCCAGACAATGTGATTCATAGCTCTGTTAAAATTTGTGGGACAACTTAGATAATTTAAATATACATAAGGGACAAAGGGACACACAAAATGCATATACAGTAGTAAGTTAGATAACAGGACTATAGCTGTACAGGTTTAATTAATTTTACCCAGACAAAGGGTGACAGACTTAGAATTAGAGGTGGTATATGGTTCTGGAAGGAGCTGAGAGCACTTGGAAGGCAGAGGACATGGGATTTTTGTATCCCTACCTCTTACATTGATCTTGTATATTAGAATCAAGCATTTAGCATCCATTCCTGACTGAAAATATAATTACAGGACTGAATATAGCAGGAGATTAACCAATAACAAACATACCCAGACAAAGGTTGACATATTGACGTTTTGTAGTTTTCGCTGTGCTGTCCTTACTTATTTAGCCCTTTCACCACTGTAGCTGGTTTTTTTTTCATTGCCCACAAGTTTTGTCTCATAACTAAACACAAAAATGTCCGCCCCCTCTGCTTAATATTCATTTTGTAGGAGACTTTAGAATTAAAAATTGATATTTTACCCCTACCTTGCACATTCCAGCCAATATGGCAACTAAAATATATGACTTAAGTGGGGTAAACTACATATTCCAAGAGATATAACCCATCATGTTATTATAAGACAAAAAAAATCCTAGATAAGATGTAATCGGGAACTTGTACTAAGCTCCAAAGTGGAAAAAGCCCATATTTACCAAATGCATGGGATTGGTGAGACAAGGTCATCTAGTTTATGGACTTGACAGAAGGCTAAATGTGTTTGCGTTCAAGTTAGTTTCGATACTTGATTTAAGTGCAACTCCCACAGGATAGCTTTATTTCTACCCAACATGCACCCGGGTGGACGTGCCAAATTGCTTGAGTCATATATGTGTTTACTTCCTTTTGATATTCCCAGTCCATTATAATAAGCCTGAATTATTACATGACTTCTGTGATTTTGGGTGCTTTTTCTGGATATTCCCATGCACATACCTGTCGATATTGCATGGCATGATGCATGGAGCATCACTTTTGTAAGGCGTGCAGTTTTCCATGTAAGGAGGCATGTTATCCATGTTAACATGGATAACATGCCTCCTTACATGCCTCCTGTCATACATTACATGCTAAAACCCACGAAATTTTCATTGCCAGGGTAGAGGTCAAACCTGCAGTCTTAGATCCCAAATCCAACTCCCTATGCATTGCGCCACAGGGACTGACGAGAAGTGGTCGGCTAGAACCAGGTCTTGATATGATAAAAAGGCTGGGGAGGCGACGACTGCGGGCTGTCCACTACTATAACCGTGAGACACGGGACGCGTTCAAACCAAGCCAAGCCAAGCTGGGCGCCGAGGTGTGAGACCTGGTGGTCTAGTGGTTAGAGCATTGCGCTCAGCTGCTAGAGGTAGGCGGGATGAGTCCCGGTCCGGGCGTATATTTTTTTTTTCACGCATCCTGCAGTGTACCGATTGTGTACACACACTATGGCAGGCTTCGAGTCCAGGGGAGGGGGAACAGTTTTTGTTTTCTACTTGAATTTATTGATATTCTATTGATTATCTATTGATATCGTGTAATAAAATAAGTAGTCATTACTTGTTCATTGTAAGCCATCTGGCAGCAGCTCAACATCTAACAGAAAGAAGTCAGTCCACCAGTAATAGCATTCACCACAGGTTACTTCCAAATTAACCATTTAGTATATATATGTAATGCCTCACACTTCATGATGAGTTGCTGTGATGAAGCACAAATGCGGCGTGCAGGGGCGGATCCAGAAGGGGTGGTCTAGGGGGGGCACAGCCAAGAAATTTGGTCATGGGAGGAGGCTCAAGTAGGTTTTTGGGCCATGTTTTCTATAGTTAAGAGTCATAGAGCCCTGGATCCGCCCCTGGCGTCAGTGACTCGATGCTGTTGCATTAAATGTGTATCATGCAGAGCCATTAGGAGGGTCCTGTATGATGCATGACTGATGCATGTAACTCATGCAAGTTACTCACCAGGGCCGGGCATCAGGGCTACTTAACATGCATGCATCATGGCGACCAGAGCCTAGCGCATTAAAGGACCATGTGGGTTTTAAATGGTTAAATACATAGTGCTATATAGGACTCAGTATGGAGGCCTAGTGGAGCCGCCATATTGATTTTCGCTGGTTGAGATAAAATCCATGGATACCTTATCTTATCAGTGTGTGTTGCCGGACCAGCTTGTGGCCAATACTTCGCAGCATAATCACCAATTGTGGATTGTAATCGGCTTTTGGCAAATGTTTGTGTTGGCACTCCTGAGTGGTATAGGCCTACTATATGAGAATCGTGTTTGCACTAAATCTGAATTTGACAATCTGTGCAGTCTGTACACAACATAACAATCTGTCCTACCCACTCCAAACTCGTCTACATGTATATGATAATAGCCTGTAGGCTGTGCAGTCTGTACACACCATAACAATCTGTCCTACCCACTCCAAACTCGTCTACATGTATATGATAATAGCCCGTAGGCTGTGCAGTCTGCACACACCATAACAATCTGTCCTACCCACTCCAAACTCGTCTACATGTATATGATAATAGCCTGTAGGCTGTGCAGTCTGCACACACCATAACAATCTGTCCTACCCACTCCAAACTCGTCTACATGTATATGATAATAGCCTGTAGGCTGTGCAGTCTGCACACACCATAACAATCTGTCCTACCCACTCCAAACTCGTCTACATGTATATGATAATAGCCTGTAGGCTGTGCAGTCTGCACACACCATAACAATCTGTCCTACCCACTCCAAACTCGTCTACATGTATATGATAATAGCCTGTAGGCTGTGCAGTCTGTACACACCATAACAATCTGTCCTATACCCACTCCAAACTCGTCTACATGTATATGATAATAGCCTGTAGGCTGTGCAGTCCGCACACACCATAACAATCTGTCCTACCCACTCCAAACTCGTCTACATGTATATGATAATAGCCCAGTGGCGGATCTAGGATTTGGAGAAAGGGGGGGCGCACATTTTGGCCA
Source organism: Acholoe squamosa (assembly GCA_949317995.1). Lineage (NCBI taxonomy): Eukaryota > Metazoa > Annelida > Polychaeta > Phyllodocida > Polynoidae > Acholoe > Acholoe squamosa. The sequence continues at coordinate 59,840,789 of OX439043.1, forward strand.
TGGAATCTACAGGAGTGGATCCAGGAGTTTGTAAAGAGGGGGGGGGGCAAGATATGGTGGTGAGGCTTAATGTAGGGGCACAGCACAGATTGTCACAAGGGCAGTGCAGTGATACACCTAGGTGGGTTTGGAGGCATGCCCCCCAAGAAAATTTTGAAATCTAGACCTTACTCAATAGGCTAGTTTAGTCTTATAAATTAAGATATTTTGAAAGAAATATAAGAATAATTATCATGAAAAATGTCTCTGCATCACCAAATAGGCCATCCTATATATCACTGGATGGTAGCTGCCTCATCCCCTATCCCCCCATTCATCCACACTTGGTCTCATCCAGGTCATCTCCAGTCCAAACATTAATTCCTCCTCTCTCAGCCTTATCTGTCCTGATCTCAACCCTATCCAACCATTCCTCCAACCTCAGTCTTATCCTGGCCTCACCCCAGTCCAACCATTCCTCCAACCTCAGTCTTATCCTGACCTCATCCCAGTCCAAACATTGCTCCTACCTGAGTCCTATCCTGCCTTTACCCCAGATGCCATCATATTCTGAATATATATATATATATATATATATATATATATATATATATATATATATATATATATATATATATGCCCTTAGGCGATTATAGCCTAATGGGTAGAGCTATGCAAAGGGGCCAACCCCGGAAGGTAAACCTAAATGTCTCCCCCCCCCCTCCTCCTGGGCTCATCAATATTTTAGATCCAATACCATCAGAATTCCTCAGGAAAGTAACCCTAAATGGACCCGTCCCCCTCCCCTTGAGCCCCTGTCAGTGCTATCAGCAACTTACACACATGCTACATATGTAATTCTTTCCCTCTTTCTTTTCTCTTTTTTCTTCTCTGCTCTTCTTTTTATTGGGAAGGGTGAGGGGGTCATTTTGGACCTGTCACCCTACACTGTCTAGCACAGTGCTACCAGTAACTGCCACAAAGGTATCTCAAAATGGACCCCCTCCCTGCACAGTCTAGTGCAGTGTCATCAAGAACTCCCTGGAAGGTATACTAAACAGGAAAATTTAAGAAGCTAGGAGACTGGCAGTAGGACAAAGGTAGTAGGGAGTAATAGGTAGGATGAAACATATTCAGCATAGTAGGGGATCCCCCTGTGGAGTGGGGACCTTCATGGGAGGGCATGATGGAGCAGAATAGCATCATTCAGAAAGTTCTGAATTCCAGAAAAATGGCATCTCTGCATGTTTGACTGGGCCAAAAAACTTCTACCCATCCTTCACCTATCCTTCTTGTCTCTTCACCTGTCTATCCCTCTCAAAACCTCTCCTTACAACTCTACCTTTCATGCTTTTTCTCTACTTGTCCATCCATCTACCTATCCCTCTCAATGCCACTCCATTTGCTGCCAATGCCTCTGCCAAGCACTGCCCTTGCTACCTCACCCACTGCCAATCTTTCTCCTATCTTCTCCCTACAGATCTCTTTCCCTGGGCTACCTATCCCTCATCTACATGTCCCTTGTAGCTACCCATCCCACCCATTCCTATCCCCTGCAAAGTGGGATAAAAAAGTGGGGAGAGAGAGGCACAGGCAGTTCAGCATTCTGCTGACTTGTAGTGATGACTTCATAACTTTGGTTCTAGTAGGAATATTTGAAAAATTCTTTTGCCATTGGAAAGCTTAGGAAGTGGGCATTTTGATCAACCTATTTTGATCAACCTGGCAGAAAAATAGGGGGGGTGCGCGCCCCCGGTGGCCCCCACCCTTGATCCGCCAGTGTAGCCTGTAGGCTGTGCAGTCCGCACACACCATAACAATCTGTCCTACCCACTCCAAACTCGTCTACATGTATATGATAATAGCCTGTAGGCTGTGCAGTCTGTACACACCATAACAATCTGTCCTACCCACTCCAAACTCGTCTACATGTATATGATAATAGCCTGTAGGCTGTGCAGTCTGCACACACCATAACAATCTGTCCTACCCACTCCAAACTTGTCAGAATTTTTTTCCTGAACTCACCCCCCGGCTTATGACCGGGGCCGGCTTGTGACCGGGGATTTACGGTAGTTCGTTCTTTGACATGTCATGCTGAGCTATGGAGATATTCTGCATTGGTAAGTTAGGGCCAGACGATATGGACTTTAAGGCATATACCCCGGTAGGTGGATTCAGTCCACGGTGGGCGAGACCTCGGTTGAGTTTGTCCAGAGAAATTAAAGGCACCATAGACTATTAGTTGAGAGTGGGCAGACATGATGTAGGGTAGGTTAAAAGGCATCCTTGAGGGCCCACCCATGAAATGACCATAAAACGACTTCGATACCTAAAACAACTTTGTTTAATCGTTGAAGATCATTGAACCAAAGAGCTGGCAATGTTGATCATTATATCTATAGCATTGGCGATACTGAACTTAGTGTACTCAGAAATGGATAGGCCCCTATTCTTTGAGAAGAAAAAAGAAAGAAAGAAAAATTAATTAGTTGAGTTATTGGTGGAAAATAAAATTGAAATAGTAAACATTAAGAGTAAACTTGGACTTTTGTCGCCTCCTTTCTTTGTTTTTATGGGAGATCTATTGTATTCTATAAGCGCTGGCACCTTTAATTGCATTAGTAATTTAGTGTTAAGAATCAGTGGTATCTCCCATTTATTGTTACTCTGCCCGTTTGGCCCCAAGTGGATCTGCTCAGTGGTCTGTGATAGGTGTGTTGCAATTGGTTGATATTCCTAACCCAATTTCATGGGAACTATTCTACCCTGTTTTGTTATGAAGGGTTGCTGGAAATAAAAGGGAAATGGCTAACAGTAAGCTGTGTTGTTTTTTGTTTGTAGATAAGTATACTTATCTCTATGTTATTTACTTTTATATATAGTTAGATATGATGTTTGAGTAGACAAGTAAAAGAATGCTAGATTATTCATTCCCAATGGCTTATTTCATTTATATAAGCTGCAAATCAACGGAAAAACTGCCAAGACCATGCCACATGCGTAATCATAGATTCGCCGCCATGTTGTTATGATGAACGAAATACCTTCACCTTGGCCGTTGGCTTTCCACTTTCATTTTCTGTTTTGAACAATGTGCACAGTATTAATGTAATTCTATAGAGTTCATGATAATTCATCATGAATTAGCAAACCAAATGTTTAGCTTTATAGAATGTTAAAAAAAAAACGTTTTTTAAAGTACATGTTTGATGCTTTTTGATGCTGGTATGACTTTTCTGAACTCGGTATGTTTTATACCTAAGGGAGTAGAGTATTTTATTTTCGAAATAAATATACCTCTTTATGGCATAAAGAATTATAATCAATTTGAAGTGAAGTGTATTCTATCAGTATACTGAAAGTTAACGTATCACATTCCATGTTTAGATTATTTAGCAAAACTTCCTTGTTTTTTTAATAGTTAATGTGATACGGGTAAGAACTGATTATATGGGGGAGGGTGTGGAGAAATTGACTTCAGTGTTCCTTGATGAGAGCTACATTGATATTGTCCTATGATGTAGTACGTAGTAGTGGAAGGGATATGGGGTTCAATTTCATTTTCACGTGTACAGTAGCTACAGATATAGACAGATATAAGTTGCCGTTAAACTGCACTTATAAGCCGCGGCTCACTCAAAGACCATCTAAACCATTAGTGTGGCTTATAGGACTAGTCCCCTTGACTCATGGTGCAGCTTAATTATCGTAATCTTCCGCGTAAAAGGCGCATCCTGCGTATAAGGCGCACCTAGAGTTCAAGAATATGGTCAGAAAAAAAAATTCATAACTTTTGTTCTAAAATTCAAAAAGATATGTGTAGATAGGGCCCCCGGAACCCCCTAGACCCCCCAATGTTCTATCATACAGGGGTGTGAAATCTGAGAGGAAACTCTGAATTCAGAGGTTTTGATGTTCTCCAGGACCAATCCTGATGTATGTGTAAATCTGCTGAGAAAATAAATTACCATTTATGAAGGGAGGGGGGGGGGTCTTATATTTTACCTAATATTGGATCTAATTTCAACCCAAATGGAGGTGTTTTAGTATCCCTATGGCTATTCTTCGCCTTCCTTTACAATACAAGGTGGTATAAAGTCCCTAATTTACCATTTTAATTACTTTCATTTAATGTAAACAAAATTAAGTATTAGTCCATGTGAGGTGGTATAATATGCTTCAGAGGAAATGGGTTTTATGATTTCACATCCCTGATCATAACTTAAAGGGAGTGTAACATATCAATAGAAAGGTCTTAGTGCGGATCCAGGGAGAACTAAAACCTCGTGTATAAGACGCGCCTTTTACATGAGAGATTATGGTAGTACTACCGTAATCTCCCGCGTAGAAGACGCAGTGCCCGTAGAAGACGCTCCCCCAACTCATTGTAGGCTGGTTCGCGTAGAGGACGCACCTCTTAGGGGTCATTTATGTAAATTAAGTACTGTTCTATAGTAAAAATACCCCGCATATAAGATGCACCCTGAACTTGAGAAAATCCTATAAGACGCACCAAGCATTTGTTTGGTGTAAAAGATGCGTCTTATACGCGGGAGATTACGGTAGTAGATGGTGCTACCTGCACTGCTACGGTGTCAGGACTATGTCAGAACTTTCATACTCCAGTAGAGTGATCACTTTTATAGCGTTCAGGATGTAACTAAAATCATGAATCATTCTCCCCAGAAGTAGGTTATCTTGTAAAATCAGTTGACCATTTCTATAGCTGTATGTTTACATCTCCTCAGTGTCAATCAAATCCCTGCTGTCATTGTTATCTAGTGAGAAGAGCACTGCTAAGAGGGAAAAATAGTTTATCTTATATCAGGTGATATTTCAACATATTGTGTGTAGGAAAATGAGGAAGTTGTGTTTTTATTCAAAGTAGACTTATTTTTAAGAGGCAGTGAGGTTCGGGAGGGGGGTTTCAGTTTCATTAACATTTTATTAACAAAAAGAATCAGTGGTTGTTGGTTTTTTTCTGATCACATAGTTTTAAATACTTTTTAGTGCGGCGACTAGTGAGTACTACTCGTGAGATGAGTAGACTAGTGTGTAAGGGATAGGGAGGCCTTGCAATCTATTTTTGTTTGTGGCTCCTCTGCTATGGACTATTCCTGCTCACTATTCTAATGTAATAACAACAGTGTGTGTACTTTACTTAACAGTGAAGGAATTTTCAGAATATATCTCATACTTTTGATTTTATTCGCAGATAAGACATTTCATCATTTGGAGCCCTATGGCAGATTAGCATTAGAGCATTTTAAGATTCAGAAATGCATCCCTGTAGCCTTTGTTTTAGAATTGTTCGTTTTGAAACTACTATATTTATGTAGTACAGGTTTTATCTCAGTGGGTTATGGTACAATTGGATCATATTTTCTGTATTTGAACAAAGTATTCACTGTCAAAGATCTCTATGGAGAAATCAGTGCTAAAGTGTGTGTTGCCATATGTGCATTTTTGTAAATCAGAGGAGGTTGAAGTGTAAGGCCACCTTGTGGAACTGCTACATTCTTTTCTGTGTAAAATTTTTAGTTTACATTGAAATAATGCTATCTCAGAATATGTATCTACTATTGGTGATGAAAGATTAATTTGATTACTCCTTTCATTATGTTAACGATTTTGTGGAACACTGAAAACATGTATGTACACCGAGTTACTTACACTGTGCTCCCCCTCTATAGAGAGGTGGAGTGATCTGGCCGGTTTGCTGACCACTGGCCCGTGACGAGCTACAGACTATTACAAGTGATTGGCAGTTGGGTGTGTGTGTGTGTGGGGGGGGGGGGGGGTGGGCAGGCAGAGCAGGCTCCTGGCAATCTGAGACAGTGTACACTCATAATGACACACCTGTTGACTATGGCATTGAACATTGAATAAGACAGGTCCCTGTGGCAGCTGAGTGAGGTGCATGCAGAATGGACAGTCTACAGACTATTAGTACTTAGCTACAGTGGGTAGTTCAGGTTGAATTTGTGCTATATACTACCAAAAGCCCAGATGATAGTATGCCCTATCTGTCTCACCAACTGAAACTAGACACAAGATTACAAGTCGCCGCGCCATGTCTCACAGGACTATTCTCTACTATTGTATTAAAATCTCCAACACTATGGTTTTATCTATCGTTCCATCTATTTGTGCTGTACAGTTTGTAAAATCAACCATTGAACATGCATACAAATTCAAGTTTTGCCGTCCAGAAATACATGTATCAAGCATGTCCTGAGCCCTGTGCCTTCTATTTACTATGTAGCAGAATTCAGAGAAAACTAATTATAAAAACTTAACCACAACCACCAATGCTAACAGTAAAAGAAGCAGCGTGTAGTTTTGTGGTGTGGGTGGATGGAGAACAGATGGAGGGCGGGCATGTTTAATTTCGATAGTGAATCATGGATGATGTGAATCATGTCAGACCTGTCTGGTGGTCCATGTAGTGTATTTATACCATCTGTATGGTATGTCTAAGTATAAATATACAGGTTAATTCAGATGACTACGTGCACTATAAGGTCCATGTAGTGTATTTATACCATCTATATGGTATGTCTAAGTATAAATATACAGGTTAATTCAGATGACTACGTGCACTATAAGGTCCATGTAGTGTATTTATACCATCTATATGGTATGTCTAAGTATAAATATACAGGTTAATTCAGATGACTATGTGCACTATAAGGTCCATGTAGTGTATTTATACCATCTATATGGTATGTCTAAGTATAAATATACAGGTTAATTCAGATGACTATGTGCACTATAAGGTCCATGTAGTGTATTTATACCATCTATATGGTATGTCTAAGTATAAATATACAGGTTAATTCAGATGACTATGTGCACTATAAGGTCCATGTAGTGGGTCAAATTGTGTTACAGTTCAGTGGTGGATTTAGAAGGGGCGCCCTAGCCCACTTTAAAGGGTCTATTTCTCCTCTTTCCTATCAACTCAGATGTGTGTGGTGCACATATGCATGGATGCTGACACATTTCCTTGTGAAATTGTGGAATGTAGTTTTCTCTATGAATATGACCTTAGCTGTCGAAATGGCGTTAAACATCCATTACTCACTCACTCATTCAGTTATTTTATTTCATGTTAATATACCCGAGATACTGACAGCCCATAGGTTTAACACTGCAGCTCCGTATCTCACACACCCCGTGAGATAATCCACCCCTGTATTTCACGGCCACTAAAAACACCCAAAATCATCATACAACATGTAAATATTTATCTATTTATGCAATTTCAAAAAAGTTTTGAACATTTCTGACTCGGATAACATGAAATAAATACAAAGGTTCACTCGTAGTCGGGCTTCCCTAGCCCACTTAAAAGGGGCTGTCTAATGGGATAGGAACCACTTAGACATCTTATATCTTCTCTTTGCTATCCCCTCAGGATGTGTGTGGTGCACATATGCGCGGGCACTGGCACATTCCTCTGTTAAAATGTAGTAATGTTATTCTCACCATGAATATGACCTTAGCTGTCGAAATGGCGTTAAAAGTCTTTTACTCACTCACTCACTCGTAGTGGGTCTGACTGAGGGTTATCTCACTCGGCTATGCCTTGTGAGATAACCCTCAGTCAGACCCACTACTTGTGAACATTGGTCTATATACTTTAGGCAGAGATGCCACTTTTCCTGGTTTTCCAGGAATTCCTTTTTTAGTTTTCTCCAGATTTCTGTAATAAATCATCTTGATTTCCTGGGAAAGGGTGTCAAAAATCCAGTTTTCCTGTTTTTTGTCGGCCAGAGTGTGGTATCTCTTTTTGTATCTGTTCAAGAATGCAATCCTATATTCCAATCCATTTAGGCAATTAGGGAACGTTCAACAATTGCTTCACTGCTTAGGGAGTGGGTGGGTCTTTAGGTTCCTCCATATGTTCCATACAAAAACAGTGACAAAGCGGTGGGTGGGTCCTGAAAATTGCCTAAATACAGAGATGTAAGTTGTCAGGGATTTCCCTGAAAATAGGGAATTCAAAAATGTTGAAATGTAGTCTGAATAGGGATATCCAGGGTCTTCAGGGACAGAATTTATTCACAGCCTTCTTTCCCTAGCCATTTTCTTCACACAGACCCAGTCCTCAGTTTTATTTTCAACAAGGGACTCCACTAAGGCCCCCCTGGTGTAAGCAGTGGGACTCACTGGTCCAGGAGAGCTCTGGGCAGGGAATCTCAGGGGCAGACCCTCCCAGGGAGAAATGAAGGGAATGCTGCTCTCTGATTGGTCTAAAATCATCAGTCAGCAACATAGTACAATTGTTTAACACCAGGGGGTGCTATGATGCTGTGCTGGTCACGTGAACCCTTTCGGGGAGAAACGGTATGATCGGAAGTGTGTCAGTGGTTCCGGTGGGAATGCGAAAGTCTACTGCTCATATTTTACAAGCGAAAATGGCTCCACGTTAGCGCTTCTCCCCAAAAGACGTAACCTGCTGGTCAGAGTCTGCCCTGAACACTCTGCTTATACACCAGGGGTGCTGCCAACTCTCCCAGTGTCGCGATAACAGCTTTTCAGGGATTTTCCCAGTACCTGACTTACATCTCTGTAAATAACAGTGACATAATTGTTGAACGTTCCCTTAGAAGGATCTGGGACAGTGTGTATAATGGAGAAGGGCGTCATCATTACAGTATTGTGTAGACCTAGGATTAAAAGACAAAAAAAAACCTGCCGTCACCACCTGACAGTACCAGTGAAAGGGAGAAGGGTCCAGTTTCTGTTCATGGTGTTCCGCTGAATGCTATATATGCACTATCTTATTTTTAACATAGATTTACTTTGGTGCCATTGGTGAAAATTGATACAAGAAAAGCCCCTACCGTAATCTCCCGCGTATAAGGCGTGTCTTATACGCCAAACAAAATGCTGCTGAGTCTTATACGTGGGAGGGACATTGCCTTGAGTTTGGGGTGCGCCTTACAGGGGGGGTATTTTTACTAAAGAACAGTACTAAATTCACAAAAATCTGCCCTTAGGGGTGCACATTATACGTCGGACAGGCCTCCCTGAGTTGGGGGTGCGCCTTTTACGCGGGCTGCGACTTATACGCGGGAGATTACGGTACTGAATAAATGATTCTGAGGGAGACAGAATATACATACCTCTATACTGCTTATATTGGATGAGAAGCCGATTTCTTGTAAAATTCTGAATTCTTGTATAACTCTGAATTATTCTTGTATAACTCTGAATTAAGGAACTGCACATTCCACTACCTGCATTACACTGACCTATCAAGCACACTTCGGTGAAAGACCATTTGATCTTTGTGTATAATGACAATAGCACAGATGGAAAATAAAATAAAAGGCCTTTGGGTGCCTCGGTTTTGATGAGTACCCATAGAGGCTATTGATTTCACACATGAGTACATGGCTCTCTCCACAAACATACATACATACATATATATATATATATATATATATATATATATATATATATATATATATATATATATATATATATATATATATATGTTAAAACCATACACATCTGCTAAAAATACGGCATGGCCAGGGGCTGCTGCGCAGCCTGACCTGGCCTTGCCCTCGGGCTGGGCATGATTGTGGGATAATGCCTGACATATCAGGCTCAATATCAGTACTACTATAGGTTATTTTTAGTATATTAACTTGAATTATCGCTGGTATGACATCATTGGTCCGAGAGGGCATTATCCTCAGGGCATTATCCCAGGATTAAGCCCTGCTAGCCTCGTTTTGGTTAACATTGAACTCTATGGGATCAAGATGCCCTCTGTTCCTGCCTATGGGAGAACCATAGATATCAGACACCCAGTGCCTGTTATCCATGGATATCAGGCACACCTTACAAAGGTCAAAATGCATGCATCATGGTGTGCAATATCGACAGGTATCAGAATGGGAATATCCAGGGAATGCACCCTGAGTCACAGAAATCGTGTAATAACAGTAGCTATTAGGACGCCCTCATACATGTGAACGACCGTGAGAAGGGGGTGCACTTTCATTCGCCCTCGTGGGAGACAGCTGGGGTCATGAGGGGTGAATATATATGTATGAAAATGTGTCATCTCTGTGTCTAAATGTGTTTCATTTTAAATTGATATAAAAGGGCATAAATGCAATGGATGCAGCATCTAAACAAGTACAGTGCCAAAGGGATGTGATCTAGACAAGATATTGCACGGGGGATGCAGGGATTGGCATTCCTTGGTTAAATTTCTGAGGCTCTGTTATTCACGTGAAATAAATTTGATTCCTTATCCCTTTGGTATGGGGCGTATATGCAATAGTTTAGTCAGGTATCTGTCTGTGCAGAGAACATGTAATTTCATCATACTTTATATCATACTTCCCTGTCAGGAAATATAAACTATCCTAAATGAATGGTCTCTTCTAAGATATTCACACTGTTTTGCTTTTCGGATACATGGTAATATTAAATGGTGCTGAACTTCCTCACAGCATATTTGGAGTGGACTGGGCTGGATATGTAAACGGCAAGGAGTGAGTGAGTGCGTAATAGATGTTAAACGCCATTTCGACTGCCAAGGTCATATTCATGACGAGAACTACATTACACAATTTCACAGAGGAATGTGTCAGTGTGCGCACATATGTGCACCACACACATCCAAGGGGATAGGATAGACCCTTTTAAGTGGGCTTGGGAAGCCCTAAACGGCAAGGATTTCCCATAAAGACATGCACATTCATGTCAATATCAGATCTTCATCTCTCCTTCGATTCCTACAGAATTGACTCTCTTAGCACCCTTCCTCCTCCTACAGCTCATTGCCGTATATTGGGGACCAAAAACTTAGTTTTTCCTATTTTTGCACCTTCAAAATGGTGCTGTGTCTCTCATAGTTGGCCGATCTACACAATTCTTTCACCATGTAAAAGTACACAATTAGGGCATTATTTCTAGATACCTCATTAAGTTTTTGGTGAAAATTAAAAATATTTTATCTTGTATCAAAGTGTGAGTTTCAGAAGCGAAAACCATGAAAAAACACCTACTTCTCCATCTTTAGGCTAAAATTACTATGAAAAAGTGAATGATGACCCCCTATTTTCATTAATTCATCTTTTAGAGTGAGAAACAAGCTTTTTAAATATGTTTTTACATTTTATATGCCTCTAATAGTTCAAATTCTACCAAAAGATATGTATTTTTTTTAAAACTAACTAAAATCGCCATTTTGACCCGTCCTTTGATACAATTTTTCCCTATAGCATTTAACATGATCCCTATATATGAGAAAAAATGGAGCAAGAAAAAGAAAAAAACATGGATTTTGTATCACATTTATGAGTTCTTTCAATATACTGGATAGCTTAGATATTCATGCATTTGTTGGGATTATCCATTGCGGTACTTCATGGTGACCTAATTCAACCTTGACCCCGATAACTGTGATTCAAGGTCAGACAGTGACCTACTTATACAAATGTAAGATATATGGTAACTAATATGATTTATATACTTCTGAAAAGTGTCAATGATATCTCTGACTTGGATTTGATGTCCCTGGTCCATTAAATCAAGATTTTGTTGTTTTATTAAGAGAGAAATCCATAATTTGCACCCAACCACCTGCTATTAATGCAGCTATTTTGCCCCAAATGGGCAGCAATTGGGCAGTATTTGCCCTGTTGTAATAATATGGCAGCTGAAAAAATTATCAAATATCTTCCAATTTCCAATAATTTTCAGTATAGATATTCAAAACACCCTATACAAGACTAGGGTTGTGAAAAAAACTAGGATATTTTATCATTAATTAGAAAAAAATAAGGCCCTCATGCTGCAAATGCACCAGTCCCCAATATAGAGGAACGGACTATAGCATCTTTTGAATTAAATTGCCTGCTTCCCACCCTCTGTATCCGCATCTCTCACTCTTGATTATGGCATTTCTCTTTATTCTGATTTAAGAATTCTGGCTGCCCGAGGATCAGGCAGCATTGATCGAAGGTGGTAGGTTTCTTTCTCAACCGCTCACCTCAAAATATTTAAATCTGACATAAACTACCTGATAGGGTATTGTCAACTGTTAGCTGACATGCTCATATGAATTGCTGTGTCCCCTCATATATTACTGTCACCCTTTATGAACTCATATGCACATATTGTCGTGGTCCCAAATACTCAAATGTATAAATTGACCTCTTCCTACATACCCGATATGTTGAGGTTTCTATTTCCACATACCTACGTACTTAAAGGAATTCTAGACCCACACCCAGTGGATCCCCCATTTTGAGTTATGCTGGTTCTTGTAAAAGTGGCAAAACACACTGATAAGACATGGTATGATGGATACCTTGTCCCTGGATAGCAACCACTTCCAGGGACAAGCCCATGGTTCCATCCTATCAGCTCTTATCAGTGCATGTCACCAGAAACCAGATCCAGTCCCGCTTAGACCCAATACAAAATATGCTTGAATTGCCATGTTCCTACATGAATGAAATGCCATTGTCCCAGGCTCACACCTATCCATCTTGTGTCTCTTCAGGCTCAGCCGACTTGGAAGGAAGTGCCATGAAGGGCTGGCCCCTGCTGTTCCACCAAAGTCATTCAGACAACATCCAGCTCTCCTTGGACCGGCGGCGTGCAAAGCGATTTGAAAGCTTCTGTAAAGGCATCTGCTTCTCAAACCGCCCCATCGCCATTAATGAACGAGTCTACCTTAAGTTCTCCGAAGTCTCAACAAGTTGGAGCGGAGTGGTGCGCTTCGGGGTGATGTCCCATGACCCTAGTACTATCAATGGGTCCGAGTTACCTCGCTATGCCTGCCCAGATCTTACAAATAAGCCTGGTTACTGGGCCAAGGCTGTACCTGAGAGATTCGCCGAGCAATCCAATACACTGTACTTCTATGTGACAAGAAATGGCGATGTCATGTTTGGGTTGAACAATGAAGATAAGGGCTTGTTCTTCAGCGGAGTTAATACGAGTACCACACTGTGGGGACTAGTGGACATCTACGGCAACTCAACATCCATGGAGTTTGTAGGTGAGTGACGAATTAAATTCCCTGATTTATATCCATGGATGCCCTAGTTTATTTTCTTATGAGTTATCTTATTGTAGTAATCTAAATCCTCATGCTGAAATGTATATACAGACAAAATGCTGGGCATAAATATATTTGTTGACAGTACTTGAATATTTGCGTATCTAATACAGCAGCTGGTGCATTTTGATCAATTGTAAATAAAATGCAGCAGATACGTCTGCCACCTGTGCCCTGCTAGCGGAATGGGTAATATGTCAGAATATTTTCACTCAAAATAATTAATAACTACCAAAAGAGGTCATTGTGAAGAAAAGGGTGGTATTTTCCTTTAACCGAGGTAAGAGAGTCTATAGATTGGATTCAGAAAATCTGCCCAACCTTCGTGCTTCTTCACAAGCTTTAGACACTGTATTATCAAAAGAACCAACCATGTGGATATATGCCCATGCACCCAAGTCACTTGGAAATCACTAGGGGAATTGCATGCTCCAGTTGTACCAGTCATGTTCTGAGATGTACAAATAGAAGTTCTGACGGTTTCACCTAATAAATCATCCATGTGCGGTACATGTACCTTTAGGCTTTTCCGACCGACTGTGTGCCTGTGGAACCAGTGACAAGACAACAATATTATCAAAAACAAACAAATACGGTAACATCATCAGCCACACACACAAAAATATCACAAATCAAAAGAAAACAAAACAAAAATATTAGAACTATGATTCTGAATTATCAGATAGCGAAAGAAAAATGCCATGTCATGTGGGGTCTTTGTTCCTCTACCGTTATGTAATGTACTTGGTGTAAACTGGAAATGTAAATAATAACAGTCTTGTTTGTAGAACTTATACAGGGATATTATATTTCATATTCTGTACCCATCCATCAACCTATACATAGATCCATTAGCTAAGTGTCAGCCAGATATAGATACTACAAACCCTTACAAGTCAGGTGAAGAGGAACTCCTTGGTATGATACTGATAGGCCAGGATCAACTTTCTCTTTTGCCACAATCAGATCCAGTATGTCCTGGATAGTATCGTTCTGATAACAATGGGGAATGACCCTCATGGAGGAAAGTGTGGACTTTCCATTGTCTAGACCCCTGATTCAATGACTGGATCTCCTGACCACCCCCACCTTTTATATAGCTACCTACATTGCTTTATTTTGCCCTGTATTTGGCTTATTGTCCCACACACCCTTACATTCTCCTACACACTCTATTAATTTTCACCAGTATACTCATACACTGTCATAATTTACTCTACATATAGGGTGCACATTGTGTATAAAGGCGACCACAGATCGGCTAAATCAGCCGATCATGTACGTCTGCGTGTATGTCAGATTGGGACTGACGATATCAAATGTGTTTGATGTTATACTGATCGGAGCAGCCCAACTTTCACTACCTTCTGATTGAATTGGGCCCATTTCGATTCGCATATCAGGCACGTATACATACGGGAGATTAGGGTATTAAATCTTTACGGACGGCATGATGCCCAAGGCTTCAGGTCTGTGTGCCATCTTCATGCACTAATAGTGATTAACACACTGCTACTGAGTTGGACATGATACTTGCATGTCACATTGGGGAGTAACTCACTATGTGCTGCCATCATGAAAAATGACAAAAAGGGCATAGTGTTTGGCTAGATATTCTTCACTTAAAGGTTTAACTTGAGAACCTTATATCACTATTACCGTAATCTCCCGCGTAGAAGACGCGCTGCGCGTAAAAGACGCACCCCAAACTCAGCACATGCATTTTCGCGTATAAGACGCACATTTTAATGCTCAATTTTGTAAATTCAGTACATTTCTATAGTATTTGTTTGGCCTAGAAGACGCGTCTTATACGCGAGAGATTACGGTACATGCATGAGTCCTCCACTCGGTAGTCTATGTGCCTTATCAAGGCCACCCTTAAAAATATGTTCGTTTCCTGTCCAGAGGCCTGGTGGACATTTTTTCGAGAATGGGAAAAAAAATTTCTTGAGTTCTGAAAAGAATTTTTTTTTCATCCATTAGCACAAGAATATAGGTTTCCAATCATCAAATCCTAGAACGCAATGACAAATTCAAGGCCACAAATAAAAAAAAAATCCTAAAAAAAATTTCCCCTCCCTCCCTCATAGGTCTAAAAAATCCCACCCTCTGGACAGGAAACGGACATTTTTAAGGGTGGCCCAATTGTAAGACCAATCCCTGCATTAACGTTAGTATCCCTTTAAAGATCAAGGTTAAACCCGATAGGCATGCACCCAACAGATATATACACAGAAAGAAAGTATGAAATAGAGGAACTTATAAACAGGAAGTGGTCCGTGCTTTCACCCCAGACTGGAACGCAGTACTACTCAAGAGTCATTCCACCACTCTCTTAGCACCCTGCTCTACCTTGATAGCAGGCTCGCCCTCTTCAGCCCGACAGAGTACGGGCTGGCTCCAGACATTGATCTGGGTAGATCGTCACCCAGGTGGCGAGCTAGTTCTCCCAGCAAAGGCTTTAATTGAAAAGTATCACCTAGCATCAGTTGGAGAGTGAATACACATTCAACTTCATTCAGATTCTTATCTAGATCAAAAGGGGCAAAAAATTAATTAACTGGAATACACCTCTATTGAAATATAGAGCTGGTCCCTGGCTATTGAACTGGTATCAATAGACGCTGGCCGAGGCTGCCTTGATAGGGAAGTACTATAACATTAGCCTAGAGAGCGGGATAGAATGGAGACTAGAGGAAATCTAGAAAGTGCCACCAGGTAGAGTCCGTTTTTGGAGGATATGGATGGTAGCTGGAGCAGGTATGACGTCCTATGGCACGTCACAAAGCAGCCTAGAGGGGGTCCTGCCATTGTTACGTCTTATACCCATTTTACCCAGGGCCATTTTAGCACTTTGCTTGAAACAAAATGTGACATTCCTTTCTAAAATGATAAATAAATGTTCAAATACGAGGATTCTAAATCGATGGTCATCAGTATTCAAGCTTTATCTCAAGTTAAATACTGCAGCTCCATAGGTTTAACCAAGGAGCCCCGTACTGCATCCCCCCATGCAATAACCCCATCCCGTATTTCACGGCCATCTGAAGCCGAGATAACCCTCAGTCAGACCAATTCGAGTGCACCTTCACCATTATACTTATCTAACCAAAATTTATCCCGGAAATACCAAAGTGATGTCAATGCCGTCGATATGTCAATATACAAGGTTTTTTTACAGTGTGATCTTTTAGACTGTGGAGAACCCTGTAGAGACATCATAATTCTACAAGGTAACATCAGCCTAAGGTTATCCCATTTTGCATGCCTTTAATTAATAGTGGCCCTACGTGTGGAGCTGTAGCTGGCTGCTGGCCTTGATCCAGACATGTAGGTGTACTTCATGAGCCTGTTCTAGGACACATGCAAAATATCCACAGATTTTGGCATCACCTACGGTGCTATCTTACTTTCTGCGAAACAGACAAAATTGAATATATTTGTTTGAAGATGCCATGGCCTGTAGAGTAGACTTGAGATGACTTGTATCCCTCAGAATACATGGACAGCTTGAGCTACAGGTAGCCAAATGTGTTCATTTGTGAACTTAAAATTAAATCTGGACCAAATCGATGCTTATAGGGTTAATGTCTCTGTTAGAGACTTCAGCTCCCACAGCTATCACCCACATACAGAATGTAACATAGACAGACTCAGGTGCCACCTGATGAGTAGTCACTGTACTGTGAGTGAGTAGCAATATAGACAATTCAGGGGCGATGGAAAAGAGCGGCCTGCCCCCCCCCCCTTCCCAAACATAAAAGGGGGGGGGGATTCTTGTAAAGCCTCTGGGGCTTTTATATTAATAGAGACAAGTAGATTAAACTCATTTCAAGCCATGTATTGAGGAGGTAGACCTCTGACGAGGTCTACCTCCTCAATTTAGTATTGTATTGCACAACCACAAGCAAGCTTTAGTTAAGATTCTACACACATGCCATGGAGTGCCACTGCACCGTAGACGTTTCCCGCCCGTCTACCACATGGGGCTGAGTATGTCTGGGCCCTCCCAAAATTTGCCAAGAACTCATAATGAAATTGACAAGAAGCTAAACCGTTGCATCTCAGATTAAATTAATGTGGTATTGGGATAGGGAAGATGGTGGATTGAGTCTTAAATCTGATCTAAAATTCACCAAAAATTACTATTCCATACAAATTGTACATAGGTATGTAAAGGCGTCATTGCGCTTGAGCCAATTATTCAAGGTGGTCGTGATGCCCCCCCCCCCCGCTGAGCTCCCCAATGAAGATTTGCTTCCTGTGCCTCTGCGAATAGAGACTGTTTGCAGTACTCCCATAGTCCCTGGTCATAAGCCCACTACTGTAGGCATAATTTCTTGTCAATTGGTATTGCATAAGGCTATTTACTAATTTAGGGCAGGTCAATAATAGTATTATTTCCTTAGAAATAAGAACCGAACTGACACATAATATGTCAGTGCGGGTATGTGTGTGTAAAATTAAACATATTGGAGAGTGATGAAAGAAACATTCAAACAATTCAGCCTTTAGCAGAGATTGAATGTTGGTTGTTGGTATAATGTGAGTATGGCGCACATACATTATAATTCATACTGGGATGGTTAAACTTGACACTAGCTAACTATCAGCTTTAAACTTTTGTCGATATCCTTGTCAGTGTAATATGTGACAGCACTATGGTGAGCTATGATATCACATTATCAGTCTAAATAAGGCACATTAGTCAGAGAGCAAGGGTCGTTATCATTGTAAACACACACACCCTAGTGCCACTTCTACTCTTGGTTTGTGGTGGCATAGTGATAGGATTGGGATGGAAAAGACTTCAGTTAGGCTAAAATCACTTGGCCACCGCCTGGTCAGCAGACTCATGGCACCAGTTGAGCCGGCCTGCTCAACTGGTGCCACCCCTCTATCCTCCAGCATTAGTTCAACACCACCACCACGCCCTCCACCACCACGTCACTCAACTGGCAGTATTACAGGTAGGGTTTGGGATGTCAAACCTCTCTTTCATAGGCCTTAAGCTTAAATATGGGGAAGTATCTGCCATGGATATATGTGAATGTGGGTGTCTTATGAACCAAGGGTAGAGAATGCCTTGTTCACAGAGATCAGGGTAAAGAATTGTTTCAGATGAGTGATTGAGTCTGGTGAAATTTTGTTGCAACTGTACATGTCAGCAGTTGTTATATGTTGTGCCTTTTTCACATTCAATTAGTTGTGTCCTCAGCTGGCCATGCACAAACTGTTGTGTCCTCAGTTGTCCTCACATAGAGTGAGGTGGCTCATGAAATATGATCCAAGAAGTCAGAGCATTCCCTAAAGATAAAATAATGAGGTCTTGTATTAACCTTTGGGGGGAAAGGAATTGTTAGGTTAGGGTTGAGTAGTTGATAACTAGGTAGGGACATATTAGAATTGTGAACACAAACAGTCTCTAAAATACAAGTTCCTTTGCTGACAATTACCCTATGTCTATACATTTCAGATGGGCGACAACTGAATAACTTGAGTCCAAGCTCAGGCGTTCCAGCATCGGATGGCACTTTGAGTCCAGAGTTAATGCAGGCTTACGCTGCTCTTAGACTTCAACAACCAAGTTCAGGACTTTCACCGGGGGGACATTCCCAGAGCATGCCCAGCCTGCCAGCTGCTGGTGTTGGCGCTCAAAGTTTAGTGGCCAATGGAGGAAGCCTTCCAGTACGGTACTACACATCGGTCAGCTTCACACCCATCCCCTTTCATAGCAAAGTGGGGCGGAATGTATGCCTTTCAACTGACAGGACTATAGCTGTGCGTTTAGTCGAGGAGTACTGTAACGGCTATGTGTTCACAAGCAGGCCATTGCGACCCGGAGAACATATGGTGATTCAGATTCTTTCGGTGGACACTGCATTCGTTGGTGGTTTGGCTTTCGGTATGACAGCCTGTGACCCATTGCGTTTGAATGAGGCAGAACTGCCAGACGACTCAGACCTGCTCCTAGACCGACCCGAGTACTGGGTTGTGAACAAAGATGTGTGCTCAGCTCCTGTTGTTGGGGATGAACTCAGTTTCCACCTGACAGATGAAGGTAAGTCTTTAGTACTGTATAAAAATGCCTTATTATCTTTGCTTAGCCAAAACTAGAGAGGATTTTGAAATACCCTGGCATTTATCACTTCGGAATTCTGTCTGATATTAGGAAGTTGGAATCCCTTGTGCCCCTAGCACTCTTCACTTTCACCCCAGCCCCTACTTTATCCTTCATATCTTTCTGAAAGTTGCTTGAAATGAAGATGAAATCATTAACAATTATTATGATTGCGTACACAAAAGAGTCATACTTTAATATGGTGTATCAGAATGCAAATTAATTTGATTAAATGCCTTTGTAAAGATTATTTCAACGGCACTTCAGTACACTAGTCATCTCAGTCTCAAGACAATTTTTGTGATGAATCATGTAGGTGAAGTTCGGTATGGTAAGAATGGACACCATGTGGCGACGTTGATGCATGTGGACAAAACACTACCTCTCTGGGCCTTCTTTGATGTTTATGGCAGCACACAGAAAATGAAGTCACTTGGTGAGTAGATCAAATTTCTTCATTTTTGTACACGAGGATAAAGAAATTGATCAAATTAAGGGTCAGTTAAAAAGAAATTTTGAGAAAAGTAAGTCAGTCCCACCCTGTCAAACATTTTAGGGGGTAGAATGATTTAATTACAGGCAGTAATACGATTTTGTGCGGACACACATAATTTGTTATGCCCTTGCTTGAGAATGAATAACTTGTTATTCTGAATTCTTTATATTGATCGAAGAATATTGAAAAAATAAAGACAGAAATGTCACTTGTTTACCAGGAATATTAAATCTTACGTATTTTTTCATATATAGAAAGCTAGACTTTAGACTTTAGTGAAATAAATGTTTGATAGGGCACTTTGCAGACCATGGTATTGTGGTTCATGAAATACAGTTCTTTAATGGATAAACATGACTTCTTCAGGCATTGTCAGCGGCCATCTCGCGACATCCTCTCAACACCGTGCATCAATTGGTTCCGGTTCCGGTCTTACAGTGGCACTGCCACCACGACGCTCTTCAGGTTCACCCTCGATGTTGCCTGGACCGGCCGTCCTCACCACCCCTCCTTCCTCCAGTAATAATTCAACACCACCCCCACGCCCTCCGCCACCACGGAACTCACCTTCCTCTCGCCACCCACACAGCTCAGCGTTACCTAGCCGTGCCGAGTCACCCACTCCACCGACACTTCCACCTAAGCAGTTCCGACCGCTTCCAGCACCACCGCCTCCTCCAGGATCCATGCTACAGCCAACTCCTGTCTCACTGAGTTCTGTGCCACAACAGCCTGTATTGCTATCTCAGCCACCTGCACCACCCCCACCAGTGGCACCAAGGACTCTGACATTCACAGCACCATCGATGGCAGTTCTGGCACCAGCCCGCCCAACCATGACACAGCCCACCATGGTAGAGAAGCCTGAGGCCGAATCGGATGAGGCGCTGGATAATGCTAGTAATGAGTGTTCAGTGTGTTTTGAGAATGCGGTTGACTGTGTTTTGTACACATGTGGTCACATGTGTGTGTGTTATGACTGCGCCGTAGACATCAAGCAGAATCAGAGTGCGCTCTGTCCCATCTGTAGACAAGTCATTAAGGACATCATCAAGATCTACAGGTCTTGAGAGACTGCCTCTGATGTACAACCCTCCTTTTCACTGCCCCTTGAGAAACTGAACTCTCTCTATGGAAAGAAAACACACCCACATACTATTCCAACAAAGAAGCAACAAAAGTACCCCTCTAACCCAAATTTGCCATAATCATAACACAACAGCAATGTATATCATAATAAAGGATATATGTATCACACCACAAAGTGGCTGTCACAGGGTGTTATAGGGGCACCCATGACTGTAATGACCTTGCATTAACAGTTCTGTAGTGGCGATTGGTATCAAAGGCCCGAAGCTCAGCGGCTATATATCAAATGGTCTCGGAATGATATCCCACTGCCCCTTTGCACCTGCCTTGCAAGGTACACACTTGCCTGCAGAATAAACTGGTTGCTAAATATGGCCCAAAACTTATCATGTGTTCTTGTGTTCTGGACTGAAGTCTTGACCTCTGATACCTTTAGACAGTCACAATGTGTTCTTTAGAGAGGACCACATTGCATTGATACAGAAATGATTATATCACAAGATGCAGATGAATTGCAGGGATTTATGTATATATATATAAAAATGTACATGCATATGTAATGTGTAAAGAGGAGAAAAGCCCGCTAAGTCTACCTTCCCACAAAGTGCTGACATCATTTCCTTCATCTTGCTGCCTCTTATTTATGTGTATGAGAACGTTGAGGACTCAGTAACTCAATGCTTAACTATTGGATCAGTCAGTCAGAGAGGTGGCACAAGTGGAATAGGCTGCACAGATGTCAAAAACGGGATGCTTATGTTGAATGGTGCAATATCTTAAACTTTCTGCTAAATCACCACCAACCTTCAATAAGCCCGCTGATGATTTTAAAAGAAATCAATTACTAACAAGTTTACATAATGCGCTTTCACTGGCACACCACTTACAGGATGGTATACATCTGCCTGAGGGCAATGTTTTGTGAAAAGACTCTGGAGGTGTGAGTTAACTAATTAATGATAATATCTAAAATGAAATAAATATATACAGGGGCATGCATTGTATATTGCAAGTCTGCAAAACTGTCCCAATGACGTTCTGATGAGGGTGTCTATTTAAGGGTAGATCCCCTCAAATATATACACCTTAAATCTGAAGAGATACTGACTGTTAATTTCAGGTGTACTGATATCTGATGCATATATGTTACAGAGCCCTTGCCGGTAACACCCGTCACAGGGTCCTGGCCACACCTCTCCCTCCTACAACTGGTCTCTGCCGTTACGCTCAATTTGACCACCAGGTGGCCTGAAAATAGACCAGCGCTCTCACTGAGCATAGGGTTTGAAAACTGTAGGGAACATTGTAGTCAATGCTGTAGTGATGATGATAACAACGCCAATGTGATTTACCTTGTTTTTTATTTATCTATTTTAACAGCATTCGCTGGCTGCTTTGCAATCATTGTCATGGTTTATGTCCAGTGCCCGTTTCATTGTTGTTATGTTCTCCTTTGATTACAAAGAAGAGGATTTGATGTTGAAAATGTCACTAAATGGATCTACAAATAAGAAGAGATTGATACAAGGTTTATCTCAGATTATTTATGTATAAAACTAATGAATTATAACCACCAGAAAGACTGTTTAAGTGGATCACCATGGTACATGCAATATTTCCATATTGAAGAAATACTATGTATGTTAAAATATATATGTGCTGTACTCATAATGCATCATCTCAGCGAAGACTGATATTTTTATCACTGGTCACACACAGCTGGGTTGAGCATTGCTGTCTGCGATCACCGCCATTATTACATGTATCGTTATATATACAGGGTTCCTTTGGAGATTGCAACCGATACCTTATATTGAAATGCCTAATTATGACAATTACTATTAGCATCTCTGTGTCAAAGACTTCCCCAGTTCACTTAGAATTTTCAGTTTCA
Organism: Acholoe squamosa; assembly: GCA_949317995.1. Taxonomy (NCBI): domain Eukaryota; kingdom Metazoa; phylum Annelida; class Polychaeta; order Phyllodocida; family Polynoidae; genus Acholoe; species Acholoe squamosa. The sequence continues at coordinate 59,863,476 of OX439043.1, forward strand.
ATTTGACTTTGATTTTGGAATTAATATAGTGGGATATGGTAGCATCCAAATCTGAAAACCTAAGTTGGACCTTATTTATTAATATAGATGACACCATTAGTCTCACTCATGGTAGTTGTGTTGGCATTATACCATAATCCTCCTAAATTTGAACCTGTGTTCCACCATATAGAAAGTATTTCATTGCTTGACTAACGTAAATTAGTGCATATGATAATATGTATTTTATTTCAGTTATATTGTTACTCCTGTCTTCTTTTTTCATGGGTTAGTGGCTTAATGGCAGATGAACCTATTCCAGAAATGTCCCAGGGGCATTGTTGCCCAAACAAATACACTTGCATTCAACTTCAGAAAGAATATACTTACATGTATATGACTCCCCTCCCTCACCACACACCTACACATACAAACACACTGAGGAATTTTATACAACTTGTGACATGAGTGAAGTATACTATGTGTTCCTATCTCACTTCATATTGTAATTAGGATCTGATGCATTTCATAATGTTGAACTGAGAGAGAAAACAGTCGAAAATATGTGGAGATTACAGGTACTATTCTAGCTGCCTTAGCATTATCTCATGGTAACAAAAGATTAGGTTATGGGTTGGAAATACTGCTAGTATTTGTGATGCATGGCTCCAGATTGATAGTATCTAAAGGTGTACTAAGCATGTGGATTTTTCCTGTTTAGAAATTAATTCTTTGAGTGGGAATAAATTCAAATCGTTGCAGTTTATGTGGTTGAATATAATAAAAAGAAATTTAAAAAGTAATGTTATTGATTTCTGGCCTTATACATATATCTACTTCCTTTACCTGAAGCTGAGAGCAGATGAGAGAAAGAAGAATAGCAAAATAAGAAAAGAGACAGAGATGACCCCCTTGAAGTTGAAGAAAATGTGCATATCAAAGTATTGGCCACAATAATAAAATATAAAAATAAAGATTAAAATTGCTTGGAGATTTTGGATTAACAAAAAGTAAATCATTGAGATTTGTATACGTATTCATAGCTTGACAATTTAAGCACAATCTTTTCCTATTATTGATGTGGATAGAATTGTGAAGTTAATCAAGAGAACTGGAGGCCACTATCAACAATGGACCATGTGCAAATGATATTTACACAAATTGAAAGGGGTTTGACTTCATTAAGGCTATCAAGAGTCAATGATTAATGTGTTGTTGAAGTTGAACAGCCATGCTAGGCTTGTTACGTTCTGGGGATTATAAGCTGTCAGTTATTAGTCAGGTAACAGCAATGTCTGATACACTGGGCGTTACCTACTTTGTTCTCTCTGTAACATTTAAAATGCATTTATTTTGTGAACCTGTGTGGAACTGTTATTGGTATTGTCCTAGACACAAATATGATTCTGGAGAAGTGTGTTTATAGACCTTGTTAGATTCTATGTAATCATATTCTAAATAAACACAAGACCATGGCGTCTAGCTATACATATTTGGGCTACTTGTAAGGTCACTGTTGTTATTACTATGATTACCATTATAATCATTAGCAAAATGATTAATTATTGATATAATGGCTACACAGACAGCTGGACGTTTCTGCCTTTGTTCTATAATGTTAAACAGACCTTAATGGAATTGTAGGATCTTGTCTGCATTTTCTGAGTATCGCATGACCTATGCTTTTGATTGAAGTACTAGAGGAAAGTGGACAATTGCAAAATCAGTCACATAGTAATACTATGGAGGACATAACTGACATGGTTGGATGGCTGGTAAAAAGAGAGACAGGTAAAAAGAGTGACAGTTCTGAATGTGTAAATGAACATAATTCATAATTCCCATGGATAACTATAATGGATTTCCTCATCTCATCAGTGGTGTGTTGTATAATATGTGTAAGCCATGCCATCTCCCCAGAGTACCAGCAGAAGGCTCACACTAAGCCTTCTACAGATCTTGTCGATGATGCGTTGCGAACAGCTCATTGTCCAAATGACTCAGTCCAGGTGCATCCACAATGCTCAGTTCAAGTACTCCTTGGGTGAAGCACTTTAGACATCAAGTCTGTACTAGAAATGAATTAAAGAGAAGAAAAATACAGTATAACTGTTGTATATGTATTTTCAATCGCCTTTAGCTATTTTCCAGTTACCCTTTTACCCTCTGAGTGATAGCTGTGTGGCCCTCTTTAGCTCTACCTTAATCTCAAACTTTGGTGTGAGGATGCACACAGCAAAGCTTTCTTCCTTCCTGTTAACCTGATAAACATTTTATGTACCTCTGCAATGGTATTTTGTGTCAGGGATGTAGTGCCCAAAGGGTATAAAGAAATCTGTAAGATTTCCAAGTCAGGGGCACCACATCCCATTTGCTCTCTGTCAGAGTGCTACCAATTTCTATTCCCACCCTGTCAAAATTGTTCCTCTCCTTAGTGACAATGTACTTGAGTATTGGTGGTAACAGATGAGGGCAATTGCAAATGTTAATCTTAAGATGTGTACTACCACTGGAGAAGATAGTTTGTATGTATGGTTGTACAAGGTTGATATACTATACATGAACCATAGGATCAGATCATTGCCTAGAGCTTGTCAGCAGACTACATTGAAACAATAATAAATATATATAGTTATGAGAAAAGAATTGTCTTGTTATTTTGTTCAATAAACACTGCAATGTTTGTCGATAGCAAGATTACGATTTGGCTATTTGTAACGTGGCGACATGTAGCTCATATAAGTTTCAGCATAGCTGCAGACAAACATGTTTCCTGACCCATCGTAATCTGAAGCTTTCTAATGTAATACATGTAAAACTATGGCTCAGGCAAAACCCTAAGTCAATCATCTTAACATAATATGGTTGCCATGGGAACCACAAAATACTGTTTTGCCTTTTTTCTATATAAAGCACTAGAACTACCACCAAATCTAACATTTTTGACATAAATTAAATCTGCATGGGGTTTGGCCATATGATTTCAGTTTATTTTATTATTGTCACATTACAGCTTAAATCCAAACCCATAGAAGCTCTTTATATGGAATGAATATAAATGATAGTCATGGTTGCCGTGACAACCACATACTGCTTTCGTTTCCTTATGAGGCACGATATGTAGGCACTTGGACAATTTTTCAAAAATGCATAGTATGCATACTTCATGATGCCATCTACCGTAATCTCCCTCGAATAAGAAGCGTCTTCTACGCCAAACAAATGCCTCATGCGTCTTATAGGATTTCCTCAAGTTGAGGGTGTGTCTTATACGCAGGGTTTTCCGATTTTATTGTGACAACAAATCACAAAAAAAATAATGAAATACCGTTAACGCGCTACCCAGGCCTGAAAGCAACGCATGGGACGATGACAGCTTGGCACTATAGACAAAGCGGCGTGGTTTGCTGGGGTGTAGGGAATGCATGGACCGATGACAGCTTTAAATGATTCATTTCTTTATTCTAGGGGGGTGGGGGGGTGCGTCTTATACGCGAACCCCCCCCCCCCCCCCCCCTTGCTGAGTTGGGGGGGCGTCTTGTACGTGTTTTTTTTCTAAAATCGATCCAGGGGGTTTGGATGTGTCCTCTACGCGAACCAGCCTATCAGGAGTCGGGGGAGCGTCTTCTACGCGCACCGCGTCTTCAACGCAGGAGATTACGGTAATAGGCCACACTCCTTTTCAGAATACCTTTAATCATGCTCTCATGATAACCTGAGGAATCAATTGAAACATGTATGGGTGGTAGGAAACATCCATTACAGTATACAGGGAGAGAACTGGAAATTGTAACCAGAAAATAGGGGTCTCCGTACACTTTGTAATTACCTTGCAAATAAAAATAATTTCAAGCATGGTCAATGGAGAGATCCAATGATACAAGGATGTATAAACATACCACTATGTATAAATTATTATTCTGATAATGTAAAGGGATCATTTGATCAAATCTATGAATGGGAATGTAAATGAACCATTCCCTTTCACAAATGATATTTACAAAAAATGAAAAGGTCTGAATTTATCAAGGCTATCATAAGAGTCAGTGATTAATATATTGTTGAAGTTGAAGAGCCGTGGTGGGCTTGTTAATGTTCTGGGGATTATAAGCTGTCAGTTACTACTGTAATCTCCCATGTATAAGGCACGTCTTATACGCAAGGTTTTGGTTCTTCTTGCGTCCACAAGGGGTACACCAAGACCTTTATTCTTATATGTTACACTCCCATTAACTCATAATATGACATAAGAGGGCCCATGGAGGTCTGGGGAGCCCTAGCTACACATAGGTTTTAGAATTTTAAAAATACATTCAGTAGAACAAAAATTATGATTTTTTTTATTATTCTGATCAAACAAACCCTCAAACTCTAGGTGCGTCTTATAGGCGGAGTGCGCCTTATACTCTGGAGATTACGGTAGTCAGGTAACAGCATTGTCTGATACACTCGGTGTTACATGCTTTGTTCTATCTGTAACATGTAAAATGCATTTATTTTGTGAACCTGTGTGGAACTGTTATTATGGGGGGGGGGGCCATGCCATGCTTTACAGCTGTCTGGCTATACAGAACGGCCCCACATTCTTTACATTGGGTTTTGGCAAAAAAATAAAGACAAAGTTGGTGCTCAATGGTGGAGATATGAAGTTAAATGCAGGAAATCTGAGAATAGTGTGAGAAAGTTAAACATTTTTTGTGGGTACAATTTGCAGGGATTGTTGAAATTTGATATGAAAGGTTTAGAAAAAGAGGTTTGTAAGAGCTGTCTATTTTCTCTATACATTTCTATAGTAAATCGACTTTTTTGCTACTGTAGTCTGGAAGTTGCTTTTAAGTCAAATGTTAGGAGTCTTTATCAGGAGAATGTGTAAGAAATTTCATGTTTTTCTAATAGGCAGTTTATGAGATATTTACATTTTTGTATTTTGAATTTTGGCCTCACCAAATACATGTTTGTTTCAGGGAGTAGGGGCTCTGGATTAGATTTATGGATGCATTTAGATATCAAAGTCGTTTCCATTGGAATCAATTGCATGAATTTTTATCATTTCCTTATGATGTTTTTATCCAACATAGATGTAGAGGTGATAGGTATGAAAATAGGAACAAGTGAGATATTGTTGTTAAAAGTAGACGTGAGCTGAAGCATGGCTAGTTGGGTTGACCTAGAAGACCAGAAAAAGCTATGACTGATGTTTGATTGGTCTAGACAGCTATAATTACCTTCTTAATACAACACACAAATTAAGGTAGTTGGGTGTGAAGGCAGGGAGAGGGTGGGTAGGTGGTGACACCACCAGACAATCACCAGTGGGTGTGTGAGGCGTAGGGGATGGTAGGCAGGCACACCACTGGGTGTAGGAGGTGTTATGGGGGGGGGTCACAGTTAGGCCTCAAGGGTCCTTGGTGGATTGGGGGGGCTACTCAGTCATGCCTCAATAGTCCTGGGTGGTCAGGGGTAGGGTCAGTGGTTTGGTAGGTGCTCACAGAGGCTGTCAGAGTTGTGCTAGTGGGAGGGGGGGAGACAATAAAGCAGGTACATGTGTCCTTACTGACATGGGGAGGGGGAGGGTGTAGATATCCCAGAAATGGATCATTATAGGGTTGTAATTATACAGGGATGTAAGTCTTCATGATTTCCCATGATTTCCTGTTTTTATGTATCCTGGAATTTTTATTTTTTATTTGACAATATAAACTCCACATGATATTCCTGGAGAGAATCTACCATTTCGTGCATCCCCTGACCTCCCCTCAATTCTCCCTGTCTGCTGTGGAATGCAGGACAGTGCCTGCTGATGGCCCTACTCAGCCCCAGGCCAGCCCCTACTCCCTGCCTGGCCTCCCTGCAGTCTCCCCAGTCACTCCCATGGCCCCAGTGCCTCCCTCATGATGAATCCTGATTGTGCCTGATTCACAGAGAAAGCAAAAATCAGGCACAGGGCAGTCCCCACTATGACACTGCACTATGATACTGACTCCTGATTGGACAAAAATAAATTCAACTTGAGCTGGTTCCTCTGTGTGTGTACACAGACTGCAGACACAAGCACATCAACTCACAACAACCCAGAACAACTCACAATGAGAATAGGTGCAGAAGTGTGACTGGAAAGGTTGTTTAAAAGAGAGCTCTTTTATAAAAGTCATGTTAATGTGGATGACAAAAGTTAAGTTTCACTGATTCTATCTGCAGACAAGTGTGGGTTAGATTAGAAATGAGTTACAGAGGTTGGCAAATCTGCACTCCCACTAGGAGTGGTGGTCTTAGCCATGCAGCCACGTTTCTAGGTCAGGCTATGGTCTGTTCAAATCAGTGAGGAGATGGTAGCTCTATACAACGATACTCCATGCCACTGTGATGGGTGGGGAGGGGGTGCAGCCACATTTCTAGGTCAGGCTATGGTCTGTTAAAATCAGTGAGGAGATGGTAGTTCTATACAACGATACTCCATGCCACTGTGATGGGGTGGGGAGGGGGTAATAGGTAAATCTTGAAACTTGTGTTTAGAAGCATTTAAACCCCATATACAATTGTTTTCAGGTCATATTAAGTGTTTATATACAACCTTTGTACATGTCTGTTAATGTTTTCATGTTTTCATGTTTTTTCACCACCCCTGACTTACATCCCTGATTATATACCTTTACTTTGCCACAGCTGTGCTAAGGGTTGGGGAAGGGGGGGGGGGTGTAATGAGTCACACCTCAGCATTCTTGGGTGGGTGGGAGGCCGTCAGAGTAGCAGTGGTTGGTGTGGGTGGGAGGGGGAAGAGCCATAGATCAACAACACCAGCACCACCCTTAGGCTTGCATTCTATCATCTAACTTTTTCAATCTTAGTCAAAATTGAATTCTGAGAGTTGGATGTTATCTCTTGTCAAAATTATTGGTCACATTATGTGAAAACTCTTAAAACCTTGAAGTTGGTATATTACAGGTTGAAATCTGCCAATAAACAACAGTACTATAAATTCTTGTGTATAGGACTATAAAGTTCTCTTGTTCTAAGGGTCTATATCATAGTTCTATAGTTAAAACTCTAACTGCCACGGCCCCCCATACTGGTAACTGGTTACCAATTAGACGACTTTCATTGAAAATTGCTGTCTAGTTGGTATTGTCCTAGACACAAATATGATTCTGGGGAAGTGTGTCTATGTAATCCTCATAATTCAAAATAAACACAAGACCATGGTGTCTAGCTATACATATTTGGGCTACTTGTTGTCATTACTATGATTACCATTATGATCATTAATAAAATGAGTAATTTTTGACATAATGGCTAAACAGACAGCTGGAGGATTCTACCTTTGTTAACACAGAAAGAGTTAAAGGCACCACCATGGATTAAGAAGCTTTTTTCCCCGCCCTTTTTGTGACTGTACACCACAGAGGAGCATGTTAACCAGATTCACTGTTATGATGTCATACTAGTCTTTTGACATGGGTAGACAAGCTGACACTACCTATATCAGTAAATAACACTGTGAAGATTGAATGCCTCTGAAATGTGAGTTATCTAGTTATTTGTTCATAAGACACATAATTTTTTTTTGTGGTGGGAGGGGGAGGTGATTTACCTGGAGATAAAAGGAACCAGTCTTTCCGAGTTAATAGTGTTTTAACGCTCTCCTCTAGATCTATGATGTTAAACGGACCTTAGTTGAATTGTAGGATCTTGTCTGCATTTTCTAAGTATCGCATGACCTATGCTTTTGATTGAAGCACTAGAGGAAAGTGGACAATTGCAAAATCAGTCACATACCGTAATCTCCCACGTAGAAGGCGCAGCCCGCGTAGAAGGCGCACCCCCAACTCAGAGAAGGCTGGTTCGCCTAGAAGGCGCACCTACCTTCTCTGAATTAGTATGTAGTAAAACCCCGCGTATAAGGCACACCCCAAACTCAAGGGGAGTAGTCTCAGTCTCCTTTTAGCTGGAGATAGCCTTAGTTAGAGTTAAGATTAGTTTTGGTATGATGCTGACCATATATTTTTTTTGAATGTCACAAATGAGGTGTAAGCAGAAGTAGAACTTATCTCTAACATTGTAGCATCAGTTTTTTAGGTTTCTTTTCCTATATTCATATAGTCTATCAATGTTGAAGCATGTGCGAGAATGAATTTAAATCACAACATTATCTAAACATAGTTAGAACATCTGTTCTTAAGTCAAACATATAGGAAGTGTACATAAATGGTAAACTGGCTCCATCTGGTGGCACTTCTAGGAACCATTCCTATTGAATACAGGATTATAAATGATCAGATTAATATACAGTTTGCATTATTATTATGTGTTAGATTGTATTCCCACTACTGTAGTTGTAAATGGATTTTAGGTTATCCATGCCTAGATCACTGTTTTACATGATAATTTCATGTTATCATGTCAATAGGTCATGATGTGGTTGACTTGTCAAAACTGTCAGAAGACAGTATACAATTGGAATTTACCTCAAACTGTACCTTAATCATGATCATTTATAATTATATATGCAATATGAATGGTTCCTAGAAGTGCCACCAGATGGAGCCACTATACCATTTATATACATTTGCTATATGGTTGACTTGAAAACAGATGTTCAAACTATGTTTAGATAATGTTGTGATTTAAATTCATTCCCTCACATGCTTCAACATCGATAGACTATATGAATGTATGAAAAGAAACCAAAAGAACTGATGCTTCAATGTTAGAGATAAGTTCTACTTCTGGTTACACCTCATTTGTGGCATTAAAAAAAAAATATGATCAGCATCATACCCAACCATCTCAATTGAGATATCGGAAATAACCCGCGTATAAGGCGCACCCCCAGCTCAAGGCAGCCTGCCTTCCGCATATAAGACCCACCCACGATCTGATTCGCGTATAAGACGCGCCTTATACGCGGGAGATTACGGTAGTAATACTATGGAGGACATTAGTAATACTATGGAGGACATTACTGACATGGTTGGAAGACTGGTAAAAAGAGAGACAGGTAAAAAGAGTGACAGTTCTGAATGTGTAAATGAACATAATTCATAATTCCCATGGATAACTATAATGGATTTCCTCATCTTATCAGTGGTGTGTTGTATATGTGTGTAAGAAGCCAGTCAGTCTATACAAAAAAAAGTTTTTCCCCCACTAGCCGTGCAGTCCTTCAGATCTTATTGTTCTGCAGGCCCAGACTGATTTTGCCTGGACCAGATTCCTCAAGAGCACAAGGTCCCAAGATTACAGTCAGACATTCAGCCCCACAGTCTGGTCATTTCTGCAAGCCCAGCAGTGATTTTGACAGCAATGGCCTCGGTCCCGCGAGTTTTCATGTTGATATGCCAATCATCTTCATCTCCCCAAAATACCAGCAGAAGGATCCCATTCAGCCTCCTACAGATCTTGTCAGTGACAGTTCACGAGCAGCTCATTGTCCCAACGACTCAGTCCAGGTGCATCCTCAATGCTCAGTTCAGGTACTCCTTGGGTGAAGCACTTTAGACCCCAAGTCAATACTAGAAATGAATTAAAGAGAAGAAAAATACAGTATAACTGTTGTATTTGTTTTTTCAATTGCCTTTAGGTGTTTTCCGTTTACCCTTTTCCCCCCTGAGTGATAGCTGCCTGACCCTCTTTAGCTCTCCCTTAATCTCAAACTTTGGTGTGAGGATGCACACACCAAAGTCTTTCTTCGTTCCTGTTAACCTGCTAAATATATTATGTACATCTGCAATGGTATTTTGTCTCTGGGGAATAGTGCCCATTGGATAATATGTAAGTCATGGGCACCACATCCCATTTGCTCTCCGTCTATGTGCTACCAACTTCTATTCCCACCCTGTCAAAATTGTCAATGCTGCCGGGTAGGCAGGGTCCATTTCAAATCAAATGGTATCAACTTTTAATTTACATATTTTCAACAACAAAAATGAGCATATTGTATAACAAAAGTACCAAATATAAGTAGGGAAGGATCATATTGTTACTGTGACCAAAGTTCAAAGAAAATGGATTTATATTTATTCATGAAAATAAACTTCAAAATGTCACTGTTGAAAACAGCTGAAAAGCAAACTTTTTTGTTTCCCACTTAAACCTATTCAATTCAATTCAATTCAATTCAAAATTCTTTATTTATACTGTAGCTGGGGGACGCACAAGGTCTGAGTTATCCAACTGCAGTGTCTCTTGCTTACAAACTTCAAGTTAAACATCATAGTTTTTACATATATTAATAAGACAGATATTGCATAGGAGACAAAATAATAGTAATAATAATAATAATGATTGTGGTAATATAAACTTATAATTACTACATTAGTAAATCATGGCTAGTTAAGATTAGAAATTAAATGAAGAGGAGGTAAACCCGGGAGGGAAAATAGGGGAAGGAGGGAAGGTGGAGGGGAAGGACCAAGGCCAAGAGACACAGACATATCATTATTCACTATAGTAGGTTTTGAGTTTGTTTTTAAACACCAGGAGGGTCCCCGATTGCCTTAAAGCAACTGTGAAACTATTCCATAGATGTGTAATTGTATATTTTAAGCTTTGTCTGGCTTTGGTTAATTTAGGCCAGGACACTTGTACCAGTCTAGCCTCATGTCTTCTTGTTGCAAGATTTCTTAAATCCCAGTGGGATTCTTTCTGAGCATATTTAAAGGCATCAAAGGACAACATTATTTGTCTTCTTGTGTCAAGTGTTTTTATGCCACTAAGGTTTCTCAGGAAATCAACACCTTGGTATTTATATTGTGGATAGCATATCTTTAGTAATCTAGTAAGTGTATTCTCTAACATATCCATTCCTGTTTTGTTTGTACCTCCATATATTTGACTAGCATATTCAACTGCAGGTAGTACCATGGTTGTAATTATATTTTTCATGGCATTGCAGGTAAGATTCTTTCTCATTTTGGATAAAAGATATGCCCTGTAGGACATGTTATTATACACCTTATTGCAATGCTGTATGAAATTGAGGTAGGCATCTAGTTCAATACCTAGATACCTGTAATTGAATGTTCTTAGCAGTCTTTCTTCCCCTATGTATAGGGCAATTTGCTCATGTTTCTGGAGTCTCTGCTTAGTGCCATAGATTACATATTTCGTTTTGCCTATATTTAATGACAACTTATTTTTTTACACCAGTTTGACACATTTTCAAGGTCTTGATTAATTGATCTTACGATATTTGCAGTAGGTTCAGGATAAGTACAATAAAGAGCAGTATCGTCAGCATATAGTTGGCAGTCCATATACTTTAGTGATTTGTGGAGATCATTTATTTATCTCAAGTTGAATACGAGAGCCCCATAGACTTAACCAAGAAACTCTGTATCACACCCCACAGTGTGATAACCCTTCCCCGTATCACCCTCCCTGGGAAAACATCCAAAATGGTCAAATAACTGATGATAAAATCATTTCTAATGCCAAATAAATCAAATTTTGAACATATCTGACTAAATTAACTTGAGATAAATACAAAGGAGCACTTGAATTGGTCAGCACTGAGGGTTATCACACTCGGCTTCGCCTCGTGTGATAACCCTCAGTGCTGACCAATTCTCGTGCACCTTTGTCTATATATATTAGGTATAGTAAGGGTCCTAAGATCGAACCCTGTGGAACTCCACATTTTATTGTTAATTCTTGGGAGGTATAACCATTTACCCTAGTAGACTGTTTTCTATCGCAGAGGTAGGATCTAAACCACAGAACAGAGGCTTCATCAAGTCCAACTTTCTGTAGTTTAAGACATAGGATGTCAGGGTTTATAGTATCAAATGCTTTTGCGAAATCAAGGTAAGTAATTAGAGTCAAAGACTTATTCTCTATACCTTGGTAGATGTGATCTGTTAAATATTGTAATCCAGAGAGTGTAGAGTGTTTGGGTCTAAATCCATGTTGTTTCCTATTCAAGATGTTTTCTTCTGTTAGATATTCCAACAATTGGGCATGGATTATTTTTTCACAAAGTTTGGAAATTAGTGGTTGTATAGATATTGGCCTGTAGTTATTTACAAGTGAGAGATCACCACTTTTTGGAGTAACGGTAGATTTTTTTCCATATATCAGGGAAGCTAGCAGTACAAATAGATAGGTTAATTACGTGTTGGAGATGGCCCGGTAAGGCATTCATTGCATCTTTCAGTACATATGTGGCAATACCCTTAACACTTGAGGCTTTAATTATTTTAATGTCTTTGATGACTCTCTTAATTTCATTCAAGTTGGCAGGTCTTAATGAAAATTTATCTTTTGCTGTATATCCATTATAATCCCAATCAACGTTCATGTTTTCAGCTAATTTGGGCCCTATGTCTCTGAAATATGTATTAATGAAATCAGCCGTATCAGCTGGTGGGATAGGCATATTATTTTCATGATCAATGAGATTAATCATATTATCTTTTGTTTTAGGTTTGACAATGCCAGCAATTTCTTTCCAATAAGCCTTTGGATTGTTTTTGTGTTCATTTAGTTTGCCCTGGTGGTATTCTGCTTTAGCTTCTCTTGCAATGTACTTACATCTATTACTAAGAAAATTTGCTTTGTTAATATCATCAGCTGTTTGTGTACGTTTGGCTCTTTTAAGGGCAGCATTTTTCTCTTTTATAAGGTCTAGGATTTCATGAGTAACCCATGGTTTCTTTTTCCTGGCAAAATAGAAAGTCTTTATTGGACATGTAAAAGATAAAATCCTATCAAGTTGGTTAATAAAGAGATCCCATGCATCAGCAGCTGTGTCACTATCCCAGAACCTGTCCCAGTTTGAGTTAATAGTCCTGTAATGAAATTTTCCTTTATATAATTACGATATGTTCTCCCTGTAAAGCGTAAAGGCTGTTTGTCCTCTTTCCTTGCTGCTCTTATTATGTATATACAGAGATGGTCAGCCACATGAACATCTAATGTACCACTTGAAATAATATTATCAGAGGTGGAGCATGCCAAGTCAAGGAGAGATGTTTTACCAGAGGGCTCAAAATGTGTGAATTCATTTATGTACTGTGTATTCTTAATTAACCTTGCTTCATTTCGTTTTGTATTGTTGAGGAAAGTTGGGAGCAGGTTGACATTAAAATCCCCTAGTATAAATAGTTCCATGTTATTCCTTATTTCCAGGAGATTTGCCATTGCAAGTAATTGATCACAGAATTTTTTTATATTACCACTAGGTGGTCTGTAGACATTGAGAAGGATACATTTACATAGGTATTCTTTAGTGAATATGATACATTGAAGTTCAATGTCAGTATTACTAATGTTTAGATGTTCCAGCTCACTAGTGGAGAAGATAAAAGTCCTTTTTTAGGTAGACCCCCAGGCCACATCCTGTTTGAATTTCCCCTTTGTCATTAATAGTCTGTCTGTCCCATCTTAGTAAATTATAACCTTCTATGTCTACCAGGGCATTGGGTATACCTTCATGTAGCCATGTTTCAGAAATAGAAAGGCAGTCTATATCTGCAATATCAGATTCCAGTCTAAGTTTAATGATATTACTAGGAATACTACGTATCATAATACCAAATGTTCCATGATACTCGCATCTAGTGCTCATCATGGTTAGATAATAAAGCTAGAGAAATGAGAGGTCGAGATCATTTTCTCTTGACATGAATAATAGTTCATATGTGGATAATAAGTCTATTGATATGTATTGGATGGGAGTCTCTTATAATAAAATCCTCAATCGTAGAATAGGGTTATTAGCAGGTTTGTATTTTAGACTTTCTCATATATATAGATTGATCCTCATATATGTAGGTTGCTTCATTGAATATAGTACAAATGCAGGATGTTGAGTCACAGTTCGTTGAAATTATTATGCCAAATTACAAACTAATCTAATCTAAGTGCATAGAGAGAAGAGACATCATCACATTTGTGTTTTTACGAAAACCAAGTCTTGTAAGGTCTTAATGGTGTTTCTATTCGTATTATAGCACATGCTCCCAGCTATGTGCCATATTACACACTTACTTTTATAAATAGGTAATGCTTAAGGTGCCTCATATCATCAAGACATCTCATTGACATAAAATTAGAATTTAGAATATAATATTATACCATAGACCTTACAGAGTTATCATAATTTAGAAAAGTAAACAGTGCACTTCCCTTGTTGTATTTAATATCATTATGTGGATTCTCATATCTCTCCAGCTGACTCCAGGGCTGAGACGTTCTTGATAATCGATTAAACAATGTAGTAGCCCCAATATCCTGCTGTCAGTGGGGTAGGATGTATTCCATCTCGTAGGCATTGGTATTTGGTCTTCTTATTGTTCATGCCCTTAGGTACGTGTACAGATTTTTGTATCCAAGGAGTCGCCCACCCCTGCTCGTTATTGAGGTCAACTATGATTTGATTTAGATACGGGATGGCCTGGTCAATTACTGCCTGTTCCCTTTCAAATTGACCCACAGTGTTGTTATAGCTATTGTAATCCAGGCCCACCAGCTCACATATACACACTCTCAAGCCCAGTTGTGTGAATGCTTGTTTTAAACTTTGTAGGTCAGATACAAGAACATCCAGTAGGTGGCCCACTTCTCTGTAAACTGGTGATATTTTGCCATTCAAGTGCTTGACTGATAGGTGGTTTACTCCAGCTAGTATGTAGACCATTGTAATGTCATTATGCACCGACATAGCATGAAGTAGCTCCTTGTAGACATCACTACATCTAGCTCCACTGACAGGGTAGAATGTAATAGTAATATTTCCGTGATCTTCGGCTGATAATATGTAATTCACATATTGTTCCAGGTTGAAACCTCTACTATCAGTTACCAATATCACTTGTCTCATTGGTACAACCTCCATGATAGCTAGGGTTGTAGAAACACTTTTAGAGCCGCGTCCAGTTTATCAAGTATTCAGTGCATTGTCTACCGCGACCCCAGGGAAGTGGGCGCTATAGGGTTCAATTATGAAAGGGCGCATTCTGGAAGCAGTAGGTTAGAAGTGCAGGGAAACTAGGTAGCCTAGATCAGTATAGGCAAGAAATAGAGTTTACTTCAAGGGGATGATAGCATCGTCAGTCAGGACCTCATCTCTAATTTTCATGAGAGACTTGCCACATTCATTAGCTCCAGTAGCATTTTTGTTAATTTTTTCTAGGTCTTTCATTGTGTACCGACAGCCCCAGGTAGTTGAGGATGTGGCTTCATACAATTCAACATTTTTTCCGGTTTGCTTTAGGTACGTTGCTAGGGTCTTATTTTGTAGAACTTAGCTTTCTGGAGTTTGTAGACCAGGTTGAATTTTCCCTTGTTCCAATCTTCCTTGCAACTAATGTTCCTGACAAGATTTTTCTGTTCGTATGAGCACGATGAAGCTAGGATCTTGGATGCAGTCTCAGATGCATTGATATATTTGGCAAGTAGGTAGTTGTATGCTTGCTCCACAATTGAATATCTCACCCCGTCATATATGAATGGTGATGTATACATATTTGATAGGTAAGAGTGGTGGGACTGAAAAGCAAGTCCATTGCCTTTGTCACATGGGCGAGTTTTAGCTCGGCCAAGGGATATTTCTTCAGGTAAAAGCTCAAGGTTCTTGGGAACATAGGTCTTTCCATCAATAGTAACTTTACGTCGGCCAAATTCTACCTTGTGATTTTGTAGTTTTGTGAAGGTACCCGCCGTACGTAGGTCCTGAAGTTTGTGCGCTTCCTCTATGGTTACATCATCAGATACTTTAATATTGCCCTACGCTGGCTTGGTATGTAAGGTTTTCAATGAGTTGTAAATTGGTCCTTTGCTCAGACCATCATATAGTTTTTTTTTTTTAAACAAATTTAAACTTTATTTAGCCGAAGAAATGTTTATCAATTTCATAGAGTGTTCATAACATTTAGGTTTCCTTATTACATAGTTCAATGTATTAACATAGGTAGATTCTAGTATATAATAAATACGGAAACACATCTTAAATGGCTAACAAGTTAATGACTGACCCTCATCCTAAAAGGATGTTGTCTTGGCCAAGCCATAAAATTACATATACCATTCATTAAATTATATGATAATAGATAATATGCTATTATGAACAGCAGCATTGTTTCTTTACTTTGAAAAAGTCTAATAACATACCCCCCATCCCCTTCAATACCAATACATTATAAACATGCCAATGTGTAAATACAGAGATAAATTGCCTAGTATTAACGGTATATTATAATCACGTTGATTATTTCATTAAGATTTCATTTTTACAATTTTGTTTGAATTTGTCATGGTCTCTAATATTTCTAATTTCAGTACATAATCTGTTCCAAGTTTGAGCGCATTTGAATTCAGGAGATGTCTCGTACGATCTACAATTAATTTTTTGATATTTCAATACAGGTGCAGCTGCTAGACGAGTTTCTCTAACTTTAGGTTCAATAAAGTCATTATTACAAGATCTCTTGTGGGCCATAAGCTTGATATGATACCCTCTCCTTGATATTAACAGGGGTAAATTCACATTTTCATGTACAGTATCAGTGGGCATTAGTATATGGTAATCGAAACATGTTTTCAAGCATTTGTTTTGTATACGTTGTAGTTCCAATAAGTAATCAACCTTAGCTTCACTATACAAAATATCACAATAGTCTATTATAGGTAGGATATGCATCTTATACATTCTCAATCTGGCTTCATGTGTCATATATTTACGAGTTTTATATAATATTAGGGATTTATATCAGTATGTAAATACATATTAAATTTCAATTCAGGATCCAATGTCACACCCAGGTATTTATAAGAGGCTACATTCATTAGCACCTTGTTATTCATAACAATGTTAGGTTTTCTCAGATTTTTCAGTTTAACAGATGAGGCAAAGGTCATAATTTTTGTTTTATTTTCATTCATCGTTAGTTTGTTACTTGTGGCCCAAGAATGAAATTTATTAAGGGCATCTTCTAATTGGATTTGTAAATTATCTAAGTCCTTGCCTGATACATATAAAACTGAAGTTTGACAAGTAAGGGTCTAGGAGAGGCTTGGTTGGGCTTTGGAGTGCCTAGCCTAAAGGCTGCTACACAGTCAATATATGTGTAGATGACCCGCATTTCGGCAAAGAGAGTGTTAATGGTTGTTTTCATGTCTCGGTTACCATCTTCATTAAGGCCTTTAATTATCAAGTAATTTTTCCTTTTCTCTCTTTCTTTTACTTCATCCTTATCCTTTAATGAGTCAATAATAATTTTATTGACAGTGTCAGACATTTCGAGATCTCTAACCTTGGTTTTAAGTCGAGTAATCTCACTCTCCTGCGTAGCAACTTTACCCTCCAAGATTTTCAAGCGCTCATCCACATCTTCACTAATACTTTTAGCTTCATTTGCAGTAGATAGAGCTGACTCACCAGTTTCTTTGGTATCCTTGGCAATACGAGCAGTCTGCTCCAGTAGGTCGTGTACAGCCCCTATTCTCTCCCAGAATCGTTTTTCCAACTCCTTGATATTTTTAGCTGGTGTGTATTCTTCACTGTTAGGGTCATGGGCAGGGTTTGGTGCCGGTGCTTTTGAATCCTGTGTTTTTAAATCCTCCTTGCTGGATTTATCCTCCTCTCCAGGCTTAGGTTTACCCATTGTGGTAACCTGGTGTACCTTTATGTAGAAGTTTATCACAGTGGTATACTTCAAATATGAGTTTAACTTGACAAATTTACTGAAAATTCTCTCAGCGCTCTTGCACTCCTTCTAGCTCACGGCCATGACAGTTTCTCTATACATAAGCCAATTTTTTCTCAAGTCAATTCCTCATAGAGTCCAATAGTAAAGGTTCCAGGATGAATGCAAAGCGTCTGAAATTAAGACGCTTTCCCCTCTGTAAGATGACAATTTCTACTCTGAGATAGAAATTTTGAAATTGGCACGACAATTCTTGCTCTTGTCAATCCTGTGCATGTGCGAGAATTCTACTATAAATACAATGATCCGCAATCTTTTATTTTAGTAACCATGCTTTGTAGGGTATGGATCTTCAGTACTTTTTCCCACCAAACGGCGACTGTTGCGGACATGCCCCCTACACCACACATTGACTGTCCACCCACTTGCTTCAGCTGTTCCCATCTGTTTCTACTGGAAGCAGTGTATGTTAAGTAGTTGAATAGTCAACTGTGTCCACAAACTGGTAGCATAAACGTCACGAGGCTTAAAGGGAGCGCAGATGTGCATGTTTAGTCCAGGTACTGGCATTACCAGCATGTTTACCTTGACAATTGCTATCTCTGTTAATAATAGGAGTACAAACCATTGTAATATATTGTTTGGAGGTAGCACATTATGGAGAACAATATTAGATCATCATATTTCAGTTTAGAGCAAGATTAAAAACTTTAGTGTATAAATAGATAGAAAAAAAGGTTTATAAAGTGATTTTGTGATCCATATCACACATTCAAACTAATGAGTGTTGGGGGTCTTGTACATTTATGGACATTTTCTTTGTTTAGTTTTACGTCCGGGGGCCATCGAGGAGCTCAGACATTCAAGGGTTCTCGGACATTCTTTTCTTTTTGGACAGGTATTTATATGCTGCTTGCCCGACACAGCAGTGACCGAATCTATGAATGACCAAATCTATGAGGGGTAGAGGGGGAAACCGCTACTGGGGCTTCATTCCCCTACTCTTTTTTGAAGGATAGCAAGTGTTCTTTTATTTGCCTGGTCCCATAGGCAGGGCCAAACAAACCACAGCCTTTGATCACTCAGACATGGTTCACTGAGGGGGAATCCCATGGCAAAAGACAAGGATGTAGACCCAGGGCCAGCGCATATGGAAACCAGCTGCCCACACGCTCACCCCAAGCCACAAGAAACCCCAGCTTTGTCACTTTTTATGAATCTGGTATGCCCACTGTCAGTATGAAATGAGATTTCTCCTTGTGGACTCCCAATGAAGTTATTCTGCTCCTCCATGCCCTCACATGAAGGTCCCACTCCACAGGGGGAATTATGGACATGGATAGGTACATGTGGTGTTGACCCTGAGACATGTGTGCTAAAAGGCACAACAACAATTCATTCCTGTCCTTAGTGGCAATGTACTTGAGTATTGGTGGTAACTGATGAGGGCAACCGCAAATGTTAGTCTTAAAATGTGTACTACCACTGGAGAAGATAGTTTGTATGTATGGTTGTACAAGGTTATATATATATATATATATATATATATATATATATATATATATATATATATATATATATATATATATATATATATGTGTGTGTGTGTGTGTGTGTGTGTGTGTGTGTGTGTGTAAATGATTATTCTGGAAATGTAAAGGATTCATTTGATTCAATTTGTGAATTGGAAGCAGGTCAAACATGTTACATGCATGTAGACTTTGATAAATTAGTTCCATACCAGTCCTAGAGATGGTGGCACTGCAGATCTCTCTGCTTCAAACTGGTCCCAGAGGTCTCAGGGAAATCCTGTGGTCACTAACCATTTTGAAAATAATGCCAATAGATATAAAACCAGTAGACATGGTGTTGAATGTTTGCTGCTTTGGATAAAATACCAGGAAGGCATGAGAACCTAACCATTTTTTCAAGGGCTACATTGGAAATAGTGAATCTGCATTTTTAGGCAGAATCAGGGTTTTAACACAATAGTCCAGTGCTCAAAATTTGTCATGGTCAATTCATATCTTAAGTCAAGTCTTTATTATGAAGAAAGGATGTATCTATTAGATCCAGGGTGATTTTTAGAAAATAAGCATGTGCCAATGGGCGCTATCATGTGTTGCACCATATTAAAGATTATATCCCAGTTATTACATTTCAGAATGATTTTTGGTGCCCAAACTGGATAATTTGAGTGCTTTTGTCACAGGATAGAGGCACTGAGAGTTGACACTTAAATGTTGACAGTGTTTTTTTTCTATACTATTCTTATATATGTGACAGAAGCTCAGGTTTAGCTTTGACAATGGTTCATACAGGAAAAAGCTCAGCATGGTTGGGACTAGAACCTGGGGGGGGCACTCACTATGTCACTGACAGGGGTGTGTGGCTGGCAAGGCCACTTTTATGCCCAACTCCCTCTCAGCAAGGGTCTAGATTTTGTCAAAATCCCTCTCAGCGAGGGTCACTTTTAGCCAAAATCCCTCTCAGCAAGGGTCAATTTTCTCAAATCTCAACCATGCATGTCAAAATAAGCGGCAATTTCCGGAGTTTTCACCAATTTTTTTGCAAAAAATAGTCACTTTTGACAGCTTTTCCTGACATTAAGGGTGGATTTCAAGAAAATGAATGTAAGCGGGCATATTTTTGAACAAAATCCCTTTCACCAAGGGGTACCTTTTGCCTGAAATCCATCTCACCAAGGGTAAGGGGTGTCGGAGGCTCAGCCGCACATCCAAAGTGATTCATGCCATCCATTACGTCACGGGGCTGGACAAAAGTGCTGGATTAGATGAGTCTTATGTCTGGGACCCTATGGATACTTGTATGTCAGTGAATGCAGAATGCATTCTGATGCATTCTAATGCATCCTTAAGGCGCAGACCATGGTATAAATGCAATGTCTGAAGATTATGCTTGCACTAGTGCCTCTATCAAAGTACCTCAAAGGCAAGTGTGCAAGCGCATGTGTGCAAGCATAATCATCATATTATATTACATTCATAGTGCAGGACTAATTCTATGAGATCAGATTTAAGTACCAGGGTCCTAGACTCTGATCTTTTGCTCCATCCATGCTGCGAATGATGCATGGTTCTCCAAATAACTACTAGAGGGCAGTGGACTTTGTCAATGAAGCTTATATGCGAATACAACACCTAAAACTGATGAGATTTCAAGCCTTCATTGTAATTTCCCTTGTAGGTCAGTCAAAGACAGACTGGAAAGACAGACCATTGTGCGCCACGGCACGTGGCGGTTAATTGATTGGTCAGGCGCGCACCCTCCCTCCCTTTCCTCATCAATATTCATGAGGTCACTTTACCTGTCATACACTTGGTGTTTTTTCCCGCACTTTCCTTTGTTTCATTGGGGAGTCAACACATATTTCTTGGACCTACCTGGCTGGAGCCCCGCCACCATGAGCGCCAAGAAGAAAATGCCCAAGAGGCAGGAGCCATTAATTGTGCCTAAGTCGGATCGTGTGTCTAAGAAAGCTTTCTCCAAGTGGAAGAAATCCACTGACTCAAGGTTTGACGCTATGAACACAAAAATGGATAGGGTCCTCGCTCCAACCGGCCCCCGCTCCAACACAGCCGGCAGTTCCAGGACTGGCGGGTCTGTTACCTCCGACCCAAATTGGCACCCATGCTGCACCTCAGGACTTCCACTTCAGCTTGGCCAAATTCCTGAAAGCGTCATCAGCTAAAACGGGTAAGCCCAATCACCTCTTCCCCCACGCCCATGTCACCCGGGGCGACAAAATGGAGGCGACATCTTTAGCAGATTTAGAAATCCCAGAGTATATATTTGGACTGTTTAAAGTATTACATGCCGCTACCACCCCCGCTGACTACAAGCAGCACATTCTGGCACACGCAATGGACGTCGCGGAAGACGCAATAAATTACGCCTGGAAAGACGTGCGCGTGTGGAGCGAGGTGCTTATCGCGGCGATTGTATCTACAGAATCCTCTATGACTTGGGATAAGAAAGTGGACATTAGAATCCTTAGTTCCGAGAAATCTAAGAAAGGCTCGTGGTTAGATGCTAAGGCGAATGCAGCTCGGAATGCCCCAGCAGCCGCGGCAACAGCTACTGCGGGCGACAATACCGCCCCCATAACATACGGCAAGAAGGGTGACGTATGTGAGCTAAACGAAAAAATGCCAACTGTCTCATTGCTTTGTGTAAGGCTTATCACCACCCCGAGATAGCCTGCCAGGCGCCAGGCTGTAAAGCAGCGAAGTCAAAAAACGCCGCCCGTCCACCCTCGGCGCAGTGAGCGTGTGGACGTGCGTTGATACCTCACCTGATGGAGAGGCCGATGTCTCAACCTGCGACGAAAGTTCCGATGGCGATAGTGTCACTAGCATGGACGTAAGGGCAACATCTAACTGGAGGGTCGAAGAAATCCATAACCTATCCGGATCCGATGACCGTGTTAATCGCGGCCCTGCCCCCCCTAGCGTGGACAATATTAAGTCGGTTGCTTTTGACAATTATGTTTATGTATGCCCTCTTGTGGATATGAGTATTGATTACGCAAATATCAAATCTGTTCATGTAGATTCTGGTAGTCCCTCAAATGAAGATTCATGTAATGATACAGGTGATGTTAGCCCCCCGTCCAATAGTGAATGGGAAGTCGCCGACAGTATTGCTGCTATTTGTTTGAATGAGACCCCAGACCATGTCAATGTATGTAAAACTGTGGAGGGTAGTGATACAGATCATGCCAGTGTTAGCATGACCTCAGATTTACACACTAGCCCCCACGGTGCTTCTCCTTGTGCTGACCCCGACGGAGGAACGATTGGTGGAAATGAAAGTGACAGTCCCATTGATTACGAATCCTTCGAGCATGGAGTCAACACTGAGAGCACAGATGTAGATTCGGTCTCTAGCATGGGTCAGGATAGTCCTGACAATAGTGGTGCAGGTAGAAAGGTAGTTAGAGCTATTATAGACTATAGCCTATCCCTCACTAACGAAAGTTGTCATGATTGTACCAGTAGCCCCATTCCTAGAGAACACGATCAACATTGACCTCACTTGTAATCCAGGTCACTGTGAATACGATGCAAATGGCACTACAGAAGGGAGGGCAAATGTTCACTCAATGGTTAACAACTCTATAATTAGTAACAGGGGTGGCCATTATCATGCCACCAAGTCCTTCCATGACATAGTACCTACCAATTCGTATTGCGATTATAGATCTGATGATTGTGAGATTATCGATATTGTTGAAATACCCGCCGACTTGTATAATACGGCCCCCACAAGCCCTAGTGGCGAAGCTGCTAGTGGCAATAGCGGCAGCAAGCCGCCCTCTGCTGGCCATAATAATGCCACGCAGAGTAGTGGTACAAACACAATTATTATGGCTGCAGCCCCCGACCAACGGAGTGGCCCTATCAACACTGGCCGCCCACCTCTCGTCCCTCAGGTGAACCCGGCCCCCCTGCGGTGCACCCAGACGAATATCAAGCACGGAACACATGGGAGAGTGACGCCCCTACTAACGCATGGATAGTGGGACCCGCAGAGTATGCAGGCTTCGTTAATGACAATTGGCCCTACCCTACTCAAGCCGGTTGCAATGTGGCCCCCGATGAAATGGCCATCTATCACGCAGTACACGCAACCAATGTCCCCAATTATATGCAGGCTCGCATACCCATTGGCTCCAACTTTAACATTATGGCCTGGGACCAATTGCTTGCAGATTATGATGACAAAGAGATAACAACTTATCTCCAATATGGGTGGCCGGCTTCATACACGGGAGACAGACCCCCAATGGCTGCCATCGACAATCACTCCATGGCAGCTGAATACATGGAAGAGATTGACGCCTACATTAGAACAGAAATGGAACATGGCACCCTCATAGGTCCCTTCACCTCCCCTCCTTTCACACCGTGGGCCCAGACTAGCCCCCTTCTCACGGTGCCAAAGAAAGGTTCGGATGAGCGTAGGATTATCGTTGACTTATCGTCCCCCATTGGTAGATCTGTCAACGATGGAATTAATAAGAACTTATTCCAAGGACGATATCTCAAATACACTCTTCCTACCATCGCCAACCTGGTTGAGTTAGTCAAATATAATGGCCGAGGATGCATGCTCTGGTCCGCCGACTTATCTAGGGCTTATCGCCAACTGGCGGCGGACATCTTGGACTGGCCCTTAATGGGCATCAAGCATAGAGGTCTGTTCTATCATGACAAATCCCCCCCATTTGGTTGCAGAGCATCCAGCGCACACATGCAGCGCGTGTCCCGCGCTGTATGCTACATGATGAAAAGAGCTGGCCACACTGTATTACCATACATAGACGATTATGCCGCTGCCGCTTGTACTGAATATGAAGCCAGCAGGGCATTGAGTGAATTCGAACATCTGGCGGAAGTCCTAGGCTTAAAGCTTGCCCCCCACAAGACAGTACCACCCACCACCAATCTCATTTGGCTTGGCTTCCAAGTGGACACTATTGAAATGTCTGTTAAAATCCCAGAAGGAAAATTGGCTGAGGCCATAGAGGAGATTAAGGAGTGGGAACTGAAGAAATGGGTGAACCGTAAGTCAATACAAGAGCTCACAGGAAAGCTGATTTGGATTACAAACTGCCTTCCCGCCGCCAGGAGGTTTTTGGCAAGATTGCTGGCTCTGCTTCGGCAGTCTAATCACATGAACCCATTGCCCATTAGCCAGGAAGTTAGAAAGGATCTGCTATGGTTCAAGCTATATGCATCTGAATCCAATGGCATATACCTCATCCCTGAATCCCGTCCAGTATGGCGCATCGAATGTGACTCCTGTATGCAAGGGGGAGGGGGCTGGAGCCCCACCCATTACTATGGGGTGGGATATCCTGAATCTTTCACAATCGATCCAGCATCCGGCGACCCCCATCATATCTCACGCCTGGAAGGTAAGAACATGGTCGTAGCCATCAAGAACCTCGGCCCCCTCGACCCCAGAGGCTATGAGTATCAATTGATTGGAGATAATACCGGCGCCGTCACTTCCCTTTCTACCGGTAAGACGGTAGACCCGGTGCTGGCCATGTGCGCGCGCGAGATATGGTTACACGCCTCCCTCAATGACATACGCGTCACGATTCAGCACGCCCCCGGCGAATCTATGGTTCTGGCGGACGCGTTGTCCAGGCGTGTGCTTGGAGTGGGGCACTGCGTGGTGGCGGACAGACTGGTCAAAGAGAAAGGGCTATCTGAAATCATTCCTGACCTAGACGCAGCCTTTACACCTGGCTAGTGACTATATGTCCTATCCTTTCTTTGTGTATTTGCAGCATGGTGCGGCCACCCCTTACACGCTCAAATGATGGACACTAGGACTCGTGCGGTGTCGGAAGCCACCCACCGCAACAAACTAAGACAGTACAAACACTTCTATGATTTCTGCCTCCAGTATGGAGTCTCGATCACCTCACCCACCATTGATGACGTCTGCGTATACATCCAAAGTCGAGCCAATGCTGTCAAGTCCCCGGCCACTGTCGCTAATGAAGTGTCCGCCGCCCGCCATTTGGTCATACTTGTGGGCGGAAACGATGCGGCCTTTGACGCTCGCCTAGTGAAGGATATGAAGGCAGGCGTTAAACGTAGCTCTACACACGTGCCCAAGCCGTCCCCTCCTATCACACCTCCTATGCTACTACGCGCATGTGACTATATGGATACCATAGGGGTCGAAGGACTAGTTGCAAAAGCGGCTATTATGATCGGCTATTGTTGCTTCCTGCGAGCTTCCAGCATATGCGTGAGCAGCCCATGGGAGGAAGGCCACGCAGTGCTCAGGAGAGACATTCACTGTAGCGATCAAGGATTAATGGTGACACTCAGTAGCACTAAGACCACTACCGCCAAACAGGCCCCGGAAGTCCTTCCGGTGCTGCCGCTCCCAGGGAATCGCCACTGCCCTGTCATGACATACAAGACAATGTGTGCACTAGTGCCGGCCCCCCCGCACTGCCCGGCATTTGTCTGGGGCAACACATATGCTGTTGTCACCCCTCCCCCTCTCCAACGCCTGTTAAGAAAAGCCCTCCTAGCTCAAGGAATGAAAGACGCCATGGGATATAGTCATCACAGTCTCCGCCGGGGGGCCGCCCAGGCTGCTGCTAAAGGTGGGGCCTAGAAGCAGGATGTAATGACACACGGCCTCTGGAAGTCAGACTCGGTATATTCTTACACTCCCCGAGCTATGTACTCCACTCCAGTCTCCAACGCCATAGCCGCTGGCCTTGGGGAATACCAGGTCGTTGGACCCTCCTCCTGTATCACTACTCACATTTCTGTGGTTACATGGTTTTTCTTCATTGTTCATTACTTTACTTTATGTATTAGGGTTATAATGGTTGTTGGCTTTGAGCCCGGTTATGTTATAATTCTATATTCTTCATACAGGTGCTACTAGGCCCTGACCCAGGGTGTTTTATTAAGACATATAATTACCAATGATGTAACTGTCATTCATTTACTATACAATAAAACACCTTATTATTTCCACTGGTGCAGTCTGTCTCAACTCAATTGTGCGTCATGGCACGTGGCAGTTAATTGATTGGTCAGGCGCGCACCCTCCCTCCCTTTCCTCATCAATATTCATGAGGTCACTTTACCTGTCATACACTTGGTGGTTTTTCCCGCACTTTCCTTTGTTTCATTGGGGAGTCAACACATATTTCTTCCCACCCACCACACCCTTAATTCTAAAACTACACTACTGGGGGAATACTAGGTCGTTGGACCCTCCTCCTGTATCACTACTCACATTTCTGTGGTTACATGGTTTTTCTTCATTGTTCATTACTTTACTTTATGTATTAGGGTTATAATGGTTGTTGGCTTTGAGCCCGGTTATGTTATAATTCTATATTCTTCATAAAGGTTTTGGGTACAGGTGCTACTAGGCCCTGACCCAGGGTGTTTTATTAAGACATATAATTACCAATGATGTAACTGTCATTTATTTACTATACAATAAACACCTTATTATTTCCACTGGTGCAGTCTGTCTCAACTCAATTAGCATGTGGGCGTATGATGCCAACTTATGCATGCAATACACACACACTTGGTGGCCCATCTGGCTAGAGTAGAGAGCTGGTCTTCTACTTCGAAGGTAGTGGGGTCTATCGATATGTGAAGAGAAATAACGATAAAGGGTACCTCTATCCTCTGATGGGTTTTCATTCTTTTGCTATCTTATGTATTTTGACTCGTTTAGGCTGGCTAGACTTAACAAATTCGATCAAATCAACCCTTTACATTTTCAGAATAATCATAAGTATATGTAGGCCTACCCTTGGATCTCTCTGTTAACCATGGGAAAATCTATCATTTTAGTACAAGTATGAACAGGCTTTACTTCTGAAATTTCAAAAATTCCCTTTTTCATCCCAGTGGCGAAAAAGAATGATAATTCACCATGTATTGTACAGGTTTATAGTTTAAAAGACTTTGTTTAGTTGACACCAATTCCACCCGGTGCCCATTCAAGATATGGGCAGCAGGAATATGGTAGGAAATGTATTGGCAGCAGTACAAATCTCCAACACCATTTTGGACTATTCTATATAATTCTGTTGCACAGATGATGAATAATTTGTTTCAGCCATGTCTCATGTAAGCAAGGGACATTTGCAGATCAATCAACAGCTGCATGTGTCAATTGTACACGTGATGTATGGTAAACTCAGGTAAAGTGAGACACCAGTTAAAGTGGGACAACTAAAGTTATAAATGACCTTCCAAACCAAATTATTGTCTCTACTAGGAGTGTAAAATTGTTTTTAGTTTAAACTGTTCTGCATGTTTCATCCTGAAATTGGAGAGTACAATCCCCGGTCATAAGCCAGCCCCGGTCATAAGCCGGGGGGTGAGTTCAGGGAAATCCTATAAGCCAGTTTTGGTGTCAAATTTTTCCCATTTTCTCTTTATTCTATAGTAAAAAAAAAACGGTCATAAGCCGGGGGGGAGAAAAAAAATCCGGCTTATGACCGGGGATTTACGGTAAATATGTTTTCAAAACATAATCATCATCCTCCCATCTTGATCCCTGCACTTTCTTTGTAAAAATCTGCTGATGCATAAGAAATAGTCAGATTAATTGAGAGTAATGTAGTCACATTGCAATCTTTATGCATTTATTACATGCACATATTGCATCTCTAAAGCCTGAAATATTTTCAGCAGTCAGTTTTTAGGATTACGCACTGTGAGACCTAAAGTATAAGTAACCCACTTTAACTGAAGGTAGTAGTATATACATGCAAACTGAGCGCAATGGATTAGCTACTAACTAGGTCATGACCTACTGGTAGACCGGAAGTGACCTAATTTCAGCCAATCAGAGGGCTGGATTTGACAGGAAGTGACATCATAAGGTCATGACCTAGTTTTTTCAACCAATCAGAGAGCTAGATTCCATTTGACCTATTGACCTGACCTAGTTGCATAAATTAAGAGAATTGCGCAATACCTAGGGTTGACCTACTTGCAAACCGGAAGTGACCTACTAACCTACTTGCAAAAACGTATGCCCTACGTATGAAGGTGTATTGCGCAATGCTTGTAAGAAATAACACAATAGCCATGACTCATGTTCCGATGCAATATTTCTATGGATTTACGCAATACTTATGACTCATTGTTTTTTATATGAGATTAAAATGCAACAAAAACACAACTCGGTTCTTTTTGAATTCAATCTTTTTTATTCTTTCTTCGAATCAGAGTACATGCTAGGTATGAATCATTATAATTATATATGCTTGCAAGCAGAGTACATGGATATCATATGAATAGGAAAATGAATTCTTGTTGCAGTACCAACTGCACCCGGTCTTAGCTGGAGTAGGACTTTGACTACAATCCTCTAAGGCATGCATTCTCTCCATTAAGTCCTTGAGGGCTCTTCTCCCTATGTCATTCTCCTCCAGGGCTACCACTTTGTCCATTAACTCGCCCATGATCATGAGAATCTTCTCTATTACTTCCGCCGTGCTCTGAAGCCCGTATATCATGTCCAATTCACGTTTAACTTTCCCTTTCACCAATAGGTTGCTTACGTCTTTTTTAACTGCTACTTCTTCTGGACTCATTTCGGAATCCATGGCCTCTTCTTCTCTCTTTTCCTCAGCAAGGGGCTTACTATTTTGTCCATTAAGTTGAAGGGCACCTGAGAAAACCTTTTCACAGTGTGGTGTGGGTCCTTGGTGCGACATGTCTGTATAAGGAAGTTAATGCAGTGGGCTCAACACGTTTTAGCGTAAAAGTTTTGTACTTGTTTTCTGCTGAACGACCCGTGGCCATCTGACGACTTCTGCATGAACCTCTGGTGATATATAGTTAATGGAGGTAAACCATAGGGATCAAAGTAGAACACGTTCCCTTCATGAGAAATGTAAAACGCCACCCAGTGCTGTCCAGGTTTAGAACTTTGATCTGTGTTACTGACGAAACACGTAGAGGGAATTGGTTTTTTAGGACATTAATCACTGGCAAAAGTTCCAAGGCAGAAACGCCTTGTGTGTGGATGGTTTCCCAGTGCAGCTGTTATGTCTGAAGTTCTCATTCTTCTCAGTTCATGTGGTAGTCTGTGACAGGAAGACAGTCAGCTGTCAGTTGAATGTTGTTGTCATAGAAGGAACACAAGACGGCAGATATGGCATGAGTAGTCGGGGCGGCAAACCTGAGGGAAATGCCCAGCTTTCCTTGCTTGATGAGATTTATATGACTGTCTTCAGGTGCTCTGTCTGGGGTGAGGTCGAAAACAAAGAAGGAATATCCACCTTTAAAATCTTCCAAACTTATGCCACAGTCTTGCCCCAAAGCCGACAACCCACTGTCTCTGAACATTTGACTGTAGGCTCTGATGCAGTTGCCTGTTTCGAAGTCAGTCTTCAACTCAAACTTCTGATCGTCATATCTCACGCAAATTTCCTTCACGTTGAAATGTCTGCAGTTGAAAGGATTTTCTGTCTTAGTCCCAGCAGCTGCTGTTTCCTTTATCATACACAAGACTATCCTGGTGGGGATTTGAGTAGTGTCAGGTTGAGTCCAACTGTAGTCTTGTGAGCCGCCGTCCAAAGTGTGTTTAGTGACTTTACACCTGGCTATGTGATAGTTGAAAGGTCCCCAATGTGGGTTCCTCACACTGCTGACGTGAGTTTTTACCACCTCGTCGTCGACACTTTTTTGGAGAAGTGACATTTCAGCTTTGGTGATTTTGATCCAGTAGTTTTGATCGGCTGCTTGCATCATGTAGTAATTGGGTTGATTTTTTTCGAAGATGAACTTGATTTTACAGTTCGGAGGCAGCAGCTTGCACTGTTTGATCAAATCCAGGTGGGGCCTCATGACTAAGGCGTGTTTGTTGCGGGCACTGAATTCTGCTCTCCGTGCCATCCATCCTGCATTGGCGACCGCTCTGGTTTCCATGTGTCCACATGTGTCTTTCATGTACTTTTGGCATCCTTTCAGACGAGTCTCTTTGTCTTCTTTGTTGCAGCAAATTGTGTCCAAAACGTAGGCCTTGAGACCATAGTCTTCGTTGTTGCCGGTGACTTTCTCTCCATTTATGAGCAACTGACAGGAAGCAAAGAGAGCGTGTGCCAAGTTGTTGACTGGAGCAGCTTCTATATCGACGGCAAGGTGGGTTGTTCCATCGGCCGCCACGGCTTCCAGTTCCATGTACATCTCAGTTTCTGAGAGGTCTGTGTACAGGTTGCTTGGTTCGAAGGTGAAGTCAAAAGTTTCAGTGTGTGGAGTGAGGGCATTGTTGGTAGTCTTGGTTATTACTTGACACTTTAAAATATCCTTTTGAGTTACAGGTAAGGTGTGTAGATCTAGTTCTCCTACTGCACATACTTGACCCTTGGGATGAATGAGACTCATGACTAGAACAAGGTGTTTCCTCTGCCTTGACCTCTGCCTCGTTGCCCCTTACGTCCTCCATGCTTGCCGGTTGCTCGTCGTTTGGCTGGAGAAGGTGCAGATGTACCTTTTATGTATCCTTGAGCAGAAGAAGCAGCCCTTTTGAGTAACTGCTTACATGTTGCTTTACTTCTCCTTACTACACTTTTCTTGAAACCTTTTCCTGCTACCACATCTGACAACACTCCAGCTCCTGTAGAAAGCAAGGCTTTACCTGCAGATTTGGCAGCTGAGCGTCCTATAGTACTCAAGAGGGGAACAGCTCCTCTTAGTAAACCACCGATTAACGATCCCAGTCCATGTCCTCTTTGTCTGCCCCTGCCTCCATATGCTGGTAGAGCACCATTCCCAAACTGTGATTTTCTGTAGTATTCAGCATACTGACCCCTAGGGGCCAGGTAGGGAGGGGTTCCATAGTAGTGAAGCATGGTCGTATACCCCTATCCTAGAAGAGGTCTGAAGGCAAGTACTACCGACACTGATCCACTTTCAAATGGTATTGGTTCCCTGGTCTTGTCTCTTAAGTATATGCCTATCTGTCTGAAGGTGGTTTTAGTGACTGGCAGATATATCAAGTTTTGAAAACTTATGGTTTGCATGTCACCGTTGTAGCGATTTATGTTGATTTGTCTCAAAAGGGGTGCTTTAGAATCACCCACTAGACTGTGATTGACGATGTCAGAGTACACGAAAGCACATCGACTTTTGTACTGAAGGTCTACTAGGTAGGGGCTTTGCGTCTTGCCACTCAGGAAAACACTTCCGTCGAAACCTAATTGTTTCCCTAAGTTTTCTGGGAGTTGCATGACAACACCAGGAGGCAGGGAAATTACACTTTTCATAGTATATCTGTTGTAGTGAAACACGGTGGCTTTGTTGTTCTTTCTGTAGTTTCTTAGTTTTCTTACCAACGTGCTCTGTAGTTTATTTATGGTCCTGTTCAAGTATCCTACCAACTCTGAGTTGCTTTCCAGGTTGACACCTTCTAAGGCAAACATATTGTAGGTACTCCCTTCCTTGAAGTAATACTTAGAGAGGAATCTACTTATTTCTTGGAAGCGTGTAGATATTTTCACAGCCTGTAACTGACTGGGAGACAGAGGAGAAACATGAGCAGAGTCTGTGAAGACGGCATTTTCTTCGTAATAAGAAACAGATCTTTTGCCCCTCTCATCCATTGACATCACTTCAGCAACAGCTGGCGATATTTCCCTCTTCTCTCTGCCTGCCGTGTCACGTTCCCCCTTATCCTCCTCCTTTTCCTCCTCTTCTGGTGATGGTTGGTTAGGAGTGGATCCTCCAGATGGCGTCTCAGGCGCAGCAGCAGGAGTCTGTGAATTTTCACTTTCAGGACCAGGAGGAGGAATGGTTTCAGTAGGTCCCACAGGGTTGACATGACCTAGGTTCTTTGTTATTTTTACTCCTCTTTTCAAAGCAGATTGGGCTGTTAGATTGGACGTAGAGCTTGAAGATCTACTGAAGACACTATGGGCTCCTGGTTTTCCCAAAGGAAAAAATTCTCTTCTGCGCTTGTTCAATAAAGCTACCACAGTGCGGAGGTTGTTTTTCACGTCGTTTTCTCCCTCTGCCAAGAGAATGGCTTCTTCTTTGACATTGTACCACGTGGTAGGACAGGTTATTTCTTGAAGAGCACACTCTAACTGAGTAGGAGAGTTAATGTATTCTGCCAAAATAGTGTTGTAACTTGTTAAAGTGTTGTCAGGAAACACGTTCATAGACGAGTTGCTAGGTAGAGTTAAGGTAAACGCCATTTGTCTATGTTCTTAACAGGTTCCCAAGAGTTAAACTTGTCTCCATAACCCTTCCACTTGATGAAGGCTTCTCTTTTCTTGCCTTTTCCTCTGTATTTAACTATTTTTTCTATGTTGTAGCGTCTTCCGTGACAGGCTTGCACCTTCTGAACTTCAGGTTCGTAGAAGCTTCCTTTTATCTCTTCTCCAAGTAGATCTTTGAGGTGGTACCCTTTGGGTGAAACACCGTCCACTGTGTATATTTCCTCTGTCCAGTTAGGTTCGTACCCTCTGTAAAATGTTTTCTTTGTTTTCAACATTCGCACTTGATTTTTTCTCTTCAATTTAAGGACAGGAACTTTTTTCTTTTAAGGTTGATCGTACAACCTCTAAAACAAGACTTCTGAGTTGTCTTTATTTATGTCTGAAGGGGCAGCTCCTAAGGTTTTGTGGTAAGTTAGATTGTAGGACTTAACCAAGTCGGGCAGCAAGTCAACCCTTTGTAGTTATTGAAATGAGAGAAACATCTCCACATTTTTCCTTGAATAGTAGAGTTGAACCTTTCAGCTAAGGCACACTTCACGTCATCGTTTTCACCTGTGAAAAAATTGATGTTATGATCTTCACAGTGTTTCTTGAAAATTTTGTTGACAAACTCAGTTTGAATTTGTTGGGGTTTTCTTTTTTTGCTCATTTTTTTTAAAGCCTCTGTGACGTCATCAGCTCTCTTACTTTTCACAGGTTGCCCAAAACCATATCTTGAAAACACATCTATTCCTGCTAGAATGTACTGGTATCCTTTGTTTTCCTTTGAAAATTCTCGCATGTCTATAAGATCAAGTTGCCACTGTTTGTCTATGCCCCATGTTTGTGTTTTTCTTCTAGGAAATCTTCTCTTGTAAGGTTTGTGTCTGGTGTATGCGTCTACATCTTCCAAAGCTTGTTCTATGTTTTTTTTCTTTGTTTTCTTGAAGTGATGACGTTGAAGTTTAGATACACTGGTGAAACTTCCAGGTTGTATAGGATCTGTGTAAAATCTGAGGACATCTTTCTTCAAAGCCTTGTGCGCCATATAAACTTACGGCCAGTTCCTTTTTTACTTACTTTCCTCTTCTTGATAGGGGATGCCCTCTTCAAGGGACTGGCAGCGAAAGAAGGACTGCGTCCTGCAAAAGCCGACTTGTTTTTGACAAACTTTAAGGTGGGGTTCAACCTTTTAACTGCTCTTATGAAGACCTGGCTTCCTTTAGGTTGGTCCTTCCTCAACGACTTTGGTCTGGCAGCAAAAGCTAACAAATCTGTTATGTCAGTTCCAGGGACACGCTCCCCGTTGACATATATTTCCCCGTCTCTGTTCCAATTCAATATCTCACTTCCGTGACGTGATAATTCTCTGTAGAGATTTTTAACAGTCGTTCTGTAAGTGGCAGGTATTCTTTCTTTGATGTCGGCGTCCATACCCACTGTGTTGTCTTTTGCATGAGGTCCAGGTCCTGCCCCCTCTTTTACTTCGTCTCCACTCTCTCCGTCTGAATCGTCAGGAAGTTGTGGAACATCTCTAGCATCTGTGAAAGAGTCGTCATCGTCGTCATCGTCGGTCTCTTCTAAAGTATTGTTTATACCCCTGGCTGCTGCTGCAGGTCCTTGTCCTACTGCTCGACCAGGATAGGGACCTTCCCTACGTTGTCCTAAGACCTTGGCTTTTTTTGTTAAAATTCCCGACTTTATCATAAGTTGATTGTACTGTCTTAACTTGTCCTTCAGTTTGAGGTTAGGAGAGTTAAGCACCTCGTGTGCTTTACTTTGAAGGTGGTTTAGGACTTGAACCAGGCTGGAATCAGGAGTTAAACCTTCTCTTAGAAGTTGAGTGCTGTAGTACTGGTCTTAAACACTAGGTCCAGGCTGGGGAGGAGAGGTAGCAGTAACAGGAGAAGGGTTTTTTTCTCAGGGAACAAGATCCGCCCTTACAAGGGCCATCCTTGAATAAGACATGATTTTATCTACGTGCTCCTATGAGACCTGTTATCAGGGGCAAGGCTAGACCCAATATGGTTCCCAAAAAGCCACCCTTTTGCTCAAAGGTTTTCCTCTTCTGCTTTACGGTAGCCTTGTGCCTTGTGACTGTCTTCAGTTCTTTCTTGTAGGGTGTTAGACGTTTAACTGCGTCTGATTCGTTACGCAACAGGTTTTTGTTCATGACGTTGACACAAATTTGACTCATCAACCTGATGACCTCATCGCTCAAACCTTTTATGATGTGAGAACACTCTTCCGAGGAACACTTGGATATGTGTTTCAACAAGTGGTAATGCTTCCTTAAAATTTTCAATTTTCCTCCAGTAGCAGATTTTTTGGTCACCATTCTAACGTTTTCTTTTAACAGCTGAAGCTTTAGGAATAAAAACCAAGGTATTCCAAGGAGTTGTTATGCTGTTCCTTACCCTCAGCTCGTTAGGTGTGCTCTGCTTAAAGTCCAATAGGATGTATGAATGCTTCTCTTTGGTTTCTGAGTTATATACCTCCGTCAAAAAGGATTTTTGGCCCGGGAAGGCCTGTTTGCTGATGTGTCCTATTTGACTCATGTCTCTAGGGTTTTTAAAAACAACTAGGTAGTGTGCGTTTAAGCTCAATGTTCTGAAGGCAGGATTGTTGAAAAACAAGTTTTGTGTAATAAAAATTACACTTAAACTGCGATGGTGAGAGCCCACAGTGAAAAGCTTTATTATGGTAGGAACGTACTCGGGATCCATGAGGTCGTCTATTACGACCAGTCCATGTTTAGTTACGTCTCTTTTATCCTCAAACAAGAAGTCTTCTGAAAGAAGCCCTTTATTGAACTTAACCCCCAACTTTACCATTTCGTCAAATCCATCTTGCCATGTTGTGATCCATGTTGGATGAAATCTTAAACCAAAGTGACCAAAAGAGCTGCCTTGTCCTCTTTTAAGTCAGAAGAACCCTCTCTTAAATCTTCCATGTAAAGAGCTACGTCAAAAAGTCCCATGTTGTTCAGACTGGCTATAAGACAGCTTGGATGAGATATTTCTCTATGTTTCCACACCATTAGGACTTCAAAAACGGGATTTGTAACACCTTTTTTCCCTGGAACAGGGGTGGTTATTACATCAAGTTCGTGCTCGGTGAACCCCAGTTGTGTTCCCAATTTTCTCCAGTCAAGCATCTTTAACTTGTCTGCCAGGTTCACGAACAAAGTGTTAACTTTCCACTGTTCTGGAGGTATTTCACAATGGTCCACTACGTTGTAATACTGCATGTACCATCTGCAATATTCAGAGAGATCGTAACGACCTATGTCACTTAATGCATGTCTTAAAACCATCCACTTGCAGCGCACGTTCTTCCTGTTCCATGATATAAGCATTTCTCTCCCCATAGAACGAAGAGATGGTGTTTTTTCCATGTAATCCATCAAACTTAGTCTGAGTCCTAAATAAACCCCTAATCGAGGGTAGTCTTTTTCCAATATTTTTTCACTGATCTTGAATAACAACTCGTCCGGAAGGTGAAACTCCATAGCAGCAAAAAAGATATCCAGGAAGTTATGTAGGCAGGTAGGTAGGTAGGTTATGACAGGCTAGAAAGCATGCAGTAAACTTATATAGGGTAGGGCAGTGTAGGGTAGGGTAGGGTAGGTGGGTGGGTGGTTTAGGTGGGTGGGTGGGTTATTTGGGCGGCCAGCCCGGGCCAACAAGCCCCAAACCCCCCATACTTGAGGGGTGCCCCCACCCCCCCCACCCCATAGTTTTTTAAACCCACCCCAACCCATCCCTATCCTACCCTACCCCTACCCCTACCCTATATTACCCTACCCTATTCTACCCTATCCTATATTACCCTTCCATACTTTCCCCTCTTTAGGTTAGCCTTTTACATCGTTCTTCATTCCTTTGAATTTGTTATCTTGTTGTGTGTAAAGCGAGCTGATTGTGGTGAAAACAGTGAGTACGGGAGGTTAGCTTGGTGCACCACATAGCCAGATAAAACCACACTTTTTGTTTCTCCTCCACACTGAAACGATCCAGGGACGATGATGGGATGTGAAATATGGGGCAGGACGAAAACAAAGTTTTGGTTTCTAAGCTTTCAGCTAGAAGGTCCAAAATAGACATCAAGAAATCAAGACGATGGTTGAGTTGGTGGGTATTTTCTTTGGCGTGATGATCTTCTGCCGCTTTCAATGCTTCCAAATGGAAGGGGTTTTTCAGTGGACCCTTTTCCTTTCTTCCATACATTAGGGCATAACCCAAGGTTTCCACCGCTGAAAATTTTGACAAGTTATGACTCAAAACCATTTTCCTCAAGGTTTTTCTGTCTTTGGATATAAAAGTTGATTCAACTGAAAAAAAAAACTAATTTTAATTTTTTCCGGTGAAGAATAGTTTCTTTGAAGTATTTGCACACATACCTGAAACAGCTTGAAGTGCAACATATAATTTCCTTTCTTTCCCTGACGTATGTTAGGACTTGAGTGTCGTCGGGGTGACGTTGTTCTAATACTCGCTGCAGGGAGTAATGCGGCATGGTAGGACGAAGGTTGTTGTATCAAATGATGGTTTAGTCCCCGTTTAACCTTTATAAGAACCCTATCAGTCTTTCCTTATCGCACTTTTATGAAATGATTTATTGCTCAAGGATGAAACTAACGTCAGGGTCAGTGGCCGAGCACGGTGAAAGAGAGGAAAACATGTAAAAGGGTGGGTTTAGCCCTGGGGCCTTACCCGGAGGATCATCGTTTATTTTTTCAGTTTTATTAGGAGGACCAAAAATGAGATACGGGGTAGGCTGTTACTACCTTGAGCTGACTTTTTTCATGGGAGGCAGTTATTTCAGTTATAACTCTCACAACATGACAGCACCCATGGTAATTGTGTCAAATCTCTGTCCTGAATCCTCTTTCATAGAAAATTTTTGAACCTACAGAGTGTGTAATTTTGTCTGGGTGAAGTAAAGTGGCTTTAATTAAAGCCTTCACCATAGTAGAATCGATGAAAACTGAATTACCAGGTCCTCCCCCCAAAGGTTGATCCCTAAGAAAAAAGGGTTTTTGTCTGTCTAAGATGAATTTTTTTGAACTTCCAGACGAAATGGAATGCCTCGACATTAAGTGTACCATGGCACCATGTCCCAAAAGAACACCTGAAAAAAAACTTTCCCCATCTTCTGAGATAAGTTTTTTTACAGAGGGTCCACTGGGAACCAATGCAGTGGTTTGGTTGTGCAAGAAGCATTGTCTGAAGTTATAGTTAGGAGGGATGTAAAGATGCCTGTTCAAATTTTCAGGACAGAATTTCCACACAGCCCACACCTTACCTTCTTCTATGCCCCTCCTGATGTCTGAAATAAACACCTCCTGACGCCTTTTGTGACCAACGGTCAAGGACAAAGGCAAAGGACAAAAGTGAGCCATGTCTGCTTGAGAGAAGCTCGTTTTGAAAAATGACGAATGGTCTGCGTTAATCACAAAACGGTTACAGCCAGATTCGTCTTACACGCCGAACCCTGAACGTTGACTGAGCGTTATCACGGTTTTTAATTGAGTTCAGTTTTTTACTTTTTTCCCAAAACAATGCTGTCTGAGCGTAACACATACTATGAATAGAAAAGCACGGTTATCTACGACTCATGGTTGTGGTTGTACGTTATCTGAACGACAAGGGAACGTCCCAGGATCGTATGAGGATCCTGGGACGTGCTGCTTGGTCTTCATCAAACCTTTTCTGACGTTTGTCTGCTGTTCGCCATCCTGATCCTGCACCTTCCAGCCCTGCAACCCTTTCATCTGAAGGAGAACAATGCCTGGTCGCATGAAGACGGGACTTAGTGTCAGGAGGGTAGCAGCTAAAAAACTGGCTCCACTTTCTGTCCCCACACCTAAACAGGCAGCGGAAAAGACGTCGGGCGTCGCCCCTCCTCCCACCTCTCCAGCCACCGCTGAAAAACCACCTGCAACTCCTGCTCGGCTTCCAACTGAAGTGCCTAATGCAGGAGAACAGGAAGCCGCTCTTGCAGCTCTTCATGGCGAAATCACTGATTTCCTGGATCGCGTCCGGGATCGCACTCCTCAGGAAGCTGGCAACGGCAATTTTGACATCAGGGAATTCATCAATCCCCCGGCACCTCTAAACTACCAGCCCCCCACTGAAGCACCTACGTCCGCCACTTACTTGCCAGTAACTCCGGAGGAACCTTCTCCCCAGGTCAGTCCAATAGAGGTGATAGACCTCACATCATCATTACCAGCAGTCAACCCCATTGAAGTGGTGGAAGGAGGAAGAAGAAGAGAAAGTTATGTACTTCCATGCTTCTGCCAACAATTCATCTTTGTTTTATGACAGTGAAACTCATAGAGACCCTTACATTTTCATTAGGGATGACAAAGACTTTGCAGAGTGTTTAGATTTAATTGAAAATAACATAAAAGAAGACACTCAAAGACCCTCTACTAAATGGAGTGTTATAAGCAACGTGAACGCCAACATTACCCTCATAAGGGCTACGGGTGGAGAATATCTTTTAGGTAAAATGAACACTGTTCCCCCAGGTCTAAGGCAAAGAGGAATGCTGCACTTTCACAGAGACCCTAAAACCAAAAGGGGATACAAGGACAACTTGTGTTTCTTTAGATGTCTGTCTTTCTTCCTGTATGGATCTTTAGAAAAAACTCAAGAGCTTTTCCTTGAAGCCTATCCAGGGGTGAACAAGGAGACTTTTGAGGGTGTTGACATAAAAGATTTAGACAGGTTAGAAAAGGTGTTTGAAGTGAAGTATCCTTTTGGTAAAAAAAAGGGGCGACCTAAAATTATAAGGTCAAATATGTGTTCATCCAAAAAAATCATGAACTTGAACTTACACAGGAACCATGTAAGTTTAATAACTAACATGGGACTGTATGGTAAAATGTACCCCTGTGAAAAGTGTCATAAAGTTTTCACTCGTAGTTTCCTTTTAAAGCAACACAATGGGGTGAAAAAAGATTGCACCAAAGTCAGCTTCAGGTACAAAGGTGGAGCTTACAATCCATCCAAAACAGTTTTTCAAGTTTTAGAGGAACTGGGAATAGTTTGTCCACCTGAGAAAAAAATATACCCCTATAAAATTGTTTTTGACTTTGAAAGCTACTTCGTCCAACCTGAAAATCCATCCCCAGAAAATGCTAACACTGTGATAGAAAAAACACACATACCACTTTCTGTCAGTGTAGCTTCTGATTTTTCTGGACATACAGAACCAGTGTGTTTTGTCAGAAATTCCAACAGGGACGACGATCCTTTGGTAAAAAATGGGTTGGAACACATAAACAACTTGGGACAGATGATAGGAGAACAGGTTAAAGAGAATTTTAGAGATGTTTTAGACCAACTAGACTCACTAGAAGAAAAACAAAAGGAATTAGAACATAAAGCTAGCAAAGTTTTTCCAGCGAAGAGCAAAAAAAAAGAAAAAAAAAGATCTCCCATGTTCTTGAAGTGAAGGAAAAACTTCTTACCTATATAGAAAGAGTCCCTGTCCTAGGTTTCAACTCTGGGAAGTATGACATTAATTTGATAAAAAAGGAATTTCATTCTTTTTTTATAGACACAGACAAGACAGAAATGAAAACCATAAAAAAATGCAACAAGTACATAGCAGTGTACACAGACCATCTTCTTTTCCTTGACATGTTCAACTATTTGGCATCAGGTTATTCCTACGCGAACTACCTGAAAGCCTTTCTTAAAGGAAAAGCTGAAAAAGGGTTTTTTCCCTACGAGTGGATGGACAACGTAAGAAAACTAAACAACAAAGCTCTTCCTCCACGTCACTGCTTCTACAGTTCTTTGTCAGGTGGTGGAATAAGCAAAGAAGATTACCTTGAATGTAAGAAGGCCTGGGCAGAAAACAAAATGAAAACGATGAAGGACTACTTGATATATTACAACAACTTGGACGTGAAACCCTTTGTTTTAGCCATAAACGAGCACACAAAATTTTTTATAGACCGTGGGGTAGACATGTTCAAATATGGATTAACTTTGCCAGGTTTGACCTTTAAGTTTCTTTTCAACAACACTGCACCTAATGCCACACCTAACATTCTTTTTGGTGAGAAAGAAAAGGATGTTCACTCCTTGCTCAGATGCAACTTAGTAGGGGGCCCCTCTATTATATTTCACAGACATCACAAAAGTGGAGAAACAAGAATAAGACAAAAAAAATACGGGCCACAAAGTAAAGTATGCAGACACATAGTAGGGGTAGACGCTAACAGCTTGTACCTCAAGTGCATGGGTGAAGAACACTGCACAGGTTATTATGTAGTGCGCAGGAAAGAAAACGATTTTCAAGCTGTCTGCAGTCAACAGATTAGCTACTCAGCCACAGAATGGTTGCGCTACAAAACTGTCACAGACAACGTGAAAATATTACACCAATACAACTACGGGGAGGTTGTATTAGGTTCAAGAAAAATAAAAGTGGATGGCTATGATCCAGCTTCAAAAAGAGTATACCAGTTTCACGGGTGCTACTGGCATGGTCACATGTGTCACCTCACTAAATCAGTTTTGAAAGAATCCAACGGAAAGGCATGGTTAGAAGAAAAAAACCAAAATACGATTTTGACTACCCTATATCTTCAGTCATTGGGTTACCAAGTAGAGGAAAAGTATGAGTGTATGTGGATGAAAGAAAAAACTGAAAGTTCGTGTAAATAAACAAAAAATGAATGGGGAATTAAAAGACCATAGTGCCAAGGTAGAAAAAGT
Organism: Acholoe squamosa; assembly: GCA_949317995.1. Lineage (NCBI taxonomy): Eukaryota > Metazoa > Annelida > Polychaeta > Phyllodocida > Polynoidae > Acholoe > Acholoe squamosa. The sequence continues at coordinate 59,904,587 of OX439043.1, forward strand.
CAGGATGAAATACTGAGAGGGGTTTCAAGAGGAAAAACTTTTGGACTTATCCAAGTAGACATAGAAACACCTGAATGTTTGAAAGAAAAATTCAGCGAAATGACACCTATATTCAAAAACTGTCTAGTAGGAAAAAATGACATAGGTGAACATATGAAACGTTACTTGGAAGCGGCAGGTAAGCTGAAGCAACCACAATGCCAACTTATAGGCAGCTACCATGCTGAGGGAATTTTGTTGGGAACTCCTCTCTTGAAGTGGTACCTGGAGAAAGGTTTGGTAGTTACGACAGTACACCTTCTCATAGAATACACACCAGAACAGACTTTTTTACCCTTCATGGATGAAGTCACCAAAGCTAGGAGGAAGGGTGACAAAAACATAGACTGTAAGATTCTGTCAGATCTCTACAAACTTTTGGGAAATGGTTCATACGGTAAGACCATATGCAACAAACAAAACTTTGTTCAAACAAAGTATCTTCACCCCTCTAAGGCAAGACGTTTGGCCATGCACTGGTCAGTGCAAGATGTGCAAGACATAAGCGACAACACAGTAGAACTGTCTTGTTTGCCCACCTCCATCACCTACGACCTCCCAGTTCAAATAGGTTTCATGGTATACCAATACGCCAAACTTAAAATGTTGGCCTTCTATTACGACTTTCTCCTTGAATACATAGATGAGAAAGATTTTGAAATGTGTGAAATGGACATTGACAGTTTTTACTTTGCTTTAAGTGTAGAGAACATAAAAGACGTCATTATTCCTGAGAAACGTGAAGCTTTCTTCAGAGAACGTCACAAATGGTTGCCCTCTGAATCATGTGACAACAGTCACCACAGAGAGACCTATGTTCAAACCAAAGTGTTGGGTGAGCTGTGGCTACCTCAACCATGCTGTAAGAGCCATCTGGCGTTTGACAAGAGAACCCCCGGCTTGTTCAAAGTGGAGTGGGAAGGTGATGAAATGACTGCCTTGAACTCCAAATGTTACATAAGCACAGGAGTGAATGTGCCCGTTAAAATGAGTTGCAAAGGTGTAATTCAAAAACAAAACCCCCTAACCACTGACAAGTACAAAGAAGTACTGGACAGTGAAAACGTTGTCACGGTAGTCAACAAAGGATTTAGAGAAGTTAACCACAGCGTTACCACTTACTCTCAAAGGAAGCAAGGTCTAACCTATCAGTACATAAAGAGACAAGTATGTGAAGACGGTGCAAGCACCCTACCCCTTTCTATATAAAAAAAATGGTTTCTTTTTCTAGTTTCACTTCCAGTTGTAAATTTTGTTGAAAGAAAAATTTTTTTAGAAAACAGTGTTAAAATGAAAAATGTTTTTTTGGACAATTGTTTAAATGAACATTTGTTCAAATGAACATTTTTCCCCATAGAAAACAGTGTTAAAATGAAAAATGTTTTTTTGAACGATTGTTCAAACGAACATTTGTTCAAATGAACATTTTTCCCCATAGAAAACAGTGTTAAACTGGAAAATGTTTTTTTGAACAATTGTTCAAACGAACATTTGTTCAAATGAACATTTTTCCCTATAGAAAACAGTGTTAAACTGGAAAATGTTTTTTTTGAACGATTGTTCAAACGAACATTTGTTCAAATGAACATTTTTCCCCATAGAAAACAGTGTTAAAATGAAAAATGTTTTTTTGAACGATTGTTCAAACGAACATTTGTTCAAATGAACATTTTTCCCCATAGAAAACAGTGTTAAACTGGAAAATGTTTTTTTGAACAATTGTTCAAACGAACATTTGTTCAAATGAACATTTTTCCCTATAGAAAACAGTGTTAAACTGGAAAATGTTTTTTTTGAACGATTGTTCAAACGAACATTTGTTCAAATGAACATTTTTTCCCATAGAAAACAGTGTTAAACTGGAAAATGTTTTTTGTTCAAATAAACAACAAAGGTAAAAAAATGTGTACTGTATCATAAAAAAAACTGACAAAAGTAAAAAAAAAAGTGAACTGTATCACCCAAAAAGATCAAAAAAACTTTTCACAAAAGTGAACGCTGTACATGTTCACCACAAAAAATAAAAATCCGACGCTAAAGAAATTAACTTGGAATTGAAAAAAGTGGTACCAGATTTCTTTACTCATAGCGTCACGTTCACCAGATATTCAGTTTCTGGTTAGATTTAAGCTACCATTTAAGATGGAAAGTTTAGAAGCTATGCTTGTGGAGCAAACCACAGAAACTCCACCTTATGACTATTACATGCATCCAGTTTTACAAAGTGTTGCTTCATATAATCAAGCTTCTTCTATAACACCTGACAATGATATAAGTTCTGTAGCATGTGGATGTTCAGAGAATTTCTTTTGGGAAATAATACCTGCAGAAAACATTGGTTATTTTAGAGGAGCTGAACCAGACACTGTTGACCACTGTATAACTAGTGCTAAAATGTACAAATATTTCTCTTCAGCTTTCTGGGACGCATACAGAAACTGCATGTATTATTGTCGAGTGAAAAAAGTTAACTTGATATCGCATGATTGGTGTATAGGAGTATATCAATTGCACACTGAACCTGGCTGCCCAAGACACTACACAAGGTACACTTTAGGAAGTGTAAGAAATTTTGCTGTTACTCTCCAAGAGTTAGAATGTAATCCCATAGTAGGAGTGTTTTGTCAGTGTAACTGTAAACTGGAAGTATCTGCTATTGCTAAAATTATTTGTTTCACATGTCTACAGGTCTCACTGGAACTTCACGCCTTAAGTATACCTGGAGTGAGAAATCATTTCTCTTTCGAGGTAAACTTTAAGGATGGCTTTTTATCTGGTCTTTTACCTGGACCCAAAAACAGCCAAACTTACTTCCTGGCCCAGGCTTTGTTCGAGCATGCTATATCTAACATAGCCAAACTTAACAGTTATTGTTTCCACAACACATGGAAAACTAGTCTTACTGGTCAAAGCTGGTATCAAGCAAGTAAATTCACACACAACAAATGTTTCTGTTGTATATGTGCACGCCCCGGAAATGGAAAATCTGTCTTTATCTGTAAATAAAAATATAATCTGTTATGTGAATTGAATGAGTTGTGTTTTATTTTAATGTATGAAATGAACAAAATGAGTCATAAGTATTGCGTAAATCCATAGAAATATTGCATCAGAACATGAGTCATGGCTATTGTGTAATTTCTTACAAGCATTGCGCAATACACCTTCATACGTAGGGCATACGTTTTTGCAAGTAGGTTAGTAGGTCACTTCCGGTTTGCAAGTAGGTCAACCCTAGGTATTGCGCAATTCTCTTAATTTATGCAACTAGGTCAGGTCACTAGGTCAAATGGAATCCAGCTCTCTGATTGGCTGAAAAAACTAGGTCCTGACCTTATGATGTCACTTCCTGTCAAATCCAGCCCTCTGATTGGTTAAAACTAGGTCACTTCCGGTCTACCAGTAGGTCATGACCTAGTTAGTAGCTAATCCATTGTGCTCAGTTTGCATGTATATACTACTGAAGGTGTTTGGTTAAGTGGGACAGGCAGATCCAGCTTAAGGGACGAGTCATTTATTGCTAGGTGGGGGGGGGGCTAGATGGATTTTGGCGGATCGGCAGATTTTTTTTCCGACCCCCCCCCACCACTATGACAAACTATGTTATACATTGGGGTCAGCCCCCCCCCCCCCTCAGGGTGGATCGACCCCAATGTACGCCATGGTCGTTAGTTCTGTGTATTTCTGGTGTGCAACAAAAAATCAAAGCCTAATGGTCCAATTTAGGCAACCATGTTCCAGTTGGTATCCTAAATTGCACCAATATGCATTATTGATCACTATTTCCTTATAATTTCCTTATATTGAAAAATACATAAAACTAGGGAACTTTTAATATATGATATCACATGTCCTCTTGTTACTTTCACCAAATCTGTACTGGACTAACGTTATACAATTTGGTTTAATTTAGAAAACTATAGGCCCCACCGGATGGTCCAATTTAGGCAACTAAATAGGAACCAATAGTACAACTACCGTAATCTCGCGCGTATAAGGCGCAGCCCGCGTATAAGGCGCACCTAGAGTTTTGGAAAATTCTCAAAAAAATGAAAAATTCATAACTTTGGTTCTACTGAATGAATTTTCAAAATTCAAAAACCTATGGGTAGCTTGGGCCACCTTGGGCTCTCCTTGGCCCCATTTTGTCCTATTATGACCAATGGGGCATGTAAGATATCAAAAGAAAGGTCTTGGTGGCCCCCTTGTGGACCCAATGAGAACTAAAACCCCCCATATAAGACGCGCCTTATACACGGGAGATTACGGTATGGTCCAATTTAGGCAACTTAAGCTGGTCCAATTTAGGCAACTTTTCATCTTTCTCATTAATAGTTTGTTTTCTAAAACATGACAATGGGTTTTATCAAATTTCATTTTAGTCTAAAAGTATGATATGACATCTAAAAATCCAAAAGGATTTTGAACAAAAACATTTTGCCTAGCAACCAAGAGGGCTTAAGTAAGCAGTGACGTAAACAAGATCAAGAGGTCCAAAAACTATTTTTCATGGAAAATGTGCATAAAAGTACAGCATCAGAACCTAGTTCCTATTACTGCCACTAGGGGAAACAAGGGTGGTCCAATTTAGGAGCCGGTCCAAATTAGGCAACTTTCCCCTATTTGAATTGCCCATATTTAGTTTTGACCCCCCCCCCCCCAGTGTGAAGGTTTATTGGGTTTTGCTCTTTTTCAAAATGACCCCCCCCCCAACCTAGCAATAAATGACTCGTTCCTAAGTGGACACTGCATTGCACCAATACCCACTAGACCTGCCAACCGGTCCCTAGGCATATGATGTTAGGGACCGGCTCCTCTCTATTATGAGACCTTTCAGCTACTGGTGCTGCATCCTGCCCATGCACAATTTGGCCTGTGGAAATAAATTTCATTTTTTCCTATCTTATAATAATCCTAGGATCCCAAAACTTTCAGTGAAGCTAAAGCCAAGGAGGGTTGCATGTATGTATATCTAAATTCTTAGAAGGATTGATTAAGGATTGAATGCATGAGAGGTGCGCGGAAAGTCCTCCCACAGGGCCGAAACATTTGCTACATGTATTATAACTATCCCACACTGTACAGAGCTCCCTGAGCGGCAGTGTGAAACCCCCACACTAATACCCACTGGTTACAGGTGTCTAAACCTTTACTATTTTGATTGAACCAAGGAAAAAAAACTACTATGAATATCAATATACATTGAAGACTCATTTCTGTCAAGAAAATCCTGAATCTGTATCGGTATGGTTTAATAGGATCCATCCAATGCCTCTAAGGGAGTGATAATTTTTTAACAACAGGGGGGGCTGGTGGGTTTGCGCGCAGATGTGAAAAAAATTTCGACCCCCCCCCTCTCGAGGGGGTAAAATTTTTTCAACCCCCCTATAGGGACAAAAATCGTGTGCGAACGTCCCCTTTTAGCCTATAGTAACGCGCGGGGTTTTCCACCGAAAACAGATGAAATTATTTTGACCCCCCCCACAGAGGTGTTGAAAAAAATTCTGCCCCCCCCCCGGTCAAGGGGTTGAAAAAATTCTGCCCCCCCCTCAAACCCACCAGACCCCCCTTGTTGTTTAAAAAATGATCACTCCCTAAATGTTGGAAAAGTTTTGGCCCTATCTTTGCCTAATGTTAGTCATTTTCTAAAAAAATAGTGTGGTTTGGTTTACAGAACTAATACAGAGATGCCACTTTTCCTGATCTACCAGGAATTCCTGGTTTTGATTCCAAGATTTATGTACCGGTGGTATTAAATTATGTCGAATTCCTGGGAAAATGTGTCCCAAGTCCAATTTTCCTGGTTTTTGTCAGCCAGTGAGTGGCATCTCTGCTATATGAATCTAGCCTCCCACCCTCCCCTCGATTCCCACTCCTGAGACTGTGAGTGCGAGAGGTCGATTTTTTGCCCTAGAGCGAGTAAGGCAATACGGCGCCAAAAAGTTCGGGTTGTTATCCGGCAGACGCTGCTTTGTGCAAAGTGCTCATCGCCGAGCACCAGCACCGGAAACCATGTGACGTCACACAGAAACACACACAAATATTTTCGCTCTTGTCAAGTGGTCAAGGGAAGTGTTTACTGTGTTTACAGTCGATTCCAGGGATACGATTTAACTAGAATGTCAGATTCAGAAGATGAAACCCCCGATAAGCAACTGAAAATTGTTGTTATGGGAGATGGAGCTTCAGGAAAGGTGAGTTTAATGTGTCGGCGTGAGTGACACTGTCGCCCGGTGGGTGGTCAACCCCGTGTGGGGGGGGGGGGGACTTGAATTTCTTTTGACTAGGGTGTGCGCTGGTGTGCGGCTGGGCCCCTGTCACAACCCTTACCCTGGCCTTGGTGAGATAGTTGGATCGGCACCTAACTCACATACTTGTTGTGAAAAAGGGGTCGACAGCGGTGACAATGGTGAGAGGGATTTTGGGCAAAAGGTGACCCTTGGCAACGGGCCTTGGTGAGAGGGATTTTGGTAAAAAAATGTGCACAGTTAGTTAAGTTTTTTATCTTGAAATTTATCCGAGGGGTCAAAATATGGGAAAAACGACCCTTGGTGAGAGGGGTTTTGGCTAAAAGTGACCCTTGGTGAGAGGGATTTTGACCAAAACTAGACCCTTAGTGAGAGGGATTTCGGCCAAAAAGTGGCCTTGCCAGCTGCACACCCGTGTCAGTGACACATAGTGAGTGCCCCCCACCCGGGGGGTCAACATTAGACAACAACAAACCCACCAGATAGGCACTTACCTAGTTTTTCAAAACTATATTCTATAGTATACGAATAACACCCCTGCACCCACTCCCGCGAGTCCCTATCTGTCACTATAGTAAATCAATCAATATGATTTTCTATTTTAGGGTTTTTTTTTTCACTGGCAACATTAACTATTTCCATGTACCTAGGGTAAAAATAACCAACTTACCAAGGAATCAGAATTTGTCAGGTGTGAAAGTTGTGATCAGTCACACCTGTAACCTCACTTGTCTTTCCAAATTGATTTTGAAGCTATTCATAGTAGGTAGATCAGATGAAAAATTATTTATGGGGGAATTCTATTTGAAATAGCCTCAATGGAAGCACCTATTGCTGAGATACAACATTCTTTTGGAATTTTGTAAAAAATCCTACAGGTTGCTGAGATGTTGGTGATCAAAGATTCCATAATCACAATGAAATATTGGGCATTTCTTGGTACCAAATCTCTATTACCGTAATCTCCTGCGTATAAGGCGCGTCTTATAGGCCAAACAAAATGCTGCTGGGTCTTATACGTGGGAGGTAAATTGCCTTGAGTTTGGGGTGCGCCTTATAGGGGGGGTATCTTTTACTATAGAACAGTACTAAATTAACAAAAATCTGCCCTCAGAGGTGCGCCTTATACATTATAACAGACCTCCCTGAGTTGGGGATGCGCCTTATAGGCGAGGTGCGCCTTATACGCGAGAGATCACGGTAGAGCATGTTCTTAGGGCACTATAGGAAGACACAAAATGTGGTATATCTTTGGATTTACTATATATTTTAATATAAAATAGACTTCAATATTACCTGATACAAATAGTTATACAGGCCAACTAGTTTTTTCACCTAATTAGTTGACCTAATTAACCGACCTAGATGATATTGATTTGACCTACATATAAGTAGTATGTAATTAAAATCTGTGACAATGAGTTATCCAAATAAGAAACACTTTGTCTGGCCATATTGTTCATACAGAGAAGAATTACTGTGCCTATATTTGACCCCTGTGATGATTTTTTTTTCCTCATTAAATGGCCTAATTAGCTGAAAGATAATTAAATTGGCCAGTCCAAATTTGTGACTTTGAAATATTCTACATGGGTTAAGGTGCAAATAGGCTCATTGGAAAGCTGACAGTCTGAATTTTGAGATTCTTGACAATTAATTTAAATTCTGGGGCCATTCTTCTTTGACTGTGTTAACAAACTTATTTTAGAGCCATTAATTATCCAAATTGCATCCTCCAAAGAAGGTCAAGTTTTACCTAAACTATTATTGTCTACAATGGATAAGACAAGATTGGCTGATTTGTAAATGTCATAAAAAGAGATTTAGATGGGGCTGTCCTGGGCACTCAGTGGGTATGGCTGGTACCAGGAAATGGAGCAAATGAGCCACTCACAGACAGTGGTGCCCCTAGCAGATTTTGAGGCAACTGTCAACGAGTCCGTAAATGATGAATAAGGATGAATACAGACGAATCAGGAATCCAGCTTGATATCCACTTTATTCATAGAAGTCCACGAGGTATAGATGGTGATACAGTATAAAGGTGCCCAACAGTGTCCAAGCCTAGCCCTTGAGCCAAGGGCCTTGATCTCACGTGAGTGTGTGAGGTAGGAAGTATGAAGGTGGAAAAGATGAGTGAGCTGCTCCCTCCACAGGTATTTGTAGTAGGAGCCGCTCACCCAGCTCATCCTAAAAATAGTATCAGGTGAGCTAAACATAGTAACTGGGGAACTCCAGTGCAGGTATGTAGGGGAGATCCCAAACATAGCACTGGGGTTCACAGAGTTCAGTGTGGTTCTAAATATAGCTGCTGGGAACTCCCGGTATGCTGTGAGCTGCTCATGATCAATGGGCATGTCCTCCAGCAGGAGGAGTTGTTTCTAAACATTGTCTGCTAGGAATTTCCAGCATGCAGCGAGCTGCTTGTGATTGACGGCGTATCCTCCAGTGGGAGGAGGCGGGGTCACTGAGTGCAGTTGACACCGCCAGCCTTTGGTCTATGGGTATGGCTTGGCTTGTGGGTAGACTCGGACACTGGGTTACATGGTAGAGTCAAAGGTGAAAAATAAATATGATAAGTACAATACCTATAACGGTCTACTGACAAATCCCCACATTCCTACTCGATTCCACGCGAGGTTTTAAGGAGGAAGTTCGTGAGAAAAGGTCTACTGACAATATGTTTGATCTGTAATAATAGGTATTACATCTTATCATTTAAGTTGAAAGTTTACAGTATTAAGGAGATATTTAATATTGGTTTTTGATTGAACATGAATAATTTATAAACAGTACAAAACGAAACTGTGCCAAAGAGGTGTTGTTTGTAACTTTGACAAGAAGAATATGAAAAATTCAGGTCGTGGTAGGATACAAGGGCTGGATTATTTATCTAGTATTAAAGTTCACACAAGGATAGAGGAAAAAAAACTATCCTAAAACATGCAGTTATTGGCTTTAAGGCAGACCTTGAGGTAGACACGTTAATACTGAAGTTTGTTTCAGTACCGGTAGGCACTTATTATTTAGGTCTTGAGCCAATATACAATACAATATAATAAATAAAAACAGGTTAGGTAATTGATGACTGGCAAGTCGATCCATCATTCCTTATAATACTGGTAAGGCTTAGGGAGTCTGAAGGCTTTTAGGTGATATGTTTAAGGAATTTTCTAAAAAAAAAAATTTTGGATTTTTGGTCTTTTATTTATCTGTAGAAGTTTCTGTTAATTTTGTAGAAGGTTTGTTTTAGTCAATGGAAAATTTAGCATGTTTAGCCTTCAGTCTACCTGGGGTTATCATTTGCTGAAAAAGGACGAGGTTAATACAAAGGTAAATGGAGGCTCTGGCTGATATTTAGTTTGGATCTCAATTGATCCTGCAAAGATACTGGTTGCCAGGGCTTCCTTGTAAAAATTTTTAGAAAAATATAAACTAGCTAAAACCCATAAATATTTGACATGGTTGGGTTTGAAAAAGGTACAGTGTGAAAAGAAAAGAACCTTATGGCATCTTAAGATCACAAAACCTGCTGCCTGGCTTGTGTTCTTCATAATGTTCTTATAAAGGAAAAATAAATGTAAAAAATGCAGCGTGTTTTCATGGTTATGTATCATAGCCTTATGCAAACAAGAAAAACTGGCTTTAAAAATCAGTTGACTAGGCTGACTGAGTCAGTGTTCATAGTGTCCATGGGCGGTCGGTGAGTGAAGTGTGTCTCTACACTTTTAGTCCATAATATTAAATACAGTTTTTTTTAAAAATAAATAAAATAAATAGAGGATGGTTAATGAAATTATTTTCTCCTTCTATGGCGACTCTTGTTTGCAAGACCCTTTGGTGGTGGGTCTTGGTGGTTGAAGACATGTGGGTTGAGGGAGCGACCTAGTGAGGGTCTCCTCCTGGATCTGGATTTTTTGGTGTTGGGGACAAAGTTTACAATTTTGCTGAAATGCATTCTGCTAGGCTTGCCTGAGTCAGGCTACAAATTTAGATCGGAACTGTATGCAGGGTCCATGTCTATTTGTTCTGCTGAGAGGGAGGTGTCAGAGTCACTGTTCTCCTCAGATGAAGCTTGGTATGTTTTGGGTAGGGGTCTCCAGACCTGGGTCGAGCCAATTGTTTTGAAAGTTTCTGGTCTATTGTCTTTGTTCATGCTGCATGGGCAGCTGTAGCTATACATTAGGTGGGGGCAATTTCTTCCCAGGGTGGCAAATCTAGTAGGTGGCCCTATTGGAGAGCAGACTCGTGTGCTCCAATGGGGCAGGCCGGTTGGTATGGGCGTGCCTGGTCTGCCACTATCTCCTGCTGGCCTGTCAATGCGGTCTCCGCCTCCTCGATTAGGTCGTTGGCCTCTGTATTGAAAAAACAGAACAAGAGAAGGGGTATTTTTAGTTGTGGGGTCGATAACAGTGCATGGATTACAAGGCGACCAACAAAAATACCAAATTGACAGGTAAGGCAGTGAATCAGGCAGTGCATATTGATGAGCAGTGTCATTGGGCCGGTGTAGACTCATGGCAAAATGTGAGCGGGAAACTGGAATATCCAGGGTCCAGGTTAGTTCTGCTGCGCGGCACGGGTAGCGCCACTGTATGGGGATCTGTTATTATTTAGTTCAAGCGACAAACATTGGCTGGCGCCACTGAGCTGGCGTTTGTCCGGCGTTCGTGAAATGGTATGGGGAAATGGTATGGTGAATGGTGTAGACTTGCCATGACCTTGTTGGGTCATGTGTAAGTGTCTGTACCCATGTTGGGTTAGGTGTTTTGGGGCCTAAAGGTGGGGTTAATTGGTTGGAATTTTGAATTTTGATGATGCGCTTTTTCGAAAAATAGGCCCAAGAATTAACTTTATGCTCCCGTTTTGGATCCTGATATAAAAGAGAGCGGAGGCTATTTTGGGATCAGAAAGCGACTTATGATTGACGAGGAGATACCTTTAAATTTTGACCTGACGGAGATAACGGAGGAGAACAGAAAAATGATTGTTCGGGCCCGCCTCCTCGTGGTTCCTTCAGGATACTTATTCCTGGTTGTGGTCCTCGTCGGCATGTTTGGGTGAGTACTGATAAGAGGGGTCTATTTTTGAGAATTTTTGATACGTCGACAAGCTTGGTTGGGGTGCCGGTGGTTTGACACTTGTCTTTTTTGATTTCAGGGTCGTTTTGATATGGGTATGCTTGGGCCCAGTGCAGGTGGCGTGTCACCACTGCCGAGGGCCCTTTGACGGCCCTGAAGGAGGGTCCAGTGGGCCATGTTTGGTCTACTAAGGCTATGGCAGGTATGTATAGTTTGATAAAAATTGGTTGGGATTTTTGATGTACTGAGGTTTTGTCCCTGTAATTGGAATTGTATTGGAATTGGAATTTCGATTGGAATTTTGCTTGGGTTCTGAGTTTTTAGCGGGGTTGTTGATTTTGTTTTTCAGAAGTTGGGTCGTGGTTGACGACCGGCTTCAGGATTGGGACGAGATGGAAATCATGATGGTCGTTGTGTAGGACAGAAAGATGGAGGAAAAAGAAAAATCAGAAGGTGGCACGGCCAAATGCGATTGACTGTGATTTGATGATGATTTTACAATGAAAAACTGTGATGACGAATAACTCGTTTGCCAGGAGCTTGATCTGTGATAATTTTGATAATATATAAGAAGTCCACCACCAGTTAGAAGTTATGTTGTTTATTCTGGGATTCTAAATTGGCATGGGCGGGCTTTCAATTGTCATGCGGTTGGTATTGTTAACCTGGGTCGAAAACAAGTCTAGTGATATTGCTAACACGTGCTTATGTTATTGTTTTGACGCAGATATTGAGTGCGGTTGTCCTGACTGACGTTAAGTTGTCATGCCAACGTGGGAAAAATGAAAGAGATCTGACGTTGGGGAGGCCGACGGCAGTGGTGAGACGCTGCGCCGGCGTTCTGACGCAGCGTTTGGCGGGGAACCAGACGCGACGTCAGAAACAAGATGGCGACGTCTCATCGTGCGGTGGGCCTTCACAGTGAGTCGAAATAACTGTGTTATTGTGGGTCGAAACTGTGCTATGGTACTGGAGATGTTGTTAAAAAGGGTTTTATTTGTGGGTGGGGTCGGATTTAGAGCTATTAAGGATGGGGATGATCCCCACATGAAGGTGTTAGATTGGGCTATCCGGTGGATTGGGCGACCGGGAGAGTCCATTACCAGGTTATATGGGGGGTGGTCGGCGGTTAATTGATCCCCACATGAGGATCAAAGTAGGTTTCTGATGAAAACTTACCGCTGGTTGATGTTGAGGGTGGTGTGAGCATCATCTCCGGTTGCTTGTAAATGTATTTGTCTTTCTTTGGCTGATGCCGGAGTGGGGTGTACTTTGTGAGCTCAGCCGGGGAGTCATGGCGATCAGCCGGCCAGGACTCACAAGGTAGTTGTATGGCGGGGTCAGTGTCACTAGAGGCAAGTTGAAAATCGGGTTGTCCTTCTGAGGAGATGACCACTGTCATGTGGTGAGCTCCTTTTAAGACCCTGTACAGCGGTATTCTCCATAGAAGTGGTACCGGAGGATAGCGCTGCAGCGGGATCTGCCGGACTTGTCCCCCGATTATTGTCCTGATGTCAGACTTCCAATGGAGATCCAGGTGTCTGCCCAGGGGTGCCGTAAGGCGAGCTGGGGAGACCTTAGGGGCTGTGATGGTGGGGGCCCAGAGATTCTGTCCATAGATCATTTTGCCAACGGTGAAATCAAAGGTTTGACCATTAGCATGGATCTTGGCCACAATCGAAGGTGTCCTGTGGCTGTCCTGTTTGCAGTAGGGCCAGTGTCGCAGGCACCTCTTGGCGGTACTCCATGTGATGTACAGGAGGGTTGCTATTAAGATCCAGGTGAACATGTCCTGGTAGCGGTCAGGCGATTGTACAAAATCCAGATCTGTGTTTGGGGTCGTTTGTGGAGCTGGCCAGTTTTTGTTAGCCTGGCGTATCAGATCTTTAAAACGATCCCAACTCTCCGCATTAGCCATCTTGGGTGTTCGGGTTGCTGAGACTAGTGTGATAAAGCGCGCCAATTGATTGACACGAAGATGGTTCTTAAGGGTTAATGCGCAGCAAAGTAGTGCCAGGAGGGGTGATACCAAATGTATCCAGGGTGAGAACTGGAGGTGGTATCCTAGATGCATCAGGGAGTTAGTGGATAGGAGGGCTGATTGGTCTTTAAGTCCCTGTGCGGCTCTTTTAAGGGTTAGGGTGTTTTGGAAGAGGGGTGCTATTTTTTGATTGTGTAGGTGTTTTAATTTTTCAAAATTGGGCAGGTGAAGGGTCTGGGTAGTGGTTGCCATGGTGATGCCGGAAACATTGGCTGGAGGTTGACCAAAATGTCGCCACAGTGGTAAATTGAAGTAGGCCTTTGATATGGGTTCTAAGGTGAAATTTTGGGTGCAAGATAAATCAGAATTGGTTAAAATCATGCCGGCATTTTTAATGGAGCACAGACATGGGACTGAGATGACTGAGTATGCTCTATTCTTAATTTCGACTTGGCCTGAATCTGTGCATTGGAGCATGGAAGTGGGATGGTCGGTTATTAATAGGAAAGTGCTGTGAGATAGGGGTTGGATAAGATTTGGTATGGGTGCTGCCATGTGTGCTTTAAAACTGCAGGTATGGTGCACCGCCTCTGGTAGGTCTAAAAATAGGGATAGAGTGCATGTGGGGTGTGTGGCCGACAACAGAGGTAGGGGTAGGTTACAGCTGATAAGGTGGCCGAGGTCACACATATCCAGGTCAGCTTGTGTAAACTGTATATAGTGTGAGTGGGTCTTGGACATAGCCAAGTAGCCGGGAAGTGGCTCCACCTGGGTGTGACCTACTGACTTAGTGTCGGAGGTGTCGAAAGGCACGGGGAAGGTTTCTATTCTAAATATAGAAAAGGTGCTTCCCCCTCTGGTTATGGGTACTGGTATGGTTATTAACAGGCTCGAGTTATGGCTCCAGTGCACATGTACTCGGCGCTGATAATAATAACTTATGGGTAGGCCTTCTAAAATAATGCCGTGGTGTGCCTCGTGCAGGAGGCTGGATAAATTGTTTAAACCTAAACTGAGGTCGTCTTGTGTGATGATGGATTGGGGTAGGGTGCCCTCAAGTAGATTATTAATGGTTAAGAGCAGATTTTCCAAGTCGCTTTGGAGGTCAATTAAAGACTCTATTTGAGAATTTGCTGCTGTGAATAACATTGAATAGAAGGTGTCCTGTCTGGATTGGAGTTCTAATTTTAATAATATTGATGAGATGTTAGAATTTAAATGCTCTAATTTTCCGGAAATAAAAGATAGAGCATCATCAGTGTCGTTTTGGAATTTTGAGAAGATGTTGACAGAATTGTAATTAAATTCCGAAATATTTAACAAGAAATGTGTGGCTAATTCTACCACGTGCATTTTGGTGGCTAACTTTTTATCCAGGTCAGACATCTCAGAATTCAAAATATCAATTTCTGGTTGAGTCCCGAGGCCTATTGAAGCTCTTAAAATGTCACCAATGACTTGGCCGGGGGCATTTCTGGCTTTTCTGATGTTTGGAGGTGAAATCAATTTTGACAAAGTTTTTAGTGTTGTTTTTGACTTGGAGAATAGGCTCTGTATCATGTTATCTAGGGCATGGGCTGTGTGCTTAATGTATTGGGGTGCATCAGTGCTGATGAGAGGGCTGAGTAGTTTTGGCTGACTTAGGTTCTGATCAAAGGTCAAGTTAAGGCTAAAGGTCAATGGATAGTCCATGTAATTGGCTAGTAATGTTTGGGGTAACTTGGTAAACAGTGCGCCATAGTTGGGTCTGAAGATGGTGTTCAGATTGTTGTCTGATGTTGAGGTGCAGCCGAGGAGCAGATGTAGGAATATACAGACTGCTAGGATGGCTGCTGCTCTAGAAAAATGAGAAAAAATTGAAAATTTTGAGGATTTTGAAAATTTAGATGGTGGGGTTCACTTTAAAATAACATTAGCTCAGTCACAAATGGGATGTTAGTATGGTCAAGTATTTACAAGGGTCGGGGAATCTGTGGGTGGTAGGGTTGTTGTCACATGAAAGGTTTTATGCAGATGGACTGGTGCCTGTTGTCACCGTCAGGGGCGGCACACGAGCTTGAGCATGGAATCTGTTTATCTCGAAGACAGCAAACTGGAATACTATGCTGGCCGTATTCCTTATGGCCAGTTCACGTCCAATTCTGGAGTATTGGCGGGGTAAGTCCCTGAGGGGCTGTTCCGACGCTATGAGCGTGCGAGCACATAAAGGTGCTATGTATGATGCAGATCTATGATTAAACCTGCCCCATGGAGGCCGGCGGGGATTATCCCCAGCTACAGCGACCATGAAGGCTTTGATGGTTGCTGCTGTGGAGTGATTGCTCAAGTCCAGCTCCTGTCTTAGCACAGGGCTGCTGAGGTAATGTTTAATATCTTCCTGGGCGAGGAAGGTGATGAGGTGTTGCTGTTCCATGATTATGCTCCTAATTTCAAAAGGATCCATGAGATCACTCCTGATCCCATGTGGTCCAAGGAGGCTGTGTATGGTCCATGTAGCATTTGGGCCGTGCTTATTTGCCGGTGGGTCCAGGCTGTAAGTCATAAAAGGAAAAAGGGGTCTAAGTGGGCTGTGAATGGGGGAGAGGTAAAGGTGGGGAATTTGCTTGGCTGAAGAGGTTTAGTAAATTGGATTATCAATGTTAAAAATTATAGGGTAGTGGAGAAGTTCTTCCACATTTTACACACACTTAAGGCTCACACCGCCATTGGTTAATAGGGGTACCTGGGCACCATGATAATAAAGTGCTATCATGTACAATGCTAGAACGACTGTTAAAAATCCTAAATGCTAAAATAGACCCATAAGATAATCCTACCTGGGCTGGTTGCATGATGGGTCTGCCATGGTCCCTTCCCAGACACTTGTTGCCGTGCTTAAGGTGTGGTGGTATTGGTTGTGGGTTGTGTTGTGATCAGATGTGGGTGGGCAAGCGCTTATAAACCTGAGATTGAGTTTGGCTATTTCTCAGTCTGAGATCTCCCATAGGTGGTATGTCTTGCCCTGAAAGAGGCGTAGGCCAAATATTATTGGTGGATGCAAGTGGGGTTGACGGTCCCATATGCAAGTTAGGGTTATCCTGGCCTGGATTGGTTGGTGGTGAGATATTGTCTAAGGATAGCATATTGGGAAGCTTGGCGGGGGGTGTTTTATCCCTGGCCAAGGTGATATGGTTGCTATGGCGTCCCTGTAGCTTTTAAAGACCTTGAGGGCAGTGTGTTATTGATTTGTATATGTGCCACCACAGCACTTAAGGGTTGGCGGAGACAGCGGTGTAAACATGGGGTGTGGGTGTCAGAGGTCCATCTTCCTACAATAGGTTTATCATTGGAAATAGTGGTCTTGAAGTGGTAACAAGCCGTCGCATGTGTGTATTGAAGTTTATACACAAACCGAGGATACAGCGCTGCCTTGGGCGGTCGGTATGTGGCGTGTGTAACCTAACCTAATTATTTGATAATCCATTTGCCAGTGTTTGGCGTTCCACTTAGAAGGGGTAGGTGTGTGTATATACAGTTAATCAAGGCGGTGTTGATTTTGGATGCATAGGAATTTTTATGGCTGTTAGTATAAATAGGTTGGGCGTTGGTCTGTGACTGTTGCTGTCAGTGTGTTTAAGTGGTTGGTGTATTAATGGTTGATTAATTTGGTTGGGGCGCGTGGCGCCTGTGGGGAATGAAGGAGGGTTGTTTATATGGATGTTTGGTGTTTGACACAACGACTTATGGCCTATAATGGACGCTTAGAAATTTTTCTTGATTTTCTGGAGGGCATGGGGCTGAAGGAGATTGTTCCCTTTTTGGCTGGCCTTCCTCTCTTTTTCTTTGTTTTGGGAGTGGTAAGACTCACATTGGAGGGGTCGTCCTGGTCGGGGTCGTGAAGTGAGCTTGTGGGCCCTGATTGCAGCCTTTTTATAATGGCTTTGGCGCTAGCTCTTGTGATTGGTCTCCTTAGCCTTGATACATGTACTGATTTCTTCAGTATTTTTCCATCTTGTAGCCTTTTTAGAATAGCTGTAACTGGTGAAGTCATCCTCATTATGATGTAGGGGCCTGAGTATGTGGGTTGCAACTTTTTTGATGTGCATTTGACCAGCAGGGTGGGTATGTGTAAATATACCAATTGGCCTGTGTTATATGAGCTCAGTTCTGCTGAAGTGTCGTGTCTGGCTTTCATCTTTTTGTGAGCAGAGATCATGTTTTCTGCAGCTCTCATCTGAATATCATCCCTAAACTGTAGTAGGCTGGTCATAATCTTCTCCCTGGTGCTTGAGTCTTTTTCAGCTTTAATCAAGGACAAAGCTGCTTCAGTTGGTAGGTGTGTCTGCTTGCCAAAGACTAACAAATTTGGTGAGTAGCCTAAGGCGCTGCTTATAGTATTATTAATACTGAAGACTACAGCCTGTAGGAAGGTTGACCAATGCTTTTGTGATTTTGATACAAAAGCCCTGAGGGATGATTCAATGGTTTGATGTTGGCGCTCACAGAGACCTTGAGACCTAGACCAATGTGCACTTCCTGTCACATGTTTAATGCCGAATTTTTCACAAAAATATTTGAATAGTTTTGAGACGTATTGTTGGGCATTATCTGTGTTTAGTACTGAGGGAGTGCCATGGATACATATGACTTTTTGGAAGAAACCAAGTGCTACAACTGCAGCAGTATTTTCTTCACTTGTCCAGGCAGTCACATGCCTGGTGGCATGGTCGGTCACCACATGTATGTAGTGGGAGCCATCAGCGGCCTTGGAAAAAGGGCCTATTGTGTCCATGGTGAATGAGAGTATGCTGTAAGCACTGGGTCACGTAGTTTCATTGGAGTTTTCAGGTTTTTGGGTCTCTTTTTGGTGGTCAGGCATGTGTGGCAAGTACCGCAGAAGTCAAAAACTTCTTTAAACATTGACAGCGGTGTAAACATGAGCGACTCACATCTTACTGAGCAGATGTGAGTCGCTCAGGTTCAAAACTCCTATATCCAGTAGGAGCGGAGAAATTGGATTGTCCTAGATTTGGTATCATTGGTGTGGACTGCGCTGCAGGCTGGTGGGCAGCTGCTTGGGCAGGTGGAGTGTTTGTAAACAAGCTATACATTGGTATAGGGTTGTTGTAGGGCGTGTGCGCCTGGTGGGGCATGTATACATGGTTGTAAACACTGCCTGAAAGTGATGTGGCGGCTACCGGTGATGGACGAGTGGTAGAGGGCGCCATCTGGTGGGTTGTGGCTGAATTACCAAGACCTGCATGTGTCGCGCCTTGTTGGGTGGGCGTGGCACCTGTCGCTACCATTCGGGTTGTATTTTGGAAAAGGCTTGGGGGGCTGAGCCTGTATCCTACCGGTACAGATGTCGGCATCCTGGTAGAGGTGCCCATAACATGTGAAGGTTGGCCTGAAGGGGGTAGCCTAGTATTGGTGGGTGAGAAAAGGCTGTTTTGGCCTTGGCTGGTAGGTGTTCTTGTCCTATCAATGGCCCTGAATATTTCAGATCTCATTCCATCAATATTTCTGTTGATTCTGTCAGACAGATTGGCTGACGCTATTTCAGACCTTCTCAGTACATCAGCGTTGTCCTGAGCTGCTTTTCTTTGTATTTGGCCAATGTCATTCTCCAGGTGCGACTTCCAAGTGTCCATGTCATTTAACCTGTCATTTATTCTTGACAGTTGGCAGGAGGAGTCGTCTCCAATCCTTTTTATTTCAGCGGACAATAAGTTCATTTGTCCTGTTAATAGGTTGGAGAGGGAGTCATTGACTGCCTGGGTGCACTCTCTGACTATGTTCCTCGTCATGTCATCCTGGTTGTACTCTGGAGGTGGAGCTGCAGTGGCCATGTTTGGGTAGGCAGGTGCTCTGTGCAGGTGGGGGAAGGTTACTTCTGTGTCTTCTTCAGAGGTGGACTCTGTCTGTGAATGGGCGGGGAAGTGACTGTTTCTGTGTAGTATGGGAGTAGTGGCCACAAGGTCGCCTCTTCTAGCTGCAGAGTCTAAGCTTCTTTGAAGTCTGTAAAATACAGGTGTATTTGGCCTTTGAGGGGAGGATGATTGCACTCTTCTCCTGGGCCTATGGGTGGGGTATGGCCTTTCAAAGGATCTGGCTCTTGGAGGCGTGCTCAGGGATGAATTTGGTGCTGGAGGTGTCGCCCTGTCTTCCTCAGAGGTAGAGTAGGGGTAGTAAGGCCTAGGGTTTCCTCCAGGTGGATTGCTATCAGGCTGTGGGTTTTGGTGCGGCCTTAGCAAATTGATGGGATTGGAGTTGTCTTGCCACTGCTCTTCTAGAATACGGTTTATCCTGTCTAGAAAAACAGAGGGACTCTCACCACACTGGTAGCTTGGTGTAGCTCCGGTTGGTATCAGTTGTACACGTCCTGTGTTGAGTCTGTTTTCTCTCCACCTGTGGATTGCTGAGTCTAGCCTGCTCCTCCAGTAATTGTCTGCTACTGATGGGTGGGCTTGGATGTCCGGTACAGTAAGGTTGTCCCAACTTAGGTCAGGTGTACACTGTGGGTCAGAATCACTGCTGGATGAGGGTGACCGTCCGGCAGCTTCCAGGGCTTCCTGCAGGCTATTGGATCTTTCCTCTAGATGGCTATCTAGGTGGAGGTAACCAGGTGATTGATTTTCAGGCGTGCTGTATGTGGTACTTTGAAGACCACCTAATCTTAGGGGTGGTGATTCTGAGGGTGAATAGCCAGGTAGGGTGAGGTTTAAACCTGGTGGTGGGGCTCCTGCTGGTGTACTGGTAGGTGCACCTGTGTTGGTGTCCACTATGGTAGATGAGAAATGTAAGGTGTTTGAACTCACAGGTGTCTGTTTATGTGTGCGTCTATGGGCTGGTAGCACTGGGTCCAGCTGGAGCGCGTCTGGCGAGGAGTCTATCGGGGCGGCGTACTGTGTACTAGTGGCTTCTTGCTGGTCTCTGTCTTGAGATGTAGGGATACGTTGTGGGGCTGGCTCCTTTGGTAGGGTCTCACTGTTGTCCATGGCTCATGAGAGGTGGTAACTGTGGGATGATACGTGAGGGTTCTCCACCATTGTCAACGAGTCCGTAAATGATGAATAAGGATGAATACAGACGAATCAGGAATCCAGCTTGATATCCACTTTATTCATAGAAGTCCACGAGGTATAGATGGTGATACAGTATAAAGGTGCCCAACAGTGTCCAAGCCTAGCCCTTGAGCCAAGGGCCTTGATCTCACGTGAGTGTGTGAGGTAGGAAGTATGAAGGTGGAAAAGATGAGTGAGCTGCTCCCTCCACAGGTATTTGTAGTAGGAGCCGCTCACCCAGCTCATCCTAAAAATAGTATCAGGTGAGCTAAACATAGTAACTGGGGAACTCCAGTGCAGGTATGTAGGGGAGATCCCAAACATAGCACTGGGGTTCACAGAGTTCAGTGTGGTTCTAAATATAGCTGCTGGGAACTCCCGGTATGCTGTGAGCTGCTCATGATCAATGGGCATGTCCTCCAGCAGGAGGAGTTGTTTCTAAACATTGTCTGCTAGGAATTTCCAGCATGCAGCGAGCTGCTTGTGATTGACGGCGTATCCTCCAGTGGGAGGAGGCGGGGTCACTGAGTGCAGTTGACACCGCCAGCCTTTGGTCTATGGGTATGGCTTGGCTTGTGGGTAGACTCGGACACTGGGTTACATGGTAGAGTCAAAGGTGAAAAATAAATATGATAAGTACAATACCTATAACGGTCTACTGACACAACTATTCATAGGGGTATCATGTTAGGCGCATTTCGCCAATCTGCACCGATCGCCAATTTCGCTCTGCGCCAGGCACAAATGGTGCGAGTTTTCAATAAAGTTTATAAAGATTTCCTTAAATTCATTTCTCTTGCATATTTGGGAGATGAGTACCGTAATCTCCCGCGTATAAGACGCGTCCTCTACGCCAAACAAAATGCTGGTGCGTCTTATAGGATTTTCTGAAGTTGGGGGTGCGTCTTATACAAGGGGTAATTTTACTATAGAACAGTACTGGATTTACAAAATTGAGCCCTATTAAAGAGGTGTGCTTATACGTGAAAATGCCTCTGCTGAGTTTGGGGTGCGTCCTATACGCGCAGCGCGTCTTCTATGCGGGAGAATACGGTTTTTTATGTTTGCCAACTAATTGTATGAGCATACACATCTTTATGTCATGGCAGATACGACTGTTACTATAGAATAATACCGGACATGCCATATTCAATGAGGGGGATGGAATACAATGTGGCCGTATTCAATGGGTGTCCGCCATCTTGGATTCTGAACAGATCTGAGCTGTGTTTCTCTATTTTAAAGCAAATTAACCCCGTAGGGCCATGACATAAATGCAAATGTCAACTCCCATTGAATATTTTTGCATCGTATTCCCCTTGGTGAGTCTGGCCGCATTTAACTCGGCCTATAAGGCCTCGTTGAATACGGCAGACTCACTTCGGGGAATACGATGCAAAAATATTCAATGGTCGTTGACATTTGCTTATTTATCACTATATATATATATATGGGTGATTCCTGTGAACTGCCCCACCTTTGGGTTTTTGGGGTCTTTTTGGATACATGTGGCTCCAGAATAAAAACTGTTCAACCAATCTTCTTATTTATGGTCTCATTTGAAAGAAAACATGTTAAGCTTCAAAACGAGGGCAAATTTGCGTATGTCGGACCAATATTTTTTGAGCTATGGTGGCCCAAAGTTGGAAAATTGCCAAAAATTGTTTTTTTTTTCAATTTCCACCTTATTCCAGACCAAATATCATCAAGGAAAGCAGTAGTAGTCCACCATATTATTATTTATTTCATAGCTGGGGGTCCTATCTAACAATTCCATGTGTATTGGAGGTGACATGTCCAGTAATTATTTTTTAACATCAGGTCTTCTAAGTTGAAATAGTACGTGTAACGCGCTTGATCAAAATTGAAAATCAATATAATAGATACTATAACTGTTGCATATGGTTTCTCATCTATCAGCATAGAGGGGGAGCATATGGGGTATTTTTGAGGAAAAAAATTTTTTTTGTATCTCCCGGCCTGTGCGCGCAATACACATTCAAGTAATTTTCAAGTCAGTCATCCCCACTCCCCCTGAAGCAACACTTTCCTCTGTGCAGCCTATATAAATCATCTAGGGGTAATCTCACCTATTATATAGTGTGTATCTATTGTTGAGGTGTCGGTTTAAAAAAAAAATCGGGTCTCTACATGCTTCGGTTGCCCCAAACCATGGTCGTTTATCATATGTAACGCGCTTGATCGGTATTCGGCAAAATTATGGCGGGAGAAGAAAAACAGCTCCTGTTACCCGGGCGGAAGTCGCCTCCATCCGGGAACTTCCCGGAAGTTGTTATTGCTTGTCTCAACTTGTTTGGACGGCAAGTCTCAGGTGTTTAACGCCGAAAGTTTCGACAATATTGTCAAAGAGGTGAGTGATATTGATGGAAACTTGATGAAATATTGATGTTGAATGTCGATTGATGTATTTGATGTGGTTTTTTTGTACCGAAAGTGTGTAAATCGTGTAGAAAACATGTTAGACGATCGACGTGGGCGATAATACAAGCGCTGCCACTGTCTCGGTACCTTCTGTAGGCTTACAATTGGCATGTAACGCGCTTGACCAAAATTCAACTCGACGGTAACGCGCTTGATGAAAATGATATTATGGCCTGTAGTGGCACATATATGGGCAAATAGATGAATAACTATGGTTAAAACGATAGAATAAGGCCCTGGCTTTGTTTTAGTGCAGGTTTGGTACCTTCTCCGCCATTTTGGACCCCCCCACCCATGCCAAATCATTTTCTCTTCCCTGCTGGCACTGTTTTAGGTACCATTTCGATCAATTTTCTCCATATTCCCACTATTTACACACATTCCTGTGGTTATGATACCTCCTCTATGTGTATTTTATTGTCTAAATGTGTTACATCGCTGCTGGGTTTGATTATATTGGCACAGTCACCACCAGAAGACGTTAGATGTTATTTTCATCAAGCGCGTTACCGGCGAGTCAAAAATCCCTCCTTTGTACACTGTAATAGCAAACTCGTGTATTTTTGGTGTTCATATATTATTTGGGACTACTATGTAATGTCCAGACCTAATATGATGTGTGTTAGACTTTAATTACTATGATTTATGGAAGAATTTATTTTCATCAAGCGCGTTACATAACCACTATTATGCATAAAAAAGGCACCTATCCTGTAGTCAGCCCCCCCAAAAATTAACACAATGTGCGCCTATGGTACCTCTATCATGTGGAATGGTCATCCTTTCATTTCTGAAAAAAAAAAATTCAACATGTATCTGGGGTAGGACAATTTTTGATAAATTCTCAGTTGCAATACACATGTCGCTTCCCAGAGGTCTCCCAATGTGTCAGTAATCTTGCACAGTATCCTGGCATGGTCAATACATCCATTCTTTAGAATATAGACATATTTCCATCTATTTGTTGTACATGTTACAGTGTTGATATTTGCTCTTTTCTCAGTGCTTTTTATCTCCTTTTCAGAATGGGTCGCAAGAAGTTGCCTGAGGGTGAGGCGGTGAGGCACACCGACTCACAGAAGGCCTACATGGCGAGGAGGGCAGAGGAGGAGGGAGAGGAGGTGGTGAGGAAGGCCGAGAACGAGAGGAAGAGGGAGAGCGCCAAGCGGTGCGACGCCCTGCGTTCTGACAGGGCCAAGGACCGCAAGCGGAGGATGGGGGCCTTCCGGGCCGCCAAGAAGAGGGCCCTGGATGATGCCCGGCGCCGGGGCGTCGCACCGCCGGCATGGACAGATGCCAATGCGGCTGAGGTATGAAATGATGAAATTAAACTTGTACATGTATAATGCAAATCATAGCAGACATTCAACCAATGTAAATTATAAATGTAATGTACATGTATGTATGTAAAGTAACTATGAATTCTTAATTCTTAATTCTAGTATAGCATAAACATGCCTGTATTGTATTGCTGACAAATGCAAGTTGTGACCCTTTTCTTATTCAGTGGGTAGATGCGGAGATGGCCCGCGAGGAGGCGGAGGCCGCGGCGGAGAGGGAGGCAGCCGGGGAAGGGTGTTCCGGGGAGGCCGCCCCAGCACCTCCTGCCGCCCCTGCACCTCCTGCTGCTGGTCCCCCGGCGAAGGCCGCCAAGACCGCCCCCAAGACCGCCGCCAAGACTGCCGCCAAGACCGCCACCCCGACTGCTGCCACTCCAAAGCCACCGGCCCAGGGCAAGGGTAAGGGGCGCGGGAAGAGCTCCAAGAAGCAGACACCGGCAGGTCGCCCAGCGCGTGGACGTGGGCGCGGCCTGCCGGTCGCGCTGTTCTCTTCCCGCTCCCCTACCACTTCCTTTGGGTCGGTGGCCTACGAGGAGTATGGAGTAAGTATGAGTTAAAAGTGTCATTTGGTAATTGGTTATCAAAGTAGAATTATACATGTACTTAAAGAGTAACTCATCAGCACTGTTATTTTGGTAATTGGTTATCAAAGTAGAATTATGTACTTAAAGAGTAACTCATCAGCACTGCATTGGTGCATCGTGTAAATGTTATTCATGAATATTTTCCTTGTTCTATACATCAGGAGACGCCGGAAGACCCGGAGGTAATCTCCAGCGAGGAGGAGGAGGGACGGACGCTGGCAGGCGATGTCCCTGAGCACCCCCTCCTGCTGTCCGAGGAGGAGGAGGCCCCCGTAGTGCCCGCACCACCACAGCCGCCTACGGAGGCCCCAACACAGGAGGGGGCCCCGGTTGCGGAGGCCCGGCCCGTTCGCCAGGCTGCTCGGCGCGTCTCCCCAGAGAGGCGCCGAAGTGGCCGGGTCCAGGAGGCCTCCCCACCGGGGTTCAATGTGGGACTGCTCGAGGACATCGCGTAAGTATTTGAATCATAGTCCCTTCTTTTGTGTTCTTAACTGTGAAGAATCATAAATTTATAAATAATAATTCTAAAACTAAAATTGGCCCTAAAATTCTTGATCAGTAAAGTGCTACTTAGTATGATTTATTCCACACTTCTATTTAACTTAACTTGTTAAATGATAACATTTGACTAATTGTTATCAATTTACAGTGCCACCGTCCGTAAAGACAGTGTTCCTCAGTGAATGTAATTATCATAATAAATCTGAGATAAGAATAGTTTGTTCCATGTTGAATGTTTCCTTGCTTGTTGAATTTTTAGAATTAAGATTATTGTACATGTACTGCCATTTGAATGTGTAACGCGCTTGGTCAAAATGATATATCCTGGGGTGTAGTAGCCTTACTAGGGCAAAAATGATGAATAACTGTGTATAATATCATAGAATAAGGCCATTTCAATGTGTAACGCGCTTGATCAAAATGATATCATGGGGACCCCAGGGGTGTAGTAGCCTTACATGTATCTTATAAATAAATGGGGCATGATGAAACTGAAAATTAATGATTGTTCATTTGTTTGCAGCCCGCGTGCACAGCCCGACCACAAGATGACGACACCAGGACCGACCACCAAACCGACACTGACCACTCCTAAAAACCTGAAGAAACAGCAACGGAAGACCAACTCTCCCAGAACCAACCGCTACTACTACAAACAAGGGCTACTGAACAGAGACCTGACTGAGGCACATCTACAGATCAAGGAGTTGCAGGCTCAGCTTGCCCATGCCCAGTCGAACCATCAAACTGTCGCTGAACCTGCTGTAGCGCACGTGGAGGAGCGCGTTGCAGCAGCTGCACCGGATGGGGAACCTGCTGTAGCGCACGTGGAGGAGCGCGTTGCAGCAGCTGCACCGGATGGGGAACCTGCTGTAGCGCACGTGGAGGAGCGCGTTGCAGCAGCTGCACCGGATGGGGAACCTGCTGTAGCGCACGTGGAGGAGCGCGTTGCAGCAGCTGCACCGGATGGGGAACCTGCTGTAGCGCACGTGGAGGAGCGCGTTGCAGCAGCTGCACAGGAACAGCTGACGGCGCATGACAGGAGTGTGAAGGCTGTGCTTGAAGGGCTGGCCAACCTTCCTCGCAAGGACAAAACCGCCATCATGAACAAGGTGCTTTCGCCCGTCGTGATCAAAGAACAGCGGATCGCGGTGAGCTTGGCAAAGACCCTTGGCATGGATAGGCGGTCACTACTCAAAACCCCTTCAGACCAGCCATCTCCACGTGTGGTGAATCAGGAGGCCAAGATAGAGAGTGTCAAGGAGTTCTTGTCTGACCCAGAGAACTCCGAAATGAGACCTGGTAAGAAAGACACTAAGACCTTGAAGAAGGTGAAGCACCAGCAAATGTACCTCAGGGAGTTTATCCATGTGCTCCACAAGAGGTACGAGGCGACACAACCTCCTCACTTGCAGGTCTCACGGTCACTCTTCTACAGCATCAGGAAAGAACACCTTCCCTGGTTCATCCCCGTGGATCTCCAAAGCACTGATCTGTGCCTTTGCCAGAAGCACCAGAACTTTGCACTCCGGCTTGCTGCTGTCAGTATCCCTTTCAAAGATGAGATGTTCATGACATCCTGGGCAGAGTTCGAACAGACTCTCCAGGACAAAGCCCCCGAGAATGTCAAGTATGAAGTGTGGAAGAATGTGGACTATGAGTATGTGTCGACAGGCAAGGATGGAACTCAGAAGAAGACTACCATCAAGAAGCTCCGCCCTTGTACAGAGATTGCATCCAAGGCGGACTTCATCAAGAAAACCAGACTGGAGTTCATCACCATGGCTGCCCATGTCGACCGTGCTCACAACCAACACCGCATCGTACGTGAGCTACGAGCGAGTATGTCGTCGATGGAAGTTACCATCCAGATGGACTTTGCGGAAAACTGGATGGTATCATACCCCGATGCTCCACAGAGTACATATTACGCGAAGGAGCCAGTGACCCTGCACCCTGCAGTCATCCACTACCGTGATGAGGACACTGGCACCACAAACCACCACTCTGTCGCTCTGTGCACTGACGACCGGAAGCACGACACTGGCGCCATCTTGGCGTTTCTCCGCTGCCTGGCAGCATTCATCAGGGAGAACCTGCCACACGTCAAGGTGGTCCATTATGCTTCTGACTCACCCTCCAGCCAGTATCGAAACATCTCGGTGTTCTCGATACTCGTACGCCACACCGAACTACTTGACGGACTACGGGCAACATGGACCTACTTCGAGGCGGGTCATGGAAAGGGCCCCTGCGATGGCGTCGGCGCTGCTGCAAAGCGCAACGCTGACAACATCGTCAAGCGCAACAAGGAAGGACATCCCGTCATCAACAATGCAGAGGAGTTCGCGGCCGAAGGTAACAAACTTGAAGGCCGCGTTCACTACATCCATGTCCCTCTGCAGGATGTCACCTCCGCCCGCCTCACTCTCGGCTCAGTGGTAGCAGACAAGTCAGTAGAGGGCACCATGAGTGTCCATGCTGCCATGGTCAAACAGGAAGGAAGGTCACTCGCTGTCCGTGACAAATCCTGTTTTGACCCCTGCTGCTGGGTCGACCTTAGGTCCGTTACTGGCTGCTCCGGATGGATTGAGCATGAGCTGGTTTTCAACAAGAACAAGAAGCCTCCCCCACCAAAGCAAACACGGCAGAAGAAAACGCGGCCTGCCAGTGTCCCTGCAGAGGTGGACGACGCGGATGCCCGCACCAGCGACCCTGATTTTGATCCTGTTGTGCGCACCACTGTCTGCAAGCGCACCAGGGACGGCTCACCAGTCGTGGCACGTAAGCACACTCGAAGTGACCGGGTGCCAACTCCTGCCACGGCTGACAAGGAGAACATTGCCCCGTGTGCCGCACGAAAGCGTGCCGTCGCCGTCCCTACAACCAAGCGAGCACGACAGGATCCACCGACCTCGACCCTCCCTCAGGAGGATGTACAACCAACGGACAGTGTAGGGAAGTTGGTACTGGTGCAGGATGAGTACCATGTAGGTGACATTCTTATCACTGCCAGCCTGGCCAGTACCAGCTCAAAGGACAAGTGGTTTATGGGTAAGGTGATAGCCAAGGACAATGACTTCTACCAAGTGCACTACATGCTGCGCTACATGGCGTCGGACAAGAGAAGCTTCAAGTGGGGGAAGGAGATCATCCCAGCTAGGGTCCACCCCCTCAACGTTCTTGGCAGAGTCACTCTGCCCAAGCCAAGTCGTTATGGCAACACTGAGAACGCTGTCTACAAACTTGATCCCCTCACCATCCAACTGGCTGATCGGAAGCTTCTCAAGTACCGCAGCGAGTGCACTGGTTAGATGTCATTGATCCCGGTTATCACCTGTTTTACTTTGGCCACTATAACTAAGACCCAAACTGTATTGTACCTATGTTTAACTGCATGACATTGCGTGTAACGCGCTTGATCGATATCTGTAATGGTACTGCTTCATTGGCTGTGGGCAACCTGAGAGTTATCTTAGCTGTACTACTGCTATTTAATATGTTACTAGACATGTGTGGCTGGTATTTTAGGCCTGTTTGGATACTCCTAGTTAATTTTTGGACCTTCTGGCTTGATTGATGTAAAAAAATTAGTCGCAAAAAAGTGCAATTTTATTTTCCGAGGCATACGGGAGACCCCGAATAGGTATTAATTGTACATTTCTTGGTTTTAAACAGTAGTCCCATTGCTTAAGTAGTTGTGTATGAAGCAGCATTATGATATGAAAGGTTTCAGACCATCTAGGAATTGTTTAACTGCATGACATTGCGTGTAACGCGCTTGACCGATATCTGTAATGGTACTGCTTCATTGGCTGTGGGCAACCTGAGAGTTATCTGAGCTGTACTACTGCTATTTAATATGTTACTAGACATGTGTGGCTGGTATTTTAGGCCTGTTTGGATACTCCTAGTTAATTTTTGGACCTTCTGGCTTGATTGATGTAAGAAAATTAGTCGCAAAAAAGTGCAATTTTATTTTCCGAGGCATACGGGAGACCCCAAATAGGTATTAATTGTACATTTCTTGGTTTTAAACAGTAGTCCCATTGCTTAAGTAGTTGTGTATGAAGTAGCATTATGATATGAAAGGTCTAAGTACCTCTATGGAGCCTCTATCTATGAGTGACTGTATGTAACGCGCTTGATCGGTATCCGCCTGCGCGGAGGGCATTTGACATGGTATTGCTTCATTGGCTGTGGGCAACCTGAGAGTTATCTGAGCTGTACTACTGCTATTTAATATGTTACTAGACATGTGTGGCTGGTATTTTAGGCCTGTTTGGATACTCCAAGTTAATTTTTGGACCTTCTGGCTTGATTGATGTAAGAAAATTAGTCGCAAAAAAGTGCAATTTTATTTTCCGAGGCATACGGGAGACCCCGAATAGGTATTAATTGTACATTTCTTGGTTTTAAACAGTAGTCCCATTGCTTAAGTAGTTGTGTATGAAGTAGCATTATGATATGAAAGGTCTAAGTACCTCTATGGAGCCTCTATCTATGAGTGACTGTATGTAACGCGCTTGATCGGTATCCGCCTGCGCGGAGGGCATTTGACATGGTATTGCTTCATTGGCTGTGGGCAACCTGAGAGTTATCTGAGCTGTACTACTGCTATTTAATATGTTACTAGACATGTGTGGCTGGTATTTTAGGCCTGTTTGGATACTCCTAGTTAATTTTTGGACCTTCTGGCTTGATTGATGTAAGAAAATTAGTCGCAAAAAAGTGCAATTTTATTTTCCGAGGCATACGGGAGACCCCAAATAGGTATTAATTGTACATTTCTTGGTTTTAAACAGTAGTCCCATTGCTTAAGTAGTTGTGTATGAAGTAGCATTATGATATGAAAGGTCTAAGTACCTCTATGGAGCCTCTATCTATGAGTGACTGTATGTAACGCGCTTGATCGGTATCCGCCTGCGCGGAGGGCATTTGACATGGTATTGCTTCATTGGCTGTGGGCAACCTGAGAGTTATCTGAGCTGTACTACTGCTATTTAATATGTTACTAGACATGTGTGGCTGGTATTTTAGGCCTGTTTGGATACTCCTAGTTAATTTTTGGACCTTCTGGCTTGATTGATGTAAGAAAATTAGTCGCAAAAAAGTGCAATTTTATTTTCCGAGGCATACGGGAGACCCCAAATAGGTATTAATTGTACATTTCTTGGTTTTAAACAGTAGTCCCATTGCTTAAGTAGTTGTGTATGAAGTAGCATTATGATATGAAAGGTCTAAGTACCTCTATGGAGCCTCTATCTATGAGTGACTGTATGTAACGCGCTTGATCGCTATTTGGCCAATTACGAGTAATTTTAGACAGCTGCTCACATAAAGAAAACACTGTAGGAATGGAAGAATGATGATTGTTTAAGAAAATATAGACAATGAAGACATAATAACTTGAATTACATGCATATACAATGGATATTAAGCCTGTGAGGGTAAAGTTAAGGTTTGGTGTTAGAAATTTATGAAAAATCTCAATCTTCTTAAAACGTTATGTCACATAACTTCAAAAGTTTTCAAGCCTCAGTCCTAATTTTTGGTACACTTATTCATAACTATTATAGTTGTTTGGACACTGAATATGGTTATCACAGATACATTATTGAAGAAGTTCTATGCATGAGAATTAATATCGATCAAGCGCGTTACACGATTTATACCTCTTTACTGCGACTGTGATAAAAACTGACATCCTGGGAGTTAATGACTTGAATGGAACTTTTCATACACCCAAGATATAGGGCTATCAATAAAATAAAGTCTTGAAATGTAATCCTGAGTTTGTCATGTTGGGCCCCTGACCCTGATAGGTGGGCGAACTCACAGGATTCGCCCATATATATATATATATATATATATATAAAATATCTCAGACATGTCAGACCTGCTCGCCGATACACTGATATTGGTGCTTTGTGCAAAATTGGAGCTTTGCATGGCGCCGATCTTCCACAATTTGCAAACGGCCCTGCCCAATTTGAGAATTGCGCAGATTGGTGATCTGCGCGCTACATATCAGTACAACCAAGGTACCTAAAGTTAAAAAGGGCTTGAAGAGATCTATGGATACATATTTTTAATTTAAGATCAGGTACAGAGAAGAAAAGTTGAACCAAACTTTTAAAACCATTTTATGGTATGGAGATGACATAGCACATAAAAAAGAATGGTTTGCTTGCGTTCTCTGGTTAAAAATGGTCTAGAAAATGTTTAGATTTATTTTTTCTAAAGGGCCCCTGGATGTTTGACAGACAGCCCCAAAATTGTGATGTGTGGTTCACTCAGAGATTCCATCCAGCTTCCCAATGTTATGGAGTTTCCTGTTTTCCAATACTATATTCTATGTATTATATCTGTTTTGCAATGGGTACGTATGATAAAAAAAAAAGGGGATTTGCTTTTTGAATGAAGTCTTTATGTCAATTTAAAGGGAAGTTATGACTATTCAAACTCTCAGAAAGGACCCCACAAGTCTGCTGTGATTCTTGTTGACCGCTAAAATGGGTGGAAAACTTGAATCTAAATAAACCATTTTGAATTATTATACAGGGATACTATCCATCAATATCCATAATATTAGGCATAATCTAGCCTCTCAAAACAGAAAATCATTAAAAATAGTGATATAAGTGAACTACATTCTCCTGCATTCAACTTGCTTGATCACAAATTTGGACCCTATTTAAACTCTTAACTATGGAAGAATTATGGGTTCGTTTTGACATCTTTAACCAGTCATAATTCCCCTTTAAATTGACATAAAGACTTCATTTAAAAGGCAAATGCACTTCTTTTTATTAGCTCTAACCATTGCTCAATAGATAAAATCGAAAGAATAAAGTTTTGTAAAATAGGTAAGTGCCTACATCAGGTTGACATCTCTATTTCCATACTCTCATAGTTCGAATTCTATTAAGGGCGGTGTCATTTATTATCAGCTAGCAATAACGATCCATCAAGCCTCGATGGATTTTGGCGGATCGACAGATATTTTTTCGACCCCCCCCCCCACCACTACAACAACTGTCTATGTTAAAAGTTCACTGTGAACTAGATTTTGCAAAATGACCCTCCCCCCTTCCGAAAATCAGATATGCATGTGGAATGACGTGTCGTGAATGCCAATGAGTATTTGATTTGATTATATTCAGTTTTTACCCCCCTCCCCAGTGTGAAAGTTTATTGGGCCCCCCCCCCATGGGGCTCTTCTTCAAAATGACATCCCCTATATACCGGTATCTAACAAGCCCCACCCCCAGGTCAGGAAGGCAAATAGGGGACTTCTGGAGAGACCTGCTGGTTTGCCAAAATAATTCTCAAAAGTATCCAAAAAAGTAACATATGTTTAAGGAGGTCAACCTATGGTATATGAAAGTTTCAAAAGTCAAAAATACCCAGTTTATATGTATCAAAACATAGGGAATGAGATATACTCAAATTCTGGCTGTGATTTTGAGTTATTTCTGTATCTATGGTGGTTTTGTAAATTTCACAATTTTCTTTACAAATTTCACAATTTTATGGTGCCCAAAGTACATGGGGAAAAGCTAAAATAATATCAAGCAAAGCCTTTTCCCTGATATTAATAATGTCATGAGTGCTTCAAGTCAGGATCAGTAACTTTGGCTGGAAAATATGGCATTTTGTAGCAATTCTATATGCAATAGACCAGCCCTGTTATAGATATATAATTAGATATCAAGATTTTTTTAGAATTTTTTGAGACAAAAACCAACATTTCCAGGATTTCCCATTCCCTCTTCAAATGTGAATGAAAAATCATCTATTGACTATATTCTTCTGAATTCTTTTTTAACTTGACATCTAAACTATATTTTTAACCTTTACAGCAATTTCAAAATTTTACAAAACTTTGCCCATATTTTACAGACACCTAAATTTGCAAAACAGGGCATTTTTTTTGTGATTTTTCCAACATAATTATTTCACCATATCCCTTAAAAAAACTTACGATTTGTAGAAAAATGGACCAAAATCTGCAAAATCATAAACTTTGTGTCATTAGGCCACACCAAATAAAAAAATTGGTCTATGGATTTTCATTTTGAGAATATGGTGCGGGAGGGCGAAATTTTTATTTTTATTTTCTAGAAATTAATTATTGTCTATGGATTCTGAACATCATAAATATGGAGAGGGCGATTTTTTTTTTTTTTTTTTTTTTTGCCATTGCATATTACCGTAATCTCCCGCGTATAAGGCGCGTCTTATACGAGGGGTTTTAGTTCTTCCTGGATCCACAAGAGGGACACCAAGAGCTTTATTTTGATATGCTACACTCCCCCTAACTCAAAAAATAACATAGGGGGGTGTGGGGGGCCCTAGCTACACATAGCTTTTTGAATTTTGAAAATCCATTCAGTAGAACCAAAGTTATGATTTTTTGATTTTTTTGACAATATTCTTCAACTCTAGGTGCACCTTATACGCGAGAGATTACGGTAAATGCCTATCCAAAGAGGGGTCTGCCATTCCTGTACCTTTATTATTAATCATATGTTTATTGCTTGATCAAAAAAAAAAATTAAAAAAAATGAAAATCCCTGCAAATGAGGCGGGCGGGATCCATAGACATGTTATTTTTCAAATAAAAATAAAATTTTAATTTCTGAAAAACAGGGGCGGGAAATCCATAGACCAATCTTTTAATTTGGTGTGGCCTTAGCTTTTCAGTGCTAATTTTAGTTATTTTCTAAGTTGGATATTGAGAAGCAGTGTCATTTCAAAGATATGATACACAGAAAAACTAGTTTTAGGTCCCCTGACTCGGCCCTTAGGCCAATCTGAACTGGTTATGAGTATGCTCAATTACGGCCTAATCAAGGCCTACAAAGATTGCCAAAGTGCAGTACCGTATGATCATTCACCCCATTAGGGTTACGTTTTTCGCACCAACTCACTGCCTCTCGGGGTTGTTTGTTCGAGGCTCTACCGATTTTTCCCTCAAATCAATCAATCAATGGAAATGCTCCACTTACATTTGGATGCAGAGACAAGGGCTAGAGCTTGCTCTACATCATCGAACTCATGTTTACTTTAAACCACAAATGTCTTCAATAATTAGCCGATTTCATCCACTATAAGGCCAGATTTGGATAAATCAGACCCACTTTTACCGATTTTGAAGTGGGATTGAGTTAGTTTTGCCTCTGGGTTAAGATGGACGACCTCAAAGTAAACACAGGGATGTAAGTCTTCAGGATTTATCAGGATTTCCTGATTTCTGAAAATTTTGAATGACATGTATTTTCCTTATACAAGTGGTAAGGAGGGCTGTTTGGAAAAATAGAAGGCTTTTATATCAAGTAAATGTATGGCTTCCTGATTTTTGCCCATGCCTGACTTACATCCCTGTAAACATAACAAAGAGGGAAAAATCGGCAGAGCCTCGAACAAACAGCCCAGAGAGGCCGTGAGTTGGTGCAAGAAATGCAACCTTATTGACCTGAATGCACAGCCATAGCATAGCCATAGGGCATCCAATGGCCATCCCATCCATAAATGATGTCAGGCCAAAATTTGACCACTTTGGACCCTCCCTCCCCTCCAGCATGATGTCATTTGTGGATGGCCCCCATGTACTAATGTATGCCTAGCTCTTGGCATATATATTTAAATGATAATACTTTTAATTAATTAATAGTTGACAACAAAAAGTAAAGTCATTACTGGCCTACTGTAATCTCCCGCGTATAAGGCGCAGCCCGCGTATAAGGCGCACCCCCAACTAAGGTAGGCCTGTCCCACGTATAAGGCACACCCCTAAGAGCAGATTTTTGTTAATGTAGTACTGTTCTATAGTAAAAATACCCCCCCTATAAGGCGCACCCCAAACTCAAGGCAATTTTCCTCCCATATAGAAGACCCAGCAGCCTTTTGTTTGGCCTATAAGACGCGCCTTATACGCGGGAGATTACGGTATGTGTCATACAGTTTGATGTTTTAAAGCAGAGCTTCATCCATTTTCAGGGGTTCAGAGGCCCCACAAATTTTGACGTCAGTGTAGTTTTATTTATTGAGAAATACTTCCACTTGTGAAGTGTTCAATGGACCTAAAACTGTCAGAAGTTGGACAACTGACATCTCTGAATGATAGGAGATCAAGGTCGAGTCTACTGTCTCAGGATATACAATCTGAAGCTGGAGATGCCTGGCATAGTAATACCACACACTATTACTATCTGAAAAAAAAACCCATGATAACATCCTTCTCTTCCTATAGAATTTGAAAATACAACAAAAAAAACCCCTAATAATACAGTCCCTATACCGTAGAACTACTCTTGAGACCCTGGCACTTAAACAAGCTGTTATATTACATGTAGGTCTATAGAACCCAGGATATATGAATATACTCTAGTACTCCATATATAAGGCCACCCTTAAAAATATGTCCGCTTCCTGTCAAGAGGGTGGGATTTTTCAGACCCATGAGGGAGGGAGGAAAAAAATTATTTTAGGAAAATATTTTTATTTGTCATGAACATCGTAAGCAGGGACGGCATGAATTTGTCATCACATTCTAAGAGTTAGTGATTGAAAACCTAGATTCTTATGTTGATGGATTAAAAAAAAAAATCAGAAAAAAGTTCCCATTCTCACAAAAAAAACCAAAAAAACCCACCAGGCATCTTGGCAGGAAACGAACATAATTTTAAGGATGGTCTTAGGCAAGGCCTAAATATGTAGGATAGGCCCCAGGTGTGCCTCATAGCAATCTAGCTGTTAAAGTTTGCTTTTCATTAGATAAAGGTTAATTTGTGTAGTAGCATTCTCTCAGAGTCTAGGTACACCCTGTAGGGGCCATCCACAAATTATATCATGCTGGATTGGGGGGGGGGGGTCAGGCTCGGTAAGACGGAATCAATTCTCCATATACCTTCAGCATTGAAAATTGGCAAGGGTGGGAAGGGAGGGGCCAAAAATATGGCCAAATTTGGCATGACATTATTTATGGATGGCCCGACTACATGTAGCGTACATGCAGTGTGACCTTGCCGCGAGGTCTCATAGCAGAGGACTGAAAATCTTAATGTACCATAAAACCCCGGTCATAAGCCGATCCAAGTCATAAGCCGGGAGTAGAGTTTGAAGAAATATTATAAGCCGATTTGGGGTAAAATTTTAACCATTTTCTCTTTATTCTATAGTAATAAAACCCCGTTCATAAGCCGGGGGTAGAGTTTTTGAGAAATCGAAATTGCTTATCCATCGGGTGCATCATCAACCAAAACTATTAAGTGAGTTTTGGTTGATGGTCCCAAAATGGACATCTTGTGACCTGTCATTCTGTAGATGTTAGATCAGTATAGGTTATGGAAGGTCTTTGTACACAAGATTAGCTGTGTTCATATTCACCCAGTGTGTACATATTTGGTAATAGGATTATACATGTACTATACATGTGTGTGTAACTTGGCTTGTGGACAGTCACAGCAGGGATACATGAACTCCTGTACCTTATATATTTAAGGTGAAGTCCGAAAGAAAAAGTACTACCGTAATCTCCCGCGTATAAGGCGCATCCTGCAAATAAGGCGCACCCTGAGTTGAAGAGAAACCTATAAGGCTCACCTAGGTCTGAATTTTGAAGGCTTAGTTCTGTTCTATAGTAAAAGTACCTCGCCTATAAGGCGCACGCAGACTTCAGGCTTATTCTATAGGGCAAAGGAGGCCTCTGATTCACGTATAAGATGCGCCTTATACGCGGGAGAATACGGTAGCAGTGTATATGAGCACTTTGTTTAAACACTATATGGTATCAAAAGGGAATGATACTTCATTATATGTATCACTTTGGAATAGCGCAGTAAATGTCATTGTATTAAAACTACCTACCGTAAACTCCTGCATAAAAGACGCGCTGCGCATATAAGACGCACCCCAAACTCGGCACATGCATTTTCGCGTATAAGACGCACATTTTAGGGCTGAAATTTGTAAGATTAGTACATTTCTATAGTAAAATTACCCCTCGTATAAGACGCACACCCAACTTGAGAGAAAGCTATAAGATCCCCCAGCATTTTATTTGGCGTAGAGGACGCGTCTTATACGCGGGAGATTACGGTAATTGATTTTCGCTAACAGTTTTCTTTGCAGTCTGCATTCTACATGTACCTGGTTTACCTTTTGAGTTTCATTTTATTTACAGGCCTATTTTCAATATCCCTCTCTGATTAAAAAAGTGTGGTTTCCACAAATAAAGAATTGTTATGCCCAGGTCCACGTGCAATAGGTCATTCCACTATCCTTCAGATCTTGGCCCATATGCAGGTATTAAATGACTGAGTATACTATACATCAAGTAAAACCATACATGGAAAACACTGCTCAGAGAGAAATCTATCATAACCATAATAGACTACAGCAGAATTGGAATACTAAACCGTGATTTGGAATAGTTATAC
This sequence comes from Acholoe squamosa, assembly GCA_949317995.1. Lineage (NCBI taxonomy): Eukaryota > Metazoa > Annelida > Polychaeta > Phyllodocida > Polynoidae > Acholoe > Acholoe squamosa. The sequence goes on from OX439043.1 coordinate 59,942,292, forward strand.
ATGTTCTGTAGGAATATGATCAATATGACCTTTATCTATATGTATTGTGGAAATACCGATACTATACAAAAGAATTTGATTAAAAAGGGCACTGTATCTATATTGCTTAACCTATGGTGACACCTTGGAAAAAAGGAAGACTTGTGATTATATCCCTTAGAACCGTGGGGTTAATCATGTACCCCACACTTCTGTCGGGATATTTGGTATAACCTAGTAAAATAGCATCATTGTCTCTTGAGGGGACCTAGCGGAAGCAGTTTATCGTGGACATGCTAGGATTAAATGTATCTACTTGTATTTGTATTTATGTACCCAATAGAATACTTTAAAAAAAAAACAGTGCCCATTGGTCATATAACCAGTACCTATATAGATTCAATGGTCAATCCAAGGTGTGAGACACCGTAAGGCAGTGGTTATTGAACAAGTAGTTAATGGATATGTCATGACACATGACTGATATCAAACAATAACATGCAACTCAGGGGGCCATCAATAAATTCAATTTGAAAAAAAAAGTTCTTCACCTCCCCATGGGACTGGAAGCCTGCCATAGTGTGTGTACACACAAGGTTTGACAGCTTGCACTGTGAAAAAGATGAACCAGACCTGGACACGTACGCCTGTACCTAGGGTTAGGAGCGCGACTTGCTATCCATTATACCATAGCCACGGGCTTCTGGACGTTGTCGCGGTGTGATACTGGTGTGATTGCCTCTATAATTACAATGCCATTCTCACCTTGCGCACATGACAAGCTGGGGTCGCTACTGACCAGGCCAAACCTATGACATTGTGTATATACAGGCAAACACACACTGTTACTCGTCAGCCCCTGTGGTGCAATCCATAGGACGCTGGCACAGAGAGCAGTAGGGTATGGGTTCAACCCCTACCTGTGGCAATGAAATTCTCATAGGTTTTAACATGTGACATGTAAGGTGTGCCTGTTGTCCATGGATATCAGGCACACCTTACAAAGGTCATGATGCATGCATCATGGCATGCAATATCGACAGGTATCAGAACGGGAATATCCAGAAAAAGCACCCAAAATCACAGAAGTCGTGTAATAAACATCAGTAACTGTAAGTATTACTGTAATCTCCTGGGCAGCATCGATTGATGAATTCCAGCATGCAGTTTCTTTTACTTGTAATACATATTTGTATACATCAGATCTCTATTGATCATAACACCTGTGCCTTGGTTTCAGACATCACTTACAACACGGTACTCACAAGAACAGTTTGGGAAACAGTACAAACAGACCATCGGCCTTGACTTCTTCCTGAAGCGGATCGAGTTACCAGGTTAGATCACACACTGATACTTGATACTATACACCTCACACTAATGGGCTGATGCACACACTAAATCGATCAGATGATCAAGCAGAATAAATGTGTAAAAGTGACTTTATTTTCCAATTCAAAAAGAAAAAAAGACATATGCTACATTTATAATCCTAATACACTTCCCCATTTATAGACCTTTTTTGTTTTTCGTCGTCTTCAATACTTGCATGCTGCGCACAGCTTATTTGCAATGATTTCCATAGATGTGGCTTGTAGGATGTACCCCAGTGTACGGTAACTCTGGGTGCACCCTATAGGCGAGGTATATACTGTAAAACAGGTGGACCAAATCAAGTTCCATGTGGATCTCAAAGCATATCTCTCACCCAGAAATAATGCCGTATATGGTAGTTTGAGTTATCCATTGTCCAGGTTTACATCTGGGGCAGCATTGATAAAGGGATTCATTTATTAGATCACCTCGATGCGAGGTAAGGATGACTTGCAAAAAGGTGTTATGTAGACTTATGCTAAATGGCCGATTGTATAGGACCTTACAGAGACCCATTTTCCTTTCACACAGATTACAGTGGCCTAAGTAAATTGACATTACATATCTTATGATATTGATAATTGTAATGAATTTTCTAAGTTGTTAAATGTTATGCATTATAATTTTGACTGAGAAAGCAGGGTTCTCCCCACACTACAATGACAATTACTGTCACCATTGTCCGTTTACCTCGGAATCGCCGCCATTGTCATTTTACCTACACAGGTTTTTGAATTTAGTAAATCGGCCTGTTAGAACAGAAGTTATGGCAAATTTTCATGAAAAATGTACAAGCTGCATGTACTGGTAAAAGCAACATTGTGAACTAAATGAGGCCGAATAAGCTGCAATAAGCCCCTAATTTGCCTATAATCCACTGCTTACATATGAAGGTGGTATTACAGTAAATAAATGTCGCTTAAAAAGATCTAGCAGCCAACCGCTGAATTTCAAAATGAGATTTCTCAGTTTGTGGAGAATCCTGAAAATGTTTAACAGTTTATCAAAATGTTTTTGTGGCTATAATTTTGTTTCTGATTGATATATTCGAAGAATTATTTGACAGTTTAAGTGTTGAAAACCCTTTTCATAAAAATGTCTGGCTCATTGAAAGTGAATTTGGCAAATCAAAAGCAATACAAAGTTGCCAAATTGGCTACCGTATTCTCCTGCGTAGAAGACGCGCTGCGCGTATAGGACGCACCCCAAACTCAGCACATGCATTTTCGCGTATAAGACGCACCTCTTAGGTACCAATTTTGTAAATTCAGTACATTTCTATAGTAAAATTACCCCTCGTATAAGACGCCCCCCCAACTTGAAAAAATCCTATAAGACGCACCAGCATTTTGTTTGGCGTAGAGGACGCGTCTTATACGCGGGAGTTTACGGTAATTGGAATTTCACTAACTTGTCCCACAACTTGTATGAGTGTATTCAGTATTTGAAATGTGTGAATTCCTTCTTTCTCCATTTCATTTGTGGTACATGTATAAGCATTTTGGGACAAGATCTACTACTGTTGAAGGAAGTGTAAAACATAACCATGATAGAACTAATCAATTTTGGATATTTCATGTCCCAGGTAATGTACACTGTGCACTACAAGTATGGGACATTGGTGGACAAACGCTCGGTGGAAGGATGCTCGACAAATACATCTACGGATCACATGTAAGCCAATTCTGCCTTGTTCACTAAGCTGTACGTTACCTGGGCCACAGGGATGAATCATTGGCTCAGGGTACCTCCTGAGTCTATACCGCCAGGTAGGCGGTGGCAAAAACAGTCATACAATTTCAAATCTCAATTTTCATCCAGAATTTTCTAAAATATAGTTCCAAGAAACACAAGTAGATGGATGAGGAAGATATTATTGTATCCACCTGACACCAAAAAGAAAGAAAAAAACGAATACAGAACCATTATTATAGCTTTTGAAAAATAGGAATGGTTTCAGGTGTGAATTTGCTGTGGGAGATTTTCCCATAGGGCCTACTACGAAAGTGGAAGGAAAGTCCATGATTTCCTTCTTTGTTCAATATGAAGCCTAACCCAGCAAACCAGAAAGCGTCGTATTGTGAGACGTTTTTCACTTCCGGTGCAGTCCGTATAAGGTTAAACAGGAAAATCACATATAGGCCACCCTGAGCCTTTTGTGCAAATGCACATCGCCCATTAGTTTATCTTCTTGCCTATTGGTGATGTTGGGGTTTGGATGCATCATGTAAATGTGGAATATTTGTTGACTAGATTTCTCAGGGTTCTCATGTGATTGATGTCTAATTGCAGGGTATATTACTTGTCTACGACATCACAAACTACTCAAGTTTTGAAAATTTAGAAGATTGGTATGCCTCGATAAAGAAAGTGTTTGACTCGGAAGGCCGGCTACCACACATCGCACTTGTAGGCAATAAAAGTAAGAGCTGCATTTCCAAGTATTTGAACCATACTCTAATACCTCATGCATAAAGCACAGTATATACATAAAAGGGTATGGGGAAAGTTAGTGGCCATTGATGGCTGCAGGACAGTAAAGGCATCTTAGTCACTCTAACCTATCAGGTTCTGTACTACATGTATATATCCCCATATAATATTTTTATGGCTCTATAAGGCCGATTTATAAACTTTTTTTCAGTTCATACCAACAAAGTGTCTGATGATGATTTGATGCTTTTGATCAATAGAGTGGCTTTTATGAACAATTTATACAGAGGCATTTAAGTGTATGGGGTATGTTATCTTAAGGTTATTATATGGTGTCAAATTTAATTATGATTGACCTGGCACATATTTTCTGTGGGCCATTCATTCTTTCATTTTTAGTTTGATATGGTATAATGGCAGAGGTAACTGTTTGGAAAGAATATCATCACCTATACCAGATAAGTCATGGTCCCATTGTGAATATCGCTTGTCATTAAATGTATATCCTGTGATATGTCTTGCCCACAGTTGATTTAGAACACATGAGGACAGTGAAAATGGAAAAACATCAGAAGTTTGCAGCAGAGCATGGCATGTCCAGTCACTTTGTGTCAGCAAAGACAGGCGACTCGGTATGTGAGGCCCTCTGGCAGTTCCCTTTGTTGTTCTGTTATTACCAAAATTATTTTAAGTTATCATTCTGTGGAAATGTATTTTAGGATCTTGATTTTAGAAACAAGCCCTATAATTGTAGACATATAGATTAAATTGTTGTCAAAACAGAAATATGGCATTTTGAACAATGTTATAATGACTCATGCCACACAAATTCATCTTTACAACATGGTTCACTCAACATTATGGCAGCTCCAATCATCACAGTATTGATAAGTTTGTTATTGAATAAATCAGCATCTTTTCTTTTTACCTGCAGGTGAACATATGTTTCCAAAAGGTAGCAGCAGAAATTCTTGGGATCAAATTGACACGGCCAGAGTTGGAACAGCAACAGCGGGTAGTGAAGGCTGAAATAGTTCAATACACAAATAAGGGGGATAGCCGGCAGTTACCAACACCACAAAAGACCTCAATCTGCTCCATACAATAATGTCTACTACCTTCCACTAATATTGTGTCCTGTCAAACTCCTGTGTATTTAAGTATTGTGTACATATATATGTGTAAATGGACCTTGGAAGTTGAAAATCAAAATTAGTCTTCACAACCTGTGGTAATTTTTGTGGGGGGTTTTATATGAAAATGTAAGGCATTTATGCATGAATGACAGGGACATGTTAAGGTTGGTGTGAAAGTGCTAATTACTTTATCAAAGAAAACGAATGTGCCTATCTCCAAAATATTTCATATGATCAGACTGTGGTAGTATGTCTTGTGCTTTTATTTAGGGACTTTCAGCATTTGTGGTACCTGCAGTTGGTAATAAATTATTAAGTGTGTTAGGTATTCATAAGAGATATCAAAGTCAACTGGTGTAAGGGTGATGTTACCAAAGGAAGATCAAAATGTCACCCAAATAATGAAATTATGGTAGAGTATTGCCATCTTTCATCTAGTATCACAAATTGAGACATTCCTGTATTCTGAATTGGCATTATGTATTGGATATTTCCTACTTATTATGTGACCTCTAGAGGTTGCTCTTATATCATATCGAAATAGTTGTAACCGAGAAGATTAGTTGTTATCCAAAGTAATCTCAAATTCTCATGACATCTGTGTACATTTGTTTTGTGATACATTGGATAAAAATTACAACTGAAATACCAGTTGTACAAGTGAGAGACGCACTCAAATTAGGTCACAGTATGTGATTATGCATTATAAATAACTCGATGGACAGCAATCTCCCACATAGTGAAAATGAACCCTAAATTTGAATATATATTACATCGCACAATATTTGTCAACAACCCTTCATCCCTGCACCAACAACAGAAGGGTTGCACTTATTTGAAGGAAATCTGTTTGGTAAGAGTGACAATGTGTGTGGGTGCAACTTGAAGAAAATGGGCATTATATTTAGGCTATGAAATAGTTTTGCAAATTTTGTGACAATAGCACTAAGAATAATATGATGTAAGAATTTAAAATAAGACACCATGCAAAATACAACTTTCTTAAAGACAATTTCAGAATATATCATAAAGTAAAATCTATCAATGCCTGTGTTGTTAAGAGTTGAAGATTGTAATTTCAAAAGTGCTTTTTCTATTTTATGAGTATCAGAACGTTAGCATAATTTTAGAGATGTCAGCCCCTCAGAGGTTCATATATTTTCAGAGGTTTAGAGATCTATCAAATTTAGACTTTTGTGAAGTTTGCAGGGATGAAAGAGTTCAAGGTTTTCCTTGATTTCAAGGTTTTTTTCACTCACTTAAGAAAAATAAGTTTTCTTGAAAATCCTCTGAAAAAAAGGATAAAGGAGTCACAAATTACCTCCAGAGCTTGCATACATGCACACAGTCAGGTCCCACAACACTGCATACAGTGGCAGCATGCCAGATTTTAGTTCAAGGTTTTCAAGGATTTTCAAGTTTTTCCTTGAAAACTTTCCCCTCTTTATTGGTGTTTGTTCCACTCTTCAGTGTAGTCTTAGCAGCAAGCTATAGTTCCTATGCTAGAAGAGTGTCGGATAGTATACCCCTTTTCTGCGCGTTATGATTTCACCATGTAACTATATTGGTCATTTATTTCCTGCACCCTTTGACCTATCTCTATACATAACATTGTAATTGGTCCCTAGGTCGTTTTGCGCAAAGGCACCACTACCAGTAGATCAGGTGGTGCATATTTTGGGTATGCTATCCGAACAAGACCTTAGAAAACAGCTATATAGTAACATTCTGAAGGGATCCTAGGACATACTCTGCAAAAGGGCCATAATGTGCACATTTTGGGTATAGTATCCGAACAACATCTTGAAAAACAGCTTTTCCTGTTATTTGAGGACAAACTACACCCTTATACAACACCTACTGCCTCCTCCCCCCAACCACACAAACCCTGTAACACACTTATGGATGGGACTGGAGGGCATATACAGTGCATTTAAAGTTGTTTCCTTTTTCAAGGTTTTTTGTCATCGTCGACTTTCATCCCTGAGTTTGATTTATTGAGAATTGTGGTACTAATATTTTCAGAGGTTAGACCAACAGCCAACTGACACCTCTGGCATATAAGGTTATTTGACACTTTGTTCTATTTAATAGAAATGCACATGTAAGTCATTCATAACTCTTGCCTTATTTGCCTCAGGTAGATATGATGCTTTCCTTTAGCTTTTGTGTCTGTGCAATTGTGTTAAGTGAGGAAACAGGGAATTGGTGTGATAAAAACATGAGCATGGTAAAGGGCAGTATATAGCTGCAAGCATTGGCCAATTTAATTATTGTCACTGACCCCTTCTCACCTAGTCGTATACATGGCAGTTATGTCAAACCTCAACTTTTATTTCTTTTTTGTAAACTTTGTCCACCTGAATCCAAATGTCAATGGACTACATGCTGTAACACAATTGCTCAAAGGCATGCTATCGGGAAAAATAGAATTGGCTGTTTAGGTCACCAAAATATGATCAGTGATATGTGTTATTAAAGCTTGTTTACACCATACTTTTCAGCACTGTATGACTTGATTCTAAATTATTTATGGTTTCCCCCATGCATTGGCGCCACCTATCAGGCGTATACTACTCCGTAGACGCTCTGAGGGAACCTCAGAGACCAAGTGTGTCTGTTGTAGTCTGTTTGGTCAGCCAATCTGGCAGAGTGGCCATTTCTCACAGAAGTACTTACTGTTCAGGTCCAATGCTTCCACCAACACTTCCCTCAATGTATATCCAAAGATTCACAATACACAAAGCACTTGAAATACTTGTAATAATTAATAATCCAGGTGATTTTCAAATCTCCCTCCCTAACTCCAAATCATTGTCGGCCATCTTGGAGCCAGGTGTAGCCACCTAGTGCCAAAAAGACTACACTATTCTTGGTTGGTTAGCCCTATGTTTCAAGAGCAGTCTAACACCAGGTAGCACCACAGCATGTTGACAATGGAGGCCATTGAGGTCGTGATATCTAAGCTCAAGATAAACATGTCAGATTTATTGGATATATCTCATGTTTCAGTCAATATAAGCTGATGTACATGAAAACTACATGTTTGTGAATAGGATAGACAATTTCCAGGAACTGACAGTGAGTACTTAGTTCAGACCAGCCATGTGTTTGTGCCACTATAGACTTGTATACATCTTACATCTTGTATACATACCTGCCTGTGAGCAGGCAGGTATTTCGGCCTAGTGTATACTAGACGCCATTCCAGGTAATATTGTTACTTAAACTCATTAAACATGGGTCAGTACCTTGTCCATGTCTCACTTTAAAGATGGGGTACTGTGGTTTTGGGATGCTCCAAATAATAGTTCCCCAGAATCAAAATATGTCCAGGTATTGGACAATTGTATTTGAAACAATTTGCTACCCAGGTAGTGCTAAAAATAATGGTATTAAAGGAACATTTATGTTAATTTGATACATTTAGTTGAATATAAACAATAGCCCTAGAAGAGTATATGTTTGATTATACAAGGACCAATGCTTTTGTATTGAGTTATAAATGATAAGCTTATGGACATATGGCATAATAAGATTGAATGTGTGGATGACCTACATGAATTCCATATCTGAAATATCTATCCACCTGAGTATTTCACTCTATCAGTATATATAGAACTGTATCACAATGTTACACATTTCCGTCCATTTCTCTCTAACATCTATTGAAAATCTGTATTCAATTGTTGCATACTGTTTCATATGTTTTAAGATGTGCATGTTTTATTAGTAATAAATTAAACGAAAATGACTAACTGAGGTCTAATGTAATGAATTATGAATCAGATATTGCATGGCATGTATAAAACAACACATGTATGTGAATTATCAAGCATTAGAAGTGAATATCAATATACACCTTTTTCAATTTTGTACCTATATAACTACCGTAATCTCTCGCGTAGAAGGCGCAGCCCGCGTAGAAGGCGCACCCCCAACTTAGGGAAGGCAGATCCGCGTAGAAGGCGCATCTGCTGCTCCTGAGTCTAATATTTGAAAAACCCGCGTATAAGGTGCACCCCTAACTCAAGGAGCATGGTCCACTCAAAGGACCCAACCCATAGGGGCATTTCAAATATTGTCTGCAACTAACAATACCCCAACTGGTCATGTATTTTCTTTAACCAAAGAAAAGGTGTAGTCTATACCATGGTGCTCTATATACCCTTAAACTGCTGAATGAAACATGCCATTCTGCTCACCATAAAAGTGTTTGGAAATATGTGTACACCCTCCCCAATGGGAGGGTATGATATCAACAAATAACAAATTTGGTTTGAACCTGTCTTATCTATAACTTGTTAACAAATAATGCAAATCAGAGGATTATTTCTTTCAAAAAATGAACAGAATTGTACCTTTCAAAATGATGCCAAATAACATCAGTTGTGGGCCATATGAAGACAATTGGCATCAATAGTAGTTAATGAGTTAAATGATTCCTAGAATAACACCAGGTGGCAGCACACACTATGACAGGATTATTGATTATAATGCTGCATGGATTCTCTTGATTAAAAGGTCAATAGTGTAATAAACAAAGCTCTCAGTGTGTGGGGTGTACACACATTTATGGTGAGCAGAATGGCATGTTTCATTCAGCAGTTTAAGGGTATATAGAGCACCATGGTATAGACTACACCTTTTCTTTGGTTAAAGAAAATACATGACATTGTGGACATAACTTTGGATTGGTAGTTGGAGATACGCCGCGTATAAGGCGCACCCCCAACTCAAGGCAGCCTTGCTCCCGCGTACAAGACCAATGAACGATCTGATTCGCGTATAAGATGCGGGAGATTACGGTATATAGCTCATAACACAAGAATCAGACCCAAAATCCACATACTACCAAGATATTATGTAAATATGGTCCACTAAAACAGAATACTGTGAGATTCAAATGGTTACTGAATCAGTGATGAACATGAAATTCACCTTGACAGTACCAGATATTGAGTTTAATGTGACAAAGAGTGGCAAGGTAGGCCTCAACTCTGTTATGTACTGGACTAGCATCATATGATAATGTGTTTTTCATATAAAGGAATTCTGTTGAGTTATTGTACCCAAGGTTTGTATCACCACTCATATGCATGCCTAAGTCCACTCTTTGTGATATATTAAAATGTTAATTTCAACAAATATTTTGTGGTCTTGTTTTACTCAATACTTAATTGTGCCTTTATCTTCACTTAATTATAGGCCATTTTCCAGGACGTGGTCAAAAACATAGTGATAAAAAGATCCCCTTTTATACTCCGATTTAGATTAAACAAGGATGGAAATCGATCCCACTGCAATTGAACCTACTGCGCAGGTTCCTGCACATGCAGGTTATTTCCATCAGAATGAGATCATTTTTGGTATGCACATACACCTATAAGCCCTAAATATCCACAAGAACTTTTGGGCACTTTCGCTCAAAATTGTGCGTTTTATGACACTGAAATTTTGGCATAGTTATATCTGATTATTTTTCATCCTTCAATGACATTCTTTTGTACCTTATAATTATAGCCCTCCTATTTCTTAGATAATGCCATAGAAAAGGTACACTGCTCACAATGCCTTACGCAGATGATAAACGATTTTTTTTGGCAAGGGTATATATATTTTACCCATTATGCAGTGCTTTGAATATGGACTTTTTCATTTTTCCAAATACTTTTTTTACTTCAAATGGCCAAAACTACAGAATTATATGCGGGACCCTATATCAAAATTACTCTTACTTGAAGGCAAATTATCTGAACAATATTTCAAAGAAGTTTAAGAAAAATTTAGTGGTTGAAACTAGGAATTTTAATCGTTTTTGTTGTGAAATTATTGGATATCTATCCCACTTTCCACCAAAATATAGTGATATTTACCCAGAATGCCATGTAACTAAGGTATGAATAAAAATTCTTAGTAACTAAGGATATCAGAACGTTTGCCATATGAGGTTTCATATCTCTGTCTCTGATCTCAAATCTGAGATGATTTAATTTTTTCTAATTTTGAGGTAAAAATTAAAATGCTTTTATTTTTCAAAATTCTGTATTAAAAATGTAGTGTGGGACCCCCTACCTTTGTTTTCATATTCTGATTCTACCTGGTTTTAGGTACCTGTGAGAGAAAATTTACGAAATTCTAGGAACTTTAATCAATGATTGTACAGTATAGGATAGGTCAGTCCATACAGTCCTATAGTGAAGGCCAACCCCCCTCTACCCCCCCCCCCCCCATGAAACTAGGTGACCTTGTGTGTTCAGTATTGGGCCCTATATAGGATAAGGGGGTTTATGGAGCTATCATGTATCTTCCTGAAAGGGATACCAAATGAAATGAAGAGACCATCTAAGCCAAAAAATCCTGCTGAATCCAAAAATATTGGTCTTTCTTATCAAAATTTGACCAAAAGTACCCGAAAATGATGTTTGATGAGGGAAATACTTTTAAAAATGTACAAAAATGATATTGAAAATGATTGCAAATCTTTAAAAATAGAACACATAAATCAGAGTTGATACCTCAATCCACATACCCAAATGTCTGCCTATCTCTCAGTCAGGCAAGTTCTGGGCTTGTGCATTATTCTGCCTATCCCACATACAGCATATCAATTGTGTACCTATCACTCATCCTGCCTATCTCTTCAATCTAAAACATTGACAGTTCAATCTGGTTATCTCTTAAAAGGCCTAACTTATAATGCTTACCCCTCACCTTACCTTATCTCATTTGTTCCTTCTTTCCTTTAGTCTACCTATCCTCAATCTGCCTATCATTCATTTTACCTATCCCTCATGGTGACTATCCCTCAGACCATCATGTTTAATCTGCGCTGTTTGTCTGCTCTATAAGCTTTTATTGTTTAACGGTACATTCCTTACCATGTCTACTATTTCAATTTTACCTATTCCTGATAATGCCTATCATGTAGCCTACCTGTCCCTCATTGTGCCTATCCCCCAACTCTGCACATCCCTCATATTTGACTTACATATCTGTCCCTAGGATGCATTTTTTTTTTTTTTTTGTTTTTTTTTACGTTTGCTCATCTTACAAGGTACTCTGTGCCTATTCCTTAAATTGCTAATTGCTCATACTGCCTATCCCTCTTGCTACCCATCCTTACCTATCCCCCATGCACTCTATACAGCTCTCTTACCCATCTCACCTCTCTTACCTACCTATGTCACAACCAACCTTCATTATGATGACCATTTCTTAGTCACCCTATCACCTAACATACTGGTTAGAGTCCACCTTATTCATACATCTACCTATCATTCATGCTGCATATCTTTCAGTTTACCTATATAATGATATGAATGGAGGATAGGCATAATGGGGGATAGGTATATTTCACAAGGCATAGACCTGGAGACAGGTGGAAGAAATTGAACACAAGCTGAGATATGTATAGAGACAGCGAGTTAGATTGACTGAGCTGACATGGTAAGAAAACCATATGGAGAGCATGAGGGATAGGTATTCAAAAGGATTGGTAGCAAGGGGGATAGGTAGCATGTGCAATATCTAGTTTGAGGGATAGGCACAGAGAGTACCTTGTAAGATGAGCAGATGTAAAACAAGAAAACATGGGTGGTAGCGACAGATGGGCAAGTCAAATATAAGGGATATGCAGAGTTTGGGGGATAGGTATAATGAAGGATAGGTAGGCTTTATGATAGGCATTGTTAAGGATAGGTAGGATCAAAATGATAGACATGATAAGCAATGTAACTGTTAACCATTAGGGCCTAAATAAACAGATGAACAATACAGTTTAAACATGGTGGTCTTAGGGATAGTCACATGAGGGATAGGTAAAATGAATGATAGGAAGACTGAGGATAGGTATACCATGGGAAACTTGGACCAGAGAAGATTAGCTAAAGTAAGGGGTAAGCTTTAGTATCTAGGTCTTTTGGGAGATAGCCTTACTTCAAGATACTTTAGATTTAAGAGATAGGCAGTATGAGTGATAGGTAGACTAAGGGATAGGCAGTATGTGAGATAGGCAGAGTAATGCACAGTTAGAATACTTGTCAAATTGGGAGATAGGCAGACATTTGGAAATGTGCATTGAGGTACTAACTCTGGTTTACGTGTGTCTATAAAGACTTCTCATTATTTTGAATATTATTTTTGTACATCTTTAAAATATTTTCTTCATCAAACCTCATTTTCGGGTATTTTAGTCAATTTCTGAGAATCATGATAAAAAATTTGGATTCATCAGGATTTTCTGGTCCAGGTGGTTTCTTCTTCCCCTTTAGTATCACCCTGATAAAGGAATACCACAGCTCCATAAACGACCTAATCCTCTACAGAAATCAACAATGAAGACACAGGGGCACCTAGTTTCATGGGGGGGGAGTAGAGGGGGGTGGCCTGTCACACTCTACCCATAGACTATGCTCTCAGTGACCTCTCCTATAGTATAAGCTTCTTGCTTTAATTCAATGGGATCGACCCACCTTAATTTAAAACCAGAGTCCCCATCAATATACACAATATCTTGAAATATAATTAGCCATCCAGTGGCAATGTTTTCATGTACGTGGAGACCACAACGGTGCTCTTAAATACTTCAGGTATGGATTGAAAACCCTGGAGATATGTACATCCATATATGTTGTGCATGTATTAATAAGGTTCATGCTCCTAGGCTTATACAGTGTATGGTAGCAACACTGTAGGGCCGATGGGGTTTGACCCCATGGACTGGCCTTTAGGTATTAGCGGCCTAAGGATAAATTGTATTTATATTTTGTAGCCTAATATTTTGAACTTATGTTATAGGCCAAACACGCTATCCCTTTGTGCCCAAATCACACATTGTGCTTCAATCCCACGTTTGTCATCTAGTGCCTCAATATATAACCCAACATGGGATTATTAGGCCACCTTTTATTTTAGTCAAGTTGGACAAGAAAATTGCAAAACATAATTTGTCCATAATGGTGAACTAGTCCTACTTAGCAATTACTTTTCCCTTTTGGTACCACGCTAATCAGTGTGATTCCTGTTTTATATATGCTCGTGTTTAACTCTTCCTTTACCAGCTTATTTGAGGGAACATTTTGCTTTGTAGTATGTGACCTAAGCTTTCAAAAACTGTTGGAATTAATTTGATATTCCAATTAGAAGGAAAATGGTGATGGTCTAGGCTAGGTCAGTTGATAAGAAAATGCAGCATTCCAATTTTCTCTACCGTAATCTCTCGCGTAGAAGGCGCAGCCCGCGTAGAAGGTGCACCCCCAACTCAGGGAAGGATGGTTCACGTAGAAGGTTCACCTATCTCCCCTGAATGGGTATTTTGAAAAACCCGCGTATAAGGCGCACCCCCAACTCAGGATGTAGTTGAGGATAGCCTTAGTTAGGGTTAGCATCAGGTTGCTGCTGCTCGAATTTTATCTCACCTCGTGCCTTCCTTACGGCCGACACTCAAAGGTGAGAGGTCCCGCGGGTTGTATCCACACCGAAGTGAGATTACCCTTGTGGCAAATTTGCCCGGACCCTAGTCTAATGGGGAGGGGGGATGATGGTGACCGAATCTATGGGAAGATAGAAAGCACGCCCCTACACATTTACCGAGGCAATGGTTCTTTAACATCCGTCACTACATAGGAATAGTGAGAGATGGACAGGCCTGTTTTAAGTCATTTGTCTGCCATGACTGCCGCGAGACTTTCCAGCCCAGCCTAGCCAGAGCAGGGAGGAACTCAACCGACACCTTACGGCGACGTTTGGAACCACCACTGTGCCCTGGCCGGGCCGGGAACCGAACCCACGACCTTACGGCCCGTGAGTGGACGCGCTACCGTCTGCGCCACGCCTCCCAGCCATCAGGTTGGGTATGATGCTGATCATAAATATATATTTTTTTTGAATGCCACAAATGAGGTGTGACCAGAAGTAGAACTTGTCTCTAACATTGTATCATCAGTTCTTTTGATTTCTTTTCCTACATTCATGCATTCTATCAATGCTGTAGCATGTTAGGGAATGAATTTAGATCAAAACATTATCTAAACATAGTTTGAACATCTATTCTTAAGTCAAACACATAGCAAGTGTATATAAATGGTATACTGGCTCCATCTGGTGGCACTTCTAGGAACCATTCCTATTGAATACAGGATTATAAATGATCATGATTAAGATACAGTTTGCATTATTATTATGTGTTAGATTGTATTCCCAGTTCTGTAGTTGTAAATCGATTTTAGGTTATCCATACTTAGATCACTATTTTACATGATAGATTTCATGCTATCATGTAAATAGGTCATCATGATGTGGTTGATTTGTCAAAACTGTCAGAAGACAGTATACAATTGAAATTTACCTCAAACTGTACCTTAATCATGATCATTTATAATCATGTATTCAATAGGAATGGTTCCTAGAAGTGCCACCAGATGGAGCCAGTATACCATTTATATACACTTGCTATGTGTTTGACTTAAGAATAGATGTTCAAACTATGTTTTGATTTAAATTCATTCTCTAACATGCTACAGCATTGATAGAATACATGAATGTAGGAAAAGAAATCAAAAGAACTGATGATACAATGTTAGAGACAAGTTCTACTTCTTGTCACACCTCATTTGTGGCATTCAAAAAAAATATATTATCAGCATCATACCTGACTTATTCAGCCGGGAGGCGTGGCGCAGTCGGTAGCGCGTCCGCTCACAGGCCGTAAGGTCGTGGGTTCGGTTCCCGGCCCGGCTGGGGCACAGTGGTGGTTCCAAACGTCGCCGTAAGGTGTCGGTTGAGTTCCTCCCTGCTCTGGCTTGGCTGTGCTGGAAAGTCTCTCGGCGGTCATGGCAGACAAATGACTTAAAACAGGCCTGTCCATCTCTCACTATGCCTATGTAGTGACGGATGTTAAAGAACCATTGCCTGGGTAAATGTGTAGGGGCATGCTTTCTATCTTCCCATAGATACGGTCACCATCATCCCCCCTCCCCATTAGACTAGGGTCCGGGCAAGCAACGCCACAAGGGTAATCTCACTTTGGTGTGGATACAACCCGCGGGACCTCTCACCCTTGAGTGTCGGCTGCAAGGAAGGCACGAGGTGAGATAAAATTCGAGCCAGCTGACTTAATCTCAATTGAGACATTGGAAAAACCTGCGTATAAGGCGCACCCCCGACTCAAGGCAGCTTGCCTCCTGCGTATAAGACCCATCCCCGGTCTGATTCACGTATAAGACGCGCCTTATACGCGGGAGATTACGGTATCTACTTTTATTTGTGAGATATCATCATAAAGATGTTCTGATAAGAAAATTTGATAATTCAGACAAAATTCCAATTGTGATATCTCAGCATTCCCTGTATCAATTTTGATGAAATAAAGTGCATATTGTAGAAAATACAGAATATTTTTGGTAGAGGTTGGATGTAAGAAAACGTTCTTTCAGGTTACCATGGCAACCAAAATAGGCGAAATCAATGTTTTTAGCAAAAATCTGACATACCTTTAGCCATGGTATCCAACCTCATTGACCAACAACAAATCAAAATTTACTGAAAATTTTGATGCCATTTTGTTGAGCATGAAATAATATATAAAATCGATTTTCACCCAAAAACTTGTATTATTTGACATTTTTCATGATTTTTCAGCTTAAATACTTATAAAATCTAGGGAAAACTTTTAGGGTATTTAAAAATTTCCTATTGAGTTTGCAAGACTAACATTTCAGAAGTATCAGAGGTAGAGATGTATTCTTTGGAGATCACAGAGAACCCAAGTCACCCTATGACTGAGAAAAATCTAGGCATTTCAGTGGAAATTAAGGAAGATACAGGGTATTCAAAATAGGTCAAAAATCAGCCAAAATCGGCACGCCCGTCTGCGGTCAGCGTATTCGATAGGGTGACCGAGCACCCACAGTCAGCCTATCGGATATGCTGACTTTCCTGTCACTGGTCACCTATCCTGTATACAACCAATAGGGACAGTATCATTACGGTTTAGGGCTGTTCCTCTTGTTCTATTAGAAGAGAGTGATGTTATCATGGTTTCTTTTTTAATAGAAATTGTGTTTTATTCAAACCATGATAACATCCCTCTCTTCTAATAGAACTAGAGGACCAGCTCTAAATCCTAATGATACTGTCTCTATATTGGTAGTATACAATTTTCTTAATCAATTTGGAATAGAATAGAATTTTGCCCCGCAGGGCTATTTATTTGAAATTTTTCCTTATAAGGAGTAGAAAAGAAGGTTGCCCTGCAGGGCTTTTATATTGAAATTGATGCTTATGAGGAATAGAATAGAAGGTTGCCCCCCAGGGCTATTAATTCAAAGTTGATACTTTTAAGGAATAGAATTTTGCCCCGCAGGGCTATCAATCTAAAATTGATGCTTTTAAGGATTACAATAGAAGGTTTGAAATTGATAGCCCTGCGGGGCAAAATTTCTGTTCTTTTCCCTATAAGTATCAATTTTGAATTAAGAGTAGCCCTGCTGGGCAACCTTCTATTCTTTTCCTTATTAGTAGCCCTGTGGGGCTAGCTTCTTTTCTATACCTTGTATATAGCATAGGATTCTATTCTATATATATATAGAAATAGGATAGAAGCTTATATAGGAGAAATACAACTCCAAGCTTTATATACTACACTCAGAGTAACAATCACAGAAAGGGTGTTCAAGGTTATGTGTAGTGAAATAGCATTAGACAGGCTGACAATGCTCTCACCAGTGACCGAAAAGTCAGCCTATCCAAAGCGCTGACTACGGCCCCTCCATCACCGTAACAGATACGTTGACTGTAGACGCATGGGGTGCACCGAGTGGCAAAGTAGCATGGCTGCCACTAGCGCCATCTGTTGTATCAAAGCTGATGAAAGGGTCGTATAGGGCTTAGTATTGACGTCCTGTGGGTCCACCATTTTGAATTTTGCTGGTTGAGGTAAACCCCACTGATAAGACATACTATTGTCAACGAACCATTACAAGTCGATGTTGTAATGAACACTGAATCCAGAGAAGTTCTTTGATCCTTGTTTATTGCGTGATGACAAAGTGTACATATAGGTGGTAACAATGATGCACTCGCCAGCGTGCAGGCTCTGCCCCTAAGCTTGTAGCTCAACCTGTCGTAGGTTCTAGGTATAAGGGAGGTTGTATGTAGAATAAGAGATCTAAAGAGATAGCTTAGAATAGATGACTGGGAGCTGCTCACCGGGTCTTATATACCTAGGTGAGCAGCACACAGGGTGATGAAATGTACTGGTAGGAGCAGGTCAGATCTGGTCAGGTCTGGTTGGATCTGGTCAGATCTGACGCGCCGTCATACCCGGTAATGATTCTATTTATATGTGGACCAATCAGGGGAAAGGGAGATTGTGGAATTTTCCTGCATCCTAGAAATGTGTCCACAGGTATGTCGGTATGTTGTGATACTCCCAGTGAGTCAGTGCCCATAAATGGAATGGGTCCGGCTCTCACAACATCCTGGTATGGATGATGTAAGAGTAGCTCACTGTACACACTGGGGGGGGTGAGCTGTAAGCTTGTGAGTAGGGCCTGAGCGCGTGTGGCGAAGAAATTAGTAAATGTGTAAAATAATGAATAATACCCAGAATGGTACATTGACAAATCCCCACATTCCAACTCGTCTCTGCACGAGGTTTAAGGGAGGAGAATCATTAATAATAAGGGCTCTGCCAAGTCCATTGACAATTTTGGGTATTATGCATATAATATACATGGTACAAAGAAGTGTTCGGTATGAAAATACCGTATATATAAAAGGAATAAGTATACATAGAGGTTCCTTTATGGAACTGCAAAAAATAAGAGGTACAGGTAGCATGCTAATACCTTGTTGGATCAAAGAAGGCTTATAATACTTATTACTACAAGAATAAATGGGTACATATATTTTTGGCAAGTCGTGAATACTGTTTTTGTACCTGAGCTTGTCGTGAGCTATATAGTGATACCTTGGAATATAAAAATACATTCTTTCTAAGCTGAGGTATCTGGAGTATTTACAAATATAATGTACGGAGAAAACAAAATTTTTACACAGTTTGTGGAGTTGGCACCAGGAAGTCGAACCAAGGTTGGGAGTTTCCCAAGATAAATTCGGCTTCAAGTTGCCAAGGGCACATATTCAGCCAGTAATTTTTTGTATAAAAAATTGACCAAGGTGGTATTCGATCTGGCTGTCGATCCTGTTGGCAAAAATTTTGAAAATTGTATGTAGGGCAGGGTCAAGGTAGTATTCAATGTGACTGTTGGCCCTGCTCTATATATTTGTGCCAAACTTAAGAACTTAAGGATAACTATGAACTTAATTATACTACTGACTAAAGCTCATAAATACAATACATAGTTGAGCTTGAAAAGGTGTACGAATGGGGATGATCTTGAAGGACCTAAGGTGACATTATAAAAGGTCGTGTTATAAAAATCACCTATAAGATCATTAGAGTTTGCCAATCTATTGTAGGCATAAGAAAAGGTTGACCTTGTTTACAAAAATAAAAGTCAGTCTTTTGTCCATAACAAATATCTTGGGTGGTTGTATGGGGGGGTCAGATGAAGGTTGTGTCTCCACAACATATTACAAAGGTCCAAAGTTCATAGCTGCTATGGCGATATTGTCACTTGTTTTTCCTGAAATGCTCTATAGCATGGAAGCTATTGGGTGGTAGGTTGCCATGCTGTGTGATGTTGGTTTTGTCTCTGGACCTGATGGTACTGGTCTCTCCTCCTTGGGCTTGGCCTCTGGTCCTGAAGGAACCGATGCTGTGTTGGTGGTAGGCCTGCTGAGAAAACAACAGGAAGAGAAAACAATTCATCAACCTACAGATTGTCTGTCATGGTTTGCGGACAGGCCACAGTCAACACAGAAAAAGGACGCAAGGTCAATATCATTTTGTCAACGTATAAACACATAGTATAGAGCTCAATTGATACATGTGGCTTAGCGCGGGTCCTGTATCCAGGGACGCTTTGATTAGTTTTTCTAAACTCCACCAGGTGGCAGTACCGAGCTGGTGCTGTACCATGATGGCAAGAACAAGGCTGGTAAGCTATGGGCTTTAATATGGGTTTGACCTGGTCTATTGTGTTAGTTGGGCCCATTTACTGCTATGATGTTATGTAGCCTAGTAGGCCTAATGTCTAGCAGTGTATGGGTGTGCTTTGGGTAATATCCTGAGGGGGGGGGGGGTTCACGAGGGGGGCTTCGGTGGGGAAATAGGGTTGGGGGGGCGATCCCCACATAAGCGTCTTCATGGCACTATCCGCCATCTTGTCAGACGTTGTGTGTAAGGGGTACCTGCCATCCCCACATAAGTGTGATGGTATCTTCCAAGCATTACTGACATTTTGGTGTAACCTTGGGACGGTCCTAAGTTATATGACGGTGGGGGTGGGTGGGGGGGTGTTTGCTTGGCTTTGTGTGAGGGAAAGGTGTGTAAGGTTGTTTTTTTTTTTTTGGGGGGGGGGGTTGCTTGTCTTGGGGTGGTGTGTTTGTCAATAGGACACTTGTAGGCATAATACTCAAGCAGACTAGTTTGCTAGGCTAATCTATGACTAGTAATTGATGTGTTTTACCCTGACTTTTTTGTAAGAGGTTTAGTGACTAGTGAGCTGAGATGGTTCAATTCAGTGGTGGGGGCTGCTGGCCTGATATTTGGAGCAAATTCAAACATTTGAAAGATTGATAGCTGTGCCCAAACAGATCCATGGCCTTGCTCCTATTGCCATGTAGGCCTAGAAGGCTATGGATGGTCCACCCTGAGTTGAGTCCATATAACTTTGGTGCCTCAAGGCTATTAAATAATATTAAATAAATAGGTAGTCTACGGTAAGATAGGATGGTGTGGGTTGGGGGTGGGTGGGTGTTGCCAAAAGGTTGATAAGTAAGACTTAAAGTGGTCAGGCCGTCATAGAAAGGCATGAAGTGGACTGCAAATTCAACTATTGCATTTTACAAAGCACTCTGGGCGCACACTACCATTGGCATGTAATGGGTATCTGGGTAACATGATGGCATAATCCACCATTGTCATGCTAGAACGATTGATGACGCTACTAAATGGACACATAAGACAAATCCTACCTGGGCTGGTTGCATGGCAGCCTCAGCATTTTGGCCCTGTGGTCTCCGGATACTTGCTCCTTGTGGTGACTGGGTTTGGTAAGTTTGGTGTTTTGTTGAGAAGTGGATAAGATTGGGGTGGAAGGAGACTTATATGCTGATCACGAGGTGGCTATTTCTCAATCACAGGCATCCCTTAAAGGTATGTCTCTTCCCTAAAATGGTGTGGAGCCTTACTATTGGATGGATGCTAGACTGGCCGGTCATATGCAAATTATGATCCTGTAGCGATCAGGATGGAGTGGTCAGTTATGACACAATATTGTTGTGGTTATGGGTGGGTGGCTTGTGAAATACTGATGATGAAATCAGGTCATATAGGATCCCTATCGTGGCCACCCGTGGTGCAGGAATTAAGGATGTTAATGTAATTATGTGTCTCACCAAACATTCCAGTACCAAATGGTAAACAGAGGTATAAACACGGATCAGGATGCAAGAGAGCTGTTATCCTACAGTAAGCCGTCATTTGGTAATACCTTAGGGTATTGAGGAGTGCTGAGCTTGTAACAAACCCGCGCATGCATGTCCCAAAGGAATGGGATCACAAACCGAGAATACGCTGTGACCATGGGTAATTTATGTGGCGTGCCAACCAGTTTCATCCAGTTTATGGCTGCCTGAGCCTTCAGGAAATTAAATAAAATTTTTGGCAATGTCACTCACTAAATTGTGGTTGTAAAGTTGTGATGTGTTGGTATAAAAAATTGGAAATTATGAAAGAAAAAAAAAGAAAAAACAAATTTGAATTTGGGGGTTCTAAAATGACTGTTCTCCATTTTAATAATTCATGAGAAATGGAGAGAAAACATCTATCACATGAAGAAAAGATGCCTATAGTGTCTGGGTAGTGTTTGTATGTTCATTTTAGGGATGGTATAAAAAAAATTATTATTATGGGTGTGGGGTGGGGGTGGGGGGGGCAGTCTATACTCTGAGTACAGGAGATTTTTGCTCTGAATTTTGTCATGAAATTTACACCTAGGATGAGTGGGTGATTTAAATCAGGAACCACATGGAACCTGGTTCTAAATTCATGGCCGTCGATGAGGAAGTCTATGGTCATTGAGTGACTTATCTGGACTGGGGTCTTATCAGCCAGTAACACTGTGGGTCTAGAGTGTCTACCATCTGAAATTGGGTGTGTTTGCTATTCTATCAGCCATTTTTTTTTGGCTAATAAAAGACAGGGAGGCGCCAGAATCAACGAGAGCTCTATACAAGTGGTTATCTATGTCAACAGATACTGCACCCTTAGTCAATTCCATATTAACAAAAATGGCCTTACCTTGCTGCCCATATTGATCAGACTTAATCTTCAGCTTCAGAATTGAAGTTCTCTGGCTGTGGTCCTCATATTCGTTTTCATCATCGTCAGTGCAAGAGTCCTGGTCCTCCTTATATTCCATATGTTCTGTGTTATGGGTGCTGGAGGTGTTAGAGTCAACTGAGATAGCTTCTGCTTCAGTAATTGGATCAGAAGTAGTGGGGGGCGGTCGTTTGGTTGGGTCCTTTACGGTGGGGGCGGGAACTTTAGGTGCTGTAGTTCCTTCCCCTGAATCCTAATCATCACGACTGTACTTGGGGCTGTCGCCGTCAGCATCAGACTGAGACGTTGTATAGCTTCTGCTATCTTTTCTACTAGGGTTAAGGTCCCTCGGTGTGATTAGTGGGTATAACTGGATCATTTTGAAGGCGTCAGCTGATGAATTTTCTCTCTGGAAATGGTGTGCTGCAGCTGCAGGTGGGTTGGGCGTGTCTAGCCCAGGTGATGCAAAGGTACGTTCAGAAACTGGCTCCTTGGGTGTGGTCTCACTATTACTCATGGCTATGAGAGGTTATGTAGTGGGATATTCTGAGGAGTTCTCCACCATTGTCAACGAACTGTTACAAGTCGATGTTGTAATGAACACTGAATCCAGAGAAGTTCTTTGATCCTTGTTTATTACGTGATGACAGAGTGTACATATAGGTGGTAACAATGATGCACTCGCCAGCGTGCAGGCTCTGCCCCTAAGCTTGTAGCTCAACCTGTTGTAGGTTCTAGGTATAAGGGAGGTTGTATGTAGAATAAGAGATCTAAAGAGATAGCTTAGAATAGATGACTGGGAGCTGCTCACCGGGTCTTATATACCTAGGTGAGCAGCACACAGGGTGATGAAATGTACCGGTAGGAGCAGGTCAGATCTGGTCAGGTCTGGTTGGATCTGGTCAGATCTGACGCGCCGTCATACCCGGTAATGATTCTATTTATGTGTGGACCAATCAGGGTGAAGGGAGATTGTGGAATTTCCCTGCATCCTAGAAACGCGTCCACAGGTATGTCGGTATGTTGTGATACTCCCAGTGAGTCAATGCCCAGAAATGGAATGGGTCCGGCTCTTACAACATCCTGGTATGGATGATGTAAGAGTAGCTCACTGTACACACTGGGGAGGGGGGTGAGCTGTAAGCTTGTGAGCAGGGCCTGAGCGTGTGTGGCAAAGAAATTAATAAATGTGTAAAATAATGAATAATACCCAGAATGGTCCATTGACACTATGATGGGTACCTTGTCCCTGGGTAACACCCACTTCCAGGGACATGCTGGTCCCATGTTATCAGTTCTTATCAGTGCATGTCACCAGAAACCAGCTCCAGACCCGCTTCCAGCCAATAGGGCGCATCCGGTGTATAAGGCGCACCCAGACTTTGCTGATGTGAGAGAAAAAAAAAATGTCATAACTTTTTTTCTAATCAGTGGATATTCAAAATTCAAAGACCTACGGCCATCACAGAGCTTTTTCTTTTTTTTTTTTGGTTCAATGACCATCTACAAAACTAAGCGTATCCTTTTATTAATCGAAAGATGAACACATACAAGATGCGGTGATTTCCGATAACTTGATAAAAAAATTTGATCCATTCTGTCACAGACAGAGCTTGAATACAATCGACATGAATTTCATCTTTGTTATACACTTATTCAGTTTAACAGCAGACGGTGCAAACTGTCATTAATGTACAACTACTTAATCTGGTCACAGCCAGGTTTATAGTCATCTGCTTTTAAGGATTTCTTCAGGCATTATATCAGATGAGGATTGATGTGGATAGATAAGGCATGATAGAGATAATGTTCTCAGAGTAGATAGGATTAGCAAATCACTAATACACATGGGAATAGACCCGTGAATAAGAAAAAAGCTAGAAAGAAGTCCAGGTACAAAATACATTTTTCTGGCGACAATACCGCGCAGGGCTTGGTTCATCTTTATCTAGTCATATACATTTCATACAATCAAATAATCTAAATCTTAATACTAAACATAGGCATAATCAAACAAGGTAGAACATAAAGCATTTGCTCACTAAACTGCATACATATTCTCTCTCAAGTTGTCAATTCATGATAATTTACTCTTCAGTTGCTGTTTGTGGACACTCTCTTTAACCAACATGGCTGAGAGTTCCACAGAGAATGTCCTCTGTATAGGGGAGAGCGTTTGTAACACGCTGTCCTAGGTTTGGCTAAAGGGAAGAGGTGTTTTGCTCTCGAGTTTCTTGCTCGATCATTTTGGGCATTTTGCTAGATGGAACGCCGTACATCTTTTTATATTCTTTATACATTAGCGCCGAGCCAACCAAGACACACCACCAATGTCATGTAACTCTGCTCTGCTGTAAGAGCTATTGTGATTGTTCAGGCAGATCCTTAGGCCCCTGTTCTGCATCGGCTGTAACATACCCAGGCTGGCATCTGTGGCCCCTGTGTAGAGGAAGCAGCCATAATCCATGAGTGTAACAACACAAGTTTTGTAGATGGTCAAGGCTACCTCCCAGGTAATTAGATGTCTGCTCTTGCTTAGGTTAAATAACCTGACATTGACTTTGTTCATCACATCTTTTATTGCTTTGTCAAAGGTCAGCCTTGCATCAAGTGGTACACCCAGGTATGTATAGCTCTCCACACAGTCTAGCACCACTCCACCAGCGACAAGCTTCATCTTAGGTATTGGTCCACCTCTAGGGCAGCTAGTGTACACTATACTCTTGCATTTCTTCACATTCAGGGTAAGCTTAGCTGCCTTCAACCAATTGAAGGCACTAGTTAGATACCCCCATTCCTATACAGGCCTAGTGACGTTTTTGTCTGCTTTGTTATATCATGGTAAAATCATCTTTGATTGTGTTGCTATTTAAACTAGTTTATAGATGATTTAAAATGGAGCTGTGAGACCCATCAATCTTTCCCAGGGGCTGGCCTTTATGCCATAGGCTATCTAGGTCTAGGTCCTATACTAACGTCACGGGACCCTACATGACGATTTCCATGTAGGACGTGTTATAGGCTGGACCCACGTCTATATGGCAATGTCAAATGTATAATGATAAACAGACCTGGTACGTGAGCTCACATCTCCATCGTAACTTGGACATGCATACTTTTTTTTTAAATTAAGAGAGAAAAAAAGAGACAGGCCGTATTATTTTTTTAACAACAGGTGGTGGTTAGTGAGTTTGTCAATATGGAAAAATCAGGATTAGAAAAAAAAAACGCTGTTTCGCGGATACCTGTGCCGAGTAGTGGAGCTCCGACTTTACGCAGACATACACTGATGCCTTACGTGCACAACTATTTATGCGTGTTTTTTTTTTTTTTTTTTTTTTGTGTGTGTGTGTGTGTGTGTGTGTGTGTGTGTGTGTGTGTTTTAAGACTCTTTCACATTAGACTTTGTCTTTATTCACTTCCGATGCGATGGTATTGTAATCATAGTCAAATAAAAGTGCCCATCATATATACAGTAGTTTAAGGAGTGCTATTATAGTCTCTAAAGCGTTTCCTTATACGTCAAATATTATTTCATGGGAACATAAATACACGTGTCAACGGAATACATGCACTGCGGTCTTAATTATAAAGGTAGTCTGCCCAGCGAAGTTGCAGGGTTGGTTGGTTAATGGTAATGAGAAATAACATTGAGATGAAAGGGGATGTAACGGTAAAGAGATAACACTTTGTGTTGCTTTAATATTTCCTCTAGGGCGCGTTTCTCGTTGTAGCACATCGTCCCTGAAAGAATTCATAAGAAAAGAATAATCTAGATTTGAATTTTCCCACAAGCGAGTTTCTCTTCATCTACTGTAAGCACTGCAAGAAAAAAAGTTTAATCTGCTTGTGCACTGTCAATGGAATATAAGTTATTTGAAAAGTCCATACGTCCCTACAGCTTTCCTTGGCGATAAGACCTCTGTAAGTAACCCCCCCCCCCCCCAATCAGCAATGGAGCATTGGGCCATGCTTGTCCATGCTTGGCCCAATATAAGCCGACATTGGCCCAATATAGGCCGACATTGGCCCAATGTATCCTTGCTACCTGGGCCAAAGTCGAAAAACCGCCACCCTGGAAAGCCATACTAAAACTCAACCTTAGGTTTTTACTACAATGTACTATTTTTAAGTCGGGCTTCCCTAGCCCACTTACAAGGGTCTGTATCTCCTCTTTTCTATCCCCTTGGATGCATGTGGAGCTCAAATGCGCGGGCACAAATGCATTCCTCTGTGAAATTGTGCAATGTGGTTCTCGCCATGAATATGACCTTAGCTGTCAAAATGGCGTAAAACATCTATTACTCACTCACTCACTATTTTTAAGTACACATGCACATTTAGTATTAATTATTTATAGGCTACCTGTACCAGTATCATCTATGTTCCACTCGTGCCATTGTTCACCTTATATCATGCTCCATTATGGTCGGAAACCCCTGTTTGTCACACAATTCTACAGAACTGCCATATATGATCTGTGGCCATTCTGACATTGGAATTCTGACTATAGTAACCGTCTATGAGCG
This sequence comes from Acholoe squamosa, assembly GCA_949317995.1. Lineage (NCBI taxonomy): Eukaryota > Metazoa > Annelida > Polychaeta > Phyllodocida > Polynoidae > Acholoe > Acholoe squamosa. Next base: position 59,969,195 of record OX439043.1, read on the forward strand.
GAAATGCATTGCCATATGCACTATATTATGGTTTTAGTTTTAATTATTAGTTAGTGTCATTGTAGACGTAACCCTACGTCCATGTTAACTTGTGAGCCTCGTCCATATGCGTCAAGTATACCGGATATATCCCACAGTACTTAATAAGAGCCTACGTGAACGGAAAAGGTTTTTTTTTAAATTAATACCCATAAATCCTATATTGAGATGATATCCCGGGTAAGATATAATATAAAACAAGTTTTTTTATGGTCTCAATAATGTGTAAATAATTATAGTAAAACAATGGCTGCTAATTGACTATAATGAGCTCATCCCAGTATAATAAAGTTTACCACTAAATGGATGCATGATTCATATTCTTTTGGTGGCTCATGATGCACTAATGCAAGCTCCCTTCTTCAGGAGTGTACTCACCCAGTAGGTTGGGCATGATACATAAATGCAGCACTGGTGAGTTACTCGCCAGGTGTCCGTTCGTGCATCATGAACACAAATGGTAATGATGCGACAAAGCAGCGTGTTGCCTTTAAAGAGTTTACAATGTTAACCTCTCTAAAGCGCTGGTTCCACAGGCATATCATTATAAATCGTCGGATTAGAGCTATTCCAACCGATTGTATGGCTGTGGAACCAACGCTTTACTTAACAAGCGATATATCATTATGTTGAGCAAAAACCACAACAAAAAAGAACCCATAAAAAATTATTCTTTTAGATCGACCTCAGCCCCCTCAGCCTCTGATGGTTAAGTTCTAAGGCCGGGGTCTAAGTTCATTAACAACACAGACTTTTTGTTTATGTTTACAATAGGGTTATGATATGTAATAAGAACCACATCACCTGAATAATAGTTACACAGATGAGAAAGGGTCAAATATAGGGTTCAGCCGTAGTTGACATCTACTATATTATACACAGAAAACCTGGACTAGTAGAAAAGTGATCAGTGTAGATGACTTTAGGTGATCTTTCTCAATAGATGACTAAAGGTCATCATTTTGAGTACCTTATTTCTGCCACCAGAGGCCCCTACTATATACAACAATGTGATATATACACTGCAAAAATGGTGTTTAGATCCTAAACACAATTCTAAACATATTCTTGCAACGTTTTTGTAATCACATTAATTTCCTAAACATGTTTAGCCAAACAATGTGCTCAGTTCAAGTGTTTAGAAATGTAGTTGTTTAGGTTAAAACTTTTTGTTTCGATATATGAGTTTTTGTGTTTAGGTGTTTATGAATTTTTTTGTTTAGATGTTTAAATGATTTGATGGAGAGTTAAGGTTTGCAGACATGAACGCATTAAAAGAAATATATTTTGTTAGCTTTCTCATTTACTGGGGGGGACATCAGCAGGTATTTACTTGTCAAAGTCTCCAAAGATGTCAGCCACAGCTATATACATGTACATGTATTACACACTGCATCAGAATGAGAGACTTGAGAAAGTACAACATCTCGGCAGGAAGGACATTGCCTTATCTATTCCAGAATAACATCAAATAGGTGTCAGTCATGGAGCTTATTGATTTTTTTATGCTAACGATTGTGGCATAAGGTGAATCCAGTCAATTTTCTATTGCCCTTTCTATTCGCATGACATTCTATGAAATGAAACCATGATAAACATGGGATTTGGGGACATTTATCACAACAATTGATTAAGACTGTGTGCAGAAAGTTCATTCAAAGGTAGTGCTGCTACCTGGTGTGGATTCAACATCCAAGTATCTAAACATATTGATGTTTAAATCTAAACACCTATTATTCAACTGTCTCAACTCTAAACATCTAAACATGTTTAGCATAAATGTTTATGTAGTTAGAATAAAAGTGTTCATTTCCTGAATGTGTAGTCGATGAGACACCTAACTAACCTATATGTTTAGGTTTTAAACGTGTTTAGACCTAAACATGTTTAAAATCTAAGCACCATTTTTGCAGTGTATGATGCATACTAAAGGGCATGTATTGCTTTATAGCTATATTGGAAGTATTGATTAAACAGACATTGATAATGAAAACATGTAGGCCTAGAGCCACATATTTTACAAAAATGTACATTGTTAGAATAAAATAAATGCAAGATTGATAAAATCAGACCTTAGACACCTTTTTTGTTTGAAAAGTATCATTGAGAAATAAGGGAATAAGCACCTGTCAGTAAAATACAAAGCTATGCTATATGGAGTCAATTCCAAACAGTTGAATATATACTTCAATATGGTGTGTGTTTCTTTTGTGGGTGGGGGGGGGGAGATAATCCAAAAATAATTCTAAAACTCTATTGTTAAAGTCAACTACCAGCAAAAGAAAAGAAATGTGATCAAAGTGATTACCCCTGTCATCATTTTGATGACTGTGTTTCTGCTCAAAAATGTGAGGGAAAAACTAATTAATATGATGACCTAAAGTGATCACATGATCACCCAAGGATCACCAGGGTGTCCCCCAGTCCTCATCAGATTGAGCACCCTAAGGTGATCACTACTGATCACTTTTTTTAACCATAGGTTTTCTGTGCATAGCATTCATTGATAGTACCTGGTAGATCCCTAATAATAATAGGGCGACGCATCCCGGCTTGCTTCATAAGAAAGACGGCATCCATAGTTGTTTTTAGTAAAAGAAAAAGGGAGGGAAAAGGGGGGAAATCCATAAGTAAAAAAAAGAAGAAAAATATCAATTTTCAACAACAAGTGTATAAAGGTGGTACTTAACATTTGTCAAAACGTCCCACAATTACAATTACAATTACAACACGTTTTCCTGTAATGCATTATAGAAATTCTACCGCGGAAATGTTACACAGTTTAAGTTTAATGATATTTTATTTGGCTAAACATGATCACATACATGGGGAGCTTTTCACAGCAAGCCAAACCAACATATCAATTATCTTTGTCAAGTGAGAAGGAAATGTACACACAAACACACACACATTAGCTGAAGGGTCTCAAATCTAATTGTTTGAGACTGTTGATGAATTTGTCAATAAAAGGTTTGTTTTGTTGCTCAGCTGTTAGCCTGTTCCACAGTTGGGAGCCTTAGAATAGAGGACTTTTCTCATAGGTTTTCCTCTTTGTCCTACTGACTTTCAGCTTATTTTGTCTCGATTCCTTAATTCTCTTCTGTGAGTGACTACATTATCATTTGACTTTGATTGTTTGTACATCTGGGCTAGGAGTTGTTTGTTCCTCCGTGTCACTAGCAGGGTCACATCAGCATAGGATCACAACTATAAACTGTAACAAAAACACAAAACAAAAGATGAAAAAAGAGTCGTTTAGTTACGTGCATGTCATCAATCCAGATGACCCCGGATAAGGTGTACCAAGTACAATTTAATGGGATGTATATAGGCTATAGTATATTTCATGACAAAATTTGTGACATGTACTGGGAATAGGGACCTTATTGCACCCTGCACTAAGGGCCCTTTTCGCAGATCCTGTCATATATATTTTTAATATGTTTGATACATGTATGAAGCAGTTGGTGGTTTAGAAAACAGCTGTTCGGGTCACTGTTATGTGTTTAAGGTGATTGACAGGTTAAACCATGGTTCAATTAATCCATGCTAATCACATAATGCATGCAGATGACTGAAATGTCCATAACATTATCTTGATGATGGAGGAATTTGCATACTACTTTAAATAACTTTGCCTCGCGGAGAAGTCTCTATGTATTTTTTTAACAATATATGTTCGGAATGGGACTGTGTAAATTTTGCATATCTATATAAGACTTTTCCTTTTATTTCTTTTAAAATTAAAGACAGGGTTTATTGAAAATATCTTTATAGTGTCCCGAAGGCGTTTCCATGTGTGTGTAAATTTTATCACCTTATTAAAGTGACACTCTCACCCAGATTAAACATAATTATTTTCCTAAGGCTGGTCTCGCTAAGAAACAAGGGACGTGTTAGTGGTGAGAGTGCAACTTTACGAATTTTACAGGCTTCAACGTTTAGTTCTCCAGAACGTGCTATAATATGTGTTTATACCACGATTCTGGCACTTCCAGTGGTTTTATATGCGATATATACGTGGTCTATTCTGCATATACCACTCATGTGCGTTTTTTAAATTTTTGGTATATACTTTTTCGGGGTCAAGTTGGACTTAGAATATTTTTGGAAATTATGGCAGTTATACAAAGTTAATCTAGCCATTTTCCATAGTGAATAATCGAACCAACACGTATGAGGATTGAACCCCGGCCGCAGTGGTGGTAGGCGAAGGCCTTAGCCATTGCGCCACACTGAACGGTGATGAAATCCAATGCGAAAATAAATAAGTTCTAACCTGGGTTCCTTGTCCTATGTTAACACTCACTTTTCGTATGGAATCCAACCATGGCATGTTATAATATTGAAATCCCAAGAAGTTTTCGATCCATAGATGAGGAATGCGTGCTAATTTTCTCCATTTTCTTCGATATAAATAAGAATCCATTGATTTTCCTAACGTACGCAAGTCGCGGTCCGGCCATTCCCACCCGCCTCCTTGTCTGACGAAAGTGTGTCAGTGGCCCGGATGTAGATATAGGTCAACTGCTCGCTGTACAAGAAAGACGCCGAAAATTTCGGACCGTTTGGAAAATCAATGGATTCTCCTTTATTTTGAATATATTGGACATAATACGTATGGAGGGATCATCTAGACTATCTAAGGATATGTATGTTTTATTTTGAAGACTTGTCATGGTTGGATTCCATACGAAAAGTGTGTGTGAACACGGCGGTACCTCTCCCGGCAAGGAACAAAAACAATGGCTTCGCGCAGAGCGGACACGGGCCGTGTCGCTTGCTTTTACAAAATGTCTTCTCGTGGCTATATTCTGTGGATATCAGGTAAGAAATTAATACAAAATGGAGGAAATTGTGGTATAAACCTATTAGGTCATGGATATTGGAGCCTACGGGGAGTATATGCTGGATAGGGCTCCATTATCCATGATCTATTAGCTTAATATACACATACGTGTGGTACAAAACAATGCCATATCTAACGACCAGTTTCAGTTTTTGTAAAAACTGGCCCTTCTTATTAAAACAAATGTGAGTATGATGACATAGGTACAATGGGTATTTTTCTTTCAATTTTCTTTTTATAAAGTACATGTTTTGCACCCATAAGTACATCAAATCACGACTCATTCAGGCTTCTCATAAATTTAATGTGGACATGGGAGTCTAGCATCAGTCCCGGGCATGATTCATTAACATGACAGTAACTGTACAAAAACTGTCAGGTCAGGACGCCACATTAAAGGTGATCAAACACTCATCAAAATGGCGTCTTGCCTTGATGAAGCCTACCTAGATCAGCTCTCATCAGACACACATAAAGGGGCTTTTAGCGTAAGGGAATAGAGCATCCCATTGGCTTGATTGCTCACATTATCCCTTGTTGAGAATGGTCATATAAAAGTGGAGAGTAAACTGAGAGATCACACATACCAAGTCAGGAGCACAGGCAGTGGATCTCTGTAAAGCGTTACATATAGAGCAGTGGATCTCTACGTCAGATACATTAAAGGCAGCATAATGAGGACTTTGATATACCTTGGAGTATTAACAATAGTATTGGCCCTAACAGAGGGCAGCGGTATGAGTAGCATGATGTCAGGGTATGGAACACCCAAAAAGATGATGATGAAGATGATGATGCAACAGAAGAAGGTGGAGGCACAACCAGATGATAGTAAGTTTATTCTTTTCGATTCTATATAGTAGATATCAACCACACAAAAAGGGCCTGTAGCGTAAGGGAGAATAGAGCATCCCATCTCCTTGATTGCTCACATCAAACACCATTCTAATGGGTATATGTAGATTCCTTGAGAATAATTATGTTGGGAACTTCAATAAGTAGATCAGAGACCTTATATACCACTACCGTTACTAGTGTAAGGTCTCTGAGTAGATCTAGAGGATAGTTTTATAATATTTCCCAACTGTATACACCTCCTAGCGAGATAAGATGTAAATTTGTAAAAGGTGTAATCAATGTTACTCCTGTGATGCAACTATAAACAGGCAGAAATCGAGCGAATCAATGTACATCTTTTCTACCGAAATCAATAATGAAAGTACAAGATATTCATTCACGTGAACTACTATAGTCAGAACTGCTAGGTGCAAACTAGTGCATAATACCTAAAATTCACTCCAGCAAAAACACATCTAATGCATAACTCCATTATTCTTCCAGGGTGTAAGAAGGTTGGTCAATACCTGACCATCCCTGGTGAGCAGTGCAAGTTTATGGTGTGTGACTATGGCTCAGAACCCTGGAAGGACAGCTATGGTAACATTAAGCTGTTCACTGTAGAGATGCCCTGTGCTCCTGGCACTTTCGTACAAGACGAGTCCACTAATGGTTATGGTATTACCAACCCCTGTGGTGGACGCCACGACAAGATGTGCCTGCCCCAAAGTAAGTTTTGTTACTACCATTAGTTATTTTGGACGATTCTCACGAGTGATTTTTTTTATTCTTTTTTTTTTCATCGAAATCTAGGCATTACTCCATTTGTCTATCTTTTTTCTTTCTATGACATGATTCGCCGTTGGCATGTCAGTAATGCCAACTTTGTACTTGGGTTGTAGGCTTTACACAAGCTAAAATTACTATCATTTTAGAATCGACCACTTTAAGTCTTTTCACATATTGAGATCATCCCATCTTGTGGTAGATAAACTGCATAAAATACTCTCCATCTAGCAACGTGGTTATAGCGAGGTGGGTGTAAAAGAAACCTTTAGTTCGATCATAGTAATCATTAATCAATGGGTTTATCTTGACGTCATCCCTTAATTAGTTTCAATCACTCCCGCGATAACGAAAAGACCTCACCAAGGAATATAGAAACCAATACCAGGGGCGAATCCAGTATGGGTGGGACTATAACTGATCACTATACCGTGTGTGGAGGGGTTGATCAGTAAGGGAGTGATCAGTGTTCTACCATAGTTTATAGGTCCTATTCAGTTCTAGAAATGGAATTTAAACACTATTTCTATGCACAGTATTGAATAAACCACTCTGGTTTGAGAGTATTTCTACAACTGGGCAGGTGATCTGGCAGATCAACTGTTCAGTACCTCATTCTGGTTAAGATAGGGTTCAATGGGATCACCCCGTCCAGCTCCACACAGCTATGGTAGAACCACATTTCTTAAAGTTAAGAGTCTATAACCAAGGCCAATTCTAGGGGGTTCTAGGCATGGTGCAGAGTGCATGGATGTATCACTGTGGTGTTTCTTTTTTCAGAGCTGCATCCATGCACTATGACTGCACCAGGTATGCGTTGGTGCAGCTCAGTTACAAGTCAATATCAAAATAGCTGCCATCCTAAACCATACTAGAAGACCACACTGACTCTGTTATCAATGATATAGGCCTATATTCACGAAAAGTTAATACGACCTACCTAATCTAAAAATTTAAGCTAGTCTCCTCCATTGCATACTGCTGAATAGCACATCTCTAGATCTGACCCCTCTGGGTATAATAAACCTCTATACAATGCCTGTTTACCTCATTAAATTGAGGATATTTTAGATAGTCTTACTGGAAACAATTATACTATGGTTTTGGGCTAAATTGCCTTTGGCAAGAAAACACAACCAAGCAAGGTATTAATAACACATCTATCAGCTGAAAAGTTTTTATGCTTCGCCATAATAAATGTAAAGAGCAGGTAGTGATGGGTGTGCTACCTGTTGCGAGAACTAATTATCTATCTAAAGAACGCCCAAAGAGCATTTAGGTGCTGCATATTGCATTTATTCAGTATCCCCATGTGCCACTATGATGCAGTAATGCAAGCCCACTCTCAAGGGATGTATCCATGAAGCATCATGTCAGCCATACAGGGTTGATGTACTGTTACGTTATGAGGCATTTAATAATGCATCAAGACGCAATTAACAATGCATCAATCCCGGCGTAGTCCTTTATCAAAGGGTTAGCTGTTACAACTTTGAGCATGATTTATGTCCGATCATTAACTTGCTATTTATACTTAGCTAGGATCCTATGTAGTGTCCGCAGTTTATGACCATGTACCAAATTTAGTATTATAAGAGTAGTGATGCGCATTATGGTGACATAAAATACAAACAGTTGGCATATTCTGTCACTTATAATTATACTTCCTATAATAAACCCTAATATTGATAAATGCGACGCCGCCAACTTCTGATAGTAACAGGACTATAGAAAGGTCATAAGCGAAATAATAAACTGCCCCCCAAATTATCAGGCAATAAAAAGTTGTGTTTCCGGTAACATAGTCATCGACCCCTTTTAGCTGAGGACGGTCGGGTGATCGAAAACCTTTTGTTTGTTGTCTCATTCAATCTGAAAATTACCCTTACATTATCGTGTATTTTTTGTGGCACACTGTGGATAGAGATTTGAATCATCAGTTGGTGAATCTAGGCAAAGGTACCATGTAATTCTATGTATCAATTAATTAAGAATGACCTCAGTAACTGAAAATTATAACCCTTCCCTTTGCAGAGAAATCAGGCGGCTATGGCATGATGTCCATGAAGAAGAAGACTTCTTCCAACACGATGAAGATGAAGAGAATGATGATGAAGAAGAAGTCTGAAATGAGATCCATGGGCTATGAAGAGACAATGACAATGATGAAAGAGTTGGGCAAGATGCTGCAGAACAACATGTACTCAGTCATGACCATGTCACCAAAACAGAAGATGGAGGTGGAAAAAATAACAGAAAAGGCAGAGCAAACTGGTTATGGGGAGATGCAGGAGGATGAGATGAAGCACATGTGTGTGATGATGATGAAGATGATGGTGAAGATGGAGGAGATGAAGGAGAGAGATAGCGGTTATGGAAGTAGTCCCATGAAGATGGAGGAACAGACTGGGTATGGCTCTACCCCTATGGTCATGGTTATGCCCATGGAGATGGGCTATGGGAAGCAGCCTGAGCACATGAAGATGGAGATGGAGCAGCCCATGGGCTATGGGAAGCAACCTGAGCCCATGAAGATGGAGATGCCTATGGGCTATGGGATGCAGCCCATGATGAAGATGAAGCAGATCATGACCATGATGAAGAGGGTGATGAAAATGATGAAAGAGCCAGAGATGATGTCATCAGGATATGGGCAAATGCCAGAACCAGAGCCTGAACCTCAACAAACTGGCTATGAAATGATGGAGGCCAAGCCCATGCCTAGCTATAGAAAAATGGAAGAGATGATGGAGGAAATGGTAGAGAAAATGGAGGCTATGTCAGGATATGGAGAGATGGAAGAACGCCAAGGTTATGGTAAAATGGAAATGCCAGAGGAAATGCCCTCTGGATATGGAAAGATGGAAGAAATGCAAAAGCCTATGATGGTTGTTATGGTACCACAAAAAGAAATGTCTAAGACATATTGGGACTAATCCACAGCAATGGTAATCAATATAGACAATGATATGACTATGAATACAGATTTATTTACACAAAACCTTTACAGACTTCAGGAGATTGAAATAAATGTGATGCATTTTACCCTCATGGACGATATCAAATCTACCCGACAATAAAGATGACCTATAATCAATGTTGTTGATTTTTCTTCATTAATACACTAATTAAATAGACATAAACTTTGTGGTATGAAATATTCTATTCATTATCATGCATGACATCATATTCAATGTTAGGTTACGTTCTTTCTCTACCAAAGGTTCTACCTGCCAATTAGCGATAGACCAAGGAGTATTTATCACAGTCCTTTATTTTCAGAAAGACTAAATCAAATGGTCTCTTTAGATTACAACTAGTAGAAATCTTCTAGCCTATTATATTATGAGTTTCTGGTCTCCTTTTGAGCCCCAATATTTTACATGGGCGTGGTGTAACCCTGGTGAATGACACATATTTCCAAATCAGCAACCGAAGATGGACAAATCTGAATGGACCTGCATTTTTTCGAAGTTGTCTTTTTATACTTATGATTTGAAAGAGATGTGGGCTGCAAATGTTGCACAATGACCTATCCCAAACCATTATGAATTTTGCCGACACTAGACGTCGCCACGTGCCAGACCAAGCTGACAGCTTCTGCAGCGTTGGGAGGTGTGGGTGGGTAGACTGACCCTGTTTCCTTCATATCACCACCAGATCTGGTAGGAACAGTTTCAGTGGTACACTGACGACGTACCTCCTTTAATATCTCAGCTGTACTTCTTGCCTTGGCTTTTCTGTGGACATGGCATCTTTAAGGAACACTGGCAGAGGCCTAACAGCCCTCCTCAGGAGCCACCAACAACAAGGTAAAGTGGGAAAATGGATTTAAATAACAGCTAAACTATCATATGGAGCACAGCTATAGGCCGGTTAGGTTGGAATATGGCTATCCATGGCTGGAGCCGGGTTGGAGTGAGGGAAACTCCATGGTAAATCAATAATTCTGGTCTGGGTCCCACTGGTTGAGGGGTTGTAGTGGTTTTACTGCAGTCTGGGAGCTTTTCTAACCCAGCCTGTATAACAACACAGTGTAGTGATAGACGCTTGTGTCGAGTGGCCTGTGTTATAGACCTACAGGCATCCTGAATAATGTCCAGTTGGCTAAAATAGGTCATATACCCATAACCTCAGGTACAAAGGTCAATCCAGGTCACTTATATAAGGTGGTTAACTTTACAGTATAACAGTACCGTGAATAATAAGGTTAATAGTTAATAGAACATTAGTAGGCCCCTTATCCTCATTCTAGAAAGTGCGTCCCTAGCGTCTTTATGTCTTGTTTAACCAACCTCCCATTTCCTTATAACTTTGTCCCTTCAAGTTCAACTTCTAGGGAGTAGTCAAACAGGAACGACCTCGGATCACGACCGACTATATCATCATATGGATGACCAGGATCACGTAGTCACTATACACACTATAGGGGCATGGTAATGCAAGTTCTAACTTTTAAATCATGAGGGGGGCCAAGTAGATTTCTGAACATGTTTGACCTTTTTTTATGCTTCACCCATTCGGCCTACATCACATGGTATATGGAAAACTACATGCCACATGACTTTGGCCAGCATGGGTCCGATAGTCTGATATACCTCCATGCATGTTCGGTCTGACCAGGGGTTATATGATAAGATAAGATAATAATGGGAAGGTCCCCCTATACATAAGCCTGTATACAAGTATGGGGCCCTTGATGGGGGGTCCCCATGTCCCCATGTCGATTTTAAGAAATTGCCATGTCACTGTGTCGATTTTAAGAAATTGCTATGTCACTGTGTCGATTTTAAGGAATTGGCCATGTCACATGTCACTAGGCCAAAAAATGCTCATGTCACCATGTTGATTTTAGGGGTCTAGAGCCATAAGTATAGCGGACCCCTCCAATCAACATCTCCCCCCTTCCCCCCAATAAAGAAATGCTTTCTACACTTCTGATAACTTCAGATCCCGTTAAGATCCATAATCTCATCCAGTCAATCTGAAATTTGAAAAATTGCTTGTAAGGGGAAAGCAATGATTTATACCCATCATATCACCTCTTTAATACCAGGGCATGTTGTTAGAACCAGTTTCAGTCTCCCTTGTCTAGCTTGTTTCTATGTTAGCTCTAGATAATGTATCTATAGTGCGTAGTATATGGATGTTGTTTGTCTACTTTATTTTATAACATCTGAATGACATATATATAGCGAGCAGTACTATAAGTCTAACTCGGTCAGTTGGAAGGATGCCACACAAATAACCCCACTCAATACCCAGACGCTCACTCACTCTCTAAATTTATGTAATTATGAGTGTCGAACAGGTAACGTGCATGTCGCCCTACATAATTATTACAACCCCTTTTGTTCATGCTTATTTACCAAGGGAGTGATATATTTTAAACTTTTTTTAAAACAAATCATACTGAAAATACCTATCATTCTTTAATGGGATACCAAACTTTATATGTGGGAATACAGTACATAACACCATTTCAGTATGAGAGTTTAGAGATGTGGGCCATTGTGTAACTGTTTCATAAACTGGAGGTGGATGGGGGTCATGTGTTGTCATGTGTGTCATGTATGTTCTGACCCACATGACATGTCACCTGCCAGGCTCGCCCTCTCCAGCCCGTCACACTAGGAGTATTGAACTGAGTATCAATAGACGCTGGCCGAGGCTGGTCACCTGCATGCACTACCAGGCGGTATGCTGTGTCATACCTCACTGCATAATCTACTTTTATATTATTGTTGATGAAGGAGGGATCTGCCTGCAATTTATAGTCAATAAAGCCATGTATGCTAACAGGGTTATTGCAGGCAGCAGTCTTGCCATGGCCTAAAGCATCAGATTAACATATGGAGATTTGTGAAAAATTGCAGGATGTGAGAAGAAATGAGACCCCTGGGTGCATAAGGGGCAAAGGGCCATACCGTAGTGGCCCCCATAAGCGCCCGGGCACTCATTGATTTCAACCCCACTTTACTCCCGGTGCTTATACGGGACAGGCGCTTATTTGAGTACTGTTTTTAATGCTTAAGATCAATTTCAACACCCCTGTACCCCTGGCGCTTATTCGAGACCGGTGCATATTTATATTTGAGACCCCAGCACTTATTTGAGACCCCAGCGCTTAAACGGGCCATTACAGTATATATAGGACATAATGAATAGCACCCCAAGTGAAGCATCATCATTCATACATAATCAAAATTTACTAGGACACCCAAGTGGTTTTGTAGGTCAACTTTGTTCTACATTTATAGTAGAAAGTTAGCTGTCAACCTACAACGTTCTGAGAAAATAATTATGTTAAGCAATAATTATAAGGCCATATAAAAAAAAGGTTTGTTTCCAGTAATCCGACCGACCCTAGCAAAACAGGGGCAAAAAAACTTCTTTTTTTGTGATTTTGAAGAATTTTGTCTCACTTTTTCATATTTTAAAGAAATTTTTCATTACTTTTTGAGGATTTTTCCTGTATCCTTTTCGTGTTCTTCCTCTCTCTCACAGTTGTCATTTCCCCATCATTATTTTACAATGAAATCAAAAATTTGATACATCCATTGATATGTGCCCTAACATTTCCTATATAAATGTAAAAAAAAAAGAAAAGAAAAGAAAGAAAAAAATCCGACCTACCTTGGCCTAAAGTAGTGATTTTGTGTCAAATGTTTGCACGATTTAACTCATGTACATTTTTGTATCACCAGAGTTCACTTTTAGAACAAACCTGAGGTGTAGTATCTGAGGTATAGGTGCAGAGATGTGTGTCTTAACAAGTCTTAAGTTAAGAACCTTGCTTTGCTGGTGTATCTATAAAGATAAAGGTAAATAAATAAAGAAGAGATTATGGGGGCAATTATTGAAAATGGAATCTATAGGTACACTCATTCATCTGAAATGTCCTATATTTCTTTTAAATAAGTCATTTTAATGTTTTTGATAGTCCCATTTGCAAAGCCACACAGGTTACCACTATGTGGCCCCATCAAAGAGTATAGGCTTTAATTTTCATTATACTGATCTACTCATGAAACGCCGGTGCACCGTTTAGCTTTACTACTTATATGCCATAGCTACATTATTGCCTTATCATATTGAAAATAAGCCATCATTTGAGTAACTTTTCATGAAAAATTATATAGAGACCCCTACTTCCGTGTATTCTCTATTTAAATTCTTCTTAGCCCAAGCCTTTACAAATAGGTTGCATATTATGTTGTGCACATATAAAAGGCCCGGACAGTCTCTATTGATTGATCTTCCATTCTAGACTTAATGCTGGTAGGGAAGCCATTTAACATGTGCATTGTCATGCCCAAAAGCCTTACCACAAACCTGCGGGAAGGTAACCAAGGTGCAAGTGTGGACTGCATGCTGACGTTTCCATAGTGATTGCATTGAGATGGGTCATTCTATAGGGCTAGGCATGATTAAGTCTGAGTATACCTTTGCTTGCTGAACTATAGTATAGCAGCTTAAAGCTATAGTATGATGGTTGTGCCTGCTATCTTATCTTTTGCCAAGGGGGTCATTTCCTTAAGTGCCTCTTTAACATAATTTCAGGTAGATAGGAACATCTGGTGTCCTTCTTATAATTATGTCCTTGATGTGAATGGAATGACACGTTGGGCACATGTTAGTACAAGGTTAGATTTCTCTACCCGTATTAAAGATCTTCCATTAATTTGGAACCATCCTCCTCCCATCATTTACACACAGAAAATAGAGCCCTGGCAGTCTGACCTTTATTTCTATCTCTATCAGAATCGTCCATGATAACAAAATGCCCCCCTTTGAAAAGAGCCCCAGGTCAAGAGAGTCAGTCTAGCATTATCTCACTCTCTGAATAGTGGAGAATCCTCTGGCTCTGCTCTTTTTTTTTAATGGAGATAGGCAATATATTGTTCCTCCAATGGAGAGGCCGAGAGAATGTCCACACAGCCGTGTCCAGAAATGTCTGAACTGAATCCTGGGGAGCTTTCAAAGTGTAGTCAGTCATTGCCGAACTCTGTCTGTCTGTCTGTCTCTCTCTGTCTCTCTCTCTCTGTCTCTCTGTCTCTGTCTCTGTCTCTGTCTCTCTCTGTCTCTCTCTCTCTGTCTCTCTCTCTCTCTCTCTCTCTCTCTCTCTCTCTCTCTCTCGTTGTGGAAAGAGGAGAGAGGGAGAGGAATGTTGGGTCCTTTTGTGACATGGTGTCTCACACTTCCATTTTTGCATTTTTAAGCAATTATATCAATGGTGAAGCTTGGGGATGGCCAAAAGAAACCAAATATATGTGTAATTGTGCAATACAACCTTCTTAAGGCTGAGTAATTGTGCTCCGAAAAATTAAAATGGGTCCTTTTGTGACCTCCCTCAAAAATGACTATTTTTGCTCCTCTTTAAATGTATATCATATTTGAAATTATGGCAAATGTAATTAGCTTTGATACCCCTGTGAATTCCTGTAATTAAGAGTTGGTACTCAGTGACCACCGTGATGTCTGTGGAAATCCTTACTTTTTTCACCTATCATGTCAATCCAGTTTGGGGAAAGGTCAATTTTGAAATCATTTACATTTTTCTGTTCTTTTCTTCCAAGACTCCTTGAATAGCTTTATGAGCATCAAATATATCATCATTAGAAAAATTGGACTGTAAAAATATAATCTAGTATGATTTTTATATATATTTACAACAATGGGTCCTTTTGTGACTTCACATGTTATGGCCAATAACTCCTATGATTAACATGTTATATGACTGCAGATAGAAATAATCAATGAAGCAATTAGTAATTCATCGATATATCTTATATTTACATCTAAAAAGACAAGATTTAGAGACTGGGACACAAAAACAAGTGGGTCCTTTGGTCACCTTCAATTATTCTCACAATTTCCTACATTAGGATGTTTCTTCTAATAATTCATCATAAACTCTCCTCATTTCTAGGTCATAAATATTAATTTGTAACTGTTTAACTCATTCTTACTAAATAGCACTTAAAGGCGAACTATTTCCATTGAAAACAAAGGGTAGTCACAAAAAGACCCACCTGTGGAGGAGAGGGCCCACTTGGGGTAGATCACATGAGGACCCATCTGGGGGGAGGACACAAAAAGACCCGCCTGGGGGGAGAGGCCCCACTTGGGGTAGATCACAAAAGGACCCACCTGGAGGAGGTCACAAAAAGACCCACCTGGGGGGAGGTCACAAAAGGACCCACCTGGGGTAGAAAGGACCCACCTGGGGTAGAAAGGGCCCACCTGGGGGGAGGTTACAAAAAGACCCACCTGAGGGGAGGTCACAAAAGGACCCACCTGGGATAGGTCACAAAAAGACCCAACTGAGGGAAGGTCACAAAAGGACCCACCTGGGGAGAGGTCACAAAAAGACCCACCTGGGGGCATGCTCATGGAGGGATCAGGAATGCTAATGGAGGGGGCGAGCTTGCTTAGGGAGTGCTGACGGAGGGGTCAGGAATGCTTACGGAGTGATCGGGAGTGCTTACAGAGGGGTTGGGCATGCTCACGGAGTGACCGGGAATGCTTACAGAGTGATCGGGAGTGCTAACGGAGGGGTTGAGCATGCCGAAGGAGAGATCGGGAGTACTAACGTAAGGGTTGGGCAGGGATATGGAGTCATCAGGAGAGCTCACGGAGGGGTCGGGTAGGCTTACGGAGTCATGAGTGATAATGGAGGCATCGGGAATGCTTACAAAGTCCTTATGGAGGGGATGGGCATGCTTACAGAGTCATTGGGGAGAGCTCATGGAGGGGTCAGGCAGGCTTACTGATGGATCGGGAATGCTTACGGAGTGGTCAGGAGTGCTAACGGAGGGGTTGGAATGCTTACATAGTGATCTGGAGTGCTAACGGAGGGGTTGGGAATGCTTACAGAGTGATCGGAAGTATGATCAGAGGGGTTGGAGGACCGACCTTGGGAGAGGTCACAAAAAGACCCACCTGGGGGAAGGTCACAAAAAGACCCACCTGTGGAGGAGAGGGCCCACTTGGGGTAGATCACAAGAGGACCCATCTGGGGGGAGGTCACAAAAAGACCCGCCTGGGGGGGAGAGGCCCCACTTGGGGTAGATCACAAAAGGACCCACCTGGAGGAGGTCATAAAAAGACCCACCTGGGGGGAGGTCACAAAAGGACCCACCTGGGGTAGAAAGGACCCACCTGGGGTAGAAAGGGCCCACCTGGGGGGAGGTTACAAAAAGACCCACCTGAGGTGAGGTCACAAAAGGACCCACCTGGGGAGAGGTCACAAAAAGACCCACCTGGGGGCATGCTCATGGAGGGATCGGGAATGCTAATGGAGGGGGCGAGCTTGCTTAGGGAGTGCTGACGGAGGGGTCAGGAATGCTTACAGAGTGATCGGGAGTGCTAATGGAGGCATTGGAATGCTTAAGGGGTGATTGGAAGTGCTGATGGAGGGGTCGGGAATGCTTACAGAGTGATCAGGAGTGCTAACAGAGGGGTTGGAATGCTTACGGAGTGATCGGGAGTGCTAACAGGGGGGTCGAGCATGCTTAAGGAGTGAGCAGGAGTGCTAATGGAGGGGTTGGGCAGGCTTATGGAGTCATCGGCAGAGGTCACAGAGGGGTAGGGTAGGCTAACGGAGGGGTTGGGTATGCTTAGGGAGTGCTGACGGAGGGGTCAGGCATGCATAAGGGGTGATTGGGAGTGCTGAAGGAGGGGTCGGGAATGCTTAAGGGGTCATCGGGAGTGCTGATGGAGGTGTCGGGAATTCTTACAGAGTGATCGGGAGTGCTGACGGAGGGGTCGGACATGCTTACAGAGCGATTGGGAGTGCTAACGGAGGGGTCAGGAATGCTTACGGAGTAATCAGGAGTGCTTACAGAGGGGTTGGGCATGCTCACGGAGTGACCGGGAATGCTTACAGAGTGATCGGGAGTGCTATCGGAGGGGTTGAGCATGCCGAAGGAGTGATCGGGAGTACTAATGTAAGGGTTGGGCAGGGATATGGAGTCGTCGGGAGAGCTCACGGAGGGGTCGGGTAGGCTTACAGAGTCATGAGTGATAATGCAGGCAACTGGAATGCTTACAAAGTCCTTATGGAGGGGACAGGCATGCTTACAGAGTCATTGGGAGAGCTCATGGAGGGGTCAGGCAGGCTTACTGATGGATCGGGAATGCTAACAGAGGGGTCGAGCATGCTTAAGGAGTGAGCAGGAGTGCTAATGGAGGGGTTGGGTAGGCTTATGGAGTCATCTGCAGAGGTCACAGAGGGGTAGGGTAGGCTAATGGAGGGGTCGGGTATGCTAAGGGAGTGCTGACGGAGGGGTCAGGCATGTGTAAGGGGTGATCGGGAGTGCTGAAGGAGGGGTCGGGAATGCTTAAGGGGTGATCGGGAGTGCTGATGGAGGGGTCGGGAATTCTTACAGAGTCATCGGGAGTGCTGACGGAGGGGTCGGACATGCTTACAGAGCGATTGGGAGTGTTAACGGAGGGGTCAGGAATGCTTACGAAGTGATCGGGAGTGCTAACAGAGGGGTCGGGAATGCTTACGAAGTGATTGGGAGTGTTTATGGAGGGGTCCGGAATGCTTACAGAGTGACTGGGAGTGCTTACGGAGGGATCCGGAATGCTTACAGAGTCATCGGGAGTGCTTACAGAGGGGTTGAGCATGCTTATGGAGTCATCGGGAGTGCTAACGGAGGGTATGGGCATGCTAACGGAGTCATCGGGAGTGCTTTTTGAAACATTTTTTACCCAAACCAAATAAAAAAGTTTGCAAACATTGAATAACCAATTTCGGCCAATTGGGCAATGTTAGGGGTCTGAAATTTTGTTTTCCCCTAACTCAACCCTCCCCCCCCTCATGACCACTAGGCCTACCTAATAGCTCCCAATGGGCAAGCTTTTTTGTTGTAATTTTTTTTTCTGTCGGTTTAAAAGAAACCTGGTCTCCCCAAATTCTTGCCCCCCCCCTTTGTTAAAGTAGAGCAAAACTTTCAATTTTTTTTTAGGCTGGGCCTAAGCAGCCTATTCTGTCTACCTAAATCTAGGAGGTCAATCTATACCCCCATTATCCCTAGCCATAATCATACCCTCAAATTCAATCTCGAAGACCAACCCAGCATCTACAAATCCCAGAGCTCTCTTTTCACTGTTCAAAATTATCATTTTGTAAGGCAGGCTAATTTAAGCAGGACAAACAAAGTAGGCCTAAAAAGTGAAAGTAACTGGAAAGCAGGATACAACTTGCTACGTTGGTCTATGCCCTTAGGACATACTGCCACGCCGCATGGGAGTGGCGGGTACATTGCCACGGACAGAAGGACTTTCCCACACTGGGCGTGGGAATGAGGTAGAGGAGAATGCATGCCCCCGGGGCATCGATGCTGATGCCCCGGGGGCATAGGTACTGCGATCTTGTACAATGAGAGCCCTGTAGGCCAAGCTATGCCCTTAAGACATGTGAAGAGAATTGTCACTGAATTGTTATTTACAGTCTATAGGATTCACTATGGAGGCCTAGTGGAGCCACCATCTTGAATTTCACTGGTTGAGCCAAAACCCACTGATAAGACATACCATGATGGGTACCTTGTCCCTGGTTAACACCTACATCCAGGGACATGCTGGTCCCATCTTATCAGCTCTTATCAGTAGTGTGTGTCGCCAGAACCAGCTCCAGACCAGCTAGTGGCCAATAGAACTTTAATAAAAGAAAAGAAGGGACATGCCTTGAGGGCATAGATCGTGCTTTTGCTGCCCTGAGGGCATGTTCTAGTCAATTAACTCTATATAGGATAAGCCTTGGGCATTGGCATCACTAATAATGCCCTGGGGGCATGGACCTACAAGAAACCTATAGTCCATGGATGTGATGAATATGCCCTAAGGGTATAGTTATCTCGGTGAATGATATGTACTCTATGGAAGTAGACCAAAATGTATGCCTGAGGGATACGATGCCCTTAGGGCATAGCCTACCACTATATTGATGCCCTTTTATAATAGGGCCTGATCTGGACTAGGCCCCCTATACAGGAAATTTTATCATCAGGACATATTCTGGACATTAAGGCTATGAAATAACACAACTGTTAACTTAAGCCCTAAGGCCATTTTTATCATCAATGCCCTCAGGGCATCAGTCCATGATGGCCCCAGGGAATGTCTCTTCTCTGAAGGTTATGGCCAGGGGGTAATGGATAGAAATATCCCCTGGAGATAATAATTACCCCCTAGGGCATGATTCCATACCTAAGGATATTAAGGATGGTGTAGTTCTGGTATTTAAAGTAGGCCCTTAGGACATTCATACACTATTAATGCCCTAAGAGCATGCTTTAGTCAATCATAATGTGGACAGTGGCTTAGACGACACTGGTGTTGCCCTGAGGGCATGTGCATGTTTTTGGTTAATCCCAGAACTTCAAACGAGCAGGATTATGCCCTCAGGACTGATACACAATGCCCCGAGGGCATACACTAGGAATGGTCAATTGTTGATATGTAAAGGCCAGCAATATGCCCTTAGGGCATGCCCAATTCCTCGGTCCCAAAAATATATGCGTCAGCATGAGGGCATGCAGCGCTGCATGCCCTCAGGGCATAGTCCAACGTAGCAAGTTGCGTCCTGCAACTGGAAACATAAAAAAAGTCATCGAGAAAGAGCCCTTGATAAAACCATTGGTTTTGTCAAGGTATGGGCCCACAGATGTTGTAAGAAGGGTACAAGAAAAGATAAAAGGGATGATCAGGTGATCATTCCAAAAGACAGCAATGATAAAAAGTTTGAATTAAGCTGACGTTTATCACATAGCTTTTAGGCTTTTCATTTGTCTTCTGTATATTCATGGTTGGCATCATTCGAAAGCTTATTTCATGCTGAATCCAATGCACTCAATGAGAGAACTGCACAGTGCATTGGTAGGATGTGCATGACTGGTGACTGAAAAAAACTATAGTATAAAACAACATGTCCACAAGAATAAAAAGGTGAAAACTGAGTACAAGAAGGACTTGAGAGCTGAATGAATGTAGAATGAACTGTCTGTCCCCTTAACGGGCCTTTTAGTTTTACTAATACCCCAACTGGGTCTTTTAGTGATCTCTCCTAGATGGGTTCTTGGATCACTCCAATAACTGGGTCCTTTTCTGCTCTCTCCTAGATGGGTCCTTTTGCCACTCTCTTACTGGGTCTTTTTGTGCTGTCTCCTATACATGGGCACTCCAATAACTGGGTCTTTTTTTGCTCTCTCCTTTTGTCACTCCCCTTATTGGGTCTTTTTGTGCTCACTCCTATAAATGGGCACTCCAATAACTGGGTCTTTTTGTGCTCTCTCCTAGATGGGTCCTTTTGTCACTCCCCTTCATGGGTCCTTTTGTGTCTGTCCCCCTTTCCTCCTAAATTGGGTCCTTTTGTAACCTTACCAAAACGCAAAATATATTTTATATAAGTTAAAACATGATATATAAATGACATAATTTAGCTACAGAGGAGCATTCCAAATGATTTTTCTGACCAATTTCCCTTCTCCACCTGTCCCATAAAAGGGCACCTAGGTGACCAAAGGACCCAGTCATATTCAAGGTGACCAAAGGACCCACTCGGGTGACCAAAGGACCCGCCAGGTGACCAAAGGACCCACTCAGGTCTCTCTCTCTCTCCAGTCTCAAGTCTCCCTGTCCATAAATGCATTCTTCTAGGAATAGCATACCTAGAGAGCAAGTCCGATGTGTACCATTAGGCATATATAGGGAAAGTTGCCTAATTTGGACCCCCTAAGAACTTTATCTTGTCCAGTGATTATTTATATGAATTTGAATGTAAGATTTATACACGTTGTGAGGGTACCTTATAGCTTTCTGGTGATAGCATAAACATCTAGGGATTTGAATTTCTCTAGTCAAGGTGTGCAATTAAAAACCAAAGCCTAATGGTCCAATTTAGGCACCTGATTGCCTAAATTGGACCAGTTGGTATCCTAAATTGGACCAATGTGTATTATTGTTCTCTATTAAGCTTATACTTTCATTATATTGAAAAATATATAAAACTAGGGAACTTTTAATATATAATACCATATGTCTTCTTGTTATTTCCATCAATATCATGTGAATTTTCTCCATACTGGAGTAAGAAAAAGGTTACACTTTGGTCCAATTTAGTAAATTAGGCCGAGGCCCCACCAGGTGGTCCAATTTAGACAACTAAATTTGACCCAATACTACAACTATGGTCCAATTTAGGCAACTCAAGTTTTATCAAATTTCATTTTAGTCTAAAAGTCTAATATGACATCTAAAAATCTGAAAGAATTTTGAACAAAAATATGTTGCCTAGCAACCAGGAGTGCTTAAGTAAACAGTGACTCAAATAAGATCAAGAGGTCCAAAAACCAATTTTCACAGAAAATGTGCATAGAATTACTGAAAAATTATGTTTTTGAAAGTTAGTTAAGTGATATTGAAAGATGGCAGCATTGGAGCCTAGTTCCTATTACGGCCACTAGGGGAGACAAGGGTGGTCCAATTTAGGAGCCGGTCCAAATTAGGCAACCTTCCCCTAGTACCATCTTCTCAAAAGTATTGTCCCCTATCTTCTTAACATGATCACACAATGCATCAGTTTGAAGTTCTTATCATTGCCCTTATTATATGACAATGCTTTATTGGGGGCTGTGTACAAATGATGTCATGCTTTTTTGGGCCATTTTTGACCCCCCCTCCCCCCTTGTCATGTTTCGTCATACAATGCTTGATCCCCCCCTTAACATGACGTCATGCAGAGATACCCCCCCCCCCCGGCCCAAAGTACATGAAGAGAGTATAGCAAATTGAGATGGTTCAAAGGGACATGTATATATTGGGTTAAATTAATGGTGTTGGAAACAGGTGGGGCTTTTTCCACCATCCCTGGTCCAAAACAATGCTGGGCTAATAATGGGTGTGAATTGATAAGGCCTAAAACAAATTGTTGTGTTCAGGTAATGGGTCGAAAAAAATTAGAAGTTCTAGAAGCGCCAACCTCAAAAAAATTCTCAAAAAAAAAAATCCCTACCTACCTACCCTAATTTTTTTCGACCTGTTATCTGAACACAACGATTTTTTTAGGCCTTATCAATTCACACCCAATATTAGCCCAGCATGATTTCGGACCAGGGATGGTGGAAAAAGCCCCACCTGTTTCCAACACCTACCGTAATCTCCCGCGTAGAAGGCGCGTCTTCTACGCCAAACAAAATGCTGCTGGGTCTTATACGCGGGAGGGTAATTGCCTTGAGTTGGGGGTGCGCCTTATACTCGGGTTTTTCCAACATCTCAATTGGGAAAACTCCCCAAAAATAGGCCAAAATTAAAAATTCAGTTTTTATTGCAGCCCGGTCGGTGTAGATTTGCTCGGCGGGCAATACGCCGACCGTGTGCCGATGACAGCTTGAACTCATATAGCCAGCAGCGCGGCAGACCGGGAGGTGTCGACGCGCTCACTGGGGATAAGGCCCACCATGCGCCGATGACAGCTTGAACTCATAGAGGTGGGTGGGGGGGGGTGGGGAGGGGGGGCACCTTCTACGCGAAACAGCCCCCCTGTGAGTTGGGGGGGCGCCTTGTACGCGGGTTTTTCCAGAAATCGATCCAGAAGAGGTATGTGCGCCTTCTACGTGAAAAGGCCTTCTCTGAGTTGGGGGGGGCGCCTTCTACGCGAGCTGCACCTTCTATGCGGGAGATTACGGTAGGACTTCTACCCCCAAGACATTTATCGTCTGGACATTTACCCCCCAGACCTTTACCCACATGCCATATACCCCCAATGCCCTTTACCCCCTTGGATATTTACCCCCTCAGACATATACCCCTCAGACTTTTACCCCCTAACTCTTCTACCCCCTAGGATATTTTAACCCCTCCATATTCATGTACTCCTTGGGACTAGAAATGCAGTCCTAGGGACTAAAAACCTAGTCCTCAGTCTTAAGCTGTAGACCTGAGGACTACTACGTAGAGTTCAGGACTAGTCCATTATATTTTCAATAAAATTGCATTGAACTAGGTTTTAAGTCTCACAGACTACCGTAATCTCCCGCGTATAAGACGCGTCCTCTACGCCAAACAAATGCCTGGTGCGTCTTATACGCGAACCCCCCCTTGGTGAGTTGGGGGGGCGTCTTGTACGGGGGGTTTTCTAAATATCGATCCAGGGAGGTTGGATGCGTCCTCTACGCGAACCAGCCTACCGTGAGTTTGGGGAGCGTCTTCTACGCGCACCGCGTCTTCTACGCGGGAGATTACGGTACCTGTTTAGTCCTGAGGACTAAAAAATGTACTTGTTTAGTCCTCATGGCTAAAATGCAGTACCCGGGACCAAATGTCTAGTCCTTAGGACTAAAGGTGTGCAACCCTTGAGACTAGGAAGATAGTTCTGGGGATTAAGATATAGTCCTCAGGACTAGTTAAGTCCCTGGGACTACCACTTGCCCTGGGGGCATTCCCCACCCCTCCCCTTTATTAATACAGGGGGTGGGGGTAAATGTCCTTATTGGGGGTGGATGACCTTCGGGGTAGATATCCATGGGGGTAAATGGTTTGGGGGTAGATGTCTGGGGGTAAATGTCCAGGGGGAAAAGGTCCTGTTACCTCACATCCTCATGAGAGGTAAAGGAAAGGAAATAAGAGAAGAAATCAGATCTAACCAACAGTTACAATGGCTTCACTGAATTACAAGTGTAACATTACAAGTGTGGTAATATGATTACACATATATAATTAAGATCACACATACAAAGCAATCATTTTACTGTAAGGCATATAAGGCATAACCCCTACAGTCCCATTCAGAAAAAGGAGAGTATAAGTTGTTTGTTTCCAAGGGAGAGTTTGTGGTTCATCAACAGGTGGAGCAGGATGCAGATTGAGGGGGGAGGGAGGAAAATGATTTTGACACCTCAAAGTGGGGAAGGGGGCAGAAAAAATGGCATGCCTTTTCAGTGAACTACTGTAGAACAGGAGTCTCGGAGGAGGGATGACCAGGGCAATCTGTCCGAGGGGGAGGGGGTCATACAATTTTCAAATTTCTGCACATCTGTATGGTAATCTACCCCAACCCTCAGGCTTGTTGATGAGTAATGAGCCATCCCTAAATTACCAATGGGTTTTTAAATTGTGAAATATCAAATAGAATAGAAGTTGGGTCATTTGAATCTTTCTACTGAATTCTCAATGCCAGGGTGGTTCTTACCCATATGGATCAACCTATATATGGGGTCCTTTGGTTAAATGAGTCCAACTAAGACGGTATTTCAAAGTGGTATGGGGCCTGGGTAGGAGGTAGGATAGAGTAGTGGACCAACACTGACACTGATAATCCTTGAGTGGGATGTCTCAGGATAACAGATGAATACATTAAACTTCCCTAGCTTTATAAATCTTTTTTTTTTCTTGCCAAAACTGATGTCATGCAGCCCATGACCCCCCCTCCCCCCCTTGTCATGCTTGGTCATGGGGAGTGGGACCCCCCCTTCCCCCCTCCTGCATGACGTCATTTGTACACAGCCCCTTGACCCCAATGCTTGCATTTCCAGCTGCTAGGAGAGGCATTAGTACACGTGCAGGGAATCGGGCCTATACGCGGCCAGTGCTGGTCGGCGCATGCGCGGCTGCTGCCACCTACGGCATCTACACACACTACAAGAACAAGATCCAGCTACCCACCATTGTGATTGGTGCCACACCTGTAGTACATGCTGCAGAGGGTGAAATTCCCCCACAGCCATCGGTAAGTCATCTAAAGTGGTCCTCAAGGCTTTATAGAGAAAAAAATGTATAGATAGGTGTGTCTTGTATGCGTGTTTAGGCACCCACCACCAAAGTGACTTTGAATTTAATGCCTATCTGGCCCTTCATCCAAAACAAAGCCCATTGAAATTGCTTGAGTGTATTCTATTGTGTCCAGCATTGCCAGATCCTCCATGCAACTGGTGTCTGACTAAGCTAGTTTCTCATCACAATGTGTTCAGGTGCTCTACAATGCAAGGACCAACCTTATTCATTAAACAAATTGTGCCAACATTATACCCCATCTAGAATCCTCTTTGAAACCAAAATTTGTATTTGCTCATCTAGTCATAGTCCTATCAGTATAGTGAGAACCAAAGCCAAAGACCTGATCCTTTTATCAGGATGTTGGGTTAAAATAGATGATAGCCTCTAGGGCAATGATCTGATCCTCTTATCTGGGTGGTCAGTTCCTATACAGTATCAATTTGTTAACTCCCAGTGTTCATCTTGTCGCCTAGAGCTTGGGCTGCAAGGCAGTGTACCTGAACAGTGGCTTTAAAAATATACAGTGGCGTTAAAAGTACGCAATGATCAAGGACCCCTTAAGGTAGCGGGTGGCAAAGGCTATGTCCTTTTGTTTTTAAGCACGGGCCTATATATTAGATATAGGTCTGCCCTGCAGGAGCAGAGGAAAGGCGGGGGGGGGGACAGTCATGACCTTTTGACTTTGTCCTCCAGCAAGTCGTTCTTGTATCCTTTTTAAAAAGTATCTCCAGAGAAGGATGTCATTATGTTAAATGTAAGATGTTCTATTTCAAAATGTATGTCAGGTGTTGAGGGGGGGGGGGAGGGGTTCTAAGAAAAAATTCTCTATCACGCCTCTGTGGGTCTTGATGAACACATGTCTACATGGCATACCAAGTGACAGCAATCGCTGCTTTATATAGAGAGGTAACACATCCTAAACAGATATACCCTTATGACATCCCTAGACATGTTAACCTGCTGCCAATGTTTAACAAAGCCTGAAATGAAAATGTCATTTCCTATTCCCATTGCCCTCCGGGTGCTCTTCATTTGCCTCCCATGTATTTTCAAGGTAATATTATTTAGTAATAATGAGAATTACAGCAAAGCGAAAAAGAAATCTGAGGAGGTTAGGAACACTGAAAACTTAAGCTAATACGAAAGTCCTCTGTGCAGAGGACCTTGGGTCCTCTTTCAGAATTGATGACCCTAAGTCATCAATTTGAAGATCGGGTCATCATTTTGGAGACAATACTTTTTTTCCACCAGGGGGCCCCACTATGCTGTAGTGTAATCTACATTTCATGCTGTAGGTCATCCTATAGATAATACGGTTAGTTGATAATATACTTATCTACATCACGGCTGTTGCAATAGCCATTTATATTTATGCTAGATTGGAAATACAGCAAGAAATTTTGCTCAAGTATTTTGAAGGGAGTTATGGGGTCTCTATATGCTTGAACACCTTTTATGTGTATAAAGACTTAGTTAGAATTGCAAGGACTGGCTAGAAACGGAGCACAGTGGTGGTTCCAAACGTCGCCGTAAGGTGTCGTTTGAGTTCCTCCCTGCTCTGGCTAGGCTGTGCTGGAAAGTCTCTCGGCGGTCATGGCAGACAAATGACTTAAAACAGGCCTGTCCATCTCTCACTATGCCTATGTAGTGACGGATGTTAAAGAACCATTGCCTCGGTAAATGTGTAGGGGCGTGCTTTCTATCTCCCCATAGATTTGGTCACCATCATCCCCCCTCCCCATTAGACTAGGGTCCGGGCAACAACGCAACAAGGGTAATCTCAGTTCGGTGTGGATACAACCCGCGGGACCTCTCGCCCTTAAGTGTCGGCCATAAGGAAGGCACGAGGTGAGATAAAATTCAAATCAAATCAATCAAGAAACTGTTGTTTACATATAATACCAGTCACTTGGTCTACCAGAAGGACAAATCTAATAAAGGTCTGGCTATGGTGGGGGTAGGGGTAATCTAAAGTTAATCTACTTACTATTTCATAATGAATGGAAATTAAAAATGAATGTCATTGAATTTACTACCCACACCCATCATATTGATGGCATAGCTTCATCATAAAAGGTCCTCAAATTGAGGACATTAGGTCTTCAATTTGAGGGCTTTAGTGAGGACCCGGTACTCCCCCAGGACCCATCAATTTGAGGGCCCAAAGTCCTCAAATTGAGGACCCAAAGTCCTCTACACAGAGGACCTATTTCACCAATAGGTTTTCAGTGAAAAGTGGATCTCTGAAGTCATGTATGTCTGGTTCATTGTTATCATATATATCTGTCATCACTGATAATAGTATCAATTAGACTTAAATGTGTGTCACGGGCCAACTGGTTATATCATATTACTCATTTGTAGGGGGGCATATAAAATTGGACTCCCATGGACAATAGCCCTACCTGTAATAGATCCAAATCATACATGCAGATATTTGTGTTGTTGGATTTGATGTGCTATTATAAAGAGTCAATAAAAAAACACACAAATATTTCGATGATGGATAATCTTGTATGATTAACGGTAGATACCAAATAACATAGAAGACATGTAACAACTCTGTTTGATATTTTGATCTGGCCCCTCAAGAGAAAGGGTCTTAGGATGGCCATTAAATAAAGAGGTTACCATGTCGGGTTACCATGTGCCTCGGCTATGATTATAATGCACTAAAATATGGTACTTGTCCCACTGGTGCGGCTATGTGACGAAAGACACCATGTCCCCCCCTCTCCTCTGCACAAAACAGGGACTAAGGATATAATACATATAGAGCCATATAGTCTACTCTAGTGTTGAAGCACTCTAGACACTTTCCCTATAGATTTTACTATGTAAGTAATGTATAGATATCGGGCACCTCGTTGGTTGTATGCTAGGATATCACACAAGGGGCCGAGTGTGATATCCTAGCATACAACCAACGAGGTGCCTGATATCTATACCTTACTTACTTTATTACACGCTAAAACCAATAAAAAAAAATAATCAATAAAATATCAATAAATTCAATTTGAAAAAAAAAATCATTCACCTCCCCATGGGGCTCGAAGCAGAAGGTTTGACAGCTTGCACCATGAAAAAGATGAACCAGGCAAGGACATGAATGCCTGCACCTGGGGTTTGGAGCGCTACTCACTTGCCACTATACTATTGGTACACATCCCTTGCCACCCGGCAGCTGCTGGCTTGGTTTGAACGCATCCAGCAGTACAGTATATCCTCGTGTTAAGGCCTGGTCAATTTGCCACTTAGTAAGGAGGTTTAGGTAGTAGTTAGTACTAATACAAACCCAGGCTTTTACAAGGGGAAACATTTTATGTCGCTGTTGCGGCTATGGGTAAGGCAGCTCTGGCCACTGTGGTGTAACCTAACTAAATTCTACTGTTGCTATTCTCATCAGTCCCTGTGGCGCAATGCATAGGGAGTTGGGATCAGTAGGGTATGGACCCCTGCCCTTGGCAATAGAATTCTCTTAGGTTTTAACATGTGACATATGACATGTAAGGTGTGCCTGATATCCATGGATAACAGGCACGGGGTGCCTGATATCCATGGATATCAGCACTCCTTACAAATGTCATGATGCATGCATCATGGTGTGCAATATCAACAGGTATCAGAATGGGAATATCCAGGAAAAGTCACAGAAATCGTGTAATAAATACTGATAATCGGTTATGTCCTTGTATGATGCAGGGATACACTCGACTCTCGAGCAGATCTATGCAAACCTAGACTGGTGGCAGTCCCTGAGCTCTCCCCATCACCAAGATATTCATCTCTCTCTCTCTCTCTCTCTCTCTCTCTCTCTCTCTCTCTCTCTCTCTCTCTCTACTATTAATTAACTAGAAATGTTTTTAGCCATTGCCATTGAACCCTGAACTGACATTTCTCAAAACTTCAGTGGGGTCACAATTGATAATACCCCTCCCCCCTCCAAAAAAAAGAATAAATAAATAAAAAGGGGGAACTTTCTATAACCATGCCATAACTTGTTCGGTCTGACATAATTATCATAATACATTGTATTGATGTCCATCCTATAATTATAAAGACAAGACGATATCTCTTTATTAAAGGTCATCTCTGGAACCAAGGACCATGCTCTCTACCTGTGGATCCACCTGACCTCAGAGGCAGACGCCAAGGAGTGCATGCGAATTGCTTGCAGCCTACAGGACTATGTCGACATCGTCAGCCCACCAGATATGCGGGATGAGAGCGATGAGGTTATCGCTGGAGTCGGTTTTGGGCCTGGTTTTTACAAGAAGGTTGGTGTGGTACTGAGTGGTTTAAGAACCTTTTTAAGGGCCCCATTGTGCACCAAAAGGTTGACAATTTTTCCTTGTGAGGCATGAATGCAGCTCTGTGGTTATATTCCATCACTACATTTTTTGCATTATGTAGAACCCATAGGGTTGGTACTCATAAAGGCCCTATAAAGGCATGGTGCACTAGTGGAGTGTTGGCGAGTTACTGCATAAAGGAGAGATCATTTTTTAACAACGGGGGGGGGGGGGCTGATGGGTTTGAGGGGGGTCAGATTTTTTTCGACCCCTTGACCAGGGGTCAGAACTTTTTCAACCTCTCTGATGGGGGGATCAAAAAAATTTTACACCCGGGAGAGGGGGGTCGAAATTTTGTTCACGTGTCCGCACGTAAACCCACCAGCCCCCCCCCCCCCCCGTTGTTAAAAAAAGTGATCACTCCCTAAGGGAGTGGTCATTATTTATCAACGGGGGGGGGGGGGTGGTCCCAGCTAGCACAACTTAACTTGTGCAATTTACATAATTCTTAGGTGATTTACATTTTTTGAGGTTTGAAAATGTTTTATTGTCAAGTCACTATTCATACAGAAAGTGGTAAAATTAGACAATAATGTGAATCCTCGTTCAGTTATTACATTAAGTGGTTGTTTGCACATAGATCAATGAATAAAGATGGGAATTTATACAATGAAGAATGAGAACAATAATATAAACAGAAAAAATAAAATCTATATAACAAACAGTATATACTATGTGCACAAATACATCATTCTCATGTGATTTACGTAAAAAAAGACATCATTTGGATTAGTTGTGCTAGCAGGGGTGGGTTTGAGGGGGGGCGTAAAATTTTCAGACCCCCCCCCCGAGGGGGGCTTAAAAAAATGTTGACCCCTCTTGAGGGGGGGCTAAAAAATTCACCCTCTTTTTAGCAAAAAAGCCTGCGTGCTACTATAGATCAAAGAGGGGCGCAAAAAACTCTCCGCGCCTCCGGCACTGAGGGGGTGCAAAAGATGTTGACTGCCGTCGAGGGGGGGTGTAAAAAATTTTCCCACATCCGCGCAAAAACCCACCACCCCCTCTGTTGATAAATAATGACCACTCCCTAAGTGCATCATGATGGCACGGTAACATCAACTTCGAGGCTTCATGCAGTCCTTAAACGGTGAAGTATCAGGGTTTATATACAGGACCGGGTAAAGGATTAGGAGTGGAAATTAGCTCTAGTGAAGGAGTTTTGGATTATATGGATTAGCTAAAGAGTGTTTGACCCCGGGTTTCATAATCCTATCCAAGGGTATAGGTACTGGTGCAGGGTTATTGGAGGGTGTGGCTTCAATATTAGCTTCTTTTTGGCGGGTTCAGGGATATAGGGGTTTTGGCTTCACTCTTCAGTGGCGGATGGCGTTTCCCGAAATTATTACATTGTATATTTATTGGGGGATTTGGCTTCTATGTTTTGTAAAGTTTGAACATCACTGAATCACTGTAGGGTATATTTATAACTTATTTACTTATTATCAATGCCTTATCGTTACGACTGCATATTTGATCATTTTCCCTCCCCAGCATTGTTTCAACGTGCATGAATCACACCCCTCTGCTTTTCACACAATAGTAGATGCTTTTGCACTAATCTTTTATAACTTCAGAAAGTCCCTTGCTTCTTCATCAGATAGACTAACTACGTTCATTTTTTATTTTGAGTTCTTTGGAGTTTTAGCTTGATATCGCTCGCCTATATATACACAGGTACGGTAACAATTATTCCTCATCTTTAGATTACGATGTCCTCAAATTGGATCATCTTCTCAATTTAAAAAATGTGATCCATCAATCTTATCCCTGAAAAAGATAATCTTATAATTAACATACCATCCTTTTTATCATATGGGTAGAATAATGCATGCCTCTGAGTTGCCCACAGATCACTCTAATTTCAAGCCATTCTCAATGCGTATTGCAGGTTTATAGCGATTCTTTTCTACTGCATGGCTATACATTTTTACTAAGGCCACACCAAAAAAAAAGTTGGTCTACGGATTTCCCTCTTCATATTTTCAAGAATGCAAATTTTTTTTTCATTTAAAAAAATCTTGTCTACGGATTTCGCTCCCCTCAGTTTTCTCTTTGTAGTGTTTGGCAAAATTTTTAAAAAATAAAAATTTTGCTCGCGCCTCGTTTTTCAAGAAGGAAATCCATTGGACAACAAAATATTCTTAAAAATTAGAAAAAAAATTTGCTCGTTCGCACAATTTTTTCAAAACGAAAATCCGTAGACCAACTTATTTTTTTTGGTGTGGCCTAAACCTTCTGAATATTATGCACTTCCCATTATTTATACTCTTAATCCTATTCACAAAAACTAAGTCTTTAATTGGTTCTGAAATCCATATAAATGCATCCTTCCCTTACCAAACTAATTGCATGCGATGATGTCAGTCCTGATAATACTATTCAAAATATTCAGGATAAATGGCAATTGATGCCTTCCGATTGTGCCAAATCTGAAAAATCTTTTGAATACACATTCACAATATCCCCTCCCTTGCCTCTTGTCTAACAATCCTGCAACTATTTTTGTATCTTTCAGGTTGCAAAGACGAGTTCTTTCTTTGGGCTTTTTCAGAATGATGGCCCCGTAGGTATCCAAACATTTCACCATCATGGCCGCTCTGGTGAGCTTGGCGACATGCCTGCTGAAGGTAGGTACCAGCCAAAACCATTTAAATGCCGCTGATGCAGGAGTGCACCATGCCCATTGGTCGTCATGATGCACCAATGAAGCACTGGCGAGACTACTTGCCTGCACTTCATTGGAGCATCATGCCGACCCTACAGGGTTCATACATTGTACTCCCGGAGGGTCAGCATGATGCTCCAATGAAGTGCTGGCGAGCAGACTTGCCAGCACATCATTGGTGCATCAGGATGACCAATTGGCATGATGCATTAATGCATTAGCGACACTTAAAGAGTTAAATTTGCTACGTAATCTCATGTCTATGTATGTGGCATTATGCATAACTATTAGCCACATCCTGAACTATTTTTCTAACCAATGGATTTTCAAAATTCAAAAACCAATTGGTCCCTGAGGACTACCCCTACTATTAAATATATGCCAATAGAAATGTTGGGGGGAACTATGAGAAGGTGCTACAGCTACCAACTCCCACCCTCCCTCCCTCCTCTCTCCCTGTGTCTGAAATGGTCTATATATTAATAAGTTGCGGCTTATACGCAGGGTTAAAATACGGTAGTAACATCTACTGTCTTTGTCTACTCTACCCTAGGGGGAGACATTTTTATTCATGCCAAGAGTAACCAGACGTCCAAGCTGTTTGAGCTGTGTAAACTATTTATGGAGAAGCTACCTGAGGGTAGTGTAGCCAAGTTCAAGGATGACTATGGCTGGGTCTACCAGAACGGCCGTGATCTCTCGGGCTTCATCGATGGTACTGAGAACCCGGCAGATGATGACTCGCGTTATGACCAGGCAGTTGAAAGATCAACTGGAGGAAGCTACGTGGTGAGTTAGATTTATATTCTGTAAACTATATAAGGGGCTGCATAGTGCTTAACAACAATATGTCTTATTGGTATATAGTCATAATGCATGGATAAAGACTCTATTTACCAGATCTGCACCCATGCATCATGCCGACCCTACAGGGTCAAACCCCACTGTGGGTCATGATACTTGAATGCAGACCTGGCAAGTTTATTAGTATCATAACCAAAGGATAATTATGCACTAATTGGTCAATTAATCAATTTTTATGGCTAAACTATATTTCTCACTTAATCATAAGGCCACACCAAAAAAATAAGTTGGTCTACGGATCGCCCTCTCCACATTTTTGGAAATGCAATTTTTTTCTTTCTTTGAAAAAAAAATCTTGTCTATGGATTTCGCTCGCTTCAGTTTCTACAAGTTTTCTCTTTGTGATGTTTGGCAAATTTAAAAAAAAAAAGTTTGTTCGCTCGCCTCAATTTCCCAGCAAGGAATCCATTGGACGGCAAAAAATTCTTAAAAAAAAAAATTTGCTCGCTCGCACCATTTTTTCAAAACCAAAATCCATAGACCAACTTATTTTTTTGGTGTGGCCTAATGTGAAGAGTTTGGTTCCAAAACGCAAAAAAAAAAGTCCATTTCAGATTTTAAGCATATAGCCATGTTTGTAGTGTTTCCCTTCAGTAAATTTTAAAGCTAGCATGATGAAATCTTTACTATATCGACATAAGACAGCCCATTTAACTATTTCTAACATGTCGGCCTTTGAGATATTCGCCTCTTCTTTTCAAAATGACGTTAATTGCGTTTTGGAACAAAACTCTTCATATATTATGTAAGTGTATTGGAAACACATATTGGTAGAGTACATCTAATTATATAGTGGTGAATATAATGCAGGGTGTGATCTTCCTAACACCAAATGGGATTTATGATAACAGAAGTAATGATAAACAGGATTAGTTGTGCAAAGTTTGGACCTCGCTATCTATGAACCTACAACCTACACACCAAGAGTGGATATTGGAATGACTTTACTAACAGCTGTGTACATGCCTATACTTATGTATCACCAAGTCGATACATTGATTTTATTCGTAGAGATAAGAATATCACACAAAACCAAACACAGTCAGTTTCATATTAATAACAGTTTATTTCTTAGACATTTGATGAGTATGATAATTGATGTTACATTTTGGTGTTATGTTGTTGCTGATTTTATTCATGATGCAGACTGGCAAATATGATTTTATTTCGTTGCTTTCTGGGTTTGACCTAAAATTGTCGAGGAATATACAATATCAATTACCAATAAAGGCCCCATAGTAGTTATATTCCTATGCCACATAGTGCATAAGTATATTATGCTAACTTGAATGTAGCCCCAATGAATAAGGTGTAAGGGCTATATAGGGCTTACCCAGGTTGCATTATTGACCAATCAGATAAGTCCCTGTATTCACTGCAGAATTTTTTGTGTACATTATGTAATACTGGGTACCCATCATGCTGGTTGTTATCAGTGCTTATATGGCCCAGTGCCGGATCAAGCAATGGCGGACCACACTAGGCCTCAGTACTGAGCCCTATACGGGTATCATGAAGATACTATGCACTTGATACCCTCCCTTGGGCTGACAGATATATGGTTTAAACTCTCTCTGTGTTTCAGATCACACAACGATGGGTTCACGACCTGGAGAAGATTAAGAAGACAAAAGGTATCATTGAAAAGAACATGTTATAGGTTAATATTGAAAGAAATAATGAACTATAATTGGATACTTTGGACCATAGTAGTGTATATTATTACAATGCGCATCTAAATAACCATCTGCATACCCTTTTGAAAAAAAAAACATGATTATCTAAAACCAGCAGAGAATTATATTTGCAATACATATACTAATCAATGTATTAAAATACATTGTGAATAAGACAGGAAGCTTAGATACCATCCTTGACTAAGAGGCCAAATACTAACCTATATACCCTGGCGATCAAAGCCTGTTGTGATGTACAATAAGTATGTCTATTGCATGGGCGTGGAAAGCAGGGGGGACATGTCCCCCCACTTTTGGCCAACTCCTCAAAATGTCAAAACTAAAAGGTCAAGAAAAGGGAGGTCAGAAATTGCAGAAAACCCCCCTGGTCCCACCCACTCTGAAACTGCTTCCCACGCCCCTGCATTGTCAAACTGCATCAATGAATTGGAAGTGGCCTAATTGTGCATAGGTTTGTTGACATAATAAATTGACACAGATAATATTAAATTGACCATTTAATTTCCTATTCAGCCTCTGCTCTGGAGTCTTTTATTGGAAGACAGATTGATGACAGCACTGAGCTCAAGAACAAGTCCATCACTTCACATGTCGCCCGTATGACAGGAGGTAGGAGGAAGGCCCAACACTCTATAATATTTTGTCTACCTATAATTATGGACTTTATATTACCTTTTTGGCTATCAACCACGTATATCTTCTCTAACGTATGGAACCAATCGCCTATTGCATTATTATGTCTAAATACTAAGGGAACGTTCAACAATTATATCACTGTTTTGTGGGCATTTTACAGGACCCACCATCCCTTGTAGCTGTCTTTGTATGGAACATCCCCTACATGTAGCCTTGTCACCCACGGTCCCCCACCCCTAAAAGTGACGTAATTGTTGAACGTTCCCTATTAAAGCAAAATTGCAACTACCTCATCGAATTTGATAATACATTTTTGTAAAACAAATGATAAAAAAAAGCATAAAAAACATTAGTAAGTATGCCTAAATGCTAAGGCCAGTCCAAAATAAAAAGTAGGTCTACGGATTCCCGCACCACATTTTGGGAAATGAATTCTTTTTCTTTGAAAATTATTTTGTCTACGGATTGTGCCCGCAATATTTTCTCAAAAAATCGATTTTTTTTTGCCAAAGTCCTACTACAGTTCATACTGATAATGGCACAGGGATAAAAGACCCCTCGTTTGAAAGCTGAAAGTCAGTAGATTCGGACAATGGAATTACAAATTTTTATTCATTAAAAGTATTGGTATGGATGGTTGGATTTACAAGTCAGAGTATGAAAAATTCTGAAGCTGCATAAATATTCGGTATTGAAGACTTGACTGTAGACTGGGAAGTAGTCCTACATCTTGTATACATAACAGTGGTAATTGTCACAAATGACATATTGACCTTTTAGAACATGCATGTACCGTCATATCCCATGTGTAAGGCTCAGCATGTGCTGACTATTGGGTGTAAGCGGGAGTGGAGCTGGTTCTGGCGACATGCACTTATAAGCTGATAAGATGGCAACCAGCATGTCCCTGGATAACATCCACTTCCAGGGACAAGGTACCCATCATGACAGTGTTTTATCAGTGTGTTTTGCCACCTTTGGTATAACCAGTGAAATTCAAAATGGTGGACCCACTAGGCATAGGACTAGGCTCCTATAGGGTTCACCCGGGACATATTATTAACCAATCAGATGGTTCCCTGTATTCACTGCAGAATTTTTTGGGTACATTAATTATGCCGGATTAAGCAATGGCCGTTCCATTAAGCGTCAACACTAAGCCCAATAGAACAGCATTGCACACATATCAAATTGTAACCAACAACAATTAATGGAAAATAGACCCTAGATTACCTTCTAGTCAATGTCAATTAAAAAAAAAAATCACTCGCACCACATATTGATGGCTGGGGTCCGTAGACTGAAAAAGATTTTGGGAAAAAAAAAGAAGAAAAGAAAAAGAAATTTGCTCGCTCGCACCACTTTTCAAAATCCAAAATCCCTAGACCAACTTTTTTTTTGGTGTGGCCAAAGCTAAATTGCAACGACTAAATCAAATTTATTAAAAGCAAATAAAAAGAAGGCAAAACTCAGCTATTTCTACGTATCCCCTACCAATACCAATAAAAATCATGTTATTGTTTCTAGATAGTTGACTTGTTGGAAAACACACTTCTGTGATGTAACTTTAATTATCTAAATAAACATATTACAGGTAATAACTTCGAACAAGAGAAGGAGTTTGAGATTGTTCGACAGTCACAGCCCTATGGAACAGTGAGCGACAAGGCGGGTCTGTTCTTCATTGCATACTCGGCATCCACCAAGAAGTTCGACTACATGCTGGATCGTATGGTGGGCAAGGGTGACGACGACACACACTGCGATGACACAATGCGTATTACTAAATGTGTAGCTAGCCACTACTGGTACTTCCCCAGCCCTGCCGTACTCAAGACCCTCAAGAACAAGAAATAGACTCATGAGCCGACTATTACAACAAGCTATACTGGAGTATAGATACAGAATTAAGTCCCTGAATAGACTATAATATATGTATTGGGCTTCCATGCTTGATATATGTATGATAAAATCTCTCTAGGCTGTGGGGTGTTCTAAAGAAAGTGTCAACCGCGGGTGCTTCTTTGGAGGTTGTTCTCTAGGCATACCCCTTAAATTCTCTTACTCTAACCCAGGGCCTTTTCTTTTCGAGTTATTAAGGCAATACCAAGGGAGTTTGGTCATGGGGAATCCATGTCCATATGCTCAGCTTGTTAGATTGTAAAGGATGAAGTAAGAATTGATATACAAATATAGGAAGTCCCATTTAATGGTATTCTTCTCGTAATACATGTATGACAATGTAATGTTGATGCCATGTCTGCTTGAAAAGAAGTAAGTCGCACTATTTATTTTATAAACAGAACTGTGCTGAACTTACCCATGCAGTTGCAACCCTGGTAAAGCAACTGTGCTAAATATTAAATCAATTATGATAAATTAATGCACAAATCGTGTTTGTTCAACCAGATATAAAGAAATGTAAATAATTTACATCAAACTTGGGACTATCACCACTGACTATTTAGATTAGCATACTTAGTGTTTTCAGTTAAAGTCTAACCTATTGCTATTACTAAGAGACTATCATTCCACGTTCAAATTCAAAATGTTGAAACAACAGTGCCATACATCCCCTGCATGTCTGTTTAATAGATGACGTAGTTTAATAGTCATGTTTTACGTGGTTGTTGGGTTTTCTGTAATGGACTCCATTTCGTTATGCATTTCCATGTAACTTGATTTGTTGAGTAATTACAATAAAAAATTATTACCAAACCACAGGTGTTATCTTCTAAGGCCCAAACTATATATTATGTGGAAAGCTCTGTCATTCTACGTGTAGGCTATCTGTAGGGATAGACTTTTGAGAGGTTTAAGAGCTGTGTTAAATCTGTGGTAAAATTCCATGTAAAAGTTTCTTAAGACAGTCGAGCGCAGTTCTATAAAAAAAATGAAATGAAATAAACATTCCACAAGAAATGGTGACATCTATTAAGTCATATTTCGGTGGATTGCTAATTACTTTGCATGTATAGAGTCCACATAATGTTAACCACTTACATCTGTAGATTTGCAAGATAATTATCACTCAAATATGTAGGGGGCTTATATCACATGGCAGGTCTGTTGAAAAAAATGTGCTTTCTCAATAGGGTTACCTTAAAAAGGCCCTATAACTTTGCCATCAGCTTCTCTGAAAAGTCACCTTTTCTTGCAAAGTAGATCTATAGCAATCCTCTGTCTTCAATGTTCAGTATACAACCATAAAACAATATACCCCGGGGGGGGGGCACTTCAATTTTTTTTGATACGGGTGTGTGGCTGAACCCCCGACTACCCTTACCCTTGCTAGGGCACTTGTTCGCGGGTTTTTTCTTCCAAACCCTACCCTTGCTAGGGAACTTTGTACATAATAGTCTTAGATTTTGCTCAAAATATCTTAAAATGAACTTGTTTGGGTGAAATTTGTATTTTGTTCATGCTATTTTCATGAAAACTTGGAAAATATTTGTGAAAATTTCTAAATTTTCCACGTAAATCGGGGTATTACGCCGAAAGTTTACCCTTGCTAGGGACATTTTGCTCAAAAGTAGACCCTTGCTAGGGACATTTGTGGCTGAAACAGGAGGCTTGCTAGGGACTTTTCCTTGAAAAAGCACCCTTGCCAGCCGCACATATGTGTATACATTACATAGAGAGTGCCCCCCCCCCGGGCAATATACCATACTCTGATTAAACATTAGCCACTCTCGTAGCCCTACGAAAGAGAGCGGCCCACTCATGACTCAGACGATACTCAGTCTAATTAAACATAGGCCTAGGCCTAATACTATTAGTAATAGACCCAACATTGATTTGATATCGTTGTACGTTTGGCTCAACATTGTTAGAACTTTTAATTCAACATAGGCTAGTTGCAACATGTTACGCAAATAATGGGGAAAAAGGAAACACTTTTACAACAATAATCTAACATTTCTTTTTCTAAAATGACAAAAATGCTACAGGCTGATCAGAATTTAACCTGTCATGTCCTGTTGATAATCTTGAATAAATCTGTAGTGCTGCTGTGGACAGGGGCACATCATCTGTCACCAAAAAAAAAAAAAAAAAAAAAAAAGATAAAAAAGGATAAAAAATCATTTGGTATCACAGGAAAATCCTGATAGGCTTGCAACATTCATTACAACTCTGGTGAGTGCACAAATTGATTCGAAGGACTGTCTAGCCTAACTTTGCTACTCAGCATTGAAAATAAATTATAATTAAAGTTTGAAAATGTTAAAATTATAAAGGCTATATAGGCCTAGGCCTAGATATAGATAATCGAGGCCATATTCGAATCAATGTGTCTCCGGAGGATATGGCAAGCCAAATGATCTCTCATGCAGTTTATATCAACTAAGAGAGTGACCATTATGCTCTATTAACAGGGGGGTGGTGTGTTTTCATGTGGATACGCAATTTTTTTTACCCCCATCAGAATTTGTTGGATCCCTTGACTTGTTAAGAGGCTAATTCTTTTATGCCCCCCTCCCTCAAAAGGGGTAAAAGGTTTTTATGCCCCCCTAAAGGAGAAAGCAGTAGGTCTACCCACCCATCGGGGCGCGAACCCGGTACCTCCCGATTTACAGGCGAGCTCGCTAACCACTACGCCATCACGCCAAGAGCATTCCGCGCCTTTTAGTTTAGAAGTGAACCAGAAGGTAGCGCCACAATCGTTTTGCTGGTATTTTGCGCGCTGTACAGAAACCGTACGAAGAACGCGGGGACGAGCAGTTAGTCTAGCAGCAAGCATGCTAAAGTTGTAAGGCCTGGTACAACATGTCTACATCGGATTGCGAGATTTTGGAGATATACGATGACACTAGAGATGACACGGATAATGACATAATCTTTATTGGTGAGCGTAACATCACGCAAACTTTTCGGCCGCAAGTGTCAGCAAATGATGCTGTGATCTGCATTGGAGAAGACGCTGCTGAAAGAACGTCAGCAACTCGTCGTTTCATAC
This sequence comes from Acholoe squamosa, assembly GCA_949317995.1. NCBI lineage: Eukaryota > Metazoa > Annelida > Polychaeta > Phyllodocida > Polynoidae > Acholoe > Acholoe squamosa. The sequence continues at coordinate 60,009,660 of OX439043.1, forward strand.
CAAAACTTTGGCCCTCTTTCTCGGACGATGAGGACGACGATGCCTGCCTTGTCGTCAAAGAGGAAAATGACGAAGCGGAGGATTCAGACGATTCAGATTTGGAGAAGCCAATCTTCAGTTTACCCTGTCAACACGAGGAACGTGCACAGAAAAAGGTAAGATCTTGTTCAAGTGTTGCGCCTGAAATGATTAATGAGGTCACAGGCTGCCCTCACTGACTGAGTCAATCTAACCTCAGGCTCAGCAACTCGTATTACTTTTTCTACTTCTAGACTAGTAGATCTACCTTAGTACATTGCCTATAGGGTTGACCCGGGATGCATTATTAACTAATCAGATAATTCCCAGCATTCACTGCAGAATTTCTTGGGTACATTATGTAATGGGTCTAGACCCCTAAAATCGACAGTATGACATGGCCTTTTCTTAAAATCGACAAAGGACATGGAGCTTCAAGGGACAAGGACATGGGTCTAAAAAGATAGTGACAGTAGGCCGAAATACCTGCCTGCTCACAGGCAGGATCCAAGATGTATACAAGTCTATAGTGGCACAAACACATGGCTAGTCTGAACTAAGTACTCACTTTCAGTTCCTGGAAATTGTCCCTCCTATTCACAAACATGTAGTTTTCATGTACATCAGCTTATATTGACTGAAACATGAGATATATCCAATAAATCTAACATGTTTATCTTGAGCTTAGATATCACTACCTCAATGGCCTCCATTGTCAACATCTTGTGGTGGTACCTGGTGTTAGATAGACTGGTGCCCGTCGGTTCTCGCTGGGCGTCTTAACCGACAGGCCTCTACCTCACTGGGACAGAGGGGTTTAGGGGTGGGGTGAAGGGCAAGGTCATAGGCATCTTCAAAGTTATCTCCAATTATTTATGCACCACATGGGGCACAGCAGGTGGTATCTGGACCCAAGGTGTCAATGAGCAGCTCATACCTCCCACTGTGAGGGGGTCAGATTGGGTTACAATATCAACTTATTGCAGGACCTGGTTATATCTTCAAAGAGATGGTGAGATAACAGTGTGTTAATGGGATGTGTGCACCCAATTAGGCACCCTATTTGGACTGGATGACCAAAATATCACAAAATGTATTGCTCATTTTGTTCTATTTGACTCATTAGATCAGAACCTGAGTCACAAGATTAAGAACTCTTTTCTCTATCACATATCTAAAATGAGCAATTTGAGCTGTAATACAAGCTATAGAAAATGAACACAAACAGGATCCACTGTCACATTTAGGTACCTCATGTCATTACACTAAACTGGGACAAAATGGCTTCCAAGGAGGCCAGGACCGGTGGTAATCTAGGAGAACACTCAGCGGAGCGAAGCGCAGCAGTGTCTGCCGATGAACACAAGGGGCCCAGTGTAGGTGTTAGACTGCTCTTGAAACATAGGGCTAACCAACCAAGAATAGTGTAGTCTTTTTGGCACTAGGTGGCTACACCTGGCTTCAAGATGGCAGACAATGATTTGGAGTTAGGAAGGGAGATTTGAAAATCACCTGGATTATTAATTATTACAAGTATTTCAAGTGCTTTGTGTATTGTGAATCTTTGGATATACATTGAGGGAAGTGTTGGTGGAAGCATTGGACCTGACAGTAAGTACTTCTGTGAGAACTAGGCACTCAGCCAATCTGGCTGACCAAACAGACTACAACAGACACACTTGGTCTCTGAGGTTCCCTCAGAGCGTCTACGGAGTAAGTGACAGGGGACATGGACTTTTCTTAAAATCGACATGTGACATGGAGCTTAGTGACAAGGACAGAGGAAAATACAAATTTAGTGACATTTGACATGGGCTTTTCTTAAAATCGACAAGGGACATGGGGACCCCCCGGGGACCCCGGGGGGGACCCCCCATCTAGACCCCCTATGTAACCCCTGGTACCCATATTAAATGCTGGTTCCTAAGCAGTGCTTATCTCACCAGGTCCCAGCTCAAGCAATGGTCGACACACTAGGTGTCACCGTAGTAATCCGCCCTGGTAAGGGAGTGGTCATTATTTATCAACAGGGGGGGGAGGGTGGGTTTGAGGGGGGGGGCTAAAAAAATTTTGACCCCTCTTGAGGGGGGGGCTAAAAAAATTCACCCTCTTTTTAGCAAAAAAGCCCGCGCGCTACTATAGATCAAAGAGAGGCGCGAAAACTCTCCGCGCCGGAGGCGCGGGGGGGGGCACAAAAAAATTTGACTGCCGTCGAGGGAGGGGTGTAAAAAATTTCCGCACGTCCGCGCGAAAACCCACCACCCCCCCCCCTGTTGATAAATAATGACCACTCCCTAAGCCTAGGACAGCTAAATAGTCCCAACTAAAAACAGTGTTTTGCTTGGTATAATCAGTGCCAGGGGACCTTATTTTTATCGCAGATTAATAATTTTGGTACCAGAAGAAAGGTAACGATTTGGGGGGAAAAAGTTGCAAAAAATTGTTGGTCACCATGGAAACCTATTTTGTCAGAGAGGGGTCCAAGGTCACATTTATGACTTGTCAGGAGCGCCTGTATCATTTAATTTATTCAACATGGTGGTTTCCATGGCAACTGGTGCAAAAACGGATCTGACTCCGTTATGGTTGACCATGCTAAAAAAATCAAGAATGACTTTAGCTTTAATTTAAGCCTTTATTTATGAACGCCATCAAATTAGAACCCGATTGATGCCAGTTTTATGATGGAAGATGGGGGGGGGGGATCAGAACGTCCTTGGCCCTATTAGTACCGTGACACCACTATAGGGCTCCATACCAAGCCCTATAGCTCACATAGCCATTATCAGCTGGGGGCCGCCATTAGACCCCGACGGCACTATGACTAACATCTTCAGCCCCCGACTCCGCAGTATATGCCAGGGATGCCTCCCATTGGTCAATAATACAATAGCCATGTGCCGTATATGATTTAACCCGTTGTTAAGTCCCTAGCAACCAGGGTTCTACTCCCGAGAATAGGGCCACCCTTAAAAAGATCTATGTTTGTTTCTTGTTCAGAGGCCTCGTGGTTTTTTTTTCTTGTGAGAATGGGAACATTTTTTCCTGAGATGTATTAAATTATTAATTGTAATTATTTTATTGCATGGAATCATCCCGATGGGACAGTTTTCAGCGCACACATTTGTCACATTACTATTACATTGTTCAGGGATGTGGCAATCCAATTGGTATCCAGAGACAATCCCGGCATAAATTAATACGAAATAATAATATTGAACAATTTTGGTCAAACATAGAAATAGCCGCCCATGGAGTTCTGAAAAATGATTTTTTTTTTTCGTCAGCACAAGAAACTAGCTTTTCAATCTCAAAATCTCCAAACGTAACGAATTAATGCTGTGCCCGCTTACGATGTTCATGAGAAATAAAAATATTTTCCTAAAAATAAATTTCCCTCCCTCCCTCCCTCATGGGTCTGAAAAATCCCACCCTCTGGACAGGATATTTTTAAGGGTGACCTAGCCTAGATCTATAGTAGGTGCTTGATGAAGCCACCCTTCAAATTTTTTTTTTTCCTGTCCAGAGGCCTGGTGGATTTTTTTGATTTTTTTTTTTACGGTTGAAAACATTATTTGAGTCCTGAATTTTTATTTATTTTATTTGGTCACTCAGTATGATATTCTAGGTTTCCAACCGCCGAAATATACAGTGTGCTGTCTATGGCAGATTCATGCTGTCCATACCTAAAGGAGTGGTCATTTTTTAACCACAGGGGAGGGGTGGTGGATTTTCAGGCGGGCATATCAGAATTTGGGCCCATCCCCTTGGAGGGGTCAGAAATTTTATGCCCCTCCCCCTTTGTGTTTTAGCAATGCACTGGCTATTTCACTAAGAAAGGGTAAAATTTGTTTCCCCTTTTCCACTAAGAGGGGTCTGAATTTTGCCCCTCCACCCAAAACCACCACCCCTCTTGTGTTGTTAAAAAATCACCACTCCCTAAAACCATCCCAATGTTCTAGTTCCAATAGTAGCCCTATCCTTTGATAAACTGGGTGAACATCGCGCCCATTAACTTGATCAAGTACCGTACCTAAAGCGAACTTTGAGATGCTTAGGCCTAATTCAACTAACCATGTTCATGACAAAACAAAATAACTTGTTTTTTGTTGGTGGTTTTTTTTAAAGTTAATTCAGTGAACAGCGAGTCACCACAACGAGTTGTGAGTCACCGATGTGAGTCACGAGTCACTGTAGCATTCTAAAAAAAAAATTAAGAAAAAAAAAAAAATTCCGACCTACCTTTGTCCTTACATAACTTTGTTCAGCATATTACCTGAAAAAAAAAACTTCTTTTATAAACCTACGGATCTGATTTAGTTATGGGGTGTATTGATCACAAGACTGGCTGTCAAGGGGCGAAAGAGGTGAGAATCTGATTAAAGTGGTATGTGCATTAGAGATGGATATCCGCCCATAAATGTCTGCCCTGACTGACCCTGTTAAATGTGGGTGAATAATAGAGGTAAATGACACCATGGATGTAAGTTTTCATGTCTCTGCTCAAACCCACATGTTCACAGTGTATGTGTCAGTTTTCACTGTAAAGAAATGGAAGAGGAACGATGTAGTTTCATCGTTTTGACGCCAGTAACGCCACTACTGCAAAAGGGCCTCTCATATTAAACTTCCCTCAACACTCCCCAGGTGGAACCTCGGGGTAGGCAGTGCCACTGTATTCACCAAATGACTTCAGTGCGGGCTTCAGTGTGTGTCTACTGTGGTGAAACTGTAGACAGTCTCAGATAGGAGGTATAATAACCTTAATAGACAATGATTTTTGCTAGGGCTGAGGCAATACACTTGACTACAGTAAATGCCACCCCTGGGTAGGGGCCAATTAACCAGGGGGGGGGGTGTTGGGACCTTGATGCGTTGATGAAACGCACACCCTTCCTACACGTTACGGGTCCTTACAGGCAGGATCCAACATGTATACAAGTCTTTAGTGGCACAAACACATGGCTATTCTGAACTAAGTACTCTATGTCACTTTCTGGAAATTGCCCCTCCTATCCACAAACATGTACTCTTCCTGTACAGCAACTTAAAGTGGTTGAAGCATGAAGTATTTCCAATAAATCAGGCATGTTTATGTTCACAGTGCAGTCTCCAACATGGAAGGCAATGCTGTTTACTGAGGAAAGCAGTTTTAGAAACGACCTGGATTATAAATTGCTGTGTGTATTTCAAGTGCTTTGTGCATTGAGAACATTTGGATATGCATTGAGGGAAGTGTTGGTGGAAGCATTTGACCTGACAGTAAGTACGGGGCACTCAACCAATCTGGCAGAGTAGATAGACTACCAACAGACACCTTTGGTCACTGAGGTTCCCTCAGAGTGTCTACGGAGTACTATTGTATTGATGCACTTTTGAGGGGTTTGAACGATGCACAAACGCTCCCTATACTACTAAGTAACATAAAAGAATGTACTGCGAGTTAGATGTAGGGGGGGGGTTGACTGACTAGTTGCCTGCAAGTAAACGCTCTTCCACTCCTCCCCCCCCCCCCAGTTTGGGGGGGGGGGGTGGTGGTGGTGGAAGGTACTCCCTGGTACTGCGTTGTTGCGTCAGGCAAACGGCAGGTGAACAATCAGTAGGCATCATGTCGTCCCTAAAGAACTAATTTTTCTTCATGTAGTGCATTGATGTGGATGGATTTATGTGGAGCTAGGCCTTAAGCTGGGCCTCACAGCAAGGCATGCCCCAACATGGAGAGGCATTATGTTTAGTAGACACATGTTACTTTATTATGGCATTGGCCTATTTTTAAAATAAATGCATTAATAAAAGTTAAGGAGACAATGTCCAATGATAAATTAAAAATACATGTACATTACAATTACAAGTACATGTACCAGCATGCTACGTCTATAGGCCCACCCTGGCCCATTAAGGAATAGGTGGATTATATTGTATAAAGTTTTCGACTAGGCTAAAAAAAAAGAAGGATTATATTGTATAAGGCCACTAGAGTACATGTATCCATTGTCTTTTATTTGCTATACAAGGAGGGTCATCTTCAAGGGTTTCTCTCATTTAGGGATTTTAGTTTCAAACACTTGTTCATAAATAATAGAAAAACCTATGTTCACGATTCCAATTAGGCATTTCAGGGATGATGCATGACTGAACGACTTCATTCATGCCTGATTATTTTGAACTGATTATAGTGAAACTTATCAGCACAGTGCATGAATGGAGTCATGCTTAGTAGATGTGCCAAACTGCATTCATGCATCATGAGAACTAATGGATATAATCGTGCATTAATGCAGCATGCAAACCTTCACAGAGAAGGCAATCAATATACTGCAGAAGCTTGCGTATGATAAGGCACACCCCTGTACTTTAGAGAAAGTTACAGGGCATACCTGGGATTCATTTTGAGCAGTTAAGTTCAGTAGTATATATATGATACCCTCGAGGGCATTTCCTTAGACTAATCAATATATGTCAGTACTAAGTCACTCTATATCAGCAATTGTCAATACATGTCAGTATTTACTCACAATCTGTCAGCATTTAGTCAATATATAACAGAGAAATAGCCATTGATTCAATTGTGCATCCTGCCTTGACTGGTATGTGTCAAAATATGTCAGTATATATGGACTATTTGTCAGCAATTAGTTAGTATAATTGTTAGTAATTATTCACTATTTGTCAGCAATTAGTCAATACATGATAGTAGTTACTTACATTTTATCAGCATTTAGTCAATATATCTTAGTAACTGCTCACTATTTGTCAGCAATTAGTCTATATGTCAGTAATTGCTCACTATTTGTCAGCAATCATTCAATATATATTAGTAATTACTCACTTTTTGTCAGCAATTAGTCGATATATGTCAGTAATTGCTCACAACTTATCAGAAATTAGTCAATATATGTCAGTAATTACTCACTCTTTTTCAGCAATTAGTCAATATATGTCAGTAATTATTCACTATTTATCAGAAATAGTCAATATATGTCAGTAATTACTCACTCTTTGTCAGCAATTATTCAGGATATGTCAGTACTTAGTCACTAGATATCAGAAATTAGTCAACACATGTCAGTATTTACATACAATTTGTCAGCAATTAGTCAATAAATGTCAATATTTTACTCACTTTTTGTCAGCATTCAGTCAATATATGCCAGTACCTCTTCCTATGTCGGTAATAATGCAGTATTTGTGAGCAACTATTCAATATATGTCAGTAAATACTCACTATTTGTCAGCAATTAGTTAAAGCATAGTTTAGCATAGCACATAGAACACAGTTGCCCATAGATCATCTTAGGGCAATGCCCTATCCTTAGACATTTTTGAGGACTGATATGTACAACGTACTGGCTATGAGAGGGCTGGGGTAAAGGGTAAGTGCTCTATGTTTGGTATATGAAATAAGATGATTATGTCATGAAAGTATGAGGTCGTATTAAGTGTCAACTTAATGTGCGCTCTACCTCGTGTAGCGTATGTGATGAGGGCTATAGTATACTGACATTGATATGGGTGAGGGGTCCTACCTGGGAACTAGGTATGTGCTGGGTAGTAGTCAGGAGGGTTGTAGATGTGTTGTTGTTCCGTATTTAGTTAGTGAGTGCGGTGAGGTTATCCACCCTGTCACTAAATGTATTGATTGTGTATTGATTATATATGTCCTTGCCTGAGAGTGTGTGATATGTATCCGTCCATGTCCTATACAATGCATGTATTAGGTTTATTTGGTTATATATGTAGTGTTACGCATGTACATATGTTATAGTTGTCATAAAATGGATGAAATACAAAAACGACTACAGACTATCAACAACAGTAATATAAAGTAGAGGTCTCAAAGCGTGGAGGAGCTGTTGTCTGTACTGCTCCCTGGGGCTGACATACGGGGAGATCATCGAAAGGATGACTCAGTGTTCTTTCCTGGAAAATAAAAACTTTTAAACTTGACTTGAACTTTTCAGTGAAAAATGGCTCATTTTTTCATGAGAGTTGTCATGTTTTTCATGATAACGGCATGAATAATTCATAAAATTGATATTTTTAAATCATATCTATGATTTTAGTTTCAAAGGTGATCATCTAGCAAGGGGGTATGCTTTGGAAGAAAAACGCAAAAAAAAAAAAAAAAGAAATCAAATATCCCATCCCCCAACCTCAAGGCAATCAATCCTGATCCCTTGCAGCCCCATATCACCCTCCCCAGGTACACAGAGACCGCCCGCCAAGCCGCCAGCAGGCACCGCGCTGTAAGCCAATGACGGACCGACACGACTTTCCCACTCTGTCACTCCACTCTCCGCTGTGTCAACCCAAACCCCCTCCCTCCCTCCCTCTCCCTCCTGGCCTCTTCCTTCCAGCGCACTCACCCCCGTAGACTGGTGCCCGTCGATTCTCGCTGGGCGTCTTAATCTAGAAGAACACGTCAGCGGAACGAAGCGCAGCAGTGTCTGCCGATGAACACAAGGGGCCCAGTGTATCACCCCCCTCCCTCCTCCTCCCTCCTGGAGGAAGTGGGTACAGGTGGTAAGAGCCTGGCCCCCGCACTTCTACGTCTGTTGGACACCATCAACGTTACCAAAAGCACTGATATAGGGTATAATTTATCACGTTCTTCATGTCTGCATTCTTTCAAAAAATATGGGTCATATTTCCAAGAGGAGTCTGTGAAAAAAAGAAATAAAAGGGGAGGGATGAGAAGTGATCATTGGTGATGATCATGGTAACATACATACAAGTATAGGTCAAGTAAATCTAACCAATGCTTTATCTTTTAATACAGAGTTCTGCATGTGGAGTGATATGAATAATATTACTTGTCACTGTAAGTGTTTTGTAATTAACAGGCAGGAATTCCTAGAGAGGTATCAACCTTTTCTCAAAAATAGGGGTCATTTTGAGGGCTCAAAGGTCAGTTATTTACCTGATAATAGGCCACCTTTTTTGCTCAAAAATCAGTGGATAGGGGTGATTTTCAATTCTGGTATCGGGGATGGTGTCAGTTGATACAGAGAGTGCGGGGGCCGGGGGTAAGAATTTTATTCTAGGGAGCAGCAGTGACGTCATAGCAACCAGCACGGCCTTTATCAGGCTCTTCTTTCTACTGATAAGGATTCTCATGAAGGGTTAAATTAAATGGGAAATGTACTAGAAAAAGGTGTTAAAATCCTTATCAGGAAAGATCTTGACGTCATACAGCAAAATGCATTCCAAAATTAGAAAGATATTCAAAATTTGCATCACATACTTGATGCATTATTTTCTAATCCCAATATTTGAAAAGAAAACAGCAAAAACGCTACTTTTTCTAGTACATTGCCTATATAATTTGACCCTTTGCCAGGTCCCTAGCAACCAGGGCTCTGCTCCCTATAATGTCTCCTAATTAGTTGCACTACACACGTGCAATATTACCCATTATGTAGTTCAGTATTAGCAACGCGGAGGCAGACATAATCAAATACACAAGGTCAGACAGACAAGCCTGGGTGGTGGGACACCATCCTTATCTCATCCAGTATCTGTGTATCTGATAATGACACTAGTTTCACTGCACACTGGATGATGGGTGGGTAGGGGAGCTTAGGGGCGGCAGTAGAGCAGCCCAGGACTGTGGCATTATATTATGTCCCAGTCCATACAGACCACTTCCTGCAGGGAAACCACGGCATAACTAAGCAGGATTTGTGCTAATCAAATATAGGCTTCCCTCCACTCTAAGCTTAAGCCTAAGCCTCCCATGCCTAAGACTTCCCAGGCCCTCTCAACACCCCACCTTGAGAACCCATAGTATTACTACTTAGTATGTAGGCCATTGGTTCTAATAATACCTGGCCCATGAATACATCTGATGTAATGCCCCCCCCCTCCTCTAGGCCGAAATACCTGCCTGCTCACAGGCAGGATCCAAGATGTATACAAGTCTATAGTGGCACAAACACATGGCTAGTCTGAACTAAGTACTCACTTTCAGTTCCTGGAAATTGTCCCTCCTATTCACAAACATGTAGTTTTCATGTACATCAGCTTATATTGACTGAAACATGAGATATATCCAATAAATCTGACATGTTTATCTTGAGCTTAGATATCACTACCTCAATGGCCTCTATTGTCAACATGCTGGGGTGCTACCTGGTGTTAACCTGCTCTTAAAAACATAGGGCTAACCAACCAAGAATAGTGTAGTCTTTTTTGCACTAGGTGGCTACACTTAGCTTCAAGATGGCTGACAATGATTTGGAGTTATGGAGGGAGATTTTAAAATCACCTGGATTATTAATTATTACAAGTATTTCAAGTGCTTTGTGTATTGTGAATCTTTGGATATACATTGAGGGAAGTGTTGGTGGAAGCATTGGACCTGACAGTAAGTACTTCTGTGAGAACTGGGCACTCAGCCAATCTGGCTGACCAAACAGTCTACAACAGACACACTTGGTCTCTGAGGTTCCCTCAGAGCGTCTACGGAGTACCCTCCTCCTGTACCTACACCCACTGTGTATGTTACATATAGTGTGGGTTTTCCACATCGTCTGCCACTCCAAGATCGTTCTGTATGTGTGGGAGAGTTGTAATAGCAAATGTTTCAGTCCTGCAGGAGGATTTTCCACGCATCTCTCACGCTTTCAATTCTAAACCAATCCTTTTGAAAATTGATAGATAGATGTGGACACAACCCCTCTAGGGTTGCTGAAAATTTGGGCATTGTATGATTATTATAGATAGGAAAAATATACATTTATTAACCCAGGCTGACTTGTACACGGGCTGTACTTTGAAAACAAAGATGGCGGCCGTTGGAAATGGAAGGCCTCCCAGGGCCAAGTTCTTTCTAATCTACCTAAAAACATATGGCGAATTAAGTTATCAACTTTTGAAATGTTGTAGAAATAGATGTAAGCAATCACTCACATCTTTTACAAGACTCAGGATTATCTCTAAACATATCGGCCAGACACATGTAAACAAAGCAATTGTAATGTTATTCTGCTGAGTCAAACCAGTAGGGGGCAGCCCGGTCAATCTCCAGTCCTTGTGTAGCTGAGCACCCTGTCCCATACGACGTGAGGAGGGCCGGGACAGGTTATCTGTCTAGTTACATAAGGTTGTGTACTGCAGAGACCTGCAGACTCAAGTTGTAGTAGTAGTAGTGGCCCAGGTCAACAGTTCAATATTGGCTTGCTACAGTCAGTCACGCCTCAACACCACAAGCTGTCAGCAGTCAAGCTGTCAACGTCTATTGGGTATCGTACCGTATCGATCTGCTCCCTACCCACTCACTGTGACTAGCTCACCCCTGCTCACTGGCAGTAGGGGCACAGACTGAGCAGCAAGGCACCCAGAGACACTCACTCGGCACTCACCACTCGGATTCGTAAGACAAAGGAACATGCCTCACGATATGCTGGCTTCATGAGTTGTTCAGTTCATGTTATAACATGGGACGGTTGTTTGGACATTTAGGAGTGATATATCTGAGCTGTGGTACATTGTAATATTACCAAGTGAGATAATCATTGCGTGCTGGTGGTGCTGGTACTAGTGTTTATATACCACGTGGATACCTGAAGGTTTACCACAGGCACAGGCCAAGCTACGTCTTGCTGATATAATGGTGACATAACCCGACATATACTGTTATAACCACTCAATACTGGCTGGAGTCCATTGATCCAGAGCCCAGTCACCTGGCCCACCATAGTCTCCCACCGCCAGCCCAGATACTCAACCTCCCTTATCGAGACTGGTGCCTGAGTCTAGGCCCACCATGGATTGACCGTGGGTGTACATACCGGAATAGGTCTCAGCCCGGGGTCTCAGCTTTACAATGGCCTAGTGCTATTTCTAAGATTTCTGCCTGTTGTTATCTCAAAAACAGAGATACCGTTGCTATGACGAGTGCCCCAGTATGTAAGCTTGGACAACACTTACAGGTAGTATTTTGACGGTCGGATCTTAAGATAAGATGTGTTATACTAGTATTACTCTTGTATTACATTGATATTAACAGCCAGTCATGGCGCCAGCGGAATATTCATATAAACAAGACGTGGGATAGCCGGATATTCCTGTAGGGATGACCGTGTTGGAGCTATCCGGAGACGGAGATGGGAGGGGTGAGAGACTAGGGTTGTGACTTTGCAGGGGTGACAGACAGACGGGTTGCAGATTATAACAGCGTCTGTACCAGGAACAGCAGCAGCAGCTTCAACAGCAGCAGCGGCAGCAGCCCTGGTCACAAGCTTTCCGTTTCACAGAAGTTTTCAGTCACACGCCGTCCCCACCAGCACACACACATGCCGCCCAAGCAGGAGGCTTTCTCCCCATCACTCGCCACTTACTATAGCAGAAAGCCATACCCCTGTGGGTACAGCACTTCTATGTAGCCACGGCTTTTCATCACTAAATGCTACTTCAGGTATTAGCTCTAGGGGGCTATGTCAAATTATTGATGCCCAGGAGGAAGATCAGAGACATTGCCAATGGCATTATTCATAACATAGGGTGAATCATACTGTTGCACAGCTATATAACCATCATGAGTTATTAAGGTAGGGACTAGCTCTACCACCTGGAGGCTGACCTGGAGGACTGGACTGGTGACTCGCACACACAACGCCCACAGTACTACAACACACACCTGGTTGGACACCCACCACCCCGACCCACCTCTTCACAAGCCATAGCCACTGGAGTAGAACCATTTGATTTGGATGAAGGCCACACTAAACTTAGGTGAGTACCACTTTTAGCCTCACTCTGACCTATTGACCATGTGCATCTCTCTGTGTTGGTACAATACACGTTATTTATAAACATCAACATTAGTTGCACTTGTAGTCTGAAAGTTAACTATAAAAAATAACCTAAATGACATTAAAATGTAAAGAGTCTAGACTATATGCCATGGCAACAGTTATCAACAACAACACCCTCTGTCTCTGAACACACTTTTTAGGGCCTTGCTATCTAATTTAGGGAGTGGTTATTATTTATCAAGAGGAGGGAGGGCCGTCAAGCCACCTTGAGTGGCTTGACGGCGATCAAAATTTTTTGTCCCCCCCCCACCTCTGCACCTGAGGCGAAGATTTTTACCCCCCCCCCCTTGATCTATTCTTGGGAGCAGCAGTGGCGTCATAGCAACCAGCGTGGCCCTTATCAGGCTTATCTCCCTGCTGATAAGAATCCTCATGAAGGGTAATTTTATATAGGAAATGTAATAGAAAGGGTTATCAGAAAACTTTTATTTTTATATTTTTGCCAATGGCCGACCACAGAGTTGATTGAAAAGATCCGTAATCCAACTTATTAGAATTAAATGGCCTAGTAAAAAAAACAACAAAAAAAAAACACATGTATCGTACATTTATAGATCTCAGTATAAAGTCTTTATATCCCCTCTTTTCTTAGAAATATGACAGAAGCATACTTTGTGACTCCGGTTTATGCCATTTTACTTTTTTTTTTCTCTTTTTTTTTACTTTTTTTTTTTTACAAGACCTGGCAAGATCAGAGTGAAGGCTGGCACTTTGACGCAATGATGGGTCGATTCAATCAATGCATGAAAGGATGCCTGTATCTTAATGGTGTTGATAGATCTAGTATTCCTGACACCAGACACAGAAAGCCAAGAACCTCTTTGTCTGTGGCAACATCCCAAAGGGGAGTGAGTTCATAAAAGTGGGACACACCCTGGATTGATGGAGTTCTCTAAGGAACACATTAGGCTTGTTATACAGTACTCATTTCTTCACCTTAGTGCAAGAAGGTTGTAACTGACATTTTCCCAAAATTGAGTTTTCTTCTGTTTTAACGTCCATTATCCCTTAACTATTTCCTGATAAAGTACTGAAGCTCTGTATATGATATGTGTGCCTACAGGCCACAGTGCAGTACGGCAGAGTCCACTTGGTGCTAAAAGTTATTGTAACACTTCTTTTGCCTCTCCTGCAAAACTTGAAAAATGCAGATACAACCTTCCTGAACTAAGCCGAGGCGACAATTTAATATAATTTCACCTCTCCTATATTAGAGGTGCTCCTACACTTTTGGACAAACTTATAAATAGATTTTTTTTAAATCAAATTGAAATTTAGGTGCAGTAGGGACTAGTTTCGCATATAAGACGTGTCTTATACATGAGGTATAACGATAGCACTGACGTATGGTGGAACCATTGTTTTGCCAACAATGAAGTAGGGATGTCATTGACATCCCATTTTTGTCGATTCTGATTATCACAATTTTTTGTCTCAATATTTCAATTTTTTCCGATTTTATGATGCAATAGAGAGAGCTCTTATTGGACCCAAAATGTCCAGAATTATGTGTGTGTGGGGGGGGGGGGGGGAGGGGGGGTAAGGAGGGGAGCCAACTGTCAGCAGAGATGTCATGTTAAATTTCTCAAAGAAGATCATTTCAAGTTTTGACAAAGAGATTAGAAAAGTATGTGAACTTGTAAATTGTATTGAAAATTGTAGCACTTGTGCTATAGGACTCAGTATGGAGGCCTAGTGGAGCTGCAATTTTGAATTTCGCTGGTTAAGGTAAAACCCACTGATAACACACACCATGATGGTACCGTGTCCCTGGTTAACACCATTTTCCAGGGACATGCTGGTCCCATCTTATCAGTTCTTATCAGTGTGTGTCACCGGAACTAGCTCCACACCAGCTAGTGGCCAATACAACATAGTTATTAGGATTTTTCTATTGGTCCAAGAATATTTTAGGGATAAAAAGTGGCACATTTCACATATAGCAAACCCATCCTGAGGCCACATCTATATGTTTTGTGTTATTAGCAGAAATACCTTAAAAAAGGCTTTGTCACAAGCAGGTATCCCTGGGCTAAGCATTTTTTATGTTCTCCAGTGCATTCTTTGGGTTGCCCTCCCCCCTGCTCCCCCCACTCTTAAAAATACCATTGTAACAGACTTAAGGGGCCTTACTTGAACAGAGGTATAGATATTTAAGGACCAAATTCATTTTGGTGGTGATTACCCCAATAGTATTGTGAAAATGCAGATCAAATGTTGCTCATTGTACAGAGATGTCAGACCTTCAGAGGTCTGTCTATTTTCAGATGTTCAAACTTTCCCAAAAGTCAGAAATCTCAGAGGCTACTTCCAACCTGTGGTCATAATATAGATAGAGGGAATTACATTAATCATAGATACCCTTACAACTTGCTCTTTCTACTTCTATGGAGCATAAGGCTGAGCATAGTTCAGGCTTGTGCTGCCCTCTAGCCTTTTCTAGACAAACCACCTTTCAGAGATCAGAGGATCTCTGAAATCTCATTTCAGAAGACATGAATCTAAGCTGGCTTCTGATTGGCTGAAATTCAAATGCAGTCTTTTAATTGTTTTTCTATCAGCATCCAATCTAGAGATGGTTTTAAAAGGTCTTTAATGAGGGAAACAGGTTGAAATGAAGATGAGATGGGTGCTTTTAGTATAATAAATTGAGGGAAATGGGTGCTTTGCTAACACCCAAAAACTTCAGGGGTTTAGCCCTTACCCAACTGACATATCTGATTGTATCAGTTATGTCATAAGGTTTAATTTGATACCAAACATGCCTATACATGTCATCAGATGTCAGGGTATTGAGTGGAAAATTTTCATGTTTTTCAAATGAGACACTTCCATGTATCGATATTGCAGTAATATCGATACGATATTCATTATTTTGATAAAAGTGATGCTTCGATATTGTGAATATCGATGACATCCCTACAAAGAAGTACCTGGATAGGCCTATTCCTTTAGCTTCTGGGCATGGGTCACATATTGCTCTATTAAGCCAGTATAGGGCGTTGCTGCCAGTTTCAGGTTTTCCCCTTTTGATCCTTTTTCTTCTGTCTTGACTATTTCGGGGGGGGGGGGGGTGCTCAAAATTGCAAAGAAGATACCTTTCCTTAACCTTGGAAAGTCATACCGCGGATGGTGTCTCTTTGATATATTGAGTGCAGGGACCAGGGGTTCTTGGTACACACTAGCTGGTACATTGTATCAGGCTGCTGCTTCCCTGTCTTGTATGAATATGTGACCTATGACCTGGAGGTGCTGAAAGATACTGAAAGATGTTTGCATGTATTTCACCTTTTTTGTGCCCTTGTTGTTAAAGGATGGGGCGCACTCCCTTCCGCTGCTTTAAAGAACGGGGCAAACCCCTTCTATTCAGGTTATTTTAGGACATAAATAAGCACAGAAACAGGTAGAATCGACCCCCTCCTACCCCAACTATATCCATCATTTCCCTTACCTTCATTACAAATACATCCACCTGAAAACTCCAGACCATCGTCTGATTATGGGCAAAAAGTTTAAGCTTTGAAATGCTTTTACAAACATTACTTTACTTAACCCAGAATTTATTGCTGACTTCGATTCATAGAAAGATGTAGTAAGTGGAACTGAATCAGTGCACTTAACATAATAGGTAAAAACACGTAAAAAATGATATGTCCATGAGTACCGGTAATTATGATAATCTACATGATGATAATCTGATAATATGTATTTTTCTCCAATTAGATAATAAACAAATGTATCTCTGGCAGCCCGTATAGTACCGTAGGATATTAAACATGTGTAGGTTCGAAGTGTTGATCCATTGAAATCCGTTCTCCACTGGTACACAATTCTCATCGGGGCAATTTCATTTGAATGGTTGACAAACAGAAAAAGTCCAATTGAATAATAAATCCACTTGTACCTATACTTAAAAAAAACCCTTAATAAATTTGTTACTTTTCCCTTTCAGGTGGTTGGATTCTCCTGCATCATGAGTCTTCCAGTGAAGCATAATAATTATATGTACCAGTACTACATACCTAAGCTGCAAAACAGACTGACATCGTGGAGGAAATAGTTGCGGCTACCCTAGATGGCTACCCTAGCATGTCCACCACACATCACCCTCTCAGTACAAAACTAGTACATTCCAAGACGTCTATGGAAGCAATGCCCATTGGCGGATTTAGATTTTTCACATCTTGGATCTGAATGTCTGAGTTCCTCGATGGCCCCCGGACGTAAAACTAAACAAACAAACAAACAAAATCCTGGATCTGCCACTGATGCCAAGTGGCTGTTACTGAGACGGTTAGCAGGAAATTACTTAGGAGGACTAATCTGTATGCCGGAAATGTACTAACGGTTTGTTTTCAACCAGGTAAACAAACTAAACAAAGCAACATACACGAGTATTAGCTATTTGAAGCTATCAGTAGTTTATATACCATTTGTCATACAAGACAACTATGCTCATTAGTTAATCTATGATGAATAATTGGGGCACATTTTAATTGTTCTTTGACAACACCCAATGAAAAATGCCAGTCGTCATGGAAAGAGTCCACATTGGAGAGGAGGCCACAATGGTCCCCTCTTCATGGAGGTTCTCAAACCAGGAAAGCAGTTCTTGTGACATTGAAGGTGTCACTGACATGGTTGCCATGGACACAGATGACAATAAGAGGGTTTCTATGGGAATCAACGACACATTGAAACATCCTGAAGATGACCGTTATACAGCTCGGACTGGATATACACTTCAATGGGATAGCCATTTTGATATCGGAGAAGAAAGCGTTAGACCAAAGAAAGTTTCGAGGAGTCGCCCAGCTGCGAACATTATTCCAACAAGCATTGTTGCCAAAAAGATGGAACACAATACAGCTGTGCAGCAAGTGAATCAGAAGAAGTCTGGATCGGAGGCCAGTGTGGACAGCCTCAAGAACTCGTTGAAAAACCTCACAAAAATTATCAAGAGGATTCCCTCTGTACAGTCTGAAACTATGGTTTCTGATGTCTGCGCCAGCCATAGGATTGATCCCTGCCAACCTCCGACCAAGGTCAGGGTCACAGAGGTAAAGGCCAGGGAAGTCAAGGAGTCACATGAAGGCTGGATGTCAGAGGAAGAAATGGGGCCACTTGAGCAACCAACGTCCGAGGAGCGAAGAGGGCCATGTGAATGGCGAAGGTCGCATGGCCCACGGAGGCTAAATGAGCTGCGGAAGTCACAGAGTCAAAGGGGGGCACATGAGCATCGAGAGTCACATGAGTCAAGTAAGTCACGTCAGAGACATGGGCCACAAGAGTCAAGGAGACCTCTTGACAGTCAAATGTCTCAGAAGTCAAGTGAGCCATACAAGAGGCAGGGGTCACAGGAGCAAATGGGGCCACTTGAGAGACAGAGGTCACAGGAGAGACGGGGACCACTTGAGAGACAGAGGTCACAGGAGAGACTGATGTCACAGGAAAGACAGGGGACTTTGGAGAGGCAGGTGTCACAGGAGAGAGACCTATGGACAGCCATGTCATCCTTAATGGTAGAGTCACCTGGTACGTCTTCTTTCAGTACTGACACCATGGAGGAGTTATGTCCTTTAACTGACAAGGTGAAGTCCACAGAGACCCGACCCAGGCCTACTTCCCTGGGGAAAATCCCACAACAACGTGCTACTAGCGTCACCAAGCGGACCTCCACAACAACAGTGACATCCCAGAGCCCACATCACCAACCCATATCTGTGCACAGATCTGAGGGATCCAGGGATGATAACAGAGACTGGCAGAACGACCTAGCGATAAGAACTCATGCTGGTGGTGTTGTAAATCCAGTGGATTCTTCACCTTTGTCAAATCAGCGTCATACTGATAGCATGTTTTCAGGGGAAGGCACCAAGCCCTCCCCAAGGGCTCTCTTTGATAGACTCTTATCTCCAGCTCAATCCCACAGTCTTGATCAATCCGAGGATGCTATGACATTGCCTGGAGGGATTTCTCCAGGTAGTCATGCAGCTGTCAACGCATCAGCTGTCAACACTACAGCTGTCAGTATGCCTGCAGCTGCCAATCTTCTGGTAGGTAGTATATTGCTCTTGTCAGATTTTGTGTGTTAATTGATAAGCAGGGGTGACAGTTGATGGCCGTGTATTGGCTCTTATCTTGAGTGTATAAACAATACAGTTATGTAATTTTGATTGTTAACAATGCCGTATCTGTTTCTATTTCCACAGGTGTCATTATTTTGTCTAGGGTTATCTCTCTTGAGTAGGAAAGGGGGGTATGGTTCACTATCAGTAGATCATATGATCAAGTCTCGCTAAATGGGGCCATATAGTGTTAAAAAGTGAGGAATTATACATGCCACATATTTCCATTCCCCATACATTTAATTTTGGGATCAAGTATATCATACTTATGTCATAACAAGCTAATGAAACAAGGAATAAGATGGCCAAGCCAGAATTGATTCATTTGAAAACTAAAATGACATAAATGATGCATTGTGCAGTACATGCAGTTCCATGTGGCATGTCTGGTTCTGTGCCACTTTTACCCAATAAAAGTTGCGATATCTTGAAAGTGGCCTGTAGCAATCAACTGAAACTTTCATGGAAAATACCTCATAAATACCTCACTTTGATAGTGCCCTGAAGCACTGTGTGACCCCATTTCGTGAGACTTGACATCTATATGCAGGGGTAGACACTAACATTTTGAGCCATGGGCCACCCGGGCCCGCCCCTTCAAAAATCTACAGGCCCACATCTAAATCTGTGGGCCCAGATGATGTTTTCACATTCCACGATAAGTTAGTCCTGAGTGTTTGTAATTACTATATACCATGATTCAACTAAAATGCCTGAATTTTTATCTTCCCAAAGATATATGACATGATTATATTGACCTACGGTATGTATCAATTTGTAAAACTGCCCTCAGCCACTTCTGTGGGCCACCTAGGCCCATAGGCAGGTACTTTTTGAGAAAACTGTGGGCCCGGAACAAGAATTGCGGGCCATTGGCTCCCGGACCAGCGTTAGTGTCTACCCCTGCTATGTATAATGCCATAGTTACAGAGGAGTCTACTCTGACATGCATGAAATATTACCATCCCTCTAGGGTTAATACACCCCTATTTTATGGTCTGCATTACTCATGACAACAATATGCAGGCATGAAAGAGATATTTGTCTGCAATTTTAATGGCTTCCACCAACATAGCCAGATACAAACCTATTCAGGCTATTGCACACGTCAATATTTTACTTTCACATATGATTGATAAAAAAAAAAGAAGAAAGACAAGTGATTCACATTGTATTGATGAATTTTTAATTACTTTACTTGACTAAGTGAAAACTCCCTATGAGTAGTTGTTTTTACTAAAACAAGTAGACCCCTGCAGCCTAAGCCTAAGGGGATGAAATAATCATTACTACACGGTATATCATGTAACAGAGTGTACATCTTGTCATAGGTCGCTAGTTTTACACTACCACTATACTTCCTGATTTAAGCCTACAAAGGCATGAATACCCGGGTTGGGGGATGTGGTCAGCCTGACAATGACCTAGACCAAGGAGCAGTGGGTTGTGAAAATAATATCTAAGCGGTTGTATGAAATGTATATTTATATATTCATTTATTGTCTTGTATTTATGTGTTTCTTTCGTGATTTTTTTTTTTTTTTTTTTTTTTTTTTTTTTTTTTTAGTAATACACTGCTCTAAGAGCCGTCGGTACATGTTAAATATAAGCTACAGCAGGATATTGAAATTCCAGATAATAAGAGTCGCAGTTTTGAAATATAGCAGACTATCGATATCAATACTACCGGTATTACTGCTCAGTTTTGATATAAATGCCGGGAGGCGAAAATCATTATTGACACATATTACCGGTACTAGATATGAGGGCAGGGGCTTTCGACAGTGTAGCAAATAGAAAGATGCATGATATCAAGTTATGAAATTAAAATACCTGTATACGCTGTATCATTTCAAATTCTATTAAGAGCCCCATGACAAAAGCCAGACCCCCTTAAAAAAAAAAGAGGAAAAGTGGGGGGGGGTAGAGAATATTATGAATACAGGCACTCGCGGAGGTGTTAGGATAGTCAATATAAACCTGGAGAGTGATTTGTCGTGTCAGTGGTGAATTCAATATGACATATATGATACTGGCTTTGATAGATACCTGGGCTAATGTGCCTGTCATTTGAGAAGATAATTTGTATATCATATTGTCTACCCATTATGTATATGGGACAATAGTAGTAGGTTAGGATTTCACCACTACAGGTAGTATGTGACTAGAACATGATACACTGCCTGTGTCTATAGCTTTATAAGCTGCCTGAAATGTTAGTTATTGTTAGATTAGTGTAATTTAACCCTTGGTCACTCAGTGCACTTTGTGGTGGGCATGCTACATTAACCCTTTAAGGGCAGTGTGGTGCATAATACCCAAGTGTCATATTGATGCATAAATGCAACCCTAACATGTACCACACTAGTGCTTACTACATGTAGTAATGAATGCATCATACGCAGTTAAGGTCATAAGGTCATCTAAGAAGTGCTGGCGACTTACTCACCAAAACTGCATGGTGGCATCATGCCCACAACGGTATATGAGGCTTGAGGTATTATCAAGGCTTAAAAAAAAAACAAGTACCGTAAACTGCCGCGTATAAGATGCGTCTTATACGCCAAACAAAAGGCTGGTGCGTCTTATAGCTTAGTCTCAAGTTAGGGGTGCGTCTTATACAAGGGGTAATTTTACTATAGAACAGTACTGAATTTACAAAATTAAGCCCTAAGAGGTGCGTCTTATACGCGAAAATGTCTTTGCTAAGTTTGGGGTACGCCTTATACGCGCACCGCGTCTTCTACGCGGGGAGATTACGGTACCCTTAAATTCTCTGGTATAAGCCGAACCCTTGTATAAGCCACAGCCTGAGTTTGAGAGAAGGCTATAAGCCTCATCTGGGGCTTGAAAATTGGCAGTTTAGTACTGTTTTATGGCGTAAAAAACTAATTTTGATTTGGGTTCTGGTATAAGCCGCGGCTCATTTGAGAGAATTTACGGTACCCAGTGAATAAGGCACAGCTTTAGTGAGACAACCTCCAGGTAGGTCTTAATTATGCGCTGTCCCTGTGCTCAAGCCTTATATGTCAGGTTTACAACCGGGATATAAATATATGCCATTACATGTACTAAAACTACTTTTTTTTAAATCAGGTTCCATATGTGTTAGTGCGTCTTATATGGTTCTCGTAAAGACTGGGTACACCTTACACATCTGGGATCGCCGTTTGCACACGTTTAATACAACAGTGGGATGTAGAAAGGCATCACTATCAATAGCCATACACATGGGGAATATGAGTCGCAATACATTTTTGACATGATCATGTACATGTATGTATGTACATGTAGAGCGTCCCTAAGTAACCACAACATTAATGTATGCTGAAGTGACATCATCGACTTGGTGCCGACCAATGAGAAGAGTGTGAGTCATCGTTAACTTTATACACAGGCTGCAGGCTACAAGAAGTGCACATGTACAGTCAGGTGAGGTGTAGACCAATCACCCCACCATACACCCTACACCTACATGGCTGAATTCTGTAATCCTTTAAGGGTTGTTAATGCAGGGGTGCATCATGCCCATTGGTCAGCATGATGCTCCAATGAAGTGCTGGCGAGACTGCTCCCCAGCACTTCATTAGAGCATCATGCTGACACTACAGGAGAATTTCAGCCCCGTAGGGTTTTGGTATGATGCATGAATGCGGCGCTGGCAGGTCGCCTGGCGAGGGCTGCGTACATGCATCGCAAGACACTCCCAAAGAGTGGCTATGATGCTTGAATCCAGAAATAGTGATGGCGCGTATTCAAAACTGGACATTTATAAAAAAAAACGATGATGCAATACATTCATGCTTTATGACTGCAAACTTAAGAGTAGCTCCCATTATGTGGTCATTTAATGAATCAACATATGATAAACTGTAAGGTGAGTAGGATGGTCTCCTGTGAAGCAGGTGTAATGCTAATAATGGCATCCTGAGACTTCAACACCTGTAAACCAGGTAATTACATTACAGAACCACTACAAATAATTAGTGGTGTGTGTGTGTGGGGGGGGGGGGGTAGCTGATAAGAAAAATGTTGCTTCTCTTTAGTAACATTGGTTCCTTTTCCCTTGGATTTCTGTATCAAATTTTCATAATTCCCCACAAAGTATCGACCAAATCCAGTAGATTTCCTGTATTTAGATGACCCCCAATCCTTCCTTCCTTCCCCTTTTTGGACTAAATTTATACTTTGCTCCAAACTGCCGGTATCGGTAATGCCATGTTGACGTCCGCTTGTTATTGCCTGCCTACAAAATACAGATTTGTATTAAAAGCACATCTCTTGCTTGTTGCTGTGGCCGATCCCTGGAGGAAGGAAGGGCGGGGGGGGGGGGGGTCAGATACTACAGGTGAGGAGGCCTTTCAGACAGCTTAATCATCCGCCTCCAGGGTTAGTGAGGCCTTAACCCTTTAAAGACTCGATGATTTAATCCCCCAGCTTCTTGTCATTTTGTCATAATGATAGCATGGAAACATTGATCATACTGGCGCTTTTTGATGGTGCATCATTTCTACAGGGTTTGCGTGATGCATTGAGGGGTTAAGACGAAACGTGACGACGATGAGAATGGCTGTATCAGTTGGCTTTGTGTCCAAGGGGTATGGCTGTTCTGTATCAAGTGTTCAGGTAAAATGATAGAAAGAACCCATATTTTCACACTACCTTCTCATAGAAATAATGTATATATTCCGAAATGACCATTCCCATCGAAGGCCATTGATTGACCATAGTATTATTTCCCATTTAATAATAAGATTAGTTACACGCCCTCTTATTCATCGATATTGATGCAGATATATATATGATATGTATGTCAGTTTCCCGACATATTTTAGAAAGGTAGCAACTGTTGAGACTAAACAGATATGTGTACACATTCTTTTAAATCCACTGAAAAAGTTATTAGTCCCTCATTCAGTGTGGCATGGGAGGTGTAAAAGTGAGGAATTAATTTCCTATTCTCATATTTTTCTCTTCTTTTTTTTCCCCAACCATCCTATTAAATGAGCGTCGAGTTGAACAGGTGAAATGGCTGATGGGCGCGCAGTAGATGTGTTTGACTAATTGGTTGTTATAAAGTGCCAGGTTGAATCAGGTGAGAGGGGTGTTGACAGTATCAATTAGAACACATCTCCCGGTAGTTCTTTGTGTTTCCTAACTGTGTGTTAACCCTTTAAACGCCGCTGATGCAGGAGTGCATCATGCCGATCCTAAGATGTTGAAACATAAACTCCCGGAGGGTCGTCATGATGCTCCAATGAAGTCTCGCAAGCACTTCATTGGTGCATCATGACAATGCATGATACAAAAAGGCACCATGGATTCTGTTCATAAGGAGTTTGTCTGCCTGCCCTGGGGACTATTTCATCATGGCTGCATCCATGCATACTGTATATTGCTCTGTGGCACATTGTGGGGTTGATAAGCTTCTAATGGGTCCCAGTGATTGATCGCACCAGCAAGTTCCCTGCGGAAGTTGCTTCAGTGATAGTGATGAATCCATCCCTTTTTTAAGGGGAGGGGGGCACTGTTGGAAATTTTTCCCAGTGGTTACTTTTTAGTCAAATTTTGTAAGGCTGTGAGGAAGGAGGGTTAGGACTCTGGAACTGAATATTACCACTGAATGGTACATCCTGATGACAAATGACCATGGTATAAGAGAGACCTTATACCCCACTAGCTCATGCTCCTTGGTCGTCATGAGATGATCCACCCATGCAGTGTTAGTGACTCCTCACGCCAGCACCAATTACCAGCACTGCATTGGTGCATCATGCTGACCTCTGCAGTGAGAAATATGGCATGATGCTGTCTCCATGATGCATACCAGTACAGCATCCATGCATCATGATGACCAATTGGAATAATGTATGAATACAACATGGCGCGGCCGTTAAAGTGTTGTTAAAAGTTTCTGTTCTGATACCTGCCTCACACCTGTACTTCCCGCCTGAAGGTGACAGCTTTCTGACGTTACTATGGAGACTGTCCCAGGACATGATGTCAGGACATATCTCATGTTACAGCCTGCATCCGACAAGGTGCTACTGGTGCTTATTGCAATCACAAAAAAAGTCCCTTCAAAAACAAGGATATGCCATATGTTCAAATATAAATGGAAGGTGAGTCATATCGAGCACATAAAGTGAGTTATATATTCCCAAAGTACACCTTCTTTCCTCAGCCTTGCTGAATTGGCTTTAGCACAAACGCTTACTAATCCCATTCTCATTGAATTAGTGAACAAGTAATCAATGGATAATGACACGAGGCCGTAGGCCGAGTGTTATTAGCCTTTGCTAACACACATGAGTCATGAGTTATCCATTGACTACTTATTTTATACCACAAAACCAATAAATAATCAATATAATACCAATAAATTCAAGTTGAAAACAAAAATTATTCCCCCTCCCCGGGACTCGAAGCCAGCCATAGTGTGTGTACAAGTACATACACCTTGGTGCCCAGCAGCGGACAGCGACAGGGCCTGTCTCGGCTAGCCTTGGCAGCGGCACACGGCGAAAAATAGTGTTTGTACACAATCGGTACACATGCCTCGGCGCCCGGCTAGGCCTCCTTTGGTTTAGTTGTGGCAGCGAAAAAAGATGCGTCTCGCTGTTATGTTTGTGTATAATACACCTCCTCGCCCGGCAGCGGACAGCGACAGCGCACACGGCGAAAAAAGATGTGCCCGGTCCGTGTTACTAACTGTTAGACTAGATATACACCTGCTCGCCCAGCAGGGGACAGCGACAGCGCACACGGCGAAAAAAGATGCGCCTGGACTGGGGCTCGATCCATGTACCTCTGACGGCTGAGCGCAACGCGCTAACCGCTAGGCCACCGCGTCTCCTCCTCCTGCGGCCGTCTCGGCTTGGATTGATTTGAATGCGTCCCTTGGTTATGTATACACGATCGGTACACACGCCTCAGCGCCCGGCTAGGATGCGGGTTATCCATGGATAACCGCACGCCTTACAAAATTGATGTTACAGCCTACAGGGTGTGCAATATCGACAGATATGTGGATGGGAATAGCTACCAAAAAGCACTGTGTAACCCAGAAATCGTGGTATAAGTATAGATATTATAATATCCATTCACGCATTTCTGCATGTAATGAATTAACTGCCCCAAAATATTCTCAGTGGACCTGCTGTTATCATATTGGCGTTAAAGATGTTTTATAGAAATGAAGAATTACTTTGAAGTTGTTTGTCTATACAGATATCGGAGACAGAAGCCATGCAATAGGTTGGTCTGTTGGTTTGACACCTCTTCAGGTAGAACTGTGAACTCACCTGTCTTTGGGAAGACAAAATTGTTTTAGTTTTAAAGAAGAAGACTATGTACCTTCTCAACACCACCAAGTGTTCTACTTCTGAAGATAACACATTAAGATATTAGATAGGGTTTATATGTACCTGTTATATGTACATCATTAAAACTGGTCGGTCGGCATATCAAAGGCACAATTGGCTCAGGGCCCCTCCCTGAGTCTATACCGCCGGTTGGGCGGTAGCGCGCTAAAAGTTTTTTTGTTTTTTTTTTCAATAAAATATTAAAAATAGAAATAATGCATCTTTTTCCATGGAAGACAAACATGTACATCATCAATTTCATAATAAAGATGTATTAATCGAAAAAATTCCCAGAACATGTTTTCCCTTCCAAAATGAAGATTTAAAAAAAGATAACCTTGCCAAAAAGAGACAACCACCCATCCACTGGCATAGGCCCAACTCCCTCTCCGCCTGAAGACCAAAATTTCTCTCTTTGTTCTTATATGATCCTTCTGAGTTAGTGATAACCGTCTGAATTTAAGACGGTTGTCTTCTATCTGCTTTTTTTTTTTTTTGAATGTTTTAAGCCACCAAGCGCAGAGCTTTGAGAGGCAGGTTTTTATATGATGAAGATCCAAACTGAACAAACATTATAAATACCTGTTACTGGGAGAAGCATGATGATTACTGAATCTATAAGAAGGTAGAAAGCACGCCCCTACACTTTTACCGAGGCAATGGTTCTTTAACATCCATCACTACATAGGCATAGTGATAGATGGACAGGCCTGTTTTAAGTCATTTGTCTGCCATGACCAGGCTGGAGAGTCATTCAGCCTAGCACTGGGCCATGTAGAGTTCTGAACCCACAACCCTGGGGTCGTCAGTCCAGCGCTCTACCGCTGAGCTAATCCCCCACCCATCTTCTATCTGCTGCTGCTGCTCCAATTTTATCTCACCTTGTGCCTTCCTTAAGGCCAACACTCAAAGGTGAGAGGTCCCGCGGGTTGTATCCACACCGAAGTGAGATAACCCTTGTGGCGTTGTGCCCGGACCCTAGTCTAGTGGGGGGGTATGATGGTGACCAAATCTATGGGAAGGTAGAAAGCACGCCCCTACACATTTACTAAGGCAATGGTTCTTTAACATCCGTCACTACATAGGCATAGTGAAAAATGGACAGGCCTGTATTAAGTCATTTGTCTGCCATGACCGCCGAGAGACTTTCCAGCACAGCCTAGCCAGAGCAGTGAGGAACTCAAACAACACCTTACGGCGCTTCTATCTGCTATGTAGATATCCATGTAACTTTTAGGGGTAGGGGAAAGTATAACCTAGTTTTTTTCAGCGCTGATTGCTTGTTGGATACTTTATACATGATCTAATTTTTTAAGCTTCGATTGGTTGTTGACATTTGTGTAATACCCATGGAATTTTAGGGGAGACATGATTTTGATGTTCATTGCATGATTTTAATGCTTTTGTTTGATGCAAATTAACCGTTATGACAAGAAATGAAATGTGTAATTAACACAACACAACGCAGGTTTTTTTCACTTGTATTTCTTTTTTTTTTTACAGACAACCTCGACATGAATGTGCTTTTACCATTAAATTTTCAGTTCCTGAAGGTATGCTGCAAATTTTCACACGCTGCCTAGTGTGTACCTGGAATAATGCCGTGGGCATGACTTTTTAGTGTGTAATTGGTATACTCCAATACACCAATTCTTTGTCTGTAATGTAACGTTGCTATGTTTACTGAAGTCAATGCAAACGACAAAAGCATCCCAAAAAGCCACAGTAAAGGACTTGTGCATATTAACACTAGTTAAAAAGTAGTCAACAGTGTCTGGTTCAGCTCCTCTAAAATATTGAATGTTGTCTACAGGAATTGCTTCCCAGAAAAAGTTTTCTACACATCCGCATAACACACTAGATACATAATGGCCTGGAGTAATTACAAATGGTTTACCGTATGTTGTGCTCGACTGTAAATGGGGGCGCATATAAAATTCAAAAGGAGGGTTAGACATGACGCCTGCTTAGCTAAAATACTACCAAACTCTTGTCTGGTGAACTTGACGCAAAGAAAAAAAAACTGAACTGTTTTACACAATCCTTTTTTTTTGTTTCTTGCACCTAGTTTTTTTGGTGGGATTGTTTATCACCCTTTTTTTACACACACACACACACACACACACACACACACACACACACACACACACACACACACACAGAATTTCACACGGAATATGTGATTGAACACAACCTTAACATCATCTTTTAGTAAAATTTTACTGTTTCACAATTACTTTTTTGGTTACTTTTTTCGATTTTCACACAATATGCACATGACAGAATACAACCTTAAACTATTTTTTATTTTTTTCTACTTTTTTACACTTTTTCACACAGGATACATGATAGAACACAATTATTTTTTACACGGTATGCACATGACAGAATACAACCTAAAACTATGTAATTTTTACTTTTCACTTTTCACAGGATACATGATCGAACACAACCTTAACCTTAAATTTGTACTAGAAATTTTTACAAAAATGTTTATACACAAGAATGCCTTGCTTAACCTTTGAATCACTTTTCAAAGTGGTAAATCTGACATTGTAAACACTTTTGTATCTTTTTCTAAACCAGCTTTAGATTTTAAAATGTTTGCCATCATAAGTTTCCTTGTAAGAAGAGTTTTTTTTTTCTATTTTCTATTTTCTCAGGCACAAAAAGTGAAACAGAGGAGCTAAGTGTGCCACAGGGACAAGGCACACGCCTAAGAGGTTGAATGGGTTCTAAACTGCAGCCCATAACATATGGGGTACGGACCTCCTCAGTATCCATTGGGGTGAAGAGTGTTTATATACTCCTTGTCTATGTAGAACGCACAACTAAGGTGCGAATAATCTAAACCATCTATTGTGTTTTGTCAAATTTATTCTTTTGCTACAAATTAAAAGAGTTGTGATTTTCATTTTGAAACCGAAAATAGTGTCTGTGAGGCACTTTTTTCCGTTGATTTTTTTTAAAACAAAAGTAGCGACGCTATGTGCTTAGGCGGTTGGGGTCTCTAACGTGGCCACCTGGTGAAAAGTAGGCGCACTCATGTTGTTTACGCACAGGCGGCGGCGGTTGCAACATCATTGTTCCCATGCAAAATCCTTGCGTCGCATTGCAAGGTGAAATTCATTACTCTGCCACCGATTTACACAAGGTTAGAGCGCAATTCACAAACAGTGCTGCACAAATTTGAGAAAAGGTGGCAAGACTGTCACTACTAGTTTTGTTTTTAACCTCAAAAGGGGTTTACTAAGTCCAGCTATAAGCAGTTCCAATAATATCCACTAGGTGTCAGGTGTGAAGAAAACACTAGGTTTTTTTACTGCAAAAAAGCACAGGCAGCTAAAAGCAGTTCCAATAATATCCGCTAGGTGTCAGGGCGCCACAAGTTTTTTAAAACTCCACTAAACCCAGCTATATGTAGTTCCAATAATTTCCACTTGGTGTCAGGTCAAAATGGCGTTGTCGATGTTAAGGTGACATCATTGTTTACATTTTAATGTTGCCATGACAACAACACATTTGTATGTTTTGTTTTTGCCATGGCAACTGTCTCTCACCCCTTCAATTGCAAAATTTCAAATTCCCCGCCTTTTAAACTAGACTATTTCTCAGCCAATCAGAGCTCAAGAAACTAGGTCATGACGTCACTTCCAGTCTTTCAACCAATCAAAGCTCGAGATTTCAAATTTCCTGCCTTCAAAACTATGTCACTTTCTGTCCGTAAGTAGGTCAAATCGATTTCAGTAGCTGTTCCTATGTGCTGAGTTTGCCCCTATATACTATGGGCACTAGGGCATATCGATGTTGAAAGTAGGCATTCAGTGCAAAACGTGACTCGTTTGTTACCGTCCCCAAGACTACAATATTTCAGTTTTGAAGTTTTAAAGGCTTGCTTCGCTTGCTTGTTATTAATAATTGTAGCTATCCCAAGTAGCAGTACTAGGGTGTACACTACTGGAGTAAGATGGACCTCATAGCCTCTCTATAAGTTAGGATACTTGGCAGGTGTATACCAGCGTCACAGATACAGGAGGGGAACTATCAACACCACAGTGCAAGGAAGATACCATGTTGCCATCTGTCTTTAAGATAGTACTGGATAGATACCCTATCTGGAGTACTGTGTGAAATTCCACAGCTGAGGCCTTATTGTCAATGTACAAACTGGACAGGAATTGTCCATACAGCAGGAAGGATTTACTATGGACACTAAAGTAACTCTACATAGAGTCTTAGACTGTAGTCACATAGGTATGTAGGCCTACAGGGGTCAGGCACAGCTCTAGGATACCTAATGGTGGGCCGTCATCCTTGGGTAGTTACAAGCACGTCAACAAATAGCCATATCTGTATTCTAATAGTATGTCACACTGTTCAGGGTCTTGTATAAGAAGGGATATCTGAGATAAATCAAATATTGTCTTCTTGGTAAAACCATGGGCATTCCATGGTTATTGTATTGTCTGTGTATGTGTAGGTTTCTAGTGGCTACCACAGTTGTGTTTTGGTTCTGGCTCGGGCTACATATCTGGTGTGTTGAGGTCTTCCTGTGTATAGCACTATGTATCTTTAGTCTGCCTCCATGATGGCAGCTAACTCATCCAGAAATGTGAGCGTTCTGCGATTGCCCTGAAAATAGGAGTAGAGTTTTACCCTTAACAATAAGATAGGGATTTTCAGCTCTGTGTGTGTGTGTGTGTGTGTGTGTGTGTGTGTGTCTGTGTGTCTGTGTGTCTATGTCTGTGTCTGTGTGTCTATGTGTTTTATCTAGTGATTTGTATTAGAATAAGACATACATTTAGTTACTTGTTGAGTCCTATTGTATAGGGGTCAGGCAGATTAATAAAATTATTCACAGCATTTAATGCTGAGTTTATGATGGTGGGCCTTCATCCTTGGGTCGTCACAAGAACACAAACAAATACCCGTAGTCATATTTGTATTCTAATGCTATGTGTCTCATTGTCTTTTATATTAAGCAGGGATATCTGAGATATAACAAAGATATCAATTTTCTTGGTAAAACCATGGGAAGGCCGTGGTTATTGTATTGTCTGTGTATGTAGGTTTCTAGTGGCTACCACAGTCATGTTTTGGTTCAGCATTTAATACTGAATTCTAAAGGTGCAACTGGTCCTATCATATACATGTAGCAAGGTTTCTTGTTTATGTGTGTGCACTTTCATGACATTAGAGAGGTTAAGATATGAACGGGTACATGTAACGTCATAGGTCACTTGGGGGGAATCCCAAGCTAGAAGTATACAACCTGTGGGTTTGACATTTTAGACGTGTAGTGGCCACTCTACACGTTTGTGTAGGGAGATAAGAAAGATAAAAGAAATAAATAGATAAAGTATTATGATAAGTCAGCCCAAATGAAGGCTGGTTCAGTGAGTACCCACAGCAGCAGTAGATTGTAATTATAATAGCTATATAGCTGTGTAATTGCCTCTTGTTTATACCCTAAACTCTACTCGGCTAGAACCATACACCTCAGGTGTTGATTGCTATGTACAGGACTATATATCTTAACCACATTACCTGTACCTGTACTGGAGCCTGTACTTGTAGCCCTTGGCGTCCCCGTACAGGTAGACGTCCCCGAATCTTAACCTCTCTAGTTCCACAGGTTATTGGCAGATACCTTATAAGGTATCTGCCATTATGATGGCATTACCACCCCGGGAATCTTCCATTTTTAAAGGCAGTTTTTCCTACTCCCAGTACCAAGTACCAAAGTGTACCTGGAGTATGCATGTAGCCCCATAGAACCTAGAAATACCCCTCCCACAGTTGCCTTTAAACCCAGTATTCCTCATTACTGAATAAGGTCTGGCTGAAGAGATTTCCCTATGGCCAGTTATAGTCTACTAATTGTCTCTCCACTACTCTAAGCTGTCCAAATTGGATGTGGCCCGGTTTTAATTGCTTAGACTTGCTAATGGCTTCCCATTGTTATCATGTTGGTCTTTTATACTTATTGCACTGTAATCATAAACAAGTATTCCTTTAAAACAGCCCTGTGCAAGTCTAGTGAGCCTGTGTCTCCATTGTGATGATTGGTCATGTGACATTGTGACCTAGTCTAATGGCCAGGTTCCATCTTACAAACATTTGTGTAAGTCAAGTGCATCATTTTATGAGCTTAGAATGATATTTCAACATCATTTTCATTTAATTCAAGTAGCCAATAGAGAAAAAAGCAAAATGACAAAGATTTCAAACGATAAAAATGCCTTTACTAATTGATATTTGGTCAAGTGGAATTTGGCCTTAAGAGAGAGGCAGGGGAACAGGCTGGTCACATGATCAGGCCACTCCAAACTCGCCCATAAGTAAATAATTATTGCCTCTAGACTGCAGTTCCTATACACCATAACCATTCATCCTACACACTCCAAACTCGCACACAGGTGCACAATTATAGCATCTTTATTAAGCTCTAGGCAGTCATAGTGCCCACTCCTTTCATTTGGTTATAACCACTGAGTATGTGTGTGGGGGAGGGTGTTATTTGGCTGTAACGTGAGTGCGTTTATAGCTCACTAGAATGCTCATGTACAAACCTACCCCTACCTCCCCACCCACTCACAGGTCGGCAGTCCCTACATAACAACAGGGGACAGCTTCTCAACTACCATGACTTCCCCCATACCATACTATAGTTGAGGTACGGAACACCCACAGGCTGTCAGTGTACCTCAACTACCATGACTATGGGTCTCATAGAAGGAATTGGTCCCACACTATAATTTAATATAGTGAAAAACATGATAGCAACCATTGGAACATGTTCATTTTCTAAAAATCACCCTAAATCTAATAGAGACATCATTCCTTCCCTTAAAATATGAATTGACCATGGAAATTTTGAGCACCGGACTATGTCGTAAAAACACCCTGATTCTGCCTAAATTTGCACCTAATAAAATGTAGATTCACTATTTCCAACCTTGCCCTTGAAAAATCCTTTCCTGGGAAATCTTTGGTTATAAAAAAAAAATCGCCCTCTCCACGTCTGTGATGTGCAGAATCCATTGACAAAAAAAAATTAAAAAAAAAAAAAAAAAAATTCGCCCTCCCTCTCCATTTTTTCAAAATGAATATGGGATGGCATGGTGCACTGATTTAGAATTAACCCTTTAGGGATAGTGTGATAGGCCACACCAATTTGGACAGCTTAGAGTGGTGGAGAGACAATTAGTAGACTATAACTGGCCATAGGGAAATCTCTTCAGCCAGATCTTATTGCATCTATTTAATGGAAAGGTTTCGATATTTAATCTTAAAGAGGTCATCTGCCACAATGTTGTACCGATCAGTTACTTTTTTAAAATGTATCTTATACCTCCTTAAGCTTTCATAATGATTGCATCCTTTACTTTTGTATCCATTACCTTTGCATCCTTGTTTATATGGCTACAAGCCTACCACACTTCCAAACTAGATGACATGCCAGGAACTAAATGCGTGCCTAGCGCCATATTATGGCACTAGTAAGCACCAACATGACCCAGACAATTTTGGTCATTTTGGGCACATTTTACCCACCTGGAGCCCAAAATATGCATATGGGACCATCAAAACCCATATGTAACATGAAGATCTCATCCAGCCTGACACTTTGAGCCAAAGAAATAGAGGGGGAAACTAAAATTTGAAGAGTAGGGGCTGGAATACCTCCAAATTCGTCATATGCAAACCTTCTATGATTTTCGCCCCTGAACTTGTCACTCTGCAAGCATATATTTCAGAATATGTAAGGTATGAGGTGGGAGGTATAGTTAGGACCACTATGCCCTGCTGCGTCCTGTACAGTGGTTCCCTGAGCCCGGAAAAAGCGAGATCACTGACAGGGCCAGAAGTCACTGACATCAGCACGCACAAGGCGCTCTCAGGAACCAGTCCGTTCCCAATCAAGTGCTATAACAAGGACTCATTTTGATGCTGTGTGTGCAGCCATGATGGACCTGACCTTGGAATTTCTCGCGAGATTCAGATGGGTTCCATACTTGCAAACTGCCTGACCTACCGGGAACAGATGTGATCGCGAGATCAGGTCCGGAAGTCGCTGATTTCAGCGTGAATGTGGCCATTCCGGGAACCGCTCCACTCCCGATTGGTCACTATAGGTGGTGCATGTATTGGTGCACACTGGTGCCACCTTGTACTCTACCGACTACATCACTGGTAAACAGGCATGCTGGGAGGTACCACGGTACTTTTCTTTGCTGTTGACCCATGAACATGTTTGACTGATGAGTACAAGCAGATACTGGCTTTTGGCACAGCCAACAGACAGGGTCAAAAGTAGGTCGACAGTAGCGGCATATAAATACCCCGAATTTTGGTCAAAATGGTAATTTATAATAGCTGGAGGAGACCTACATTGCCGTACAAAACCAGTTGACTGAGAAGTTGGTATTGGTGCTCATCTCGCCAGTACCAGCCTCAGTAATGACTGTGCCTTTTGGTTAATACATTTGACCCTTATTAGTTCTAAGTCTACAGGTGTCCATCACACAGCACATCAAAGTTACTGGTGTCATCTTTAATTTGGTACTGTTGTGGTAACAAGCAGTTACCCTGAAGCCAATTACATGATGATGATTATATTGTTCTGGGAAAAAGTCATGCATTTTAAATATTACTCACGAACGTCATAAATAATGCATTGAAACCTGTCACGGTCAATAAAAATCTTCAGGGGAGCTTGACGAGTACATGTTATCCATGCAAAATTAATAATATGGGTATATAGTTGAGTCATGTGTGTATTAAGTTTTTAACTCGGAGAGCCGAGTTTTAAGAGACAGGTAGGAGCTTGGGAAATTTTTAAGACCGGAAGTGAGCATTTTTGAGAAGAGGTTGAGTTTGATCTCAAATTACATGAAAACCATTAAATATGAGATGAAATGAAACCTGTCATGTGATAGAGTACATGTTCAAGATCATGGAGGTGTAATATTTACCTCTTACAAAATTCTAATCGTTGTAAAATTTAGGTTTGAAAAAAAGTAGGTCACCTGAAGTCCAACTTAGATGCTTGGTGCACTCAGTGGTTTTCTATGGAGGTGTCATTTTGGGTGTCAGGTCCGGACGGGTTGGGTGTCACATACGTGATCAGAATATAATAGAAAATGATATATTGCATGTTAATCTTGTTTCTATGGTTCTTTTGGACATTTCTCTCTGTATATGCATTAAAAAATATAACAATTAGTTCAATCTGGTGCTATAATCCCAGGGGGGCACTTAAATTTTTTTTGATACGGGTGTGTGGCTGAACCCAGGACAACCCTTACCCTTGCTAGGGCACTCGTTCGCGGGATTTTTTCTTCAAAAGCATACCCTTGCTAGGGCACTTTTGACTCAATAATCCTGGATTTATTTCAAAATGTCTTAAATTTACACCGATTGGGGGGATTGAATTTGGTTCATGCTATTTTCATGAAAACTCTGCTGATCTCCATGAAAATTGCGAAATTTCCCGTGTAAAGCGGGGTATTTTGCTGAAAGTTTACCCTTGCTAGGGACATTTGTGGCTGAAACAGGAGGCTTGCTAGCGACTTTTTCTTGAAAAAGTACCCTTGCCAGCTGCACATATGTGTATACATTACATAGAGAGTGCCCCCCGGGGCTATAATCCTCGGTGATACGATTTGTGTTCGTCTCAGCATGTTTTTGCCAAAAATTGTCCGAGCGGCTCAACTTTTACAACATTCTGATTGCGTCTCACTTCGATACAAACATGGCGGTTATTGAATTAAATTTGATAATATGTTAGAGTGTAGAGAGAAGAAGATGGATCCATGCAAAAACAGGCATAATAAATATGATTTGAAATTATTTGAGAAAATTTGCCACTGTAGTACAACATATCCTGCCAAATGAAGGCAAAGAAAACAAAATGGCAGGTGCGAGTAGAGCACGCAATACATATGGACTACGTTTCTTCTTTGCTGTCACTATAGTGTCAAAAAGGTGAGTCTTCTACTTTCCAAGTTACCAGCGATATCTGTCGCTTCAACACTCTTTATGAATTATTTACCAGTTCATTACTATTACACTCCTGTTGTGCAAAATACCAGGTATGGGAGCCTCACCTCGGCACTGGACCGTGAAGCGTTGGTGGGAAGGTGATGGCAATGGGCCACTACACCAGGATGTTGAATTATTAAATTCAGGTGTACGGATATATTGGAGCTTTTGTTTTCCTGTGTTGGTTGCCATCTTGTTTCTTGAATCGCTGTTGGCTATAGTCAGAAATTGCCAAAATTATCAAATAGTTGATATGGAATATAGTTAGGCCCAAGAAGCAGCATGTTGTGTAGTGGATAGATTCCCCAGTGTTGTTTATGTCTGATGATAGCTGTGATATTAAAGCCTTAAGGTCCCAAGGGATACTCAAGACATTCCTATGAAGGCATATACATGTAATCCAAATTATGGCCAATGGAATAAAAGATGTGCCTCCAAAAATATATAAATGTATAACCAAGTGATGCAGCTGAAGATAGGACACTGTTACCTGCTGTAGCCCATGTCCAATACAACGTCAAATTACGTCTAATATACTTTTGAAGGAGAAACTGATCTAATGGGAAGTGGAGACTCAAATTATAGCCGGGGGGGGGATAGACCCTTTTAAGTGGGATAGGGAAGCCCAGCCGGGGATGTGTGTGTGTGTGGGGGGGGGGGTGTAGACATAGGCATTGTCCATGGCAATATTGAGACTAATAGTAAATGCCAATGACCCCGGCTGATACATGAATGCAGTATGTAGTGGTAAATGGGAATTGTAGGCACATTGCTGGATGTATGGGGGTATTTACTGCCAGCTCTATGGATAGAACTTAAAAACTCGACCATTAACCCTCTAAGGCTAGCATGATGCCTAAAGCTTCATTCGTTCTCTTAATTGTCATCATGATACACCAATGAAGTGCTGGTGAGTCTACAGCACTGCATTAGTGTATCATGCCGGCCGTGAAGCAATAAATCATGGCGTAAGGTCCATATGAAATGAATGTAGCCCTGCATGGTACGTACACTCACCATACAGAGCTGCATTCACGAATCATGACAATTTGGCATAGTCCACTGTGCGACCCTTTTAGGGTCCAACCTGGCCCCTGACATATTGGGGGCTGTATAGGATAGAGATGACTAAAAAGGTTGTGACTACTGTAAAACCCCACTAAAAGGCCGTGGTGCATAGACCATTTCAGAGGTGTACTGTGGTCGATAGATTCATTTTGAACTTTTTGGCTTACAGGTGGGGCTTTGACACTGTACGACAGTATAATTATGTACTATGTACTAAACTGGGAATTTTCAAGTCCCAGGCCCAACTTTAATATTGCTCCCTTTCAAAGTTTGGATACAACATTTGTATCTCTGCGGCTTATATTTGGTTTTACAGTATATTAGAATACCTTATCATTATTTGATGTAGATCTGTCGCACTAGATCCAAACACTACAAAACTAGTGTGTTTTGGAGTATGATTAATGGCTGTTAGGTACCACCTGGCCTAACTCTTTAAAGGCTGCTGATGCAGGAGTGCATCATGATCGCCATGGGAGTGTATCAACCCTGTAGGATCGACATGATGCATTCGAAATGCTGCAAGGCACAAATGGGTCTTGATTTTGAGTGGTTTAATGCAATCTGACGTTGCTAACTTAATAAGGCACATCCGCAACTTTATTCACAGTCATGCGCTCATGTGGGCTTCCCTAGCCCACTTAAAGGGGTCTATTTCTCATCTTTCCTATCCCCTCGGATGTGTTTGGCATATGTGGGCACTGACACATTCCTCTGTGAAATTGTGTAATGTAGTTCCTACCATGAATATGACCTTAGCTGTCAAAATGGCATTAAACATCTATTACTCATGCACGCATGCACTTTGATAGTGCTATCCCATTGAATAACCACCAAGCCCAGTCTTTGATGTGCATACATATATGTAAAATATATGAACCTAGAAGGTCAAGTCATAACTTTATCTTTAATATCCTTGAATAAAGGCTTGCTTACCCAAGCTTCTCATCTACTATTCAAGAATATAACATGGTTATCGAGTTTAGGCACTGATTTCAGTTCCTAAAATGGATAATATGAGTTCTCATATCTAACGATAAAGAACCCAAAATTGACAGTGGACCGGACATACCTTGACAACGAGTTGACACGGAAGTAAATCCTCCATTTTTGAAGCTTATGTACCAAATCTGACGAAATGCTTTGGACATAACATAGTTGAAACCTTATTCTAACTCCCTGTTGGGTAGATTGCTTGATATTAAGGTTGAATTTAACATAAAAATATAGTAAACTTTCGAAGCGAGCGACTGGCCGTGCGTCTTCGCCATTCTGTCAACACTACAGGTGCCACCGCCTGGTGTGTACAGAATGGATTAGATTTTAGACTGGCGCAGCTCTGTCTCAACGTGTTCGCGGTAGTAGGCCTATGAGACTGGGAGTTGCAGGAGGTCGCCAGCTTAACCATACGTTAACATGAAACCAAGATGGCCGAGGGCCGTCTTGTCGACTCGCAAAAGGAAACAATGGATTCTATCATTTTTAAGGGTAAATACTTAGAATTAATGGTGGAAACCATGTTATATATGCAATATAAAATGAATAGACATGCACTCGTTGGCTTCATGGGTTTGATAGAAGCATGAGCCTTCGGCTCATGCTTTTATCACCCCCTGAAGCCAACGAGTGCAACTCTATTCATTATATATTACATTCTAAATTGTGCTTTATGTATCAAGACAGGTATGAAGACCCACTGTGGCACTATATACTGACTTAGCAGGATTAATTTTCAGCCAATGAAATAATCCCAGCCATTCAGGGCAGTCCTCTAGGGGGGCACTGGTATCATCAGATACCCGCTATCAGTGATAAGAGCTGGGAACGAGCTTCAGCAATGGCTGCACAATTGAACAATCCGCTACCCCCGTATAGACTGTATAACTTTGGTACCAAACACCTGTGCCTATTACAAGGGCCTGAAATATGTGATGTGGGAAGGGGATGGCAATAAGCCAGGACAGCTTAGGTAACTGTACCATAAATTCCCTCGTATACGCTGCACCCTCGTGTAAGCCGCCCCCTGAGTTTGTGAAAAATTCTAAAAATTTCAAAATGGTATGACTTTTTTACTCATGAATGGATCTTCAATATTCAAAAATTTATGCGGTCAGAGGTCCTCCTGAGCCCCTGTAGTGCTGGAAGAGTTGAAAAAAGTATCGGGTGTGTGTCATATCTGACCCCTACTCCCCACCCTCCTGAAATTCAGGTGTACAATTATATCACTCAAAAGGTATCACCTGTGTTATAGGATATTATCTTAGCTTCCAAGCAATCAGTGTTCATTTCAAATGATTACAATGGCTAAGCCCTTCATACCTGACATTAAGTTTGCCAGGATTGTCTGGAATAAAAAAAAAAAAAGTCACATGAAGCGAAAGTAAGTAGGTATGTTGCAATGTTGCCAGAAAGCTTCTACATAGGTCGTGAAAGACAGTAAATTACCCCCCGGTACAGGTAAAATCGTTATGGTACTAACAGGGTCTATGACGTTCTGGTCTTTATCGTTTTTATCACATGAGCATAGATCATGAGCTACTTGAGAACTTTTTTTTTGAATGACACACTCACATATGTCCAGTGCCACATATATAAACATTATGAAGTTACATATATCATCCACTATAGATATACGGGACTAGCACATTGCTAATACTAAGAAAATCAGCTAGGTGGCTCATGTAGTCGGGGGCTAGATCATCATTTGGCCTCTTTGTATAGTCTAGTTTGACAACCTGCCAAATAATTACTATAATTGGGATTTTTCTATAAATCATATGTGTGGGTTCTCAATATCAACAGTTTTAAGTAGATCATAAGCCAGATATAGATTAAATGTCTATAATAACTGAGTAATAAATCATTGAAATTCCTGTTTGACACCACATGTAAGCTAATCAGGGCATTGTCTCCCTATCAGGGTTATCACCTTACTTCACACCTGAAACAGTAGAGAGGTACTTGGGGTGATTAAGATAGGGGACAGGGTGCAGCTTATCAGTCTTATCACTGCCCATTGTTCTGGAGGCTGATAAGAAATTTACCCCGAATGCCCTGCTCTGGAGTCGGGGGGCCTAACCAAGATGGCGGCCTCCATAGCCTAATATACTAATGCCCTATACCTCTACTTCCACATATGATATTCTGGAGAGCTATGATCAATTTTTTTAGGCCCTTTATCTTGCCGTATCTCGACCATTTTGATAATGATAATGCTATCAACAGGTGGTTTAGTTAAGATATACTGTACATGAACACCTGCAACCCCCAGGGTGAGTGAGTGAGTGAGTAACAGATGTTTAATGCCATTTCGACAGCTAAGGTCATATTCATGGCAAGAACGACATCACACAATTTCACTGAGCAGGGATGTAAGTCTTCAGGTTTTATCAGGATTTCCTGATTTCTGAGAATTTTGAATGGCATGTACTTTCATTATACGTGTGGTAAAGGAGTGCTGTTTTCAAAAATAGAAGGCTTTTATATTGAGGTAATGTATGGTTTCCTGATTTTTGCCTATGCCTGACTTACATCCCTGACTGAGTAATGTGTCAGTGCCCGCGCATATGTGCACCACACACATCCTGAGGGGATAGGAAAGAGGAGAAATAGAAGCCCGCAACCACCAGAAGATCAGAAAGGGTTATAGGATTAATTAACAGAGAACCTCATTTACCATAGTTAAGTTTAATCAAAATAATTTATTTTCACTTTTTTTTTTATTATCGTTGATAAATGAATTACCAGTAAGTTAACAAACATCTTGGATGAGGGTTATGATGGTGATATGTCTTATACAAGAGAGGAGGATGTTAGGCTGTTTGATACCAGTACACCATGCGTGGATTGGTTCTATCAGTGGGTATCTAGTTTTTGTATCGGCTATTGAGGTGCATGGTGTCAGTGTGGGGGTGGACAGGTGAATAATGTACATGTACTCTGGTAGGTAGATAACAGAGAATGTACAGTCACGTGTGTTGTACATTCTGAACTTTAATCACCACTACCTGACACCTCTAGCTGCTAAAGATTTGAGATCGAAAGAGGCAAGAAAGCAAGGTAAACGTGCACTGGAGGTGTCCTTGCGGTGATTTATAACTAAAGGAAAATACAAAATCGAACAACCAAAAATACCCATATATTTTGCTAAAACACATAAAACAAGTTTTTGTTGTTGTTGTTGTCATTGTCATTGTAGTGTATACAGTTTTGTGTGTAGTTCATGAATCAATACTGCGTCGTCCTGGTTATTCATGTGTCTAGTCTACACAAATATACATGTATCAGCTTTCCAATGCACTTAGTCAATGAACTCTGTCACTCGTGAATTCTGTCTGGGTGAGTGAGAGTCGCTGTTTGTGGTGAGGGTGGGATGCAGGTGCTAAAGTGACCTGTACTTGATTTGTGAAGACACAAAGACCAAAGAACACCTCTTTACTTTAGCCCAGGCTTCTAGTTGATATAGGCCACATTCTAGTTGGGTTATTACCTAGTATTACTTGTCACTCTAGTAGGTGCCAAGTATTACCTGTTAGTATTAGGTAATGTAGGCACTATCCTCTACTAAATCACCTTTTGACAGCTAGTGCAGTACTGCCGGCTTGGCTGGTGGAACTCCATGCCGCTCTGTTTATAGTTACATTAGGGATACGTGGACATAGCGGATTGGTCTCAACAGTTCAACACTAGGGTAAAGCCACCAAGACTCGACCACTTATTTTTATGGAAGAGGGTTTGTTATGAATAACCTTTCTTAATTACCTAATCAGGTCTTTAGTAGTCATAACATAGGCCGGCTCCCATTATAGTTTATTCTCAAATACAGCTTATTTGCATAATATTGGGGTGTTCCGCACTGAATTATTGCTGTGATGTGATTGGTTGAAAGATTTTTATCTCTTTGATCCAATGTGTTGAATTTAGTTGACTGTTTTTGCAATAGGTAGTCTGCAGATAGCAGGACGCAACTTGTTACATCGGACTATGCCCTTGGGGCATTCAGATTTCCATGTGGGAGTGACGCGGAAATTACTTTCCCACACTTGGTGTGGGAAGGGGACAGAGGAGAATGCATGCCCCCGGGACATCGTTGCCCCTGGGGCATAGGTACTGCGATCTTGTATAATGAGAGCTCCTACAGCCAATAGACCTAGCTGTGCCCTCAGGGAATGTCAAGAGAGCCCTGCCCCTCACTTAATTGTTATTTTAATACAGTCTATAGAACTTAGAAGAAAAGAAGGGACATGCCCTGAGGGCATAGATCGTGCTTGTGCTGCCCTGAGGGCATGCACTAGTCAATTAACTCTAGGCTATAACATGGAGGATAGATAGCCTTGGGCTGATAATCACTAATGCCCTGGGGGCATCGACCTACAATAAACCTATAGTCTATGGATGTGATAAATATGCCCTGAGGGTATAATTATATTAGCCAATTATATACTCTATGGAAGTAGACCAACATATATGCCCAACGACACTATGCCCTTGGGGCATAGCCTACCGCTATATTGAGCCCTTAGGGCCTGATCTGGACTAGGCCCCCTATACGGGAATGTTTATCATCAGGACATCTGCACGTTTAGGCTATGAAGCTCTAATGGCATTTTTAGCGCGGCGACTCTAAGTCCTACTAGTGAGACTTGTAGACTAGTCAATGGTTCAGAGTCGCCACGGTGTAAGGGATAGGGGAGCCCTGATTTCTATTTTCGTTCACTGTTCTTCTCCTATGGACTATTTTGGCACAATATTGAGGCATTGTTATCAGCATATGTATGTACTAATGGTAGATAACTTGTTTTTGTGATATATGTTTAGTTTGGGTTTTATGATTAGATTAGACATTTCAGCTCCTGGAGCTCTATGGAAGATTAGCATAAGACAAAATTAAGATTCACCAATACATCTCTGTAGGCTTTATCTGATAATTCTGTGGTCTGAAATTGCTGTATGTATGTACTAAAGGTTTCATCTCACGGGGTTATGGTACATTTGGATCATATATTCTGTATTTGAAGAAGATATTTACTGTTTAGAATCTCTATAAATCTCTATGGAGAGACAAATGCTAAACTTGGTGTACCTTGTCTACAGAGGGGAGGGGGTTACCAGTTTGGTGGGGAGGGGGTTGTGACCAGCTGTATGCTGTTGGGGTTGGTAAGACTGCCACACACAACCCTAGTCATTCTGGGGTCCTTGGTGCATATGGTTCTGGGTCATTGAACATGCCCACCTCTACCATTTGTAGTGGTCATCTATGGGCAGGCAGAACTTCTCGGTAGTAGACCTAGTAGTACAAGGCAGCACAAGAGTTACAGGGTGACACAGATGGTACAACCTTTAATTGCCTTTGAAGTTAGCTTTCCTATTATTCTATCACTAGACACAAGATTACAAGTTGCCGCGCTATGTCTCATAGGTCTATTCTCTACTATTCTATTAAAATCTACAACACTACGGTTTTATTATTATCAATGCCCTCAGGGCATCAGTTCTCACTCATTGATGCCCCCAGGGAATGTCATTTAATCCGACGTAACAAGTTGCATCCTGCGTGCAGATAGGGCCTGGTGGGACTTAATTCTTTCAATACTCACTAGATGGTACCGCCTCACTGTCCTCACTACAGGCTCACTGCATGTGCCTATTCTCATGGCAAACTGGGTCCTATTCTGATGGGAAACTGGCTTGTTTATGGGTATGGACCACTAAATTCGACATGGTGACATGTGACATGGGCCTTAATGACATGAGGCAAAACAATTAGTTTCATGAGGCTACAGATATTAAAATAACACAGCTGGGGGAATGTTTGTAATTTCTATCATCTCCCCCAATTGTTTACAATTGGACAGACCCCTAATGTCTAAACTTGTTTTGTTAGCATCTGTCCTCGAGGCGATTTTCAGAAGCAATGTGCAGTTAAGGATCACCACCCCCTACCCAACCCCCACCTCTGCCCCCCCCCCCCCAAAAAAAAATGGAACAAATGAGAGGAAAAGAAGGAAAAAAGTATTGCCCTTTATGCCTTATTTTTATGTTATAAGAGTTAGCTTGTTTTTTTTTGTGTTTTTGTGTTCTTCCAAAATACCAGTACTGAAA
Source organism: Acholoe squamosa (assembly GCA_949317995.1). NCBI lineage: Eukaryota > Metazoa > Annelida > Polychaeta > Phyllodocida > Polynoidae > Acholoe > Acholoe squamosa. The sequence continues at coordinate 60,054,204 of OX439043.1, forward strand.
GGGTCCCACACAATTTTTGCGAGTGCATGCTCCCAACCCCACTAGTCTTGCCCTTTCACTTCTTTTATTGTGAGTGACTTCTACATTTTACACACACCCCCATTCTCCACAATAGATGAGTGATAGCAGTCATGAAAGTAGTTTTGGAATTAAGTAAGTTCTTCCTCCAGTAGCCCATTAGTTACAATTAATAATTTATTCCATGTTTTATGAAGTAGGTGTCCGAGTGCTACCAAACAGATAGGTGGTCGAGTCTTTGGTAGCTTACCTTTCAAAAATGCAGGACTGACAGAGAGAGAGTCTGACTTGCAGCATTTGTGGTTCAATATGGGATCATTTATGCATATGGAATAGCTAGTTCTGCCAGTTTAGGCTACATACTCTCACGACACTCTCACACCATAACAGACGCTTCACAGCAATGGCTTCCTAGCTGTTTCCAAACCAGACTCGTAGCTGTTCCTTACATTTTACTAAGTCTAAGGGGCTAAAGAATCTCCAGTCGAGTAGATAGAGCCAGAACCAAAACGGTTTGAGGATATAAGATTTATCTACTGCAAATCATGGAATTAGATAAGAACTTTTGCACGATAACGATCTAAGGGGCTGGAGAATCTCTAGACGGAACCATCGCTAAAGGAGCGATGGTAAGCGGTGGCACTGGTGTTGTGGTGGTGGAACTTTCAGAGTAGTTTCCCAAGCCCCCAATGAAAACTGGGTCCCTAGTCTTATATGGGGTTGGTCTTTGATATCTTAACTCTAGGACCTACCTACTTGTTGTGTATTGTTTTTGAAATGTAACATCATATGCCATTCTTTTGCTTTTTATAACTTGATATCAGGGGCCCAGGAAGATTAGGCCGAGCCCCTTGGGGGGGGCACTCAGATTTCTTCTGACGGGGGTGTGCGGCTGGGCCTCTGACAACCCTTACCCTTGGTGAGAGGGATTTTGGGCAAAAGGTGACCCTTGCTGAGAGGGATTTTGGTCAGAAATGTGCACAATTAAGTCTTTTATCTGAAAATTTACCCTTCATCTGAGGAATTTTTGTCAAAAAAAAGAAATTTCTGAAAACTGACACTTATTTGGACACGCAGGGTCAAAATATGACAAAAGTGACGCTTGGTGAGAGGGATTTTGGCTAAAAGTGACCATTGGGTGAGAGGGATTTTGACCAAAACTAGACCCTTGGTGAGAGGGATTTTGGCCAAAAAGTGGCCTTGCCAGCCGCACACCCTCCACTGACTTAGTGGACATCAATTGCTGGGCCTCTAAATGAATATATCAGGGCCCAGTTTAATAGCTGGGTAGAGAATCTCCAGTCGAGTTGAGAGCCAGAACCACAACCATTCGAGGATTTAAGATTTATTTAGTACACATTCTGTTTTTTTATAAGAATTTGGCACCACCTGACAAAGTACCTCTCTTATCGTATTATCATCTCACCCATGCAAGGTGTGCCATATAGTGGTGTGAGGAGGAATCTCTGCTATCAGTGCACCTTGAATTATCCAGCTCTACATTATGTTACAGTTATACTGTCAAGGGACTATTCTATGTATTATAATTATTAACGCCATACTCTAACCAAGCTGACCAAGCTTTCCCCTGTAGAATCCAAGGTTACCTTTTTTTAGCCTACTGGGCTGAGTGACTCACTCACTCCAGAGTGACTCACTCACCCCCTCCCTCTCCCAGTGGGAACCCCCAGGCTCCACCTGTGAACCCCCACTGGAATGCATGACTCATGCACTACCTCTAGGCCCACCTGTCCAGGTGACTCACCTTGGAGAGCAGCTCACCCCCCCCCAAATCCCGATCAGACTGGATCTAACCGGACTGGGGCCGAGCTACTCATCCCCAGACTGAGTCACTGGACATGCCCTAATACAGAGGCATGAGTCACCCCAAGCAGCTCCTTTTCCCCCTTTATAAGCTGGACGGATCCTGCTCAGATCATCTTATTCTTCTCCAACCTAGACCCTACGACACTCAGGTGCCTTGGCCCCAGGATATGGCTTGGTCAGACTGGCAAGAACCATACTGTATACCGTATTGATTACTCTCATGCCAATGTTACAATAAAGCTGGATCATCAACTGAATTGTCTGGACTCCTGTTACCTCACTTCATGACATGTAACGACCTGTTGACAATACCAACCACAAGGACATTACTAGTCAGTGCAGTGGAATTCTCAACTTGGACTTACATAACCGCATCCTGAAACTTCACTATTAGGCCACATGTACATTGGCCCAATACTGCATCGATGGTGCCATTCAAACTATATTTTTACATCCTGAACTGTATATACCCAGTGCTACTGATACAGTATAGTGTGCTCAGTCAGCAGTTTTATCATTGGGAGTATCACTAAAGCCCGTCGCAAACAGTACAGACTGGACGCGGACCAGACGCAGACTGGATGGGAATCCAGTCCCGTCTGCGATGTTTGCGGCAATAACGGACGCAGATCAGATGTCTGGTCTGAGTCTGAGGGGAATCTGGGTATATCAAACATGTTTGATATTGGCAGATTCTCCACAGATGGTCTGACTCACTGACTCTGAGCATACATTGACTTATAACAGCCTAGTATCTGCCCTCAGTCTGAAATGGGTGAAAAGCAGGGGGTGGAGGGGGTGCAGATTTTACACATTTGCCCCCTAAATCCCATCTGCGTTTGTACTGAATCTAGTCTGTGCTGTTTGCGGCAGGCTTAAAGGAGAGCTCTCACTGGAGAGCTGTAAGAGACAAAATGCAGCTGCGCCCTAAGCTGAGAGATGCTCAGATCCCACTGGTGAGGCTACCCAGTGAGCTGCTCGCCAATGGTAGAGTCAATGTGAGCGGTATAGAGACACTCTGTCCATGTGGTACATGGTCATACTCAGGACATCTCGTGTCCCCTATATCACTACGCACACGATCGGTAAGAACTATCTATTAGCTCTATGCCGGTTACCCATGCTTGTTGTTATGCTTCTTTATATATATATATATATATATATATATATATATATATATATATATATATATATATATATGTGTGTGTGTATATACATATATATACATATATATATTTATATATATATATGTACATACATATATATATATATATTTATTTATTCGTTTTTTTATCTATAACGTGTCTTTTTTTGTCTTCTCAGAATTTAATGGACAAAAAATATTCTTATTTCTAGGGTGTCAGCTGAAGGGCATTGAAAAATTAATTTGTATTACAGGAAATATTCATGCCATAGGACATAATTATGATGGTCATGTAATAAATGTTTCCAGGAATTTAGCATGTTGCTGCATCGTATGCAAGTATATATATAAATAACCAGGACATGGGATAAAATCTCATCACCTGTGAAATGCTTGTATGTCATACAGGTCGTCATCTATTGTATACTACCGGGTAGCTGCTCTTACATATCCCAGTCACTAAAGCTGGTCAATTTTTAGATGTCATGAGCAACAGGGTTGTTTAGGGGCTCGTGGAGCGTCTTATATGGTTTTAGCTCCCTATTCGAGAGGGCAGGTCAGTCGGTGCGGTTACCATCGGTGGGACCAGAGGTCGCCTCGATCTCTGGCTGCTATGGGGTGATGGCAGCACTGGTCGTCACTGCTTCAGTCCCTACCTGGGACCGCGTAGGGAGTTTAGTTGGCTTTTGGCTGCGGCCAGAGCAACACCTGCTGAGCACCGAGCTATCCTTATAGCACCACTTCAAACTCATTTGACTCCTGAATAAACATGTGCCGGTTAAACTAAACTGAGCTAACTTGTCTGGTTTGCTTGATATTAACATATCTCGAACTCAACCGAAGTTATACAAAAACTTGAACCATTACAATTGTAATGTGAAGGCAAAATATAGTTCATACTTTAGTATTGAAGTTACAGAAGCAAGTTGCCATTTTGACATGGTCGACACATCCAAGGTGGCAAAACTGTTTTTCAGATTTGAAGAGTTAAAGTCATGCCTACTTGTGGTTCCATCCACATGTTGGCTTATTGAAACGTCACTACGCCACTTCTGATTGCTAACATAAATTTATCATTTTCTAGGGTCTTGGTTTTCAGAAAATCCATGGTGAAAAAGAAATGTGAACATGCTCTTCTTGATGTATAATCTATTACTTACTCTCAGACATTCTTATATTTGCAGACGAGGATGCGACAGGCGGTGCATGGAATGCGGAGGTCACTGGCCGAAAGACGCAGTTCGTCCCCAGAGTTGACACAGAGACAATATAATATACCAAAGCAGCCTGTTGTTGACTATGGCTCTGACGATGATGAGCTGCCGGACCTAGATGAACCGTTAGGTAGGGTGTGTTCTTGCACCACGAGTGGACAGACAAAAATTATGTGTCAAAACTGTCGTTTGTCCCCTGAACTTGGTGAACCATCTGCTAAGAAGGCCAAAAAGGATCGTCACTTCCTTGACATCCTCCCGGGCCCCTCAAAGAAAACGCCACCCAGGCATGGTATCCCAAGTAAGGTACAAGAAAGTAAGGTACCAGTAGATGAGAAATTGATAGATAGAGAAGACTGTGAGACACCCATTCACAGGAGGGTTCGTGGAAACACTCGAAATGACAACCAGAAGTATGCTGCAGACTCTAGGTCTGTAACACGAAGAAGTTCAAGACCGCCGCATTTTACCATACCTTTACACGGAGAGATGGTATTTAGTAGCACTCAGTGCAGGGAGTCCCAGAGTCTGGTACAACAGATTGGGGACTCAGAAATTAACCTCATAGAGGGAGTACAGGAGGAGGCTGAAAACTCTCCAAACCTGCTACCTCAAGTAGCGCGCTTGGTGCAGGTGTTTACCACGACAAAGGTTGAGCCACCCGAGACACTCACCAAGTACCTTTTTAACGCACTGTGTAACAGCAAAGATTGCAGGGTGTCCTACCAACTGTTTAACTCCCTCCACAATATTGTCAAATTGCACCCACCCATGGGCAGCATACCATTCACATGGCAGGACCTTGAGGGTGTCATGGAGCGTCTGCGATTGCCTTACGGTCTTAAGAACATCAAACAATCTGTGGCCGTCAGCAACTCTCTAGCATTACAAATTATATGTTTGTGGCTGGAGACGGAGCTGCTCCATCGCTCCCTAGCATCACAGTTACGCGTTATCAAGTCGGTGGCTTATAAATGGTTGTCAGCAGAGTTGTCGTTTAGCCATGTTAGAGCCATCATCCAATGGATCACACAAGCAGTCATGTATGGAGAGTATGATGATGTGCTTTCCAGCATGAGGAAATTGACTTTGTGTAGAACAGACGTGACAAGCGCACAAGCTGACAACTTGATCCCAAGTGTCCTCCCCAGCCTACAGAAACTACTCGACTTATCAATCGCTGTGAGCAAACGTCCAGAGGAGTGCGCTCGGAGGATCTCAGTCGAGTTGGTTCATGTAAGTTAAATAATGCTTCTGTCTTTTGATAAAAATATTTCATATCTACAGTTTAGAACAAATAACTATTAGGCTATGCTAAGTGACAGCATTTGTTAGTCAGAGCCCTACTTCAATCAGTTATCCATTGTTATTACCGTAAGCTGGGCTATATAAGACGATTTTCAGAGATTTAAGTCGATTGCGGCATATATGGCCTCAAGGAACATAGGATGCAGCTCATAATTATGGAATGGCAACCGTTTAAGATATGAAGTGTGGCTTACACCATTTCCCAAAGTGGGGTGTACCTTATACACAGGGTTTTACGGCAGACTTTCATTTAATGATAGCATGTAAAAAAGAAAATGACTAATACCTTAGTTATAGATGTAGATGTTTTATAAAAGACTTGTGATATAACTAGTGATCATATTGAACATTACAGATGTTCCACTGCCTGCCGTCACTACAAGCACGTCACCTCGTCCTCAGCACACTCGCCTCCCCGCTTCTCAAATTCACCCTCACACAACGAATACTTGAGGACAAGTGTGGAGCTGAAAGTTGTGGGGCGCAATGTCTACAAGACATCATCCAAACAGACTTCCGTGTGGATCCCCCGCGAACATCACTCACCCCGCCCCCTACGCCATCATCTGATGATGATGACGATGATGATGACATGGGACGAGTACAACCGTTGTTTCATGACGAGGGGTGGGAGGAACTATTGCTGCTCTTGTGGACTGTGGTTAGCAGCTATCTAGCCACTGCTAAAGGTAAACTGCTCCCTCACTTTGAATATAAGTTTATTGATCTTAATGTGGTATACAGTGCTGGTCGTATAAGATGCACCAGATTTGTCCACACTTGTATGGCTGTAACACACAAAAATATCCCTGAGGCCCCACAAATGTGGATCGATGAAAAGGTCATTATCTGAATTCTGCATATGTGGGCATTCTCTAGCCCACCTTAGTTTAGTTATATTGATTTTTCTTTAGAGGTCAGGTAAAAGTCAAGTTAGAAATATATCTTGAGAAAAAGTTAATCAAAAGTCAGTTCAAAAATGATTTTGACTAATAAATGGTGAAAAATATGTTATGTTCCTGACAAAACTGGTTATTTGTCAGTTAAAAGTGAGTTTAAACAGTGACAGAAATATAGTGGGAACCATGTGAGATTGTTTCTCCCCTGTTTTATGTGTCTGATGTATTCATCTCTCAAACTGATGTAGTTTCATCTTGAATATGACGGCTGTCAAAATGGCTGTTAGCAACCAATCCACCAAATAACAGGAAAATCAGAAATGTGTCTGGGTTCTCCATCCTCCTTTTTACTACTATTGTATGTTTTGAGAGTATATTTCTTTGAGATATGGTAAGTCACTAGTAAGCCACCTCTAGCAAAGCATTCAGAAAAATTTCAAGATCAAGTTGATAATTCTTGGAGCAGCATTTATAAAAGGATAGGGATGCAAAACGGGAGTGAAAACATACGCTGGACAATCACACGCCAAGCCATGTGCACCAGGCCAGACAGTAGAAAGTTCTATTTTTATCTAGGTCTTTCTGCTGTGGTAAATGTGAGTCATACTTTCGTTTTAACTATACAAAGACTGCTTTGCATAAAGGTTGTCTGGGAGAACCTGGTGGGCCCCCTGACTGTGCGTGATTAACACATTTATTAGTGGGAAATTTTACACCTACAAGTGGACACTGGAGGAGGCCATCCTCATCCCTTTGAAAGTGTCATTATAGACAATAAAACTTGAGACCTGGAGTGTGTGGTTTCCCTCTACATGAATTAGCAACCCTGGAGGAAGGGTGCCAAAGTGTCAGAAGGGTCGTTTGCTTGAAACCACTGACCACAGCTATAGGACTCCCGCTGAGAAACCATTAGTAAGACTCTTTGTGGGCCTCGCCAGGTTCTGGTGGACAAACTTTACCAAGAGAAGATGCTTGTAACGCTGAGATAGTCATACATTAGATTTGGATTACAGGAGGCGAGACAGGCAATTTTAAAAGGGCGATAAATCTCAGCAGAACTGACTTAGTGATGTTAAGCCTGCATCACTTGACTGGTGTTTGTTGATAGGAGACAATCCGATTAGACAGTTCATAAAATGATGTGTAAACTTTTATCGACCATTTGTTTTGACGGTCTGAAGATTTAAGTATGAGCCAGCTGAAGGCGGACCTGAAGATAATTGATGCCCTCTCAGACTTTGACCTTTAAGGTACTTCTGGAACTTAATTGTGACCAATTTTGTACTAATTTAATGCAAAATAAAATGACCCTATACATATAAGGCGAGGTCAGGCGTTTAGACACTCCTATAATTTTCACTCAGGTAAGGTTATTCTCACAAAGAAGTCGCAGCATATATTCAAGAGAATGTGGAAGCTAGGTCAGCTGTATACAGAGTCCTAAATTTAAAATTATACAAATTATATGCAGTATAATTATAATCACACCAGATTGGTGTGATTATAATTAGCGCGGCGACTAGTGAGTACTACTCGTGAGATGAGTAGACTAGTGTATGGTTCACAGTCGCCACGGTGTAAGGGATAGGGAGGCCTTGCAATCTATTTTTGTTTGTGGCTCCTCTGCTATGGACTATTCCTGCTCACTATTCTAATGTAATATAACAACAGTGTGTGTACTTAACTTATCAGTGAAGGAATTTTCAGAATATATCTCATACTTTTGATTTTATTCGCAGATAAAACATTTCATCATTTGGAGCCCTATGGCAGATTAGCATTAGAGCATTTTAAGATTCAGAAATGCATCCCTGTAGCCTTTGTTTTAGAATTGTTCGTTTTGAAACTACTATATATATGTAGTACAGGTTTTATCTCAGTGGGTTCTGGTACAATTGGATCATATTTTCTGTATTTGAACAAAGTATTCACTGTCAAAGATCTCTATGGAGAAATCAGTGCTAAAGTATGTGTTGCCATATGTGCATTTTTGTAAATCAGAGGAGGTTGAAGTGTAAGGCCACCTTGTGGAACTGCTACATTCTTTTCTGTGTAAAATTTTTAGTTTACATTGAAATAATGCTATCTCAGAATATGTATCTACTATTGGTGATGAAAGATTAATTTGATTACTCCTTTCATTATATAAACGATTTTGTGGAACACTGAAAACATGTATGTACACCGAGTTACTTACACTGTGCTCCCCCTCTATAGAGAGGTGGAGTGATCTGGCCGGTTTGCTGACCACTGGCCCGTGATGAGGTACAGACTATTACAAGTGATTGGCAGTTGGGTGTGTGTGTGTGGGGGGGGGGGGGGGGGCAGGCAGAGCAGGCTCCTGGCAATCTGAGACAGTGTACACTCATAATGACACACCTGTTGACTATGGCATTGAACATTGAATAAGACAGGTCCCTGTGGCAGCTGAGTGAGGTGCATGCAGAATGGACAGTCTACAGACTATTAGTACTTAGCTGCAGTTGGTAGTTCAGGTTGAATTTATGCTATATATTACCAAAAGCCCAGATGATAGTATGCCCTATCTGTCTCACCAACTGAAACTAGACACAAGATTACAAGTTGCCGCGCCATGTCTCACAGGACAATTCTCTACTATTGTATTAAAATCTACAACACTATGGTTTTATTATACTGCATATAATTAGTATAATTAACTCAAAAGAGTTATAAGAGCCGGGGTAAAAACGGAAGGATTCAGTGCCTCTTAACAGAGAAAAAAGTAAGACGCTTTTCAAGTGTATGGTAAATCCCATAAGAGGTGCAAATTTCATCAAAGTTCCCGTGTTTTTGGTCTGGAGTGGTGCAAATAATTGATGAATGTTGATGAATTTGCCATCATTCGATCCGTTTGCGCGTCTCCAATGTCGTAAAAATGGTTTTTTTTTTGTTTTTTTTTAATTATTCAGTGTTATAAATATGATAAAGTATGGCAAGAGGATATGATTTCAATCGATATGTTTTATTAAAAAGATAAAAAAAATTATGTGTTCGCCCTGTCGTTAATTCGCATCACAAAGCCGTGGTGGTGCAAAATCCCCATGGAAATTGGGTCGGGCATGCGCAGATAGAACCAAAATCCAAAATGGCGGACAGTGAGACGATCAACTTGTGGGGCTATAAAAGTAAAAAGATTGGATATATTCGATTCAATTTGATTGATATTGCCAAAGATGCATTGATTATATTCAAAAAGCCATTAATTTTAAGTTAATTCGATAGAATATATCATTTCTCTGTCGAAAATGCTACTTCCGGAGGGGTCACGCATGCGCACAGAACATCAAAATCCAAAATGGCGGACAGCGAGACAATCGACTCACGGTGCCATTGAAACTGCTGGATTATAACAAAGTGGAGGAGAATTACACTGTCTCATGCATTTGTATGGTTAATATGGATCCTTATTCAAGACCTGCTGTTGTTTTGCAATGCTTAACTCGCCAAGAGAGGAGTTATTCGCCAATGAAACATACAAGCAATAATGGATGCATTCTCCATAGGCTTAACCATTGACAGTGATAATGCTCGAAGAAAACATGAGGTTAGTATCAGAAGGGGCCTAAAAGAAGAGATTAAGTGCCCTTTCGAGTTACTTGCATTGCAAAATGCTGTCCTATATTTTTAAATAACCTTTGTGTAAGGCCACCCCTCATATAAGAAAAGAGTTGAAAGCTGCACCTGGGGTTGGTTTCATAAGAGTTTAGTACTGTTCTATAGCCTAAGTGCCCAGTACCCTTAACGTGTACTCTAAGTTTAGGACATCTTATTAGGTGCAGGTGAGGCTTGCTTCACGCATGTCTTTGTCAAGGGAGTCCCCGTCATTGAACCACGTCTGAGTGATGAGAGGCCTCAGTTTGTCTGGCCCCGACTATGGCACTAGTCAAATAAAAGAGCACTTGCTTTCCCTTGAAACAAAATGTGCCCCGGTAGCGGGTTTTCTCCCATGTCCCTCCTTATTGGTTCGTCATTCATCTCATAGATCTTGTCATCCATAGATGTGATCACTGCTGTGATGGGCAAGTAGCATATACATACCTGTCTAGCTGTTCAGGAGAAAGAGGTTTTGACATAGCTGCCCAACATGACAATGAGAGGCTGCCCTTCCGACAGTTTTACTACTAGTAAATGACATGCTAGCTAATGAGTATGAAGGACTTTCGCTTTATTGCATGTAAAGGGCTAATCATTTTACCACATGGGGGAGAGTGGTTGATTTTTTGCAGTTGTAGTACTCTGTTTATAAGGAACTTTCAGGTAAGCTGCATGTGCCCAGACCAGGAAAGGTCGTTCAAACTGCAGAAACCAAATGGGTCTTATCATGTATGCGACAATTTACAACAAACTTTCGACCTGACTGCAATTTCCCAAGCCATAAAGAGATACCACACTAGACGTGACAACAACCTCAACCCATCCTACCGTAACGCAATAGACGTGTCACACCCCTATGTTATTACAACAAGTGGCCCATTGAGCCACCCACGGGCAACTTTCCTACCAGCAAAAATACCTACACTACCTGACATAATTACAAATTTGGATCTGGAAATTCATCAACTAATCTACCAGCACAAGAACTACCCAATGACATCATCATAAAAATCAACAGTGAAAACCCCAAAGACTTGATCCAACAAGCCATGGATATCACGGGCATAAAGGAAGCCGTTTTCTCTAATTATCTAACTTAGTTGAAAAAAAACCCTGCGCCACTTAATGATACATCAGATTGTGCCGCATATCCCATACCCATGGGGAGAATACCCCAGTGTTGATTTCATTCATATAAATGATCGAACTTGTTTTGTCCCTGAAAGCATCCCACAGTATGGTCGTGAACAAAGGCATTGGACAGAACCCTAAATGGACTAATCCAAAAAAAATGGCATAATTTCACCCCACAACTTGACTATGATATGAGCAGACTATGATCTTATTAACACTCGGGCCGAACACTTGTTAAAAAGAATTCAATGTAATTGAAGATAATTTTTATTATCCTAGCAATTTTCGCTCAAGTTATTCAATTATTATACACTATTTAGGTGAGTGTGTGTGTGAGTGAGTAATAGATGTTCAACGCCATTTCGACAACTAAGGTCATATTCATGGCGAGAACTACATTACCATTTCACAGAGGAATGTGTCAGTGCCCACGCATATGTGCACCACACACATCCTGAGGGGATAGAAAAGAGGAGAAATAGACCCTTTTAAGTGGGCTAGGGAAGCCCACTATTTAGGTGAAAAACTATTGTTGCTATGATGAACCAGTTGGTAACCATGTCTAATGACTCCTGCAAAAGGACTCCACAGTCAATGCGTCTCACTTGTTGGTAAAATAAACTTGTCCTGATGAAGAGTTCAGAAACTCGAATCATAGACCTAAAAGTACTCCACTGCTTTCTTTGATCTAATGCAGAACAAAAACCCGGAGAGGTTTTTGGTAATATTTTTCATTCACTTTCAATTTACAACAAAGAAAGGGGGAAGGCTACATACTCAAAAGCTTACGTATAAGAGGCGTTTTTTTCCCAAGGTGCGCCTTATAGGGTATTGCAGAACTCTTATAGGCGAGCATTACACCTTTCAGCATTTAATTCTACTCAGGGTGCGTCTTATAGGCTAGGGGCGTGCTCTCTGCGAGGAATTTCGGTTGTAAAATGCAATACTTTCCCAGCTTTTACTAAATGCCCCCTTGGTACAAGTCATCAAATCTTATGTAAAGGTGCATAGGAATGTGTATTTCCAAGAATTTGGGCTGACGAGGGACATTATAGGTGTATAGAGGCCAATAAGTGGATCAGAGCATGTGGGCCGTGGGTTCATTGCTTTATCAGGTACCGTAATCTCCCGCATATAAGACGCGTCCTCTACGCCAAACAAAATGCTGGGGAGTCTTATAGGATGTACTGAAATTGGGGGTGCGTCTTATACGAGGGGTAATTTTACTATAGAAATGTACTGAATTTACAAAATTGAGCCTTAAAATGTGCGTCTTATACATGAAAATGCATTTGCTAAGTTTGGGGTGCGTCTTATACGCGCAGCGCGTCTTCTACGCGGGAGATTACGGTATTTCACAATGTACTGCAAAACCCCCCTTATAAGCAGATCTCACTCATACGCCAATTTTAGGGCCTTATTTACACCTTACGATCACTTCTCAATACAAACATATTAATGATAAAGGACATGGTTTGACGGTCTCCCTGTTAACACAATAGGCAGATATAACTTTTGTGTCTCCACCAAAATGTCCATCATTTGGATGGAATGTAAATCAGAATGTCATGTCACTCCTTAAATCTGCGTCACTTCCTGACCTGCGTTGTAGTGTAGTTTTTGTGAGGGTAGATATGAGGAAGTTCCAAGTGGAGCCTGAATGATGTCACTTCGTCACACGCCATAGGGGGGCTGTACAAGAATTATGTACTTTCATTTTTAGGCGTATTAGGTGACCATCAAGGCTACTGCTTTGATGGGTTGGGGTCCTTGTGTTCACTAATATGTTACTAAAAATGCCATTTGTTGTGAAAACTATTTAGTATCCAAGCTAATATTTATGTTTTTCCTTGCAGCAAAATTGAGGTACCCACTCTGGAAGAGGGAGTTAGATAAGCCTGTGGAAGTGTTAGATGAGCGCGATAGACGGGCTGTAAAGGATCTTCCGCTACACGTACAGCGACTGAGGACGCGCATCGAGAATACCTCACCACAGATTTCTCAGCAGGCTTCCATGTACCTACTGAAATTAGAATGCCTGTCAGATATGTGTTGAGCAAGATGAACTGAAATATCGTCTATCGTTTGGTATCAAGGGAAACTTTGCTACAAAATACAGATGATTTATTGTACAGGTAGTGTACAATTGGTATGTTATTGAAATTCAAATCTAACAGTCCACGCTAGAATTTTGTCCAAATCGTACTCAGTGACCTCACAGCCTCCACGCACCTGAGACTACGTATATAATTCAACTTGATAGCATATTAAACGAGGCAAGGGCTTTTGACACCAACTTTCTGACCTCTTGTCTACTAGCCCTTAGCCGAGTTTCTTATGATTATTGTGAGTGCTCAGCCGTGACCAGGCAGTAGACACGGCCTCCACACACCTGAGATGTAGTACAAGCATATAATTCAACTTGATAGCATATTGTGAGTGGTCAGCCGTGACCAGGCAGTAGACACGGCCTCCACACAGCTGAGACATACTACAAGTATATAATTCAACTTGATAGCATATTGGGAGTGCTCAGCTGTGACCAGGCAGTAGACACAGCCTCCACACACCTTAGGCACAGATTTATACATAGTTCTATGGTAACTACGTTCCTTAACCATAAGGAAATAATTCACCACAGCTATGCTGTCAAAATTTCTTTAAAAAAGATCATAAATTCCTCAAATTTACGCCTCCTTGTATTCAAGCATATACCACCGAGTCATAGCAATTGGATACAAACTGATTTCTTGCTAGCGTGATTGCTGTTACGCACCCAATGACTTCCAACAGCCTAGCTCAATCACAATAAAATGTGTTTTATACATTAAACTGGTTTACCTGCTGCCAATCAAGTCACTTGTCAAATCTTCTGTGCAGCTACAAAATTTATTTTTGCTACAAAATAGATGTAACATTTGTGGTTGACTGACTAAATACAGTGTCTACAAAGGTCCCTTTGTAATAAAGGATAATGACAGCTGTCTCCATTTTTCAACTCAAGCCGTGGGAAGGGATATATTGTAATTGTATGGGATTTGTTAAGTGAGTGAGTAATAGATGTTTAACGCCATTTCGACAGCTAAGATCATATTCATGGCGAGAACTATATTACGCAATTTCACAGAGGAATGTGTTGGTGCCCACGCATATGTGCACCACACATCTGAGGGGATAGGAAAGAGGAGATATAGACCCTTTTAAGTGGGCTAGGGAAGCCCGTGTTAAGTGAGTAGTATTCAGATGGGCTTGAGTCGTGAGCCACTGTATAGTATATATTCATGTACATCAATACGTTTTGTGCTGGAAGTTTATTCTGTTCCTGTAATCTTATCAGCTTGGACTACTTCTATGTTCCTAGAGTTTGTCTGGGCTTTCCAATATTACCCTAGCTATCAAATATAATCTTGTATATCTTTGTCTAAAGCTGGCCTTTGTAGCAAAGATCATAGTGAGATAGAAATACTTGATTCGTGAGCACAATATTTTTCTTACACAATTAATTCTGAGAGAATCGTTATAAAGCCAATGTGATTTTTCCCTCTTTTTTTTTTTTTTTTTTTTTTTTAAGTGCACTCTGCTGCCCTACATCCATACAGAGTCTCATTCATCTGATTCAAAGCTACTTATTTGAAATCAAAGAAAAATGTTATTACATTTATTTACAGAGTGTAGAAGTCAGCCAGTGGAGTTCCACATCCCAATAGAGATATTCTTTAAACAGATTGCTGAGAAACTACTTTTTGTTTGTTGTGATAAATGTATTGTGGATTACAGTAGCGTTATTTCACTGACTGCTGTTATGTCATATTCAAGTTGCTGTTGTCAGAATGATGAAACCCATTGGAGCTGGGTATAAAAGTACAAATTATCATTTTGGTTCATTTTTCTTCACATGTAGGCAGGTGTACATGTACTGATCTACAATGTATTTAAAAATGTATTTTTTTGTACCAAACTCGGTCGGAGTCTTTGGCATAAACCCATTCAAATATTCAATGAAGTAATGTCATATATAGAGAGAAAGCTGTCTGAATCTGATGTCAGTTAATGTACATACATTTTTTTTTAATCCCCACCATAAGAAGCAATATGACCCAGATCAATCACATGATATCATTAAACGCAAAGATATTTTTGTTGCTTGCCACCTCAGTGTAGCATTGTCAAAACAGACAATCATCCAACATTACATGTTATTAGTTGACCTGTTTAGTTTTCATGACATTGTCCTAAATCCAAAGTTTGAGACATATCTATAATTGCGCAGTACTTAAGGTGGAGTTGTATGTTTGCTCAGTTCCATTGCTTCCATGACAGAATAGAGGACTGATTTAAGATTGGGTAGCTAGTGATTCTATATGGCTGCCATCAAGGTGCCAGAAATATATTTTTCCACATTGTAAACTGCCTGCTTGTATTAATACAATTGAGTGCCATAGGTGCTGTGCATGGTAGATGAAACGAATCAAGTGCAGGTAGATAGAATGGATCAAGTGCACTCTGACATTGCCCTGTAGGTTATGCAGTAAAGCATAGGTTTTTCTACCCTGTAAGTTTTACATACCTAAAAGTTGTACTTTGGTTCAGTGAACTACCTAGGGAAAATGCTATATATTGGGCAATGATTAATCAAATGCTGGTTCTTGAAGATGAAGGTATTATTACATGTAGTGTGTTTAGAGCTGAGTGGAAACTATTATAACCAGGGCATTCAAATGGGGATACATTTTAGTTTATATGAGAAAACTACTTGTCCTATCTGGTATAGACCATATTATCACAGTACCCCACGTATAAGGTTAACCCATCTATAAGGCGCACCGTGACTTTGATAGAAAACTGTAAGGCTCGCATGGGCTTGATTCTGACCAGTTAAATACAGATTTTATATATTAAAAAAAAAATTCCCTCCTGTGAGATGCACCCTGACTTGGCCGTTGGCGGGTACAGCTAGGATTAATCTTGCCCTGAAAAGGCCCTGATACAATGTTAACAGATACTGTAATTATCCATGCTACAAAGTCTAAAACAGAAAGAGTCTACTGGTATATTGTTAACAGACTGGTAGTCACCTTATTACCCTCCCACCTGTGTGACAGGCTCATTTGTATCAAACATGTGAAATATACTGATCTTCAAAACTAGTCAATGTGTATAGAAGATTGAGGTTTTCCAGAGCTATGTTATGTACAGAACTAGATGTTGAGTAGAATCATTGATGTTTATATTGATAGTTTACAAAGTCAGTGTTGTAGTGTAATATTGTCTTTCATACAGAATAGTCTAAAACTGTTTGGATTATCATATGGCAGCATTCATGTCCAATATAGGGGCTTTAGACAAGTATCTCAGTATGTTGCTCAGAGTACTATTATAGGCCAATTTGTACTGAACCCAAGGTAGCTTCTGTTTCAAAATGTATATTAAAAATCTCTGAAGGAAAATTCTCCAATTTATTTTTTGTTATTTTAGTTGTTTGTGGAAGGTACAAAGCAATTTACCAAATTCCTATATTGTTCTTGTATGGTTAAGAATCAAATTCTCAATATTTAGCCATAACGTGAAGAGTTTTGGGATTGTGATCTTGTGCCCATAGAGATATATCTGCTTTGGTTGCACAGATCATTGACCTAACAATAAAGAATGTACTTGTATGACTGAGGTCACCTAAATGTTTATCGATGGTTTCCCTATAAACCATATCGTGACAAGTGAAGGGAGGTGATGTGTCTATTAGTACTTAAAAGAACCTGTCAACTAATGCTCCATTTGACCAAGACATCTAGACTGGCAAATGATTGTCAATATTCTATACTCAAACATGAGCTATCTGAACGATAATGTAGTTGCCCTCCTTTGTAGATATGACTTGGTAATGTTGAAAGTCCTGGCCCCCTTTATTTTTTAATAAAGTTGTACCATCGTGCATTGACAAATAAAACATTTTTCGTGTTATTTTCCTCTTACTATGATGTGCCTTTTCTATTTGTAGATATATCTATAAATAGAAAGGCACATCCTTCTTGGTGTTGGTGGTTGGGGTGGCTAGCAGTGTCTGAAATTGGAAGATCACTTCTGCTCAGAAAAAAGCTATGTTAAGCTAAATTATCTTTCCATTCTTTCTGTCACCTGATTCTTGACATAGATGTCCTTCCTATTTCATTTTTATTTTTTTTTCAAAACTTTTATGGAAAAGTTGTTTTCAGGAGGGTCAAATCAAACATACATAACACAAGACCTATTTACTGAAGCCTCCCCTAACTCACCCTCAGAATGTGTGGCCCGGAGAGGGGGGCAATCGCTAGAGTAACCATGTGTGTACACAGCCCTTGTTAACGCGGAGCCACGCGTTACTGGTATCACCCAAAAAGTTCTGAGATAGTATAGGTTTCAGGAGGTATGTCTTCATAATCACTTGGAAATAAATGTATATAGTAGCCATCTGACCATGAAACATTGATGAATGTGAGGGGAAGATGTTAGGCATGTTGGAGATGAATGTGAAGGCATTCTAGGGACTAGCATTTGATATGACATAACATCCTTTATGCAGATTATTGCAATAGACTTCTCAGACTCTCCCCTTTGCACCTGACCACTTGGGTTAGGTCTATATGGCCCAGGGTTCCCCTGGGCCATTGGCGGCGCCTTTTCAGCCAAATCCACAAATTTGTAATCACCAACTTTATGGTGTAATCATTCAGTGATATACTGTTATTTCACACATTTTTCAAAAACCAAAGGAAAGTTTCAAATCTCATCTATCAGACAACATGTTGTCCTTCATGGTGAGTGATGTCTTTCTCTATGTAAAATGCTGCTGTACTTAAGTCATGTTTTCGGGTGCCATACTGACTACAAGGCCCTTAAGCATTGGGTCTATGGGTGTGATAGATTTTGGTGATAGAAAAAACACGGGCTCCTATGGGAATCACCAGACTGAGACACTTTTTTTCAGCAGGTGAGCCTCAGGTAGTCCAGCTGTACTGATAACAAATGCGATAGCACCTACAGCCGAAGGGTTATATATATTGTCGAAAAAGTGAAGTCTCGATACATGGAGACTGAGCATTTGAAGACCGTTCATGTAGTTATATGTTTCATCACTAGATCTCAGGAAGGTCTATTCGAGGACCTGTCATATACCTTCTTTTTCAGTTGGCAGGTGGCATCCGATGTCCATGTAGCCAATGGACAACACTTCTCTCGATTTTTGGCAAGAAAGTGTCATTGTCGGCATCTTTTTAGCCATGGAAGCTTGATCAGAATGGAATACTTTAAGTAGGAATTTCTTCTACAAAATATGGGAAAATAAATAGTGATAGTCCCCTACAGTACGTCCATAACTGCTCCACAGCAGATGTTTTATTTTAATTTCATCTCTTTTTGCATATTTGGTGGAAGAGCCTGGGCCATAAGTGCTCTATAGCACACATAAAATCTTTTCATAATTTAATTTTAAGTCCACCCCCCTCCCCACCACCACCCAGGCACGTACAGGGGGAGGTGGGGAGTCTAGGGCCATTTTGGCATATGCATTATGTATGCAGGGGGGTACTTTAGAGGTCAAATTTAGGGTTATTTACTGCCATTTTTGGGGTTGTTTTATAGGAGCATAATAATATTATGTTTCATGATTTTCTGGGGGTATACCTTATAGACTACTCTGTTTTCCTCAATTCTCAAAAGAAAAATACTCAAATACATGTATACATTCTTCATGCCTCACCATCTCAACCTATCCCCTGTATTACTGCTGCAGCATGGCTGAGCTACGAGCTCTTTTTCAGGTTGTACCCATCACCAAAGAAAAACAAAACATGCTATACACCAAATCAAAGCTTAGAATCTCCGGATTACAGATATGCCAGGTGTAAAAAAATTCAAAAACAGTATTTTTCACAATATGAGTTTTATGAAAAACAGTAATTAAATCATTTTTAATTCAAATTAATTCGTCAAATCCTAGGATTGACAACATTTCATCAAATAATGCAACTATATATAATTGAATCAGTGTAAAAACTTGTGTTTAACATGGGGATCATAATTTGAGATGAATTAGGTCAGTAGGTCAAAGGTCAGAGTCCTAAAATAGGTCATCCTCTGTTTACTATATGTATGTACTTTAGACCTTGTGACAGGTCTATCCTGAGTTATATTAGGGGTGCAAACCTGTACTGGTAATTCTTATTGATGCAGCATTGGCAACTAGTAGGGATGTCATTGACATCAACCTTTTTCCTATGGCGATTATCACAATTTTTCTCTAAATATTCCGATTTATTGCAAATATTTATTAGTTTTGATGCATTTGAAAAAAGTCTTGAACATCATGGCAACTAGCATTGTACATTTGCATCTTTCAATAAATAGACAAAGGTTCACAAGGGTTGGATCTGACAAAGGGTTGTCTTACGAGGTGAAGCAGAGTGAGATAACCATCAGTCAGATCGAATCCGAGTTGAAACTCAAAACTAACATTTCTTAGTTAATTGTCAAATTACAATTTGACCTTTACATACAAGTAACTCAAATGATATTAGAAAATACAATCATGTTGATAATTCCATGAGTTAATAGGTCTCCTTACACCTTACTCTCGCAATATACACCAGAAGTTCAGTCAGCAGACGCAAACCAGTCAATACGAAAACTCGTGGGACCGAGGCCATCGCTCCCGGGCCTGCAGAAATGACCAAATTGCGGGATCAAATGTCTGGCTATAATCTTGGGACCTTTGCTACATTTTGGGTTTCATGGATTGCAATTAGTAAGGGTTTTACAGCCTTAAACAAAAGGCATTACTGTTTATTAAGATTTGGAGGGGTAAAAGAAGGCATTTTGCTACATATGGCTCCTTATGGGCTATTTCTTTGTAAAGACCAATATGGGTAATACCTTATAAGGAACATACAGTATCACTCTTTAATGTTTGGTGTAATCTATTCTTCAAGATTTATTTACAATTCATTCATTATCCTTTTTATATTTTGATGCATGTGACAGTCCCTGCAGTGTGTGCTCTGTGTTTTAGTGCAGTGCAGAGATATGTGGTGCACCCTGAGGTGAAATAAGGGCCTAATGTTGTTATATATGGGTCAGGTCATCAGAAAGTGTAAGATTTTGCCTTTGGAGGGCCTGAAAAATTATTTTTCTAGTTACTTTATATAACCTTAACAAATTTGTGAAGGGACATCCCCTCACCTCAGAAAACCAAAAAATACTGACTTAGGACCTCCAGTTCCATTTTTATTGCTTATTTTGTCTCATGTAACGTCCCGTACCAAAATGATGGAATATGGAGGTATTTGAAGTTGCTCTCAGAATACTGATTTAGATTTAGGTACCGGACGTTACAAATTACAGATTTCCATCTTCAAGGACACATGATGAAAAATTCTCACTCAGTAACATATCCAAACCTCATGGAAATGATACATATGATCATATACAATACAACAAATAACTTTGGGATGCTCCAGATGTTCTTTATTCATTACAGGACACTTTTAAAAAATACAAAAAGTAAAAAAAAAAAAAAAAATTTGGCCAGTTTTTTCACTTCAGCAGGCTATGAGTCTGAGAGTTTTTGATGGATGACCACAAATTTACATCTTTCTGATAGCCCTAAGGGTCCTCTATCAAATAAGTCTATGTAAGGCAAGATTGGTTCACAACTTCTTTCTCTAGAGCCACGAGAGTCCAAAATGACCCAAAAACACAAAATCTACTGCTTTCTGGCGACCTGACCCATATGGATGATATTACATGGGTTGACAGAAGAAACTATGATCTTTGCATTCATATGAATATTTTGAGATTCCTTATGACTATGTGGTACAATACAATACTAAAGTAGCCCAACTTTGATGTTCTGTCACTATTTACATTGCCACCAATACAATCAGAATTAACACAGGATGTACCTCTAGTATAGGTTGTAAGAATCCCATTCATAGATCTGCACTAAGTATAGTGCATTTTTGCACATAGACATGATGTGTACCTTATATTAGTCTTTTTGGGACCAGGGCTGTAGAACTCACCACCGGGAGCTCACCCGGGCCTTCCATCAAAGCTGAGTGAGTATGGTCCTGTGTGTGATTGTGACTCATTGTGGTAGCCCTCACTGCACCTGTCGAAATTAGAGACTGATGGGGCAACCAAAGAAATAGAAAAAAATGTCTGGAAGTCCCTTTAAATGCGATATATTCAAAATTTTCTGTCAGCAATCTAAATATCTGCAATGGTCTGAAAGTTTAAATAGTAGTAAATGTGAAATATCAGAAAAATGTATTTTCTGCCAATATCCTCTATATTTAGTGCTACTTGTCAGAGGTATAAGTAAATCACAGGAAAAAAAGATACAGACAGCATCTGATTGCATCCTATCAATGCTGTGCAAGTAGTACAGAGATGCATTTTGCCCAATCGAAAATTGAAAACCTTTTTTTAACGTTTTAAAACATTTTGCCATGATAAGAAGCCATAGGGAAATGTTCTGAAATGTTTTGCAAAGTTTTTTGTTGACTGGGAATCATAGGAGTTTTCTATAGTACCAAGTGGTTTTCATGAACTTATCGTAACATTTCCTATGTTATTAACATACAGATCTTTACAATAATCACAATCTACCCAGTGTTACAAGTACATCTCCTCTCAGACACGATTTAAAAGCACTCATAGTAGGTTTTAGTTGTATATCAGCATACAACACTTCCCATGTTTGGTTGCCTCTATATAGATGACTACCCCTCTAAGATTCTGTTTTTGGTCTGTTTACTTTCAATTTTCTCTTCCCATTCCCTCTTAGTTCACGACTAGGGATTATAATATTATCATCATCTTGTGAATAACATGAAGGCACTAGCATGTATAATGTGGGTACTTTATACATGCTAGTGCCTTTTTCCTTCTTATACTTAGTGAGTCCACTTTACAGTTAGGAGGTAATTTATGTGTACGTCCTGGGCATTTTTCACCCTTAAGCAAGCTCTAATGCAGTGGTTTTGTACAATGTCTATATGATCTACCAGGATTTTTGGACCAGAGTCTAGAACAAAACTACAATATTCTAGTATGGGCAAAACCATTTGTTTGTAGATTCATAGAGCATTTTCATGATTCAAATATTTTACAATATTACCCAACTGTTTCAACTTTGATATACCCATCAGCTCAACCTTTTTACAGTGCACCTTAAAATTTAAGTTGCTATCGATAATAACCACCAGATAGTTGAAACTCTCCACATTTGATAGAACAGAACCTTGCATAATAATATTGTATCATGCATATTCTGTCGTACTGAGTGACACCATAGTATGATGATGTCATCAAATGCATCAGATAAGTCTGGTGCATTGCTCTAGGAGGACTAGCTCACTAGCACATTCTTTTCAATTTATATAAATCCTATCAAAAAACGCTATCATGAAAATAGGGTACTGATTCCCTATAAGTTGACCTATATTTCCAATATGAAAGTCAACATACTGACCTAATTAGACCTAAATATTTTATCTCTGGAAGAAGTTGATTGGTCCATGTTCCATGACTAAGTTGCTCTTAGTTATGATGCGGAAGTAAAAGAATTTCAGTGCCCAGGCCACTTATTAGATCGAATATGGTATGTACGGATATTTGCATCTTGACCTTTGACCTACTGACCTAATTAGTCTGAGATGTCACATTGATGATTATGATGCATTTTATATTTTAAATCATAGGACACAAAGGTAGAGGCATTATTTTTGTGGTAAAACAATTTTTCTAAAAATTAAATGATTCAATTTGAATTAAAAATTATGAAAAACATTTTTCTTAGGATCTAATTCACCAAAAATACAGTTTTTTTGATTTATTACACTTACCATATCCGAAATCTACAAGTTTAGAGCTTTCCATTGGTGTATGGTGTATAATTTTTTTTCTTGGTGATGGGTGTTCACCTTTTGGGGCCTTCATGCTGCAGCAGTATATGCTTTTTGGGCAGAGTGGGGGGGGGGGTAGTCCTTATGTGTACTAAGAAGGTGGTTCTTTTCACGGTGCACTTAAAATTCCAATAGAGAGTTTTCTGCAAATGTGTATTCACAGCCTCAGCGGCTATGTTGGAGATTCCAGGTGTAAACAATATGCATCCTAGTCACTGCACTCTAGGCTAAAGCAGACATTCCTCCATTTTCTCATAAAATTTCCAATATCTTATAAATCGGACATCTATAATTTTTAGTTTTGCATGACCCCCTAAAGCCCTTCTAACACTGATGAAAAGGATATCTTGATCAAAGCAAAGGAAACAGGAGAAAACATTTATTTTGTACAGGGTAGTAGATCGTCACAGTTAGGCTAGTCACTCCCTGTTACATCTGGCACAGGCCATCCTACCACTTCCACTTAAGCTTTTCAATATGTGACCCATCCTTACAAAATGGTACGGAAGTCGCACATACAAAATGTTTAGTTATTGACATATTCATTTACAGCTCATCAAGAGCTTTCATTTGGTATATAACACTTGCCTATTTGAACCAGGTGGTCCTCTAAGGATCTTCCGTAGGTAAATTTAGTCGGATGAATTAAAAATCGATTAAACTAAGATAATTGACATTTTAAACATATATTAATTTATGAATCCTATATAATTCCCATGTAATTCTATATAACAAAGAAAACTATAGCTATGTCTTCTAGGCATTTGGGGCTTAAATTCAATTTAGTAGGCAAGAATTCTGAAAGATATCTACCCATAGGTTAGAAAAATGTAAAAATATCAATTTTAAAAAATATGATATTTTTGACACTATACCACTTGAGCAGCCTATATCTAGGCTTCTAAATGTGCGACTTCAGTACCACTTTGTTAGGATGGGTCACATATTTAGATAAATTGGACATTCATCCAAGAAGCTTCAATAGATAGGGGGTGAAACTCAGAGCTTTACCTATGGACCCCCCCTTAAAAGTAGGCTCCCTTTTGTGTTCAGTATTGAGTCCTATGTAGGATAAGGGGGGTTATAAAGATGTCAGGAAATCTTTATCAGAGGGATATCAAATGGAAACAAGGGGCCACCTATACCAAAAAATCCTGCTGAATCCAAAATTTGTGATCTTGATTCTCAAAATTTGACAAAAGTACCTAAAAAGGAGGTTTGATGATGAGAATATTTTAAAAATGTACAAAAGTTATATTGAAAATGATTGGAACCTTTTAAAGATGCAACATGCTAATCAAAGTCAATACCTCAATCTACATATCCTAATGTCTGCCTATCTCAACCTGACAAGTACTCTACCTGTGTATGGCTCTGCCTCTCCTACATTCTGCCTATCCCTTAGTCTACCTATCACTCATACTACCTATCCCTTGAAACATCTAGAGTTTAATTAGGTTTTCTCTCAAATGGCTTAAAGGATTAAAGTTTACCCCTTACCTTTGTACCTAATTTTCTCTGTACATTCTTACCATTAGCCTACCTATCCTCAATCTGCCTATCATTCACTTTACTTATCCCTCATGGTGACTATCCCCCAACTCTGCACATCCCTCATGTTTGACTGGCACATCTGTGATAATACCTAGCACCAATGTATCTTTTGAATATGCTCACTTCACAAGGTACTCTCTATGCCTATCTCTTAAACTGCTACCTATCCTCCTTGCTACCCATACTCTTCAATACCTATCCCATATGCTCACTTTATAGCTTTCCTACCTATCACAGCTTGTTCAGCTGGGATAGCTCACAACCAACCTTCATTTTGATCTCTTAGTCAACCTATCCCCTAAGGAACACATTTAACAGTCTACCTCATGCATACATCTACCTATCACTCATGCTATATATCCTTGAGGTTACCTATCCTTCAGGCTGCCTATCCTTCATGGTATATAGCCCTCAGTTTTTTAACTTGTCAAGTGGGATAGCATGAATGATATGCAGCATGAAGGATAGGAAGAGGGGAATAAACAACATACATGTAGGATAGGAGGTTAGCTAGTCTAATGATAGCCATGGTGAGGCATTTTAGAAAAGTATGATAATTCAATGGGCTGAGGGATATGTAAGGTAAACATAGGTGATATGCAGACTTGAGGATAGGTACAATGAGCGATAGGTATATTTCACAAGGCATAGACTATAAGAGCTACTATAAAGGTAGAAAGAATAGAATACAAGGTGAGAGATACATAGATAGCTGGTTAGGTAGGCTGAGGGCTATATACCATGAAGGATAGGCAGTCCGAAGGATAGGTAACCTCAAGGATATATAGCATGAGTGATCAGTAGATGTATGCTTGAGGTAGACTGTTGGGTTTGTTCTTTAGGGGACAGGTTGACTAAGAGATCATAATAAAGGTTGGATGTGAGCTATCCCAGCTGATCAAGCTGTGGTAGGTAGGAAAGCTATAAAGTGAGCTTGAGGGATAGGTTTTGAAGAGGATGGGTAGCAAGGAGGATAGGTAATAAACAGTTTAAGAGATAGGCACAGAGGGTACCTTGTAAGGTGAGCATATTCAAAAGATACATTGGTGCTAGGTAATATCACAGATGTGCCAGTCAAATCTAAGGGATGTGCAGAGTTGGGGGATAGTCACCATGAGGGATAGGTAAAGTGAATGATAGGCAGATTGAGGATAGGTAGACTAATGGTAAGAATGTACAGAGAAAATTAGGTACAAAGGTGAGGGGTAAACTTTAATCCTTTAAGCCATTTGAGGGAAAACCGAATTAAACTCTAGATGTTTCAAGGGATAGGTAGTATGAGTGATAGGCAGACTAAGGGATAGGCAGTATGTGGGAGAGGCAGAGCCATATGCAGGCAGAGTACTTGTCAGGTTGGGATAGGCAAACATTGGGATATGTAGATTGAGGTACTGACTTTGATTAGCATGTTGCATCTATAAAAAGTTCCAATCATTTTCAATATAACTTTTTTACATTTTTAAAATATTCTCATTATCAAACCTCATTTTTAGGTACCTTTGGCCAAATTTTGAGAATCAAGACCACAAATTTTAGATTCAGCAGGATTTTCTGGTGTAGGTGGCTCCTTGTTTCCATTTGATATCACTCTGATAAAGATTCCTGACATCTCCATAAACCCCCTTATCTTACATAGGACTCAGTACCTAACACAAAAGGTAGCCTACTTTTAAGGGGGGGGGGTAGAGGAGGGTGGCTTGCACTATAGGACTCTATGGAGTAACATATCCTAGGTAACCTATACTATTCTTGATTCATCATTCCTAGTTTCGGATGATCCACTGCTTCCCTACTATTACTGATGGAAAGGATATGTTGGTAAATGCAATGGATTAGGAGAAAATAACACATGACACATTCTTCCACTTCACCATAAGATTTTCAACTTCTATATAAATTAAAAGTTCATAATTTTTTAGTTTAGCATGCTCCGCCATATATCTCTACTATTCGTAGTGAAAATGAATTTTTGATCATGTAACAGGATTGGGAGAAAATCAGGATTTTGTTCAGGCTAGTAGATCGCCACTATGCATTCTCTATAGGCAGGGTAGGTTGGGGTTCTAGCAGTGGATCTCCATGTGAAAAAACTCTGCCAACCTATGTAGCCAACTACATATGTTTCGGGATGTAGCCCCGGGGGGGACACTCACATTTATTCTGACACAGGTGTGTGGCTGGAGCTACAACAACCCTTACCCTTGTTAGGGGGATTTTACCTCAAAAACTGTACCCTTCTTAGGGCACTTTAAAAAAAAAACAAAAAAAAAAAAAACATGTTTTTAAAGAAATAATTCACTCATAAACCATTAGAATTCCCTAGATGTGAAAATATCTCCTGAGAACTAGGGACTTATGGTCAAAATGTGGGTATTTTTAGGGGATATTTCACACCTAAGTCAAAAGTAAACCCTTGTTAGGGGGATTTTGGTCAAAGTTGACGCTTGTTAGGGGGATTTTGGCCTAGAAATCGGACCCTTGTTAGGGGGATTTTGATGAAAAAGCGCCCTTGCCAGCCGCACACAAGTGTCAGCAAAATATATGAAGTGTCCCCCCCGGGGATGTAGCATTAAATTATTTAATTGTAGGATAGAAGTTGTTATGTTGGTCAATGTCTTGGGGACATCTAGGCTCTAAGGAGGATACATCTTGTTACGTCAGTCAATGCCCTTGGGGCATATAGGCATGTGCGCCCCCTGTAGTGATGTGGCATGGATGCAGAAAGGGGGCAGCATGGATGCAGCGATGGTAAAGCATGGATGCAGCAGTGGTGCAACATGGATGCAGCATGGTTGAATCAATGGTGCAGCAATGGTTCAACATGAGTGCAGCAACATGGATGCATCAATGGTGGGACATGGATGCAGCAATGGTTGGACACTGATGCAGCAATGGTTGGACACTGATGCAGCAATGGTGGGACACAGATGCAGTGATGGTGGGACACAGATGCAATGATGTTTGGACACAGATACAGCAGTGGTGGGGCATAGATGCAGCAATGGTAGGACATGGATGCAGTGATGGTGGGACAATGATGTAGCAATGGTTGGACACTGATGCAGCAATGGTGGGACACGGATGCAGTGATGGTGGGACACAGATGCAATGATGTTTGGACACAGATGCAGCAGTGGTGGGGCATAGATGCAGCAATGGTGGGACATGGATGCAGCAGTGGTGGGACACAGATGCAGCTGTGATGGGACATAGATGCAGTGATGGTGGGACATGGATGCAGCAATGGTTTGATAGGATGCAGCAATGGTTGGACACAGATGCAGCAGTGGTGGGATATGGATGCAGTGATTGTGGGACACAGATGAAGCAGTGGTGGGACATGGATGCAACAATGGTTGGGCACAGATGCAGCAGTGGTGGGACATGGATGCATCAATGGTTGGACACGGTTGCAGAGATGGTGAGACATGGATGCAGCAATGGTGGGACACAATTGCAGCGATGGTGGGACATTGATGCAGCAATGCTGGGACACTGATGAAGTGGTGGTGGGAAAAAACTTTTTGGATGTACAGCCACTTAAGGTTTTAGACCTTGCTCTACATCCTTGGAACTCGTTCATGTTACATATGTTTCTCTGACATGCGACATAAGATTTTGCTGTATGGAGCCCCTATGTATGTATCAAAATAAAGGGAAGATGTTCATTTGATACTATTGATCATTTGATATAAGGCAGGAATCCTAGTCCCCACTGCCACATACCTTACTTGAAGCCCCCCCTCATCAAACCTAGGACATGCTACAGTGTGTGTTTACCACTATATAGTAAAATTCCGCTATAAACACACTGGTTGGCACAGGCAAAAAAAATTTGTTATAAACAAATTCCGTTATAACACACTGGTTGGCACAGGCAAAAAAAAATTGTTATGAACAAATTTTGTAGCATCTAAATTAGACAATTAACATATTAAGGGCTGATGTTGAGAATACTCAACATCCATGTAGGGATGGATGTTGAGTATTCTCAACACCATGTAGGGGCTGATGTCAAGTAAAATTGACATAGATATAAGTATATATTGATATGGCAGCCATGTTTTGAAATTTGAGATACACTGCTATTTTTTGGTCTGAGGATATTATTTACCTATTTAGGGGCTGAGGAATTCTAGAAAGTTAAGAGTGATAGGGATATTGAAAAATGGTTAGAAATGATATCAAAAACATCAACAGTGTATTATACCTTGCAACCTCCCACCCCCTGGTACATGTACTGCTCAAAATCCAGTCCCCAAGCCTTAAAAGGTGCCCTCATAGCTCACCCAAAATAGGTTAAGAACCATTTCCCTGACACCTATGGGGCTTTTGAATGAGGTTCCATATGTCCACTGTCCGTCCTTGTCCTTGATATAAAAAAAGATGAATAGCATTTGATTTATTAATGCTTCATGCCTTTTAGGGGGTAAGGTTGGGTGGCTGTAGAGGGTAATAGCTTGAAACCATTCAGCCACAATGTGAGACATTTTAAGAATATGCTGTCAACTGTTTGTTCCCCCCTCCTGCAAAAAAAGAGTCACTGCCAATCTTCCCTAGAATAGCAGGGCTAATACCCAAAAGTCACATCCTCCCACTAAAACAGTTGTTACTCTCAACTAGGATGTAGCATTGAACTGTTGTATTTTTATGATAACCAGGGATATTCCCAAAAAAACTGTTAAACAGGGAAGCGATATCCAGATGGGGAGGCCATCCGAATATAACTATCCTTATTCGGATGGGGAGGCCATCTGAATATCATTGGCCAGTTAAACAGGCTTCACTGCATACAAAGTGAACTCTGATTTTAGGAATATGATAAAATAGAGTCACATTTTGGCTGCTTTGGTTGTCCTTACATATAACTCACACCATTGAATTTGGCTGCTATAATAAGGTGCTCTAGGGCTCCATCCTCACATATAAGCTGTGCCTTGTAAACAGGGTATTACGGTACATTAGGTGATTACTCCCTAATGAAATAAGTGTTAAGGTATCAAAGGCCATAGTTTACCTGTCTATTGCATGGTGATTCACCATGGATAAACCATGTGCTGCAGAGTGTGCACCTTGATTAAAAGAGGAGGGACATGTTTCCAGTACCGTAGGCTGAAAAAAAGCCCAACAAAAGCAACTAAAAATATGACTAAGAGGGCAGTGATGCATTACAGGACGTTGACCCAGGTTGATGCCAAACAATCCTTGGGTAATTGCTATCTAGGTAGCAGGTTGTCCCATGGGCGCAGCCATTGCTGGAGCTTGTTACCAGCGAGTCCCACTGATAAGACCTATTAGATGGGTACCAGTTGGCCCCCTGAAGTCTGTTATAATCAAGGCTTACATCAAAGGCCAGTGCAAGAATAAATTGGGTTCTGAGATGTTTACCAAGATGATAAGTAGTATATAATGTATCGGAACGGGACCATAGCTAACTACAGGATATTACGCACCCGAAATGCAGCCAATCAGAGGCCTTCATTTGGTCATGTGACCCATTGCCATGGCAACGTGACCTACTTAGGGGATTAGTAGCTGCCATTATGACCTAATTAGGATTAGTGCTTATTTGCATAATAGGCCACGACCCCTTTCATCACGTGGTGTAGTTACGTAACCCCTTGTCTCAACCAATTAGAGGACGGCATTCTGCTTACCATGGTAACATGACCTAATTAGGGGATTAGCGCAGTCACGTGACCTCTTGTTTGTAAACAACACATGGTGTAGTCACGTGACCTTTTGTTTGTAAACAAAGGGGCAGGGTTAATTATGCAAATGAGATATAATTTATTTTTATATTTTTTACTCCTGAAATAAAACACAACAAAATAAGTCATTTTCATTTTTTTTTATTTTCATGAATTATCATCTTAATCAAGCATTGTTCACAAGGTTACGATTTTTCATTTTCGATTGATGTCCCAACCGCCCGCAAAGTCGCACTTTGTCAGTGTCACATTCATTGATTCTCTCCAACATACATTGCACTATTTTGGATAAATCCAACACTATTTCAGCCAGATATAGGACCTTTGTCTGCATGAAATGTAGACACTTGCAGCACCCCGTTTCCTCGGTTTTTGAATTCTTCACATCATCATCATCGCGATCCTCTGACTCACCGACCGTTTGCTCAGTTTTGGGTTTTTGGTCATTTGCATAATGCATTTCTTGGGGTTTCTTGTTCAACATGCTTCAATCAGGAAATGTATACAATGAGGTCCACAGGTGTCAGCAGTAGTGTCTTGGAGTTGAATAAGGTTTCTTTGCCACTTGAACGGAGCAGAACGTTTCAGGAAAGATTAGAACTCTGCGCTCAGCGGAGGTAAACCGAATGAATCAAAGTAGTACACCTCTCCTGTCCTCGACACATAAAATGCCACCCAATGTTGACCTGGTAAATGTTGAGGATCCGTGTTACTCACGCAAAAAGTGTCCTTGATGGGTGCTTGGGGATAGTGTCACAAGAGAAAACACCTAGGAAATGGTGTTTTGTGTGAATGTTCTCCTTCAATACTTTGTCTATTTCAAGTGTATTCATGCACTTTCTTGTCTTCAGTTCATGTGGTAGTCTGTGATGGGATGTCGATCTCTGGTCAGCTCGACGACGTTGTCGTACACCAAGTAGAGCAGTACCATTGTGGTCTACGCCAGTGCCGCGCCAAAACTGAGCTCCACCCTTAGTTGACCTGCTTTTATAAGGTTCAC
This sequence comes from Acholoe squamosa, assembly GCA_949317995.1. NCBI lineage: Eukaryota > Metazoa > Annelida > Polychaeta > Phyllodocida > Polynoidae > Acholoe > Acholoe squamosa. The sequence goes on from OX439043.1 coordinate 60,085,567, forward strand.
TCTACACCCGTCATGTGATCTGTCCAGAGTTAAATCCAGGGGGAACAGCGTGTAACCGTTTAGGAAATCGTCGTAGGAAATACCGCAGGAGCGTGAACCCTCGTACATTCCCATTTCCATGTGTAGTGCTAGGATCACCTTTCACCGCTTCCCTTTTGGCAAAGTCGGGGACGTAGGTGTCGTTCGGCACCTTCTGGTCATTTATTATCACTTGAAGCGAGTTGACGTTGCAATGTTTCAGTTTGAACGGGTTCTTGACGTAATTTCCGTTGAAGGCATCATTGTCCAGGAAACAAATCATCATGGACTTGGGCATTTACACATGTATTTGGGCAGGGGGGGTTAGGGTCCTAGGCTGCAACAATGTAAATCCTTTGAAGTGACCCACCAAACTAACTATGCCCATGCTGACTCATGTAGTCACCCCATACTAACTGATGTGACTACTTCATAGATAAATTTTCACTGAGGAGATAAATTCGAGAACTTTTTATTTCTGCAAAATATGCGAAAATATGTACAGCGCAAAATAAAGTATGACCACAATAATCTCTTAATTGTGTCTTTTTCTTCCCTTTTCTGAGTAAAGGCTAGATAATCATTACATAAATGTTGAGATACTGAAAGTGAAAGATGAACAGCCAGGTCAATATACAGGTGCAGTAAACATAATCATGTCATGTACCTAACTATAACCTAGTACAGAATTAACAGATAATAACTCGCTCTGATTAACACAGAGTCAAATAATATTTCTGTAGATGAAGCTATACATGTGACCAGGCAAGCAAAAACACCCCTCTGCAGGGAAATTCATAATCAATGTTCATCTCAAGATCTTTGAAATGAGACATCATTGGCTTAAATATTCAAAGTAGTTAAGGGGGAGTGTACAAATGACGTCATGCAGGAAGGGGAGGGGGGTCCCACTCCCCATGACCAAGCATGACAAGGGGGGAGGGGGGGTCATGGGCTGCATGACATCTTGTCATGAAAAAAAAGTTGCTTCAGTTTTGGCAAGAAAAAAATGATCTGTAAAGGTAGTGAAGTTTAATGCATTCATCTTTTATGAAATATATATTACCTATACAGGCATGCTTTCCTCAGACATCCCATTTAATGATTGTCACTGCCATCAGTGTCAGTGTTGGTCCACTGCTCTATCCTACCTCTAACCCAGGCGCCATGCCACTTTAAAATACCCTTTTAGTTGGACTCATTTAACCAAAGGACCCCATATATAGGTTGATCCATGTGGGTAAGAAGCACCCTGGCATTGAGAATTCAGTAGAAAGATTCAAATGACCCAACTTCTATTCTATTTGATATATTTCAGAATTCAAAAACCCATTGGTAATTTAGGGATGGCTCATTACTCATCAACAAGCCTGAGGGGTGGGGTAGATTGTCATACAGATGTGCAGAAATCTGAAAATTTTATGACCCCCTCCCCCTTGGACAGATTGCCCTGGTCATCCCTCCTGTTCTACAGTAGTTCACAGAAAAGGCATGACATTCTTTCTGCTCCCTTTCCCACTGTGAGGTGTCAAAATTATTTTCCTCCCTCCCCCCTCAATCTGCATTGTGCTCCCCCTGTTGATGAATCACAAACTCTCCCTTGGAAACAAACAACTTATACTCTCCTTTTTCTGAATGGGACTCTAGGGGTTATGCCTTACAGTAAAATGATTGCTTTGTAAGTGTGATCTTAATTATATATGTGTATCATATTACCACACTTGTAATGTTACACTTGTAATTCAGTGAAGCCATTGGAACTGTCGGCTAGATCTGATTTCTTCTCTTATTTCCTTTCCTTTACCTCTAATGAGGATGTGAGGTAACAGGACCTTTACCTCCTGGACATTTACCCCCAGACATCTACCCCCAGACCATTTACCCCCATGGATATCTACTTCTAAGGTCAACCACCCCCAATGACATCACCCCCACATCCCTCTACCCACTCAGACATTTACCAGGGCAAGTGGTAGTCCCAGAGACTTAACTAGTCTTAATCCCCAGGACTATCTTCCCAGCCTCAAGGGTTGCACACCTTTAGTCCCAGGGACTAGACCTATAGTCCCGGGTACTGCATTTTAGCCCTGAGGACTAAACAAGTACATTCTTTAGTCCTAAGGACTAAACAGGTAGTCTGTGAGACTTAAAACCTAGTCCTCAATGCAATTTTATTGAAAATATAATGGACTAGTCCTGAAGTCTACGTAGTAGTCCTCAGGTCTACAGCTTAAGCCTGAGGACTAGGTTTTTAGTCCCCAGGACTGCATTTCTAGTCCCAAGGAGTACATGAATATGGATGGGGTAAAATATCCTAGGGGGTAGAAGAGTTAGGGGGTAAAAGTCCGAGGGGGTATATGTCTGAGGGGGTAAATATCCAAGGGGTGAATGTCATGGGAGTAAATGGCATGTGCATAAAGGTCTGGGGGTAAATGTCCAGAGGGTAAATGTCTTGGGGATTGAAGTCCTAGGTGTTGGAAACAGGTGGGGCTTTTTCCACCATCCCTGGTCCGAAATCATGCTGGGCTAATATTGGGTGTGAATTGGTAAGGCCTAAAAAAAATTGTTGTGTTCAGGTAATTAGGGTAGGTAGGCAGGTAGGGATTTTTTTTTTTTTTTTTGGAGAATTTTTTTTAGGTTGGCGCTTCTACAACTTCTAATTTTTTTCGACTCATTACCTGAACACGACAATTTTTTTTAGGCCTTACAAATTCACAGCCATTATTAGCCCAGCACGGTTTTGGACCAGGGATGGTGGAAAAAGCCCCACCATAATAATGTCTAAAAACACAATAAATCAGCCTTTTTCATAAAAGATACATAATAGTATGTTGATTTTTATCATAGATTTTGATCTAGAAGGAATTTTCCATTTCTGTTTTCACTTTTGAGTTTTTGGTGAGTATCCCTGAAAATTGGCATAAAAATCTGCAAATTGTGATCATTGTATGGTTGCCATGGCAACCAGTAACAGGCATATAGATTGATTTCCCATGAAAAATGTTCATTTTACCATCCAAATATGGGCCATTTCTAACGAAAACGATGCATTTTAAATGAAACCATTGAATTCTGCATAAAAATATAGCTTAAGGTATTTTCATAATGATTTAGAGTAATTTTGGCCCTCCAATGCCCCCTGGTGGCCAAATGGGGAACTAAAAATCCCCCGTGGAAGGGTGTTCTCCCTTGATGGGTCACACATAGTTACCCCTTCTGTTAAACACAGTAGATCGAGTCTCATTCTATACAGGTTAATTACCCTGGGTTAATTACCAGACTATACTTTCAATATCTGTTTGGCACATTTGTCTGAAAACAGACCATCATCTCTTAATTGTGTCTTTTTTTCCTTTTCTAAAAGCTAGATAATCATCACATAAATGTTAAGAAACTGAGAGTGAAAGATGAACAGCCAAAGAGATATTGAAAGTATAGTCTGGTAATTAACCCCGGGTAATTAACTTGTATAGAATGAGACCTGATCTACTGCGTGATACGATTCTAGACTATAGCCAGGGTTCCACTACATGGTATGGAGCGGCAACGTTACAGGCGGCACACCAAAATCCATTGTTCTCTGCGACACATGTAAACACAAAGAACAAAGGAATACCTGTGCCGCCTGTCATGCTGCTGCCCCATGCCGCCTTTTGGAGCTTATGTTTTGATTGTGGACATTGCCCTAGTATTTTTGGCTTTGAGATGGATGCAACCCATTTCATTCAACTATTCTCCTCCTTGTTTTTTTCTTATTACACTGAACAAAGTAGAAGCCATTGCATACCAAATCATCACTTGATATCTAGAGTGTAGAGTGTTAGTGTTGGGTAACTCTGTGTATGTACCTCATGAGGACTCTGTGTGTTACTGTGTGTGTACCTCATAGGAAGATACAGTGTAACTGTGTCTGTGTACCTCACAAGGCTAATAACAGAGTACCCCATAAGGACCCACTGTGTAACTGTGTCTGTGTACCTCACAAGGCTAATAACAGAGTACCCCATAAGGACCAACTGTGTAACTGTGTCTGTGTACCTCACAAGGCTAACATCAGAGTACCTCATAAGGACTCATTGGGTAACTGTGTGTGTGTATGTGTACCTCATAAAGACACAATGTAACCGTGTGTGTACTTCATAAGGACACACTGTGTAACTATGTGTACCTCATAAGGACACTCTGTGTAACTGTGTGTACCTCATAAGGCTAACATTTGGGGGACACTGCACAACATTATACTGTAGCTTACGACCCCTATGACTAGGATAATCGTCAGGAGGGACCCACTACTGGTCAGTATAATCAGCCATGGGCAACGTTGGTGGGTTTTTTACATATTTTTACTTCAGGCACTTATCACACATGTTTACATGGTTATAAATGTCTAGACTCATGGTTGGCCAATAATATCTAGGTTTTATAACGCTTGTGAGCTTTGTGATGCCGACATGTGCACCAGATGGCGTCTCATGTAAATTTGCCAAAATAATTGGTCCCCATTTGAGTGGAAAAACCAATTGTGGGTCAATTTCGTGCTACATAAATTACCAGTATATGGGTCAGGTCATCAGAAAGTGTAAGATTTTGCACTTGAAGGGCCTGAAAAATTATTTTTCTAATTGATTTATATAACCTTAACAAAGTTGTGAAGGGACATCCCCTCAGCTCAGAAAACAAAAAAATACCGACTTAGGATGTTCGGTTCCATTTTTATCGCTTGTTTTGTGTGATGTAACGTCCGGTACCAAAATGATGAAATATGGAGGTAACTAAAGTTGCTCTGAGTAATATAGGAATGTCCCATTATGAATAACAAACACATGAAATAACAAGGCCAATATGTCTATAATTGACTTCAATTATAAAATGGGACAAAAATTGAGTTATGCATGCAAAGTAGACTGCCCCTTAAATGTTGATAAAAGTACCGGACGTTACGTAACGTCCGGTACTTTTATCAGAATTATTTCACATAAGCTGCTCTCACATGGTAACAAATGCAGATAGACACACAATTTTTTCACCAAAGTAGGGGACAATAGGAATCTTCATATGGGTAATAACAAAGATTTTGAAGCTGAATTTTTTCCATGTTTTATAACTGATTAAGATTTAGGTACCGGACGTTACAAATTACAGATTTCCATTTTCAAAGACACATTATGAAAAATTCTCACTCAGTAACGTGTCCAAACCTCATGGAAATGATACCTATGATCATATACAATACAAAAAATAACTTTTGGATACTCCAGATGTTCTTTATTCAATACAGGACACTTACAGGAAAGTAAAAAAAGAACAAATTTGGCCTTTTTTTCCACTTCAGCAGGCTATAAGTCTGAGAGTTTTTGATGGATGACCATAAATTTACATCTTTCTGAGAGCCCAAGGTGTCATCTATCAAATGAGTCTATGTAAGACAAAATTGGTTCAAAACTTCTTTCTCCAGACTCATAAAGGTCCAAAATGGCCCAAAAACACAAAATCTACTGCTTTCCGGCGACTTGACCCTTATCTATACAACACATCGTTTTTTTATGAAAAAATGATCGTGTGTTAACAGAATGCCTCTGGCAAGTCTAATATTGGCTGGTAGTTCAGCGTGCTCTATGTAATTAATAACACCTGAGCAGAATTGGTCTCCTTGTTGGTCATTTATCAAGTATTTGATTGAGAATGGGTTTTGATAGTGCTTGATAATATCATTGAAAGCTGAATACTCAAAGTCATGTTTACATAACTTGACCGCCGGAGAGCGTTGCCTCTTTGGCCTATGAGGATGTAACCACTGGGCGCTTGAATTGTTTCACCAAGGGTTGTTCAGTGGTTTACTTATCTTCCAACTCAGAATCAAAGAAATCATCTGTGTCGGTGTTAGACTCATCAGGGCTTTGATCTTCAGAATCAGACTCATAAAATTCCTCATATGAATCCACTGAGTCTGCTGCAATCCTTTTTGATTGAGCTCTGGTAACTACATTTAATTTGGCTGTCTTGTTTTTGTTTTTGGTTTATATACCTGTAGAGGTATACCAGTAAGAGGTATCGTCATAAGGTGTCGTCTGGCATGGCGGGTGAGTCCTGTTGCTGGATGTTCCTAGGGTTTCGGATAGGTGGCAGCACTGATCCGGACCCACGGGACATCTGGCAACAAACACTGGGGTTCCTATATAAAGCCCTGGGCTCTGTCGCTACGTCAGAGGCCCTCCAGACCTCGGTGCTTAACATATCCATTTACTTGGAAGATTAGCTGCCCCACCTATACCTTCCGGATAACGTCCGAACAGCTAGTTCATGGGTTAGATGACCTTAAGGAAACTAACCCTGATGGACAGACGATTGTCCAAGATAATGGAAATGGGACATTATCTGTCCAAACCCATTCAAACCCCTAGGATGTAAGTACTAGATCCTGGAGGGAACCCGGACCTCATTATATGTTGGATAGTGAGGAAAATATCCCTGACTCTGTACATAGAGAACAATCCATACAGAGAAGGAGTACCTTAATAGGACAACAATCACTTGTTGATGAATTAAGTAATTGGATGTTCGAAATTGGTGGTAGCACTAATCCAGAACATCCGGCTCCAATACCAAAAAGAGTAACATTTGCAGAACTGCCATATAGTGTGCCCAGAGCAGGTTTGTCTATTTGGGATTACAGCGCCATTGATGGTGATGTAACCTACGCAATACCTGAAGGTGAGGAATTCAGACAGCCAGATGTCTTCTTGCTAAATGAAACTTACATGACTATGAATGAGACTCTGAATGTCCTAGTCAAAGAGAAAGATGAAGTACTTATTGAAAAAGAACAGCTTGATGATGATCTTGTTGGTATGCGAGCCGAATTCGAAACCAGGAAGAAAGAATATATGAAAGAATTACAAGGTGAAGTGATGAGACTCCAGGAAATGAGAAAATCATTTAATAAGGAGTATGATAATCAACATGATCATATTCAAACTTATATTGATACAAATGATCAGCTTTGTTATGATAAAGTCAATTACGAAGCTGAGGTATGTCACTATCGAAGTGAATGAGATAACTTGAACTCCAATGTAGCAAGCAAGCTCAGGATAATGAGACGATTCGGATGGGTATTATAGCGTATATGGGTCAGGTCGCCAGAAACCAGGAGATTTAGTGTTTTAGGGTCATTTTGGATTCTTTTGGCTCTAGAGAAAGAAATTGTTAACCAATCTTGTCTTACATAGACTCATTTGATAGAGGACACTTATGGCTATCAGAAATATGTAAATTTGTGGTCTTCTATCAGAAACTCTCAGACTTATAGCCTGCTGAAGTGAAAAAAATGGCCAAATTTGTTCATTTTTGACTTTTTGTATTTTTTAGAAGTGTCCTGTATTGAATAAAGAACATCTGGAGTATCCCAAAGTTATTTTTTGTATCGTATATGATCATAGGTACCATTTCCATGAGGTTTGGACATGTTACTGAGTAAGAATTTTTTATCATGTGTCTTTGAAAAGATGACAACTCAGTAGATGAATCCGAACCTCTAGGTACAGGGAACCAAGGTGCAGCAGGGGGCAGTACACCTAGCACTACCCGAGGCCCGACTACACCCCCTCCAGGGGCTGGTGGCACCACGGTGGGAACTTCGAGGCGTAGATCCCGAAGCAGTGTGTTAGAGGATATGCTAAATCAATCGGCTAACACCTCGAACACTGCACATAGTGAAGAGACCATCAGAGAGTGGAGTGTCAACCAATGCCAATGGACCTTTTTAAAGGAATTGAGTGCTGGATGGTAAAGAATACCCTCATGGCGGGAAAAGTGATGAAAACCTCGAATATCAAGGTTTGTGCGAGTACTAGTACTAGTACGACACCCATGTCGTAGATCGTGATATAGTGTGAGCGTCTTCCTCGAGAGGGCGTTTCGAGCGGTGGGCCCATCACTGGTAGTCTAGAGGTCCTCACGACCCCTGGTCTCTACGGGGTGGTGGCAGCACTGTTCGCCTCGTCCCAGCTCCTACCTGGGGCCGGGGAAGGCGTTAGTCTGGCTCTGACTGTCGACGAGTCGGACCACCTTTTACCGAGCTTAAGATACCATTAAGCGAGACATATCGAGGTAGATGTAAACCATACACCGAAATAAATATGTGCCAGTTGCACTAACCCGAGATCCCTTGTCTGGTCTTAACTTTGAACTATCCAAGACATATATTCGAACCATTACACTCTCATAAGTAGTGCTCCTACACCCGTGAATCCGAGACAGGCACCTCCGGTACCTGATCATAAAATTAATCCAACTCAGACCAATACACCCGTAATAATGAATACACCTAGTGTAGCACCGCCGCCCGTAACTCAAGTACCGGAACCAATAAGAGACAGGCTTACGCCCCCCTCTTATTTTGCTCAACCCGGGCATAGCACTCCAGCCAGACCAAGGATGCCTCAGCCCAACCTAGGCACAAGTAGCATACCAGTAACATGGTTAGGTCCTACTTCAGTACCGATACAACCAATGCTAGGGATGCAGCCTATAGCTATATCCCAGGTACCTGGAGCTCAGGCACCCTTCAGATTGAGAGGGAATGTAGCACAGGATACCTATATTCCCGGACAAGCACCGGGTAGAACATCTGGAAGTTCTAGGGGAACTCCTTCTGGATATCGCCAGAATAATTATTATTTTGGGGTAAGGGGATTCTCCTATTCGGGGAGTAATAATACCCAGGGATGGAATTCAGAATGGTTCCAATCCAAGGTACATGCCAACAGGATCAGCAGGAAACTCTGGTGCTGCTGGTGGGTCTGGCTCTGAATCCATTGCGGGCAGCCCCACTACAATACGGAGAGATCTCTGCATTCCAGTTGGCCCCTGTGGAGCTTCAGGATGTTATGAATATGTTTCCGACGACAAGGGGGAATATATTGGTTTGGTGCATGTAGCCGGAAAATACTACAGCCAGAAGTGGTACTGTAAAGTAGGTCCGGAAGGCAAGGGGGGACCCGGTCTGAGTAAAACAGTACTCAGCCCAGCCCCCGTAAGTCATAATGTCACTCCTACTGCACCCACTGTGGCGGCTTCAGCTGCACGATTAACGGCTGTCTCTGACAAGGCCTTAAATGGATAAATCCCAGAGAAGATGTTTTAGGTGTCAGACCTTAGGACACTATGCTGCCGAATGTATGACCAGGGGGCAGGGAAGTTTCTCTGGTGTAAATACTAAGGAAAACTAAGAGGGGGTCCCTCCACAGGCAAGCACGCGATCCCTATGACAATTCTTGCCATGATATCACCATCCGTGATGAAAGTTTACATATAGTAGCAGATTCACCTGACACCGGCATGGTCACAAGAATCCGGAAGGTTAGGGAACCCGATATACCAGGTGCCCAGGGAGCACAGGGGAAACCCAATATCGGTGAAAAGGTAGGCGGCTAGGAGTCAGCCAGGGTTGGTAGTGCCAACCTACCCCCCGGTCATCCTTGTCTGGAATTCCTAAAAGGATGTGGATTGACCCCTGATGTGAACAATGACATTCCTATCGTCACGGACACACACTCCCTTCTAAATGGAAGGCGATGGTATGTTTACCTTACTGTTAACGGAAGACCTGCTGAGTTTCTCGTTCATACGGGTGCTAGCCACTCCTGTGTCTCCAAGAATTTCTTCGATCTTAATCCGGACAAGCATGATACTCTCTTATTGGGAGGAAAAGCTCAGACGGCCGATGGCAGTAGAATGCATATGTATGGTAGAACTTATGTAAAGTTGCAACTGGATGGAATGCATGATTATATCATGAGTGCCACCGTTTCAGACATATCAGATGGGTTGGATTTCGCCTCCCTGTATGGTGTGGTGTTGGAACCACAATCAGGAGAGTTGAGTGTGAAATACCTGTATCCTGTAAAGGTGCGATGTGTACTGAGACAAGTAAGTAGTATGGCAAGTGTGGCACACACTGTCCGAATCCCCGCAGGGGTAGCCTGTGACGTGCTCTTAAGGAGCAATCCAGCTATGCGGAACAAGGCCTCAGTGATAAAACCAGATGTAGTTACCCTGTCTAGCATCGGATTAACTTCCATGGACACTATGGTAGCAGATGCAGTAGTACCGGTTTCCAATATGGGCAGTAGTACCGGTTTCCAATATGGGAACTACACCTATCTACTTGAATACAGTTATGAATAGTAATTTGAAGCTGCCTAAAGTAACGGACATGGAAGATATCTCAGATGACCTAATGAAGTTATATGAAGGTACTCTGTTAGAGGATCCAGAACACCAGAAAGAATTATTTGGATTGCTCCAGCAATATAGAACTGCCTTTGCCAAACCTGGTGAATCACTAGTTACGACGACCAGGGTAGTGCATAGTATAGATACTGGAGATGCGGAACCAATTAAGATTCCCTATCGACGGTTACCTTTGGCCAAGAAACGTGTGGCTGAAGAAGAAATCAATAAGATGTTGGAGCAGGATGTGATAGCCCTGTCTAACAGTCCATGGAGTAGTCCCGTATGTATGGTAGCAAAGAAAGATGGTACCATCTGATTCTGTATAGATTACAGAATGTTAAATGGGGTGACAAAAAAGAATTCGTATCCATTGCCTCGAATAGATGAGATGATAGACTCACTAGGAGGTAATAATTGGTTTTGTACCCTAGCTAGATTTAAAATCTGGTAACTGGCAGTTAGGTATGAACCCTGCAGATATGGAGAAAACTGCGTTCTCAAGTCATATCGGGTTGTTCTAATATAATTTGATGCCTTTTGGCTTATGTACCGCACCCGCAACATTTGAAGCAATGATGGAAACTCTTTTGAATGACCTGTTGTGGAAAAGATGTCTTGTATACCTTGATGATGTAATAGTATTCGTAAAAACATTCGAGGAATGCTCTAATATCCTCAAGTTGGTGTTAGAACGGATTATTTCTAATGGTCTCAAACTAAAACCTAAGAAATGCCACATGTTAAAAAGTCTATAAATCATTTAGGCCGCATCATTTCAGATGATGGGATAAAAGCTGATCCGAAGAAGATAGAATCAGTTACAAATTGGAGTAGACCCAAATCACCTAAAGAAGTAAGGTCATTTCTAGGATTCTGTTCCTATTATCGGGAATTCATCCCTAATTATTCTAGAGTCAGTTATCCTTTAGAAGTTATAGCTAACTGGACTCCAGGAAGCAGAAGGATAGATTTCCTTGGAATGGGTAAACTTCCCTTATCTCAGGAGTTGTTTGGAGTAAGATTTGCTCGAGTCGGAGTGGATATCATCAGTGGCTTCAATACAACTGCTAATGATAATACCTGTATGATGGTAGTGTGTGACTACTATATGAAGTATACTAAAGTTTTCCCACTACCGGATCATAAGGCCATAACTTGTGCCCAAGCCTTCGTAAAAGGTTGGGTACTGACCTTTGGTGTGCCACTCATGCTGCACAGTGATCAGGGCAGAGAATTTGAATCAAATCTCTGGCAGGGGATGTGCGAATATCTAGCCATTTGCAAAACTAGAACCAACCCATATCAGCCTCAGAGTGATGGATTGGTTGAAAGGTTCAATAGAACTCTCATCCAGGTCCTGAAGTCACTTGTGAATGAGAATATGGATGACTGGGATGAGCAGTGTCATTTTGTGACACATGCTTATAACAGTATGGTACATTCAAGTACTAATTGTTCACCGAACCTGGTATTCGGGGTTGTAGGTATGGACCCGGAACTACCTTGTCATGTGGTATTTGTTAAATGCTTACGAGACAGATTTAAAAAAGCGTATGAATCTGTCCGAATTGACTTAGAAAAGAGTGCCCGCTGGCAGAAAGTGGGGTATGATGTGGATTTGAAAATACGAGAATTCAAAACCGGAGATAGAGTGCTGAGACTACACAAACCACTTAGACATATTAAATTAGCATTTAATTGGGATGGTCCATTCACAGTCACTTAAGTCATTAGTGATTGTACAGTGATTATCATATCAGACCTTGGTCGATTCTATAAGTCCAATGTCGCTCACTGAATGGTCTGGGAGGGAGACCTCCTCAGAAATGTATGATGAAGGATTTGAAAAGATTCTGAATCTAAATCGAATCACCAACCAGGAAAAGAACCCGATACCAAAAAGGGGTAGGGGTAAGTCTAGAAAGGTGTCTAAGCAAGTATCACCAGCACTAACACAGACTAAGCATGGTGGTGTAAAAACAGTCTTTGCAGGTGTAGACAAGAAGAAGAGGAAGGGGGTTACGAAGGCTATGAAACCCCTAGAGAAGGCTCTTCGAATTGTCAGGTCTGGAAAGGAACTATCCAAAGAAGAGGTATTCGTCCGACACAGCCCTCGTCTCGCCCAGAGGACTGCAGTGACCTAACCTGTAAACACAACGAGTGTAATGTGTAAAGTGGAAAGGGTAACAACTGACCTGAAAGGTTTAGTTGTCATTGCTGTATGATGTACCAGTGGGTAGTGGACGGATAATATGGTGGATTGGCTAGAGCTTTCCATAAACTCCACTCAAATGCCCAGACGAGTCGACAGCATGAGTGATTATTACCTAAAAACAATCAGTTTGTTTATGTTCCGTCAGTAGCACATGCTTTGCCGCATGACGTCATCGCGTCCAGTCTCGGTTGACCTCTCGTTACCCCGCTCATGAGAGTGGAAATGATGTCACAGAACCTGGCTTGTCGCCATATTGTTTTTTGGTAGTTGATCGGGGTGGACAAGCTTTTCGTCCGTTGTCTGGTTTACTGCTAAAAGGCATTGCAAACCACAAGAGTCAGTTCTTAGGAAGGCGGCTCCGTTCCGTGTCGGCCCCTGACGCCGTTAAGTCAGGAAAGGAGTTGTATTGGACTCCCATGTTAGATTCCTTCAGTCATGGCTGAGGAATCCGTAACTGCAGCCAAGCTATCCGGTGACCCGGATAGGTTGACTCCGACAGCTGATGCACTGCAGGACCAGGAAACATTATCACCTATGACACAGGCGGAGAATGACCTGATGGAGGTGGATGAAACCACTGATCGATCATTCGAGGACAAGCTGGCCTCATTCTCTTTGAATGAACCAGAGAAACCGGTCTCCCCACTTCCCGATGAGGGGCCAGGTGACACTTCGAAGCTAATCAAAGGAACACAAAGTGCTTCTGGATCTGACACTGCTCAGGTAGATGGATCTAGAGACCGTCAGGAAAAGGAGAGGGAACCGATCGAGGATAATCCTTTCCAAGCCTACTACGATGGTAGGTAGCTGTATGTTCATCCCGAACTACAGGCATGGTAGGTGGATTCTGAAGGGGAGCCAGTCCAGTTGAACCCCGGGTACGCCATGCAATCGAGGACGTGATGCACCCGCATCAACTCGAGAGGATGCCACTGGAGTGGCTTACGAACTGGACCTGGTTCCAGCGGGGTCTCATGGTTGACATGCAGTTCCGGGAGGCTGTGTACTCTTCCAACAGAGCCTTTGAGCTGGGAGCTTATCCTAAACCGGACAGGTCCCAGTGGCACGTTTCATGTGAAAATGTCAACTGGGTGGGTTGTGTCTCGGACTCCCGAGGCCAAACCTATCCCCACCGAGAACTATTAAATACGATCTCCATCTTCTGAAGGAGTACCGTGACGCCGCTACAAATTTTGAAAAGTGGGATGATGGCTACTACATCATAAAAGTGGAGATTTCACAGGTTAGGGATTCTTCTATCCTAACTCTGGATCAACATGCAGCCATTCACATGATCATGCAACGACGTATGATGGCTGAGGATGAGGCTCAACACCAGTTGAACGTCATCGAGATGGATCGGAAGATGAAAGAGAAGAGTGCTCCTCTGATACCCGATCTGAAATTGGATAGCAGGGGTCCGGATACTTCCAAACCCGATGCTAGTGCTGCTGCCGGGAAGCCAGCGGATCCGGAAATACCTGGAGCTGTGGGTAAGGGTTCCTCCTCTGGAAAACCCAAACCTGAAACTAAGGATTCGGACGATGAAGATTGGCAGGTCTCTAAGAACAGAAGGTCTGCTTCACGTAGGCTTAAACACCTAGCGGACTGTGTTAAAGCGGAACAGAAACTGAGTACACCCAGTACTAGTAACCAGCCGGATGCCACCATGGAAGTGGACTCATCCGACGAGGAATCTTTGGATGAGTCCTCTGTTGAGTACAATGAGAAAAGTACCCCATCTACTCAGACAGAGGCCGAGTGTTGGAAAAAGGCTAAATCAGGTTTCAAAACCCGGGTGCCAACCTGCTTCCAGGACTGTGCATATGGAGTAAAGAAGGATGGTTCCATTCTATATGCTTGCCCCGAACCTGTTAATAAGAAATCTGATGATGAGGATTGGATGCTTCTCACAGATGAAGATCCTAATCCGAGTAAGGCCTACTGGAAGATGTGGCTGATGCTAAACCATGCAGAAGGGTACTACACCTATACCCAGAGGCGGAAACTGAAATGGGCACTTGAGAAGTGATACAGCAACACCCAGAAGTCATGTCCCTTCTCTATCTGCCAGGATGCGAGTGATTTGTCAGTCCGGACCTGGAGTACTTCAGCCGGTGTACATTTGCGACCCGAGTTATGGCAAGAAGGGTAAGAAGTGCACTACAAAGGTGGTTTAAAACCGGCGTAGCGACCTGGCAAGGCACCAAAAGAAGGGACATGCTGAAGGTCTGGAAACAGCTCACAATTGCATAATGGAGCTGCACCAGGAACTCATCAAAGAGTTTGATAGCATCAGTGCGGATGCTTGGACTAAAGTTTGTCCTGGGGACCAAGTCCTCTGTGAGGTTCTGAAATCCAAGGATTCGAAACTGAGAGCTAAGATTGTCCTGACTCCGGGAAAGGGCAAGCTAGATATGCATGAAAGCCTATGGCAGCAGTGCAAGGAATCTGGTAAAGAGGGAAAGCGTGCCAGAGAAAGAAATAAAAGAGACCAGAACCGTGGTGGAACCGGTAATGGTCAAGGAAACAAACAGTCTCGTTTGGAGGAGCGTTCCAGATCTCCTCTGGCACGTCATCCGCATGAGCAGAACCAGAGCTCCCTTGTTTTCAAGAAACCTGGAACTGCCGGCTATGTGAAAGCAGCTGCTAAGCCTGGGAAGCTTGATAAACAGAGCTTATAGTCAATGTCTCAAGGTCCTAGACCCGAGAGTCAAACCTTGCTCATTGGAAGGGGGGGGTCATCTTGTACCCAAGAAGGCCCCAGTACCTGCCGCTGCTGGATCTGCAGCTGGATCTGCATCCGGATCTCCCCAACAAATGCTAATGACCCCCGAGTAGATACAGGGGTATCTGAACATGGGACTGAGACAAAATCTGTCACCCGGTTACTGTGTCCCTATGGTACCACTACAGTTGGGTATGTCCGGAAGTCCACCATCCGGAGGAGGTGCACGACCCATTAAACCAGATGACGCCATTACCATTAAAACCGGTTGAGCTAAAATTTGGTTTGATAAATCACGCCAAGGGGAGGCAGATGTCCAGAAGGCCATCTACACCCACTCAGATTCGGACCGAGGTCAAGGCCCGGGAGGAAGAAGCTATAGCTGCAAAGGAACAAGCAGCTATGGATGTACATGTATTAGAGAAACATGTAAAAGAGGAAATTCAAAGGAATACAAACCTGAACATTAAGTTCATGAAGGTGTTCGGAGTGGACATAGACGAGTGGGACGGTACTCCCGAATCTGCTCCGGATCTCCTTAGGAAGAAACACGTAAGAGAGCACTTAGTGTGTTCTGGGTCCCTTCTTTATGACCAGACTTAGTGTTTACAGAATTGTACTCATGCTATAGGGTATGCCTTATAAAGTAACACCTACATTCTGATGTTTATGTGTTGGTAACACACTAGCTGCCCTTGGTGTGTTCTGGGTTCCTTTATAACCAGACTTAGTCTTATCAGAATATGTTACACTATGCATACTTCCTGATGTACCTGTTTTTGGAATATATCTTTTTAATAATAATTCCAGATAGATATCTAAGATATTCCCGATGCTGTCTGATGTGGATTTACGTGCCTGTGTTAACTGTTCCTGAACCACCTGTTACTGATTTACACTCGCATGGATATAACTACTATTCTTCTATGTTACTATTAGCCTAATACCATGTTGTGCCTACACCTCCGGATATACTCTTTGGACTATTAACTTACTACACTATGTGATGTACATAAGAGCCGAATGGACTAACACTACATGTTACAATATATCATCATATATTTACACCATCCAGATTATAACTACAGACATTAGCACTCCTAGAGGAATAAGGGTAGCTGCCCTATTTCAACTCTCGTGTTATACATATATGCAAAGGATATCTAGAGACTAGCACTTCCACCACGTGGTTAGCTGACCACAACATTTTTTTTCTACCAAGTTTGAGGTGTATTGACTCCACATCAGGACAGCACCTAGACAACATAAGAAGAATTATCATTGTAATATATATATATATATATATATATATATATATATATATATATATATATTCATACTATTGCATTTGTAATCATATTGACATATCAATATGTTATTAACTATCGTTCATATAGAACCAGTGTATACCTGTAGAAGGCTTAGGTTCTCTACAACTTGCGGGTTTATAAAAGTAATTGGATCCACACTATTTGTACTAAGTCTTGAGACATTATAGGATCTGATAAAATGTAAGGTTCAAGCACACCAGAATTTATTTATTTATGACACATTATTGTATAAAAGTATTGATCTGGTGCTAATGATAGTTAATCTAATGTATGAAATTATAATATGTTGAGTTTTTTTTCCGGGTGTATGGGTTCATCATTACGGTTTAAAACTGAACAGTTCTATTCAGAACTAATGGTTATCAAAAGTATCATTATATAGTAGTGTTACGTTTAGAGTCTTTTCCAAGACTAAATTACTACAAAGTTTGTTGTCTAATAACGGACTTGTTAATCGATTTATGTTTGGATTGTTTAAAATCATCAAATCCGTTACACATATTGAACAAGTAACCAATGGATAACTCATGACGAGTGTGTGTTAGTGAAGGATAATGACACGAGGCCGTAGGCCGAGTGTTATTAGCCTTTGCTAACACACACGAGTCATGAGTTATCCATTGACTACTTATTTTATACCACGAAACCAATAAATAATCAATATAATACCAATAAATTCAAGTTGAAAACAAAAATTATTCCCCCTGCCCGGGACTCGATGCCAGCCATTGTGTGTACATGATCGGTACGGTACATACACCTCGGCGCCTGGCAGCGGACAGCGACAGCCCCGGTCTCAGCTTGGCATTGAATGCGTCTCGGTTATGGTAGCGGACACACGGCGAAAAAAAGATGCCCCGTACCGTGTTACTAACTGTAAGACTAGATATACACCTCCTCGCCCTGCAGGGGACAGCGACAGCGCACACGGCGAAAAAAGACGCGTCTCACTGTTATGTTTGTGTATAAAATACACCTCCTCACCCGGCAGCGGACAGCGACAGCGCACACGGCGAAAAAAGACGCATTCCGGCCGGGATTCGATCCGCGGACCTCTCACGGCTGAGCGCAACATGCTAACCGCTAGACCACCGCGTCTCCTCCTTCTGCGCCCGGCAGCGGACAGCGCACACGGCGAAAAAAGATGCGTCTCACTGTTATGTTTGTGTATAATACACCTCCTCGCCCGCCAGCGGACAGCGACAGGGCACACGGCTTTGTATCATATCCAGACGTGGTCCGAACCGAGCGTTTCTCGTCAGTCCCTGTGGCGCAGTGCATAGGGAGTTGGATTTGGGATGTGAGACTGCAGGTTCGATCCCTAACCTGGCCTGGAAAATTTGTGGGTTTTAACATGTGACATGGGAGGACATGAGAGGCTCTTGGAAGGCGTGCGGTTATCCATGGATAACCGCACGGGGTGCGGGTTATCCATGGATAACCGCACGCCTTCCAAGAGTCATGTTTCAGCCTATAGGGTCTGCAATATCCACAGATATGTGGATGGAAATAGACACCAAAAAGCACTGTGTAACCCAGAAATCGTGGTATAATTGATTAATAACAAAGACTGTTGAATTGTATCGACCTGCATTATCACTATTCGTAACTCTACTACTATCAAATATGTTTAATAGTTTCTTGTGTGATACTTTAGGATATGGTTATTATATTTGTAGTTATACCTCTATTATTCGGGTAGACATAATGTATATGTTATCCCTATATAAAATATAATAGTTATAACTCCTACCTATTGTCTGGGAGAGTAGTGTAGATGTATACCGGTAAGAGGTATTGTCATAAGGTGTCGTCTGGCGTGACAGGTGAGTCCTGTCGCTGGATGTTCCTAGGGTTTCGGATAGGTGGCAGCACTGATCCAGACCCATGGGACATCTGGTGACAAACACTGGGGTTCCTATATAAAGCCCTGGGCTCAGTCGCTACGTCAGAGGCCCTCCAGGCCTCTGTGCTTAACATCCATTTAAGTAGAAGATTAGCTGCCCCACCTATACCTTCCGGGTAGCCGTTGTGCTAGAATAAAACCGTTGGCATACACTCGAATTACTGTCTTGCCCTCTCCTTCCTGATCGTAAGACTCGAACCACCAAACTGGTAAAACACACCATTACATACCCTAATAGGATAATTCTCCAAATAGTCATCCTGATTGTAGTATTTGATTGAGTGAACAGAATTAAACCTAACATCTTTAAAAGGATTGTTCTCACTCACCTCTACAATATCTTTGTAGGGAATTCTTGACAGGGTGTCTGGTACAACGTTAAGTTTACCCTTCAAATGTTTGATTGGGAAATCAAACCTGCCAAAGAATTCAGACCATTTCTGCATTCTGCCTGTTAGTTTTACTTTCCCATTTAGGGCGACTAAGGCTGCATGGTCAGTTAGAACTGTGAATGGTCTACCATTCACACAATGCTCAAATTTCATCATTGCAAATTTTATACCAACTAATTCCTGATCAGTAACACTGTAATTTCTCTTGGCCTGGGACAACTTTCTATCGGCAAATGCAACGGGTCTCAAGTTATTCTCACAATCCAGTTAAGAAATACAAGCACCTACAGTGTATTTTGAACTGTCGGTGGTAATTATGAATGGCTTTGAAAAATTGGGATATTTCAAAACAACGTCTTCTGCCAATGACCATTTGATTTTATCAAACGCCTGTTGATGGACGTTAGTCCAATAGAATTTAGCATTTCTCTTTGTCAATGTGTACTATGGATCAATTGTACTTGAGAAGTGTGGGATGAATGCCTGATAATAAGTGGCTAGACCATTGAATGATTTGACTTGTTTGGGCGTTTTGGGTGTGGGGAAATTTCTGATAAGTTGGACTTTATCAGGATTTGGATAAATCCCATCTGATGATACAACAAACCCCAAGAATGGTAGTTTCTTATACCCAAAGCTACATTTTTGTTTTTTGAACTTAATGTTTGCCTTTCTGAATGACTTGAATAACCCATTTAGGTCAGTCAAATGGTCATCCCATGTTGTTGATGCAACTATTACATCATCAATGTATGGCAGACATGTATATGGCACATTGACCTTTCTTATATAAAAATAGCATTAACACTAGAGAACTTATATCAGTGTATGTTGTCTAATGCACCATATAACGTGTCATGGAGAGGTACAACTTTATAAGACCAAGTCCTGTTCAAATTCTTTTTTCTTTTCATGTACACAAAAAAGATAGCAGTAGTACATGTAATTAACGTCTCAACTTTCATGTATTTTCATACAACTATATGCCTATCTGTGCTCGCGTCCATATTATGCATCTCACATAGCACCTTTGCTGATTTTAGAGTTAAATCCAATAAAAAGCAGAACCTTAAAGTAACATGAACATTAAACAAGATGTGTTTCAGTTTCTTTTATATACCTATCGCATAAGAAAGTCCTTCAATATTACTTTTTTACGAATCCTTTCTCACCGCTTTGCCCCTTCCTCTTTGTCTGACACGACCCTGCCTCCGACAGTAGTAACATTGTCATTTGCTGTAGACTTAGCATCATCCTCATCATAACCCTTCTCTTTTACTCCCTCAGTCTCCTCCCCTCCTTCTCCTTGTCCTTGAGCTGAAGCAGAACTGGAAAAAATAAAAGAGAACCTACAAATTTAATAAAATGTTATAATTACATAACTAGAGGGGACAGAGTAAAACACAGTAGGAAACAGAGGGAAGAGGGCCTTTTAGGCTTTAGTATAAGGGATAGGGAAAATATAGTATGTTAGTGTCAAGTTTATGTGACATTCCTTGCCTCTGAAAGAAGGCAGTTTAACAGGACTGAGAAACACACAGTACTCACTCTGATCCTATGAGGCACAGCATGCACTCCTCTCAAGACACGCCGTTTTGGGGGGAGGTAGGCCACATAGTTCTTAATGAGTTTCCTTGTCACAGCCTTCGTCAATCTGTATCGTTGTAAGAATTTTTTCTCTGTGTAGTAGGATAGGGGATCCCTCCTGACATAGGGACCCATGTTTACTTTTCTACTTGAATATGGCAGGGTAGGTGAGGGTCAAGGGTCAAGGTCACTAGGTCAACTTCAATAGAGGTTTAATATATTATATCCTGATATCCGTATTTATTATATTAAACGCGGTGAAATGGCCTCCAGTGGATATGATGAATCAAATATTTACTGAATCTGCTATTATAGGAAAACAACTTAGGAAACCTTTCATCCTTTCATAAATTACTTTTTCTTGGGCAGTCATGGCTAGACTTCATCCCTCAGAGAATGGGTAGGGAGGGCGCCATGACGTCATGAAAGCCAAGGGGGAGATTCACCCAAGACATGAGCAAAGATTTCCCGCTATATGGCATCACTAGTCAACACAGGGTTATGTCCTAAAGTTCTATATCTATAAGGGACAGGGTTCTTGGGTAAAGCAGCAGGTGTATGGTGACTGTTAATGGGACTATGTATAATATCTATAGATAAACTGTTCGGTATTACATTAGCCACAAGATTAGTTAGGCTGAAGATGACAAAGTGTTTGTGATATAACAAAAGAAAACTATGATCTCATCTCATTAATTGTGCATGAATATCAGATTCTTTACTGCAGAATGAAGTGAACTTTGAAAAAGAAAAACTGTAAGGAGTGTAGAACTATATTGTTTTAATTTGAGTGTTGCTAATAAAATGTTTAAAACCTTTCAATTTATACTCCCAAATGGACCATCTCCAAATCTCTGTAGCAAAGTTAAGACATTAGACTGGAAACAAAGAACATAATGTGTGCCATAACGAGACCTGACTTGGCTTACCAGCTACAATGCTACAGTTCATAAACCCCAGTAGCACATCTTCAGGAAACTTTGTGTATAGACACATCAGCATGTTGAAGACTGTAGTTGTAGCGGGGTGTATGCTTGTGGCTGGTGTCACACTTGGGGCTCTACTGGTTGGATTGGCCAAGGTAAGGAAATATTCAGTATTTAATAGTGGAAGGGAGGAGGCCGATTTGTAGAACAAAGAGAATTATTTGTAGAAAGTTATGGGAAAATGACCTCTTTTTTATTCATTTATCAATTCATTTGATTCACCCTCTTAAGCTTCATCTTATAGATCCTGGAAATCCCAAACTGATTTTCTTCTTCTTTTCAAACTTACCCAACGAATAAGAAAAAGTATAAGTTCCCCACAGAATGATGCCTTCACCACAAGCACTTGAATGTTTGGCTCTTTTCACAGATTGCAATAGAATTTATAATTCCTCTAAAATTATGTTTGGGTTTGATAACTCACACTCCTGCTACTGGTACATTTTGAACACTATTCGGAAAGCCAGAAGCGTTTGGTCATATCATTTGGCTGCAGGAGGGTCTTGCCAAAAGATAACTAGGAAGAACCTGTTAACTTTTTCTCAGACAGTACTGATAGAGACGTGCATGGTCTAACTTGTTTTCATGGTATTAACAAAAGAAATACAGCAGAATTCATTGAAAACATATTTTGAGGTGTTGAAAAACGTGCACGTTTCCTGTAAACGCGTTTATGAAAAATCATTCAGTAATAAACAAACGTGCACGTTTTAGTTTTTGGTTCTCATTTCCTTTTTGTCAAGACCCTCCTGATCACTAGTATATGCCAGGTTTTACGGTAGGCAATAAGTGATCTAATATACCCACTGGCAGAGAGGTGTATTAAAATGGTTCTCTCTTAGATTGAATATCTATTTTTAAATGGTAAGTCTTGTATAGGTTTTGACACAGACGAAAACATACAAATATATGAATGTAATCTAATTATTGGCTGCATGATGGGACTTCATCTTAAAATGAAAGGTAAAATCAACAATTTTATCAACATGCATATCTAATATTCATGTAAGAAAAAATAACTCGCTCAATCCTTTTGTAATGGCAGATTTCAGATGATTAAATTTACTAGATTTATATTTAACGAATCACCCCAAAATTTGTGAATAAAACAAATTGAACAAAATATGTCAGGGTCAGTCTTGTTTTGCTAGGTTGGGTGTGGCAACCTAGAAAAGTTTTTCTACCAACTGTTTTCCTATTTCTCAGAAAGGCCAAGATGGGGAAAACAGTGGAGCCTTGGACAGGGCGAGGCGCTCAGTCGTTCAGCTGCTGACAGAGAATGATGTTCGTCCAGGTGAGACAAATCTGTGCCTATATGACACGTTAAGGGCTGTTATTTCATCAATGCATAATGCCCATTGGTCTTCATAATGTAGGCTTGGTGAGCATATTCATCAAAACTTTATCTCACCCATCAAGAAGAATGGCCGAGTCATTTATTGTCAGTGGGTGGGTCGGCTTGTTAGATATAAGGGAGGGGGCGGTCATTTTGAAAAAGAGCTCCTTGATGGAGGGCGGTTAAAATCTAATAAACCTTCACACTGAGGGGGGGGGGGGGTCAAAACTAAAATATGGGCAAATCAAGAACTCGTGGCGATGCATCATCCACATGCGTATCCAAATGGGGGAGGGGCATTTTGCAAATTCAGTTCCATCGACCCTCCACCCCCCGCTGAATATGAATGACTGCCCTATCTTTTGTACTGGAATAATGCATGAATGCAGTCCCAGATAATAGACTCACCCGATCTGTATTCAGGCATCATTATGATTTATGGGCATGAGCTTCTATCAGCCTTTAAGGGTTTAGTAATTTGTGAACACATACATACTTCTTAGTTTTAGAACTTAGACAGTAAGGCCTATGTATGGACATGTAATACATCAGGGGTAGCTCGCCCAGGGGAGCTTGATTAACATCAGAGCTTTTCCAATGACCACCATATTTCATGATGGTTTCTTTTGATAGTCTTTATGAATTATATTGGATAACACATATATTACCACATAAGTAGCGTTTAATGTATGTTATGGGTAAGCACGAGTGGATTTACGGGTTAATAATCCACGACCCCGAGTTCTTGATTTGCCCAAATTTTCAAATCCTCCATGTGCAGTGGTTTCTAGCACCGGTCGGCTTGGTATAGTGGACAGCGAGCTCGCCTCCTGCCCCAGCGGCCGGGGATCGATTCCCCATTGAACCTAAACGGTTTTAACTGGAAACGTATGGAGGAGTTGGCTTTGTATATTCCTCAATTTATTAACATGTCCGGATTGAAACCAGCAGCTTCTTGAAGACAAAGAAAAGGTCTGAGAGTGCGTTATAGCTATATAACGCACGGGGGTTATGAGCAAAAAAGCACTGCTGAGGCTCAGATAGTTAGATAAGCTATAATAAGGGCACAATATGACCAAGTGCACCCCTATGGGGGACTCCACAATACATTTTACTGTCCAGAATAAATACTACTGGTAGGCGTCTTTTGACAATATTTGTGTGTCTTTTATCATTACCCCTAAGCAGCTTCAATGACCTCCCGGACTGACCTATTCTACATGATAAAACACAATGTGTTATATATCCCACTTGGCAAAAAAGAAAAGTATTTTCAACAATAAAGTTGCAAACGTTTTTATTAGGTCTGTGCAAACAAATTAGTAAAAAAGCGTTTTAAACGTTCTGTAAAACGTTTTTAGTCTATGTTGAAACGTATTTTAACGTAATAAAACGTTTGTTAGTTACGTTTCTTTTACATAGAAAAAACAACATTTTTCGGCCTAAGAATAAAACCTTTTTTTCATAGAAATTAAAAAAAAAGAGTTTTTTTGTGTCCATGTTTTTTAACGGTTTTTTTTTACCTTTAGAGAAATGTTTGGCAAATTTAGGAGCATAATAAATAAAATGTTTTTATGCCGGGTGTGTACACTTTTAACTTTACAATTGCAAACAAGTTTCACTGCAGCCTCCATGCTTGAACAATGAAACATCTGGTGCATTCGGCCTATTGTGATGCCTGCATAAGTGAATTCTACTGCCTATCCTTATGGTAGTAGATGTGCTAATAGTTATGTCAATGTCTTTTGTATTCAACATAAAGGACACAAAAGACGACCTTATGCAAATAGGGTGGTCTTTTAAGCCTATAAGGGTCCCTCTGAAGCAGAAAAAGCTGTGTGCTATTATATGTATTTCAAAATGGATAGCACAATAAAGTTCTATGCTCATGAGTGGGGGAAAAGTAGGATGTCCAAAGTTTTAGAGTATCCTTTCACCCAGTGATAAATCATGGCCAATTCCACTATCATTTCAAGATAATAATGGTCTAACTCCCACCACATGTATTCTGTTACAGCAGGGGGCAGCACCTACACCATCTGGGGACGGACAAAATGTCCAAATGAAGCGTCCTTGGTATACAAAGGTAGGCATTGTTTCTACTTAGCAATATTCCTGACCCTGATGTCCCTACTTAGCAATGCTCCTGACCAGCAATATTTTTGCTCAACAATGATCATGACCAGACAGAAGTACTGACTTGGATTAAAGTATCTAATTAGATATAATGAATAAATTAGGGCACAAATTAATTGGTGGGCCAGCTCCTGGATGTCGACAGGTACAAGTGTGGAGAGCAGCACAAGATTTCAGAGATGGATCTGGGTAATGAGAGGCTGCTGATTTTGAATCTGGGCTGCGTATCTAAAAGTAGAAACAAGGTCAAAATAAAGGTCAAAGGTCACGATCTCATATTCAATATAAAACAGAGAGAGGGCTTTGGTCCTTAGTACACGGTGGATTGCCCACCCATGAGTATCCTAAATTGTTTAGGATGCATAGCAATAGCATTGTGACCTTTGACCTTTATTTTGACCTTGGTCTGACCTAGATATGAAGATACACTGCCCAGATTCGGAATCAGCACCCTCAATTTACCCAGATCCATCTGTTACATCCTGTGCTGCTCTCCACACCAGCACTTTCTCAAATATTGATATTTGAGCTGTCTGCCCCCCCCCCTCCCAGCTAAATGCCTGGCACTTATTCTTTTGAATGGGAGATTACCCCAACCCTTATAACCGACATGTGCTTATATTCTATCCATAAACTGTATTCTTAGGCCAAAAAAAAAAAGAAGGTTGGTTTCCGGTAACCCGACCTACCTCAGCCAAACAGGGCCGACCTCAGAATTTTTGAAGAAATTTTTCATAATTTTTTCAAAAATTTTCATTTTTTTTCAAAATTTTTCATATTTTTCATAACTTTTTCAATATTATTCATAATTTTTTCACATTCATTTCATATTTCTAGTATCTTAAGATTTCCCTTCCATCCAAGCAAGGAACCCTAGATTTATACTGAAGCTTTATACATTTTGGCAGGTATGATAGCTAATATTGATCGTTATCAATCATAAAAACTCAATATTTCGGCCAACATATTTGTCAGCAAAAAAAAAAAAAAAATATCCGACCTACCTACCTCAACTTTTTTACCATGTTACCGGAAACTTACAATTTTTTTTGGGCCTTACAAGTCACACATGTGATCTATAGGAGGCCTGCTCAAAAATGCCATTGACATGAATCAGGGCCTTGTCTAAAAGGTGAGTTACTTATAGTATATTTGCCATGTGCATTGTGTTATGTGCACAGGTATTGTTGGAGGTGGCCATTCAACACATCAGGGTACTGGAAGTGAGTACATCTGTCTGATTGAGAAACCTGTGTGGAATAGGACGATCCCAGGTAACAATCAGTATTCATTCATGCATGGCACGGAGTTCAAGGCTGGAGATGGACTGTTCAACATGGAAAATGTGAATGGTGATACGCTGGTGAACCAGAACGCTGTGTGTGCTGTGTGTCGCACCAAAAAAGCTGTACAGGTACTTTTTAATCTATAGATATTTGTATGAGGTTGCATTTACTATAATGTAAGACTAATATCTGTCAAATGTTTCATTCATAGGGAAAAAATGCTTGAATTAAACTGATTCAAGAGAATCTCCATGGTCATCACCCCCCCCCCCACATTCTCCTTTGAAATCAACGTGTCGTAAATGGTATCATATCAGTTAGAAGAAAAATTAACAGAAACATCGAAAATAGACAGGAATTTTTAAAAGTGAGGATGTGTACACTGACCACTGACTATTTTTTTTACATTGAAAAAAAAAAAATGTTTGGAAAACTTAGGACCCAAAGAAAACGGTTTTTTTTACGTAAAAAAAACCCCAGGTTTTTCTGCCAAGTGGGCTGCAGGTACACCTGTATGACTGGTACTAACACCTGTATGTCTGGCACTAACACCTGCATGACTGGCACTAACACCTGTATGACTGGCACTAACACCTGTATGACTGGTACTAACACCTCTATGACTGGCATTGACACCTGTGTGACTGGTACTAACACCTGTATGACTGGTACTAACACCTGTATGACTGACACCAACACCTGTGTGACTGACACTAACACTTGTATGACTGGCACTAACACCTGTATGACTGACACCAACACCTGTGTGACTGGTACCAACACCTGTATGACTGGTACTAACACCTGTATGACTGGTACTAACACCTGTATGACTGACACCAACACCTGTGTGACTGACACTAACACTTGTATGACTGGCACTAACACCTGTATGACTGACACCAACACCTGTGTGACTGGTACTAACACCTGTATGACTGGTACTAACACCTGTATGACTGGCACTAACACATGTATGGCTGGCACTAACACCTGTATGACTGGCACCAACACCTGTATGACTGGTACTAACACCTCTATGACTGACACTGACACCTGTGTGACTGGTACTAACACCTGTATGACTGGTACAAACACCTGTATGACTGGCACTAACACCTGTATGACTGGCACTAACACCTGTATGACTGACACCAACACTTGTGTGACTGGTACCAACACCTGTATGACTGGCACTGACACCTGTACGACTGGTATTAATACCTGTATGACTGGTATGTGACTGTACTAACATGTGCAAGGCTGGTTTTACCTGGTGCCTGTATCCTTAACCTGCAGGTGATGATTCCTGGTTCTAACACATGTATGCCAGGTTGGCACACAGAGTACTATGGTTACCTGATGAGCACTAAATGGGATGGGGTATCCCAGAGGAACTACATCTGTGTGGACATAGCGCCAGAGGCAGACAGGAGTGGATCAGACGCTGAAGGCGGGTCTGAACTGTGGCCGGTTGAAGCATCCTGTGGGTATGCCCTTCCCTGCCCACATTATGAAGAGGGCAAGGAGCTGACATGTTCTGTCTGTAGCAGTGACTAAATATGGTCTCCTGTCACAAATATTGCCTGAGAAATAAATGGATTTCCATATTATGTGAGTTCTATTGTACATTCCCTCTTGAATGAAAATGTAAAAACAAAACCTTATTCCTGTGGGTAGAAGTTCTGCAAATGTTCATAAACCATGTTTTCCTTTGCTCTCATATTTTGTACGGGGTAGTTGTGAACTCGATCGCAGTTACCGCTGGAATGGCACCAATTTTGAAAAAGTGCCCTTTTATAGTGCTTGACATGTGACCAGTATTGACCAATCACAGCACACATGAGTGTTGTGATCTTTGGTTGGAGGATTGGTTGCTATCGCAGCTTAAACCGGTACCTCTGATTGGTTCCTTATCTCTGGGAATTAATTTGAGGAACTGGGCGGTTTCACCTAAGGGGATCTTCAGACTGCTATTTTTTTTATGAAAGAAAAATGCCTTTTACCAGTCTTTTCCCCCTAATTTATTCCTAAATGCTACTAACACGATTTTTTTAGCAAGTGGGGTTGTCTCTCCCACTATGAAACGTTGGGAATATTTGATTCCCCCCTCAATAATTTCACCTCCACCAACTTCACTAATACTACGTTTTCAAATATTAGCCATTCCCTCATCATAATATTGCATTATGAACAAAATAAATCGATGCCAGAGCTTTGGTTTTAAAACAATTTATTTATTACTAGAGGATATATTTAAGCAGAATTTGATATTCACATCCCATTAATACAAGATTACTGGCACTCCTGAAACAAATAAGATTCACGTGGTTGCAATAATACCAAGTCCAAGGGTTTGTTTTGATCAAAAACTATTTGAATTCAAGCACTGTCTTTTTGATCCAAATTATGATTTAAATCCAAATCACAATTCATATCACAACGTATTAAAGCCACTACATTTATAATTAGAGAATAGACAACGATCTTCTTCACATCAAGACTGTCTGTGGTCCTATAATGCACGAATGCATCTGACAGCATTATAGGACAACAGGCAGTCGATATGTGAAGAAGGAGTTGTCTATTGTCTTTATAAAACATTGTACATTTCATTCCAATCACTTAAGTACCCAATTAAGGTATGTCTAGACCAATTAATGGTACTTGACTTGTTTACAGCTATGGTGGCCTTGCTCAGGTGTGCACTACACTCCTATAATGCACTCAAGGTCACTTCTATCGTGCAGCAGAGCACTGTCAGCCGTTTTATAAAACCTATTATGGCACCCCTTATATAAAGCGCACCTTGCATATAACACAAACCCCACACCCAGGCCATAATTTCTATGAGTTGCACATGGGGCTTGACTTTGTGACTAGTTTAATACTAACTTAATGTGAAAATAATCTGTATATAAGGTGCACCCCCAATTTACTGATCATATATAACACACCGGTTATCAATCTTCACGTATAAGATGCGTCTCGAATCCAGGGTACCAAGGCATATATTAAAATAACTGGCAGTTTTCCTTGGTATAAAATATAACTGTCATTCATAGTTTAAGGTTTATTTGAGTGAATAATACATCTAGCATTAGTAGTAATAGTCATCATTAAGACCTCATTAAATTATCTGTTGTATTTAGCTATTACTGTCAAAGCAAATACATATTTAAGCACTTAGGTAAGAGAGGCATAGGCAGTATCATGGATATAAAGTACAGTATTTTATAATCTCATACACTATCCATACGAGGACATAATTTCTTTTTGTCATAAACCACTAATTCATGCAAACCATGTATGGTACTATTCTGACCTAGCGGGATATATTATTGACCAATGAGAAAATTCAGGGTGCATTACATAACACCTGGTACCCATCAGCTGGCTGTTATCAGTCCTTACCTCCGAGGCTCGCAAGATACCAGCTTCAGCAGGGGTCACCACACTAACTCACCAGAATCCTCTTATCGTGATATGCCTTATATATACATGTACGAAAATTCCATTTACAAAGTACTTTGTACATTAAATGAAGTCACTAATTAGTCTATCATAGATCCTTTTTTTTATATCTACAGCTGAATTTTCCTCACACAGATCTATAATTGAACCTTTGAGGGACAGATTATGCCTCTGAGTGCATGTTCTCTTCTCGTCATGATGCAGCAATGCAGAACTGGTGAGTAACTCACCAGCACTACAATGGGCCTTATCCAGGCCATCTACTTGCTTTACAGAGTTACCACTCACATTATCTATTCCTTCTTGGACATCACATATTTATAACCAAGCTACATCATGTAAAACACATTCCTGTTTAAATCTACAAGCACGTGTTTTCATGAATTGGGTATCTTTATATTGCTGCTTTTTGAACATAATTATGGACTCCTTTAATTTCATTACTAATATAGCTGTCAAAACATGCCCATGATATATTTTTATAGCTACAGGAATCTTATATAAATTAATCCGCCACGATGTTTAGGATTCACTCCATATCTCCCTTTAAGTGTCTATACCTGACTCGTATACATTTGTATACATGGACATAATTAAATGCATTGTTCATGGTGTTCTTTGGAGACATGATTAGATCAATCTCCTTGTGATAAGTTTAACTTACTGATATCGGTACATTGTTCTGTGGAACATGTTTGCATTAAAAAAAGAAACACCCAAAAATCTTTAGATAGCACAATTTCTGGTTGGCACCTTAAGAAAACATTTAACAGATGGTCATCATCAGAGATTTCAAATGATGATCAAGATGCTGGTAACGGGCTACGTGGTGAAAAAGGTCGAGCACGTGATGCCTGAGGTTGGATCGGTGATGATATTCTTGGTGGGGTGGCAGGGTCAAATGTGGGAACTTCCGGGAAGTCTGAAATGAAGCCAATGTACACACTAAATTTAATCAAAAATCAAAAACCTTCTTTCTTTCACATGCTACTGGTTAGATTGGGTGGGTATTATCACCACTCTGCTAACTTTGAACATTTATAAGATAAACCCTACATTGCTTATTCAATTACTCCATTAAATAGGACAGACAAGATTTAGTGTATATATATATATATATATATATATATATATATATATATATATATATATATATATATATATATATATATATATATATATCCCGGATGGCCCAGGGTCAACCACTGGGAACCGACTTTATGAGTCCAGAGAGTGTGGTAAGTAATTGTACGGGTCAGCTACTGGGAACCGACTTTATTTTCATAAATGAAAAAAAAAATCAATAACTGGACACATTAGACATGATAAAATGATTGAATTGATGGAAAATCTGCATGGCAGAGCTAGGACTTGGGAGATTCTCTATGGCACACCTGAGACATATGCGCAGCTTATATCAGGGGTAATATGGTATGTACATTGTATCCTACTTGTTTTTTTTTTTGTTTGTTTTTTTCACAAACTGGAAAGCAATGTTGGATATACTTTATCAAACTCATGTAATATGAATCAGTTATGCATGCTTTTCACAATGCCTCATACAACTATGGATAGGGAGTGGGGATTGTGAACATACCTTTATCTGACAATGCGAGTCGGTCTATACCATCGTCTATGTCCATGAGCTGCTCTCCGCGTGCCTCATCGTGCGAGTCACTTGCCAATATGGCCTCCAGCTCAGCCTCCAGGTCTGTCGCAGTCATGTCCAGTTCTGGGTCACGCGGACCCTGACTTATGGAACCATTGATCTCCTCTTGTACGTCAAAAACCTGGAGTATGACAACCGAATAGGTTACTGTATGTGAAGGGGAAACACGTAGTGCTCATATAGGGGGAACCATACACCTTTAGGACCAGATTTGATTTGATACCAAACCTGGCTACAGGTTAGTGTGCAGGTGTTATGAAGATTTTTATTATATGTATACTATGGAGCTAAATCTACAGAAAACCTAACCTTAGTAGCAAATCACAACCACTTTTCCCTTTTTCTTAAATGCAGGGACACATTTAATAGCCAGCAACTATCAATTACCCATACCGATATGTTACCTCAGTCATCTATATATCCTTTCAATATGGGTGGTGAGATTAAGGATGATGAAAATGTCATGGTTTTTACCTCCTGTACATCATCCATTATGTTATCTATGTTGTCTGGTGTCAGCCCCATGGATGCCACCATGTTCTTGTAAGCCTTAGTTCCATCAGTGTACGCATCCAATACCTGGACAACAAAACGGTTAATAAATTCAATTTAATGATAACCAAACATTAGCAGTTTACATAGACATTCCATAGACAAAGATTATTGATAAAAAGAGGGAGATTTTCCTTCACTGTAGACATAATGTGATCATATTCTAATGTGTCAGAAAAATCTCTCTAATAAAAAGAACATAGCTCACACAGAGGGTAGAAACAATGTTCAATCGATGCAGCTGCGAGGAACTACTTGTAGTTTTGAGGAATACATTCTTCTGCCTGCCTAAAACTCCGGTGTATTTTATATTTCTCGGAGAAGGAAACACAAGATGATAAAATATGTCTCGTTTGACTTATATTACAAAGGCAACGGTATTCTAAGTCAGGAAATACTTACCATTTTGTCAGACTCTGCGTTATTTATTCGATGAAGCAGTCCCTCAATATTATCAAGTGCACTCTGCCTTTTAGCAGATAAGCTCTCCAACATTCTCTTTCGCCTCAGTGCATTCTTTGCCTATGTAGAGAAATATAAACAAACTTTATGTATCATTGTAGAACTGACTCAAGCATATGCATCGCCCTCCGTTTGTTTTGATAAGTATTATACATCAATAAACAAAATACTTATTATAGAATGATGTATACAAGGCAATACATAATAGAGAAAAATAAAATAGCAGTTTGGGTTTATTACTCAAAGTCTAAGTTGAACTTCAAATTAACTAACATGGGTAACTGCGATCATGATATATTTAACCAAAGACTTACAGAATTCCGCAGACCTTTTCCTAGATAGAATTTTGCATCATTGCGGCATCTGTAATAAAAGAAATGGAAATGACAAAGAATCATGAAAAGTAAACATAAACTTTTGATCTGATCATCATACCTGTTTGAACATGGATAATACTTATTCCATTTTTACAAAAGATGATCAGAGAATAACACCTGATATTTAATTTACATATCCAGGGGAATTCGGTTTGATATATTTTTAAAATTGCAAAATACCAACCTTTCCATTTCTTCAGCTATCTGCTCGATCTGTGCCAATATGCGGTTGGACGTATTTTTCAGTCTGAAGAAAGAGGAATTCATTTTCAGTATGAGTGCAGTGATCCTAGTAAAATAATTCAACTATCATATAGATGTTAACATTTCATTCACAATGTAAAACTGTCTTTCAATTTCAAAATTCGTTTGAGAAGCGAACCATACTTTATCCAATAATCTTTATCTTAAGGAAGCCTCGATAAATTTTACAGACTAAATTTCTGAAGGATAGTAGTTTAACAGACCGAGGATTACTCATAAAAAACAAACCACGAAAAATATCAAACAAAATAAATAATTCTATTCCTTAATGCTCACTTTAACGCCTGCAGCTCTAAATCTGTTATATCCTTTGCCTGCTTCTCATTGTCTCCTTGAAATCGTAACACCTGAAGTAGATAACCCAACACATTTACTGGATTAACCCAAAAAAATGTAGAGCAGTTATGGATATCAATAGCAGAATGCATTACCTTGATCTAACCAAATCATTATTAAATAATCATCTTATTTTACTTAAATATCTGAAGGTGAAGCACAAGAATTTGTAACTGAAAAGCGCGACAATAAAATAAGGTATCAGTTCCATCTCAATCTTCTTTTTTTTCAAGAGGGGTTGTGGTGTGGAGAATAAAATGTACAATTCAGAAATTTAGAAATAGGATAATCCAATGATGGTTTAGTGGAAATATGCGAATAGAGGCAGATCACTAGTCACCCCTCCATACCTGTCTGTCTGTGTCGGTGTGGCTGACTACAACCCGTTTGTCCTTAACGAGCTGCAGAACGAGCAAATCTAGGGTGTCCTCATCAGCACAGACTGCGGTCGTCTCCTCCTGTAGGCCCTCCATGTCCACGATGTCACGGGTAAGTGCAGTCTTTGTACTTTGTACACGCTTCCCATGGCACTCCAGAAGGTCATTGGCCTGATTCTTTATAAAGGGAAGAAAATAGATGAATCTTTGAGGCTGTCCCTCTTTGTATCCCCTCTCAAAAACTATAACATTGAAAGCGACCGGTGGGTGTTGTGTATTAGTGCACAGATGGCTCAGGGTCGGTTATTCATATGAGAAGTCTCTTGTTTCCGAGCGTCTTAATTTCAGAAGGTCAAAGCTGTGTTAAATATGAAGATGGTCATTTTCAATAGCCAGCTGTATTCTTGATTTCATACCAGAGTCAAAAATATATAAATATTTGATTTTGTCCCTCCTCTCATCCCCTCTCATCAAACTAAAACTTTGAAATCAAAAATGGATTCCTCACCTTAAGTACGTCAGTAACTACATAGTCCCCTGCAATGTCTTCTTGCCATCCAAGCATGCTACGTGCTGTTCGGAAGGAGAATGAAATTGGCTTCTTCACGAAAATATTGACTCCCCATGATAGCCATCCAGCTCCTACAGATGATTTGAAGTTGTCCACACGTTCGATTTTCCCCTGTCTGAGAAGAAACACATGCATAATGATAGGAGTAACGTTAAGATTAAATTTTTTGATATAAAGAATGATTGTAGAATATTGCTCGATACATATTGAATATCTTCCAATGAAAATGCTTCACTCTACATCGAGAGATTTACTACTCAATTTTCTTCAAAAGTTTATCAGAATTGGCAGACATGCCCTTTTTAATTGTAGGCAAATGATATATTTTTTTAAAAATCAATCCTTGATTGAATGACATTCATTTCTTTAGACTGATTATGTATAGGCACATAGCATTATTCCTGTAACATATTCGGCTAATTCATGATTCTAGTTCACATATACTTAATACCACGATGACAGAGCACCCCCTCATTTGGCTTGTGAGAGATGTTTTAAAGTACCAGTACTTTAACTACTAAAGCTCATTGCCGTATATTGGGGACCAAAAACTTAGTTTTTCCTATTTTTGCACCTTCAAAATGGTGCTGTGTCTCTCATAGTTGGCCGATCTACACAATTCTTTCACCATGTAAAAGTACACAATTAGGGCATTATTTCTAGATACCTCATTAAGTTTTTGGTGAAAATTAAAAATATTTTATCTTGTATCAAAGTGTGAGTTTCAGAAGCGAAAACCATGAAAAAACACCTACTTCTCCATCTTTAGGCTAAAATTACTATGAAAAAGCGAGTGATGACCCCCTATTTTCATTAATTCATCTTTTAGAGTGAGAAACAAGCTTTTTTTAAAAATCAATCCTTGATTGAATGACATTCATTTCTTTAGACTGATTATGTATAGGCACATAGCATTATTCCTGTAACATATTCGGCTAATTCATGATTCTAGTTCACATATACTTAATACCACGATGACAGAGCACCCCCTCATTTTGCATTCTATCACAGTCTCCAGTTTTATTTCCCATGGTTCACATCAGTCTAGAAGAGGCATTCATTACATCATGTTCTGCGTTTTCCCATCCCTTATGAAATTGAGTACATAACTATAGTATGGAAATCATACAATTATATGGAAATCCGTGCAAACTGATTTGAACTCTATAAGAGTTCTTTCACGTGACGTCAGTTTACCATGCATGATGGTGTTGGAGATCTGCCACTGGCCACCCTACTCACGCTTCCATAGAGAATGCACTGTGGCAATCTACTACCCAGCAGCTTGATTAAAACATCCTTTTCATTAGAAATAGTACAAATAGAGGAGAGCATGTAGAACTAAGAATTATGAATGTGTAATTTATATAAATGTTAAAAATCTTATGTTCAAGGGGAAGAACATGCCTTGCGGGATCTGCAGGGGTATAGCAGTCAGTGTGAGGCTTGCCTAACTTAAGTCAGACATACTTTCACTTCCACATTAGATTTTTAACATTTATATAACTTAAACCTAAATAAATCTTAGGTTCGCATACTCCCCTATATCTCTACTACTATTGGCTAAAAAGATCTTTTGGTGAGGCAATAGGATTGGGAGAAAATCAGGATTTTGTACGGGGTAGTAGATCGCCACAGTGAAGCTAGCCACTCATTGTCACATCCTGCACAGGCCATCCTCCCACTTCTACATTCTATCTCTACTATTAGTGGTGAAAGGGATTTTTTGAACATGCAAGAGGACTTGAAGAAAATCAGGATTTTATACAGACTAGTAAATCGCTACAGTAGTCCTTCCCCCCAGACAGCAGTGAGTGGTTATACTTAGGATCTCCACCAGGGCCGCCGAGGTGGTGAATACACATTCGCTGAAAGAGCTCTATTATCAATTATAATCTTTAACATTACTGGTACGGTATCCACCCATCAAATAAGGTACGAGTCATTTATTGCCAGCTGGGGGGGGGGGCGGATTGGCAGATTTTTTCCCGACGCCCCCACACACCACTGACAAAAATGACCGCGACCCGCCCCCCCCCCACTAAGAGCTAATTTTGCAAAATGACCACTCAAAAAATTGGAAACGTGTGTGGAATGCCGCATCATGATGGGTATTTGAATTGCCCATATTTAGTTTTGACTCCCCTAGTGTGAAGGTTTATTGGGGTTTGCCCCCCCCCCCACCAAGGGGCTCTTTTTCAAAATGACCCCCCCCCACCTTATATCTAACAAGCCCCCACCCCCCCCCACCTGGCAATAAATAACTTGTCAGTTTACATATTGCACCAAAGCTTCTAATTTTCTAGAAGAGGTTGGCTTGTGAGAGATGTTTTAAAGTACCAGTACTTTAACTACTAAAGCTCATTGCCGTATATTGGGGACCAAAAACTTAGTTTTTCCTATTTTTGCACCTTCAAAATGGTGCTGTGTCTCTCATAGTTGGCCGATCTACACAATTCTTTCACCATGTAAAAGTACACAATTAGGGCATTATTTCTAGATACCTCATTAAGTTTTTGGTGAAAATTAAAAATATTTTATCTTGTATCAAAGTGTGAGTTTCAGAAGCGAAAACCATGAAAAAACACCTACTTCTCCATCTTTAGGCTAAAATTACTATGAAAAAGCGAGTGATGACCCCCTATTTTCATTAATTCATCTTTTAGAGTGAGAAACAAGCTTTTTAAATATGTTTTTACATTTTATATGCCTCTAATAGTTCAAATTCTACCAAAAGATATGTATTTTTTTTGAAAACTAACTAAAATCGCCATTTTGACCCGTCCTTTGATACAATTTTGCCCTATAGCATTTAACATGATCCCTATATGTGAGAAAAAATGGAGCAAGAAAAAGAAAAAACATGGATTTTGTATCACATTTATGAGTTCTTTCAATATACTGGATAGCTTAGATATTCATGCATTTGTTGGGATTATCCATTGCGGTACTTCATGGTGACCTAATTCAACCTTGACCCCAATAACTGTGATTCAAGGTCAGACAGTGACCTATTTATACAAATGTAAGATATATGGTAACTAATATGATTTATATACTTCTGAAAAGTGTCAATGATATCTCTGACTTAGATTTGATGTCCCTGGTCCATTAAATCAAGATTTTGTTGTTTTATTAAGAGAGAAATCCATAATTTGCACCCAACCACCTGCTATTAATGTAGCTATTTTGCCCCAAATGGGCAGCAATTGGGCAGTATTTGCCCTGTTGTAATAATATGGCAGCTGAAAAAATTATCAAATATCTTCCAATTTCCAATAATTTTCAGTATAGATATTCAAAACACCCTATACAAGACTAGGGTTGTGAAAAAACTAGGATATTTTATCATTAATTAGAAAAAAATAAGGCCCTCATGCTGCAAATGCACCAGTCCCCAATATAGAGGAACAGTATAAAAGGATGGGCCTACACTGAGTACACTGACTGATTGTGTCAGTGTACTCAGTGTGAGTGAACTGAAGTCTGTGAACTTGTGCCCGATGACATTGACAACTTGTGGAGAGTGCTTTGTTTACATTGTCAGTGGGCGATAATAGAGGAAACTCATGAGAAACCCCCACTCACCTCTGCAATTCTTGAAAGACAGTTTCCAGACACACTGGCACTTTGCCCTTTCGCATGAATCGTTGTGGTAGCGACTTCATATTGATCATTGGTGATTTAGAATAACGACATTCTTCGTAAATCATATCTGTCCAAAACTTCATTTTACGATCCCACGAGTGTGGATTCACTTCACGGTTGTCTCTAAATGGCGAAAACAAGACGTCCATGGACTGATCATCCTGCCATTCACTTGGGTAATAATCCTTATGATCTCCCATGTTTGTATATACTTCTGTTTAAGTCCTTTAAACTCTCATAAACAGTCAAAATAAAGCAAAGTCCATCGCTCAGACTTGAAAAACGTCAAAACATCCCGCCATGTTTGCGTAATACGTCACCAAAACATGACTAGCTCTTCAACCATATCTTCTATGTCTTATCGCTGCCAGTCATATTCCAAGCATCTGAAGAAGAGTGTACACGATTTGACCCAGATTGGTCAACAGGAAAGAGCAAACCAAGATCCAAGCACGAAACGAGGTGAAGGGGATCTATTTTTCACGATGTCGTCTTCAATACTTATCCAATCTTTGAGTAGGATCATAAGCTAACACATAAGGATGTATTCTATACGAAAATGGATATTTCGACCCAAGGTGAGTGGTTTTTACCACGTTATCACCCTGTCTTTGTGGTTTATTTTGGTGTCCTCTCGGAAACTTGTCCCCAACAATAGACTCTGTCTGAATGTGGATTCAGTCTGGCTTTGTCATGACAGTGTCATACTTTAGATGTCAAAATGAAAATCTGGGCCATGGCCTGGGGAGATAACCTGACATTCCGATAACAGTTTCTGATTCTAGCGATGTGGGTTAGAACGTAGAGTATAGTACATATGTTCCATTCACCATCTCTTAAAGCTTCACACAACCACACTATTCAGTTCACACCCAATGTCATGACCAGGGATGAAAGTCTTCAGGGAATTCCCTGATTTCAGGGATTTTGAAGTTCCAGGGCCCTATACATTCATATAGAAACCCAGGTTTTTGGGGCGAATATTGGACCATTTCAGGGATTTTTGTGCTCTGTGACTTTCATCCCTGAATGACTGGTACCTGGTACATGAGTCATTCATTCAGTTGGAAACTCAAGAAATGTCCTTTCCATCTTTAAAAAAAAAAAAAAAAAAAAAAAAAAAACACACCAAAACACACATACTTTGAGGTCCAGTCACACATGTTTTGTGAACCAGAATAATTTGTTTTAGGACTTTTGTGGTATCGGATAATGAAATGTGTTGTTGTAAAACAGCGTGACAAAATGGTACCGTATTATGACGTGTACGGTATGCAAAAAGGATGCACCCGGAGGTGGCTAGCTTGACAATGTTTCCTGAAATAGGGACCCCAGAAAAAAATGGAACCTATTAGATACCACAGTTGACCAATTCCTTTGGATAGAGCCTGAGCAAGGAAATCTAAATCTTTTGGAATTTTGTTTCTATCTATCATAGAACCCGAGATATGATGAAATTTATGTCGGTAAATCCCAGGATTTGCTACCCATACATTTCTATTATAATAGAGGCTATTAGAGCTAAGAAGTTGTGGCCAAAGACATCCAAAATCTAGGGTTTTTTCTAAAACACCCTGTCAAACCTAATTTCACTTCTAGTAGGAGTTTTTAAAAAATTCCAAAAATCCTAGATAGATAGATATATGACCTAATTAATCGAGTAGTCGAATGACCTTTTGACCTTGACCTTTGACCTAGATCTTACTCTCGGAGGTCACCAAGCTTCACGTTCAATCAACAAAATCCTTTGGGAGCATGTGAGAGCATCGTCCGATTGTTCTGAAATTTTTTACAGTGCATCTTGAGATAAAGTCCAACCTAAATACTGAGTAGCAACCAGTAGCATTGACAACTTCATGGTCTGGGCAGATTCTGAAAATACCATGTCTTAGACAATAGCAGAATCCTATGTTTTCTCACATGGAAGCACTTTTGTTGTATATGGTTGGATAGGCCTTTCTTTGGTCTAAACATTCAACTATTAACCTGTAAACATATGTTAAAGAGCACTCCCTCAGAGAAAGGTTTTAGTGCAGTGTCTGCAGAGTCTGCCTGGGCCCCCTGCACAGCTCCCACTGCAACTACCCTAAGTGGCGCCCCTAGTGGATTCTGGGGTCCCTACCTGAAACAATGTACCGGTATTTGGAATCACATGACAGATAAAAATATTATTTGCCTAAGTAACACAGAGACAAAAGGGGCATGTGTCATTGTCTGCCAATTCTGTCCGTAGAGAGAGAGAAATAGATGTTATTTTAAAATAAATCAGTAGGTATAAAAATTGATACAGTGTAGACTGTAGGGAGAAGTAATGGTCTCAAGACTTGATGAAAATCTGTACAAGGTAAGGCCTTAAGGTGTATTAAAATCAAATAAATTATTTGATTTTGATAATAAGATTGAAATCATAACTAATCCAGGTCCTAAATAATCCAGGAACGTACAGAAATCCAATGAAAACAAAAGAGAAAATGCAATTAACCATTAAGGTATTGCCGGGTATGTTTCTGAATAGAAGTTGGGACACGGTTTAGTTGTACATAAGTTCTCTTTAAATTGAAACAGGATATGAGGTATGGGATATCCCGGTACTATTAAAACAATAAGTGAAAAAAAAAACATTTCCTTTGCACTCAGTGGTACTTACCTGTAGGTCTACAGAGTATATGGAGATTTAATCTTAAATGAATGATCAGTTTCTGGCTATGCTAGACCTTTAGATAGATAAATAAATAAATAAATGAGTGATCAGTGTACCAATATTCATTTAGTCTTTGTGATACACCAGGGTAGACGTAGCGAGTAACTCCCTGGCTTGGATACTTTGTTTGTTAATGCATTATGGCGACCTATACTATACGTGACTAGCACATTGCTAGTGATAAGAAAATCAGCCAGGTGGCTCATTTAGTCAGGGGCTAAACCTACAATTAACCTCTTTGTATAGTTTAGTTTGATGGTCTCATCCTCATGTACTATCTGTAGATATTCTATGAAATTTATATCTATGGATAGCAAAAACCTTCAACTTTTACTAGATAAGCCAAGTATAAATCTAATACTTTAAATACAAGAGAAATACAACTTTAAAATTTCAATAAGAGACCACATGTCACCCACATTGAGTACACCCAGACCATTGTCTCATTATCAAGTTAATCCTCTCCCCTCACACCTGAAACAATGGGGAGGTACTTAGGGTGATTAAGATAATCATAAAGGGCAGGGTGCAGCTTATCTCCCCTATCAGTCTTGTCAGTGACCATTGTTCTGGCGTGGATGAGAGTGAAGATAAGAGA
The DNA here is from genome assembly GCA_949317995.1 of Acholoe squamosa. Taxonomy (NCBI): domain Eukaryota; kingdom Metazoa; phylum Annelida; class Polychaeta; order Phyllodocida; family Polynoidae; genus Acholoe; species Acholoe squamosa. The sequence continues at coordinate 60,126,753 of OX439043.1, forward strand.
TTACCCAGAGTTCCCTGACAAGATGGTGTCGGGGGGGCTAAAAGCAAAAATGGCAACCTCCGTACAGGGATAGCTATGTGCCCTATAGGGAGTGCATCGACAGGAGTGCATCGCCCCTGATGGTTTGAGGAAATGCACAATGGCAGCTCTGATGACTCACTTACCAGGTCCAGGGCTGCATCATAAACGCTAACAGTCATACCCGGTATACATGAAACTTTATTCGGCCCTTAAAGTGTTCAGTGGTGGAGAAAAACCTCTTATTGCTTCCTGTAGTATGGGTGGTACAGGGAATCATCTTGACTCATGGTCGTGGTTTTTGAACTTGACTGGGTGTAGAGTGACACCCTTGATAAAACTGAACGTGTACTAGCTGAGATTTTTTTGAGATTATTTCTTTCCTGGTACTTGGCTGATTCAAATTAAGGGTAAATAGACGTCTAGACATATGTCTATTCTAATGTGAATCACCCAGAGGCTGCAGTAAAGAAAGTTCTCTTTGAAAGAGGGATAAATCATATAAAGTGTTTGTGTGTGGAGGTGGGGGGGGGGCGGGGTAGATACCAGTAGGTATTCTATGTATTGTGGGATAAACCGGGTTACTACCGGTAGTGGTGTGTAAGGCTTAATGTTTATAAAGGCTGAGATAAATCAGACAAAATAGGTCAACATTAAAAAGAAACCGGTAAAGTATTTCAACTGTTTACATTTGTAACAATCTCCTCAGTTTAAGAAAAGTTCAATTTCTACTCATTTCTGTCACGAGGCAAGTTCGTGAGTTACAACGGAATGCACATATAAAAGTAGGCTGTTTAGATCGGCAGCGTACGGCAGGCGACATCGGGGCCGCCGATTTTCGCGTAACTTTTGCCCGCGGGAAATCGTGAATTCCGACCTGAAGACTTGGTCAAATCAAAATATAAACATACCAGCCTTCATCCTTACATCCATACCTTTCATTTCATCCTGGTTAGAAGTTTCTGTGACCAGTATTTAAGTGTAGAGAACCTTGGAAAGGTGAGGGTAGTGGTCCATTTTTGGTGCTTTTCCAAACCAGTGAAAATGGCACACACATGGGGCTGCAGGGAACTGCAGGGCACTGCCAGGAACCAGTTACAACACATGTTTCCTTAGTTACAGTGATGTTGGTAACAATGCTTGGTACTTGGTTACTGTGAAATTAGTTCAGACATGGCATCAACTACTTTCTGCTTGTCAAACTGGTGCGGTGTGGTTACCGGTTCAGTTTCTATGGTGTGTTGAAGTTAACCATAGTAATTTGGAGTAAACTTTTTAAACAACTTGACACTGTTAAGTGGAGACTTATAGTCCATTGAAGTGTTTTGAAATGTAGATTATTCATGTCATGCTCTTTCACCTGATATTTGAATGGTTTCTGTACTCCAATTTTTAGTACTGCCCATTTGGTGCTGAAGTCGGGAGGACTGATAGTTTTTGTGACTCACACTTCCAATGCTATCCCTATGGGAATGCTCCAGATGTGAAAAATGGTCGGTTTACACTGCAGCTGGGCTGATGAAAATCATCATTTTTCAGCAATTAATTTCAATTCCCACTCAAGTGTATCTGATTCTGATAATTATGAAGTATTGTACTTTTCATTGGTTCCAAATTCAAAAAGGTAATGTATTTTTTTCAAGGGCCCGTCGGGCTTCGAAAAATGGTACGCGCTCAAAATCTGGGCTATTTTTTCAAAACAAGTGGATTTGAAAAGGATCTTTCAGCTTTTTACACTCAGTTAAAAATGGTCCATTTGTGGGCTTATAGGGTGGGAATAGATAAAAGGTCTTATTGGTGTCTAAAGAAGTGATCATAGATCTATTCTAACAATGGATGAGGGGTGATAGATTTTCATGGTTATATGAAAGAAAGAATTTTGCCCCCCCCTTGAGGGTCCAAAATTTTAGCCCCCCCCCCTTTCACTAAAAGGCCGAAAAATGTATGTGAACACTGCAGTCTTTTAACCTATAGTAACAGTTGTTTTACATAAGGGAGTGATCATTTTTTAACAAGAGGGGGGCTAGTGGATTTAAGGGGGGGGGCAGAATTTTGTTTCCCCCTTGACAGGGGGGGCAGATTTTTTTTCACCCTTGATCAGGGTTCAAGGTAATCTCACCTGTTTTTAGTGGAAATCCCTGCCCGTTACTATTGGTTAAACAAGCACGTTCATACATTTCATGCAAATTTCCCCCAACCCAATGGGTCATTATTTATTCAGGTTTTCCTGCAGACATGCAAAAGAAACAACATTTCTGACCCCTCATCAGCAGTCAGAATTTTTTGCACCCCCAACCACCTTCCATACCGAAGGAGCACAAAATTATATACCCCTCTTTGATCTATTGTAGAGCGCAGGCTTTTTTGTTAAATTTTAAATGCCCCCTCAAAAACAACCACCCCCCCATTGATAAATGATATATAATGAATAGCAGAGGGTTTACCCCTCCCATAACGCTTTGAGTTTTTCCTATATTTTCATACTTTTCTGAATATCAATATATTTGAAATATCAACACAAAAATAGTGATAATCATCGAAATAAATAGCATGTAAATGACACTCCTACCACAGATGTATGAAAATTTTGAGACCCCCAATCTTTTGATTTTATTGCACATTATGCTTTTGTCAATTATTAACTCGAAAGACCAGTTATTAAGTGCCCTTTCAAGTTACTTGCATTGCAAAATGCTGTGGTATATTTCTTACTTCTTGTCACAGAGCCTGGTACTGAGTCATCCTTCCTGTCATTTGGGTTGGTGATAGTGAACAGTTAAAAAAAATTACAAAATAAAAAATATTCGGCCTACCCTACCTATTTTTTTTTCAGCATGTTACCTGAAACTCAACTTTCTTTTTTGGCCTAATGACTTCAGTAATGCCTAACATGGACAAACTGCTCTCTCCTCACCTGACGTGCCTACATTCTATAGTACTGTAAATTCTCCTATATAAGCCACACCCTTGTATAAGGCTCAATATTGAGGTCCAGTGTGTCCGCCATTGATTGATCTGGGACCTGGCGAGATGAGCACTGATAACAGCCCATATGATGGGTACCTGGTGGTGCATAATGTACCCAAAAAATTCTGCTGTGAATGGAAGTTTTCTCATTGGTGGATAATGTATCCCGGGTCAACCCTATAAACTGCACCCCCAAATTCAGGAAAAGCTATAAGCCACATCCAAGGCTTGGAAATTGGTATTTTAGTCCTATTCTATAGTGTTATATACTCTTGTATAAGCCACACCCTAACCTTGGCCAAATACTATGAGCCTAATTTTTATTTGAGTTCTGGTACTAACCACGACTTATATGAGAGAATTTATGATACTAGTAATATCATGTATAATGACTCCAGCAGTGCTTAACATGCACACACTGACTGCCATCCCCTCACTAGACATATCTACAGCTTCTAGTACTAATGATATCACCTGTTGATCCTTTAACCGTTTGAAGGGCGCTGGTGTCCATAGGTCATGATGCACCAATGAAGTGCTGGCGAGACTGCTTGCTAGCACTTCATTGGTGCATCATATGGACCCTTCGGGAGTTTATGTATCGATCCCATAGGGTCGTCATGATGCTCCAATAAAGTGCTGGTGAGCAAACTGCATCATGTACATCATGACGACCAAAGGGCATGATGCATTGATGCATCAGTGGCCCTTAAAGGGTTAAGGGCTGCTAGTGCATTAATACATCATGCCCATGTGTTACCAAGATGCATGAATGCAGCCCTGGTGAGTTTTGGCAATAGTATATGAAGTCAATCATACTTGTGCCTGTGGCACAGGTTTAACCATTTTAGACTTCCCTTCTTATTTTTACTATGACAGTGTAAGGATTTCCAGTGATGATTGCACTAGCTTATTTATTACATGTACATGAAGGTCCTTAAAAATCAAAAAGTATATGACAAGAAAGAAAGTCAAGTCAATTTTTCTGTTTTTTTTTTATTTATTCAATGAATCTGGATCTTCTCCCTTCAGCCCAGCTCTTCCATGATAGGCACCTGAAAAGAAAATAAGATCTGTTAATGTAGCCTGTTACAACAATACTTTTAAGAAAATACTACCATATTTTCATGAGAGCATATTTCGATTAACTCAAAGGAAGGTGGATGTGATACCTGCCAAATGCACAGGGGAACTTTGGGTCCAAGGAGTGCATTTACTGATATTTCTCCAGGGAGATAGCAAAGACTCAGAGGATTTGCTTCGAACAACATCTGGTTGCACCCTTACAGACACAGTGCTCTGCATGCACAACTGTGACGCATTTTGGCAATTGTAACATCATAAATGCATCAGATGCACTTGTTTCTCTGCTCTATATTGATACATATTCTAATAAAAAATACACTATCATGAAAATATGGTAGTGTTTTTCTTTAAGGGTCCAGGGGTGTGAAATTTCCGCGGAAACGCGGAAATCCGCGTTTTTGGTGCTCAGAAAGACCATTATTGAGATCTATGCAAATCCACTGAGAAAAGAAATTACCATTTGTAGGGGGGGGGGTCTGACTTGGAATGTCAGCCAATGTCATTCAAGATTGAGAATTGTTGGCCTCCCAATTGTAATTCCAAACATCCCTGTACAACAGAGTGTGGTTATATTTTGCCCAAATAACATTAAAATCACTTCAATTAAGCTTTATCCTACATAAAAGCATTAACTAGCAAGCCGTATATTACACTTCAGAGGAAATGGGTTTCGGGATTTCACACCCCTGGGGTCACATGATTCATCATACTCATTGGGTGTCATTATACATGACTTTGCCAGCAATACTGTACTATATATATCATGATAAAGAAGGAGCAAAATGAACCTTGACACTGGATCACAGAGATATTGTTGCTTATGCTTGTTTTGTGTAACAGTGTTAGTGACAGGTAGAAAGCTGTAAAGCCAAATCATTCTCTTAAATCTATTCTTAAACTCATTTCTTATGTTATTTGCTCATTAATTGGCACTTACCAAGTTCAACGTTGTAAAGGCTGCGAAAATCAACTGTATGATGAGTTCAAATTCCTATTTCCAGATGAAACAATAACTGTGAACACTTATACAGTAAACATCTATTGAATTGTATATGCAAACTGTGAAATGGGCTTATATCTACATAAAAACTCTTTCCAACTGAATGATCCTTTAACTTCATAATCACTTCTTTAGTTCATGTATTTCATATTCAAGTCCATTCAAACTTTTAATGCTCTGGTTGCTAAGATTACAATACCATGCAAATCTTAAACTAAGGGATTTCATGCAGTTCAAGCTAACAGAGAAAAAATGTATATGCAGAAAACATAAAGGTGTCTATTTGGCAATGAAGAGCTTGCTGTAATGGTTCGAACGCACTTGGAATCATGTCTCTAGCCCTATTATTCGCTGAGATATTGATGATTAAAGATCTAGGATGTGGCAATATTACAAACATAGTGACCTTGACTGTGACCTTGACCTTGGCCTAGGTCATTTTGAATTAGAACACTAATTGTGTATATTACTATTTTCTTGATTGACATGCAGACACTGATGTTCCAGGATTTTCTTTAAGTTTAGGGTTGCAACCTTGACCTCACACAAGATCATATCGTGACCTTGAAATGCTTTCAAGGTCAAATATGATCACTGTCAAGTTTGTATGCATAATGCTCTTCATAATAAGTTAATGATGAGATCTGTAACCCTTAATACATAGGATTTGTCATTTGACCTAGAAAATTATGATGGTGACCTTTTGACCTTGACATAAGGTCAAGGTCATCGTCACCTGGCGGACAGGTAGCAGACCTATAGGCGGGTACCCTCCGAAAATTTCAAGTAAATCCCTTGAACGGATCTTGAAATATATGTTAGATTAGAGGGGTATATTTTACAATTCTATATGGTTCCTTTGCTTGTACATTACCCAGAATCACCCTGTGTGCCATGGTTGGGCTCCCTTATGCATTGGGAGCTTGTCTCCAAATGGACCCAAATTTCAGACCTTCAAACGTCAATATCTCAGTAAATAATGGGAGTAGAGACTTGATTCCAAGTGCATTGGTCTCCTACAACTGAGCTCTACTGGCTCCAGTAGGTTTCCAAAGGCCCTGATGTATTTAGAAAAATCACCTAAACCCACTAATAAAAGTAAAAGAAGTGCCAACATAATAATAACTGCTAATATAAATACCGACTATACCATTTTGTGGTATGGAACGTCTTATCCCTTCTATACATCCGCATAAAGCTTGATCCTCAAACTGTTTTGTATGGTCTCCAATTGTTCTATGATTTTTTTTTATATTTTCGACTAGGCTAGGTGTTGTAGGTCCTGCTTCCACTAAGCTACCACTCAGAATGACGGTTTCAACCGATGGGTGTGACGTCATTCAGAACACCATTGCTTGGCAACAGTCACATGTGTTTGCTGTCACTAGGTGACAGTGTACACAGGTCACCATGGTACCAGGTAACATGGTAACAGGGCTCCCAGTTTGGTAACCGGTTGCTAAAGAGTAGTTTCATCCCATGGGGACTCATCAGGCTTATGTTTGTGTAATAACTGTGACAACTGAAGTTGCCAGTGGTCCCAAACTCCAGAGAGTTTGATGTTATTTGGTAGCTGTCAAGTTGGATGTCCACTAGTGACAGCTCCGGTGTCAATATTAGCATAAAGACTCCTTCTGCCATTGAAAGTCAATGACAGTGTATATCAAATACAGGATTTGAGGGAAATTTAGCACTGGGAAATATCAGGTATTTCTCCCCGGTGTTCTGAAAAATTATTTATTTAGTAGAAAACAATTCCACAAAATAAATTACTTAAATTTTACTTGGTTACAGGGACCGACAAAAACTTTAAAAAAAAAAAAAAAAAAAAAAAAAAATTCTATGATTAACTTGAACTCGTTTGGAGGGGCATATTTTCAATCTATTAAGATTCCAAACTTTTCTACCAGTGAACCTTCGTCTATGAATTTTCTAGACGACAACGTCTTTATATTCAGTTTGTATTAGTGAAATCCACGAGCTTGGTATCAGTTGTTAAAAAATGCACCAGGACTTAATGGGAAGTAGGTTAAATTAATGCAGCATTGTAGTTTTCATTGTACATGGTTAATTTTCATTTAGTTCGCAAACCAGGACTAAGCGTTTCGGTAGACCATTTCTCACACAACTACAATATGTTATTAACCACTGAAGGGTATCTAATGCACCAATACAGTGTGCCCAGTGGTCGTCACTATACATGCACCGATACAGTGTGCCCAGTGGTCGTCACTATACATGCACCGATACAGTGTGCCCAGTGGTCGTCACTATACATGCACCAATACAGTGTGCCCAGTGGTCATCACTAAACATGAACCAATACAGTGTGCCCAGTGGTCGTCACTATACATGCACCAATACAGTGTGCCCAGTGGTCGTCACTATACATGCACCAATACAGTGTGCCCAGTGGTCGTCACTATACATGCACCAATACAGTGTGCCCAGTGGTCGTCACTATACATGTACTGATACAGTGTGCCCAGTGGTCGTCACTATACATGCACCAATACAGTGTGCCCAGTGGTCGTCACTATACATGCACCGATACAGTGTGCCCAGTGGTCGTCACTATACATGCACCAATACAGTGTGCCCAGTGGTCGTCAATATACATGCACCGATACAGTGTGCCCAGTGGTCGTCACTATACATGCACCAATACAGTGTGCCCAGTGGTCGTCAATATACATGCACCAATACAGTGTGCCCAGTGGTCGTCACTATACATGCACCAATACAGTGTGCCCAGTGGTCGTCACTATACATGCACCAATACAGTGTGCCCAGTGGTCGTCACTATACATGCACCAATACAGTGTGCCCAGTGGTCGTCACTATACATGTACCGATACAGTGTGCCCAGTGGTCGTCACTATACATGCACCAATACAGTGTGCCCAGTGGTCGTCACTATACATGCACCGATACAGTGTGCCCAGTGGTCGTCACTATACATGCACCAATACAGTGTGCCCAGTGGTCGTCAATATACATGCACCGATACAGTGTGCCCAGTGGTCGTCACTATACATGCACCAATACAGTGTGCCCAGTGGTCGTCACTATACATGCACCAATACAGTGTGCCCAGTGGTCGTCACTATACATGCACCAATACAGTGTGCCCAGTGGTCGTCACTATACATGCACCAATACAGTGTGCCCAGTGGTCGTCACTATACATGCACCGATACAGTGTGCCCAGTGGTCGTCACTATACATGCACCAATACAGTGTGCCCAGTGGTCGTCAATATACATTAATGCATCATGAGACATGACGAAGCTTAGGGTGTATCTTCATCAACTATGTAGGGTCATCATGATATGCATGAATGCAGCCATCGCCAGGGCTACCACTTAGCATGAGACAGTGAGACATAGCGGTCCTTAAAGACTCAACATGGAGTGGCTCATTTTTATAACGTTTTATATTGAATCTGAGGTCACTATTAATTAACATAATCCTCTCAGTTCTCGCAGTGGGAACGTTGCCAAGACCTTAGAGGTCATATTGTATAGGTTTAGTTATTCAGGTAGATTAGACCCCATGTTAAGACTTTGCACACTGTGCTCGGCTTGCTCTAGGTAATCTTAACTTTGGACACTGCCACTGCCAAGTAATATAATGCATTACAAAGAATCTCTACCTAATAGATCATCATAACATATTGGCACACGACCTTCAAAATATGTTTCCAATTAACAGAGATAGATGTAATTCAAAAATGTAAACCAAATTAATTTAGTCCAGATTATATGACCATAACTCCAGACAGGATTCAGACTACATAACCTAGTTGAATAACCCATAAGTAGCTTTGTCAATTTGGACGTGGCAAGAGGCTTTAATTCTAAACATAGATAAGCAATGCACACCCTAGTTCTGATCCATGCAGCTATCCATATAGAAGAGAGGGTGGGACTGTAGGGATGGCCCACTTGCATACTTACCTTCTATGGGCTTATATATAAGGCACTAATTCAGGCATATCCCTCGACTTGGGCGACGCCCACCAAAGGAGGGTTGTGTAGATTTGGGGGAGGGGAGAGAGGTCTCTTTTGAATGGAGGATTATTTATGTCCTTAGTTGTAACAGCGTGACTGGCTTGTTTTGATGCTGCTTCATGTTTACCCCACATATATTTATCGCTATTGTGTAAATGGGGTTACCATTATAAATAGAACAACAAAAAAACAACAACAACAAAGGAAACATACTAAAAGTGTATATGTAATATATATTCTCGTTGCATCAGAGTGAGTCACATATTTTGATTTATCTATATCAGATAAGGAGAGGCAAGTTTTACAAGCAAATAATAGTAAAATTGAAATCATTTGGACGTGAGTTTTACATATTTTGTACATACAAGATACTTGTGTAGAGTTTGACATTTTTAGGCCCAGGTGTTATTACCTACACGTTAAACATTGGGACATGAGTTGAATATAATTTTTGTTTGGCATATGTAAATGGGCCTACCATAATCTCCCGCATAGAAGGCGCAGCTTGCGTAGAAGGCGCACCCCCAACTCAGAGAATGCCTTTTCATGTAGAAGGCGCACCCATAAAGGTTGAATTTTGTAAGATTAGTACTTTTCTATAAAAAAAACAACAAAAAACGCGTATAAGGCGCACCCCCAACTCAAGCAATATCCCTCCCACGTATAAGACCCAGCAGCATTTTGTTTGTCGTAGAAGATGCGCCTTCTACGCGAGAGATTACAGTAGTTTAAGTGTGTGTTTGTCTTGTGAGGTACATGTACTTGGCCTTATATAGGGACACAAATCCTACCGTTAGATATTTCCAGAATAACATGTAGGGAGTGGTGGACGTGGGAGGAGGGGTACAATAGTGGAAATCCCTGGAAACTATGGGAAGAGACATGAAAAACAGAAGATGTTTACTGGTGTATGCCTGGCCAGTATACCACATTTCCAGTGTACCAGTATATTTCCAGTACCTTAGAGTTTGATTAAGCATTAGATATCAACAATATTTTGTATTTTTATGATTAAGTTAACTTAACGCTACATTGATATTACACTGTGCCCTTATAGAACAAAGTCTTAAACAGTAGACTATAGTCCCATTGTTTCCATCTGACATTTCATGGTCCACTCGGACGTCATGTCTTAGCTCTGTATGGGCCATGTGGTGCACTATGCATAATGAAAAATAGGAATGTGGCCCTGGCGAGTAACTCGCCATGGCTACATTTGTGCATCATGTTAAGCATTGGTTATGTACTAAAGGATCAGCATGATGCATTAATGCAGTGCTGTTGAGTATAGGAATCACCAGCTCTGCATTGACTGCATCATAACAATATAGAACTTCTGAACCTGCAAACATTATAGGGTCCTTAAAGGGTTAAGGTGTTTTGTAAGCGCTACCATAGACATAATGGCCTACGTATCTGGTCCCGTCAATCTTCACGTCTTTCATAACGTCGTAGTTGGTCTACATAGAGACAAACATGTACATTTGTATTCAGTTTGTGTTTGGACAAAGCTACCGTTTATTGAGCTAACAAATACTATAAGGTTACCTTAACCCCTTGCAGGTTACATGGACGTAAATGCTGCCCTCTCGTGAGTCATATGGTATTCAGGCCTGCACTGATGGTGATCTGGGTGCTGATTGGCTTAGAAATCATATGCAAGAAATATTGGTAAAATTATGAAAAAAATCACAAGTGACCCCAAATAGTTCCTAAATGGAACAGTAGATGAGTTTTTAGCGCGGCGACTAGTGAGTACTACTTGTGAGATGAGTAGACTAGTGTATTGTTCACAGTCGCCACGGTGTAAGGGATAGGGAGGCCTTGCAATCTATTTTTGTTTGTGGCTCCTCTGCTATGGACTTTTCCTGCTCACTATTCTAATGTAATAACAACAGTGTGTGTACTTTACTTATCAGTGAAGGAATTTTCAGAATATATCTCATACTTTTGATTTTATTCGCAGATAAGACATTTCATCATATGGAGCCCTATGGTAGATTAGCATTAGAGCATTTTAAGATTCAGAAATGCATCCCTGTAGCCTTTGTTTTAGAATTGTTCGTTTTGAAACCACTATATATATGTAGTACAGGTTTTATCTCAGTGGGTTATGGTACAATTGGATCATATTTTCTGTATTTGAACAAAGTATTCACTGTCAAAGATCTCTATGGAGAAATCAGTGCTAAAGTGTGTGTTGCCATATGTGCATTTTTGTAAATCAGAGGAGGCTGAAGTGTAAGGCCACCTTGTGGAACTGCTACATTCTTTTCTGTGTAAAATTTTTAGTTTACATTGAAATAATGCTATCTCAGAATATGTATCTACTATTGGTGATGAAAGATTAATTTGATTACTCCTTTCATTGTATAAACAATTTTTTGGAACACTGAAAACATGTATGTACACCGGGGTACTTACACTGTGCTCCCCCTCTACAGAGAGGTGGAGTGATCTGGCCGGTTTGCTGACCACTGGCCCATGACGAGGTACAGACTATTACAAGTGATTGGCAGTTGGGTGTGTGTGTGGGGGGGAGGGGGGGGGGAGGCAGAGCAGGCTCCTGGCAATCTGAGACAGTGTACACTCATAATGACACACCTGTTGACTATGGCATTGAACATTGAATAAGACAGGTCCCTGTGGCAGCTGACTGAGGTGCATGCAGAATGGACAGTCTACAGACTATTAGTACTTAGCTGCAGTGGGTAGTTCAGGTTGAATTTGTGCTATATACTACCAAAAGCCCAGATGATAGTATGCCCTATCTGTCTCACCAACTGAAACTAGACACAAGATTACAAGTCGCCGCGCCATGTCTCACAGGACTATTCTCTACTATTGTATTAAAATCTACAACACTATGGTTTTATTATATTATGCCAAGGTTTGGGGATTTTATCAGGTCTGCAAATGTTCATCTGGCCAATGGAGGTTTTGAGGCCCAAAATAGGGTAGAATGGCACTTGCTGTACGTATCGCTCCCTTAGTTAAGATTTTCAGGGTTAAGCCTATCCTATATTCTAACACATTGTGTGTGAGAGATGGTTTAATCTTGCTACGGTCGAAAATATTACCAACGAACATTACAGGGGGCTGTTTTTGTGTGTTATGCTATATAGAAACATAGAGGAAATGGAATTAGTTCCACGTAACCTGCACCACATCGTCACCTTCGTGCAAGAAGGTTGTAACTTCATCTGGGTCAACAAGGTAAAGCGTACGTCCATGAGGGACCTCATGGAGGTAGCTTTTACCATGTTGACCCAGATGCATTTACAACCTTCTTGCACTAAGGCAATGACATTCAGTCACTGTCCTTCAGCAGTGTATATCTTCTATGTAGCTTTTGCCTTGGTATATGAATGCCTTGGGAACACTCTGCTCCCGCATTCGTATCAAAGTAAACTAACAATTTGCACTTATTAATTTGTAGAAAGTGTTGACAGTTACAGCTATGCGCTACGTGTATGTGAGCCATCATGCTTTATCATGCGATATCTTTCATGGCTTTACTTTCATATTCTAGAAAATTACTCTTTCCTGAACGTCTTTGATTCCCATATCTTCCAACAGCTCATGCTCAGAAATTATTATACATTGGCAATATGGATATAAATGCATGTTATTACAGGGATGCCACTTTTCAGAATTCAGAATTTTTGAGTAACTTCAAAAGTGATTTCCTATTAAACATTTTAGGAAATTATTTCTGAATCATCAGCAATCAGTGATAGGCATCTCAGGTTATAAGAAAGGGGAACAAATCGAGGGATACCGGTACTTATGCCATCTGTGGCCTATGTATTTTAGTCCAAAGGATAGTCTCACAAGGGTGCCAACCCCTTGTCAAAGCCTGATGGCAGACATTGCCAATTGTCCAGCTCAAGCACAATGATACATCAGACCTTTCTCACATACCACTGAGTGTCTGCCCAAATAGCGGATCCAGGGGGTGGCCTGAGGGGCACGTGCCCCACCTAGACCCCTGAACTTGGGTCTTGGTTAAAATCTTAACTATAGGAAATGTGTTGCCGAACCCTGGTTGTGCCCCCCATGACCAGATTTTCTTGGCTGTGCCCCCCGCCCCTAGACCACCCCTTCTGGATCCGCCCCTGTGCCCCTCAAACTTGACCTAGGCTAGTGTATAGTTGACTCTTATTTTAGATCTGGGTGTCCCTAGAGCTCTCGATGTGAATAATACTAGCGGTGCATAAAGGTTTCTGCCTCACTCGGATGTCTTGAGTCACTTATGTGATTGACTCATTCCTGGCCTTCTGGCCTGACTTACTCCCAGACATGAGAATCGAGACAAGAAAAAAGAAAGAAGGAAAAGAAAAGAAAAATAACACAGTCACTTGAGAAACAGGACAGTGTGAGGATAATAATTCAGGTCCAGGAAACTGGGGGGGGGGGGGGGTTCTGTGGTGAAGAAGAGTCACTTATCCGGCTTATACATCAAGTTTTCCATATTTATGATCAGATACTACATAGGATTGTCCATCCAGTTCCACACCCCGGGTCCGCCCAGAATACAACGGCTCATCCTATGGACCTATCTGTCAGCTGGTGTAGATGATATGATATGTATAGTTCTTCAGCAGAGCAGGTGTCATTTTCATAAAATTTCACGTGTACCACCCATTCTCCTGCAATTTACCAGCCAGCAGTGGATTCTTTGCAGATAGAAGACTAGCAAAGAAGATAATGTGAAAAAGCTCACTGATATTTTCCCCCCTCTTTTGTTTGACAGCGGTCAGATCAGTCCCTGCTGGCGGGATTCTTCTATGCCGACGAGGAGCTCAACATGGTGGCAACAGAGTTGGACAGCTTCGACGGCCGGAAGGATCCTGAGCGATGTACCGCGCTTGTCAACCAGCTGCGGATGTCTCAGGATAAGGTGTTGAGATCATTTCATGTTATGTGTAAAATAAATCAGATTCTATTCAGTTTTAAAAATGAATCAATACAGGGACACATGTAATAATGAAATATGAAAAGATATACTCTTACATGAACTAAATTGCATGCACGTGTATTACATGTACATGTATACCCATACTTAGAGATATCCTTTTTATCTAGATTGTTAGTTGATTTGTGTCCTCTTAATTAGATGGTCAACAGCAATGTGATAAATCTCTGTAGGTTGCTGAATTTTAATATCTAGATCAACACATAGATGTTCATTTGGCCTGTAGCTAAAACCATATAAAAGAAAATTAATAGTAAAGATAAAAAGAAAACCTGTTCAAAAGTCCCTCTAGTATTGTACCCCTTACCTGACACTGTGACCTGGGTGGTGCCTACAGGTGCTGAGTTACATTGAGCGGATCATAGACGAGTGCGTCCCACTGGAGCGTGCCAGTCGCGACTTCCGGGTGAAGTTCCCGGATGATGTGCTACAGGAGAGTCTCTCGGGGCAGCTGTGGTTCGGTGCAGAGGTAGGTCACCTTTAATTACTGCCTACTCGTGTATCCTGCTTTTGGTATTTGCACACTTATTAACCCTTGTAGGGGCACATGATGCCAACAGGTGCACCAGTATTGGATTGGTGCATCTTATATCATATATCAGAACTGTATGACATGAAGAAACTGAGAGAATTATCAATGTAATTTTGCAGCATATATAATTGCACTTGAAATAGGTTTCATGCAGAACACTCAGCATTTAGTGAATGAGTGGTCTAGAAAAAAATGTCGACCCTTTGAGGGTGTATCAAGCCCATAGGGTTGTTATGATGCATCGATGGAGGCATGGCAAGTAGACTTGCAATTTTGCATCATGACAACAAATGGGCATGATGCATAGTAATGCATCATGTGGCCTCTCAAGGATTACTGAGAACTTTCTCTGGTGTCACGACAATGAATAATATAAAAAGAAATATATCCTGGTATCGGGATTTTCCATTACAACAGTTCCTTTCTGAGCTGTTTACATCCAATTGTACTGATTCCATACACGGATGTGGGCATTAGCAAGGAAGCTTGATGGATAATTACTGTTCTCATGATGAAAGTCATGGAATGATTGGGGATATCCAAGCTTAATTCCCCTTTTTTCCATCCCCAAATATGTATGAAATTGATATCTGGTGAAGCTTTCTCGTCATGAATATGACCTCAGAAGTCAAAACGGCATTGAATAACCACTACCTACGGCACAAATACTATGAGGAAGCAAAATGGCACACATGGTTTGTGTCATTCTATCTGTGTTATGAAATAGATGGGCGGAAAAAAAGATAAACTTTTTCATTGATAACCTGAGGTGGCTGGGTCTTTATTCTTCCGAAGCTGAAATTGATGAACACTCAGTGGTATCCTATGACTCTTTCTGGAATTTCATTCATAAATAACGTTATCACATTGGTTATACTTATTTTTCACGTTAGATAAAGTTTTCTCTTATGTTGCAGTGCCTAGCAGCAGGTTCCAGCATTATGAACCGGGAGGTGGAGAGCGCCAGCATGCGACCACTCGCTAAAACGCTCACCCGCCACCTGGACTATCTACGCGCCCTCCTGAGGGACCAATGTCTACGTAACATCAACGCCTACACTGACAGGGTATGAACTGAAACACAGCTTAGAAAAACTGTTATTAAACATTATCATTTCAACTTAATGACTTTCATATCAGAAATGTGTCTTTTTTCCCAGAATTATAGACGAAAAAATTAGACCATATCATGGAAGGTTTGTTATTATTTATACTAATATGTCCCAAAGAGTGGGAAATCGTAGAGGTTTCTATGTGAGTGGCATATCTGATTTAACTGATATTGCATAATGAATGTGATTAAAGAAGAAAAAAAGTGTTTCTGCAAGGCAAATGTATTTGTTGAAGGTGTATGATATGTTGGTGACTGCTAGGATTTCACTTATACACAGATATTGTAGGTTTTTTTTTTCAAAACAGATTTGGTGAAGAGTGAATTATTTTGTTTCAGATCAAAGAGAGTATCATCCTGTTTGACCGATTATTTGCCGAATTTGAATTAAGGTGAGTGAGAGAAACAGATTATTTGTTTCATTATGCTTTACTCCAATACAATCATCAAATTTAATAACTTGTCTAATTAGCGCGGCAACTCTAGGTACTACTCGTAAGACTTGTTTACTAGTGTATGGTTCAGAGTCACCACAGTGTTAAGCATAGGGGAGCCTGCAATCTATTTTCGTCTGTGGCTCCTCTGCTATGAACTATTCCTACACAATGTTCTAATATAAAAACAACACTGTGTATTTAACTATCAGTAAAGGAATTTATAGAATATATCTCATACTTTTGATTTTATTCACAGATTAGATATTTCATCATTTGGAGCCCTATGGCAGATTAGCATTAGAGCATTTTAAGATTCAGAAATGCATCTCTGTAGCCTTTGTTTTAGAATTGTTTCCTCTGAAACTACTATATATATGTAGTAGCGGTTTTATCTCAGACGGTTATGGTACAATTGGATCATATTTTCCATATTTGAACAAGGTATTCGCTGTTAATGATCTCTATGGAGAAATCAGTGCTAAAGTGTGTGTTGCCATATCTGCATTTTTTAAGATCAGAGGAGGTCAAAGTGTAAGGACACCTTGTGGAACTGCTATGTTCTTCTCAGTGTAGACGTTTTTAAGTTTACATTGAAATAAAGCTTTCTCAGAAAATGTATTTCCTGTTGGTGATGAAACATTACTTTAATTACTTGTTTCATTATATTTCACTTTATAAATGATTTTGTGGAACATTGAAAACATGTATGTATGTAGGTGTCCTTACACTGTGCTCCTCCTCTACAGAGAGGTAGGGTGATCTGGCCGGTTTGCTGACCACTGGCAGTTGGATGGGTGTGTAGGTGTTGGTGGCGGGGCGGGGGGGGGGGTGTGGGGGGGGGTAAGGCAGAGCAAGGTACACTCATAATGACACACCTGTTGACTATGACATTGGACATTGAATAAGACAGGTCCCTGTAACAGCTGAGTCAGGTGCATGTAGAATGGACAGTCTACAGGTTATTAGTACTTAGCTGCAGTGGGTAGTTCGGGTTGAATTTGTGCTATATACTACCAAAAGCCCAGATGATAGTATGCCCTATCTATCAGTCTCACCAACTGAAACTAGACACAAGATTACAAGTTGCCGTGCCATGTCTCACAGGACTATTCTCTACTATTGTATTAAAATCTACAACACTATGGTTTTATTTTGTGAGGATGGCCAGGTTTTTGGAATAAAAACCTTTACAAATATGGGCCTATACACAAACAATTTGAAAGAAAATTAGTGGTAGTCCCCTACGACTCATTCACAAAGACGAACCGTTATGAAAGTAGTACAGTTTATATCAAGTTCTAGTCGATAATTTGCCAAGTTATATCAATCAAATCAGTTAAATGGTCATTTAGATATTAAAAGAGATCCTATTGTAATCTGTTGCAGTTACGTCAGCGCCATGGTGCCTGTGAAAACCATGAAGGAGTATGACGTGATGCAAGAAGTAATTGTCCTGTTCAGTGAAACCACACAAAGGTAGGGAAGTAATTCAATGTTTTATCATTTTCATGACACATCAAAGATTGTGCTGATGATGATCTATTGATTCATATGGAGCGTAGGCCGAGTTCTCTCAGAAACAAAGGTTATTTTGATGTGGAAACCTGATGCTTGAAAATGTTCTAAAAAAATAAGTCTCAACTTGATTGTAAATTTGGTGACCCTAGTGGCTAAACATTCAGCATTAGGATAATTAACAATTAATTGAATACCTGATAGATGTGTTAGTTTTTTTCACATTTCTGTTCTTACATAGGGCGTTACGTCTAAATCTGCTGACTCAGGATATGATTGATGACTACGACCCCGCCCTCATGTTCACCATTCCACGACTGGCAATTGTAGCGTAAGTTGAATATATTATGCCTGGCACCTTTTTGATCATGTATAGTACATTTTTTTGTTGAAAATATTAGAGAATCTGACTAGGTTTTATAAGATACGTTTTAAATTATATCTGACAGTCTTTGACACTACAAGTCGTTTTATTGTAATGCCATTTTCTTTTACCATCAGTCATACGAGGAAGAATTATTGTTATTTGTAACTTTTTTATTTTTTGCATATATAATTATAAATATACATAAGTCAATAATCTAATTGAAAAGGGGAAAAAATGTCCATTATCCTTGACCTCTTATGTGTATTTTCATTCAATTTCAAGCCACACTATTTGGTATGAGAAAACGATAATTTAATGGTTTCTTATCTGTGTTATCTAGCGGTCTCCTAGTGTACCCCGAGGGCCCACTAAACCCCGACATGGATCCAGTCAACATGTCAGAGATGTTCCGACCCTTCCAGACCTTGCTCTACAAAATACGGTACGTGAAGTAAATTTAAAGAACTAGAGGTGGCACAGTCCCTCCAGGTACACCGCAGTCCTTCGTCATCATGATGCACCGATGGAGCACTGGCCAGTAAACACCCTAGCACTTCATTGGTGCATCATGGTGTCACTTACTTCCTCAGTGTATTAAACTCGTCAGTATGATGCTTGAGTAGTTTTAATGCATTATAGATCATTCAAAACTCCTGTAAACGGAGCACCATATCAAATAATCTGTCATTTTTAGTGCGGCGACTAGTGAGTACTACTCATGAGATGAGTAGACTAGTGTATGGTTCACAGTCGCCACGGTGTAAGGGATAGGGAGGCCTTGCAATCTTTTTTTGTTTGTGGCTCCTCTGCTATGGTCTATTCCTGCTCACTATTCTAATGTAATAACAACAGTGTGTGCACTTTACTTATCCGTGAAGGAATTTTCAGAATATATCTCATACTTTTGATTTTATTCGCAGATAAGACATTTCATCATTTGGATCCCTATGGCAGATTAGCATTAGAGCATTTTAAGATTCAGAAATGCATCTCTGTAGCCTTTGTTTTAGAATTTTTCGTTCTGAAACTACCGTAATCTCTCGCGTATAAGGCGCAGCTCGCCTATAAGGCGCATCCCCTACTCAGGGAGATCTGTTATAAGGTATAAGGCGCACCTCTGAGGGCAGATTTTTGTTAGTTTAGTACTGTTCTATAGTAAAAAATACCCCCCCTATAAGGCGCACCCCAAACTCAAGGCAATTTACCTCCCACGTATAAGACCCAGCAGCATTTTGTTTGGCCTATAAGACGCGCCTTATACGCGGGAGATTACGGTATTATTTATATGTAGTACAGGTTTCATCTCAGTGGGTTATGGTACAATTGGATCATATTTTCTGTATTTGAACAAAGTATTCACTGTTAAAGATCTCTATGGAGAAATCAGTGCTAAAGTGTGTGTTGCCATATGTGCATTTTTGTAAATCAGAGGAGGTTGAAGTGTAAGGATACCTTGTGGTACTGCTACATTCTTTTCTGTGTAAACTTTTTTAGTTTACATTGAAATAATGCTTTCTCAGAATATGTATCTGCTATCGGTGATGAGACATTAATTTAATTACTCCTTTCATTATATAAACAATTTTGTGGAAGACTGTGAAAACATACATGTACAGAGGTACTTGCACTGTGCTCCCCCTCTACAGAGAGGTGGAGTGATCTGGCCAGTTTGCTGACCACTGGCCCCTGATAAGGTACAAGGTGATTGGCAGTTGGGTGTGTGTTTGGGGGGGGGGGGTTGAGACATAGCAGGCTCCTGGCGATCTGAGACAGTGTACACTCATAATGACACACCTGTTGACTATGACATTGGACATTGAATAAGACAGGTCCCTGTGGCAGCTGAGTGAGGTGCATGCAGAATGGACAGTCTACAGACTATTAGTACTTAGCTGCAGTGGATAGTTCAGGTTGAATTTATGCTATATACTACCAAAAGCCCAGATGATAGTATGCCCTATCTATCAGTCTCACCAACTGAAACTAGACACAAGATTACAAGTCGCCGCGCCATGTCTCACAGGACTATTCTCTACTATTGTATTAAAATCTACAACACTATGGTTTTATTTTATTTGCATAGATAGCACAGATATTGTTGTCTGGGTGGATTATAGTATTTCTTTCTTTCATTTAATATGTTCATAAATACCAGGAGGTCTTGAAAATACACCTGTCCCTACTTTCTCTTTTTTTCCAATAGTGAACTGCTGTGGACGTTGAGCAAGGAGGAATTATGGCTGCTGGAGAAGTCGCTGTGCAGTGCGGAGGAACAAGGTCTGTACCGAGACCTTGAGGCGCTCTCCTTTCCCAATGACTTTGATCCGTATCAGGATCTATCCATGGAACATGCCGATTTCACCCTGGACGGTGCGATGGGACTCCCTGGACTGGACCTGGACCCTGAGGTGGTCGACACCTTGCTTAGTGTCGATCAGTTAAACTACGGTTGTATGTCACAG
The DNA here is from genome assembly GCA_949317995.1 of Acholoe squamosa. Classification (NCBI taxonomy): domain Eukaryota; kingdom Metazoa; phylum Annelida; class Polychaeta; order Phyllodocida; family Polynoidae; genus Acholoe; species Acholoe squamosa. Next base: position 60,147,239 of record OX439043.1, read on the forward strand.
TCGCCATCCACCATGACTCTGGTAGCAAACACTGATATGCATGTCGCTAGTGAAGACGGTGGAGAGTCTGAGGAGAATGGGGGGATGGCAAGTTGTCGGCGTGTGCACATGGCCAAACAGAGCAATATGACCCACCAGGATAGCAACGACTCTGGCATGCTGAGTGAAAACGGGAGTATACTCAATGGTGGAAATCCTTATGGCACTGAGCGTGTCAGTGGGAGTCGAGTGAAAGAAAGTGCCAGTGGTAGTAGTAGTAGTGGCAGTCGAGAAGCTCGGTCATTACGGCATTCTGTCTCATGGCCAGAGGCAACATTGCGGCCACGAAGGCGGGCTCGGTGCCACAATGCCGATACCAATGCATTGGGTCTGCTTGACGATAGTGATGAGCGTGAGGGAGAGGCTAGGTCAATGTGCACACATAGCCATGAATTTAACTTCCACTTACCACTCAACACAGAAACAAGTGGCACTAGTACTGGTACACAATCACCAGCTCCACGTCCAAGGGACCGGACACCGACCAACGCAGTCGATTTGGGGTCTACACGGGTCTTTTACACCTCAGACTGCTGTGAGGAGGAACAGTTCTTTTCCTCCGGGACACACATTTCTTATGTCACAGAGACTCTTAATGAGGTGTTCGTTACGGACACCTCAGCTTTCCAGCAGTCCTTCATATCTGCTGTGACATCGAAGGCACTAACTGAATCCATGGGTATATGTTGTAAGTGTGGGAACAAAACCTGTGGTGCAACCGCTACTGGTAGCCGAGACCAACGCGGAGAGGACCAAGGACACCGGACCAATAATGAAAGAGGTGGTCATAACCATAGTGTGGATGAGATGAATGAGTTTAATATGGTGTCTGGGGATCATGTTCAAAATGAGGACTTGGCAACTGGAGAAAGTCTCGCAACAGACAATGCACCAGTACTAAGCCTTGCAGTAGCAGGTAACAGCAGCAGGGACCAAGATATGACACATCAGTGTGGGAGAGGGGACCAAAGTGTAACGCAAATTAGCGCTGCCACCGATGTGACAACATCACAACTTGGGACTGTGGGCCAAAATATGGGAGACAATAGGGTTGGGGACCAACACTTATCAGAAGGAAAGGAGGGTGATGGTGAAATAAGACTAGATGGTGAAGCGACTTGTGTAGCGCTGACCAATCATACAGTGGGGAGCCTTCTAGCTTCGCCGACTCCCTCTGAGGAGAAGGCTAATGTTGAGCCACTGGAAAAAGAAAGTGAGTATGTAGAACATGTTAGTTCAGATAAAGAGCCAACACAGCCATGTCGGTGTGGCAGAATGCATGTAGTAAGCTGTGATACTACGAGGGAGACTGATCTTATGGATAGCGTCCAGTCCCTTGGGGACGAGGATTGTGAATGCCGCCCCAGTCAGTGTACAAAAGGCGAAATTGCACTCCGGGCCAGCCTCGAACTGCCGCGGGTCCAGCGTCTCCGCTACGCTGATGGGCCAACCATGATGTGCTCGTCTTGTAACCGGAGTCGACGGTCAAGTGTGACGAGTGCAGAGGTGGATTGGGACAGAGAAAGGTTAGTGGTAGATGTTCATGTTCTTTACATTCTTTTATCTTGGCAGTCCTGATTAAAGTATTTACATATAGATATCATGGACTTTGTATTTTTTTTTTAATAGTCAAAGGCTATGCTTTGGGCAGTTTTGATAGAATTCATATTTACATGTCTATACAATCACTTGGGCATTCTCATTGTCATTTAAGACCATGTGTATAATCAGCCCCCTCAATCACTAAGTATTTTAAAAATATATGTGCATGAATCAACAAATATGGAACCTAAATCCATTTAGATTCATTTCTCACTCCAGTTACAACAGCAGTGAGACGAGTAGTTACAACTCAGACTGTCATGATGACGAGGAGATAGCTCTGGCTATCCAAGCCGCTGAACTGGCATCACGAAGGGAGGCTCGCTCACGGTTCAAATCTTCAAACGACCTCATTCACAGGCTCTTTGTGTGCATATCAGGTTGGTACTGTTATCTACTCAATTAGGCCTTCCCTTTATCTCCTCCTCTCTTCTCCCTCACATATGCACAATTTTCATATCGTTGATTAAGTCATAGATTAAAGTCAATCAACAATGACAAAATTCCCAGCTTTATTCCGCTGGGAGAAAAGATCACTATCAAAAATGGAAAAAAAAACAAAAACAATTAAGAATCTTTTCTTTTATTTCTCCAGGTGTAGCCGACCAACTTCAAACAAATTATGCCAGTGACTTGCGTCATATTCTGAAGGCAGTGTTTGAGTGTAACTCGTCCGAGCCCTTCCTGAGCCTAGAGGAGTCGGACAGTGGTGATGAGGGCAGTACCACGCGGGACGAGCACCTGACAGGTGACCAATCTGGTGACAGCGGTTCCGACAATACCTCACAGAACGAAGTACATGCCACATACAGTGGTGAACCCAGAACCTCTGAAGAAGGTAACTTTATGGCTTATCTCCCAAAGTAGTCTCTTGATCTATATTCCATGCTATGCCAATCGAAAAACAGATCTAGTCAAATATCAGAATCCATGTATCATGACAGTTCTGTTTGCACATAGCATAGTAGAGTTGAGAGACATATAGCTGAACGTATCTTTCCTATTTTCAGTTGACCCGCCAAAGTGGGTGCCTGATGACGAGTCTCCGCATTGTGTGTCGTGTGAGGCGCTGTTTACGTTTGTCAGGAGGCGCCACCACTGCCGCAACTGCGGAAAGGTAACATTCATATGTTCACAACTATTGCAAATTATGTTTTACTACTTGGATGTCTTTAGAGAAAAAGAAATCAAACGGACTTTGGAAAATATTTAATGAAAAATGGGAACCCCCACCGTCCCAAAAAAAATATTAAAATAAAATGAGTTGCTGAGTTGTAGTCAATAGTATCTCAGCTACGCAGTTGTAGCACCACCAGCTACTGCTGGTACACATAAATCCAACCCAATATTCTTAACTCTGGCCCCATCCATACATGCATGTACTCTACTACATACATGAATGTTTTTTTTTTATAGGAAACAGACATCTTTTCCTTCCAGTATTTCCTGTATTTTTATTTGTTTTTCATTCATTACCTGTCTTTCAGATATTCTGTGGTCGCTGCTCGTCCAATGCCGTCCCCCTGCCTCACTACGGTCACACCAAGCCAGTGCGCGTCTGTAACCACTGCTTCATGTTCCAGGTCAACCCCTTCACGGTCGACGAATAACAGGGTCAAGGTCAACTAGAGGTTTTCCCAAGGTCAATATGAAGGTCACAGGGATAGGTCATTCATATTCCAAATAATCATGTACATATTATATCATAGAGCCCAGGGCTTCTAGGAAAGAGTATCTTCTTTATGGTTTATGTGTTTTTCTTCTGGCTAAGAAAGAAAGTAGATATTTGTTGATATACATAGTTGCCATTGTATAAAGACTTGGTGGTATTTATTTAGTGTTAGATGACTCGGTATAGTATTTAGTTTCTTGTTAAATGTCATTCCGTGGTCGTGTTGATGATAATCCTGAACTTCAGGCGTGTCTGAAAATAGAAGTTATAGATAAACAAGATACACATCAGATGTTTAGAAACAAAAAAAAACTAATGAGCTATTTTGTAAGTTCTGATCAAGATGCATCAGATAATCGTTTTATTTTTGAATCATGAAGAATTGTGTTCTGTACCGAATGGCGATTTTTGGTGATATTTGAATCGTCATGTGTACACCACACATAAAAAGGGAATTAAGCAATGTATCTATTAACCATTGAATTCATATACATGTATATATAATATCTATATAATGGTCATAGTTGTGTATATCAAGGACATAGGATAAAATGGACATACTTTTCTGTCCATGCTAGATAGTCCAATTCTAAACATTTCCAGTAAGTATGATCCTTAGTTGAAAAGGAATGGACATCTATGATAAATGCAAGCTTACAATGGCTCTGGCAGGGCCAGTGCAGAATGCTTCAACGAAACCCATGTGCCATTATTTTTATATCCTCACATATTATTACATAGAAGTAGAATGACCCCAACCCCACCCCCACCCAACCCCCCATTTCGGGTCCTTAGCAGTACCATCCCGTATGATGTGTCTTTTTTTACCCTAAATGTCTTATCCCTTTCTTTTAAAAACTGTAGTTGTTTCAGTGATATTAACAAGTGCTTAAAGGGATTTGGTAGTGTTGTGCCGTTAGTATTAAATGCTTCAAGAATATTACATTTTTTAACCTCTACTCCTGGTGTGTTTTTAGGGAAAAAAAAACATATCTTGAATGCCAGTCAAATGGAAAGGACACCTCTCCCACCTAAAGAATTCTATCAAAAAGAAAAATGATTTAATGGTCTTATTTTCGCTGGCCTTTTCGTGATTAAGGGAGAGGTATAGATATGACTTGGGGATCATCCAAGGAAAACCTAATGTGTAAAATTAAATGACACCGCATTTGACCCCTTTTCATTAAAAGTAGACTACCTGGTACTTGATTATAATGAAAGTAGAAGTGAACTTGATAAACCCAAAGTCAATGGACGAATACAGTTACATATTATTGTGTCATCTTTAAAACCGTAGATCAGGGACTATACATTGAAAATGATTTTTCAGAGGAATCCCAGGGGCAATCATAGTTACAAATTTATAAGCGCCACGGCACCTATTCAACACTTTATTCTCTTTCTGAAATAGTGGTGTTTGCCTCTTTCATTTCATAAGTTACTTATGTTCACAAATGAATAATGGTTAACTCAGCTGGTTATGATCAAAATATGATCATCTCTGTAAATTTAAGCTACTCTGGAAGTCCTATTTAGTATCTTAAGTGTGAAACTAATCTTAAACGGTTCAAAATACCTGTGGGGTATTGCAGGGTCTAGCAAGCAGATTGCTAAAATATTGATAAATCTTGTGATTTTTCTATGGTTCGTGGTAGCGTACTATATGAAGGAAGGCTGGCGGGATCTAGTCGCATGGAGATAAGTGAGCTGATATTATAATGTGTGATATTAAGAAAACCAAGTTTGTCAATTGAAAATCATTTTTGAATAAAGTTGTATATTTAAGTCTTTACACTCAAAATCGATTTAACAAAAAAAAGAGAAGATAATGGTGATGAATCTAATAAAGGTTTTGATATTTATAAATGCTTGTAAGTTAAAGATACTTTATAATAAATGCTTGTCAGATGTATTTGATAATGGACTGCAGTAGTTTGATATGTAATTAAGTAGACATGAAAGCACAATTAAGTACAGCTCAGTACGAGAACATATAGGTTAAAAGCAAAAGAAATAAATAATAGAAAGATAAAGCTAGGCCCAAATACCAGTAACTGGTATTTATGTTTCAAAAGGTACCTTGCATGTGAATTGATGAAGTGTAGTTAAATCTTACTGGCACAGCAGAAGAGGGTTATAATCATTTTACTCGGTCTTTTTATATAGTACACATTTAAGGGTTTAAAAAATTTGTGTAAAATGGAATCAAATGCAACTCAATAAGAAATGGATAGTGCTCGAACGGGTCTGGTACATTGTTCCTACTGTGTGATAGATAGAAAGTATTGTGTAATGTATCTTGTGTATAAATAAGGTTTTCAAAAATGTATTTTCCTCCAATTCAAGTATAGTTAAGTAAATGAGATTAAGTCATATAGTCTCTATTACTCAGAAGATGCACCTATTTTAAAGCATTTAAATTTTGTATCAAAATAAGAGTAACTGCAATCTCACAGTAGTAAAGTAAAGAATTTTGAGAATCTTCAAGCTATAACCATGACAAATCTATTTGGCAACAGTCACAGTCTTAGTCATATCCTCCCCCAACTCATGTCAGTTCTAATATTTGACAAGTTTTCTCTGGATTTTAAATTGTATGTATTATGCTAATCATGTGAAATAAATCCATGTGAGGAATAGTTTTTGAAAGGAAAATTAATAATTCATGGATCCCAATTCAAAAGAAATTGTCCATAATGCCAAACAACTTCAATATGTTTGTGTTGACCATTCGTTGGTTAGTCTGGTGAAATGCTCTAGATAAGTTACACTTATTTAGTATAGAGGTATTTGCGTGACCCTGATTTGGGAATAATCCTGCTTAGTACAGAGCGATTTAGAAATATTGATACATAAACCATTGAAAATAAGCTCTAATATTATTGATTGGGGAAAACTTATATAGAATCGACTTGACAGGGTATACAGCATACAAACCATGTTGTTTTAATGGGGGTTAAGGAGAAAAGAAAAGTAACTGACATGCAAAACTAAGACTGAACTTGAAAGAATGATTAAGTCCACACTATAACTGTTATTAGTGGTAATGGCTTGTGACAGTAGCTATAATATAATAATGATATCTTTTATTGACAACTAAAACTTAGTAAAAGAAGTCATTTCTGACTTATGTGTAATATAAGGAATATGGCTTCATAGCTATGACGTCACCATAACATGACGTCATTGTGACATATGTGACATCAGAGAAATGTCGACATGTATCAAGAGGCGTAACACACAGATGTGTAATGATAAAATAAAATGGTACCAGCGCGTAGAATAAAGATGGTCTTATAATGTATTAGGAATCTGTACATCCATGGCACATGCACTGTGAATAAAATAAACATATGATGAGATGCTGACGATCATGTTTGTTGCTGATTTGAAGGTGATACGCTGAATAAATTACAGGGATGGAAGTCTTCATGGATTTCCCTTGATTTCAGGGATTTTCATGTCCCCAAAGCCATATACATTCATATACAAAGTCAATATTTAGATGGGTTGTTATGCATATGGAGCGTTTCAGCGATTTCTTTGGCTTCAGCGACTTTCACCCCTGAAATTATTGATGATAAGTAGATAGTGACAGACATTAAATAAGATTGAGAAAAGAAAATAGAATTTTCATCCAATATTCAAATACTTGTAGATGATTTTGTCAGCTGTCGCAGAGGTACTGGTTGGCTGGCCCCAGAGTGGCGTGTGCTGCCACCTTGTGTTTGAGTGCAGCAATATAACAAGACATGAAATTGCTTTCAGTGACTAAAGCAATAACAAATTAGGATTATATTTCTGGAATCCTGACTAGAACATACCTGCAGCATGTCAACCATACCAGCGACTGCCTTAAGGCCTGTGTTATTCTCGACTACAAATTGCTTTGGGTTACAAGGTTTTTCGGTGAGCAAGAATTACATGTAAAATGTTAAATCTCCGATCAAAATTCTAAATGCCATACATACTTTCTTATATCCAGCATAGAACTTAAGCAACCAGTTCAAATGTTAGTTTGAATGAGCTTGAAACCACAGAAAAGTACGTCATATCACATGTTGCCCTTGAAAAAAATGACTTGAAAACCCCTGATTTTCAAACTCTTGTTTTTCTCCATAGAACAAATGGTCGAGACAAATGCCTACCGGGGTATCTCTATATTCCTATATAGAGCTGTCAGACTGACAGAATTTGGAATTGTTAATAAGTATAAAAAAAAAAAGTAGGCTCAAACTATGAAAAATGAATTGCATATTTGTGACCAGGCAAGCAAAACCACCCCTCTGCAGGGAAATTCATTATCAAAGTTCATCTCCAGATCTTTAAAATGAGACATCATTGGCTTAGATATTACAAGTAGTTATATCAGAACCCCTCCTTGAACATAGGTCGTTATTCATATCTGAAATCGATGATTAAGCTCTAAATACATTACAAACCATAATAATGTCTAGAAACACAATAAATCAGCATTTTTCATAAAAAAATACATAACAATACAATGATTATGATCATAGATTTTGATCTAGAAGGAATTTTCAAATTCTGTTTTCAGTTTTGGGTTTTTGGTGAGTATCCCCAAAAATTGACATAGAAATCTGCAAATTTAGATCATTGGAATGGTTGCCATGGCAACCAGGAACAGGCATATAGGTAAATTTCTCATGAAAAATGTTCATTTTACCATTCAAATATTGAACATTTCTACCGAAAATGGAGCATTTTAAATGAGATCATTGAATTCTGAGTGAGTGAGTGAGTAATAGATGTTTAACGCCATTTCGACAGCTAAGGTCATATTCATGGCGAGAATACATTACACAATTTCACAGGTGAATGTGTCAGTGCCCGCGCATATGTGCACCACACACATCCCCCGAGGGGATAGGAAAGGGGAGAAATAGACCCTTTTAAGTGGGCTAGGGAAGCCCGCATTGAATTCTACATCAAAAATTAGCTTAATGTATTTCTATAATCATATTAGTGTTATTTTGCCCTCCAATCCCCCTGGTGGCCAAATGGGGAATTAAATATCCCCTGCAGAGGGGTGTTCTCCCTTGATGGGTCACATTTGATGAAATTATAATTATGAAGTGAGAAATATATTAATTCAATAACATTAAAGTGGAAGAAGTGAGACTGATAATCCACCAGCTGTTTTTGATAGATCTATATTACAAGGATTCCCTGCAGTGGGCCTGAACGCCAAATATAGAGCAGATTTTTATGGCATTCACATCCTTTATACTCTGAGTGGCGACTGAGTTATAAAGGGTTATGATGGAACAAGGTATATTACACAAGTTGGTATCTCATCCTTGATGGTTCACATCGGTTTCCTTTCTCCCATCATATTGCATTCATTTATTGATGAAATAGTTTCAAGTCCATGTAGAATCAAGGGACTGTAGGAGGTCTGTACTTCACCCCCTCCACACATGATGGCGCCACTATCATCCATGGCCCACTCAGTAACTCACTCACACAGAGCTGCTCCTGCAGCAGTCACCCCACCACGTCTGACAGCACTAATCAATATTAAGGGGAATGACTCACCCATCTTTCACAACTACTGCCACACTGCTGGTACTAAATGTAGGAATCCCCCCTGCTGAGTGTCTGATAAGTCTGTCAAATAATGTCTGGGAATTCACTTTGCTGAATTTACACTTTCTGTGGTCAATGAGTCTATACTATTATTATGGACATAGTTGGCGTGGTTCCGGGACAGTCAGTGGGCTTATAGAAGGTTATATTGGGACGAGTTATACTGCACAAGTCGGTGTGTCATCTTTGATGATGATTTCCAATTTCTCATCGGTTTGTCATGCTGATTTCTACAGGAGTCTAAACAATAGATGGTATAGGATTTTGAAAATGAGTTGATAGCTTGTCCAGCAGTTAACATACTAGGATATATCTAAAATCCAAAATAGGGAAGCTAAACGTATGGCCATATAGTTTCTATTTTATTCTACTTCTCCCCAGATTTGTCCCATTCTTGGGACGTGTTTATTACAATATTGCCTGAAATCAGACCGGAGAAATTATACCGGAGCAAAAATGATATAAATCAGCCAATTTCTCAATACTCATTGGCATTACAACTAGACTTGATGAAAACGCATTCTCTGTCGTAGGATATTACCATACAAGTGTCCAGAAAATAGGACAATATATCTAAGATTTATTATGTAATACAAAGAAGAATCTGTTTGTCGCTGGCTACTAACCCTTGTTTTAGTCTCTTTGTTCTTTATGAGTTGCTTTTTAATTACTAGTTGCGTCTGTGGGCCTGCAGGCAATATGGGGATTTTGTTTTGTAAACCCGCCGATAATTGTATCCCTAGGCTATTTGACCTTACCCCAACATTAAAAACCTCATCTGGTGCAGCAGTGACGGATCGAGGGGGGCAGGGGACCATTAAAAAAAAAAAAAGAAAAAAAAGAGAGGGGGAAAAAGAGGGAAAAGAAAAGTGTATAGGGGCCCCGAACCGGGGCCTTGCAGTGCTCGGGCCAAATAATTTTATGGTACCTCACCAAGTCTTGGGCCCCCCAGGCCCCCCCTCTAGACAATCTTGGACCCGCCACTGGGTGCATATTCAATTACTGTATCCCCAATCGTTCTCATAGTGAAAGAGCATGACCTTGGTACGTGTAAGTAGTATAGGAATTGGAGAAAATGTCGGGGTCCAATGGAAATGGTATGGATATTTTCTCATTTGTGCGTCTCTAAACACATGATAGGCCCTGATTTAACGTTATTATTAAGTTATACTCACAAACACAATGCGATATCTTGTTTTACACATTATGTTTATTTAAGTTGCCTGTACACAACACAAGACACGTATACATTACACTGAAGCAATTAGTGAAATTGGAAGCAGACGACAATTTTCTCTCAGGCAAACCAAGACAACTATTTGTCCTCAACCATGAAACCCAACCATAGTGATATAACAATGCTTTGCTGATATTATTTGTAAACAAGTGTCAACTATTGCCGATCATAATTTATTGTATAACTATTCTAAAAGCCATGATCTAGATTGAACTTTGTAGAACTACTAATACTATAGCTCTATGCACGGCGCATCTACTTTCGTCAGTTTTACATGTATATGCCTACAAGTGCGACCAATGCTGTTGGGTGTGGAAAAAAGTGAGGGAAATTAACTCTTTTCTTCATCTGAGTTTTTTTTTCTATAGCACCGTCCTTTAATTTTAGTTTGATGAGTGTTCAATCAACAGGAAGAGGTACCATTATGTCATATATTTCTGAAGATACATATATACCTGAATGGATCTGGCTCATGATATCATATCCATGTTCACTAAGACCTAAACCTGATGAATTCAAGCCAGGAAGACCTAAACGTGTTGGATTCAAGTTGTTTTAGGCAGAAGAATACGTAATTAACACTTCACAACACACGCACATGATAACATATATCTAACATTATTTATATTCAAGTCTTATTTCACGCACATTATATACAAAGTAATAATAGAAGATGAAATGGCTTGCTTGGAAGGGGCGCTATTGTTACACATAATTATATGAATATTATAGTGTAGAAGTGGAGAATTTCAAGAAATGTGATTGGTCGAGGGCTAGCCTAGATACACAGAAAAAAATCCAAATTAGTAAATACTAATTTATCTTAGACAAAACCACTGATTAGGCAAAATACCCAACATGTTAGTAATATTTTACTAACATGTTAGTTGTATTCACTAACCTATTCAGGCAAGCTGGCTTGATTTAGCCAAGAGAGAAAAGCGGTCTTTTTGTCTAAGGGGTTAGTAGTTTTATCTAAGGGTTAGCAGATTTCTTCACACCAGGTGGCAGTGTGGTTTGCATGAGGACTATTATGGGAAGTGTCTATCATGGAAAGGCCTACAAATGTTAAATTAATGGTACTTCTAATGACTATTGACATGATAAAGCCTTCACCATTCAACCTGGCATAGGGCTTAACAGAATAGAGCCTATAGGTTTATTATGTTATTGATGGAGCAAGGAAGAAGGATTGAAACACCTTTTCTCTGGAAATTCAATTTTCTCATATATCCACATCTATGACCCTATGAGTCAAACCCCTAACAACTAAGTTCAGAGGTTTCAAATGAAAATGATATGAGGCATTTAACTTGCTTCTCAAATGGAGAGGCTCTATTCTGGGTGTCGTAATCCATGTGGAGTTTGGATCAAAGTAAAAGAATGGGTATTATGGGTATTGAAATAGTCCATGTAGTTAGTGAAAAAGTCTAAGGCAAGTTAGGAAGAATGCCCAACTTGCCTGATTTCTCCTAAGGGTTAGGCGTAAACTCCCGAGAAAACTTCGGTGGTTTGGCGACGTGCAAACTCCCAACTTGCCTTAGCAATTCCAACAAATTTTAGGTGAACAGCCTAAGATATTTAGAATTTTTTTTTGTGTGTAGAAGAGCATACATAATTACATATACATATAGGACATAATGACTCTCATACTATTTACACTACAACTAATATTTTATTCATACTCCACCAGGAGGTTATTTCAAAACAACGGTAAATTAGCATTACATTGTATTTTGAAATAACCCCCTGATACATCTACTCCCTCAGAAGAATTTAGGGCTAAGGTAAACTTAACCTTTAGTGATATGCCGGTTCCGCGCTGCTTTCTCAGGCACTTTACAAAATAACACAACTCTCAAAAAAGCATCACGATACAAAAATAGATTATATAACTTACGTTTATACATATATATTAATGTAATGGTGTTACATTTGTGTCCTATCATTATTAGGTTATATAGGCTAGACTATGCCTATCAAAAACAAATCTAAGTAAGTCTATACGAAGGGACGATGCCATAGGCCACAGAACATAGAGAATTAATTCAAAGGTGTGTTTCAAGCTTGTAATAAGGCAATAGAAAGTGGTGGATTGAAAATTATTTTGCATACTTTCAAGGGCTTATTTCAGAGGAATCAAGTGCGTAGAAAGCTAAGAATGAATTAGCACATATCCCATACTTAATGAATTTTAGACTAATTATAAGTTGACTACTTTAGGCCTATAGACAAGGAGCTACTAAACTGTACAATGTGAGCACCCCAACTAACAAAAAGAAAGTTTCCTAAACATTTTCAAACGTGTTTAGATGTTTTTTCAAACGTGTTTAGATGTTTTGGAGGAAAACATTTGTATCTAAATATTTCTTTTAAGTCATGCTACGGCTGTTTTACACGCATATTTTACTTTCCAAAATAGTTTTTATAATTTTAGTATCTATCATTTTGTTCGACGTTTGGAAGCATCACTTATTGATGTTTCTATACGTTATTGGATATTAGAAGAATCGTTTTTTTTCTGACGTTTTTATATCATTATTTGAAAACTTTGTTTTGTCAGCTGGTTAACAGGGGTTTAAAGTATTACAAGATAGAGGTCATATTTTATAACATGGAAATCGTCTCAACGTAACAAGAAATAACAAAACAGAAGAAGGAAGAATCATGAATACGCCTTCTTTCCTGACTAGGACTATACTATTTTCTATTGACTAGAGCAGTAATAAATTAAAAGGTGAAAATGCCACATTTCCCTACACAATTATCTTCTTAAAACAAAATCATCTAAAACTTAAGTGAACTAAAATGAAGTGTTAACATCATTTTACATGATCTAGGTAGGACCTAAACAGCAGTGTGTATATCTGCATACCTACCTTGTAATACAAATCGGCTTTATAACGCCCAAAATAATGTTTCTAATTGTATCTATGAATTAGATATAATAAATAAGCCAATGTCAATGAGCATGGGATATTTCAGCATCATATTTACCAAGGTGAATGCGGGCAGATTCACCGAGGTGAATATGATGCTAAAATGTCCCATGGGAGGTGACATTTGCATTTATGTCATGGCTACAGGGTTGATTTTGCTTTTAAAGACAAGAAAACTATCAAAGTTACTTAATTTCAGCGTCTGTTTGTTGCAGCAGGTCACGTGACCACCAGCCATTGAATACGGGCACATTGTATTCAATCCCCCCATTGAATACGGTTGTTCTAGTACTAATCTATAGTGACGTTCGTATAAGCCATGACATAACTGTTCATCTACGGTCACTCACTCTCACTGTCTCACATTACCAATTTCAATCATTCATCTAAGCTACAGTTGACAATTGTAAATACAGTTTCATTTTGTACATGGGTTGCGCATTTTAGGTCCCAGATTCAAAATGTTATACATCAACAATCATGGTTCTTTACTACCATGATTTTACATTTAAACAGTGATACTCTATTCTAACACGAACATTCAGGCCATAGAGCTCTGAACAACAGACACCAACCTCATTCAATAAAAGGGCATTTTATGACATCATTTATACGTCCTTACATTTCATTGACAGGTCCATGTAGGCATGTTATATATCTTGAAATTCTAAATGTGCGTAAGGTAGCTACAGTAAATTTCAGATTGTGAATGAACTGGTACGAGACTTTTACTCATCATGGATACATTGAAATCCAAATATTAATCTGGCTGAAAAATTCATACATCATTTCAAACCAAAAGGCAGTCTTTTCCAAGCTAAACAGTACATGGGGATAAGGGAACAATCATTCCTACATCCCAAAGGTTCAATGACGGTAGAACAATGTTCGAAGGCCTAGATTAGTTTTTTGAAATTATAATAACTATTGCCTCACATACACATATATAATTTATATCAAAATACAATATACACAGTGCCATGTGCTCATAATGCCCACCAAAGGACATTGTTGAATTTAAAAAAATCTCAGCAAACAACAAGTAGCAGCGTTCACATAGACCCTGTGTTAAGGTCTCAATCGACTTTATACCACACAGTTACCTGTTGACACACATACACAGCCATCTATATCCACCCCTAGGTCAAGTGTCATTTGCATCTGTCCATTTGCTGGCAATTGAACTTCGACCATAGCAGGGTTCTATCTAGAGCCATGGGCATCGAGGCATACCATGACCTCACACAAGCCTATTCTGCAAATTTTGCAAATTTAGGTTGCTGAGAGTATCATTTTCAAGACATTGTAAACAATCGTTGCTATCAAACTTTCGACCAATCAAATGGCACAAAGGTGACTTTTCATTTCAGTTCTAGTACATGATTTCAAGGTAGACCAATATGTAGGGGGATACACAAAAGTTTCAAAAGTTCCACTGGAAAAGAATACTCGTAATTCAATTATAAAGGCCACAGTATATGTCAATTTGAATGTAATTATCATATTGCAATGAAGGGCATTGGTTTAGGAATGCCACATAATGGTAAAGGGTCTTTCAAGAGAATCATGTTTCAAAGCAACTATTCTGCATTCTGTTCACACGTTGACCAAAGCTTCTAAACCATTGTAGAGTCACTGGACTTTTTAAACACATGTCAGTTGTACTGTCACTGTCTCATTCTTCTTAATTAAGTTCTCATCCAAGATCTAAAACTATGTCAGTTATACAACACACTTACTTCATAAGTATTATTATATAATAAAACACTTAAAACAGTGTATATCCAATATAGCCACAAGCTATACATGTCAATACCTTAGTGTCTCATATAATCACAATGTAGGTCCATGGTAAGTTAGGATTCTGTTCCAGGAATTCCAAAGGGGTAAATAAGACTGTATATTTGCTAAATCAAAGGCACCACGAGGCTGCTTTGGGGCTACATGCTACAATTCACAATGCACAAAAGGTCTTAAAACCAATCTCATATGAGATTCCAAAACTCATTTTATGTCAAATTGACCAACTTGGGCCAAATACAGTAATAGCCTAAGATATCCTCTTGGAAAGCAATTGCCCAAAATGTGCAAGACTTCTTCCTTGACCTCCTTTTCTCGCAGGTGGTTATACAATATTGGCAAAGGGTATCTGATAATGAATAATATCAGTCACTATGACTTTGTATTCAGTCATTCCTTTCCATGTTTTGGATTGTTGTACCTCTCTTTAGTTTGCACAAATTCTTTGATACTGAACATCTATTGAGGTCCTTCGACTTATGAGTTCCTTCTGATCATCATCTGGATAGGTAAGGTAATAAGTGTATTTTGCCTTCAGAAAATCTCTGATAGTCTTCTCTGTTGTCATATCTTCTCCTTGCAATGTCTCTCTGACAGTTTATTTCTCCCTCAAACTGTAATTACAATGTCCACTTTTTTTGTTATCTGCAATTCCATTATAGTCCTAACCGCAGAAGCTGAAGAAAAGAGAGAATGGTACAGAGGGCAACTGTTGATGGTTTGAATGCTGCAGGGATTGATCCAGAAGAGTAGACATACCGATAGCCATCATCCCCACTGCTCCCACCCTGGTCAGGCTTCACTGGTGGTTTGCAGTAGCTCATCAGAAACATGTTTCCTGCCAGAATCTCTGTGTTATTTACCATTAGAGGATACACAGAAAACTCATCTCCAATAGATCGGACCAGCCCAGCTCCACCGTATCCAGACCGCTGGGCAATGCAGCCAAAGTATATGGCCATTTCCTTGTCGGTGTTGGCTATGGCAATTCCTGTTGTAATCTCTGAGGTCAACGGATGGCCTGCGTCTGGAGAAGAAAAGGACAAATGGCTTGAGATAAAATTGCTTTAGTTCAAAACATTACATTAGATTGACACTTACAATTCTTCTAATGTATTCTCTGCTGTAGCATCTTTAACCATTTTGTGACATTTCTAAGGCTATTTCAATGGAATCTAATGTGCACAAATTCATTGGGAATCGAAGATCAAAGGCCATTAAAGTGAACATATGCAAAAGCATCTCATTAAAAGGATCAAAATTATTGAGCTATTCTGAACAATTTAATTCTCACATACTGCTTTCATTCACCATCATTAAGGGTCAGCATGATGCACCAATGCAGTGCTAGTTTGTTGCTGCTATACACTGCAAAAATCGTGTTTAGATTTTAAACATGTTTAGGTCTAAACACGTTTAAAACCTAAACATATAGGTCAGTTAGGTGTCTCATTGACTACACATTTAGGAAATGAACACTTTTATTCTAACTACATAAACATTTATGCTAAACATGTTTAGATGTTTAGAGTTGAGACAGTTGAATAATAGGTGTTTAGATTTAAACATCAATATGTTTAGATACTTGGATGTTGAATCCACACCAGGTAGCAGCACTACCTTTGACTGGACTATCTGCACACAGTTATAGTCAATTGTTGTGACAAATGTCCAAAATCCCATGTTTATCATGGTTTCATTTCATAGAATGTCATGTGAATAGAAAGGGCAATAGAAAATTGACTAGATTCACCTCATGCCACCACATTACCATAAAATAATCAATAAACTCCATGACTGACACCTATTTGATGTTATTTTGGAATAGATAAGGCAAATTCCTTCCTGCCAAGCTGTTGTACTTTCTCAAGTCTCTCATTCTGATAAAGTGTGTATATAGCTGTGACTGACATCTTTGGAGACTTTGACAAGTAGATACCTGCTGATGTCCCCCACCCAGTAAATGAGAAAAAAAAACCAAAATAAATCTCTGTTTTTTTTTAATGCATACATGTCTGCAAACCTTAAATCTCCATCAAATCATTTAAACATCTAAACACAAAAATTCATAAACACCTAAACACAAAAATTCATACATCTAAACACAAAAGTTTTAACCTAAACACCTACATTTCTAAACACTTGAGCTAAGCATATTGTTTGGCTAAACATGTTTAGGAAAGTAATGTGATTACAAAAACGTTGCAAGAATATGTTTAGAATTGTGTTTAGGATCTAAACACCATTTTTGCAGTGTAGGACTGTATTGAAAACCAATCAACATAGGGGTCTCAACATAGAAACCCCATACGCGGCTCTTTAATAAAGGAATAAAGAAAGGCCTACTTACTCAGACATGCTAGAGATGCATTTCCTTTGGGCAGGACAGCTTTCACATTGCTGATAGCACCTGAGGACGACCAATCAGCACACATAATCCGATCAACTGAAGACCAGCATAGCTTGTTATTCCTCATGGATATGGCACCGAGGTGGAAGGTAGCATAGCGAAGGAACCTGATATCAAGCTCTTCCACATGGAGAGTCTTGATTGTGGTATCACTAGAGGACTTCTTCACCATGATAAGCTCCATCTTATGTCCAACAGCCATGCCTTTGTCGTTGTAGATACCTCGTCTGAAGAGCACCAGGAAGATTGTATGACCTCCAGATTTGGTGATGAAGAGGGTGTCACTGACCTTCAGTGGAGACACAATATCAAACTTAATCTCCTCCAGGGTAGCCAGTTTCCTGCTACAGTCGCTGACGTAGAAGGCCGTCCAGTCATCCACGGGGTACTTCTTCTCACAGCCCTCAAACACCCTCAGCTCTATGGTCTGTTTAAGGCCGGCCCCATCTTCCTTTTCGAACAAAAAGATGAAGTAGATCTTGGAGTCATAGTAGGCGAAGGGTCCTATCTTGTTCTCCAGCTGGGCATTGTTAAAGATCCACTCAGGTGTCACTGTGGCATTCTCACACGTCTCCTGGGCCTGACAGAGTTGGGCAGTAAGCAGGGACAGCCTGCGGTCCTCCTCATAATGGTTTATGAGCACCTTCCTTGTTTTGGGGTCCATGGAGAGGGACCTTAAGGAGATACCACGCATGAGTTCATCCTTGTTCTCCACACACTGATAACCAGAGTCTGGGTAGTCCAGGGCATTACCGTTCAGCCTCCAGTTGGCCTGAGCTCCATAAAGACCGGCCAGTTCTCCATAAGCAGCACCTCCAGGTGCTGTGAAGTACAGGTACTCAACATTGGCATTGGCCAGGGCCGCTAGCACACCTAGGAGGGAGGCATGAAGGACGAACTTGGGTCCCATCTTTTTGTATTGCCCTTGCAGTTACGCCTACTTAGATGTTCTGAAATGACATGAATAAACATTTGGTCAGATTTGAGATAGAAATAATTCAGATATAAATATGATTATTTAAAGGTTGGTGAATTCCACTCTCACAAATTGATACACTTAAGTATTGTGGGTGTGAAGGGTACCATAGCTTACATGACGATTCTATACGCTTTAAACTGATAATTCCTAGAATTAGATTCTCTATTTTTCAATATTTACAATTATCCTGTTATGGGCATAGGCTGATACATGTATATAAGATATATAGTGATTCTGTATTATAATCAGGAAAGGAAGATTTAAGATGATAAATGTACACCATTGAGCAAAGGGTACTGTGGTATCCAGATTTGTGCACAAAACCATAACAGTTCATGGCTTGGGTGAGTCATAAAATGGTATCACAATTTCCTGCCATTTAGCCAATATCCCTAGTAGTATGTATGATACACTAATATATATGTGCATATAAAACAAATTCTCTTCCAATAACATTCACCTTTCAACCATACACTACTGTGGTTGTATGTAGTGGCACTAGACAAATTATCCATTCAATACACAAGTACATTATGATGCCCATGATACCAGCTGCCCTGACCCTCTCTAACCCACAAATGGCAGAAATTATATATCATTACTAGGGTTACTCTATACCCGGTCTAGATTTATCATGTTATTGTTTTATATCATAGCGTCCCACCAGCTTCAGCCAACAGCATAGGTCAGAGTGCATGTCAAAAGTGTATACATTTGGTCTCAGAGAAAACAAAATACCCCTCTTATCATAGAAATAAGTCTACACCCATATCCCAAGAAAGGACGAGTTTTCGTTGTTTGTGGACTCCAAGTCCAAAGTCCATTTCAATTGACATAAAAATGTGTGACTTTAAATCACCAAAATATTTTATGGTCTGCTATAATGTCCCAAATAGATACCGCATGAGTGTGGATATTGTGGATATAGATTTCAGACAAATATGCAAACACAATTAGCTAAGCCACCATTTTGACTGGTCTATAGTCCCATTATGTCATTAATAAGTTAGATAAGTGTGATTTGTATCAAAATACTAGGAACAATTTTATTCATAATATTGTCTAGTATGAGCTAAACGAAATGACAAATAGCATAAACAAAATGAATAATAATAAAAAAAAACCGTGGATTTTCAAGACATCTGTTCAGGATTGATATTTTCCTATTCTCTATGAATGACCCAGAAGTGAGGAGAAGGCCCAATTATCGCCCAAGTAGAACCATAATGTTACACAAGGGGCCTATCAGTCTGATCAAACCGTCCCATTGGCCATTACCCCAGTTATGACCGTATTGCATGATCAACAATAGGGGCATTTAACAGTCATGTCTCTGGCTGGGCGTGGCATGACAGACCATGGAAGTCCTATTATCTGAGCATTCACAGTGTTAGAAGGATCGACTGGTTCGACTTACAGACATACCAAGTTATATTTAAGGCAAGGACATGTACTGGCCAGTAGGTGAACTTCAGAAGTCAAAGCAATATTTGCATATTATGACCTGAGTAAAAGGCACATTCTAATAATGGCTAGTTGTCTAATCTGACGTCAACAAAAGAAAAAAAAAACATAACTTTTTAATAGGTTTGTAATTGCATCTTCATTACTCGATTACCACGTCTTGAGTTACCATAAGATAATGCCCAGTGTTAACAATGACATTGTGTCCAAATTGTTTGATTCTAAGACATGGTAGACGTGAAATGAAAATCCCATTGGAGGTCCTCACTAGTATTTATTTATTATGCTTTATAACATCTATCCCTGGTTGCACCAATAAAAACCTCAAGATAAAGGGCAATGAATTACCACAGGAATGAAGCTTGGGGATAATCATCTGTGGTTTCAGGGGGGGTTTCAGAGAAAGGGGGGGGGGCTTAAGTGCTTTTGGCTAGGTGGAGACTAAGAAGAACTAAGGGGAAGCCTCAATGACTAGGGTGCAGTAAGTGTGGACATGAGGTGCCAGGATGCTGAGAGGGACCTCCATGTCAATAAGTAACATACAGACAGGGATGGTGGTAGAGGGTAATGGATCACCTCAGCCCCAGGAGGTAGAGGTGCTAAGTGTCAGCTGGCTTCTGCAGGAGGTACCTACATAGTTGATGATGTTGTTGGACTGAGGTCCACCTCTGTTATTGATGGTTATCAGTAAATAACAGCCTGATGTTATCTAGGTTAATGGTGATAGTATTTCATATATTGATATTCAGAGGGGTGTGTGTGATATTATTGTATTATGAAGATATCATAATACTGAGGTACCATGCCCCCTCCAAAAATATAGGAAATCTGATAATAGTTTCCTGAACTAAGAAGTATAGCTATATAGCTATAAAAACAAACAAACATTACAAAAGCTGATGCAACAAAATAAGTAGACCTTTAGCAAACACCAAACACAATTTTCTCCCATTTCTAGGGAGATTTTAGATAGACTCAGTAATGTATCAGTAGTCTTTCAGCTAAATGGGTTTGTGGAAAGAGGCCAGTATTTTGGGTCAATCTAATCTATTATAAAGACCCAGGAAACAAGTTAAAAAAGGTAAATGTCGATCCCCAGTGACTCACCACACTAAAATATGATTACAGACACCAATGACCATTGTTAACTCACCAATCAGGAACTAGGGCAACCCTAATTGGTAGATATTCAATTAGACGAAAGCATGACCTCTTCTCATTAAAGGTTGAGAGGTTTCCTGGTGGAGTGTTTGTCGCTCTCATCATCACCTATTAGCCTAGGACCAATTAAACCTGCTGGGGGAACAAATGTATCACTAATTCCATTATCATCTTCAATTATTTATTGAGCAGGCAGCTCTAAAGCTGTCACAATCATAGTCTAACTATGGAGCATTTTCCTTTCTTTTAAAGTAGACAAACATCCCACTAGTTTGTCCTACAACTATTGGTAAATGTAGACTTGGCAGCTGATGGTTGAGGCCTTGGAGGTAACCAACCCCATTACCTTGCAATACTGACTGGGGCGGACTAAGTGTTCCAGCAAATAAATAATTCAGCAAACTGCAGACCCCCGTGTAGGGGAGGATATTAGTCCATCCCACCTTAACCCTCTCCTACCTACAACCCTACTTTAACACAACCTAGCTGGATAAGGATGCCTCACAATGGACACAATACATACTTTAACCACCTACAGATTGCTGCAATATATGATTTTCCCCCTGCTGTTCCATTCTGGCATAGAAATGGATCATTTACCTTTCCTGAGATGAGATAACTGAACATGTCAAATGGGGTGCTAAGTGTTTTAGACATCATAAACATAGTATACTCTTTATAACTGGCCAGTACCTCTCTAGCCTAAAGGTATTTTTGGCCTTTATAACTAGCAATGGCATAAATACCTATGGGAATTAAGGTGTGCAGCCATGGGAAGCTATGGCCACAGGGAAACCCTGAGCTCTCCACACCCTATGTTAACCCCCGGGATATTAACTCAGGTAGGCATACCAAATTGCCAGTACAATGGCACAAGCATATCTTTTCCATTGGCTGCCCAGGGTAATAAGTTATGTTTAGCTTGTAAGCACAGTAAGACAGTAGTGTCCTCAAGCTGACTTGAAAACAATAGGCTATCAATAATTATCCTCAATATAACCAATACTTAGATTGCTGTAGCCCCACTGCCTTGCATCAAGAACTGCCTTAATTAGCAATGCCATGAGGTTAACTTACTATGGCCTGGCCAATGAGGTATCCAGGTTCCTAATGTAGACTGTTGAGCAATCATTGGGAATAAATTGACAATGTGTACCCCATACTGACCTACCAGATGAACAGCTCCTACACACAACATACCAGGGAGAGCACATGTACTGGGCTGCTCATCTCTGTATGTATGTGTGTGAGGGTGTTTATAGGGCTCAGGTAACCCCACAAAGACAACAGGCCCCAACCCCTCCAGTAGTAAACAGGAGGAGCTGCCAGGAGTGTATCAAGGGGAGGTGGGGGGGGGGGATCCCCACTGATAAAAATATTCGCATTTAGGCCAGCCCCCCTCTGGGCCAGGTATTTCCTGGAAGATCTCGGTCAGGGCGTGGTGGGAAGAAAAGTAGATTTGCTGAAGGCTCTGATAATTGAATATATAACTGTATGAATTTACAGAGAGAAATGATTCCTTTATGGATACCATTACACTGAAAACTTAGGCCTTTGAGAAAGTCCTCTGTGCAGAGGACCTTAGGTCCTCTTTAAGAAATGATGACCCTAAGCCATCAATTTGAGGATGGGGGTCATCATTTTGAAGACACTATATTTTGCCACCAGATGGCTCCATTATGCTGTGGTGCAAATTGATTTTTAAATGTATGCAATCTTATAGGTAATTTCACTGATAAGTGATACACTTATCCACATCACAAATGTTGCAATAGCTATTTATATGTATGTTGGTAAGGCATGTATCAGGCTATTTCACTCAAGTAATTTAGAGGAAGGTGTGGGCTGTATGCATGCTTGAACACCTTTTGCGTGTCTAAAGGCAAAATTAGAAGTGCATGGATTGGCTTTCAGCTGATGTTCACATGTATTTACTGGGCCTGGCAAAGGAACAACACTTATAATAAAGGCCTGGCAATTGGGAGGGGGGTAATTCTAAAATAAGTCTACTTACTATATCAAAATAAATAGAAATCAAAAACAAAGTTACAGTAATCAAATTGACTACCCAGAACCATCATATTGATTGCATTGCTTCCCATGAAAAGTGATCAATTTGAGGACTTTGGGTCATCAATATGAGGACCATTCATAGGTTTTCAGTGTAGTGATGTGAAAATGAAGGGAGGGTTTCTTCCATAATGTGCCCCATGGGACTTCTAGAGGCATTGTGAATAATTGGAGGGGTACAGAGAGTAGGAAACCTGGGATGTCGACCTATACATGTCTATGAAAAATCTATCACAAGTACTTGTAATGACTTAAACAGTGTAAGTTATCTGTTAGGTCATTTGTAAATGTACTGCTCTGGTTAGAGGCTGATGAGTAGGTGGGGAAGGGTTTAGGGGAAAGAGTAATTATAGTAACTACGGCTAATCTTGGGTAAATGGACCAGTGCTAGTTTCCTCCAGGTGGTACACACGCTAATGTACAGATGTAAATAAACACTGGAGGAGGAGGCCCTGGATGGCTGCTTGTATCATTAAAATAGGTGTTTGTGTTTACAGGTGGTAGGGAACAGCACCTGGAGGAGCCTGTCAGTTTTCTCTATGTTTCAGTACTAAGTAGGGTGGATCCAGATCTAATGAACTTGTCTAATTATGTTGCATCATAATACCCAGCAAATTGTCGTGATTCCTCGTCAACCTGTGTGAAGTGGCTCACACATGTCGCTAGATGGAACACGACGTCGCTATAGCACAAGATCACCAGGAATAGCAATGGTGGTGATCACATGGCCTCACCTCAGATGGCGAGGATGGTGATCACTCAGACTCACCAGGGATGGCGACGCAGGTGATCACTCACCTCGCTAGATGAAACACGCACCTCATCATAGTGCATGTTCACCAGGGATGGCGAGGATCGTGATCACTCATCCTCACCAGGGATGGCGACATGAGTGATCACTCATCCTCACCAGGGATGGCGACATGAGTGATCACTCACTTCGCTAGATGAGACGCACACCACGTCATAACGCACAATCACCACAGATGGCAAGGATCATGATCACTCACACTCACGGGGGATGGTCACTCAGGTGATCATTCATCTCGCTAGATGAAACACACACCATGCCATAATGCACGTTCACCATGGTTGGCGAGGATCGTGATGACTCACACTCAACAGGGATGGCAAGGTGGTTGATCACTCACCTCGCTAGATGTGAGTGATCACCCAGACTTACCAGTGATGGCGATGCTGGTGATCACTCATCTTGTAAGATGAAAAGCTCATGATCATCGACATTGATAATCATGCAGCCTCACATCTGCCAGATCAATGTATGTTTTGCCAGAGAAGGTATTGCCATATGTATCTTCCCTCTAACCACAGACAAGGTGTTCATGTAGATACTTCCTTATGTATTTTTCCTGTAACCAGAGAAAAGGTGTTTATGGATAGTTGCTTTTATTTTAGAGATACCTCTATCTACATTCAATTGATATTTTCTCTATATAATCTTGTTTGATTCAACCCTGAAGTATTACATGGAAATCAGTGTGCAACAAAGCACATTTGATAAGTACGGGACTTATACTTCATGCCCACACTTCCTAGATAGGCTACATGTTGAACAGTGGTGCTGTCTCAACAACTTTGGCAATGGTGGTGATAAGTTGCCATTCTGAGTGAGAGTGAGTGACAGATGATGCAATCCTCAGAGAGCATTGACTTGGAGTGACACAAATTCACGCATTGAGTGAGACAAAGGCTGGCAATGGTGGTGATAAGTTGCCATTCTGAGTGAGAGTGAGTGACAGATGATGCAATCCTCAGAGAGCATTGACATGGAGTGACACAAGTTCACGCATTGAGTGAGACCAATGTTGGCAATGGTAGTGATAAGTCACCATTTTGTGTGAGAGTTGATGCCAGTGGCACGGGAGTGGTACATAATCATACAGTGAGTCAGATCTATGTTGGCGATGCTTGTGATAAGCCGCCATTCTGAGTGAGAGTTGACAGGCAGTGGCACATATTGACGGAGTGAGTGAGATCCATGTTGGCGATGGTGGTGATAAGCTGCCATTCTGGGTGAGAGCTGACCGGGAGTGGTACATAATCACACAGTGAGTCAGATCCATCTTGGCGATGCTTGTGATAAGCCGCCATTCTGAGTGAGAGTTGACAGGCAGTGGCACATACTCACGCAGTGAGTTAGATCCATGTTGGCGATGGTGGTGATAAGTCACCATGCTTTGTGAGGGATGACAAGGGGTGGCACATACTCACGCAGTGAGTGAGATCATGTTGGTGACTGTTGTGATAAATTGCCATGCCATGTGAGACTGACACACAGTGGCGAAAGATGACGCAGTGAGTTATCACTCAATAAGGAGTCACCATTGATGACCAATCATGGCGACAGATAACGACAATTTGCTGGGTAACCATGGATGTTCAATTAATATCTTTGGTTGTACCCTTTAGGCCTGTAATAAATTAATACATTTTATTACTTATCTTATGAATCAGTGGCACACTTTACAGCTAAGGCATTACAAAGTAATTATATCATAGTTTTCATAACATCCAGAGATATTGAATCATTGTACTTATTCATCTTTACCCACAGCATCTAGGTGTAAGTCAAACTGTTTAACCCCCGCCCCCATCACCACCACCGCCACCACGACTTTCACCTCATGCAGCCCAAGCAGGTGGCGGCATTCTTTGTGTCTGTCATGGGGTGTCAAGATTTATGGCATTTTCTATCATGTTCTGACCCAGAATCTGTCACCTTGACAACGTCCTGACCTCAGAGTCAAGGTCAAACTCGTACAGCTGACCCCTGAGGCATAAAGGCTGTAGCTGTCATTACTGTATCGTAGTTAGGACTCTGATAATGACAGAATGAATACCATGATATTATTCAATGACATGATGGAATAAAGACACGGTGCCTATGTGTTGACAACAGGACATGCTCCTAGGTCTAAGGTTAATGTGGTTCCTTCTGTATTAAAAGCGGGATTAAAAGAGAGTTGACAGAAGAGCAAGTGGAAGTGGTCCCATGGGGACGACAGGAGCATAGCTACGTCAAATCTATACTTCAAAATATATGGAGTACACAAAAGTACTTGCAGATACCTTTTCTGATGACCGATTGACAAAAGTCTTGTGGCTCTAGACTCCTAGAATTGACATGGCGACATGAAGGTCCTTGGGCTTATTGACATGGGGCATTGGCATTTTTCTAAAAAAGAAAAACAAAAGAAAAAAAAACAACTGGCAGGGAGTCTTGAAATCGACACAGTGACATGAGCATTTCTTGAAACCGACATGGGACATTGGGGTTCCAATCATTGAAGGTCCCAATCATCAAACTTAGTTAGATAAATTCATCTATTTACACAATGGGCAAGTAATGGACTTGCAAAGAGTCTACCTCATTTTTTCTACAAGATCATCGCATCTCCCTTTACATAAATCCATAACATTTAGAGTCACGGGACACCTATCAATAATTACTTCAAATTGGTAATTAGTAGCAAATTACCATGACGGTGGGCATTATGTGGCATACAGAACCCCCCACCACCAGGGGACAAAAATCTGCACAGACTGATTGTGGGCGTTGTCATCTAGGGACGCCATGAGGTCTCATCTAAAAGCTAATGACCTAGACCCAATAGTGATATCACATACACTTACCACACAAACACACAAAAAGATGTGCTGCAGCTAATAGTTGAAGCCAAGTGTCAAGTTGCTAGTTAACCAGGAGGTAGGTAGGTATACCCAGGGTGTCCCTATGTGCAGTGACCTGAGAAATGAATGGGTGTGGCTGAACAAGGTTCTACAGGAGGGCATTTTTCCAGATGGTACGACTAGACACAACCAGTACGACTTGAAACCCTTGCTATACAGAGTGGGTGATCGTAGGCAAAACACTACGACTACTCTGTACGATCAGCACTTCAGGCAGTAGTTACATAGGGTTTGGCAGGGCAGTCGTACCAGTGCAATTCTTAGCGACCACTGGTGCAGGTCTGTGATGGCATTTAACTGAGGGATCTCACTATGACTTGAAGGGGGGCTAGTTTTACCATCTTCCAGGTGGAAGTGATTGGAAGTCACAGATATTGTTATACTGACTTTGACAAGAACTCAGTCTTATCAGTAAGAAGATATTGGTGCTGGATATTAGCACTAGTCGGTTCTCGGAATACAACTGCCTATTGCAGGCATAGAGCGTTGATTCAATGTTGATCAACGTTGATTCAACGTTTTCTGCTCACTGGATGTGGGCCTTCTGAACACGGCTCTGTTAGAGGAATAATATTTGTCGTTCAATAAACATTTCTTGGCAAGCTTCTGGGTATGTCAGAGATGAGAAAGGTTGTAGAAAACAAAATTCGGACAATGCTTTACGAGTTCGATAATCATGATCACACAGGACACACTATGATCATTATGGCTGACTGAATGTATAAAAACCTCAACTGGCTCTATGTAAATATCCAAGTTCTATTCCTCATCAACTTTCGATATAGATCACATGCTGAAATGGTAGATTTCTGTTATATCTAATATACCTCATATACAGAAGCCTCCTACGCAATGAATGTAGAATCAATTCTATTCCAGAGCTAGCTAAAAATGGTCCTCTATTAGCATTTATAGCACCTGACCATAGTCCTTAAATTGCACTGACGTTCCCCCACAGGCACTAAAGCCACACAATCCGGAACTACATCACTGGATGCGTAGTAATCCTGTCAACAGAGCCTCACCAGCGCTGGATCAATGCTACACACAGACGGTATAGAGATCTGGGGCATGGGATTACTATAGGATAGCCGGTGGGATTTCCTGTATGGGTTAACACCATCCAACTGACTGATGTAGGCAGCACAGTGTTTTACCTTTCTATGAGGACAGATTGATTTATATGCTCAAAAGTAAAGAAGAGATGGAGAAGCAGACAGACAGAGAAGGGAGACAGCCCAGGGGAAACAGAGACAGAGAAAGAGATAGGGCAGTAGAGAGGGATGTGCTGGGCAGGGCATGGTAATACAGGTAATAAAAAGGGATAGGTAGATAGATATAGGTGGTAGAAAAGCGTCTCATCATGACATCAAGATACATGTTCCTTTGGTAAATAAAGAAAACTGTCATAAGGAGAAATGAGTCGAAACCTTATCTGGTAAGCTAGAGTAAATTGAGATAGTTGATTATCTTTTTAGACTAAAATGTCCAGAGTTATCAAAGTTTTCCTGTCCTTGGAGACAGACCCTCCACCTGCCTATGTCCTTTGATGCACCTAGGGTGAGACATAATCTGTGATACGTCAGTCTATCAGCCTCAAACCAAGATAACCTGTATTATACCGTCACCACCTTCGCTCTAGAGATAAATCTGCCACCCTACCTCCCTAGATCCACTCCCCATCTCCACCAAAGACATCATAAATCCCCTATTTCCCTCCACGCCATCCTCTCTCACAGCCTCGCTCTCATATTGGTCTCAGCCGCCATCTTGGCCCTGTGACTTATGGGTCTGGCCGCTAGGGGACACCAATGGTAAATCACGTGCTCACCAGACTCCCCAACTATATACGTTTAATGGTCAGGCCGCCCGCCCAAATATAGTGGAGCGTCCGAATGTCGTCTGGGGCTGGATGGAGGGAAACGAAGAGGGGAAGTCATGGGGTGGTAATGTCTAGAGATATGTCCTTATCTGCTGAGGTCGACATTGAAGGTGTGAGCGTGATTCAATTTAAGAGGATATCTGTATGCTACCCTTCTAGTCACACTGGGCCTACAACAGAATGACAATGGTGGAAAGGTCTTTCAGTTGGGCTGGCCAGTGCCTATCACTGGAAAGGACTGTTCTATCATAAATACCTATCAACATTCATATTATATTATCTTGAGTGATTTAAGAGCATTATCCTTCGTCAATTCCTCCATAATTAGTGCCCACGTGAGGTTGGCCTTTACCTATATTCTACACTCATGGCATAGGACATTTATGTTAATTAGTTTGGATTAACAGTAATATGGAAACTGACATTCGTGTGACTAATAGTAATAATCTACCACCCCCCTTCTCTTAGGCATAATCCCATCCCCCGGCCTATTAGGGAGCGTTCATTATTTATGGCCGGGAGGGGGATGAGCAAATGGAGGGGGGGGCAGACCCTCCACCTGCCTATGTCCAGACATTGGCTTAACCAAAACTTGAGAGCTCTGGTGACGATTAGGTTATTGGTGAGGTAAAATTACCATAAATTCCTGTGTATAAGCCGCAGCTTACAGACCATTTTATACACTAGGGGCATACAGGCAAGGGTTCTCACATGGGTTTATGTAACAGAGTGTCCCTTGGCTAAACCTATGAGGCTGTTGTTTCAAACTTCAAACATAAAGCATTTCAGGATGACAGTGTATGCTAGTTCATGTCAAGGCAGCTTCCTGGCTCCAGTTTACAGACAGTTTGATCCCAGCTAGGTTTAATGAAGAAAGATACAAGTTTTAGGCAGTGATTGTATGGATGTTGCAGGAAAGGCCGTGCTGATGGGCTCCAGTACCAGTGCATGAATTCAAGCCAAAATGACCATGGCCAAAGTTGGCATCAGACCATTATAATGTTAAGTGTGCAACTTGACCCTAAAGGTTACCTACGAAGGAGGTCCAGCATTGATGCTGTTTTCAAAGTAGACATTTCCTGTAGGCTCAGCTTTCTTTAAGAGAATCTTCAAACGAGTTTTTCAACCTATTCGAAGAGGGGGGCGGCACTTTTTTTTCAATCTATTCTGAGCGGGAGGGCACATTTTTTTTCGGTATTCATTTCGCCAAATGCTCGCCCCCCTCCTGGCCATAAATATTGAACGCTCCCTTATGATAAAACATGGGGGGCATCGATACAGATGGTGGATTAGAAAGATACACACAAAAGGGGTCAAGGACAAGGGTGTAAGATCCAATGCCCTTACCGATATTGGGACCGGCCATTTATTGAATCTCTTTCTCGTAGTAAATTACCAGGAATGTCTATAAACCTTTGCAACAGAACACAGATATTACATTTCCGCTAATATCTCATTGGCAATGGAGAGAGAGGGGGGGGAGAGAGAGACAGAGACAGAGAAAGAGAGAGGGAAAGAGAGAGAGAGGGAGAGAGACAGATAGAGAGAGACAGAGACAGAGAGGCAGGCAGGCAGGCAGAAACAGAAACAGATAGGCCTATATGAAACAAGGTCTTCTCGTCAAGTAAATATGAATTATTCAGGGTGAATTCTTTTCATTTTAGATCAATTCCTCAGCAGTTCTATAAACATTGTATGATAATCCTTTTTGTGTGAGATTATTCTGCATGATTAACATCGATACTCGATGCTGATAAAGATATGGCAAATATAGATCAAGTGTCTATATTATAATAATTATTATTAGACCATATGAATGAGCTACTCCATGAGCACCTCTATCAGTAAGACTGGTCCCCCTTGGTGCAGTATACTTTACCTGGTACCTCCAGGGGCTGGTAGGGGCAACAAAGCCCCTGGTAGGAGCAGCAAGTGCCACAT
The DNA here is from genome assembly GCA_949317995.1 of Acholoe squamosa. Classification (NCBI taxonomy): domain Eukaryota; kingdom Metazoa; phylum Annelida; class Polychaeta; order Phyllodocida; family Polynoidae; genus Acholoe; species Acholoe squamosa. The sequence goes on from OX439043.1 coordinate 60,177,756, forward strand.
CTAACCTGAAGCCACACTCTGAAGCCACTTGAGGCCATGGAAGCCATCCATGTATATCGTATGACTCATTTATTTTATCTGCCTTTACAGATTAGGTTATGGAGGGGTGTAGCCTGCCAGGCATATCAGGGCCATGTGGAAAGCTGTGCTGATATGTGAGTTAAAGCGTTTGATCAAAAGGAAAGAGAAAAAGCTGTGTTAAGACCCAGAAGTCCACCAAGAATCTAGATCTATGTTAATCATGTTACAGTTTTTCTCTCTCTTTTCGATAACAAAATTAGAACTCCACCAAGGGGTTCGCGTGGTTGAAAAACCTCTACACCCATGCAGAGTCCCAAAAATGGTAAGCGGCAATTTGTATCTCAACTGAGGGAGGTTACTGAGGACGAATGCGTTGGACAAGCAATAATCTAGGTCCCATTGGATGTAGCCAAACTGATGTCATCTGGAATTTTCATTGAATCTACGTGTAATTGCAATTTGAGGTGCAGGTAGTCTTTATGCAGCTAGTCGTAATCCACAGATAGCCTAGTCTCCATTGATATCAAAACAAGGTAAGTCAGTTAAGAAAATGAATGAAACTACAGAAGGAGAGCCAAAAAGCTACAGACCAGGAATCGAATATGAAATAAGAAAAGCTTTGCCTCTGATCTACATTATCTTAGGCTACCAAGAAGGATATTATTCTCAGACTCTGACTGCTCCACACACGCAACAAATCGATCTGTATGTCATGACTCTATCGCACAACACCACAATAGTCTGCACTGGAAGTCATTTGGAGACAGATATTGGTTGGAGAGGCCATACTGCCCGAGGCAATTCATGCAAGAAGCCTGAGATAATAGAACATAGACCATATGGCTGAAGAAGTTCGGACAAACATATTTTGTGGCCATCCAGTAAGATAAGGCTATATAGATACTGATTGATGGATATTTAGAATGGTAACCAGTGGTAATGTAGTTATCAGAAGAATAATCTTCAGCCAAATGTATAAAACACTTGCAAAACGGCTATAAAGAGTCAGGTCTTGGGCAGAACCTGTAGGACAGTGCGTTCTACATGGTTAATCTTCCTTCATTCTATTATGTAGTGTAACGGTTAGGTGACAGAGAATTTTAGAAAGAAAAAAAAAGGTTCCCAGATCAGTTCGAGCTGCCTGCATTGGGTTGATGCCACCAACCATAACAAGTTGACTCCCTCTGTCTCCCTCCCTCTATCTGTCTGACTGTGTGTCCCTCTGTCTGTCTCTGTGTGTCTGTCTGTCTCTGTGTGTCAGTGTGTCTGTCTGTCTCTGTCTGTCTGTCTTTCTCTCTCTCTCCCTCCCTCCCTCTCTCTCTCTCTCTCTCTCTCTCTCTCTCTCTCTCTCTCTATCTATCTCTCCCTCTTCTCCTCTAGCAATGCAGTAGAGGGAATATCTGCGGCACTCGAGTCTTAGCCTATAGAAGCCAGTTCCATTTGGGTGTGAGTGCAACAGGTGTACAGGAGAAGGAACCTTAGCAGGTACAGAGGATACATCCCCATAGGTGCAGGCAACCTCTCTGTATGGGGTATGACTCAGCACCACCGTAAAAGCACATATAATAATCAGCTGACAGGTGCTAAAGCAGTACAGGGTGTATATGCCATCAATGGGTAGGGAGGTATTGTCAACCCTGCCAACTTTAGTCAATTCATACAAGTTGGAATAAAACTATTCAGGTAAGTATGGCAACATCCCATTTATCCTATCGTCAAACCCGTTTTAAATCTCCTCAGTCATTGTCCAACGTATATGTAGGCTGCCTCATAGTGAGATATCCGATGCTCATGTGGTATGTATTTCATATACTACTTACTTTTAATGATGGCATATACTCCCAAGCCTGAGCAACACCGTCCTTAGTGTATGCTCCGACCCCATGTGAGCAGCTCCTGAGCTGCTCCAATTACCACTAATTGATCCGCCAACTGGGGCCTTAATCAAACTACACCAGGTCCTGCCCTGGTCCTCCTCTCAGTCTGTCTCCTCCAGGGGCCACATAAGGCCTCAGAGAACATTTCAATTGGGGTCTTGCTATAGTGTGCTGTGCAGGTTCCCATATGCAACTGATAATATATGAGGAGCCCTCCAGTGTAGCTTCTCCAGGGCCTCTATAGGTATACAGCCGTGTATAGCCTGCCTAGCAGACTGCAGGAGAGAAGACACAGGAGGCAGCTTGTATTGATGTTCAGACAGGAGGAAGGAGTGAGTCATCTCTCTATGGGAAGTAGGCCTGCTGCTTACAAGTAGTTGTGGATGCCCCCATCAGAGCTTGTTCTGCTCACATCTGCTCATTGGGGTTAATGCAAGAAGACAGAGCTCCTCTTAAGAGCTCATTGTCCCAAGCCCGGCCACAAGAGTAAGTCAGACTCAATTGGCAGCTCCAAGGCCAATAGTACTAGAGACAGAGGAAACAAGCAGCTCATTGAAACACAGTAACTTATGGAAACTCATCCACTTGCTTCATCTAATTTTAAAGCTTACTTTTCCTTTTCATAAATACCTCCCTAGAAAGGAGTGTTAGTATTCAGTACATCAAACATATCAGGGGAAAGAGAGTTTCAGTTAATTTACAGGACGGAATGATATTGGCATGTGCAGATACAAAATTGGAAATTAATTACCCTGATTGTAATTTCCATACCCTACAGAGCATAACCGCGAAATGCTGTCCCAATCAGACAAAGTGGTATTGATATTATGAACTGTGTCTAACTTTTAGCTTGTTTAGACCAGTCTGGTGGGCGATCTAACTCGCCCTAATGGTATTATAGTGCCCAGCCGACCCCCTCCACCCAATCATCAGTAGCTAGATGCTATCTGGTTATTAATGCTCTCATTAGTCCCATCTGGGCCCTCATAAAGGTAGGGGTAATGGTTGCAGTAGCGCAGTAAACCACACGATCCTCTAATAAACTGATTAGTGGTGAATGTAAAAACACTCATTACACAAATCTGGTCATGAATGAGCAGTAAAGATTCCTATTTTCAATGTTACAGGGGAATTCTTAGGGGAATTAAGAGGGAGTGTTGAAAAGGGACATTATTATGGTTGCCTGTAGCTTCTTTATACGCAGTTTACACAGCTATTCTGTCTCCATGGAATGGGATTTTATAGTTTGTGAATGGTATGGTTTTATATAGGGACCTAATGCTAGTGTGAATAATCCATGAGATTGTCTGGCCATATTAGGGTGTATGGATAGCAACACAGCATCAATCTAACTATGTTGTGGCTTGCTTTGGAGGTAACACACACACAGCCAACCCTGACAAATGCTGCCTATATACCATGAATTTTAATACTATAATTGGAATATATAATAATACCTTTCATTCACATGTTGCGTGACAGATTTATAATTTGTTTTGTATACCTTTGGAAAACAGGCAAATCAAACTCGTAATTAGCCCTCACCAGGGGGTGAATCGGTTTATGGTCTGACTTGGTGGAACTAAATCAGTTCAATGGTACACTCCTATCTAAACACCTCAATTTAGAACATGCAAAACATGTCATGTTGTTCATCTTTTACATTTTCATGGTAGGTAGGCTGGAACTTGTTTATTGCATTAGCTACCGTAGGTAGGATGGTTCGTTCGAAAGGTTGGTGGTTTTATGTACCGGGTACCAGTGCACTAACAGAGGGGAGGAAGCTCCACGAGACCTCTCACCGGGAACAGTGGGAGCTGGCAGAATGTATAAGAACGCAACATCAAAAAGAATTAATTCATTATTATTTGACAACAGGGTATGGCTAGAGACAGACCAGAGAGTCCACACTTTGATGATTAATTTTTAGTATTCCAACCGACCTACCCAGCTAGCACAACTCGTGCAATTGACGTCATTCTTATGTGAAAACTCATCTTATTTACATAAAAAAGACATCATTTGGATGAGTTGTGCTAGCAGGGTACTCACACACCTATTGGTACAAGCTACCCTTGCAGTGGTATACAGTGTACATGCCCTCCGTGCTCCATGGTCCACCCTGGAGGACCCCATGTGTGGTAAATGTGACAAATTAATGCTGTTTTGCATGTTGGACTCCAGTTGGTCTCAACCTACTCTACACCTACTAAGGGACCAGCGAACAGTGTCAGATCTGGCCAGCAGGGTTTTGTCTAGCACTATATCATATGAGTATTATGCCCCTACAGATTTAGCTGTATGCCAGCTCATTATTAATCAAACCGAAGTTCACTATATGAATGCTTAATCGATTTATCATTATTTGGTGAACTGCTTAGCCCCGCGAGCCACTTAGTCCACGATTAAGAGTAATCTCTAAGGTAAAGATGGTGGCTAAGATGGCTCGACTAGACCTATTTTACTTTGATTTTTAGGGAAATTGTGACAATTTTATACTAGTGTAGATCTACTAAAAGTAGTGCACCAACCATGCATTAATAATTTTGTTGATCATCAGTGCATGCGAAATGCAACATATTTGATGTTTGCTACATGTAGTAGCTGCTATCCCTGGCTGCTCTCCCACTGAGCTTTACAAATAATGGATTTACGGATTCAATGAGCAGGAAATGGGAGGTGCATGCCAAAGGCCCGGATCACTTCAAACCTCGCGACCCACGAGATTTGAGGGAGCTCCCTATGACCTCTTTTACATGAACTCTGACCCCAACCGATGACCCATGACGGCAGTGTCAGACGTCATGACGTGCTCTCCAAGCAGATGTCACGTCTTTTGCTCACTCTTAGCTTGATTTGGTGTGAAAATCTGCCTGCAGAATGGCAGCAGACAGGACAGTGTAGCGTCTGGCACCATAATTCGCAGACGCAGGTCATCATCACGTGACCTTTGAATTTTTTAAGTGGGGAGAACGTGGGAATCGATCAACAAAACCAGTGCTAAAAGTAATTATTCCACTCACTCTTTCTAAGATCTAGTGCTTGTTAGCCAGCGTCTGCTTTGAAATAGCAAAACATTTTTCTCAAGTGTTTCATGAGTGCAGAAATGTCAGAAGTTAATTGAACTCGATTCTTGAACAAGGCATGCAGGACTCTGAGCATGGGACTTAGGATGTACGTCATATACGCTCATTTCCTACAAAGCCCCTGGCTGTTTAATTTAAAGCTTCCGTGGATACGCCCCCAAGGTGAACGATGGAGGAGTAAAAGTCGAGGGAATTAAATTTTTACCTTACCCTACTCTGAATGAAGGTTTCGACTTGTACCGCCTGGAGGATATATGCATTTTCCTTTTTCTTTACTTTTTGTCTGGAAAGAGGGGAGGAATTGTTAAGAAGAGCCGACTGGTGCAGCCTAGCTACTGCCTACGATGAATACATTGGGAAAGGTGAATCTGTATGGGTGGTATTGTGGACAGGGTAGCAATCCGGACCAATCCTTTAACGTATTGAATTCACCACCTTTTAAAACCATTTTGCTATCTTAAGTTTTGAGGGCAATAAATCCAGCCACCAATATAACAATAAAACCATCAATGTACTGATTCGCACTGAGAAAGACCTCCTACCATACAAATTCTCAAATCTGGTCTTTTAGACTGACTTGAATAATATGCAATAAAAAGTGAACAAGAGTTTGTCCAATAAATCCAAGTCGGCATTAAACTGTCAAAGGGGACAAAATAGCTACCAGTTGTTAAAGCTTCAATGGCATATAGGCGCCTGTCCTGAATCCTGCCACCTTATTGGTTTTCTATACTAAACATTGATTTAGGAGCGTTCACTATAGAGTCCTACCTGACAGTGCCCTGAGGGGCAGAATGTATTCATGCCCTCAGGGAAAGTGAGTGGGGGAGGGAAGGTGAGGGGGTGGGCGCCACCTATCAGATAGAATGTGAACTGACGAAGCACTGCGCAGGCGCAACAGCTGCATGATCCTGGTGTGTGATGGCTACATGATTCGGCACTAATTGACTTTAATACAGCAATACAAACAACAGCTGTTATTCACATTATTAGACAAGGTTAATATCTAGAGTCAGTTATTCTTCCACTGATTATATGAACATCCTACTGAGAATCAAAAAGATGTGCAATGTTTACCCATGGCAGAGAGCAGCGCGACTTATACTTATGATCCTCAATGGTTATTATCTATATTGATTATTATTTCTGCGGAATAAAGTACCAGGATACATTTACCACAAAGGGGAGACTAAATGCCCAAGTGGAAACAAGAGTATATCAATTCCCCTAGGACAGTGATAGATAAATTGATATTAATAGTAGAATATTAATGCTACTTTTTCAAATGGAAAACCTAACAGTTGACCATTGAGGAACGTTATTTTACAATCCTGAAAAAGGCCGACCTGGGGGGGGGGGGCCTTTTCACACAGACCATCACTACAACACCCACCCCCTTCATACCCAACCTATGTCTCCCATACAGACATTGTATGTGAGGGCTGCTAGATCCAAGACCCAACAGCAACCTGACAGGCCCTTTTGTATGGCCCTTTTATGAAGCTGTCTGTGATACAGGCCATCCTGGGTCAGGCCAGGTCTACATACCTCTATGGTGCTGACAATGGTGGAGTGTTCCTTACTGTATGCCTCTACCCATAGATTCTAATCAGTAACCTCCACACCTCCTGTACCATGGCTTTCACAGAGATAACACATAGAGGCCTTAGTGACTGGTGTTATATTCCCTTCCCATACGTTACCTGAGGCCTCCTCCTCCAAAATCTTGCTATTGTCTCCTACCGTGAATTGGACCACTCTAGAATCTATACCATGATTCTAAGAAGTATATGGTAGTTCACAAGGGATCACTCCATGGCTCCCTCCTCACACTGGAGACCTTTTCAGGAGATTTCATGAATATCTATTGGTCTAAATCGCTCGTACATAGCCAATCCTGCCCAGGCTGTCGTTCCCATCTCCAGACTGAATGCACTTTGCAAGTCCAGATGGTTTTCTCTACATCTCTCCAGCATCCCACTCTGCACATTCACACCCACTCTAGTCTCACCCCCCCATCACCATCACCCCCCCAACCCCCACCCCCAAAGCCCCCTCAGATCGATACTAACACAGGGGTCAGTGAGGCCCCTTACACCTCCCCAGCCACCAGGGGGCGTTAGGGAGAGGGGGTTGGTCACGTGGGATTCCTATCTGACAGCTTCTCCCTCTGGTGGCAGAAACAATTGATGTGTCCCTAGCTCCAGCTGGATCAGCCATACTGTAAGGATCTCACAGATCCTTCGGATGGCCTATTTCCCTTGTCTTCTCTTGAGACCAAAATAATGCTTTGTTGATTCTTCCTTGCCCACCCTATGGTCCATATCCATCCTCTGATCCTGCAGAATGGTTCCTCCACTATCTCCTACATACCCTTTCATTAAATGCTTGCTCATCGGATCCTCTGCCTACCCCTAAGCCTTTGGCTCTATCCTTACCCTAGCACCATTCCTGTAGGTCCCTACCCCCTACTCTAACATGCATGGCCGCTGATTGATCACCTTGGGGTGGTGGGCACTGAGACCGTCTGGTACAGCTCTAGACACCCCCCCCCCCCGCCCCTTCCTCCATCCAGTAGGCATTACCCTGCCACAGGCCACATACACAATAGTGGTCAGCAACATTAGACCGTCCCTCCCCTGAGCCCTGTAAGTTAGACCAAATTGTCCTCTGAGACGTATCAGCTTTGATGATGTGCATACCTTGCAGACCTACACCAAGTCCCGGTCCCCGCACTTCTGCATGGGAATGGACACGGTCCACATGATGAAAACACAGAGAATAGGGTTCATTTTCTCCCACTTTGCATGTCCGTGAATACTGAAAAAAAGGGTCTTTTTTAAAGGCTACCTCTGTGAAAAATGAAAATTAGGGGTCTATTTCATACTGACTCTGTGTCTATTTTCAAATGGAGCTCACTTCTTAGGCCAATGTACTGAGGAGGTATTTTACTAGTACAGAAACCAGATGTTTTCATCATTAGAAGTCATCTTTGCACACTTATTGTGAATGTTCCAAAGTCTGTACAACATCAAAACATTACATCTAAGACAGATATTTGCTTTTTCACAAAAAAAGGGTATTTGTGAGGCCATAAATATCTGTGATTTTCACTAAAATAGGGGGTACTTTTGAGCCAAAATCTGTGGATTAGGGGTATAATTTGAATACTCATAACGAGGATGGTGTCAGCTTGTCATTTGGAGTGTGGGGACCAGGCACCAAGTGTGGGTTATACATGTCCTACAATAGTCCTGACGACATGAAGAACATGCTAGAAGGCTCTACATGTATTGTTATCATTGGTTGCAAAGAAAAAGCAGTCTTGCTTGTCAATTTCAAATACTTAGTGCTTCTTTACGACCAGATCTTCTTTAAGACATATTAATGGATCAACATTGAAACCACCATACTCTGGCGCTTATTCAAGACCAGTGTTAATTCAAAGACCTTATTTATACAAGGAATTACAGCATTCAATCTGGATGCCATTTCTTCAGGGCCTACGACTGCACATAGCCACTACGATTTGAAACTCAAAGCTGAGTGCCAGTAATCGTAAGTAGTGCCCTACAACTCCTCTGTATGATCAGCACGTATATAGTTACTACATAGCATTTGGTAGTGCAGTCGTAGTGCTGCAAAAACTACATGACCTATACTATTGTAACGTCACTAAATTAAGGGTCCTCACAACGCCTTGAAGGTGAAAGGTCGTAGTGTGTTCAGAAATGGCTTCCAGGCGCTGTTCAGATTAGTAGTTCTTTTTCTTTTTTCTTTTTCTTTTTTTTTTGCTTTGGCTCTAAAATAAATGATGCTGTCCAGTTCACAGGTATGGACAATACTGTCTAGTCACCTCCCTCATTTGTCAGGACAGTCCACTCACCACCAGACAGTGTGGGTGTGAACAGAATATGGAAGAGCCTGATGTGTGGGTGTGACAGGGGGTGTGACCATAGGGTGGAAGGGCCTGAAGCTGCTGTATTGTTTACCCGGCAGGCAGCGCGTGTCACACTTCTTTGGGCCCATCTACAAACCATATTAGGCAGTGTTTGTGATGGAAGGCAGTGGGGAGAGGCAGGGTCTATAGACAGCAATACTGATCTGATACTGCCATAGAAAAGGGCTGATACTGCCATGACACAGGTGATCCTGGCACAGCCATGGTACAGGTATAATGGTGCTCCTGCCAGTGGTATGGACAATGGTACCAGGCAACGAAAGCAATGGTGTAAAGCCATGACAGAGGCAATGGTGTACAGCCATGGCAGAGGCAATTGTGTACAGCCATGGCAGAGGCAATGGAGTACAGCCATGGCAGAGGCAATGGTGTACAGCCATGGCAGAGGCAATGGTGTACAGCCATGGCAGAGGCAATGGGGTACAGCCATGGCGGAGGCAATGGTGTACAGCCATGACGGAGGCAATGGTGTACAGCCATGGCAGAGGCAATGGTGTACAGCCATGGCAGAGGCAATGGGGTACAGCCATGGCAGAGGCAATGGTGTACAGCCATGGCGGAGGCAATGGTGTACAGCCATAGCAGAGGCAATGGTGTACAGCCATGGCAGAGGCAATGGGGTACAGCCATGGCAGAAGCAATGGTGTACAGCCATGACAGAGGCAATGGTATACAGCCATGGCAGAGGCAATGGTGTACAGCCATGGCAGAGGCAATGGCGTACAGCCCTGGCAGAGGCGATGGGGTACAGCCATGGCAGAAGCAATGGTGTACAGCCATGACAGAGGCGATGGTATACAGCCATGGCAGAGGCAATGGTGTACAGCCATGGCAGAGGCAATGGCGTACAGCCCTGGCAGAGGCGATGGGGTACAGCCATGACAGAGGCGATGGTGTACAGCCATGGCAGAAGCAATGGTGTACAGCCCTGGCAGAGGCAATGGTGTACAGCCATGGCAGAGGCAATGGAGTACAGCCATGGCAGAGGCAATGGTGTACAGCCATGACGGAGGCAATGGTGTACAGCCATGGCAGAGGCAATGGTGTACAGCCATGGCAGAGGCAATGGGGTACAGCCATGGCAGAGGCAATGGTGTACAGCCATGGCGGAGGCAATGGTGTACAGCCATGGCAGAGGCAATGGTGTACAGCCATGGCAGAGGCAATGGGGTACAGCCATGGCAGAAGCAATGGTGTACAGCCATGACAGAGGCGATGGTATACAGCCATGGCAGAGGCAATGGTGTACAGCCATGGCAGAGGCAATGGCGTACAGCCCTGGCAGAGGCGATGGGGTACAGCCATGACAGAGGCGATGGTGTACAGCCATGGCAGAGGCAATGGTGTACAGCCATGGCAGAAGCAATGGTGTACAGCCCTGGCAGAGGCAATGGTGTACAGCCATGGCAGAAGCAATGGTGTACAGCCATGGTCAAGACAATGGATGCAGTCATGGCATTGGCAAGTAATTTCAATTAATGTTATGTATGAAGCAATGCTGGGGCTGTCATGTCATAGGGAATGGCTGTGCAACCATTGTACATGGATTGTAAATGCAGATGAGAGAACATCATTTCAGCTACACGCGGGGTAGGCCAGCACTGCCATTATAACATTGCCAAGTGGCATAATGTGATCAATGCATGCATTGTAATGGTGTAGGTGATACTTGTACAGCTATGTGTACAAAATAACAATACAACACAATCAATCATCATAATCATAATGTTCTCACCTCTTTCTGGTAGATGTACATGACTCTACTGACTATAGGGTCAGGGCTACTGTGTAATCACCGTTCTTACCTACTGAACGTATTCCTCCCTCGTCCAGTAGGTCATGTCCATTGTGGAAGCTGGTTATTAAAGGTGCCAAAGGGAGGGAGGGGCCCACCTAGAGGTGTCTTGTGAGGGTTGCTGGCGAGCTAATATACCTCTACTCCAGGCGGCCACCTGGAGGTTTCTGGCAGCCCATACTGGAGAGATGAACGTGATGCGAATCAGGTCTGAGGGCCTACTACCTCTACCCAACAGTTCCTTCCTGCAAAGACACTTGGTTGGGATGCTTTCCAAAGTATCTCCTGGGGCAGGAGTAGGGGTGAGAGGGTTATATCCGAAATGACAAGGTCATCAGATAACGGGTGACATAATGGTACTGTTTGTTTAGGTAGGGAGGTATTGTGGACATTTGCATTAACTTTTTGTGATTACAGGGCCTCGAGATGTTTTGGCAATGGCAATTCTCCACAATCTCCATGAAGTGGCAAGTACAGAACACAGAGTCTAATCAATTTGCTTCCCCACTCCCCGGGTTCCCCACTGTCAACTGATCCCCTATAAGTTGATAATCTAAATGATAATATGATAACAATCTTTGATATGATAGCATTAGTTTACTTTAGAGTTGTTTAATTTAATGTATCAGGATAAAATCAGAGAGAGAAATAGAGAGAGAACAGAGAGAGAGAGAGAGAGAGAGAGAGAACAGAGAGAGAGAGAGAGAGAGAGAGAGAGACGTATCATGGTGGAGGTATAAATCAGTGCAAAACGACAGCACTGGCTGTGAGCCTAAACTAATGCTAAGTGCATATCACACACAGCCTTCACCCGTTGGGGAATCCTAGATCATCCTTATATAAATCCCTGATAATCCTGCAGCATACCAAGCCACAACCTCCCCTCCCAAGGGCTTCCCTAGCCCACTTAAAAGGGTCTATATCTCGTCTTTCCTATCCCCTCGGATGTGTGTGGTGCACATATGCGCAGGCACTGACACATTCCTCTGTGAAATTGTGTAATGTCGTTCTCGCCATGAATATGACCTTAGCTGTCGAAATGGCGTTAAACATTTATTACTCACTCACTCCTCCCCTCCCAGCCCATTTTCCGTCATACCCACCCCCTTCCCCCACATCTCAGCATGCATGAAATGACCAGTTTGGGGATGGGAGTGGGTGGGAAACTTATTGACTGATACAAGAGTCAAGTGTGAGGATTACCCCCTCCCCCTACCTCCCCAACATCCATCCAGATCCACCAGACCGTGGATGAAATTCATATGCTTCAAGAAGCTCCGCCATGGGGTCTATTTCACGCTGTAACAATGAGGCAGAGTAGGGTGGAGATGGGCAAGGTGTGAGGGAGTGGTGCACATGACATGGTGCTGGGCGTTGGTAGGCTTTGGGGTAGAGAGCCTTCCTCTCTACTGGAAATCATGCAATATACAAGTCTGTACATAGTATTTTGTCTAGTGGATCTTCACGAATTGGCAAATGAAAATGAAGGAAAAGAAAAAAAAAGAAGAAAACAATGCGAAAGATGGTGGCATTTTTGTTTTCAATTAAAATACATTTAGGTTTGATGCCTCTTTATTAGGGGTGGGGGGGGGGTGTATATCTTCTGCAGCATCAAGAGGATTGTGATTTATAATCTCATGAGCCTAGGTCTATATGAATAAAACCAGGGTACTGTACACAGCACATCAGGCATATTTCATCACTTTTTTCTTATATGACTGTAAGGTAATATATTGGAGATATAGATAGGGTATCTGGGTAGCCTAGGCCCCTATCTCTTATCATGATAACGCATGGAAGGGCCGTTAGTAGATCTAATCCATCCCAAGCTCACATCTGTGATCAAACCTCTCTTCCATTTTTCTTTTTACCCTCTCTCTGCCACAAGACATGCGTCAGGCAGAGTGCAGCTCAGTGCAATGTCTGTTAATCACTTCTGATCTAGGACAAGCTTGTGAACGATCAATTTCCCACTTCGGGCAGATCCCTGGTACACTACATGTAGGTCCTACATGCAGACAACCCCATACAAGCATTTCACACCCCTCTGCGCTTGCAGTGTGTGACTATGTGGGGGTTGAGGCTAAACGCATGCGCACGGTCACGTGACCAATCGAAGGGAGTGACGCCGGAAGTGGACGATTCATGAAAAAGCGCTGAGTCAGCAACGGGTGCTGCCCACATGGCACCACACCGGACATGACCTACATTTGCTCGTCACGTGACCTGCCTGCAACTGAGCAACTCGGAAAGGCCTCATGAGCAATAATAAGGGCGCGTGGGGGAGCAGATCCCGGAGCAGATCATTGAGCAAAATGGCAATGAATTGCTCTGGCCATTTTCTTGATGAGAGTGGGAGATATCTAGTATGGCAGACACGCAGGGCGTTATTGGAGTCGTTATTGCAGGGACATTCCTCTGATACCAGGGAAGGGAGATCATCCTGGGACAATTCATCATCCAGATCACCAAGAGGACATCTCTCACTCTGCAGGTCGTGGCCAAGGGAGGGAATTGTAGAATCGCCGTCATATCTCTTCTGATAAAGAGCAAATAACAGGCGAACATGATCAGAAGGCTACCAAGATGTAATGGTAATGCCTATGCTAATTCGACTGCATATATCCATGAAATCTAGGGTTCATTCATCAACATAAGTCCCTTCTCGCAACAGGGATGACACCCAATATTGCATCATTAGACATTGATATAATCACTATATGGAAAGTTTAAGCCATACCCTTATTGATTCTGTCAGGCTACTGGGCAGCATCTTGCCGTCCAACCTCTGATTAAAGACAGCAATGGCATCTGCCAATGTCAGATATATGACAAAGGGTTGTAAACAGACAACAGAGAGACTGATAAATTGTCTAAGAGAAAATGTCTAAATCAGACGTGGATTTTACTGAGTGAACTAGCAGTCGGCAAAGATGAATCATTGGTTTGCAGTAGCAACCCTTGTTAGGACAATTTCCTACTACAGGGGTTGACAAGAAAAGAAGTATAGAGTGGCACTGTAGACATACACCCGACTGGTCTCCGACAAAAGAGAGGAGATTTGTCATTTCAAAGGAGGAGAGGGAGGCAGCACCTGCTATTATAGGACTGCTCTCCATCATTGACTCCAATTTGTAGAACTGCTGGTTGCTGATCAGAGGAGGAATTCAAACCTTTACAGTTTGCATGGCCATTTAATGTACAATGATCCTATTGAGTTTGGTTTGGTTTTACATTCACTGATTGTAATTTAAATTGAGCAGAGAAACTGCATTTTCCAGCTACATTCCAGACCCATGATGTTGATGCATTCCTGAATAGAGGAGACAGTATGATATAATACATCGATGCATTGTTGGTGAGTAGACTCGTAGACTGCATCATGAAAACATAAAAAAAAAACACACATGAAGTTGGAGGCATTCTGCGGCCCCTAATGGGTATTTAGAGGTAGAGGGAGGCTATAGATAAGATGAATGAGGTACCTTGGGGCCTTCAACTGACATGGGCGGAATATGCAACACTATGGAGAAGATATAGGCTAGACCTGTATGGCATCCAACTACGATCTATACTATAAAAGTCACAGCAAAAGGCTGTCCTTCTGAATTTTGCCTTGCTTGCAAACATACCCCGGCAGTTCCAATATAGAAGACTCGATCAATATTAATGAGAAGGCTCCTCTATGCCCTTCGATCAGAATGGCTGGAACCAGTGACCATTGCTCATCCTCTACTTTCACTGCCCATTCATAAGAGATTTACTTACTCGGGGAAAAACATTAATCATGTATTTATACAAACTCCACTTCATACCTTCGCCTACTTTACCCATTTTAAGTGCGCTGTAAAAAAAATAACTGTTGAATCTACCAGGGATCCTTGTAAGACTGAAGAGTGGACCATTGTAATTGTATAGCATTGAACCAGTGTAGTTTTTACTAGAAGCCCCAGGTGACAGTACGGTGGTACACAAATATACAAGGAATCTCTGTGAAAATAACGAAGGATCTCTGGCAACTTTGGAATGAGCATTGTGTTGTTATTTCGGCGACTTTCTTTTTAACAGTGTGAGTATTACCATGCTAGCTACCCATAAATAAAACAAGCAAATAGAATCAATTTCCTATTAGGTGTAACAGTAGTTGTTCTATGTATATAATACTTCATTTGATTACTACTACCGGTACTTTGTTCACCTTTGTTAATACCAAGTGGCCTTTTATTCTCTACTTGTATAGTTACAAAGCACGTCAGCAGAACGAATGTAAGTAAACATACCATTTCACTGGTTTTCGTGTCTTTGCCCTGACAGGGGCAGTCCTTGAAAAACTCTTCAAACGCCATTAACGTTTCTAGTGGATACAATCTATGGCTTTAGTTGGGTCAACTAAGGAGGCGTCCACAACTTTCAACTTCAATTTCAAACATACTTTAGACAAACCTGTAAAGGGAAGAAGGCCTTTTAACAAAATCATTTTGTAAAGAGCACAAGACTAATCTATCTCAGTTCTTGCTTTGTCCCAGTCTGTCTACTGGACTAGGAACAAAACAGCCAATGGGAGGCAATTATGAGAGCAGGTGTACAATAATTGTCTGGACTATAAAACAGGAGGCCTTTTCGTGAGGTACTACGGCTGCACACAACCACTATTATTTGAAACCCCCAAAATTAGAGCCATTGATTGTAAGCAGTACGATCAGCACTTATGTAGTTATAACAAAGAGGCTAGTCGTAGTACTGCAGGCAATCTATGTGCACTAATAGAGGGCTGTAACGTCACTAAGTTAAGGGTCTCCCTACGATTTGAAGGTGAGCAGTCGTAGCATCTTAAGAAATGGCCTGCTGAGGAAATCTGTACTGACGTCTAAACGTGTGTTTAAACTACTTTAAATCACATTTCTTTTGTATACACCCTCAGCGTTTTCCCTTTAGAGGCCCTCAATATGTACCACCATGTTCACGTCTGTCATCATGATACAAAAAGCTTGTGGATCTCCTCCCCAGCATTGCGAACAATTCTAAAACGTTTGGGAGTGTAACAGCCCGGTGGGTACTCATCATGTATTGACACACTGTATGACTCTTAATATAGCAATAGGGCAAATCAAGCATTTTGTGGCATACCTGAGATAGTCAGCAGTAAGCTTTAACAAAGTCAGTTTACTGTGTGTTACCTGAGAAAGGTTCAGGTGCGAGCAGCTCAGGAACAGCTCACAGATCAGTTAACAAGCGGGGCTAGATGGAAGCCATAGCCTATGAGCATATATATGGGTTCCCGATGCAGGAAGCTCCTTAATTGTTTCATCAGCAGTAAACATGACATTGTTACATCTAGTCACCATTTTCTCTTCAATTTGACCTATCACATTTTGGCATAAACTTCCTCATAGGGTTGCACCAACTCAAATACAGTCACAAATGAGTGCATTATTCTGTCCTGTCACACATGTGATGATATGTAAGCTATCTTAATTACATGAAAGACACCAGTGAATTCAATTTCAACATTAAGATAAATTGAATCTGTGTAACGAGGTATACAGTCGGGAATATGGATAAGATATAGAAACTTCTTACAAGTGATCATGTGTTGGCGTATAGGATATCAGATTTTAGTATACTCTGCCTTGTATACAACCTCTTGGATACTGCATGGGGGCCTTATCTAGACAGGTGGCAGGAGGTGGAGGAATGATAAGACTACTCCTGTCATTATCATCCTCTTAGGTTACTCTCACCCCTGTCGAGTCCCTACAGTGAAGTTGGACCTGGCCCAGAATAATATTCTCCCCTTTGAAGCTATACATTATACTACATAAACAGTATTATATCATAGATATACTTTTCTTTATCATTGTGGAAGATCTAGTCTTTCCCATATCCAATTCAAATTCAGAGTTGTACATATCAGACTCAGGGCCCCCCTCTACTAATATGAGTATGATCAATATTATCAGATTATAGATCTATTACACTGCAATAATCCCTGAGACCACCCACGCAACACCTCCTATTCTATAGCTGTTAACACAATTTGGTACAAGATAATTGTCAATCTAGCCACAGCGCAGAAAGCCATCACCAGTGCCCCTTCTCCATCTAGCCACCAACCACTCAGCCAACGCTAATGAAAAAGGGCCATCAGTAAAAAGTGTCACCACCCCTTGCTCCTATGTGCCATCAGACAGACTGTGTAGACAAGCCTGTCAATTGACTGCAGGACTCCTCCAGTGTAGCAAGGTAAATAGCACAGATCCCCTGGAGGTGCCATCAAGCTGCGTGCCTGGAGTAGAGAGCAAATTGAAATCCCTACCTGTACTGTAGCATTAGAGGTGTGGGAAAGAGATCTTTCTCCAGGGTCGCTGGGTATTATCATGTTTTCTTTACTCAGTGTATTATGAGTTCATACATACACACAAGTAGTGGATGGATTGGGATGCAGCAAGGTTATAGGACACGTAGGACATAGGCTATCAGGCATTCTGTATAGCTTCTTTGTATTATGCGATGAGGCCCTTATAGTTATTGTTCAAATTACATTGTATATTGCATGCAGGTAGAAGATTACTAGGAAGTATAAAGTTTTAAGGAATTGTTGATTTATGATAGGTATAATCAGCCTTATATCAAGAAGATACGTGTAACAAAATCTATAGCAGAACACTTCTGCAGTTGCTCAAGGTATGGCTTCCCTGCAACATGAGCCTATTCCTAAAGAAAGGTTACTATGGTTTCATATGCAGGTTTGATCAGTTTTCATTTTATTCATTTTATTGGAATCTGGACCTCTCGGCTAGGATTTCTCCATGTGTCCATGACATATATAGCTGTCGTGCTGATGTTCCTTGTTGTGACGCAGATTTCATGGAGAATAGTGTCATATCGAATTAATATTGACTATTTTAGTATGTGTTTACCTTATCGCACATCATCATATTTTGCCACCACCCCTTCCCTTTGAAGAAGCCCCTCTGTCTGGAGCTGATAGATGATTCTGACCATCTTGGGAGAAAGAACTTGTGCATGCTTCAGGACTCCCCCACACACCCCCCCCCCCCCCCCCCACCCAAAACCGATAGATTAATCACTCTCCAGCAGGGTTTAGTCAACAGTGTCCCCATTTCTTGTTGTGGCTCGTGACTGAAGCTGTGCTAGGAGTTGCTGGTGGTGGAGTGCTATCAGATGCCCCCCTGGTGGGCTACTGGTGTTTATTCACTGTCCGATCTGGGTACAGTATTGATCTGTGTGTGACAGAACCAGGGGCCAGCCCTGGAGGGTATTTCTCAAGGTGTTACGACAGCTCACAGGTACGACGGTTTAAAGTTGCTTTGTGTGATCACAGCCCGGGATCACAGCACTGCATGACAATTCTGAGAGAAAACACTGCATACAAGTCGCATGAGAGCTGGGTTCCCTGGGCTGGGGGGGGGGGGCATTCGCTCTACTGCCATGACACAAGTAGTTTTTAGTCTTATGTGAAGGGCCTGTCGTAGCATCTACTAAAATAGCTCAAGAGGGTGGCAGGAGTGTTGTATGATGCTGGCGTGGGACTGGTCAATTGGGGGATGATTGGTAAATGGGGGTGGGGGGTGATGGGTTTTATTGAAAAGACCAGGGCCCTCTCCTTAGTTCCAGCTCGTGCAGATGTAAGTGGGTACCCTATGTCTGCTCAAGGCACCTCCCCCATCGCCTTGAGCATATATGACGACAGTCAATACCCCGGAGCTGCTCACCCATTGAAAATCACCCAGTGAGTTGCCCTTTAATAGGCCACCCATATCCTGCTATTCATAAAGACCCAGAAAGCCCACCAG
Source organism: Acholoe squamosa (assembly GCA_949317995.1). Classification (NCBI taxonomy): domain Eukaryota; kingdom Metazoa; phylum Annelida; class Polychaeta; order Phyllodocida; family Polynoidae; genus Acholoe; species Acholoe squamosa. The sequence continues at coordinate 60,196,313 of OX439043.1, forward strand.
CCTTCATTGTGACTGGCATGCATTAGAAGGTATACAGACACTATCGTAAGTCTCAGTGGGCTTTAGGTCCAGCCAGGCAGCTATCTTGACCCCATGAGGGCAACCTTCATCGACTCATATCGACTCGCACTGACTCAATTATTCCCCCAGAGCTGCTCATTGTAGGGGCTTATTGACCATCATCTGCTCAGAACAGCACGAGGGAGGTTATGAGCTCTTCCACTATATTAGATTGTAAGAGGTTATGAGTATGAGCTGCTGAGTGGGTGTGGTATATAATTAGGTGAGTAATTCATTGACTTCAGTGTTCTATATGTGTTGAGCTGCTCATTGTCACCACTTAGTACATACCACTGCACACAGATAACAGAAGAGCAGCACATTGTGAGGAGGCAATTATATTAAGCACTGCTCTATACATTCTATTCAGCGACAGACATTAGTGGCTGCCTCTCTAGTATTGCCTACTACAAAACAATACCGATTTGGAGAGCTCTATTCTCTCTCTCTCTCTCTCTCTCTCTCTCTCTCTCTCTCTCTCTCTCTCTCTCTCTATATATATATATATATATATATATATATATATGGAACTATATACACTCGTGTATATATATATAATTAGCCGCGAACGGTTAGGGACTATTTGCAGTGCGCATTGGTATCTATGATGTCATAGCATGACGTCATGGTAAACACTCCTCCAGTATATAAGAGGGGATTTCAATGTAACGGCCAATTGGCTCGTTTTCACCTGTACAGGTAACACCACGCTGGGTGTTCCCTGGAATTTTAAATTGATTTCGTGGTTAATACTTGATTTTTCGGATCAAGATGGGGAGGAAATCAACTAGAAGTGCCAGGGCGGCTACTACTTCTAAAAAATCGGCCAAATCGGCGAAGAAAACGGTAGAATCGGCCAATTTAGGATTTTCGAGTGAGCTGGATTCGTCTTGTGTGGATCGGAGGTCTACATTGCCCCACCACGCTAAGGGGTTGGAAGACAATCAATTCACTGACCAGAAGGATAGGATGGACCTGTTGGAAGGCGAGTTGTGCACCATCAAGAATCTACTACAGGATTTGGTTGCTGGAAAGGACGGAAAAGACGAGACGAAACCGATGGAGGGGGCGTGGCACAATACACGTGCGAATGTTTGTCAACGACCTGTGACGTCATCGCATCGAGAGCGCAGCCGCGTATCCAGGCAGCGGTCTCCTAGCGTCCTTAGCGACGGTTCGAAATGGGACGAAGTCGTGCATCGTGGTCGTCGCCGGAGATCGAAATCATCCTTTTCCACTCGTCACAGACCTCGGTCGTCTTCAGGAGGGTCGTCAGTAGATTCCACTACGTCCAAGCTTCACACCAATACCAAATGTGGTGAGTTTGACCATGAAATGTATGTAAAAAAACGGGAAAAGATCGATACCGTTGAGAAATTGGTGCTAGTCAACTTGAATTTTGGCTTGGATTATTACAAAGACAACAGTGATGTAGAAGGCATGTTAAAACATCTCCAAGTTCTGGTTGAAAAGGCTGGTACAAGAATGTATACAGTAGCAGCTCTATTGGCATACGACAGGTCAGTTAGGACCAGGGCAAATAAGGATGGGATAGAGGCCTTTGGGATTATAGACAACTCTGACATTCTGAGGCACTTAGCATATGATGGTACTGTTCAAGCACAGAAGGCATACGCCACCAAGGCTAGGAATGGTATCAAACAAAAAATCTCTAATAACTCTTGCTATGCTTTTAATAGAGCAGAAGGTTGTGTAAGGGACCCCTGCAAGTATAGACATGTTTGCAGTGCTTGCAGTTCCTCGGGTCATGGTAAAACTGAATGCCAAAAATCCAGGAATGAATAGGAAACTGTAGGTGGTCGATGTCCCATAGCTTGTTATGATTTTTGTTTGATGCCTAACCAAGTTATGGTAGGTGTGGTAGATGTCGACTTGCCTTCACCAACTCCAGTACAGGAGGTAAATCATAAGGAGATTATTAGTGATTGTAGTCTTTCAACTGAATCCGTAGCAGAGCAAGGTATTTTCCAAGAATTTAATTCTTTAGAAAATAATAAAAATGTTACCTGTGATAGTCTAATACAGGTTGGTAATGAACCGCTATTTACTGTTAGTGTCTCAGATTTGCCTAGCATCAGGGTATATGACGACTGTATAAGAGGTGTATGTACTTGTGTTCATTACATTGGTGGTGAGAGAGCTCAGATTTTGCCATGTAGGGTGGCTCCTCTCCTTCAACAAAAAGGCCTCATTGATATTAGTGGTAAAGAGGCTGAATTTCTATGGCATGGTTTTGTTCAGGGATTTAAGATTGTGGATCCGGACTGTCAAACTACATATGATTGTAAAAATTATAAGTCAATCCTAGAGGGAAGGTTCTATAATGAGTACTGTGGTATATTATTAGATGAACTAGAGGCTGGTCTAGTTTCTAAGAGTAATAGTAAACCTCGTTGTATCCATGCTCTAGGTGGGGTAGAAAAGTCTAATGGCAAGTTAAGACCCATAACTGACTGCAGCATGCCTGATAAAATTTCTATTAATAATTTTATGGATACTACTAGCTCGACATTTTCTTATAATAATATTAGCACGGTGACTGCTCAATTGAATAAGAACGATTTCATGAGTGTGGTGGATTTAAAGTCAGCCTACAGGTCTATAAATGTGTATGCACCTCACACGACCATGCAAGGTTTCAGATGGGATTTTGGACAGGGTGAGGATTATTATGTAAGCAACAGGTTAACTTTTGGCCTGAAATGTGCCCCGTATATTTTTAATAAGATCTCTGATTTTATTGTGGAGGTGGCAAAATTCTACGGTGTAGAAAAAATTGTAAATTATCTAGACGACTTTATCATAATTGCTGATACTTATGATGAATGTCTTAGACAGAGGAATTTATTAATGGAGTGTATGGCGTACATGGGTTTTGTAGTATCCAAAGAAAAGGTGACCGACCCATCTCAGATTTGTAAATTCTTAGGCATTAACATAGATTCAGTTAAGTTGGAACTGTCTTTGCCTATTGAAAAGGTTGAAAAAATGGAAAATCTCTTATTAAATAACGTTAATAAGAAATTTATTTCTAAAAAGACCCTGGAGAGGATCGGTGGCTTAATGTCGTTCTGCTCCCAAGTTGTTAAAGGTGGTAGAACCTTTAGTCGTAGGATTTTTGATCTTTGTGCCAGAGCAAGACCCAGAGGTATTATTAAAATTTCTGAATGCACTAAGAATGATATGGAGTGGTGGTTGAGATTCTGCAATACTTTTAATGGTAAAAGTTTGATCTTAAATGATCGGTTCGATACTCCAATGTACTCGGATTCATCCATGAAAGGTTTCGGGGCTTGGATGGGTAGAGATTATTTATATGGTGACTGGACATCTTACAATAAATTCAGTCTAGGTAGTGGTCATTTTACTCAACCACCCATACTGGATAATTTAAAAAACCACCATAGAAATATAAATGTATACGAGTTATATCCCCTTCTTATGGGTCTTAGACGTTGGATATCTGGCTGTAAAAATAGAAGAATACATTGCGTTACCGACAATATGCAAGTGTTAGCTATGGTAAATACCGGTAGGTCAAAAAATAAACTGTGTATGGAATGGCTTAGAGAAATTTTTTGGCTTTGTTTCATCAATAATGTGGAGGTGTATGCAACTTATATTAGGTCAGAGGATAATATCCTGGCTGACCAGCTTTCTAGACTAGCTTACAAGGGTGTTCTGGACAAATGTGTAAACTCTCTTCTTGTGAGGAGGCAATTATATTAAGCACTGCTCTATACATTCTATTCAGCGACGGACATTAGTGGCTGCTCTATACATTCTATTCAGCGACGGACATTAGTGGCTGCCTCTCTAGTATTGCCTACTACAAAACAATACCGATTTGGAGAGCTCTATTCTCTCTCTCTCTCTCTCTCTCTCTCTCTCTCTCTCTCTCTCTCTCTCTCTCTCTATATATATATATATATATATATATATATATATATATATATATATGGGTGGGGCTCCAGAAAATGTCCATTAAGCAAATTTGTCATGTTTTCTTTAATAACTCTGTAATAAGATCATTTCAGGTAATATGAACAGCATGGTTACAAAGATCTCAATGAGTACTTATGTAATAACTAAGGAATAAATTATATTTTTCCTGTTATTTTCTGAATTTACCCATATTTTGCTTGAAAAATACCAAAAAATCCATGTCCCCTGAGAAAAAATGATTTTCATTCAATTTTTTTCTCTATTGACATTGTATTAACCCATTTTGCAATTAATACAACATATTTTAGAGACCCTTCTGTACATCACCGTGAATTTTCAAGAAAATTTTCAAATTTTTTCATTATCTGATGAAAATCTTTAAAAATAGAGTTTTTCTCATAAAATCATGTTTTTATTTAAAAAATTTGTTATCTATATGAAAAGAATGCATTTGAGGTAGTTTTTTGACAGTATGTAGAAGTCTGACACCCACATATTGGAGCAGATATGCAAAAATCTGAATATTTTACTGTTTTCTCTCCATAAATGAGGCCCAAAGAGGGGTAGAAAAATGACCCTTTTAAGGCTATTTTCTTTGGGGAATAATTTATTATATAAATATAAGGCATATAAAGATGAAATTCAGTTGACACTGTGTGTGGTCGGGGCCTGGAAAGGATCTTGCCATTTGATTCCGGAAATTCCACTTCAAAGTATGATAAAAGACAGAAAATTGAAAATGTTACGTTCATCAGATTTATGTTACGTTCATCGGATTCACATGGATGATTTACCTCTAATTTGCCTAATTCTTCAATAATAGTTAAAACAAATATCAATAGGGTACCCAAGTAGTGAACTGCACCAGCTAGTGTAAGAATTTTTTCAATGTAGATTATTGTTTTGCTGTAATAGGAATGCAATCATAAATGTTACATTCACCAGATTTATGTTACGTTCATCGGATTTATGTTACGTTCATCAGATTTTTGGTGTTACGTTCATCAGACTGTTACGTTCATCGGATAAATTGATGATAGCATATGTATGGCATAAATCATCCATGAAGAAAATTTTAAACAACCAGTAAACCTGAGAAAATCAACCTAATCAGCATGGGATATGAATTTTCCAGATAGATATATTCTTTAAGGAGATATTTCATGATTTTCCCCAAAAATGTTACGTTCATCGGATTCAGGCTAATGACTTATCAAAGATAAAATCCTTTATGATGCATAAGTAGATCAAAGAAATATCTTTAGGTATAGCTAATAAAAGTGAATACAATCATTTCCAATTGTTAGTTAGTGGAACATTGTTCAATTTTATATTTTTTTTGTTGTTTACAAGAATTTTTAAATGAACTTAGAGCAAATCCATCATTTTCTCAATTTACCTGATAATTTAAGCATGACACAAGATATGTGGAAACGAAGGAAAAATTTATATATGATATTCTGTGCATAGAAGAGATACATCTCTACCAGGTTCCAGTGAATATATATCATGGTATATTGTTTGAAAATGATTTTTCCACAATTTTATCTCATTTAATCAAATCTGATGAACGTAACACCCCTCTTAATGCTTAAAATATATGCATTTTGAGCTAAAAAATAGAAAATGATGGAAAAATCCCAACTTCACAATATTTAGCATTCTCATGGCTTATCACCTCCTCCACAGACATGTAAAACTATAGAAGTCTAAGGGTAATAAAAAAATTTGATCATTTTTTCTCAAAATTGGACATTTTCTGGAGCCCCACCCATATATATATATATATATATATATATATATATATATATATATATATATATATATATATATATATATATATATATATATATATGAAAGACAACGCCTCTAAATGCACTTAGGATTCATGTAAATGTATATGAACTGAGGAAATCGCTTTGAGGTAGATATTTTGTCCTGAGTTCCTCAAGCAATATGCTCGCGCCGATCAGTCTTGTAATGTAGACCTGTACCTGTCATATATAAAACCAAATGAGTTAAGAGATGGTGGCTCTTTGGGATTCCTTTAATGTATAATGGGATATATCTAGTGCATGTACAACATTCATAATGACTGCCAAAACAAAGAAAAGAGAGTTTCATAAAGGTTTATGAGCAGCAAGAGAAACAGCTATAAGCTTTTGTCAGATTAAGCTTGCCCTGAACTTCAACAGTCCCAGCTAATGTCTACCTAGTATATATCCATCTAGCTACATTTTCCCGTGTGCTATATCCAGGAAGCCGAACAGACCTGAAAGACACACGGATCAAGCGTCCTCAGGGGGACAGAATCAATCAATATGGCGAGGCCTTTCCAGGCAACAAGCTTAATAGAGAGGATCCAGATCCAAACACTAAAGGTCCCAGGCCAAAAGAGCACTGGTCTGCTTTGCCCTTCCATGGGAAATCTATAGTACATATAGTAAGGAGGGGATCAGGGTGTCTAGGAAGCTGATGTAGTGATTACCAATCAATAAAGGGAGAGGCAGCTAGCCATATCGATATCCTAGGCCAACTCTGGGGCATTAAAGAACAGCATCTAGTATTAATAGTGGAATTTGGGGGATAAAATGCAGGTAACTACATGAATTGACTTTATAAGTTCAATCAATAGTTAATTAATTTGCAGGTCGATATAATCGGTTTAGAGCATAGCAACTGCAAGCCACCTTGCGTATTGGGAAAGTAAAGGTTGTATCCAGCATAGCAGAATGAATGTCAGAGAAAAGATATAGCTGCCACATACTAGCCCGGTAAGGTTCCCATGATGCTGTCATGAAGTTGGTTGTTTGGATGTTTGGCGCGATGCACCAATGCAGTGCCGGCTCACATCTTGCATCACACTGACCCTCCAGGAGTTGGCATGATCCAGTTAATCAAAAAGTGGGAGGCCTGCATCTGTGCAACATGGTCATAGTACATGCACATTTTGTAGGCTACATTTAATCATTTTTATGGTCTCAAGAGGGTTAACCTAGGTCTCCACCATCCCCGGGCCCAGCACCATATCACCTACACTATCCACAAACAGACATCTGGACGTCCTCAGGCTTCATGAGTTCTGGCTGTGTGGGACAGATGCCCTGGATGGAGGTCCCTCCTCCTGGGTCTGTGTAACATGTTCTCTCTCTGACCTGGTGAAGCAGGGTAGGGTTATTGCCAGTCCAATTGTGTCCAGGTTATAGTGTAGCACTGGCCCCATTTACTGTATGTTACAGGTTGTGCTTCTTTAATGCTTTGCCCCCCCCCCCAGGCCCGGGGGATTAAACCTTTCCATCCCTGTGTTTCCCAAATATAGTGCAGTATAGAGAGTTGAAGGGTTACTATGGATGCACTGTTTTGTATCTATGCGAGAGGCCACTTTATATTTGGGCCCTACTTTGGGTCTGCAGATATGGATAGAGAATGCACATGCAAAGCTTATCAAACCTCAATGAGACCAACGCCTTTGTTGCTGTTTTTATCTCAGAAATGCACCATATCAATCATGAGGGTAATTCAAACCACTGGTAAATTACCATTTTTTTTTTTCATTTTTTATCCAAGCCTGGTAAAGTGGTTAAGTAACACTTTCGGCAGCATGAGAAGTACCTTACTCTTTGATTAAGTCATGAAAGTGATTTAAATGTATGAACTATCAATGTAGAATCCAGGCAAGACAATACAATTTAGGTTTATGTTCACCTCAACATGGGAAAGGAATTTAGAGGTCTCACACTTCCAAAGATGCCGTGCTCCGATGGACATGAAAATAGCATAGAGTTGGTCTTGACAAAAAGGCTCACATCTTCGTGCTATCTGTCAATCCTAATCTATCACATACTCCCAGAACTGCTATCAAATGACCAGTAAAGCTTTGATCCTTTGTTGGTACATCTCTGTCCCTGGTCTGTTGAATCCATTTTCTGTTTCCATTTTCATCTTGCCAATAGTTTTAGAAACCTTATTCCCTCTCCATCCAAGATTCCCCTGGCATTTTTATCACCAATAACATTACTGAAACACCATCCCATCATAGGAGATCCCCTCCAGGGTAGGAAGAAACCTATTGCCTGGTCTATCATCCTCCCACCCAACCCTATAGTAAACATCTATCACACATACCCATCCGACAGGCCGCGAATGAGATACAAACTAGGCAGAGGTCACAACAGCATAGGCTTGGCAGACTGGGAATTGTTGAGCACATCATAGACAGCAAGGGGTCTTTTTTTGGAGTTGCTTGCCGCGTAGCGGCCGGGAGCGTAGCTACCGTAGCAACTCCATTATGTTTTCGGTTTTTCGCCTTTAGGGCCGTGACTTCATATGTGATGTCACGCAGCAGCTGTGACGTCACATGTGACATTGGAATGGAGTGGCAACTCCTATCCGTGGTCCTTGCCTCATTTTTCTTGTTTTACTTGCAACCAGAGTACTCAGGCAGCTGGAACTGATCAACATTACTAAGGTCTGCATGTGCACCATGCAGCCAACTACTGGTGGTTGAAGGTGGATGTAGCCTTTTATATTTGTCTGTTGTAGTATGGCATGGGTCTGCATGCATTTTGCTGCGTTGTTAAGTGTTGGTATGGCTAACTTTGGCAGTGAGTGATATAGGGGTAGTTGGACATAGACGGCTGTACCAAAATGTGATGATCCTGCTAGAAGAGTGTGAGCATGATTTAGCTTCAGTCTATAGTATATTCAGAAGTAAAAAGTTGTATATCACACAATGACGAAATTTAGGCTAGGTAGTGGCTGATCATGTTGACAGTTGTGGGTAACAGGTAATTGCTGTAGGATGGTGTATATATGACTGTACTTGTTTGGTTAAGGGGTGCTGATAGTGCCTCTAGAAACCTGACTATAATGATGAAAAAAAAACACTGATTAGCTGGTCCCTAGGTTGCCTCCTCCTGTTATGATGTTAAACAAGCCTAGAGGTTGAAGCATCAGACATCTTTAGACTTAAAGAAGTCTAGTTGGGGCATCATACAAGTGGTATGACTGCAGTACATTTGGGCACATACTGGTAGTTCACAAAATTGATGTATACTTAAACAAGTCCAATTGAAGCACCAAACAAAGTGATACAGGTGGTAGGACTGCAATGTATATGAGATATAGTGTAAAGGCACCCTGAGTCGGACAGACACCTAAAGTCGGACACCTTTTGCATTGGATTACATAACAAATATGAGAATTTCAGCTATCATATGAGCTGGGCAGGAAAACTAAGCCATTACTCTCTCTAACAAATACAGCAAAAAATATTTAAGGCTCTTTAAAAGTCACTTTACAAGTATGCTGAGCCAGGGTGTTTTTGTCATATTTTGACCATCAGAGACTGTGTGTGAGTAGGAAAGCCAGTTTAATTGGCAAATCAATTGTGTCATAACCATCATGCTTATGGAGCTTCTATACATGTCAATAGAAAAAAACATATTTTTGCTACTGATTTGACTTTCAAAGCATGGATGCACCACTAATATTGCATTGTGGGATTAATCCTTATTTGACCTTTAAATTGTACCTAAAGTCGGACACCAATTGCACCTTGCCTGGGACACATTTATAGCATGGTTTATATACATTTACAATGGATATCTTTCACAAAAAGAATCCTTTCACTGAACACCTACTCCCATTCATGGATATCATTATGTGTGTGTTCGGTTTAGCAAGCACCAAGCAGCTATATTCAATCAGCCCCCCTTTTGCCTCACAGAGGTCATGTTTAGTTGAGCCTTTAGAATGATCTGGTACATGTATTCAAAATCGAACATCTGAGATTATTTTGTAGAGGATTATTGTATGAGCTGGTTTTCTCTAGTGTCATGCTGCATTCTGTTGTATTATATTCCACAAATAGTTATCCACTATGTCTTTATTGATTAGCTAGCATAGTGTCTGACTGTAGGGTCATATCTAGCATGAGCTGTCCGACTTTAGGTGCAATTTGATCCTGTGAAGAGAAAACATGTACGGGCCATTTATTCATTAGTGAGGGAGAGAATTATCAAAACGTCTTCATGGATTTAAGTGGTCAAATACCACGTTTCTTTTTCTGTTATAGAAAGTAGAATACACAAATTTTAAAGGTAAAATATTTAAGGATCAAATATGGTCACCTTTTTTATGGTCAGGAGCGTCCGAAATGGGTGCCTCTACCCTATATGGTGGTAAATAGTTTACAGTATTGATGTTGTACAGCCCTGTGGTCTGCTGGTGTTGTATGGTGCCTATGATGTTATGATATATTTGGTATGCATGTGGCCCTATGTTATTCCCCACACACCATACAGACTGGTATATGTTTATTGTCAGGGTGATGATATATCACAAATACCATCAGCCAAGCATAGGCAATAGATATTCTGTGCATTGGAATAGGCCGAGATTGCCTGTATAAGTGTTGGCAAATGCATTACTTCAATTGCATATACACAAAGTGTTGGCAAATATACATGAAAATCTTTTTGTGATTATACCAGAAGGATCATTATAAAGTGGTGTGAATCTATTAGGGCCTGGAGGTTAATTCAAAACAGTGGTAAATTAGCACTGTTTTGAATTAACCTCCTGGACTGCTACATAATGTTAGAATGTGCAGCTCATGATTCCCATTACCATATTGTTGACCCTTAAGGTACCCAGCAAATCAGGAGTAGGCCTAAATCATGATCATATCTAGTCCCCAAACCGAGTGTATTAATCACAATGGGTGGAATACCAACACTCATATTACAGTGTTAATGGCGTTGGCACCATAGTATCAGGACTGCTTTTTCCATTGTTTTCCCGTATTGATTTTTATTGTAGAACCAGATGGAAATGACATCTGGTCAACACAATATCATGTGACAGTAGGGTGTGGTGTGTGGGCTATAGAGAGAGGGCTCTATTGCTGGTGGCTGCTTGGGGAGAATACTGATGGAATTCCTGCATTGTTTTCTCACTATACCCTTGTGTATACACCCCATCCAATTTCCCATTGTGTGCAACACATGGTCTATGAGTACACCCTCCATGTTATTCTCATGACTAGGAAACTCACATTTCAGTCTACAATTTTTGAATGTTTACAAGGGTTTTAAACCATGCTCTAAGAATCGTTTAAAGGTCTCCCTCACTTAGAAAAAAAATAAAGTGTCCTCCATCCATATTGCCAGAGGCCCATTAAGTTATATTGGAATAACAAGTCTCAGTCTAGCATTGTCTGTAGCAGAAGAGCTGACATCTAATTTCCAGAAACTCTAGGTGGTTGGCACTATTTATGCTTCCATTTATACGCAGCATTCTGAGCATACCAGGTAAGGGAGTTGGTGGTATAAATACAGCGGGTGATAATAGAGGTAAATAGCCAAAACACACTTTTAATGCTCTAGATTTATAGGGCTCATATATCGTGTTTTTATCCAATGTATCCCTGTCTTATTCTTAAGGCTTTTGTGAATGGAGGATACATATCTTTTGAGTACCGATAAACTTGCCCTTGATGTCATGATCACGAGACAATTGATTAGGATCTATGAATTCAACCTTTACCCTCAAGTAGCATCAAAAGCATTGTGTTCTTCTCTATACAGCACAGATCCTTGTGGTTTTATGAATATTATTGTCAAGCCAACAGACCATGTTCTGATAAAACCATACGCAATACTTCTGGGTCATTTCCCCCCAAATATTTAAGTAAGGAACTCTTAGAACTTACAGGAAGAGAGAAGTCACTCTAACAGGTAAAATACCACAGGTGTTGAAACAGGTGTCTCCTATCCAGTAAGCAAGGTATTCTTTGCCCATCGAAAATACACACATTAAAAACACATCCCAAGGACCTGCTTTTATTTTGTATTGGGCTGCATATTGTCCCAGTACACTCAGGAATGCCCAAGCTTCAGCGATCCCTCTCCTGGCCATTTGTTACTGTGTGAGGGGCTGTTTTCTTAATACCGTTACACTCAGGCAGGAGTAGCTCGGTCCCATTGAGGAGCAACTTTGAGTTGGTAACTTGAAGCCAGAGGTCAGGTAAAGAGGTGAAGGAGGGTGAAAGATAGGGGGACCTAGGTGTTAGATCAACATCTGGTCTCTATGGTGAGTGACCCCTGAAGTATAATTGTGACCAATATGTTACACTGCCCCCTCACTCCCACCCACCATCCTTATACCAACCTCACCAATGCCTAGAAATCTTCCTGTTCTTTAAACTAAATAAATTGTTTCCAGGGCGCTCTGGGTCCTTCTTGCATACTTTGTAGCCTGGTTTATGTTAGTAGAACCCTCCAGATGGTTCTGATCTATAGGGTCAAAGGGTGGCAGACATAACAAGTGAAGGAGTGTAATAAAGATCTTTCTTCCAAGTGTCGGGTATTCACGCTGAGGATCTGAGGCGTGTAGAGATAGTAGACCCCTCTCAATGAACCAGTACCAACCTCTCCACATGCGTAGTGGTCTTACTATTTATTGCCTCTATATGCTATTACCATCAACTCTGGAAAGATTATTCTGCAGAGTTTATGCCTGTTAATATATTGTTGCTTTCCCACCTCTTCCTATTAAGATATTAGCTTGTTTAGTCTTGATTTTCTGAACTAGTTTTGCAATAGTGTGATCTGAACGGGGATCTGGACCATTGGTGTCAATTAGAATTATAGAAATGGAGCCAGTGAAAAACATAAGTACATGTATCAATCCGAGATGGGGTAGGTTGGATTGATGTGAGGTGATATCTATTTAAGGGTTGGGGTTAAACTGTAGTGGTTCATTGCTCTTCACGATGCAAAATGCAGCCTGTTGGTATAAACTGGAAACACGGCCAAAAGTGATAATAAGGAAACTTCAAATATGTAAGCCTCAAAAGCAATTTGTTATTATGAATATAAAATCAACTATTTTCTAGAATAAATTACTGTACCGGTGGATGTGCACAAAATTAGAGCCATCCCAGCCCAAAGACTCATTGCGACCATCATGCCATATTTGGAATTACATTTACCGTAATCTCCCGCATATAAGGCGCAGCCCGCGTATAAGGTGCACCTAGAGTTTTGGAAAATTCTCAAAAAAATGAAAAATTCATAACTTTTGTTCTATTGGGCCTCCTGGGCCCCCTTATGTCCTATTATGACCAAGGGGGCATGTAATATATCAAAAGAAAGGTCTTGGTGTTCCCCTTGTAGATCCAATGAGAACTAAACCCCCCCGTATAAGACGCGCCTTATACGTGGGAGATTACGGTAGTTGTATTTGGTTCAAAGTTATGAAGTTTCACAATTGGTGCACTCCTTAGCCTTGTGGTCTGCAGATTCACAATGCATACATACATGCCTCCGGTTGCATGAAGAGCCACTACGACAAGATTTGAAAAAGTTGTATCTGATGCATGGAGTGTCTGAGTCACCCTCCTGGGCTTGAGCCCCACTGCCTGTAGCAGAGCTACCACCACTACCCACAGCCAGGTACTGGGCAACTAATTGTTCATCATCATAAACAAAGGCCCTGGCTCCATAGGTGTTGGCCCTATCTCTGACTGCAGCATCATACTCCAACAATGCATCAAGTTAATTAATATCCATGGCAGATCTGTCACACAGGTATTGATTATGATACTGTATGTTACCTGCATGTGGGGTAGGGGGAACCTTCTGTAATTGCACTGTTTTTAGTCTAGAAAGAGCTCCCATCAACTGGTCAAACCTCTTGGGGGTAGTAACCCCATGAGGTAAGTGCTTCCCGAGTGAGAATCTCTCCTTCTTCTTCTTTTTGATCCTCCTCTTGGTGCATGTACTCCCATCTGAGTGTGCGGACCCTGTGTCTGAGGAGATAGGGAGAGGGCCTGGTGGTGGTCTATCACCTCCAAACAGGTCACTGTTGTTGGTGGTGCCTGCCTGTCCCCACTCCCTCCAGGTAGAGGCCCTAATGGGGGTTTGGCCTTGAGGAGTAAATCCATGCCTGTCTTCACCTCTGATAAGGTAGACTGAAGTGTGGTGACTATTCCTCTGAAGGAAGATAGTTGGGTCTGCTGAGCCTCCAAGCAGGCCTGAACTCCCTCAAAATCCTCAGGTGTAGTGTGTTCCTCACCTTCAGACCAGTCTGAGTCACCACTAGCACTCCCACCATGATCCTCATCCTCACCCACCTTGACCAACTTGGACCTCTGGCTCATGGACATGTCCATAATATCTAATGTACATTTGGCTCCAGTAGGTGGAGTGTGTTTGTAGCCACATGTTTTGCAGTTCCTTGGTGTTCCTGGTACTGGAGACATGGTAAAAACCAAGATATTTCCCTCCTGGGACCCAAGAACCAATATGGCTACCTGTGGGGTGTGTGACACTGTGTGGTACTGTGAGAGAGAGGTTGACCCCAAGGGGTCAGGAGGTAGAACACCTCCACACACACAGTGACCAGTGAGGTCCCAGGTGGGAGTTACATGTACTAGTAACCTCTGTCATATATATAATTACAATAAATGCACACATAGATTATAATACAAATAAATAAATTCAAGCTTTTTATAGATCTGCCTTCAGTGTGATTTTGAAGTTTTGACATTTCCAAGTGACACTACAGTCCTTTGCTTGACGGGTCCTGCGTGAGTAGTCCTGAAAGGCTTGTTATTTTTGGCCCTGTCTTAAAGACTTCAATTTTTCGTGACTGCAGAAGCGATCCTCTCTAAGCTGTCAAATCTCATTGAATCTAGACTATTCAGTGTGGGCCTTTAGTCAATATTGAGTTGTAGTTCTGAAGGGCAATGACCTACACATGGTATATGTTTAAAATGAGATAAGATGAATCGTGAAGAGCTAAATATTGAATGCCTTTCCCTCTTTCAACTTTGCTTTCACGTGGTATGAATCTTTGCCTCAGCAATTTACTTTTCATCTGAGGAGAAAACGCATTCAGCATTCCAGACACAGAGCAGCGTTTTTCTTGCCAACCCATCCAAAATCCAAACCCCAAATTCAAACCATCACCCTCTTTATGTTCTATTTAGACCCAGTGCTGTGGAAACATCAATAATTGCCTATTCATCATAATCCCAGGCTATCTGTAGAGACTCCTATGGGAGGGGGAAGGTCTATGTGGTTATATAAAAGATGTGGGGTTAGGCTTCACAAGTATTCATGAGCTTTGTTAGTCTGCAGGGAAGCAAATTATAATCATACCTTCAGCATCAGCAAATGAATGCCTATACATACACTGTGTACAATAGTCCCCTATAGGAATGTGCTGTTAAAAACCCATGGTTCTCCAGTGGCTATAAGAGCTTCTGTGGGCTTCTGTGGTGTGGATAATTGTGGTGGTATGTGGTTAGGAGGGGCAGCTGAGAGGGTGGTTGTATGGATGGGAAAGGGAAAGGGTCCCTGGAGTGGAAAGAAGACCACACACATGTACCTTCTATTTTGTGAATAGGTAAGACGAGATGCATGGCCATGCACCATGCCTGCCTTTAGACATCCCTCACGTCACGCCAGCCCATCCCAATCAATAGGAACCTCACACCAAGACAGAACCCCAAACCAGGCCAGACCATCCTACAAAATACCCACACCACAAATGTGCTGCTCCCATTCAACAACACCAGACCTGAAACCTCACCTTTATCAATGGCTGCATGTGCACATGTGCTTTTATAGTTTGTACCCTAGCTATACCCCTTTTCACCAAAGCAATATTACATATCTTGCCTATTGCCCGTTAGAAGCCATAAACCCTTAAATCTTGTTCAAGCTTTCTGGATTATTCGAATTGCAATCCACACACAGATTGCATCAGACCAGATACATTTCGAAACGTTTGTGAACAATCCTTCAACTTGCCCATGAAATGGATACCGACTGCAGCCCGACTCTTAAGAGCGGTGGCGGTGGATTCAAGCACAATCCCTAAAAAGGGGGCGGTGGATTCCCATGAGTTCTCTAACAGCAGGGTGGTGGAATTCCATTAGGTCCCAAAAGGACTCATTGTTTATATACCATACATATATGAGGGCCTGAAAGTGATAAAAAGACACAGTGCTGGACAAAGAAAAATTCTGATCCATACAAAATATATGAGTACAATAGGGTGTATAGGCTTGACAGGGGGGGGGGCAGTCCAGTCAATATTTGGGATTGTGGGAAAAGGGGGGCGGTCAATGTCTAACTTATTAGTCAAGTAGGGCGGTCAGTTTTCAAGATCACTGGGAGATAAGGCGGTAGGGCGGCAGTTGAGAGTGACCTACATAGAGTCAGTGCCCCCCCCCCCGGAGGAAAAGGAACTGGGTAGGATGTGGCATCAGTCGACTATAGTGACCTACAGCTAGAAACTAGATTCACCCTATGAGGTTCTAGGGGCTATTCAGAAACCCAACATAGTGTACCAACCTCTAACCCTACCCCATTCCAACCTAAGCTTCAACCAGTCCATCAGTAATGCATGCAATGAAGCATGCCACACCACCATCCCACATACCGTAGTGTCCCCTATAACCGCCCGGGCGTTGATAAATTACATTCCCACTGTAACCCCGGCGCTCATACGAGACAGGCACTTATTTGAATACTGTTTTTAGTGCTTAACGTTTTTTTTCAATACCCTCCTACCCCCGGCGCTTATTTGAGACCCCGGCGCTAAAATGGGCCGTGCGGTAACCCCCATCAGGTCAGCCCTTAGCTTATAAACAGATGCTTCTCACACTACATGTAGTACAATCACCCTTTTCCTAAACCTCTATGTTATCCTACAGGGGCATGGCAACAGGGGTCGAAGGATTCATCAGCAAAAAAAAAAAAAAAAAAAAGAAAAAAAGATCAGATACAATTGGGTCAAAACTTAGCAGAACCGGGTCAATTCAAAGCCCTGGCTGGAACCACTATGAGATAAGGCCCATCTCTGTTACCTCCATCCCATAATAATGGATGAGTTTATCCGTGCATGTCTAAGCAATTCAGTTAACTTGATAACACTTCTCCCATTTTACAAGACCAGACCACTGCTCTTTCATGCATCAGATAGTCAGTAATCCTCCTAAATAAAAAATGTGCTAAGCAATCTAACGCTGAATCCCAAAATCAGGAACCTCTCCTTGCTGAGAACATACCTGACTCACTGACAGGAAAATCTGCCATTCTCTTGGCCTCAATAGATGAAAGGCTATTCCTGCTGTTAGTTCTGTTGATTCTGGCCACAAAGACAGACACGGGTGGGCATGTTCCCCTTCCAACCTGGTGAGTAGGATCGAACAGGGTTAGATGCATTCCTGTTAATCATTGATCCCTCCAGTGAATGGCTTCTAGCGATTTTCCCTTAGTCTACTCACTCCCCGGGGGGACACTTCATATATTTTGCTGACATATGTGTGCAGCTGGCAAGGGCACTTTTTCCTCAAATTCGCCCTAACAAGGGTCCTATTTTCAGCCCAAAATCGCCCTAACAAAGGTTAACTTTCATCAAAATCGCCCTAACAATGGTCCACTTCTAGCTGAAATACCAGAGATTTCAGGGAAATGTTCATATTTTAGCCAGAATTTCCCAAATTTTCAGGAAAATTTTCGAACCTAGGGGAACATTCAAGGTCAATACTCCAGAGCGAGGTTCATTGGTTTTAAATACATGGGGATTTCGGTCAAAAGTGCCCTAACAAGGGTAATGTTTTCAAGGTTATATCGGAAGGGTAAGGGTAGTCATAGGTCCAGCCGCACACTTGTGTCAGAGAAAAGGTGAGTGTCCCCCCCGGGACTCCACAAGTGGATTATGGTGGGTTTTGTCCACACTTTGGTTATGGCACCCCTTCGAGTTGCTATATAATTAATTGTTTCGACAAGTTCAATGCATAGCGATAGGACATACAGCCAATGGCTTCCTTCTTTCAAAGCAAAATTAGGCCATGTTCCCTGGGCGATAAGCATTTAGCGAGTAAATATCTGCTGTGAGAATACAGAGCGTCTTCTTTGACATAAATCTGCTACAAGACGTCCCGCACACACGTCAACGTCATGGCTCTGGCTTACTTGTACGTCAGGCCTGAGCCTTAAATCATCATTTGACAGGATGGGGCTCATCGGGAAATGCAATTACATGTATAGCAACCCAGAAGGTTGTAGGATACAGTGTGGAAGGGAGGTATTTCTGGAGAGGTATTTCCATCTGCCCTGCCCATCCCATGTTCTCAGGAGGTTTTCATCTATATATGCAACCCAGTTTCATATTTCTCATGCCGAGAATCATACATGGATTCATTTTCTGTCTGGGGAGGGGGTGCACTGGAGGGTATCTCAAAAAGATTGGGAAACCAGTTCTCACCGTAACTATTTGATCCTGCAGTTCTCCTACATTTCTCACCCTAAGAACAGACTTCCCTGCTTGACTTCTGCTACAAGTGAACTGCACGGAAATAGGTCCAGTTGCAAAATAAGAGACTGGACCCCTCCTATACCACTCCTATAACTGACTCCCTCTTTACAATACAAGAGGGAATCCACTCCAGAAGGTCAGTGAGTTCAATTTTGGAATTATCACCTCCGACAGGATCAATTCCAAATCTTTTTGAGATACCCTCCTGAACACCTATATTGCAATTTTAATATGGCAAAGGAAATCGGACCATAGGCCTCCATAGGCCTCTGTCATTCCTCTAGTTGTTGGCTGTGCCTGGTATTGACATTCTTTAACATTATACTTGTATAATATAAATGCAGATAATATGCCACCAAGAAGTCTTCTATATGGAAACCCCACATGGCTAGGGAAGGGCTAGGGAAGGCTTGACACCAGTGAGAACCTGGGGAGACTAGAGTGGAGCTGTAATATCACAGTAATGGTAGATGTAATGGTTTTTACATTGGTCCCTCTTGTATATTTTATCCATTATAGGCAAGTGGTTAGTTATTCATGGGATATATACATTGTGTGACAGAGAAATTGTTCCAGTGGACTTTTAAATTAATTTTGTTGAATTTGTTGTGTTGAATACTGCAATTTTATCATTTTCTTTTTTTTCTTCCCATTTCCATTCATAGATCTACCACCTGCTGTATAACCGCTATATTATTAAAGCCATAAAGAGACACACCTGCTCATTGATACATAGTATGTAAGTCTCCTACCTTCAGGTAGCTATTATACGCGTACCATGCATGTATAAGGGAATAAAAAGATAAGACTCGTTTTATACGCGTACCATGCATGTGTAAGGGAATATAAAGATAAGAGTCTATTTCTCGAACATCAAAATCTTATTATGCGTCATATTGATCAGGGACGAAATAGAATGGACCTCTTCCATAACTCCTTGATTCCCTTTATTCATATTCCTACCAAATAAAACATATGACAATGAACAAATAATGGACCTGCGTGTATCTCCACATTACAGAGGACATCTAATACAGATACCAGCCGTCAGTAGATGATAAGGATATACAACCACCAGCCGTGACTGTGTACAAGCAGGAGTCCATCCCTGAGTCCATCTAGAGCTCCATACACCATACACTTACTGAATAATGTAGATCTAGACTGGGGCCACTACCTACATCTATACGAGAAAACTTATGGGCTCAGTTATGGGTCCAGTGAGAGGTCACGATAAATACTATTGTCTATATATATATATATATATATATATATATATATATATATATATATATATATATATATATATATATATATATAGAGAGTCTCCTAACAGCCTGGGGGCGTGTCTTTCGATGTCATAGGTTGAGCTTTAGTGAGCAACCCACAGAGCGTTCCACATTTCTGAACAACTAGATATGAGTGTTATTTTTAAGCAGCTCATTTAGACTTCAAATAATGTGAAATTTGGTCAGCTGTAAGGCATTGTAGCTGTAAGGCAGCACTTTAGTTTTCCTCATCATGACTTAGACATCGGATCTCGATCCACATGTTGTTCACACTGTTCTGTATAGAACAAGCCAAAAAAAAATATACACACAAATACAAGAGAAAAAAAAACAGCTTATTCTTCTCTCAAAGACACACATATGATCGATCACCATTGTCTGTCAGTTTAGAGTGATGAAGTATGTGCTTTAGCCATCTTCACTACAACAATACCCAGGGGAGCTGCTCTAAGTCTAACTGTGCACACATGTAGACTCTAACAACATGAGCAGCTCATTCACACCACTACTCCCACTGACCATCATACTAAACAGCACCCACTAAGTAGTATATGATTACCATTGAGCACATGTATGTATCTCTGGAATGCATAATAAAAATATCTATTTTTTGAGAAATAGGTCTTGCATGTGTATCCATGGTACTACTCGTGGCTGTGCTTCATTTAACAGACTTTGGTAGTGATAGTATGATACTACCATGTGCCTCTAGTTTTTCCCCAGTGGGGAGTGGTGTACATGGCCATCCATAACCACACATTGGTATCAGCTAGAGGGACCTTCTCCCTTCCTATGAGAGGGTGGGTGGAAAGGAGGAATTTCCATGCGGCAGGAGCTGATCCATCTATTTCCTTCTCCAAAAATGATGGCAATTCTGTTTCAAGACCTTCACCATATTACATACCACAGCGAATATTAGGGGGGATAAGTTATGATAAGCAGTAAGCCTAATTCTTAGGCCAAATAAAAAGAAGGTTTGTTTCCAGTAACCCGACCAACCCTAGCAAAACAGGGACAAAACAAACTTTTCTTTTTATTGATTTTGAAGAATTTTGTCTCATATTTTCATATATTAAAGAAATTTTTCATTACTCTCTGAGGATTTTTCCTGTATCCCTTTTGTGTTCTTCGCCTCTCTCATAGTTGTCATCTTCCCATCATTATTTTATAATGAGATCAAAGAATTTGATACACCCATTGATATGTGCCATAACATTTCCTATATAAATGTAAAAAAAAATAAAATAAAAGAAAAAAATTTAAAAAGAAAAATCCGACCTACCGACCCTGGACATTTTGATCACGTTACTGGAAACACACAATTTTTTCTTGGCCTTATTTAATAACGATAAAAATCCAGGTATACTTACTGAATGTAAAAAGGATCTTCCATATTGCACTCATACAAGTATTTCAAGCTAAAACATGTAACTGCGCAGTAAAAAGTTGCTTGTCACTCTTCCCTGTTAACCTAAGGAGATCCAAAATAGATCAGAAGTGTTCCATGGAGGTTGGCACAAGGTTCAGACACTACTACTGTCCCACAAGGAGGCCTTTTCAAAATAATGGTACATCACAAGCTCCTTTCCTCTAGTCCCAGCGATCGTAGTACATTATGAAATGACCTCCTGGTCAGGCTGTATTTGATACAACTGCACACTGTCAAAAGTGGTAAAGGTTTTAATGAAACTTCACAGCACAGTGTAACTTCACAGCACATTCTGAAGTTATCCAAAATAGTTTGTGCATTATATCAGTATAGTTACAGTCGCAGTACATCTATAGATACTAGTCTATTGCAATAATACAGGGACCAAATCGCAATACAAGACTGACTGATACTAGTGAGACCTCGCTAATCTGTCCCCTGATAGTCCGTCATACACAGGATCCGACCAGTCTGTTGCTCGGACATTCCTATACAAATCTTTTGTGATATTCTTCAATAATCCGTCAGTTTTGAGATCCGACCATCATTTGCCTGCAACAGGGGTGGCCGGATTATCAAGGTCTCTCTACACACTAGAATCACCTAGAGTACGTAGTAAATCTTTTCAAATAGTGCTGAGGAAGACGTGTATAGCCTAACTCGTTTCTATGATATTGACAAAAAAAAATTACAGCATAATGCATGGGGAAACCCTTTTGGAGATGTGAAAAAACGTACACATTTTATCTAAACGATTATCCAAACGATCTTTTAGCAACAAAAAAAACGTGCACGTTTTCATTTTTGATTCACGTTTATCTTTTGGCAAGATTCTCCTGGTGCCATATTGTAATGAGTAAGAAGCAGAACGGGAAAAGGTACAGATGGTTGCATATTAGACACACTCCTCATACCACTAGGGAGTCATAAAATGCAGAGATGCTTTGTTCTAAATGGAAATGTGACTTTGTGACTGTGAAGTGAACAGCTGAGCATTATGATGAGTACTAAGTGCCTTTCATTATGTCTGTGCCATGTTGATATGCCAAAATGACGTCACTTTATGTAATCAATGGGTGTTAAGAATAATCCCCTGGGATTAGCAAAGGAATTAAACTATTTAAGGACAACATGATTATGCTGACACACACTGTAAAACATAACTGCTGAATCTACCAGGGATACCCGTAAAACTGAACAGTGGACCACTGTAAAATTTTGTAGGTCTATAGCATTGAACAAACTAGTGTAGTTTTTACAAGAAGCCTCGGGTGGCAGTGCGGCGGTACACAAATGTACAAGAAATCTCTAAAAATAACGATGGATCTTTGGGATGAGTATTGCACCGTTATTTCGATCATATCCTTTTACAGTGCATATATATATGGCTTAAAGGCCAATCTTGTAGATGGATGTAGAATGATGATATTGCATGGGTCCAAATTGCCAGAAAAGCCATTTTGCGAAAAAGAAAGCTATTCCCTTGCCCCAATTCTAGCACTTCCAGAGCATCTCTCAATTTTTGCTTTTATTTCCAAACTACTTAGTAGATTATTTCTGTATGTAATTTTTGTTGTTGGTTAAGAGAGTGGTCATTATTTATCAACAGGGGGGGGGGTGGTGGGTTTTCGCGCGGACACGCGGAAATTTTTTACGCCCCCCTCTCGACGGCAGTCAAAATTTTTTGCGCCCCCCCCGCGCCGGAGGCGTGGAGTTTTCGCGCCTCTCTTTGATCTATAGTAGCGCGCGGGCTTTTTTGCTAAAAAGAGGGTGAATTTTTTTAGCCCCCCCCCTCAAGAGGGGTCAAAATTTTTTTAGCCCCCCCCTCGGGAGGGGTCTGAAAATTTTACGCCCCCCCCTCAAACCCACCCTCCCCCCCTGTTGATAAATAATGACCACTCCCTAAGGTTTCATCAATCTTGAGAGTAAACACATCTAGAAGCAACCTGAGATACATATTATCACGTACAACATAGCTCCATGAACATTCCTCGTGACGTCACAGATAGGGTGTGGTGACTAAGGCGGCCCCTGGTGGCACAAACCAATGGTAGCTATGGTAATCATATACATGTAGGAGACTTTGGTGGAGATTGTCAATCAGGGGTGCTTTTTGGAGTAGATGGTGTCACCCCACACTGTTCCTTTCCCCTCTGGCATACACCAGTCTATACTAATGTTATTTTACAGGCTACTTTCACCAGGTGTCAATGGGCCTTAAGAGGCTGAGTGGGAAGTTGTCTGGTGTAAGCTATATGAATACCATAGACACCAGTTTAACTTCAAGCCCTTGGATGCTGATATATATATATATATATATATATATATATATATATATATATATATATATATATCGGCTTGGAGGCTGATATATGCCAATCCTGAGAAAATCTATAGGCGATATGACCACTCCCAGATTCCTGAACTAGTTTCAAAGCATTTGAGGTTACCACCTTCTGAAAGGAATGTATCTGAGATTTGCAGGAGTATGTGTAGCATGGACTCTAATATGTCACTTGTTCTTGATGCAAAGAAGATATTTACCACTGCCTATTTTTGAGGTGCACAGAGAGTTACTGCCCCCCATTTTTGAGGTGTAGTACACAGTTACCACACCCTAAATTTTCTGTCTCACCGCCTCCACTTCTGGGGCCAATTTTGCAGTCAGTGGCCTAATCTGACCTGTCACCCTCCCCTGCCCCCCCTCTGGGTTCCAATATATCCTTTATGAGGACGGGTGGTATTTGAGATTCAGATTTCAGCTTACTGTCTTTTTTGAGACTAAAACTAATCTCGGGGACCAGCTCTTATATAAATATGGACCAATATGGTAATAGATAATGGGGACATGTTTGGGGCGGGGGTCATAGATACTATTAGAGTGTAAAGTATCCATATTAAAGTGGCTGGTATCAGTATCAGAATCTATCATTCCACACCATAGGAGGATAAATAAAGGACAAAAAACACATGAGTTATGTAGAGGGCGGTTTAAATCTCCCACAAACAGGAAGTACGCTCACTCAAGTCCGTATATTTGATACAAGTAGGTCTCTTTCAGTGGTAAAGTGGAATACAGTCATTTTCTTATATCTTTTTTCTTACCAATCGTGTTTTGTGTCAATTTAACCCCTCTAAAGTGTAGGCCTTAGAGTTAAATGTGGTTTTAAATTCAAGTATGTTTACTAAGGCCTGTCTACAGAAGCAAAAGACACCTTTCTTCTTTTCCCATTCCTATTGATGCCTTTATAGAATTGAATAAAATATTTTACACTGATGGCCATGACTATCAGTTTATGTTGATAATAAACGAAGTTGTAAAATTTAACACTACTTGTGGAACTCACTCACTCACTCACTCTCTCTCTCTCTCTCTCTCTCTCTCTCTCTCTCTCTCTCTCTCCTCTCTCTCATACTTCTCAGGCCAGGAGAAGAGTAAAGCGACGAATTCCTCCACAAGGAAACCTTTTGCAACTGCCTTCATTTTTGGTACACTGCAGACAAAAGAGCAATTTCCCATGGGCGGTAGGTTATTCCAGATATAACAGGGGCCTCATGGAACATAAAAATGTCCCATAAAGCAGTGCCTACGGCCATATAGTCCCACGTCCTACCCTAACTCTTTCTCCTGCCTTGCTATTGTTTTAGCATATCCAGCCTTGCTATTCCGTATATAGATCATAGTGCCTTCTAACAATGGCACATAGGCTTTGCCTATCGGCTGTGCTGTAATGTTAGACTCTGATATTTGTGTACATGTAGTATACAGTGGGAGGGGGTATGTGATAAAAATAAAGCCATACATAGAATAAAATATGACTCCTTATACACGGCATTGTAATTATAGAAGTGAATAGATATGGACAGGGTGAACATACATTAATTCTGTTATAATGCATACTATAATACCATACTGGGTGCCAGGTATTATATATACAGACAATCATCATCACTAGTGCTAATAATCATGCCTAGAGATCTGCCAGCCATCGGAGGAATGTGTCAGTTATATAGAATATAGATTATATAAAATGCAGGCGATAACAGTCTATGTAAAATTGCATAGAGAATAGGGCTGCCAGTGCACTATACTGACACTCTACAACCTCTTACTATTATTGGGACCATAATAGAACATTGTATCCCAACAGCCTGGACAGGGTGGTTGCTCCAGGGTCAGTGAGGTCGTCTAACCTATACCAATCCCAGACAACACCCTGGAGGAGGGAGGTGATTGTGGCAGAACCAGGGGCATAGGCCATATAGGGCAGCCATAGAGAGGGCATAGGATGAAGAAGTTTGGATATACATTTATATTTTATGTGTATGGGGGATGGAGTTAAATCGAATTAAGTTATACCTCTAAACAAGAGAGGCTGAGTTCAAGTCATCTTTTTCCTCTTCGTTGATGTTGTTGACGGGTAAAAGCATGATAACTATATTACCCATCCCATCTTCAAAAGTCTGGTCAGTCACTAGTCTTATATAAGAGTACTGGTATGTGAATTCTACCAACTGACCACACAACACGGCCAATTGCCCAGGTGCTCGTCATTCTGCTTCTGATAAATTATTTCTGTATCCACCTGTTCATTTAGAAAAAAAAAATCATTTAGGTGTGGAATTATAATACAATGTAACAGAGTGGCCGATGACACCCTGGAGACTCTCATGTAATAACTGTTAGGTATATTATGCAACTTGACAATCTCGACCCCCTTACAACGATAGGAATGTGGCACCAGCCTAATGGGCACGCCCACTGACACGCCCCCTATTTACATAGCCATGATGTCACAACAAAAACAGCCAGTCTATCTCAACTAAGCCACATATCTTAAATATCATTGAAACTTGAGACATGATTCGACCAGCAGAGATAATTATAAGCACTCTCTTTATTCATCCCACATGTACCGGTACCTATGTGGATTTATCTGTGGATGATCGTCATAAAATACCAAAGAAATATTCAGTTAAAGTATTTTCTATCATAGTAATCTCATATAATAGTATTTGAGCTATTTCGGGTCTTCTACTTTTCAATTCAATTATCCTTTCCTGTTCCAAAAGATAAAATTGACCAGACCAATGCCATGGACGGTGCACGACTAAAATCAATGCTCGTGTGAAATAAATTCATCATGGCAGACAGAAATACCATGTTTTAACCCACTCACTTCCTTTCATTCGACCAATCTTCTATGGTCCCTTACCTTTTACTTTTTCTCACTTTCTTTCAAAGAGAAAACTACAGTCTCTACCCCATCCTACCTCTAGGGCAGATTACTCTGGTTGCGTGGAGTATATATAGTAACATTAGTAACCTAAATACACGCTGTGAAGTAGCCTTCATGCCCTGGAGGCGTGCCTTGATGAGGTAAGGAGCCAATTAGTGCTAATTAATGGTGAGTTTGTGTGGATTAATGGGTAGTTTATATACTGCAGTGCAGGAGGTCCATCCTATAATGTAAGCTTACATGGACGCCTTTACACACCTACGGCGTCAGTTACACCTAATGCTATAAATCTCCAATAAATACCCCCAGCTACCTCTAACCATGTAGACTTACACAATCTATGCTCTACCCCATCCTACCTCTAGGGCAGATTACTGTAGCTCATGGACATAGAGGTAATCTTGGCTGATATAATTATCTGCACTCTGAACTAAATGGACAATATCCAGAGTATATCATCATGTAACACGATCTGCAAAAAGAGGGCTTAGTCCAGGGCTACTAAGGCCTCTTCTTGCAGTATATGCCACAAATTTGTAATACTCAATGTCTCCTCTCTGATTTGAAGCTCTTTGTCAGTGCACCAGAAGATGCACAAAAGACACCAGAAAATGCAATGTCATGCCTTATTTTGTGTTTTTTTTTTGTCTACATACTAGGAAATGTCCTAAGAGAATATACTCAGCCTGAGCTCAAAGGCCCAATCCCACACTCCCTTATCCATCTATCACGGGACCTATCATCAGTGCCTACCAAGCAATCCTTTGCACGTATGCTAGAGAAGTCAAGAGGTTTCAAGTTCCAGTCCTTCACCCTGAGCTCCTGTCCGTATTGTGTTCTAAGCAGATCCACCAAACAACTATCCTCAAAGACTGTTCTATTCAAGCTAATCCTACAGCATAGGTAAACCCCGGGGTAAACCCAGCCAATATTCCTTGAGCCAGAGCAGTTTCTCATTTCCTTGATCAAACCCAGGCCCTAGGCCTTGAGTTGCTCGCAATGCACTATTTGGAGCAGCCACTATGCTCCAATACATGTACCACAACCCATAGCTGCCACCACATCCTATTAAACTTATTGAATCTTGTCTGACTATTCCTCCAATGACCACCTCGTAAGCCCTGACCCTGAGCTGCTCCCAATAAACTATAGAATACTCTGAGCAGCTCCCTCAAGCTCACACCCCTTACAGCAGCATTGCAGGTTGGCGCTAACCATTGCCGTAAAAGGAGAAAGCCTGGGGTGGATTTAATCAATACAACGTGAGCCATGCTATAAAAATATTATAATAGCAGCAGGGGAGAGGCACGTGCTTGCGAGTGGTAAGCAGTAAGGGGGGGGGGTGGGAGGGGTGTCTGGGTGAGCAGGAGGCGAGTCGCTGATTAGACTGGGAATTGAGGTCACGTTCAGCAGACTGCCATCAAGTGTCTGCCGGCCTCTCTGGTGACAATGGTGCCTCAGTGTTGGTGGTGGTGGTAGCGTCTGTGGTGGTGGGTCGTGATGGGGTCCGATGGGGTGGTGAAGCTAAGCAGTAGGTGACAGTTGGCACCAGTAGCTGCTGTAGGTTCAGGTGGGTCCCCCTTTTCATCCATCCCTCATCATCAGCCCATCACAGTGCGGGCATGCAGCAGGTATGTGAGCCGCCTTTAGTTGTAGACTTGCCATGTTCCCTTATCAAATACATGTGCAATGACGACTGAAATATCAGTTCAAATTCTCATCTTACATTGTATTGATCATAAACATAGCCCAATGCTCGAACTAATTGCAAATTCAATTTACAATTTCAACAATTGCGACATTATTCACGATGCTTACAGCCAAAGATAATTTTTTTTTTTAATTTCAAAGAATCCTGTGTGCAGCATTGGTCGGAAATGATGATAAATGCAAGAATGCATCCTAGCTCAGGGACTATATTCTATCTGGGAAATGTACCTTGGTTTGGCTGCAATCAATAAATTGCACGCTTACGTATGACTGACATTAAGGATTTTGCATTGTGATAGTGAAAAATTCCCACATGGCATAATATTATATGAAACTCAAGCACGTCCATTCATGTGTACAGGCATTAGGGAGAGTGGATGGCTGTGTGTGTGTGTGTGTGTGTATGTGTGTGTGTGTGTGTGTGTGTGTGTGTGTGTGTGTGTGTGTGTGTGTATGGGGGGGGGGTGTAGTCTGAATACCAGTGGTGGGATGGTGGAGGTATGATGGAGGGGGTCCTGTAACCAGGAGTGGGATGTTGAATGAATGGTGCTGGTACTCCCAGAGCCTATAGCCTCCCATTTACCATTAAGGGGCCGCTGATACATTAATGCACCATGCTCATAAGTCGTCATGATGCACCAATGAAGTGCTGGCGAGACTGCTCGCCAGCACCTCATTGGAGCATCATGCCAACCCTCCAGGATATATGTGCCCACCCTGTAGGGTGGGCATGATGCTTCAATGAAGTGCTGGGGCATGATGCACTCCTGTATGAGTGGCCTTTAAAGGGTTAATGTGCATCTAGAGGCTGGTGCATGCAGGTGGGTGGTTGTGGGATAACGGGGTCAGTGTGCACGCACGCACACAGACGTGCATACACGTGGCCATTAATACACCCCCTCCCCCTGCTGCTGCTGCTGCTGCTGGTGACCTGCTGATGCTGATGCTGCTGCTGCTGCTGCTGCTGCTGATGTCACACAAAGGGTGGCAATACTAGAGTACCACACTACTACCCCTGTCTAAGCTTAGAGGCGTCGGGAGTCCCTGCGTTTCATTATGGGTGCTAGGAGCAATACCTGGCAGCTTATTAGAGAGAGTAGTAATACAGTAGTATACTACTTTCCTGTTCCTGCTTATGGGCATCAGTTTGCCCATAGGCGTCAGCTTCTTTTTTTATATAGGCGACCGTCTCTTTTGATAGACACAATCTCTCTCGGTGAATATCAGCACCTCTTTAGATGCCAATCGCGCTATACTAAGGCGTCAATCTCTCTTTATTAGGCGCCAATCTCTCTTAGTAGGTGCAATCTCTCATTCTAGATATCATCCTACCTGGTAAATTCATAACTGCCAATTTCGTTTTAAGCGTTGGTCTCTCTATTTGTCGTCGTAACTTCTTAAGAGATGCTTGTATTCATCAGTCTGTTTAGAGGGATCAGACTCTTCTAGGCGTCAGCCTCTTTTTGCTAGTGTGGGGGTTTCCACGCCGTCTGCCGCTCAAGGAACATCATATGCCTAGGGACCGGTTGGCAGGTCTACTTTTTGCAGGCGTCACCCCCACCCCCGTCTGTTTAGAGGCGTCTGTCTCAAACAAGTCATGCAATAGGGGTTTACAAGCGTCACCACCGTTCACAGACTTTAATGAATGGGTATCAATGCTGGGTTAACCAAAATTGATGTCCATCCATGTGGAAACCCTAGTCATTACATTTGATTGTTGTTTTACAGCTTGTAAAGGGTAAATACATGAACACCCTTGATCATAGAATCTGATATCTGTCAATCAATCGCGGCCAATGATAACAGTAAAATGTTACACGGAATGTTTACTATAGGAACAGAAGACTTGAAGTGAAATGTTGGCATTAAGATATCTAAATGCAAACATTTCTCAGGCACTGCATCATAGTAACAAAGTGACACTCGAAAACTAATTAATGGTTTCGTACTGGCTTATACATTAATGCTTGGAATGCTACGACTGGTCTAGCAAATCTATGTGCATTATTACATTGTGGCCAATCTTAGGTAGGACAGAATAGGAATCTCTGTTGGAAACATGCATGAGACTAGTCAGATTGCCAAGTTGTCAGTGGAATAAGGGATCGTCAGGCATATTTAAATAGATTCCTGTATGTGTTGTGCCACATACTATATAAATATGTCAAGAGTGAAGTTTTTGTATTGGCAGGCTGACGATATCCCGTAACAGCGCTCGCATCTGTGGAACGGGATGTTGAAATGGCTTCATGCATTGTACATGTCCTTTATAAATAAGCGAAATAAGTGAGCTAAAATATAATTACATGTACACACGAACACATACACTATAATACAGTATGTGCGTATCCACTTTGACATGTGTGCATATTACGTCCATGCTTCATTAATTACACATTACAACTCCTTATTATATGATGTATCACTGATTTCAGAGCATTGTCGTTTTTTACGTTATCGCCTTTTAGTATTTGAGCATAGACACTTTAAGAATTGAAAGTCTAAGCACTTCACCACAGAAGCGTATTACACTATTTTTCCTCACCGCCATGAAGCTCAAGGCGTCAATAATGTATAGCTATACTTTATATATATTGACATAAGTCTGGGTGCAATGAGCTGCTCTATAGGACTCAGTATGGAGGCCTAGTGGAGCCACCATATTGGATTCCGCTGGTTGAGGTAAAACCCACTGATAACACATATCATGATGGGTACCTTGTCCCTGGTTAACACCCACTTCCAGGGACATGCTGGTCCCATCTTATCAGTTCCTATCAGTAGGTGTCGCCAGAACCAGCCCCAGACCATATATATATATATATATATATATATATATATATATATATATATAGTGTACATGGAATATATATATATATATATATATATATATATATATATATATATATATACATGGAACTTAGTGATAACGGACATAAAAAGGAAAAAGTTAGTGACATGAGACAAGGCTTTTCCTTAAAATCGACATTTGACATGAAGCCTAGTGACAAGGACATGGGAAAATGGAAATTTAGCTACAAGTGACATGGCATTTCCTTAAAATTGACATGTGACATGGGGACCCCCCCATCTAGACCCCCATAGGCGTTATTATGGACTACATGCCTCATTATAGTCCAAGTCTATAAAATCCTAGGGCACTATAGTCCAAGTCTACAATAGATTTAGATCAAAGGCGTCACCATAGACTATATGCGTCACTACAGTCCAAGTCTACAATAGACTATAGGCGTCACTATAGACTACATGCACCGCACGTCCAAGTCTACAATTGGCTATAGACATCACTATGGACTACATGCGTCACTATACAACCCAAGTCTACAATAGTGTATTGGCGTCACTGTAGACTACAGGCATCACTATGGTCCAAGTCTCCAATATCCCGGGTCCAATATATAGCTATAGGCATCACTATGGACTACAGGCATCACTATACTCCTAGCTTGCAATAGTCTATAGGCGTCACTATAGAGTACATGCGTAACTATAGTCGAAGACTAGTCTACAATAGTATACAGGCGTCACTATAGTCTATAGGCTTTACTAGACTCTACACGCATCACCATCAGACTGACAATAGTCACTCTGGTCACCAGAAACTCTAATACTGACCCCTCCCCCACTCATGCCAGTCCTGAGTCATTGGGTTCAGCATTCAAAGCATTCTCCTTCCTTCATCAGTGCAACCCCCTCCTTCCTCCCCTCTCTCTAACCATCAGATCCCCTCCCCTACTACCCCCGCCCTTTACCACATCCCAGCTAGCCCTCTTCTCCATTGCCCCTGCTAATCCCACAGCAATACCCAAACACCACGACCAAGGGGACAGGCATATGATAAAAGAAGCCCTGCTCTGTCATCTATGTTTCAATATAGTACAAAATAGTATGTCTTACCTTGAAGGTATGAGCTATAGCAGTGAGGTTGGAGGCTGCAGCAGGTAAGGTATTAATGCTCCGTGTGTGTGAGATGTGTGAGTGAGAGGCGCCTGTAGATAACGGCAGGTGTGTTTATTATGTGATGTGTAGAGTAGGCAGGGTAGGCTCACTATTCCAGCATGTATGTATCCTCCAGGGCGGGAATAACCTGGCACGAGTCCAACACCACCACCTACCCCGTCCTTCTCCGTCCCCTCCTCTTCCCCAGCCAGCCCGAGGGGCCCTGGTCGTTCACGTCCAAGCAGGGATGGCCTCAGACTCAGAGGTACCTCCCTGGCCGTTCTCTATTTCACTGGCCGCCGGCCACCCTGCGACCTCAACCCGTCAGCCTTATTTTCCTCCCACCAGTGTCCTGTTTCTCCTGCCTGCCTTTGGTAAAAAAATATATCCAGCTATAGTAATTTTATCCCTGGGTTATTGGGCAGGGGCAAGTACACGCCTGTGCACAGTGGCAGTCTTATATGCTATACTGAGGAGATGGCGAGAGCCAACCAAAATTGTATACAGATCCGCCAGAGACAAATCAATGTATTGGTGCCAGCTCGGATGCCTTCTCTCCTGTTCCTGCACTCCTCTCTCCTGCTGCTGTTGTTTGGCTTCACCAGAGATGCTTTAATCGGGCGCCGGGCGCTGATTGGTCGACGCCCGGCTCAAGCCACGCCCACCCGACCCCCCGCGACGCAACGAGAACGCTACTGAAACGCTGCGTGATAACAACAATAAGGGGAGCACAGCATGTTGACTGAGTGGTAGGACTGGCTAAAGTAGATGGGGAAACTTCATCTTCTGCTGACATTTGCCACTGGAAAGAATGGAGTTTGCAGACTGTAGGTTGGTATTTACCCCGGGGTATTTACTGATAAGGTTGTTTCTCTCGCTCCAGTTGGAACTTACAGAGGGCTAGGAAGTGGCTAACAAGCATATCTTGAATCATCTTCATGCCAAATAGAGCAGATTCACTTTAGATTATCAGGCTTCTAAAGGTTTAAGGGAAAGATGAAGTCTATCTATAGAAGTCTAAAAATCTAGAAGTCTAAAACGACTTTATCTCATTGATATTAGAGGTTTTGGTGTGAGGCCAAGAAAAAAAAGGTGTGTTTCCAGTAAAGCCGGAAAAAAAGTTTGTTTCCGGTAACATGGTCAAAAAGGTGAGGTCGGTAGGTCAGATTTTTTTTTTTTTTTTTTTTTAAATCTGAGATCTTATCTAGGCATAATTGTATTGAATTGTGGATCCCATAAGTGTGCCACATCACCTTTTCCTTTGGTCATCATGCTTACCATGTGTTTTGGAAGAAAAATGCATTAAACAAACAGGAAAATATAGACATACATTTCCGACCCTAAAAATGCCTAAAATATGAAAAAATGCCTAAAAATATGAAAAAAATGTAGAAAAATATTGTTTGTCTTTGTTTTGACAGGACCATAGTAACAATACCAATAGACCTACAGAAATGGCATACCACTTTATACCTTATATAATTTTGGACTATTGTGGTCACATATCCTCTGAGATTCGCCTTGAAATTGTGGTTCTTTTGCCTGCATTGGACAGGAGGAAGATGTCTCCCTCCCCCCCCCCCTCAAAAAAAAAAAAAAAATCCGACCTACCGACCCTTACATTTCAGTTCATGTTACGTTACTGGAAACACACTTTTTTTTTTGCCTAAGCATGGATGTTAAGTACATTCATGTCGCTTATGTAAGTTGGAATTGAATTGATGAATCCAAAGAACAACATTTTTTTATAAAACATAAAATAAAGTAAAGTACATGTTTTCATGATGTCGACAGGTTTTGTTCACAACTGCCCTCTTGTGGTTTCAAGAAGAAGCATACGATCCTTTATTCCCGGCTAAAATGTAATCTTGAAGGACAAGAGACCTTTCATATTATGCCAGGGAAGCCCAAATCTATCTGCGTCCACCTATCTGACTCCAAAAGTTGTACATAACATCACAATGCATTTCCTTGGCGACATACACAATGATGATACATACATTTTGCTTGTAACCCACAACCTTCTGGTATTATATCAATTATTGGCATTTGTGATAATGATTACAATAGTTTAAAAGAAATAGACTCGTGTATTGATATCACGTGTGTAAAATTACTAAATGTAACTCCATCACATTAAGTATGCCAAAATTGAATTATCTTGAATTGTCATAAAGAACTCCCACTGAGGCTATACAGTACATTTATAGAAGTAAAGTTTGAAATCAAGTGGTTCTGAGAACGGTTCCACGGTTGATGAAGCAGTTATGTAAAATATATCTCACCTGGTAGCTATGGCGATAAAACGTGTTTTTTTTTAAGGTAAAACCCTCCAATAACATAAAATCAAGATGCATCACAAGCTGATGCAGGCCTAAGTGAAAAATAAAATGGGATAAAATGAGAGCCTGGGCTATCAGCTGTGTAATATTTACACACTTTCCCTCTAGGTGGCGTCTTAGTCTATATAGTGCCATGTGCCAGCTTCCCTACTTACCAGTTTCAGCAGTGGTGTTGGTAGAAACTTCCCTAAGTTTTGGAGGCAATGAGACGAGCGTTCCTCAGAGATGAGAATACTGGCACGTGCAGTTGAGTTCTGTGGTATGATTTGAAGTGCCTATATTTGCAGTTCATTTGTTCCATAGAATATTCCATTGTCCCCTGTTACTTATGATAAAGGTTTGATATGCCAGAGTGCAACCATCCATGCCTTAGTAAGCTTACTTTTACAGTGGGGTGATGTGCGTGTATCAGGTCAACCTCACCGGATACTGCCATGTGAATATTTCAAGCTTTTCACGTGATTACTATTTTCCTATGCCCCACTACCATGCATAATTCCATCTTACAATAAATGGACAATTCAAACTACATTGTACCATCATCATGTACCCTTCAAGAACCAATAACCCTGCTTTTTAGGAGCAGCCTTAGCAATCTGTGACCTAGCATTATGATGTTCAATTTATCTATCACAGGGGGAAAACTGATGCCCAATCAGATCTTGTAATGGTGCTAGGACAATTTGCAGATTTTATCACAGCGGGGTACTTCTCGCGCTACATATGTGCACAATACGCTAGGGTGCTAGGGTGGCTAGAGTGAGGCCATCTGCAGACCCAAGTGATGACTTCGCTTTTTTGCAACGTTCCACTTAGCCTTACAATTACCATGCGATGGTTGGTATTCAATCTATCGGCCATATCCTTTGACCACATGCATATTAATTCATCTTTCGATCTTTACATCTCTACGAGCAACTCAGTGGTCAGAATAATGCTGAAAGCTAGCTTTTAAAATCTACCTATACTGAAATAATTTTATGTAGTGTTGCAGAATACAGTAATAATAGTCATAATAGAAAAGAACAATTTCTTTTTCAAAATTGAAATTTTATTTTGTTTTCTTTTTACTATTGGAGCACCAGCAGATATAAATGATACAATGCATTGTAAATAAAATACATTCATATTGGTACATTTGGAAATAAAAGTATACTCAAAAATCATACTTTGTATACACTATCATTCGACAGACTATTCTCTTCTATTAACCACTAGCGACCAGCACTGTGGGGCATTACTAGATGTTGAACCTTTTAATCTACAATCTAATACATTATACAGAATCTATACAGAAAACAAAACATGGATTTGATAGTCTCTTCAGGGAATGTCACTACCCTGTCCTCCCCGACCCCTCCCTTGTCCTCCTCTACGCTGGGGATTCTGGGAAAATATTGGGGGCTGTCCTGGGTTTAGTCCTGGGTTCTGTCCTGGGTTTAGACCTGGGTTCTGTCCTGGGTTTAGACCTGGGTTCTGTCCTGGGTTTACTTCTGGATTCTGTCCCGGGTTTAGTCCTGGGAACAGGGGCCCATTCTGTACTGTAGTTGTTTCTTCATCATCATCATCACTTCTATCCCTGTTCCTACGACCTCCCTGACGACCACCATTCATATCCCTACGACCCTGCCTACGGATGTTACAGAGAACCTGTTCACAGTCATTCATGTTCACAGTTTGCCTCTTCCTGCGGCCACCACCCCCGAAGAAATGCCACCAAGCAAAGGCTCCGCCCATATCTGTGTCAGGACCGACCTCATCGTCATCTTCACTGCTTTCAGAGCTGGACTCAGATGATCCAAAGAGTTCACGGTCCTCAGGTAGGCAGTAAGATGTAGAGTCTTCACCAAACCGGGTACAGTTATAACCAGCAGCACAGGGGTTGTTGTCACTGTTACAGGGCTGTAGGGGTAAGAAAAAGGAACATTATAGTATAAAGTTCAAGTGGCATTGATATTTTATCTATTCGTGGGGGTTTTAAGTATCATAATCGGTTGCAAATGGTAGTTTGTGGGCACTATAGATGTAGAAATTGGTTATTTAAGAAAATCTTGGAAGAAGTATGCTTTGTAGAAATTGGTTATCTGAGATAATCTTCAATTCCCCAGCTCATCACTAAGACAGAGCAAATCCTATACTGTTTACAGCGCCCCCCCCCACTGCATTCCACGTATTTTGGCGCTGGTGTTAGAGTGAGCGCAAATCTGGATAGCTTAAAACTAGATAGATTCTTTTTGCTCTAGCCCTCTGTAGAACCACTTAGCAGGTATTTATCATTATGATAATTATTCAATGTATAAACCTTTCAGATAAATGAACATACCTCCAGACAAGCAAAGATTTGGTTCGAGCCATGCATATAGGTAGGTTTGCAGGCATAGGTTTCTGGACAAGAGTTGTACTGCTCGATGCACAGCTCTTCAGGAGTTCCTGTCTGATTCACAATCCGACAAATGCCAGCTACTCCCTCTTCACTTGAACTAGAATGGCCTCTATTCATTCCTTGTCTTCTGGCACCCCCCTGCTGCTGCCGTCCTTTCCGGGAGGGCCTTGAGAGGGCACCGTGGAGGAGCGCCAGGGCCACCAGGAGGCAGAGAGTCTTTGTGATCGTCATCTGAAAATTTATATAAATTTTTGATTCAAGAGTCGGCCATGAATGTTTTTGACGTAATGCTTTTTCTATGATAACTATGCTCAACTCAGAAGAAAATCCAGAGATATGTGCGTATTGATGGGTGATACTTTCATCAATTAAAGTCGCGCAATGTTGTTACACGGAATTAATGAAGAGTACAGCTTTTGTCAAAGTTACAAGAAATGAAAACACCCCTCTAAACTGCGTAGGATCTTAACATCTTATCACTGCGACATCCTTTAACAATATGTGAGCATCCCTAAACTTGAGTTTTGTTTGATTTTGGCCCCTTTCTATGACGCCTTTAGCACTTTAGAACCAAATGAATATAGCCTCTGTAAAATGGAAAGTAAAAGCACCTATTTTTTAAACAATATTTGTCCACGGCAAGGACAAATAGGGTGAAACAGGGTCTCCCACAATGTATAAACTTTTATCTTATAGATTTTCTTATGTAGCATCTGACGTAGAGTGTATCAATAAAGACATACCTTAATATGTTATGCTTAGACTGTGTTGAAAGGTCGTCTGCTCCTTGGCTCAGAATTGTTTGCAGCTGAAGGTCGTCTGCTTGTAGACTTGTGGACAGTTGTTGGCCTCTGTGAGGATGTTCCTCCAGCCACCCTCCTTATATACCCCACCGATCGTGATTCTTACCAGTACACTCATCCTTCTAACTTCACGAATCTACTGTCACGACCAAGATGTCGAGCCAAGGTTCTATCCTCACGCCCCAAAAGTGTACACTCATAACCTTGGAGGCAAATTCACTAAACTGTCACCATTTTCGAGCAAGGACACACGAGATGACGCACCACTGTGCCCAGCCAACCATAACGACACGACATTATGGACATGCACTGCTGGTCGGAGTAGTCCATTTTCTTGGCACATTTCAAAAACATGAAGAGGTCCAGATTATACAGATTACTTATGATACAAGCATATTGTTTATTGTACAAGCAGTAGTCTACAGAAGTAAGGAAACCGATTAGGATGAAAAACATGACTATAGGCAATTTTGTAATGTACAGATCTTTTGGGGAATTTCCTACAAACTGGTTATGGTACCTATCTATGCCTTAACATGAGCCAGTAGCACTACTTGTTTCAAATAGGCAAATCAGTATATTTCATGTTCATATGAGGTGTTCTAGCCTCTCAGCAGAAGAACACTGCCTATAGATACCCTAGTATAGGGGTATGATTATGAGTCACCTGACTGACCAGATATCTTTGCTTAATTTAGTCAGGCACTAATTTTGGAGACCTGGTCGTGCATATTCGGAGGAGATGGCATGTCTAGCTCTATGTAATTACCAATTCTAAAAAGAAAGTATATACAAGAGAGGCCAAGTCTCTACGACTTTAGTATCAACCAAATATCAACACTCTTTAAGGTCTTATCAGTCACTCTTAGTCCCTAGATAGCATATATTCTGTCCAATTGACGAGGTGTTCTAAGTAAAACCAAACAATTAATGTAGGCCCACATACAATTCAGCAGCTGCATGTAATTTAGATTTCAATAGTTCACATGATAGTGTTTAAAAAGGGAGGTCAAAGCAGCAAGTGAAAATCTTCATCTCTTGGAACAGCATCTTTCACTTAGGGGATAGAACGGATGCACAACAAGGGTATTTCCTCGCTTAATATCCGAGGAGATACCCCTGCTGCGCCCTATATAATATATAGAAGCAGCCAAAGTTAGGGATGCACCTTATATATCAGGATTTGATACCATAGAAGAGTGCTAAAGTGACAAAAATATGATTTAGGTGTGCTGCTTCAAATCATAGTGGGGTCCCTCACTCTAATATCATTACGGCATAATGATTGCACTGGTACGACCGCCCTACCAAGTCCTAGGTAATAACTACAGTAGGTGCTGATCGTACAGATCATCCAGTCTAATTTTGAGGATTTACAATTGTAGTGGCTTGGTAGTAGGTAGCACGCTGAGAAATGCCTTCCAGAGGTTGACCGACATTAGGGCATTTATTAAGCTGTAAGTGCCCATGGTAAAGGCTTGGTTGTGTGGGG
Organism: Acholoe squamosa; assembly: GCA_949317995.1. Classification (NCBI taxonomy): domain Eukaryota; kingdom Metazoa; phylum Annelida; class Polychaeta; order Phyllodocida; family Polynoidae; genus Acholoe; species Acholoe squamosa. The sequence goes on from OX439043.1 coordinate 60,235,324, forward strand.
GAGGGAAGGGATGATTATGAAATAATTGGAAATGACATTAAAATGAAAACGCTATTCATGTATGACAACTTATTGCCAAAATAAAAAATCAACTCAATTGACCAAATGTATAACAGATAATCTTAGACCATCATAATGATCATATATTAGGGTGAAGTGTATAGATGTAGAATCATTTCGTGGGATTTTCACTAAATATTCATGCCATATACTGGGTCAAACCCCTTTATGGCCTGTGCAATTTTATCTAATTATGTGCCATGATGTTCCAGGATCATACAGGACCACGCAGTATCACACATGACTCCTATCTAGTACTGTATATCAATAAGGCAAGAAAGGGTGACTTTTCTGTGAAGTTGTTTATAAAGCTTTTAGACTTTCCTTAGGTTAATCCCTTGAGTATGTAACTTTTAATTGGCAGGCCTACCATGTAATACCCATCATTTGACAAATATTTGTCTTATTAATCCCCTTATGTAAGTTGTCTGTATATGTAGACAATACAAGCAAAGTTATGAGTAGTCAACCAAAAGTAAGCAGAACACAACTTTGTTCATGAAAAAGTGACCCTTTCATGCTGCATGGGTCTATAAGTAGGTGCATGGGTGACGTGATTGCAGCGCCAGATGACAAGCCCCACGCATCATCACACAGTGTCACCCTAATTTGCTGGAAATTCCTCTTATACAGCACATTCCCAATATAAATACCAATGGCTAAATGGAGCATCCAATATGACTTTGTTATAATAACATATTCCTAGAATTGTGGACCGGTGCAAATGTCACCAGGTACACATTTATCAGTGTTTATTACCACTCCTATTAGGGCACTGTGCCAATACATGTGCCGCCTTTATATTGTATACATATCAAACAATGAACTGAATTTGTACCATGTTGACCATAAAAAGGCAAAATATACAATGTATAGAGGTCTACCATTGTGTGCCTTTTGGGTAAATGATATTGATTTTGCAAAGTATATTGATTTATATATACTTTAAAGTCAAGGACTTGTCATACACTGATACAGTGATACACCATCTCCCAGATACCAGAGTCCTCTTGCCATGCTGAGATAAGAAGCCATGCCATTCAATAATCTAGATATGGCCATTCTGCTATACTATAGTGAAACTAAGTATTCCGATTGCTTCCAAAAGAGGAATGATTTAGGAGGGTCCTGGAGTGGTCATAGTGTTATAGTTGAGTGGGGCAGAATTCCAGCCCCTGCACTCTCCAACAAAAGGGTACGTCACCTGCGCTACCAGCCTTCAAAAATACCCCCTTATCCACTGATTTTGGGCCAAATTTATACCCCTTATTTCAAAAGAACACTGATTTCTGGGGCCCTAAAAATACCCCTTATTTCTGAAAATGCTTACATGCTTACACTAGAACACGATTACAGGAACAACCCTTTCGCCTCCTCAGTATTTTCACAATACTGATAGAAGATACCTTCCCACCAATCTCATTTCTTCTAAACATACATGCCAATCTTTTGATAAAAACACCCCTTATTTTGAAATTCCCTGATTTTCCTGAGATGAAAATGACCCCTTTAATATATCAAAATCCACGGATATTTCACGTTTTTGGTAACGCAGGTGACGTACCCTACAGTGCAGGGGCTGGGGGCAGAAACTTATTGCAGTGCCTAGAGTATACATATGTTTTATTGAAAACATTAGCATCCTCGTACAACTTACTGCAAGAGACCCCCTCCTCTGTTAGAAACCCACACTTTCAGAAACCTGATCTCCAATAAGCAGAAATGCATTTTGGATTCATATTAATCCCTAATGAACCATGCCAACTCTGTGTGTATGTCAACAAAGGTCATGATGTGAATGATTTGTGGAGATACCAATGGCCTTACTTAGGTACAACATACCAATGGTTGCAGCCACACATATGGACCTATAGCCAGCTCTCTATGGTCCTATGGCCACCCACCGATGTAAACAGAGGCAGGCCAAACAGGATGCTCCAGGGTTGGACCCTTTAATGGCAAAATTATGCCTCCAGGTTCATGTACCTTTTCTCATCATGATGCGCACTAATGCATTATTGGCAAGTCTTGAGGCTAAAATTCCTTTCCATTTTGTGCACCATGCTGACCCTTCATTGAACAATATAGAGTTGGCATGATGCATGCGATGAGCACTGACTAGGTTCTCGCCAAGATTGTCCTTAATACATCATTATGACAAATGGGAATAAGACATTAAAGCATTGTGCTGCCCTTAAAAGGTTTATATAACATGTAAACGCCCACAACCCCCACCTCCTACCATCCCCACAGACAACCACTCCACCGCCACATCGACTCAGCTGACACCTTTTATGAGGCCCCAGCCTCCCTGTTACCACCAGGCGACACATTCAGAGAGCTTGTTGCCATACATAACTGTAAGCACTCTGGAATAGCTCCTCAACCTGCTGTGCTGTGCTTTGCCACCCTGGAGTGAGTGGTCCATACTACAGGTTCACATACTACCCACAAGAGGATTATCATCATGGGAGGTGTAATGGTCAGCAGCCTGCTCCTGGTTATCATCATCATCATCTCTGTCCACCCAGGTGAGTGTAAGATGAGATATCTACCTGTGGTAACCTACTCCAGTACCCTAAACCATTGAGTGTTGACACCTAGCTGTATAAACCCATATTGCACCGATGGGTGAAAGCCCTGGAGGAGGAAGCCCTGACTACTTCCACGTGGCCCCTGTCACATCTCTCCAGACACCCTGGCAGAGAACCAGAGTTCATGTGATGTGCCCCTGTAGTGCACCATCATGTCTATGTCCCAGACTCCCATGTCTGTGAAGTGCCTCTCTGGGTCCATGTCATTGGGTTAATGCTGAAACTCTATAGTGATCATATATAGGTTCAATACATATGTAGCCTGTAGTTTAAAACATCCCTCCTCACCACAAACGCACAATCGACTACATGCACCCTGGAGAGGGGATCCAAATCAGAGCTACCCCCCCCCCGCACCCCACCCCCACTCACATCCTCCCCAAGCTTACCTTAGTATCTACCTTGTGGTAATGTTTCAAACTCTCATTTGAAGGATTTCTAGTTTTGTATTTCACTGGGTATGCAGGGTGTCTAGTTATAGAGCTATGTTTACATGCTGTAAGTACCAGTCTATGTTCCCCTTCTCCAGGGTCAGAGGTTTAGACCTGGAGGCCAACATGTAGCCTCAGTTTCCTCCAGCAGGTGGCTCCTGTATACTTTAGCAGACATTAGTAGCTTTGTAGCTAGGGAGGCATGGGGTTTCTTGTAAGCATGTACTAGCTGTCTAGGGGCATCATAGAGACAAAAGCATTATTATGTTCACTCTGAGCTTGTCTAGAGTCAGCATAAGGACAAATGGCATATCATGTTCATTCTAAGGTTGCCTATGACCATTACATGTATAAGAGCAGACGGCACATTATGTTGTGGGGACCTGGTATAGAGTATAGTTCTATATAGTTCCCATTGTTATCTTGATATAAATGCTAAGAAACATACCAGGTAAAGGGAAGATAAATAATCAGGTCCTGACCCCTAGTATAAGAATATTCCTGTACAAAGCAAAGGGAAATGTCACAATGACCACATACACAATGCACATTATCACGTTCTTCATACATACAATGTTTTGACATACAATTATTGTCAAGTGTCTGCTTCTACGAATATCATACAAGACACTTCAAAGAAAGCTCACATGTCCAGGCAGAATCACTTATTGTATTCACTTATCAAGGGTCATCATAAAAGTAATAGTATAACTAGCGTTATTTCCATTATTTTTCATTCCATTGATGGCTACATTTTGGGTTTGAATAATAGAAGAAGTTGGTCTGAAGCTTGAAGTATACACTCCGGTCATGGTTCATTATTTCTTTAGTTCTAGACAACAATCATGAACCTGTAATGTGCATATCATATCACCACCATAATTAAAATTCTGCTTTTTCACTTTAACTTTAGCTGGAATGTGTTAGGGCAAAAAAAAAGAGGTTTGTTTCCAGTTACCCGACCGACCCTAGCAAACCAGGGCAGATGGCAGATTTTTTTTTGATAGGACCATAGAAACAATACCAATATTGGTACAAAAATGGCAGACCACTTTTTGGAAAGATCTCTATCCACCGATTAAGCCAATATGCCAGTGTTCATAATACATTTTTTTTTATTTATTTGGCTTAGGCCATGTTACCATAAGAACTTGGATCACAGATTTTTTAAGCTCAGACTTTGGGTGGCCAGAGGCAAAAATCTTTTTTATATAATCATATATAATGTCGGACTATTGTCCGACTATTGTGGCCACATATCTTCTCAGATTCCCCTTTAAATCATGTTTCTTTTGATATATAACATGCCTATATTGGACAGAAGGAAGACTCCTCTCCCATCCCCCCCCCCCAAAAAAAAAAATCCAACCTACCGACTCTAGCATTGCAGTTCGTGTAACTGGAAACACACCTTTTTTTTGGCCTAGTCATCACCAATTCTCAAAACTGATGATGTTTCTTTATGATTCAATCACCACCACCGCCTTTGTAAAGACCTCAGTTGTTATCTAAGCCATAAAGCAACCTTAAAAATAAACCAATCAAAAGTAACCTTGTACATCACTATGGAAATATATTATTTTTGTTTGTGCTCATTAGTGTCTTTATTCAGCCTTTATAATCCATGCAACATCTCCTACATGAACCATTGTAACAGCAAAGAGTGTGAATACGTGGTTTCTCAGACATCCACTGTATGATATAGCTATTAAAGTAAGAGTTCCATCCAGTGCATATAGTTATACTAGACATCCATAGATGTAGACGATTTTTAATCATCTTCACTGAGAAAATTCTTCCTGACAAAGTGACATGTATACCCATGTCAACTTGATTTGACACAGAGAGCACAGGTCATTGGGACATGTGCACATATGTCACCATGACAACTGTAGCACACAGTAATCCTCATATGATTTGACATGCCTTAAAATGCCATGTCATCTGTGAGTTGACCAGGGTCACGGCCATGTCGAAGGCACTTGACATGTGATGGTTTGACATACATAATTGTTCTAGGATATTCCACTAGATGGAGCAAACAACCATTTTGGTACCAGGACTAATCACTACCAAGAAGTACTACCAACACTTGAGACATTTGATGTATCTGTGTCATTTTGTTTTCATGAAGAATAGATCACTAAGGTCTGTAAATACTATCAATAAATGGTAGTGAATTCTATTTCGTTGTTAAATCTGCATTTGTTATTGAATATCAAAATAGACACCCACCATCCTGAATACTCCAACTGGAGTGGTTAGACACCTTATGTGTGGGTCAGTGAAAATACCAAAGGACTGTATTCTAACCCACAATCTATAATCTCAGTATCTACAGTACAGGGAGACATATGGCATTGCCATGCACCTCCATGCCCTTGTCTTATGGACTGCATAGAGGTCCTCAGTCAAGTAGGAGTTCTGTAGATAGGAAAAAGTGCCTTAGTGTTGCAGGCCTGTGGGACTATGATATCCCCTGCCTTCTATTATAGGCCTCCCTTGATTGAACCATTGGTACATAGTTATTGACTGCTCTTGACCCTTACATAATTGTCTCACAGTATTACCTAGCACTCAGGTGAATGGATCAGAAATATGTGACGTGTCTTTATTACGCATGTCAAATGGAGTTGACAAACCAAATATGAGAGGGTCAACCTCATTTGACATGCCTTCATACATGTCATCTGGGAGACAAATTGTGACCTGTGCAGTATGTGTCAAAGCGATCAGTGTTCTTTCCTCTGTGTTATGATATTTAATTATGAATTAATTTTACATCTGTCTATACTTTTTACAACCAGGTGATGCCCGGGTGCAGATCGTAGAGCCTCTCACATCTGCCCTTACTGTCCGCCTGGGTCAGCACCTCACTCTCGTCTGTCGTCATGCGCACAAGTCACCTCTCAGGTGGTACTTTAATGGCCGCCCTGCGACTTCCGGTCGGCTGATGAAGTTGACGCCTTCTAGTGGTGACTGGGGCACACAGCTAGTTCTTACTGTAAGAAGTTCGTCCTATGACACCAGGGGGCAGTACCAGTGCAGTAACCAGCAAGACTACTTTGACTATGACTACAGGAGGGTGGATGTTTCTGTAAATGCACCCATCTACATAGGTAGTGTGGTAATAGATGAAACTTCATTGAACTAAAGGCGTTCCAACTGCTTCCCTGCTTTTTCCATTAGTGCATGAGCTAGTCACTTAAGTCACTTCTATTTTTTATAACATTTTGAATTCTCATTTATGCATATGATCCAATACTTGTGAGGTGTGCTATTGTTAATTTAAGACATATTATATGAAAAGTCAGAGTTCCTAGTGTACTTTATTTATCCTCTTTCTCAATCTAACTCTAATATGTATGTACGGCTTTCAATGCATAGCTCTGCCAATAATGCGGCATTACAGGGATTGCTTGATCTTCACGACCTTTATGCTTACAAAAGTAACATACACAATTGCAGTAAGGAGTATGTATTATTTTCCTTTCTTTTTTCAAAAATTATTGATCCGATCAGAAATTTTCTACATGATTACAGGCGTTTGCTATGAAGAGATCTCATAAGCAAACTACTGCAAAGCATACCTTTTACAGCATGTTTGTCTCACGCCCCTGACCAAATTTGTTCGGTATCCCAGGAATGGAGAAATATATAGAAAAATATCCTGGATACCACAACACTGATCATGTGAGGAGCGGAATGGGTGTAACCTGTTATTGCTGTTTGGGGTCCTGGTGTGCACAAAGCCATAGGTATGGCACCTAACCCACCGCTATGTAAAACCACAAAACCTTAGGAAATACACACAGGGCAACTTAATGAGCATGTGATGATTCTCCCTAGGATGTACATGTATGTGTATTTGGATAACCGATACACAATTTTGTAAAAACAAAAACCATTATAATGATGATTATTTCGAAACAGCAATTTATCAAAGAGTCATATCCTCTGAAGCAAATACTTTACTTATAACAGAACCCAATGCCACTGCATGAAATGGTTAATTCAAGATTACTTAACTCTGCTGAAATGTCATTGAAACGCCATACCAATGCCGTTTTGACTATTTCCATGGTATATGATATGATAAACAGACTGAAAATGGCATTTTAAATCTAACGACATTCTCAAGCAAAACGCTGAAGTTAGTTACCATCCATACACATTTTTTTTTTCCACATAAGGCAACCGTTAGATGCTCTCAAATTAGTGATGTATAGTTTCTAAACAGATGAACACATGCCCCCCATATCTTACATTGCAGGGTTCCAATATAATTCATACAAAATCAAAACAAAGCAACCAATCAGACCAACCAACTGATATGTAACGATTTGCATTAAAAGTAGATATTCAGCTAAATTGGATGTCACAATCGGTGTTGAATCCCATGCAGTTATAGACCTATACCTCATTCTGACAATTGGCCATTCCATAACAACTCCCAAGTTCCCTTTCTGCACCCCTCTCCTGCCTGTTGACACACTATCAGGTGTCTGCTTATACTTAAGACTTAAACTATTGCATTAACCCTTTCAGGTCGGCGTGTCGACATTGTCCAGCCTGACTCAAACACCACTTCTGTGGGGGAAGGTGGGGCTCTGAGCCTGAAGTGTGAGGGTGGGGCCTCCACTCAGCTTACCTGGCTCCATGACGAAGAAACCGTCACGCCAGACACCCGTGTCATTGTAACGTCAGCACTGAATACGTCACGTAACGTCATGACCAGCACCCTGACTGTCATGAACATGGCGGCAGAGGATGAGGGGCTGTATGTATGCCAGGATAAGGGAAGCTACCAGAATGGTGACGTAGTCAACGTCACCGTCATCAAGGCCAATATAAGTGAGTCCAATTTTAACTATACCATAAATCCCAGTATATAAGGCTTTTAAGCAGTGGCTATAATGGACTATTTCAGAGTTCTACTGTGGCTTATAGGGGTGCTGCTCATTAAGGCATAAACGTGGGGTTTTACATTATATAGACTTTAGTAAGGAATGGGGACCATTTTAGACCGCTATAAACCCGAGGGTGAAGCTTATGCGTGGATACGGCTTATAAATACACTTGGTTTTACATTATTTATTTAAAATTTCTGTGCAAATTGACCTGTCCTTTTTAAAACCTTATAAAACTAACTTCTACTATTTGAGCCAAAAAATTTGTAGCCCATTTAGATAAACTTTCATCATGAATAAAATCCAACATATTCACATCAATTTTGTTTAGAAAGAAAAATGTAGGTTGTCCAGGTGTAGAGAAATGAACACTCTATATGAGAACCAATTCATCAAGTGGGCTGAAATGGTTGTTATTTGGTGACACCTGTGTTTATGGGACTCTGAAGGGCCCCAAAGCCATGGGGTGCAGTTCTTCACAGAGAGCTGAAATCTGATCATGTTTTCACCCACATGGCAGCTACTTTCCACCATTCTGTGGTCGTCAAATCAGGACTTTTTTTTTACCTGTTTGGGTGTGCATGAAGACTGATAAAAGCAGCCCCTTTCGAGGGTTTGTATTGGCTCGGAACACATCTGTGTTCCTTTTTACCACCGTTTGTTATTGTTATTTGACACTAAGGGAGTCATAGTCTTTTTTTCTTCAAAAAAGGGTGTTGCAGGTTTTTGAGAGAGGGCTAAGACATTTTGAAACTTTCAAATGCCCTTTTGACTCTTCTCATTGGGGAAGTGCAAAATATTTTGACCTCTTTTCAGCAAAAAGATCCTATTTAAAAAGGCCCTCATACGATAACTGATTCTGGACCTTTGGAGGGGGAGTTTTGGTTTCAATTTTTGAAGTAGCCATGTGAATTTCCTCATACCTCTGTTGTTGAAAAAAAATAATCACCCTCTAATGTTAGCAAGAGATGTTTTCGTTCCAGGCCAAGAGGTCAGACTTACAAACCCAGTGGGCAGACGGGCCATCTTTACAAAAGGCAGAATTCTGGAGGCAAAATGTCGCGGGAACCAAAGTCGTCTGCTTGAATGGAGACACAATTCTCAGCCTGTTGTGCCCAGCTCTCGTGTGATTGTGACAAAGACGAGGCTTGGGTTGGATGAGGTGGTGGAGACGCAGCTCACCATCCGGGAGGTGGGACCGGAGGACGCTGGGGAGTACATGTGCAGGGACAGGGCAGATCTCCTTCAGAAAGACACCTTTACGGCTATAGTTCTCACTCCACGCAAAGGTGAACATGAAATAATGGTATTGGGGCCATTTTCCTTATGCATTTGCATATGTAGTCGATAATATTCATTGATACAGAGGGAAAGGTATATTTGTCACCATGCAAGCAGAGTGAACTCCAATTGCCTCTGGAAAAGGGTTGTGAGTAAAGCGTTAAAGATATTCTATTCTTACTCTTTATATTCATTATAACCTCTGATAAGGTCGAATCCCACCACGTGAGAAATGGATCTGAAATGTCTTTGTTTATGGATATCGGCAGCCTTGGACTCTAGTCAATGTTGTAAATCACAAAGATTCTTATCAATGTCCCTCTTCCCCAAATCTCACTATTAGACAATATGGCAAAGGGAATCTCTGTGAATTTTATTTTTGTATATAGGCTAGTTACCAGTTTGATTGCCAGAGTACTTGATATTGATATCACAGCTGTCTCTGACTTAATTATTTGGTTTTGCAATACAAATGTAATGGCATCATATGTATAAATCATAAGCAGAGCTTTTTTATAACCCCTGTGTGTGGAACTCGGATCCTGATTTATCAAAGACAAACCTCTTATGATTTACTAGGTACTCTTGTTTTCCCGTAAATCACAGAGGATTTCAGTATATCATAGAGATTTCCAGCCTCTTGTAAAGGAAATATCAAAAACTTTTGATATGATCCACTTCCAAAATATCAACAGTTTGGCAAGGCTTCTTAGCCATTATAGCTCTTCCTTAGACGATATTGCCACCCAATATCGTCTAAGGTACCCTACCTGCCAAAATCAAATGGATTCCCTGGTCATTTTCGTGTTGTGGGATTTGGCCCCTAACAGCAATACGCTTAAAATCAATTGTATACCTGTTGTCCAATAAATCTATGTCATTTTCATCTGAGTAGAGCCCCTGTTAAATGTTACTAGGTCAATCCACACTTTTTTGTGAACCATCCATCTAGAAATACTGAATAGCCCTTACCTCATATTCTTCTATTTTCTCTATCCTTTCTAGATGCCCATGTGAGTATCACCAGCCCATTTCTAAATGAGACTACAGTAGCAGCTGGAGGTGCAGTCACAGTGACCTGTTCTGTGACTGCCCTTAACACTGGCCTCAGGTGGAGGCACAATGGACTTCCCCTCACCAGGGGGCCTCATGTTGACGTCAGGACGTCACGTCATAGGGAGAACCGCACTGTCACGTCAGTGCTGACGTTGGTGAATGTGACGTTAATGGAAACTGGGAGGTATACGTGCCAGGACGTCAGGGATGATTTGAACTATCAGGAATTGGAGATCTCTTTGACAGAGGAAAAAACACGTGAGCATTATGGGCATTTTAGCAGCAATGGTTCACGTTTGTTAAGGGCTACATTATAATATAGGAATAAAATCGAATGGAAAGCTCATCGGACTTCCATTTAAGGGTTATATCCCATAATACCGAAGGGGGGTCTAGATGGGGGGTCCCCATGTCACATGTCGATTTTAAGAAAAGGCCATGTCACATGTCACTAAATTTCTATTTCCCCATGTCTCTGTCACTAAGCTCCATGTCACATGTCGATTTTAAGGAAAGGTCATGTCTCATGTCACTAACTTTTTCATTCTCCATGTCCTTGTCACTAAGCTCCATGTCACATGTCGATTTTAAGAAATGGCCATGTCACCCTGTCGAATTTAGGGGTCTAGACCCATCCGAAGCAAAGTAGATTGAAATAGATGAATAAAAAAAAAAGGACTCCAACCTCCCTTTGCTGCGTTCATAGACCACCAATTGCCATATCAACAGGCCTTTCTAGCATAAGCCTGGTCAAATCAGATTGCAGGGTACTTGCCTCCAAATCTGAAGGTTGAAAGTTCAAGCCTCCCTCGGAACTTTCTACTAAAATGTTTTCTTAGAGGCACAATATATCAGGCGGAGCTAGTGTGCATGTTTTAGTTCAAAGTGCCACAGTCTCAACTGTTAGCATTACATCAAGGGTAAATATAGGTGTTCATTGTTAATTTTCATGAGAGCATAAACCCTTTATCTTTCAGCAATTGAGCCTACACTATTTATAGAGGAACCTCCAAGTAGTTACATCTCGGTTGTTCCCGGCGAGTACCTGGTCATCAAATGTGTGGGAAATAAGGACACAAGCGTCATATGGCGTCATAATGGACGTATATTTGACCCACGTGAACGCATAGGCTACGTCTTGACGTCATTGATGGATGTACGACGTCATACTGTAGCGACAGTAATAGCTATCTTCAGCGTTACCAAGAATGATTCTGGGGTCTTTACCTGTGAAGATAAGAGTGATTACCGTAACAGTGCAAGTGTTGGCATTAGGGTTCCAAGTAAGTATCCTGTCAGGTTTCCATATTCATGAATCCCGTCGTATAAAACATGAATCTTTGATAAAACGTGAGTGCTTCCTGCAGCTATTCTTTTAAAATTTAGTAGGGAAAAGATAGAACATACATAAATCGCCTTTACATTTTTTTTTAAAACACGTAAATCCCAAATGTCATGCAGCATGTATTACAGTTAGTGCAGTGTAAAGTATATATACCTCGCAGACAGTCTGTATGATGTGATTGCAGGAGACTTTGTCAACCTTCTCAATAAAATTGATGAATAGTGCTATATCAATTAAGCAATAAACTATCAAATACGCCCTTAGCACATCTGAATTCATCATGCATTTACAAAGTGGATGGCAGTAGGTACACATTAATGATTTATCGTATGTTCATACTGCTTAACATGATCCCTGTGGCAAGGGAATTCATTATTTACTCCTATGTGTCATTTCCATTCATTACTCCACGGACAGATAATCATATTCAACTAGCTGATGTGTGTTTCTAAACACAGATGACCCAGTGCATCATTGATACAATGTTACATGGCATAGGTGCTACTGTGATTAAATGAAATAAGTATTCTTTGTTGTTGTTAATTTTGCAGTTAGAATTTTGTAGATCTCATCATGTGATTTATCTTTGCATGTACCTTTTCAAACAAGGTTTGTCATAACATCATAGCTCTTTTCCTTCAAAATCGATTGACAAAGTTACTGAAGGCCAAGATCGATGGACATTAGCTTTAGGTTACAACTCACATACTTGATCCAGAAAGGAGTTGACAGCGGTGACAAGCAGAAAACCAGAGATAATAATGCCTCAATTTTTTCACAGGAAATTCAATTTTGTCAAAATCGATTGACCGAGTTACTGAAGGCCATGATCTGTGCACACTAGCTGTAGGTTTCAAATTATAATGGCCAAGTCAATATCGTCAATAGTGTGTTGACAACAAATAGAATAAGTGTATCAATCCAATCATTGCTGCATCTGTGTCCCACCCTCACTGTATCCATGTCCCAATGTCGCTGCATCCGTGTCCCACCCTCGCTGCATCCATGTCCCAATGTCGCTGCATCTGTGTCCCACCTCACTGCATTCATGTCCCACCTTCGCTGCATCCATGTCCCAATGTCACTGCATCCGTGTCCCACCCTCGCTGCATCTGAGTCCCACCCTCACTGCATCCGTGTCCCACCATTGCTGCATCACTGTCCCACCATCGCTGCATCCCTGTCCCACCATCGTTGCACCCATGCTGCACAATTGATTCACCCATGTTGCACCATTGCTGCATCTATGTTGCACCATTGCTGCATCACTACAGGGGCAGTATCCATATGCCCCCAGGGCATCGACCGACGTAACAAGTTGTATCCTCCATAGAGCTCATATGCCCAAAGGGCATCGAACAACATAACAAGTTGTATCCTCCATAGACCTCCGTATTGGCATTTTTGTCATGGCCAAGGTGAATTACGAAGCTGCTGTCCACTTGTAAGATAAGGGCTGGGTCAAGTCAATGACATTCCAGACATACAAAAAATGTCTCACCTTTAGTTTGCCATTGAACTCTGTGAAAGTCAAAAAAGGAACGCTTTTTTCATACCTTCCCCCCATAGGCTCCAATGTATTTCTGATGGATGCCTTCCTGAATGATAAACTTGATGTACTAAAAAGCTGATAACTTCTTCTCAGATGCTTGGAATATTTTCTTTCTACATGCTTTTTAAAGTTAAGTGTTTAAGTCAATGAATGATTTCTGTTTTTTTTTCACAAAGTAAAAGCTATAAGACATTAAAAAAGACTGCTGAAGATGGAGAAAAGACGTCTTAATTTGGTGGGAAAGTGGCACCTAAGACCGCAGTGCACTGGGTCAATTAATATCATCTTTTCTCCAACCCACAGACCCAGTGAACATCACCACAGGAGACCTGTTGCTGTATCTTGGGGACCCCTTAAGGCTGCCTTGTGTAGCAGACTCTGGTACAGACCTGGAGTGGTTCCGTGATGGAGAACTTGTTAATTCTACAACAGAGGGTGTATCTGTGTTTGTTAAACGTGAGTAGCTATTGTGATAACCCTGTAAGTACCACATAATACGTTGATATTATGTACAGTTATCCTGTATAAAGACCAGTCATCTTCTTGCTCCATGCATTATGCTAGCCCTACAGAGTTGATACACTTCTTATGGGCTTTATGATAGATGGGAATGCAGCCTCGATAAGTAGACTTGCCAAGGCTGCATTCCTGCCTTATAACGACAAGTGACCATCTGGAATTTTATTGGCATGATAAGTATGATTTGACATATCTTGGGCCTACTTTTACAATCTATAACATACCAACTTTATCATCCTTAGACAATCACTCAGCAAATAGGTGTGATGCTGTAAGAAGACTGTTTTAATGATTGATAATCAACTTGATTATATATATATATATATATATATATATATATATATATATATATATATATATATATATATATATATATGTGTGTGTGTGTGTGTGTGTATTACTTGAACTCTATGGCTGGAGTAGCCATTTCCTACTCTTCAGGAATATATTCCTGTGTTTCATTTATTCATTTTTCTATGTATAATAATGTGTAATTACCATCATATATGTACAGGTAATGCCCTGCTGGGTAGAGTAACCAGTGTACTGAGGTACGATGTTATAGCTAACCACAGTGGGCAGTATACCTGTCAGGACTCCTACTTCAACAACAATCAGATGACAATCTCTGTCATCTATGATGAGAGGAAAGAAAGTAAGAAAAGTTCATATCTATTGGTTATCTATGAGAAGAGAGAGAGAGAGAGAGAGAGAGAGAGAGAGAGAGAGAGAGAGAGGGAGAGAGAGAGAGAGAGAGAGAGGAGGTATCTGATATGAAAAGGAATCATTCCTTTTTGGAACCATGCCTGGATGTGCAATATAGAATTCCCTCCCCCCTCTTTTTTTCTATACTTTCTCAGATACATCGTCAAGTAGACCTACACGCATAAGAATTAAATTGAATAACACTTAAAACACTCACGACTTTGAGGATTCTCAGGAACAAAATTTGGAGTTAAGTTATTTTGATAGTATTCATTTTCCAGAACCAGAACTTACAATCACCACACCTCGCACCACCATTGCCAAGGAGGGCTCTAAACTCATCATCCGATGTAAAACCAGTCCTGGGGTCGTCCCTTACTGGACCAAGAACGACGTTGAGGTGACGACAGGGAATGACGTCTTTGTCATGACGACCATGATGACGTCAGGGGAACAGTGGTCGTCAGTGATCGTCAGTCCTCTGACCCTTCTGTCCTCTGGGGTGTATGAGTGTAGGGACAGGGTTAGGCGGGCAAAGACGGCAAGGTCATTTGTAGTGGTCCAACCAAGGAGATAAATAGAGCAAGAGGTATTTTGTGTTTGAGCCAAGGATATGAATGTTGTGTACATGGGGGAAGGGAGGGGTAATTGAAGGGGCCCTTTAACAACTGTTTAAGATGTGTTGTCAGATGTTTTAGGCTGATGTTCTCGGTTTAACTTGTGTATCAACTGGGGACAATGGTTGAACAAGCCTAATGACACTATTTCACTATTTTGAAAGTGATTGATGACGTATCAATTGAGGCACATGGTTGAACAGGACTACCAATAATAACACTATTTTGAAAGGAAAATGACCATTCCAGGAACCCCTTCACCAGTAACAGGAGCAGGGAACCTTTATTGATTTATACATATTATACCCTTTGAACTGGATACTTGGTACACATGAACATGCATTTATGTTTGCCATAAAATACGGTGAAGCTAAGTGTCAGCTACTGCAGTTCCTGGAAATTATGAATACAATATGGAAGCTCTATATCTCTATAGTGAATTCATTGTGTATCTGTATTTTAACATCAGGCCACCCTTAAAAATATGTTCATTTCCTGTCCAGAGGCCTGGTGAAATTTTTTTGTGAGAATGGGAAAATCCTTTCCTGAGTTCTGAAAAAAGATTTATTTTTTACGCCCTCAGCACAAGAAACTAGGCTTCCAATCACAAAATCTTAAAATGTAATGACAAATTCATGCCCTCCCCCTTTCGAAGTTCATAAGAAATAAAAATATTTTCCTAAAGAAAAATGTTTTTCCTCCCTCCCTCATGGGTCTGAAAAATCCCACCCTCTGGACAGGAAACGGACATATTTTTAAGGGTGGCCTCAATAATTAACATGGATTTATTTATGTTCTTGAAAACCAAAAGAGGAAGTGCTTATTGATATCCTAAGCTGCTGTACTATGAATGAATGAATCATATCATGTTTATCATAATATAGGCCTCTATAGCGGAATATACGTCCACAGTTGTATATAATTTATTATGTCTGATTGTGTGTCTTTTTTTTTCTTCTTTTAAATTCTATTTGTAATCGATTTCTTCCGTCCACCTAAGCTATATCTTGTTAACTAGCAGTGTCGTCTCTCATTCAATACATTATCATGTTATCATACATTTCATATATATTTCCCAATGCTATGGGTATTTAAATCCAAACCCGGTGAATATTGCACTCAGTTAATGATGATATTATAATTATACGATCAGACACCTAGATAATCCAATCAACCCCGCTGAAGGCAATATATGACAGGGTATTAAATTTTGAGTGGTAATTTTAAGGCGTTCTATATGTGTTAATTTCTGCCTATCACTACCAGAACAAGAGGGTGCTGAACTACTGAGAGGCAGATTATATTGAAGGCCTGGCTATAGTTATAATCCTAAATCCCATCCCATCTGTATATAGATTACGACATAATAAAGTCAGAATGACACGTCAGAATAGTACTCTTCCCATGCGTTATGTTCTTGACGACCTAGGCCAAAAAAAGTTTGGTTTCCGGTCACGCTCCTTTTTTTTTGGGATGGTATCGGAGATGGTTATTATTTAAAAAAAATTAAAAAAGAAAAAAAAATCCAACCTACCTACCTCAACTTTTTGTACCATGCTACCGGAAACTTACAATATCTTTTATGGCCCTATGCGTAATTCAATGAGCGCTTAATGTGTTCATTCAGGCTAAATCATTGACAATTCAGTGTCGCCCATGCATACAACTGCAATGAGAACTTGGTATGACTGCATTTCATTTGCCTAAAACTGATTAAAATCTTGCTTTTCTAATACATTATATCAAATGGTGACTACACTTGCATGAAGAATCAGTGCAATAAAACAGTCGTTCACTGGGAAGCTGGCCACCATACCCATAAGCCACATGGCTTCCACACGCCCTGGCATAGATATACCACCAGATGCCGCCCCCAGGGCTATCACTGCCTTATCAGCGCTACCGATAAGAGGGGGAAATTGCCCCCACAGATCCAAACAGATTGTCGCCAGGCTCCCATGCCTTATGGAACAGCCATGTGGATGGAGAGTGAAATCTCAGTGCACGTGACCAACAACGAGATTTGCTAACTGAGGTCTGGCGTGGCTGATAAAATGGCACACGCCAATTGATGGAAATATCAGATAGTGGGACGTGATAACATACAACTTGACAGGGACAGATTCAATAAACTTCAGTTTAGACATGGCAGAGAGAGAACAAGCTCAATAGATTTGACCATGAAGCCCGATTTATCCCCTATGTCTCGGGTGACCCCGAGGCCATTGTATAAGCAAAATGATCATAACATAATAATCGATTTGATTTGCCTGATTTGCAGCAAACATTGATTAGCTTACAGTGCAATAGGGCCCATGGGGAAAGTTGGTTTAATGAAAAGGGAAAAAAAGTTATCAATTTGTTATAGAAATCGACAGCATAATATGTGGCTGGTCTACATGTTGAAAACTTCAAATGGTTACCAAGTCTTTTTTAAGTCGAATATGAGCACAGGGTTACAACTCGACCCTACCAAAGTTTACAAGAATTTCTATGGTACTTGGCCCTAAATATCAACACTCAATACGACATTCTGGTCCTCTCTTCGCTTGATTAATGTCTGTCCACGTGAGTTGAAGAAGTCAAAGGTCTAATGAATAATCCGGCAGAGGTTACAAGAGGTCAACAAGCCATGAGGAGGCTGGTCAGTGTCAGCATCCAGGGTCAGGTGGAACATGGACTTTACCCACACTAGGGAGGATACATCTCTATTTTCATGCGCACACGAGGAGCACTTGGGTATTAAAAGAATGATAAGCTGTCCTCAAAATTGGCATCTCTGGATTATTCAATAGGTTTCTCAGCGTTGTCCAATTCACGTTTGTGCACTCTCGTTTTTATCTATTTTTTTTTTATTAAATTGTCTGACAGTAATACGAGGGTGGGATTTTGAGATTCTACAAGTCAAATGGTCCATTCTAGTGCACACAGCACTTCTACTAAAACACCCTACCTACTTGTAAAAGTTACTAAGATATCTCACAGGATTTATATAAATCACAAGAATAGCCTGAGGACTTTACTATTATGCATGCGGGGACGCCAGTATCTGCTGGCGCTACCTGGAGAGTACGAGGGACACGATGAAATGGTGATGCTAGCTTTGATTTGGCTGGATGTCCCAAGGAACATACTTTCCTCCTCCTTCCTGATATGGCATTTCGAATTACCATAATAAATTGCAGTAGACCGATTGCATGATCATTGATGCCCTACATTAAGATGTGCACTTCTCATTCAAATTTCCTTTTTAAAACCCGCCTTTCTCTTCTACAATGTATGGCACATGGCATGTCTTGAGCATCGCGACATTACTGCCTAATCATGATGTATATGACATATTCTCATATGAGAATCTATATAACACGAAGTAAGGCTGCCATATTGCTCTTTCAATCAATCATGCAAAAACCTCTTCGCCATCAAGTGTCAAGTCTTATTTTTCTATTGATGGGACTCAATCCCAGGGTGTCCGGCATACCCCTTTGAAAAAGTAGTACTGAAAATTTTCAAAAAGTAGGACTAAAGTAGGAGTGAGTGAGTAATAGATGTTTGATGCCATTTCGACAGCTAAGGTCATATTCATGGCGAGAACTATATTACACAATTTCACAGAGGAATGTGTCAGTGCCCGCGCATATGTGCACCACACACATCCTGAGGGGATAGGAAAGATGAGAAATAGACCCTTTTAAGTGGGCTAGGGAAGCCCGGACTAAAGTAGGACAAAAGTAGGAAAATATAAGAAAAAGTAGGACATATGTAGAATAAACAATGCATGTGTAACAAACCTATTTATTCTCAAAATTGATAAGGTTATATGTAAAATCTATTAGGATAATATTCCAGAACATATTTAAATGCTGCTCAGTTTGTACCTGTATCATTGGTATGTGAAACATAATATACAGTGGTTTCATGAAGGCATTTACTGAGAGTCTGCTACGTCAAAATGATGTACAGTGGCCATATTGGAGCACAACGCGTGAAATAAAACAGTAAATTGTTTCCTTGTCATGAATATTTGCCAATGTATGACTGATTACTGATCCTAGATTGAGATTGAGAAATTGGCTAGTTGTTTCAGCACACTAACAGGTGAACCTTGTAATGGTAAGTTTATGGCAAAAGTTTTGCCTCAACATGGCTGCCATACAAGATCTGTGAGGTACTAACCCCTCTATAGAACTTACTTAATAGACACAGTTTTTGTACAATGTATTGATGTACTACACAGAGGGTATGTCACAATATCACTCTCTATGCGGACCCCTGTCTATCATTCCCCCTGTGGTGACCCCTCATCTCCATCTGACTGAAATTCCCTATCTATTTGATTGCAGCCAATACTAACACCATTAGTCTCATATTGAGGTTTCATGTAGCCACATTTTGATATTACCTCCCTGATCACTATCAGTCAGGTGTTTGCAAGTATTCTGTTAAAGGGTTTATGAGTGAAACATTAGTATGACACTAGTTCTAATGCTCAAAGCATATATGTCCACCAAGTCAATCACTAACCATCACCACACAACTAACTTTAGCATAATCAAACATCAATTGATGCACCAATGGTGTCAGAATTGGCTCTTTCATTCCACAAGCCAAAATCTCTGAATCTTTAATGAAGATGTAATTAATAAATACCATACTCTCCCGCGTATAAGGTTACGTGGACGTAAATGCTGCCCTCTCGTGAGTCATATGGTATTCAGGACTGCACTGAAGGGTGTTCTGACTGCTGATTGGTTTAGAATTAGACAGAAGAAATATTGGTAAAATTATGAAAGAAATCACAGGTGTTCCAAAATAGTTAATAAATGGAATAGTAGGTGTGTTTTTATATTATGCCAGGCCTTGGGGATTTTATGAGGCATGCAAAAGTTAATCTGGCCAATGGAGATTTTTAGGCCCAAAATAGGGTAGAATGGCACTCACTGCACATATCATTCCCTTATTTAAGATTTTCAGGGTTAAGCCTATCCAACATTCTGTCAGATTGTGTATGAGGGATGAGTTAACAGTGCTATGGTTGAAATTTTTACCAACGAACATTTTAGGCGGCTGTTTTTGTGTGTTATGCTATATAGAAACATAGAGGAAATGGATTTAGTTCCACATGACCTATAGGAGGTATGGGCATTTTGCCTTCATATTTCAGATCACATTTTAAAGTCATTTTTCTGTTACAACAGGGCTGGTTTTGTAGGAATATGACCAAAATAGCCACATAAATGGTGTATAAATGAGAAAAACCTTAGAAATGTTGCTTGCGGAGATAGGGTAATTTCCAAAATATTGCAGTTTCTACAAATTGCCCCGAACACCACTTTTTCTGGACATAACCCACCAACAGAATGAAATTTTCAGCTGAAAATTAACTTTTAGTCTTATTTCAATCTTTCTAGGGCTTTTTATGCACAGATGTCCATTTAGGGCCTACCATAGGGACCACTAGCAATTTGGTCAGGTTTGCGGTGTTCAATCAAAATTTCAATGACCGAGCAATTATCCAATTAACAAGTAGTAATTTGTTCATGAGTGCAGATATTGGTACAATGTTGATAATAGATATTTATAAATGCATACAGCAGAAAAGGCACAGCTAAAGAAATGATCCCCTGATAGGATATCATCTTATAAAAGTTGGATTAATCATAGGCCTAATATTAATCATTTTTCAGCAATTATATGATATTTTCCATGATTTTGTGATTTTCTCTGGGGAATGCCACATTATATCTTGCAAAAGCAATGCCCTCTTCATCACCATGCAATACATATATGCAGTTTGGCAGCTCTAGAGCTTTCACTTGTCTAGTGCATGAGTCTTTGATGATAAAAGTCGCTGCTCGGAAACAGCACTGAAAACCAGTAGGAATTTCACTGTGATCTACACATATGGACCCGCTCATATCTTGACATTAAGAAAGGCTGTTACCACCTCACTTCAGGATATGATAGGACAGAGTCTGAGGTTTCATGGGAAAAAAGTTTTAGTTTAATCTGAAGACCCCCTGCCTAATTAAGGTTACGTGGACATAAATGCTGCCCTCTCGTGAGTCATATGGTATTCAGGACTGCACTGAAGGGTGCTGATTGGTTTAGAATTAGACAGAAGAAATATTGGTAAAATTATGAAAAAAATCACAGGTGTTCCCAAATAGTTAATAAATGGAATAGTAGGTGTGTTTTTATATTATGCCAGGCCTTGGGGATTTTATGAGGCATGCCAAAGTTAATCTGGCCAATGGAGATTTTTAGGCCCAAAATAGGGTAGGATGGCACTCACTGCACATATCATTCCCTTATTTAAGATTTTCAGGGTTAAGCCTATCCAACATTCTGTCAGATTGTGTATGAGGGATGAGTTAACCGTGCTATGGTTGAAATTTTTACCAACGAACATTTTAGGCGGCTGGTTTTTGTGTGTTATGCTATATAGAAACATAGAGGAAATGGATTTAGTTCCACTTGACCATAAGGCGCGTCTTATATAGGGGGTTTTAGTTCTCATTGCATCCACAAGGGGGACTCCAAGACCTTTCTTTGATGTTACATGCCCCCTTAGCCATAACAGGATAATTATATGGGTGCCCATGGGGCCCAAGTAACACATAGGTCTTTGAATTTTGAAAATTCATTCAGTAAACCCAAGTTATGAATCTTTCATGTTTTTGAGAATTTTCCAAAACTCTAGGTGCGCCTTATACGCGGGAGATTACGGTACTGCAACTTGCAATGATACCACTCACATGCTGAGTCATAGATATCTCAGATAACAGTAAAACTGCACTATTCATAAACCATGTGGAGGCTAAATGTAGTAGCGCTACAACTCCAGTGCTCAGTTTCTTGCAAGTATTAAAGGAGCGTGACAGACATGGCAAAATTTGAGTATCAGATAATAATGCAAATGATATTACAGAATTGCTATCTACCCAAAGTAATGTTACTAGCCAGTACAAGACTAAATGGATAAAACTTATAAAAGGAAAATCGTTCACATGCCATAGTTTTGGTACTAAAATCAGGTACTCCTTAATAATTTACCATGCCTGTAGGAAGTTCCCTCAGGTATACCTCATTGGGAACTACAATAGCCTATGCATGGCACACATTAAGACTTGAGGGTTGATTTCACTTGACATAAGTTACTATAAAGATGTACTGACACAAGCAAGATGTGCTTCAAAGCAAATAACGGTATTTTTATATTGCATGCGCCAAAGGAAAATAAAAAAGTAGGAAAAGTAGGATCGCTGGACACTCTCAAATCCTGTTAATCGGAAATAACTCAAGGCAACAACGGTCATTGTAGTAACACATCTTTAATTTCATTCTCTCACAGCGTTGCATACTTGCTTGAAATTATTAAGACATTTACACTGTTTTCTTAAATCCTGCTCAGCACCAGCATGTAGCGACATCATCCTTTATACATTTTTTTTACTGTTCCTCCCAATTGACTAAATCACATTTCCAGCACGCAGTTACATCTGTAATTGTAGCTCATGCATTATATCTTATTATGCAAATTTAAGTTCAATTACTCCATATAAATCTTTTATTTTCATGATTAGCACTGGGGTTGTTTCTTATCTTTTGATATTCTGATTCTCAAGTTAGTTGCCTTTGTACTGTGGTAAGGAATTACCATTTCAAGTGCCATAGAATTATCATGTCTTAACACAGATAATATGTGGTTAATTTTGTAATGGGCTGCATTAATGTAATGATGAGTAACTATTTGTTTCTGATTTCTAACGAAAGCAAGTTACACACATGCAACAATAATTGGGATTTCGCCATAAGCATGATTTTGCTAAAATGGGGTAATAGCAATAAAATTCTAGTCTTTTCCTAAATATTCAAGAATTCATCAGAAGCTTGATCATGTGAGAAAATGGTAATAAAA
This sequence comes from Acholoe squamosa, assembly GCA_949317995.1. NCBI lineage: Eukaryota > Metazoa > Annelida > Polychaeta > Phyllodocida > Polynoidae > Acholoe > Acholoe squamosa. The sequence goes on from OX439043.1 coordinate 60,258,315, forward strand.
TGTAATAGACTTTTATATAAAAGCGATCTAAATTTGTCAAAATATTATTTCACAACTGTAGAAGGCATTAATCAAGGTCCCTAACTCTTATTCAAAGGACAACAATTAATTAAATCAGGGAGAAAACGTGATAAAATGTCAGGGGTGATTAAACCTTTCTAACTAAAACAAACAAAAAAAATACTTAAATAAAATTCCCAGGAAACATTTAGCTTTATGACTTTTGGGAGTAATGATAGCTTCTGAGGATAAAATCACCAAGAAGTAAGACAAAGGAGTAACATTTACATCTCTAACATACATACAAATTGACTATTCAGGCTGTATTAAATTGAGAATAAAACAACCATCACATTATATATTGTCTCTGTACATGGAATACACATACAAGATTTCTTGTACCGTACCTTAATATACAGGAATGACATATTATACACAACCATGTTGAACGATGAGTGTATGGATGGCTATTGGGCTGAACACTTAGTGGTTAAGAAGGCAACCTTGATAGTTCTTATTATGAGAAATGATGTCATATTAGACTGTGCATAGCACAGGAATCTGAATGATCTACTGTACACTCTATCATTATTCTCTCTATACTGAAAGCAGTAAGGTCAGAAATCTGACTGTTAATGATGATGATGAGATAATGATTACCTATGTAGTAATATACAAGTATAAATAGTGAGTTTACAACTTAATTTTTACAGTGGAGGATAGGTAATTATCCCCAAGGAAATTGTGATATTTACACTTATCATTAACATGAAATTGACAAATGTACATTATTTATAGGGTGTGACATTCCCAATAGCAGAATAGCAGTCCCTGGTCTGCGGCAGAACAGTGTTAGGCAGTAAGGGCATTACCAATGTCACACTATGGCATTCTGAATGGGGGAAATATCACATGATCACACATAGCTGACTTGCATGTCGCTGCCCTCTTTTTGCCGGGCAGTAGGCGAGGGACCATTTTGGTCCTGGAAATTGAGTGACTTTTGTGTTTGTCGTCCACCCTCATCTGCCGAGGAACTCCCAGAGCCGCTCGCCCCATGCCCTCTCCGGGAGGGTCGTGGGGGAGGCTGTGGACGAGTCCTTCGGGGTGAGGCCATGTGTTCAGGACTACTGCCCTCTGCCCCAACCACCAAGTCATGTGTACTTGGTGAGGGTGTCGAAGAAGGACTGACACCGCTACCACCACTCGCCGTGCTATGGTGGCTCAGCTCACTCGATGTAGAGTTTTGGTGGCTATGTCGAGCACCGGCCACCGGCATGGGGGAGGGCGGCGGAAGGAACTTTTTGGGCGTTGTTAGTGTTTTTCGTGGTGGGGGCAGTGGGGCAGATTTCCTTGCACGTGGTGTTGGTTTTTCAGTGTGGCGTGTGGGTGCTGGTGGCGAATACTCTGCAATGTCCATGTGTATAAGGCCTTGGTCACACACACCCCCTACCCTATCCTCCTGTGGTAATGGCCGAACACTCAGGTCATCCTCTTCATCATCCTGAGGATTGCGGCTGTAACCATTTACTTCCTGTAATAAAGTTCTTTTAGGATCAGGAGTCCGTGAACGGGGTGAGTAAGTGCGGCGTGGTGACCGAGGATTAGCAGAGCGGCGTGGTCTCTGAGGTTGTGACCATTGAGCGTCTCTGCTGAATTCAGTACTGCCTGTTGACGGCCCAGTCCATGTATGATTCAAATCTGGACTACCCGGATATTGCCTGGCTGTGGCAAAGGCAGAATCAGCTTCTGCATGTGTAGGCACCACACCGTCCTGTGAGAAACTCTGGTCCATGTATGGGATCCTATTAGATGTGGGGGACCCACACTGCCTTGGTGATGGCACAGATATACCGTTTACATTCTCTTGTGAACTACTTTGCGCTAAGCGCCGACTCGTCTCTGCATCAAGTATTGAGGAGTCAGAGCTTCTTCGCTGCCTAGTCCGGAAAGACCCTCTGATAGGGTCTGAGCCCTGCTCAGAAGGCCTGCTCTCACCATTGTCATGGTCCTCTTTGTCTACTTTAAGGAAATCAGGCAACTCTAATTCTGCTCGGCTCAGTCCTCGACTACCACCTCGTTGGTCATCAAGACGCCCACTCAACTTATTGAGCTGCTCAAAGAGATTCTCGGCTGCGAAAAGAAGTTAGATACTATTAATATCCAAATAAACATCTTAAGAATTGGTATTATTTAACATAATTTCTAATCTAAGATTGACAAAAATCTGAAATAATATAAGCCTTTAATTTGATATGTGATAATTCATCCGTTTCAAATAGGTTTTATGTAGAGCACCAACCTTCTCTATCCTTTACAGGAGGTCTAGGTCTAGGTCGGGGATATTCCCCTCCACCACTGATTGTAGCAGGCTGACTCCCACTTCTCTGAGATGGTCCATTTTTATTTTTCAACCTGCCTCCATCCTTCTCTCCAATTGAATTTCTCCTGATAAACCCAAAGATTCCTGAAGTCCTTCCATCCTCGCCCTTTTGTCTCTCATGCTGCAAATGAATAATATTTAACTTTAGAATGTACCAATATATAATTCATGAGACAAATTCACAACACCAAACAAGTAGATTAATATTTACTTACTGTAATACGTTTTTTTCTGACTAGCTATATTGGGTTCAATAGTTATCAAATCATCTTTACCTTTTTCTCTGGGTCAAAGACTCCTTGCTCATCAAAGAGGTGGGCAACATCGAGCCTGCCTTCAAGGATGTCCTTCAGTAATTCATCGTCATCTGCCCCACTGTCCAGACTGGCTGTAGATTTACTGCGCGCCGGTACCGGAGGCTTACCTCTATGACTACCAAATCCGCCCCATTCTGCAATACATAAAATTGTATGGTAAGTTTCCAGTATAAGGGCATAGCGGAACCCAAGGAAGAGGAGATCCATTGGCATCAGCATTTCCTTATTTTCCTGGACAAAATATCTTTGATATGGGGCTGTCCCCCATCTGTCTCAGGTACAGTCAGTGCATTATATATTTATGAAGCAACTTAAGATGGAATGTATCAAAATTAGTATACTTCTGCCCAATATACCATTTTAATTTAAGCACTGTTCTGTCTATGCCAACACCAAGAAGTTAAAGGATGATATGGGTAAGGCAGCGCTGAATCTTTACTTCTTTATAAATTGTGTCAGTTGAAGATGCTATTAGTTGAATTATGCAAATAAATTAATAAAAGATGGGGATGAGTATAGATTCAGAGCCAAACATCCAGACAAGATGATGAGATTTGTATTAATATATCAGTTATGTCCATAAAACATGTTATAAGTGGTGAATAGACAGAATCAATATCATTTACACAGTTAAGATGATCATAACACCATGTGACCAACACCACCAAAAGCCAAGACAACAAGGAGAAATGTAGCCCAAGAACCAGGAACTATAATATGTACATGTAAAGCTACCAAAGTATATGTAATCAATTAAACTGTGTGAAATGATAGTGCACTCTACTTTCCCTTTGAGATTATCACAGCATGGATATATTTGATATCACTTTCAGAGCTAAATGTATCACAACAACTTTGCTTACTCCCCTCCCCATAGCTCCCTCCCCCCACCCCAATTTTCTTCTTCTTTAAAAAAAAAGAAAAAGAAAAAAAAAGATGTGCTTTGTGCTTTCATTTCATACAGCATTGATTTACATATGGTTTCCACAGATAGATGGCAACCCATTATCAGTGATGTCAATTTAAATGTATGCCCTATATACAAGTCTAGTCATATGTCATAATGGTAACATGTCTGTAAGTACTCAACCATTAGAGAAGGGTGAATATACTTGTGTGAGTTCATTCATCTGTAGTTGAAAAGCATTCTGCTTTCCTACTTCATATCAGTACTGTACACATTCTGAGACCAAAAGCTAAGTTCACATTTCTCACTTCTGCTAATTGTATTGATAGCATAACAATGTTCTTCAAGTGGAAACTTGAAAATAATGCTATAAATCTTACAAAGTCTGATAATAATACATGAGGAAGTGAACTTAAGTTTTGCCCTAGCCCATGAAAAGGGTACTAGTAAGATACACAAGTGGGGCCATCTACCCTTCTTGAGGTAACGCAGATTATTGAAGTCGCCGACGCTCCATGAAATGCGGGGCGAAACAAGGCCGCCCAGCAGTCGCCGTCTGGCCTCTGTAACAAGCCCGACACCAGTTAACTCATGCACCAACAATTAATAACTTCAATCCTCAACACTTATTTTATTGATTTCTAAATTTGTCTTGGTTCATTTTGATTCCTTAAAAAAGCTTCCTTTAAACTCCATTGTTCTCAAGGGTAACCATGAAAATCATATAAGATATCAGTTTTGATCACAAACTGTATAAAAGAAAAGCTGTAGATACTTTTCACCTAATTTTGAGAGAAAGGGTGGGTTAGAAGTCATTGCTTGTTGGTGCAGTTGCTGATCTTATTCCTACAATATTGGTCCAAGCCCCTTCACCAGCACTAATAAACAGGGAATATATAAATTTTGGCGAATTGGCATAAAACAGCAGGAAAATTACAATGCAATTCATGATTACAATCAACTCCACAAAGAGATATACATTTGGGATTTGTGTCCATACTGAACCCAGATATTTACAGAACCCCATGTGGTAGAGGCAACTATGATGGAATATGTAATATCCTATAGTTAGGAGACCTCTTACAATCAACACGTTTAAATAAAACTACCTGGTATTGATAAATTCACAAAGAAAGCTGACCAATTGAACAGATACCAATGTCTCCCATTTAAAACAGATATTGACAATTTGGCACAAAATAGCAACTTATACAGCAATTACGTCTGACCATTAAAAGTTTCCTATCAATTTGGCAAAAACACAAATGATTTAAAAGAAATGGCGTAGCAGTGAAAAGATATAACAAAACACAATGAATAGGACATGCAAAAAAAACAAAACAAACACAAATGGGAAAATAGGGGGCCCACAATAAAGACTAAAGCATAGAATACAGCAGAAATTTACAGGAGCAATAATCAATAGCTAGAAGAAAGGTCACAGCTTAACCAGTTCAAGGCCACAATGATATCATAGCATAGAGTATGGCATCACTAATGGGTGATGTCACAAAGCAGTTCTTGTATCATGCACCAGGGGGCAGTAGGGGCTCTAAGGCAGCTCACCTTTAAATCTACGCTTTTTCCCTTTGAAGGCGAAATAAAACCACTTCAATTAATTTAAGTGACTACATTTAAACTATGGTACAACTAACTCCAAAACATGTTATTTTCTAAATCTTGTCTCTTTAAATCTCAAATTAAACCCTTGATGTGTCACTCTAACTCGTAATGGTAAATTCTATTCAAGATCCCCGCATTTAGGTCACACCAAAAAAATTGGTTTACTGATTTCCCTCTCCATATTTTCGGAAATACAATTTTTTTTTTCTATGAAAGTTTTCTCTTTGTGATGTTTGGCAATTTTTTTTTTTAAATAACTTTTTTCTTTGAAAGTTTTCTCTTTGTGAAGTTTGGCAATTTTTTTTTTTAAATAATTTTTTTTCGCTCGCCTCATTTTTCCAGCAAGGAATCCATCGGATGCCAAAAAATTCTTAAAGAAAAAAAGTTTTGCTCGCTCGCACCATTTTTTCAAAACGAAAATCCGTAGACCAACTTATTTTTTTTTGGTGTGGCCTATATACATACTTAAAGATTTACAGCAGTGGAATTTTTCAGCTTGTACGAGGGGGTCTTGCACATAGGAATGCTGATAAAAAAAGCAGAACTTATGAAGATGTACTAGCTTTGCCAGGCAGCAAGTCAAGATTTTGGCGTGACACGCTGGAAAATATACTTGCAGTCAGATCTTGTAAGATATATCATTCTTAATTTGGTTTCTTTCTTTTACACTAGTCAGTAAAGGTAGGTATTAAATGGTTGTGTAACATACCAGCAAAGTCTTCCTCTGTTTGAACCAATAGCCGCTGTCCTTCAACTTTAGATACACCCGCATCTAAGTCTATCGCAGCATCTGAACCAACCTAAGTGTGGAAATATTTAAAGTTAAATTTCTATTGAGGGGAGAATTTTTTTTTTTTTTTTTTTTTACTAAATAAATAATAACTTAAATTAATTTACTCCTCACACTCCTTGTAAATTCATATCTTATCAATAGGACTATGAGACCTTATTGAAGGTAATTCTACATGTTACTCACCAGATGGGCCACCATGTTATCCACTTTACAGTTATACTTTGGCAGTATAGGTTTCAGCGCCTCTCTCAGACTAATATTTGGACGGGCTCGTACAACAAGTGGCCGCCGTGTGGGCAGGTCAGCTTGGAATAACACTCGTTGCTCAACACGGATCTCCTTTGAGGCTAGTGCTGATGCATCCTTTGACAGATCCACAACCTATAAAAGAATTCAAAGGTTTAAGCAAAGCACAACACATGCAATTACCATTTTAACTCGAATTTCCTTAAATATTGATATCTATATGAACTTTCCCTAGAATGGATTATATAAAGGACAATGCTACAACTTAAAAATTCAACAACCTTTAAACTTTGAATCAATTATATTTTTTCCCAATTTTTATTGAAGTTACTAAAATTTATATATCAATTTCTGCTGGCAATGTTGGTGTTACCTTATCAGTGCCATGCTGGAAGACCTCTAGGGTGGGTAATAAGAGGGTGCGTCGCTGACATAATTGTTGAAGGTTGGCCCTGATCGGAGTGCCCGCCTTAATGTGCAGTACTGTGGTAGACCCATCAGGTAAGATAACCCTACATAGCTTCACCTCCTTATTACCATGGTTACTGTTCTCATCCTTGTCATCCTACCAGGTAAAAAAAATAAAAACAAGTTACAAAAAGTGCTGATATCATGTGAATAATTATTAACACTTTACTTCCAAAATCTTAATCAGTTCATTATCAGGGAAATGATTTATGCATTATTATACTTTGTGGGTTTGATATATATTCTTTCTTAGATAACAAATTGAAACTCAAGTTAAAATATTTTGAAAGGTACTAAGGAGAATGAATATTTGAATATATTCTATCACACTTCAGAAGGTTCATAAGATTCCAAACATATCGGACACATTATATTTTAATTTCTACTATAAGTAGGCCATGGGGAAGGTTAAAATGGTAGGTTTCCCTGTTATTTCAGGTATAAATCAACTGTTAATATACACCAACTCTAGAATCTTTGTTTAGGAGTTGAGCTACATGGTTTTCTACACACAGAGTTGAAATAACATTGAATTGCAACTTGTGGATGGTTAACTATAACATGTATATATCTAAGTGATGATTTCCACATGCACTCTAAGGAAGCCCTTGATCACCTTGACTCATCCATCATTACGCATGTAATGGATATGGATAGTTATACTGTTTGATTATGGCACTATATAGCGAGCAAGCCTCATTGAGAATACCTCTTTCCTTAATGATTTAAAGCTAGCTAAATGGCATGATCTGATGATCATAGTGTTTATTTTCTGGCAATGAGGCTTGAATAATTGGAAGCATGGATTCTATGCGTTGAAGCAGCCTTAAAGATATAACTTAGCAAATAAAGCTGTATACAATTTTGCAAGGTAAATAAAAGTCAAAGCTTAAAATAAATTTTCTGATTTAGAAAAACAATAAGTAGTTTTTGTTCATCTGAACCAGCAGTCAGTCCATGAAATTGAATACATTTGATACACACCATATTTATTGATATCATTTTGTGTTCCAAATCAATACTATAACTATCCATATAGAAAAAAATTACTGGGGAACAAACAGGAACCAACAATCAATGATATATACAACAGGGTGACATAGTAAACATCAAACTTGTATACAGAACTCATGCAGATTTTACCATGACTGAGACAAGAACAACACATAAGTACACTTGAATATAGGAACAGGTATAAAAACTTATGTGTATCTCTCCAAGCATGACCCAAACCTTGACCATGCATAATTGACTCAGTCAGAGGCTGCATGACTTGTATACCTTATCCTAAACAGTGCTAAGAGAAGGGGTGAGAGGACTGGACCCAACGGCACATGCTAGGAACTGCTGCTTATATCATGTAGATTATGGTAGATCATTACATATCTACAACTTTCGCACAGGAAAAGGTTTGGGTGAATGGGAAGCAAATAAGGATGTGAAATGAAAAGGAGAAGAAGTCTTGCATTCTTGCACACCACCACCATTTTCTCTACTTATCTGGATTCGCTTTCCGTCCCCCAAGATTTCAGTGTGTGCGATGCGTGCCGCCAACATGGTTCTTTTAAATCATAATCTCTTTGGGAAATAAAATTGTTGATGACATTCCCTAGTGCTGGGGTCAAAACCTTGGATGCCAAACACCTCTACCAAGGACCATGTACCATCAATGGTGCCCCATAATATATTCCAGCCAAAAATAAATTGAAAAGGGTGCATTTTCAGGTTAAAATTCCCCCATTTTTCACACAAATAAAAATTCCACAGCTGTTGCCACCTCCATGCCGGGAGGCTGACCTCTAATGAAGGTATCTGACCATTTTAAATGAAAATTATAAAATGTTCAACCCTACAGAGTTCAATCAAATGTATTTGAAAATTGAAGGAACGCATTGTTCTTACTAAAATATCCCAGTGTGGGTACTAAGTTAATTTCACTACTACACTACTACTCTTAATCATTATTACCTACATAATATGTACACTGAATTCCAAATGGGAAAAACAATCCCTTCCCTATTCATTATAGATCTTTTGTGATAAATTATAGAAGAAAAACTAGAGAACTGAACAATCAAAGTTTATGGGGGGGAAAAACATACAAATAAATATGTGCAAAAGAATGCTCAGTGCTAGGCTATGTAATCAGATTTAAAAAAAAAAAAAAAAGGAAAAAGGTCAGTAGGGTTCAGCCGCCGGGCGGGAGGCAAGTGGCTGTGTGACCGCAGGCATGGCACTGACTGAAATCTTACCTCAGGGGAAGACGGAGGTCGAATCTCTCGGCTCATGACATTGAGATCGACAAGGTCCAATGACCCGACCCCTACACGTACCGTCCCATCTTGTTGTTTGTTAACCCAGCGCTGGTTTCCATCAGCATCTCCTGGCTTTACCAATCGTTTCTCACTCTTACCTGAAAGTTGATATCAATATTAAAAACACAGTATGGGAATACTGATTCTTAGGTTTTAAAGATACTTTATATTATTCCTAAAAGGAAGTTGCATCTTATCCCTTTACTTTTTCTCAGTTCTCTTTTTACACATCTTATGTACATTTTTATAACAGAAATATTTCTACTTTAAGGAGTGGTAAAGTAATACCATACTTTTATTCCAAGTGAACGGAAAGAAGGATTGTCTTCTTTTCCCCTTATCCATCGACACGGTAGACTTGCTTTTGGTTATCTGCAGGTGAAATATGATTTGTATTATAATATGAAAAGATATAATTACACTACTATACTGTACCACAATGTTGTAAAATCTGTACATACATCCAATATAATCAGCAGTTTTAACATAAATTACTTCTTGATAGATGAAATAGATCCTTCATTTTATATAAACAATTATATAATTTAATAACTTCATTAGTTTAGATAAGGAAATGGGAACACAAAATTAGTTTGGTTACTTCATTCTAGGTCAGTATACAATTCTACTGAATAATTCCCATGTGTGAATATTGGGATTATTTTTCTCTCTAAACATTGTAAAGTTGTATGATTTATATTCCTATTCGATGACCCTTTTCTAATATGTTTAAAAACAATACCACAGGGGGAAATAACATCAAAAGCATGACCTTTTCCAGCTTCAAAAACACAACACAAGAGACAGTAAAGTGGCCCACAAATTGTACAGATAATCATTGCATCATTAAAACTTCACAACACCCACAGAAGCTTTTGACACAAAAATATACCCAAGGATACACATTCACATAAAAAAAAGTGCAAAAGCAAATACCCACTTCACATTCTTTTATGTAAAGAAGTGTGCGATTTCTTTTTACTTTTAAAGTCCAGACTTTCATAAACAGGACAAAAATGAATTCAAACTTTTAGAAAATGTTGGGGGTGATAATTGCATTCATGGTGTTATACACATTGTGACTAAGTACTGTAGATTTTTATCATATACCTCGGTTTCCAACTCCGCAAACGTAACCTAATAAGAGATTTACATTCCATTCATGATTTATTTATATACACTTTCATCACCTAGGACCAACTTTCATTTCATTCTATGCAACAATATGGGGAAAAAACCTATTCCTATACAATACACTGATGGATTTCATTTCCAGGAAACAAGCTAAATCATTTCCAATTAATTAGAATTAATTATCTATGATTTTTCATTTGAAAATATATCTAGAAAATGCACATAAAGCTATGATTATTTATTAAAAGTCAACAAACAAACCTTCTTGTCATCGCGTGGCCTGGGTGCCTCTTCGTCAGGCCCCAAGTATGGCAATGGGCGGCCCTCCATCTCGGCAACCACACATGTCTTGTACAACTCTGACTTTAAGAAACGTGGGTAACTGTCCTGCTTCATCAGCTGGAATATCTAAAATCAAGGGGGGGGGGGGAATTTAGAATTTATTTTCATTATGAATTTCACATTGAAATACCAAGTTACTTTTGAGAACTGTATAAGGAAAAGTATGAACAGGTACTAAGATGTTATGGCCTTAAAAATACATGTCAATTGTGTGAGGCTTGTATATTTTGTGTAGTTGTCTTACGAAGAAACCCAATGGAAAGAAGACTAATTAGCCATCTGTTTGTTTACTTTATGCTTTGTTAATTGATTTTGGTAGTCTCATTGGTCTTTCTCATATTATTTTTCTCCATAGAACCGCAATAACACAAGGTGATACTACAGTAAATATTCATGTAAACATGAATAAGGAAACTTGTAGAGAATATATCTATCCACAGAATCTGAACTAGATATGGGTAATTGTCCTGACCCACAAATATACAGGACATCCTGGCCCTTGTTATGGTCTATCTATGTTACATAGCTAAGTCATGCTACTTATACCCCTTAATGACTATCTTACATGCTAGTCCCCCTCCTACTTACATGGTTCTGTGCATCGTCGAAGAGAGTTGGCGGAGCCATCTCCAGATCTTGCTCGACACCTGCCAAGGTGGCAGCGTCTACGTTTACGGACTCACTAGAATGTTGGCTGAGATGTAGTGCCCACAGTCGTTTGGCCTCTGCTTGCCTCTGTTATGGGAAAGATAAGAGTGAGCATGAGTTACTTTCCCATATGCAGGGGGAACTTAGGAATGTAGAAATAGGAGAATGTATGAGAGATAAGAATTTAAACACTCATTTTCATATAACTATTCTACAAAACCTTTGTTGCATCTTGAGCAGCTATGCAGGAAATTGAAAATTTTCCCCAGCCTTTTTTGATTATATATATATATATATATATATATATATATATATATATAAATATAAATAAAGATATTAAAAAGGGATATAAAACTTTATGAAGATATTTTCAGAATAATCTTACTTATATGAAAGTATCTACCAATATTTATTATGATGATTGATAACACTTACCTCTTCCTCATCACTGCACTCCTTGTAACTCTCACATTTTACCCAAAAGTCAATATTTTCTTGGCTAAACTCCTTCTTCAAGAACTCCTACAATGAGATAGAGAAACCTCATTACAACTTGGCAGGAAAAGAATATTTATATTGAGTACATATCCACATATTTTATGTCATTAAATCCAGTTAAAATGTTATATTCCATCATCAACATTACTATAGTTGGTATTAGGCCAAGAAAACCACAGAGTTTGTTTTCTTTGGCATCAACCACAATATGATATTGTTTATTTCATTTTTTCCAATACTCATAGTCATAACTTTCTTTATAGTTTGTTTCTGCTAAAGTCTTAGTATCTGGCATATAAAATGTGGTACAATTATAATCAACTTCAGCTAAATAGGTAACTGTCTAATAACAGCAATGCACAGAGCCTAATTTCAAAAGTAGGGTCCATTAATTTTCGTCATGAGGATCATAATTACCTATAACCTAGCAAGATAACAATTAAGAGATGTGTGTTGAAAGAAGGTGAGGGTGTGGAGGAGGCTCTAATTGCTGTGCATGTCAATCAAAGGCAGTTATTACAGGCCATTATTGTTGCATTACCCTTGTAATGACATGGAACTACAAACACAGTCGGGGACTAAGAAAGAAACTATAAATAATACCAGAGGTGAGGAGGATTTTGCTTAAATATACATATTTACTGCATACACTCACCGTGAATGTGGCTAAGCCAGCCTTGTCTTCGAGTAGTCTGTCGAAGCCTATAGCCCAGCGCGCAGACCTTTGTCCATGCTGGTGAGGCCCTCCATTCTCTGAAGGATGTACTGCAACAGGGTGAAGGATACTCGTTGCCGATGGAGCACCGTTCAACTTCTTGGTCGGGAAGTCTACAGCATCAGACACCACCAGAGACTGTTGAAAGAAACCAAAGGAAATATAAAGCAAGATGGACATGTTTGGTGTTTTAAATCATAGACATCCTATCAACAAATGTTTAAGGTACAATTATTGTGTCCACATGCGCTGTCCCGAAGAAAGCCTAGGGATGATAAAAATGTTAAAACTGAAAGCTTAAGTACTCCAACCTATCAACTGAGCAGACCACCCAATAAGTGTAGCTGTTTGAGTGAACCTTCTAGGGCTGAACTCTTATCATTTGATCACAAGAGACTTTTAGTTTGGTTTAAAATGAAATATTTTGTACATGTATCATACATTGTTGTGCATCTTGGTTTTGGTATTAGCCCACATTGTGTTGAAAATAAAAGTAATGTATGTTGGTAAATACTAGATGCCCTATATTACTGATATGATATACCCATCGTAGACATAACAAACACTACCAGTACTCAGCACAACAGTACCAGCATTCTAAGTATGTATCTCATGTTTATCTAGTGTATCATATTCCACATTCTGTAGTCCTCTGCTGTATACTTATGCATACATGCTTACAACCCATAACAACCCCCCTCTTTGTAAGTAATGCCATACACTTAGCCCAGAAATGTATGCCATAATATATCTTAAATAACACTAAAGCTGAGATCTAGTTTCTACAGAATGAGCTCCATTAACGTGTCCACTACCTGCCCCTTTTTCTACAATCACCACATCATGTGGCTGATTCACCACCTGCACTAAACCTTCTTCTGTGGTACACCTCAGTAAAGCAGGGATGAATACACCTTATACTCTGACCCTCCCCACCTGCCATAAGGTGTACTACTAGTCTCCACCCATATATGCAATGTATGCCTCAATACTTGATCAGCCACCCAGAACATACTTTCCTTTACATATTTCTTTTTTTATCATGTCCCCCCCCCATCCTCCTTCAGTAGAGTTTCCCATTTATATGAGCAATGGTATTTAAGCACTACCTGTTCTGTTTTGGAGATTTTTCGCCTTGACCCAAAGCTGAAGCTATGACTGAGGTTGCTGATGTGTCCTAATATCAGTTTTTGTGGACTTTGGCTTGATAAGTTTCTTGTGTGATACCCAGCACTCTGTTCTGGAGTCGGAGTCTGACTCCGTTGTCGAGCGGGCGGTAAATCCTTATTGAACCTTTTCTCTGACCTCTGTGAACCAAGACTTCTCCTGTTCACATCCCTTCGGATTTTAGGGCTCTGGCTAGCCTTTGGTTTAAACCCTAGTCCTCTTACAAAGGCACTGTTGGCAAGGCTGGAGAGGGGGCTTTGGTAAAGCTGCAACTCAGGTTCCTCGGGAGTACTCGGTCTCCGATCTTTTGAAATGTCACGGTGTTCTTCCATCTCATAACCAGGTGTTTCGCGAATCATTTGGCTGTACTTCTCAGATTGAGTTTGATTATTTTCATTTTGTCCTTTAAGATCTCCATTATGATTCTGGACATTTTTTTGACTCTGTGGTTCGATCTTTTTAGATTTCCTTCTTTGAGGGGGTATGGGACTATCAGTCTGGTTCATGGAAACTACCTTAACTTGAGGAACATTTTGCTGATTCTGCTTTGATTTATGTCCTTCATTCTGTTGCTTTCTGCTTATATGGCTCTGACTCTGCTCAATATTTGATCTTTCATTTTCAAGATTTTCATGTTGACTTCTTCTAGATCTATGAATCTGTGGACTGTCAGTTTGATTCTGGGACAACTTTTGTGCCTGAATACTTTCTTTTTGATCCTGGCCATGCTGCCTTTCTTTTTGAATGCCTAGAACAAGGTTTTGGGTGGATCTAAACACTCCATTTCGCTCACTGTGATTTTGTTCCTCAGGAGAACTATTCCATAGGGGGTTTCTGTGGGTTTGTGGGGTTTCTGGGGATAATGAGGAAGATTTCTGACCTGACAGAACCAGACTCTGTCTGCTTCCATGTCGATCACTCTGATAGTTCATAGTTTGCATAGGACTATACCCTGGTCTTTTGGGACGTTTAGAAGGCCCCTGTCCATTCTGATTGCTCTGGGAATTCTGATTTGACCTCTTGTCTGATTTGTAGCTATGCAATCTGTCTTCTGGGCTGATACTTTGCCTAGCATTATGTCTAGGACTGCCAGACACCTTATTGGGGGAAAGGTCGTCCATAGTTGGCTCTCTGTATCTCTGTCGATTTTGTGAAGCATCTGAACTGGCCTGTATTGCTGGACTTATAATTTTCTCATTACTGACTGATTTATGTTTGGTTCTTGAGGCACTTGACCTATCACTTTGAGTAAGACTAGCAAGACTTTCTGAACTAGGAGGTCGATGTCTCTGCCTACTTCTTGAAATATCTGACCTATCACTTTGTCTACTTCTTGAAGCATCTGAGCTATCACTTAAAATACTTTCTGAACTAGGAACTCTGTCACTAGGACTTAAGCGTCGTCTATGCCGACTTCTTGAATTTTCTATATTTTCCCTGTTTGACAGTTCTTGGGTATGTTGGGTGTTGTCTAAAGACTGTTGCTTCCTCCTTCGCCTTGGAGCTTCAGGTGTTTCAGTCTGAGCTGTATTATTTTCAGGGGCTGCAGAGGTTGCTCTCCCCCGGTGGCGGTGTCTACGCCTTGGAGGACTTGGACTCCTGGGCACAGTTCTCTTTTCTGGAGCAGCTCCTGGAGTTGGACCAAACCATGTACCTGGCATGGCCAGAGGCTGCTGTTCAACTGCATAACGACTGATGAGCTCCTGTACTGTTATTCCTGGCTTTCCTCTCTTATAAGTCCCCACACTGTATCTTTGCCCAAGTCCTTGATGATGTCCTTGCCTTTTATCGTTGTGCCCTTGACTACGTTCAAGGCCAGCATCTATTCGTTTCCTGTAGGTGGTGCTATCATAACTTCGGCTACGCTGATGAAGTCTAACACCATCAGGACCTCCTCTCCCTTCATGGATTTCAGTTTTGTCATGTAAAGGCCAACGGACTTGGCTAGGTAGTAGCACAGGGGTGACCGGACGCTGCAAAAGTCGCAACCCACGCTGCTCTGAGGTTTCAACTGGAACTGGCTCATCATTATTGATTGAAACTCTGACTCTTGACCTTGAAGATCTGTTCTCCTCAGGTCTACTTGAGTGGGTTAAGTGAGACGAAGAAGAATGTATAGATTCAGATTCTTCAGCAAAGGCTACCTGTTTTCGGCCTCGCTCTGAGCCTGTCCCCTTACTGTTCCTATTCCGCTGTCTCGTACCACAGATGGTGGCTGCAGCCACTTCTGCATCCATTGCATCTCTGGCTTCAGACATGGCTGAGTGACTGTAGACTGGCATAGCCACCACCACCATCATCTCCATGGCAACCATATCTTAACAGCAGTAGGCCATGCCCCCAAGGGGGACTGGGTGGGATGTGACCAGAGAATCATACCTCCTCCCTGTGTTCATATACATGAATGAGGGTCCTGTATATGGATTCTAATACTAATCTAGTTTCGAGATATCCTTATCTGTCTCTGTACTAATATTGGCCTTCACAGTCCACCAATAGGCCTTTAACACAACTAGTGTTATTCTAGTACAAGATATATGTGTATATCATCCTCCCATGAGATTCTACAACATGTACATCCATCCATCACTGTTAGGTACTTGAGAGTTATATCATGTAGGTTTCTTTCATGTGCCCAGTGGTTAATGTGTAGGGAGAAGTGGTAACATCCTCAACATACTTTGAGAGTTACTTTCACACCTGCCATGGCTAACATTCCATATATGGAGTAAAAATAGAGTATTCATTCTGTATGATGTCCTCAAGTGTTAACAGAGACATTTAAGTCACTCCTCAGGCATTCCTAGGTCACTGTGTTGTCCAGACCTACAACCCTGAAGGCCCTACATTATGTATGGTTTCATCCACAAGGCTGTAATACACACAAACCCACCCTGTGAGATCCAACTGGTGTCCCTAATCCATATTTGGATCCTCCCTGCTTGCATAGTCTCTGGGACTGCTATACTATAGCGAAGACTCTAATCCTTGCTCCCGGCCGCTATTCTGGGCTGTCTTAACGCTAGGTTAAACAGCTTGATCCTTGGTTTGTGTACAAGGAGGGGGGGATGACCCAAGTGTCTGCAGGTGTAAGTGAAACAGGGGGTGTAGGTAAGTGTACATGGGTAACATGTACCTGTAAGATCCTCCTGGTGCTATGTTATATGTGCTATCATTAGATGTGATCCCATACCTTAAGGTAGGATGTAGTAGACACAGCAAGAAGGACACTGTGGGGACACCTACCCACCTACCCACCACCTCCTCCAGCGGTGGTGTATCCCTCTCCTCCTCCTCCTGCTCTGGCTGCCATTGGCGGCAGGCCAGCACCCCACTGCATGCTCCGCTGGTCGCCCATGGTGGTTGCTGGGGACAGATCCCTCCCTATGGCCACCTACCGCCCCTCACCCTATTGCCCTGACGTCCGGTGCTGGGGCCAGAGCCAAGGGCTGCTGCTGTTCCAGAGCCCTGGTGCCAGCCAGGAGGAAGCCTTCTCCCAATACCTCCAGGGTTTATAGCTAGGATGGAGCTGGATCAAGGCTGGGGGTTAAGCTGGAGGTGGTGGGAGAAAGTGGTGATGTAGCGTTGACACAGAGAGTCGGGGTGGGTGGGGGGATGAGAAGAGATAGATCCTCACATTACAGACACCATCCAGTGCTCCTTGTACACGATATGGTCCTCACCCCTTGGCACCAGCTCGTGTAGGGCCCTTTTCACCTGCCAGGTAAGGTGGGGGTTTATAGGGGTTGGAGTCTCCTCCAGGTGCCAGGTGCAAATTCCTCTGTGTCCCCCCGGTGAAATACAGAGGCCCCCAGGTAAGTAATATATAGGGGGAGGTATCAGGGGGTGACGACATTCTGCATACCTCTGGCTGCAATGGGTGGGGTGGTTGGTTGTGGGGGGGATGCCGCCTCCCACTTTTCCTATAGCAGTCCCCACACGTCCACACGCGACGTCCTATCGAAACCAGGCCAATAGGACCACAATACTGCCATCAGCAACACCACAGGCGACCATCAACACTGCCTGGGTGCATAGCCCTGCAGCATCACTCCTGTTGCTGATGCGGCTCCAGGGTGTTTTCCTCCCACAGAACCTTTAAGGAAGTCCTTAGCCGTGAGGCCTTAGTCCTTATTGTTCCTATGGTCCAGCCATGGGATGGAGGGCTGACAGGTCATGCCTATTCACACACTGGACTACAAGTCTCCAAATGGTGATCCTCTGTTACCTGGATAGGACTGACTGGTGGTGAGAACACTACCGGCAGGATCCAGCAATGGATCCCATGCAGGGTGATGGTAAAACCTGAGGGGGGGGGGGCAGCCAACCGAGAAGCCGTCAGCTGACCCCCCCCCCCCCAGTAACTGTCTAAGGGCTCCATAGACATCCAGGTTTATTACCCTTTGTCGTCATGATTCCCCCATGACTTGCTGGTGGGAAGCTTTCCAGCACTGCATTGGCGCATGCTGTTGGCCATTCTGGGGTGCATCATCCCTATACTTTCGACATGATGCATTATTATATCCTACCAAGGCTGGATTCATCTAACAAGTCAAATGGGCAGAGTATGTGTTCCTACAAGGTTTATTCTCTTCACCTGGTGTGAGGTAATTTGATGATGATCCTCCCGTTCCTGCTTCTATCCTACTAAAGCTGTCCCCTGCTTTACACCTGTACTTACACCCTGGGAGGTAGTAGAACCTGGTCAGCACCCAGGGTGAAGGTAAGCCATCAGGTACACCACTGTGATAACAAGCAATGCTTCTCTAATGGCCTCAGGGCGACTTATAGTACTGGGTGAAAGTGAGAACTGTCTAAATAGGAATACTACTTGAAAAGAAACCTTTTGTTTGTACAATATTGAAAGGAACACCAAGGGAAATGGGATACAAATGTGGAAAGGACTAATAATAAAAACGATGGTGTCTTATGACCCAGAGGATTTAGCACCATAAATTGGGATGATTTACAACGTCATGAAAGTAGAGCTTGTATAGAGGATCTAGGTGTGATCAAAAAGTCACTGCTCTCCCCTTAGTCTCACATCCTTTCACAGAGGTGCCCCATTCAGGAGATATACCAAAACTTATATAACAGGTATTACACTGCCAGAGGCTTCCTGCTGAAGACCACTGTGTCCTTAAATCCCTAAAGTCCTTAACAACAACTTAAGGGGGCTTGGTTACACTTGGATGATTATGAATTACATTTAAAAAAGTGAAATTGGATAACACCTATTGGGTACAAATTAAATTTGTTAAATGTATCAGAAATAGTGCCCTTCCCCCTGACCCTTACATTCATGGCCCACTAATACTTGTAAACCTCATGGCTAACACAATGTACAAATCTGTAAACTAGTAACTACTAAGACAGTCTTCAAAATTCCCTTGAATCTATGCCCAACAAATAACATTTCTCCAATCCCCTTTGCATATACTAAGTAGATAAACTAACCTTACCCTCTATGTTTGACACATTATTATTGCTAAAAGACACAAGCACACTGCAGTAGTTCCCCCTAGTGTAGTAACATGGTACCAAACTGAAGCTATTTAACTAAACGTCTTAAGGCCAAACTGAGACTGACTGATAAGTAAAGACTATAGACCAGCACTACTCAGGTGAGTGATATATGGAGCAGGTATGTGACTGATGTATGTCTTTATTAACACTTCATTCACCACACGCTGTGGGAAATAAGGGAGTGTTCTATAAATATTTTTGGATGACAGCCTTAGAACATAAATAAACACAATTAACTGGCTCTTTAAAGATAAAATCAAAAGTTCCATCTTCTCAGTTTTAAACCTAGTACATGTAGACCTCCGTGTATATAAGTTAAAGACCTTTGATAAGAAATCACGCTCCATTTTGATATATAACTGTATAGCGATTCAAGGCAACAGTGGTAGTTAATGGGAAAATTAACCCCAAATTATTTACCTCTACACCCTGCTTAATAAACACCGAAAGCAAAGTGATTTTACACAACAAAGGAACTATGTCTTTTATAATTCGATATCCATGAACTGTATTTAAATCCCTCAATATCCTATTACATGTAGTCTAGGACATGTGTAGAAATACAATACATTTACTTTAAAGCCCTTTACTGCATAGCTGACGCTTCTTAAGTGTTTAAGGAGTGAAATGAGGGTGAGGTGCGTCGCATCGGGTTTCAGCTTTCTCCATGGCGTCAGAGGGGTGCAGTCAGAAATCTGTGCAAATATTCCAGCAGGGTAAGCCTGGCTGGGCAGGGTCTGGCTGTCCTGGTATGGCTCGTACCTGGGTGGTTCTAACCCTTTTAAGGGCCGCTGATGCATTAATGCATCATGCCCATTGGTCGTCATGATGCGCCAATGAAGTACTGACAAGACTGCGTGAGTTTATGTATCAACCCCGTAGGGTCAGCATGATGCCCTAATGAAGTGTTGGTGAGCAGTCTCGCCTGCACTTCATTGGTGCATCTTGACAACCAATGGGCATGATGCACTCCTGCATCAGCGGCCTCTAAAGGGCACCATCAGCCACTATCAAAGAGCACACATTACACACCACATGAGCACCCTCCCATCATGACACACAATTATCAATATCACCTAAATACTCTTCATAATGCTCTCAATTCATGGTATTTCACAATTTAGTTCTGGGACCAAGGAGTGAGTCCAACCCAACTTGGCTTCAGGCCCAGGATCTAACTGGGTGGTAGGCAATAGATAGACAGAACTGTCCACTGAAGGGTTCCCAAGCCTGAAATTATTCACTTCCTCCAGGGGGTAGAAGCCAAATGGTGACTGCTACTGCCAGGGGGAAGGTTCCTCTGATAGCTTCTATTTAGTTTGGTTGAAATCCATTGGGGTGTATTCAAATTTGTTTCTTGAATTGTATGAAGCGACATCTTCAATTTTCCACATCTTGAGTTGAGGCGTATTTGTGAGTATGGGCATACTGTAATGTAAGGGAAGATGAACAAGGGACAGTAAAGGTTGAAAATACTTGGGATTCTTGTATTTTCATGTAATATTTCCAAGTCATCACCACCAATCTAAATTCCATTTATGAATTCCCATTTTAGGAAATTGGCTAATATTACCATTCATTAAATCCTACTTTAGGAAACTGATTATCTATATGATATTGATATGATATATAATCATACACTAGATTGTGTTTCAGATAGCGATGTAATAATATAATGTGGAAAGGATGACCATGGCATGTGAGGCAAATGCACCTGGTCCCTTATTAAAGTATGTTATTCATCACATATTTTTACATATCAAAGCTATAGGTTGTCCCTTACCCACCTTTCACTAATCAGGTCGCTCCCTTAATGTATGATCCATTGCTTATCAATGATTTGAACCACTCTCCCAGGAAATCCTAATCCTGGCTTTGGACCAGGAGAGTCTTCGCCTGGGAGAGAGGACTCGTGACACATGGAGTATTTGGCTATTCACTCAGTATAGGTATCTTCTTATTTGAGTGATGACCAGGTTCCAGCAAAGCTGAAATAACCTACCGGTGTGGAAAACCGCTACGGCACCAAATCACACGTCACACCAGCCTGTGATTTGGGGGTGGTGTGTGATTTGGCATCACTGCCAAAATAACCATTTCAAAGATGATTTTGACCAATCTGATTTATATTCTAATGGATATAAATCATGGTAATTCTTGAAACAATTAGTCTCTGTTGTACTTTTTCAAGTTTTACCCTTAGAGTTAGTTTATAACAGAGAAAAGTCGATTTTCCCTCTGGATTATGTCCCAAATTCATCACAACCCATTTTGTATCTAATTTGCTAATCCTTTATGCTTTTTGCTAAACGATGTGTAATGTGTATCAATGATTGAAGGAACATCCCAGTAAGCTACTCACAAAAAAACCAAAGTGATCTAATCAGTCATTAATGATAAAAGCCATTTTACAATACACACTTGACAATACGAGACAATGCAGCATAGCAGGATTTCCTACTGGTGCATTTTCTTGCACTGGCAGCTTTTTTTGCACTGACGCGGAAAATCACATCACCACCTTGGGAGAGTGGTGTGTAAAACGACAACAGTGTGTAATTTCCTACCGGGGTGTAATTAAGGTAGTTGCTCAGACCTGATGACCCAAAATCATTCAGCCTAAATCATGTCAACTGTATTGCTGCTTTGATATAATATCCATTTATCTGGGAGAGTGGATAATCTGATGTCACGAACTGTGTCAAGTGATAGGACAAGCCAGATTCAGTTATTTTGATCAAACTTTCTAAAATTATTATTTTCATAATTTTCGTTTAAATTAAAGCTATCACAGCTCTTTTCAATGTGGAAATGAATACTAGGTACAATCTCAAACCTGGCGGAGTTGAACCCTAGTCTAGGAAGCAGAATAACCGGATTTAGAGATGGTTGTGTACTTAAGACTCAGAATTCCGTGTGAAATCCCTCAACGAGGAACAAAATCTGCTATGTTTACAAAAGGATTTCTAGACCTTCCTCTCTGTTTTCCTTGTCAGTACAACCTTTTTTCATCCATTTGTCTGGGGCTTGGGGAGTGATATTGAGGGTTGGAGGGGATGGTCTCAGGAATGTTCACCTTACTCTATCTTAGTATATCAGTACGTGATGTAAATAATCACCATCAAGATTGATGTAAACCATGCATGTCTACATTCAATATTTATTATATAGCAGAGGTATGGGTTATAGCTCATAATCCTATCGACATGAATACCTAGGGGTGAGATCACCTTTCTACCCAAAGAACCAAGG
This sequence comes from Acholoe squamosa, assembly GCA_949317995.1. Classification (NCBI taxonomy): domain Eukaryota; kingdom Metazoa; phylum Annelida; class Polychaeta; order Phyllodocida; family Polynoidae; genus Acholoe; species Acholoe squamosa. Next base: position 60,280,649 of record OX439043.1, read on the forward strand.
TTCTATCATTTGACAGAAGCAGTGAGTATAATTATAGTATACTCCTGCAAAATACTAAGCCACATGTGTCTCCCTTAAGGGCACTTCAGGTTCCCCTTTCGGTGGTGTAATAGAAGTATACTATTCTGAAATTGAGTTGACTATGACATATAGTGTGTTTGTACTTCAGACTGGTATATAGCTTAGGTGTAGTGGCTGTGAATAAGAACCTTTGTAGTATGGTTTCCAAACTTTTTATTAGTCCACGTGCACTGACTTTTTAATCTACAAACTGCTGAAGAATTCTATTCATCACTGTAGCGCTTTGCTCTTTAAACTACATTTCCAATGTCACGAATATCAAATCAAAATAGGACAGTGGCATGTTCATGTGCATTTAATTCCACTATGAATCTATCATGGGACCCTATTGTGAACGAATTCATCTCTTCACCAGGGAGAAATATCAAGCCAAGTGTTTCATAAACACAATATATACAAAGCCTTTTCCAAGAGACAAAATAATGTTATATGATCGATGTATAGAGAGGAGGAAATTGGGACAGCATTTGACAGTATAGTTTGAATATAATAAATGATAAATTCTATACACGTGGCGTTTGAAAATCCAAGTTGAAAATTATGGTCTCTCGGGCTTGAGTCTTTTAGATTTATTGATGAGGGCTGCACAAACTTTATGTAATGGGGCATCTGTCATGGACTGTTAACTATACAAGTTCTATCTTTTTGTAGCCATCACTCTCAACTGTAACCCTGTGCGTTAATGCACTGTGCCATTTTATCATCATCATGTATGAATACAGCCCATGGCGAGTAACCCGCCAGCACTGCATTCATACGCCTTGTAGACACTATCGGACTGAAACACCCCAAAATGATACCGCTGAGTGATTCGCTAACCCTGCATGATGCATCAAGCTCTAAAAATTGACATGAATATTATAGCCTCTTGCTGTCCTCAAAGGGTTAAATTTTATAACATTGACAAACATCCTCACTAACAATACATCAACGGTAGTGGTAAGTCTCCACACCCAAGGAGAACAAGAATTTTTTCCCTTACCTTACAATCATGGTCTCACTGTCCTGTCCTTTTGCTGCCCTGTTCATGACTTTCAATCATCTCAGGTGGGCAACTTGAAGGTAACCAAGCTAAACATCATCATTTTGTAAGGGAAGTATGCCCCACTCACTATGACCTCATGTCATCACCCCTACCCTCCACCCATCACCATCTACCCCTAGCTTTCCCTTGCAGCTCAGAGACCCCTACTTATCCCTATACATCACTTATCCCTTCAGCGTAAGGCCCGCCCAAAGGTTGGTGATTTAATAGTTGTAGGATCCCTTAGCCCCCTTACAATTACCTAGATCAGTTATCCCTTAAAGGTAAAGTTTGCTCGGTTATGGACCCTCACACTACCCTCCCTCTGTGTACCACTTTACTTGGACACTTTTTAACACATCAGGTTAAGCTAGTTGTGAAACTGAAGTCAGATTTCCCAAAGGTAAAGATTTGTTTGTTTGTTTGTTTGTTTAGTTTTACGTCCGGGGCCATCGAGGAACTCAGACATTCATAAAGGTAAAGAGGATGTTATTGAATAGTTCCTTGGTTTACCTTGATTTATATTATTTGAGTGTAACATGATTTACAAGTGCTACAATGCTTAAATCTCCAATCAAAAAAGTGACTCGATCCCTTCAGGTCCAAACTTATTTAGCACATACATCTTCTGAATTGACTGAATTCGATAAGATTTTCAGTCCGATCCATTTACTTTATTTTGTTGTAGGGGCCAATCTTTGGTTGCAATCATAATTTGATTTAGAGGTAATTCAGGGGAGGGAACTATTTCTACCGCTCTTTCCATAGGGTACATACTCTATCCAGAAGATGAATGATTGCATCAAAGGGTTTGGTCAGCAGTAGATTCAGAGTTGATAAATGGGTATAACGAAAGCTAGAAGTAATCAAGAATTTCAGACAGACCTGATATATTATCAAGATAAAGAAGTCTAATTCTACTCCCCTTTCACACGATACATGAGAAATCTATTCTTGCTCCAGTATTATCTACACATCAGATCTGAGTGGAGAAAGCAGCTTAGATGATATAATATATGGGTAGATGTCTATTCACACTTAAATTAACATGTACAACACAAGATGATGTAAAATGTAGAAAAAGAAATCCTCCAAAAAGAGTGAGGGTAAAGAAGCATGGCCTCCATAACTACCTGGATATACAGGTTTGGCACCCTCCCCCACCTTCCCACCCCTCCATAGCTGCTTACTTAAGGGGACTTTGGCGTTACTTTGGTTCTTACAACTGCCGCCAGATCGCTCTGGCTTTCTGGCTCAGCGGCTATGAATGCCTGAAGGCCCAATGCTTGTGCTCAGCCGTGGGTAGGGGCCAGATAAACACGACACCCATAGGCCACGTATTCTTAGCCTCGAGATCCTTCAATAACTCCTGCAGCAAATCCCCCAGGTATCCTGCCATTTACCTGAGAGAAGGCAGTACCACCATTCACGTTCTGGAGGGATCGTGAGAGCCCTCCTCCATGGAGCAAAGCTTGGGTGTATGAAAGGGGAACAGAACTTGGGTGTATGAACTGGCAAGGCCATATTAAACTACAGATAGAGTGGGTCTAGGTCCTTAGGTGACTACTAGAGGGCGTGCAGGAGGAGGAGGAGGAGGAGCAGAGACCTATTCAACCTGTGCACTCCCACACTAATCTTTGCTAAAAGACCCTGGAGTGTCTCCCTAAGGACACTCAGAAGCTGGTCTCTACTTATGAACAATAATGTGGATGAGTGCACATCTGTACCTATATCAAAGGATAAAGGGCGTCGCCTAGGCCAGTTTAGATATATTTCAGCCTAAGGCAGTTGATCCGCCCAAAGGATGAATACAGGTACTTAAGTATGGGACGATGCTATACTGTTTTTTAAAAACTGTAATGTATCATTTTCTAAAGTGAAAGATTGAACGTGTGATATAGATCACATATGGCCCAGGGCTTCATGCAATGATTTGATTTTGCTACCTACAACCTGTGAGTACAATGTATAAGAAGAAATATGTCACTAAAAATCTCAGTTGAGCTACCCACATTGATAAGTCAAAACTGATATCTATGTAATTAATATTTAGCATAGTAAGGCCATATCATGAAGAACCAAGGTGAAAATCCGCTGTATAAGCCCTTTGTCAATCTATTTGTACATTAATTTTTTTAACCTTACTCATAGCTGAAATATGATGCTCTTATCTTAATCTCTATCAAATGATGTGTCAAAATGATACACTACATTTTCTTGTACTCCTAGTATTAACAAAGATAGCGATTGTCAAGTTAAACACACAGGTAATGCCAGTACTGGGACTGAACACACACATTGCGACTCCACTTACGCCTTCTGCAGCTGTAGGCTGCCAGTTGCCGGATATGGTAACGCTGCAAGGCCTAAACATGATCTGGCTGCAGTAAAAAAGGCATAAAAACAGCTAAGGCCAGTGGGTAGACAAGTGTCAGATGCGTTGTGCAGTGTTTTGCCGACTTTCTGTTTTATTCTGTGCTTAACCCCTACCAGATTGTGTGAGGGTAACTTTATCCTTAGCATGCTTAGTTTATCCCTCAGTCCCAAATGTGTTTTATAGCCTATGAACAGTCTTTGCTGTATTCATTGTCGTTCAGTGAAAAGTTTCAGCACCTACCTGCTGAAAAAAGCGTCTTAATCTGCCAATTCCCATACGCTCCCATGTGCTATGTTTTTCATAAAAAATATATCGCTCAGTACTAATCCAATGGGGCTTCTAAGGTAATTTCAACTCTGAGACCCTGGGCCAATAATATTTCTGATGAAAATATAGATAGCTTATTTATTACAAGATCGATAGATAACAGTTTTATTACAATTTCGGAACACAAATATACAGGACACTATAGCATAAATTTAATTTGATAAACCCAGGTGAAATAGGATCAGAAACCGCATAAGGATTTCATGCTATAACCATATTGCCTCCATATGTATTATCATTGTTTTGCACCTCCCTGCCCTCTGGACTTGAAATAATATTATAAGCCAGACAAAAACCTCTGCCAATAACAACCACAGAAGGTAATAAAGATGAAACAAACCACGAAATGCCTTGAACACCCTCAGACACGCATGTCAATCATGTGAGCCAAATATGAAGGGATTACACACAGGTCAATCTCCAAACATATGTTGCCACCCTGCCGCAGGGTGCATTTGACAGGTGTTCTGCTTGGAGAAAGATCAAGGACTTTAATACACTGTCACTCACTGAGGTACACTTTAAGAAACGTGGGTGTATGTGGATCATCTTAATTTATTTATACATGTAAGAGAATGTCATATTATGCCCTGGTAGTCTAATTAAGTAGTGTACCCACTAATCTGTGGGTTGCTTAGCTCTGCATCTAGGCATTATCTGCCTAATTGGATCTATTTGTGGGAGAGTACATTTCACACCCCAAATAACCCAGATCCACCCTGATAATATTTGGTTTATACCCAACTTCATGGCACCAGTTATACAGAACGTGAGATATTCTGCAAAATCTTCCTACATTAGTGTATTTCTTCTCTTTAATTTCATTTATTTGCTTTAAATAGAAATACCTTTAAACCATAACCAATATTGCACAAACTCTAGTGTAGGCAAAGTTGTCATTATATAAATTGAATACTGTCGTTGAAACAAGTCTCCTTATACGTATATACTAGGGGGCAATGCCACAGGATTATACAACGGAGTTGTAAGGCCAATGGTCTCTATTATATTTAGGACTTGAGAGTGCTGCATCCATGCACCATGTTAAGGTACAAAAACAATGAGTTGACTACACTGTGCTGACGGCAAATATCAGCAGGTACTACAGTAGTATGTATATATGTGTGAGGTGGGTGGGAGGGGGTGGGAGTGTTAGTGCTAATCCTCACCCAGTGACCATGATAGCTGTCATGGTGGTGGACAGAGGTTCTCTTCTATATGTATGTGTATGAGGGGGGAGTGTTAGAGGCATGGGAGATATGTAAACACCGGGTAATTATCTGGTATTCTGTTTGTGTCATAAACATTCTTGAAGGGCCACTACAGGCTTTCCATCACAGGTAAGAGTCTTTTGCTAGCTATGTGTATGTGACACCCACAGGATATTCCCAGATCTGACTTTGAGCTTTCTATGCCCTGAGCACTCATGACTAAATTGACACTACAAAATGTTAGGGAATTACAGACTCTAGGCTATAGACTCTTCAGACTGGAAATAATCCACCCCCTGTTCCTACTCTGAGCAAGGGTTTCCTTGAATACAGGATCTGGTGATTTTTGAGCTCAGACCCATACCCTCCGTAGTAAAAGTCAATAGGTCCAAGGACCATTGGCTTAATAATCTTAGGTTACGATATATGCCCATATATGTAGAGCAATGGAAGCACTCCCCTTATACCACAACAGTATTGTTTATTTTTGTCTTGGGCTTCGCTGAAGAAGAGAAGAATTAGTGATGACTGTATCTGAAAAGGGACGGGTAGATCCGTTGGATCCTGTAATTACAAATATGTAGGGCATAACACAGGTAAACATAATTTCCGTTGGATCTAGTAATTAGGACAGTAAGTGTGACGCATATGGCAACATCAAATGTAAACTAGCTGACGTGTGTTTCTAAACACAGATGACCCAGTGCATCATTGATACATGGCATAGGTGCTATTGTGATTAAACAAAATAAGTATTTTTTTTTTGTTAATTATGCAGTTAGAATTTTGTAGATCTCATCATGTGATTTATTTTTACATGTAGCTTTTCAAACAAGGTATGTCATAACATCATAGCTCTTTTCCTTCAAAATCGATTGACCGAGTTACTGAAGGTCAAGAACGGTGGACACGAGCTTTAGGTTACAACTCACATACCTGATCCAGAAAGCAGTTGACAGTGGTGACAAGCAGAAAACCGGAGATAATAATGCCTCAATTTTTTCACAGGAAATTCAATTACAATTCAAGGGTTTGCATTATCAACAAAGCAAAAAGATATGTAGATTCCCAATTTTTCAGGCTTTCAAACAAGGTGTATTATAATATCATAGCTGTTTTTGTCAAAATTGATTGACTGAGTTACTGAAGGCCATGATCTGTGCACACTAGCTTTAGATTTCAAATTAAAATGGCCGAGTCAATATTGTCGATGGTGTGTTAACAAATAGAATAAGTGTACAATCATCGCTGCATCCGTGTCCCACCGCCGCTGCATCCGTGTCCCACCGTCGCTGCATCCGTGTCCCACCGTCGCTGCATCCGTGTCCCACCGTCGCTGCATCCGTGTCCCACCGTCGCTGCATCCGTGTCCCACCGTCGCTGCATCCGTGTCCCACCGTCGCTGCATCCGTGTCCCACCGTCGCTGCATCCGTGTCCCACCGTCGCTGCATCCGTGTCCCACCGTCGCTGCATCCGTGTCCCACCGTCGCTGCATCCGTGTCCCACCGTCGCTGCATCCGTGTCCCAACGTCGCTGCATCCGTGTCCCACCGTCGCTGCATCCGTGTCCCACCGTCGCTGCATCCGTGTCCCACCGTCGCTGCATCCGTGTCCCACCGTCGCTGCATCCGTGTCCCACCGTCGCTGCATCCCTGTCCCGTCGCTGCATCCCTGTCCCACCTTCGTTGCACCCATGCTGCACTATTGATTCAACTATTGCACCATTGCTGCATCCATGTTGCACCATTGCTGCATCACTACAGGGGTAGTTTCCATATACCCCCAGGGCATCGACCGACGTAACATGTTGTATCCTCCATAGAGTCCATATGCCCCAAGGGCATTGAACGACATGACACGTTGTATCCTCCATAGACCTCCATATTGGCATTTTTGTCACAACAAAGGTGAATAACGAAGCTGCTGTCCCCTTGTAAGATAAGGGCTGTGTAATCATGGGGCTGCTTTCCCTTTAGCTTTTGTGGCTTTAACATTAAGTCAATGACGTTCCAGACATACCAAAAATGTCTCACCTTTTGGTTTGCCATTGAACTCTATGTGTTATAGTGAAAGTCAAAAGAAGAAGGGCTGTTTTCATACCTTTCCCCCCATAGGCTCCAATGTATTTCTGATGGATGCCTTCCTGAGTGATAAACTTAATGTACTAAAAAGCTAATAACTTCTTCACAGATGCTCGGAAAATTTTCTTTTTACATGCTATTTAAAATTGTTTCAGTCATTGAATGGTTTCTGTTTTTTTTTTTTCACAAAGTAAAAGATATAAGACATTAATAAAGACTGCTGAAGATGGGAGAAAAAAATGTAGGAATTTGGTAGGAAAGTGGCACCTAAGACCACAGTGCACTGGGTCAATAAATAAGGTCTTAATTGCTTCCTAAGCATCTGTAATCAGAAAAACAGTGTAAAGAGGGAGTAGGCTCAATTTTTTTCTGTATGCCTTGTTTTTTTTTCTGTATGCCTTGTTTCTGAGACACAAGATATATGCAGGGATGAAAGTCACAGAGCACGAAAATCCCTGAAATGGTCCAATATTCGCCACAAAAACCTGGGTTTCTATATGAAAGTATAGGGCCATGGAAGTTCAAAATCCCTGAACTCAGGGAATTCCCTGAAGACTTTCATCCCTGTATTTGTTAGTTTATACACCCAATCCTCACACACTTGTTGTATTTAAAAGAGGGCTCCAATGTCCCCTTTCTTTTTCGCCCCCCCCTCATTGTTTTTAAACATATAAAGCTTCAACACTATACACTACAGTCAAAGAACGCCACAGCATACAAATTAAATAGAAATAAATCCTATGATTTTGTTTTGTGATTATAAAATTGCTAGGTCATCCTTCAATGCCAATATCAGAAACAGACATAAATCCCTGATGAACTCAGCTATAACCATTTTATGATAACCGTGTACCAGCAAGGGAATATAACAGAAACTATGGCGTGTTTGTGGTGCCAATGATCTAAATACCACAATAATGGCCATTACCATATGATTCCTTCATCAGGGAGGAGACCGCTATAGTGGTGCCACGCCTTCCAAGGTATAAACCCCATCAACCAACAACTACATACAGGGGGTCAATGTGAGGCTTGGATCCCTTCCCATTACCACAGGTGATACAGAGTGTTAAAACCTGAACACCTATAGACTGCCTCCAAGAAGGAATACTTTGACTATTGTATTCCTTATATATCTCCAATACACCTCAAAGACATGCTTACTAGGTTAGCCTTACTTAATGTCACAGGTTGCAATGCCCTATATATATTTTCAGTAACAATTCTTCAAGTCACTACGTACTAGTAGGTCTTTTTAGTTTTCAACACATTTGTGCATGTGCAAAAATGGGGACGTCCAAGGCAGGCAAGCCAATGTACAAAACTCACAAGGGTTTCTAGAATCAAGTTTGCAATCATATGTTAAAAAGGTATGTCTTATATACACCCAGTTTATAACTAAAGAGATCGAATATCTGACACATATCTCACACCTCATCCCCCAACCTCCCCTTTGTAAACCAATGGTGATAAACCCACACTATCACGCGTGTCTAAATATTGGGTACTCCCTGACAGCTTCACAATTACAGCAGCTCTTAGATCAGGCTCGTACTGTCAAGAACCAACCAAGTTTGGGTAAATTGGGTTTAAAAAACAATCAATTATACCAGTCCTTATAGAGAGCATCAATGTGGCATACAGTACCCTGTTTCAACCCATCTTTAAAACTTTATCAAACCAGGATTTGATCAGGATGCGGCAAATACTACCAAGACAAATCCAGCTTAGAGTTAAACTCAACCGCCAAAATATCAGATACCATGTAGTATATAAATAGAGGACCTTTAGAAATGAAAACAAATCCTCTCTCGTCCAAACACCCTGTACCAGATTAGCCAATATCCACTGGGTAGGACACCCCCCGAAGAAAATACATATATGACGTAGATGGGCAGTTGTACGTCACGTGTTAGTGCCGCCACAGAGGTGTGTCACATTCTGTACACAGGGTCACATCCTGTTCTTTTAGAGACTGACTTTTCCCTATGCACCTACACATAATACAATGTAGTGTATGTATATGTATATATATATATATATATATATATATATATATATATATATATATATATATATATATATATATATATACACACACACACACACACACATACACACTTATACTTTGTTGGCATGACATACTATCCACATATCTGGCCAGGTATGCACTCTTGGGATATGTTTTGGTTATCTGTCATACTTAGCGTCATATAGGAGTTCAGCTTCCAAATGCACTCTGTCACAGCATTGTGTATTTTCCTATTATATTTAATGAGTATGGTCATTATCTATGTAATTCTCTGACGACGGTAGAATGTCCTACTGGCTGGAAAAGCATATTTCCATCAAAACATACCAAAGTGACCTATACTATTCTTACAAATGTCCATTCCTAATACATGTAGCAACTAGACAATTCATATGTTGGGACCCAGATTTGGCCAAAAGTACATCTATATTACACAGGCCAAGCTCTAAGTTTAAGTTTGGGTATGTAAAGAACTTACATAAATAGTTTTAGAGTAAAACATTTATGGGTTACACACAGATGCATTACACGTACTATTAGCATTCCAAGATAAAATTATATCTAAATGCAACAAATCTATGACCACCCACCGCTTGTAGGGCGTAGATTTCCTCCAGGAGGTCCCCAATAACAGACTTAGACTCCAGCTCTAGCTCCCAGTCTGTCCACTGGTCCTCTCTATCAACCAGACTCCAGCAGTCTCCAAGGCTGGAGGCATCCTCAGACCTGAGTGACAAGCCATCAGCAGAAACAAGAGAGGCTGTGTCCTCTGAGGAGGTAGGAGATGGCGACCACATAGCTTTAGTGGAGGAGGAGCTCAATCTTGTCCTTACTGGGGGTGTCCCCCTCCCCCCACTGTACCCCCTTGGTAGAGGGGTACTGCAGTGGGTGGGGGGAGGGGGGCTGGGTGCTGAGGCCGTCTGGTCCCCCTTGACCAGGTGGGTCAGAGTGTCCAGCAGCATCAGGTGCCCCTTCAACCCCAGTCTCTCGGCCTGCAGCCACATTGACTACTGTATGAGCAGTTGGTGAGCTGCTCACTACAAGGCGGTGGAGCTACTCCTCACATGAGCTGCTCTAACATAGTCACTGTTGTGAAGGTCCATGCTATATCATAAAGGTCCATATACATGTTCAATGCGTATCTTTGTGAAGCCAACAAGATGATTTCAAAGGATCATTTTGTTTTATGATGACATTTGCATTAGGTCATGAATCTCTAATTTGAAATCCAGGGCTATTGCTTTGAAGTTCAGTTAACATCCAAGGACTCCGTGATATATAATGACACGTCATCCAAAGACGTATGTGTCCAGCATGATGATAGCATTAACCTCTGACGTGGATATCCTTTATCATCCCATCATGCTTAAATCTCAGGACAGTGGGGAGGGGGAGGGAGGGGAAACCTTTTCAAAGCTGCCCTTCAGATCACGATGAATAATCACCAAATGAATCTCAGCCTTATGTGAACCTTATGACAAATCTGTCATTGTACATGCAGGCTGTGCAATTAGTGGTTGTACTACACACATACATGTACAAGTTAACCTTTAGGGAGGCAAACCTAAACAGCTGGGACTGAATTTCTTTGTTGAGCAGCCATATGTATACATGTAAACCAACAATGTCTCAAATCTCTGACTAGGCAACCAAACCTAATTTGGCATATGATTCTTTTGTCAAGTTGTATGTATTTGTAAGATCTATGTAGGACAAGTCCCAATGTATGTCATATACCTCCCTATGTGGGGTAATTGGGTAACTACATCTACTACTTGCTGCTGGAGGGTTTATACATCTATCCTTTATCACACCAGTCATCTGTCACTGAATCCTCCCACAGGTAGACTAACACCCTCTATGTGTCTCTATATGTCTATACAGGTGAGGCTATGTCTGACCAGGGGGTATTTTAGGTGAAGCAGATAGAGGGGAGCCTCTTTATCCATATAGGAATCTACCAGAGGCTTATACGTGGGGGCACAGAATAGCCCTCTGTTTAATTGTCTTCTTGTTCTTGTGAGATCCTAACTGTTCTGCTTATGACACATTGGCCAACATGTTGAAAAGGCAGTGTAAAATGTCCATACAAGTATATGTGGTTTTCCTTATAGTATATGTCAATGTTATAGCATGATGAAGTCCATGTGGAGGCAGGTGCCTGCCATTTCCTCTGGTATAGGTTTTACTATACAACCAACACGGCAGGAAGTGCTCCTCTCATCCGTGAACAGGACAACCCTCTTATATGTACTTATACAGATAGCAGAATGATAGATGACCTTTTCATGAAGACTCCATAGTGGAACTGACGGCCACAATGTCTCTTCTGAATGTATGAAATATATGTCCTATATGTTCCACACTGTTTCACTTCTTTGATTATTATTCTTCTTTTCAACTGTTGTAATGTAGAAGGTATTGTGAATGCCATGGAATCTCAGACAAGGATAATTGCCTGATGCAAAGAGTGGTATGAGAGTTATATATAGTCTAGAGATATAGTGGAAACTCGAATGGCTATTCTGTACAGTGAAGATACTCCAATAGATCCTCAGTGTTTCTTCACTATGACAAATACTCAGTTTCCCCTGGTTTCCTAATCAAACCTTAGAGGGGTGTGGTCCCAGTGTCATTAATGCTGACAGAAAGGCGGATACCTTGGATTATCGCCCACTTTAACTGGTCCGCCCTGGAGGGCTTAATGCCAGGTGTGGCCAGTGCTTAAGATCTACTTCCAGGGTTACCTGCGGATCCAGGTATCACTTAGCATACCTCCAGGTGAGGCCTCCAGTAGGAGTAGGTACACACACTTTAACACACCTGACAACACCTATTTAATCAGCCACACCGCCACTCCCTCACACCTGCCATCTTTTTACTTCCATTCATCCATTGTTTGCAGTCTCTTCACGATCTAGGAGAAAAAAAACATCCCCATGCTTGACAGAATATGGGTCGATTTTTGGCATACATATATTAGCTTTTTTGTTCTGGGCTTCAAAAGAGCTTTTGGTTGGTTCAATCTTGTGACTTGTATTAGCTAGGTGGGGTGCCAATGTAGGATTAACGTAACAAGGAAACGCCCTTGTAGCTATTAAGAAAGGTATGATTCTTTTATGTATTTGATTCTCAGACAGGTGTTGACTGGATGCCTCCTGGTTTTAGCAATCATATGTAGCCAATTCTTTTGTGCTGGTCCTCTTCCTTGTTTAGTGTATAAAACTATCACATTAAATTCTAACATGTAGTTTTAAGAGTGCCAAAGATTATCTTTCCTGTTTCAATTCTATTTCCATGTACAAAATGCAATAAAGAAACTTCATGAATATCATATATGGTAGACAACAGTGTCAGTAAGTTTATGTTTTGTTTGTACTATTATTGTTGTTTGTTTGGTGCCATCACTCTTCAATCTAGTGTATTTCAAATGTAGATGTATGCCTCTAATTATCACATGAGTAATCCCTAGATAATTGGTGGGATGTTGCGCATCCCAGTTAATGACTAACACCAATTAAATCTTCCTAATTGGCGTCTCTTGAGTACATTTCCATCTTTTTATTTCTTTGTTAAAACAGATTAGATCCTTTTTTTGTTTCTTTGTTAAAACAGTCTGGATCCCAGGTTAGTGGTTGGAGGTCTGGATAAGGGGGCTGAAGGCTTAGTGTCAGAATCCTAAGTACAGATGGCTTAATCCTACTTCTCTGATCAATGAGTCCTCCAGCACAATATCCTCCAGTGTCAGACAGTCCACATGTCACTCCTCCTGTGTGGAAGAACAAACTCTGGATCTCTACCCCTCCTCCAGGACCATAGAGCACCAAACAGTATATTGGTCCTTAATGGTGGTGGCAGCGAGCTCCTGTATCTATATACATATACACACAAGTAGTGGAGTGTTTATACAGAGGTATATATGTAAGTATGTACTTATAATTCCACTCCACAGTGTCCCTGCCCCCTCCAGTAGCAGCACCTCCTCCTGCTCCTACTGCTGCAGCAGGTCCCTTTGATGGCTCCCTCCTGCTGCCTGCCATACACTCACACACTTCTACACATTCTCCATTGCCACTGCCACCACGCACACACGTCCATAACGGCCACTGCAGCCATAGACATCAGTAGTGGCTGTATCTGTTACCATAGATGAGGGGTGAGTGCAGCCAACCAAAAAGCCTCAACCACCCTCCTGGCGTGTGACCAAGGCCCAACCAAGCTTCTTCTCCAGTGAGCGAACTCGACCATGGAGAGAGATGGTAGAGGAACAGGGTATTGAAGCAGTAGAGGATCTAGACTAATAATAGTCTTTTTTTTGTGCTCAAAAGAAGAAGGGTGCTCTCTTTTGTCCCATATTAAGCCCACCTATTGCTATATGAGATGAGGAGAGGGGCCTGCTTGCTAGTAGCACAATCATACCTGTTTGTATTATAAATACCCCAAAGAAGGTAACCGGAGAAGAAGACTTAAGTCATATGGCATTTGAATTGCAGTTTTAAATCAGAGTAGACACCCTTTAACACTGCAGGGATTCCATCAAATTATTTAACAACCATCTTTCTTTTTAAGGCCTTTATTTTTATAAGTTTGTGGGAAGGTTTGAGAGCAATAAAATGGTACACATGTGTTAATCCAATTTATCTTATAGAACATATAATTACATATCCTAATAAAAATGATTTATTATTATCATGAAGGATGTGGGCCCTTTCCAGCCTATATCACACCAATCCATTCATCTCCAGCTCTATTCACCACCCAGTCAGACTGACTATGCTAAATAGGGACCCCAGGTTTGCAGGGGGCAGGGTTTGTGTGTGAACAGCTCCCTGTTCTCATGTAGAGGTACACAATGAATGAATGACAAAGCTGTGCTACCCCTTCCAGTCTCCACTTGTAGCCTTAAGACTGCTCCCCTTCTACACATACTGTACACACATAGCCCTAGCACCTGGAGCTACAGGAGAGCTAGGACCTTGTAGCCCCTTAAATGCTGTACAATGCAGTGTACAACTTAATGTCCATTGGTTGGTAAATGTTCTGGTGACTCTACTTGCCATCAATGCATTCATGCATGACGCGAAAGACTATTTGTTTGATCAACCCGCAACCAGTGGGCATGATGCGCCAATGCAGTTTTGCCTCTTGACAAATTACTACTGTAGAGCTGCATTCAACATGATAGGGACAACTGGGTATGATGTTGTAAAACACCATGTTGTTCTTAAAGGGTTATTATAGATAGCTCTTACAGACCTGAGTTTGTTGGGGGGAGATCCAGGTTAGGCTAACACCAGCTCTACAACCACAAAACTACTATAATGCCTTGTGTAAATTAGACTTCTGAAGGTCTTCACAGATGTCCACTATTTATTTCTAACTCACAAGGAAAGCCAAAAAGGCTTTCTAGTAGGCCTACAGAATAGTGGTATAGAACTCTGAGCCTGAAATTTGTGTTCATAAACACAAATTGTAATCATTGCCATGGACTTGTTAAATCTACTTAAAATTGTACTATTCAATGAGGGAATTTCACATCTAGAATCTAAGTAGTTTCTCAGCCAAAGGACACCAGAGTATAAACCTTGCCTGCTACAACTTAAGGTTTGTATGAGGTATATGGCCCACTTTGTTCCACCAGGGGTGGGTGAGTATGTCCAGTAGGTACAAATACAATGTCCATTGTTTCATGGGTCAGTGGCTGACCCTTACCCATTGACAACAGTCACACCACCCCTCCTGTGTCAGTTTTACAAAGTATTATTGGTTTCACCTGACAGAATGCTGTTAACTGTCATTTATTTTGCTGTAGGACCAGCGTTCTGGGATACTATATGGTGAATGTCTGAAAAATCCAGCCCAAAGACTTGGCAGATGTATGGGTGTGGACCACTAAATTTGACATGGTGACATGGCAATTTCTTAAAATCGACATGTGACATGAGAGGTTCTTAGAGGTGACATGGGACATGGGGATTTAAGTGACATGTGACACAACCATTTCTTAAAATCGACATGTGACATGAGAGGTTCTTAGAGGTGACATGGGACATGGGGATTTAAGTGACATGTGACATAACCATTTCTTAAAATTGACATGTGACATGGGGGACCCCCCATCCACACCCCCATATGTGAGAAGTCATTTAATCATGGCAACGGTGGAAAATTAAATAGGTTTTCTGAAACCTGGGAAAACTTGAGAGATGTAGATGACAGATTTCACTCACAGTATGACGCTTGTATGGTGCACATTCAGGAATTTAACTAAGAATTCAATTCTTATTTCATATTTAATGTGTCTGTTTTGACGCATGTGGGATGTTACCTTAGGATCACTCTTTTACCATTGATTTTTAGGTAAGAACCAACGTCTTTCTTTTTATATTTTATTTATAATATTGAGCTGGCTGTGGTTGGGTGGTTTAAGTAGAAAGTTATTGGTTTCTTGTTGTGACTGGGGGCATCCAGCAGGAACAACATCACGCAGCATCACGCACTGTGCGAGACTCACGCAGTGGACACGTGCATGTCTGCATGTATATGTGTCTATCATATGTGTCCAGCCAAGGCAAAAGGATCTCCCAAGGGGAAAAGTCACTTTGTAAATTCAGGTCATGAGGTTTTCAATGATGTATTACATAAGAAAATATCTCTCCTAGTTTTTGAGTTATGGGTCTATGAATTTGGGTGATCACTGACCTTTCGCTATTCCAAATAAGCTCTAACTTGCATATTTCCTGAGATAACTCAAGATTAGTATAAATATGCATGATTATGCAAATAAGGAAAATTATCATATTCTTTAAAATCATTTTCTCATAGAATTTGACCTAGAAATAGGATTTTTACCATTTTTGAGTACATTCGTCCCTGTGAGTCGGGCTATCAATGGGCTTTTTTATTCCTCTATTTTGAGTGGAAATCTTGTTTCCATGGCAACACATATCAACAATACACTGATTTATGCCCTGAAATTCCCTAAAAACGTTCTATTTGCATTCCAAATTTGGAAGGTTTGGACTAAAAATGGAAATTTCCCTTTAGGACAATTTAAATCCTCATGAAAAACTAGTATAATAGATTTTTTGGTCTAGTTTCCCCTTTTTAAGCCTTAGTGGTGTCCCCCTGGTGGTCAGAAGTGGTACTAATCCCCCTTGGACGGTCCATTTAGCTTACTGGCTCACATATATGACATGTCTATGGGCTAGTGTAGAAGGTCTGTATACTTGGGTACATTGCCTTAGGAGATGGTATCAATGGCTGGATGGTTACTATAGTTGTGTGTCTTATATAACAGGTGGATACGTGTGGAGGATGTTTACAAGCGGTCAGGGGTCACTTCAGGCTGGATTTTTCTTTTCTCTCTTTGCAAAATTTGTATATTGTATACAAATCAATTACAGTGTATGGCTGGGTAACAGGGACACTGCAAATGGGGACTAGGTTGCATCAGAAATTCCTAAATCACTCCTTTTTTCTTTGTAATTTTTATTTTAGACCAAGGTGTATCTAACCAATTACATTTGTACTGCTGCTGCTGCTACTGCTACTACTACTACTGGTGTATATAGCCCCCTGTATGCTCTATTCTGTTACATTATGTGTATCTACAAAAATCGTCAAATCAAAGATAATGTTACAATACACTGATCAGAACTAAGACATACTACACCGTCTCCACAATTCCCCCATCCACAGATATAACGGTAACTTTATATCTTTTTAAGACAGCACAAGTTCTCGACCTTACAACCACCTACTTCAAAATAATCTATAAACGCCAACTCTCACGTATCAAGTGTCATTCAATTTTGATACAATTTCATTTTATTTCATTCTTTATCACCAGTCCCCTTTATTCCACAGACAATTTTTGTCTCTTTGGTGGAAGGAGGTGTCACAATAAATCCTTTACTACTTGTCTGTTCTGGCCTTGTCATTGTCAAGTCTGGAAGTGTAGACTTGGGGACAGGTGAAATCCCTTGGGGGGGGGGGGGATAGTAAACTGTGTGAAAAATTGAGGTTCCCTGACAAGGCTTTTCACAGCAAAATACCCTGCAATCGAAGGAGGGAGGGGGGGGGGGGGTGCGTCCTAATAGATTTATCGATTTGGTATAAATTAGTTTTCCCATTCTTCATGAGTTTCCCTGGATTATGTTGAGATTTATTGGAATTCAACGTCTCCTGAATCTGCATCGCTTCAACAGCAAATCATCTGATTATTTCATTCAAATCAATCATCAGTTTACAGTAAGCTAGTAACAGAGGAAGGCGTTTCATCAAACTCAGCTAAAGACCTAAAGCTCTCAAGCCTAATAAAAAAAAGGTGTGTTTCCAGTAACCCGACCGACCCTAGCAAAACAGGGCTGATTTCTGATTTTTTTTTTTTTATAGGTCACGAGCATAGTAACATAACAATAGAGGTACAAAAATGGCAGACCACTTTTTGGAAAGATCTCTAAGCACTGAATAAGCCAATATGCCAGTGTTCATAATACACTTTTTATTTATTTGGCTTACGCCATGCAGGCTTTTTTTTTTTATAAAGAGGGACTAAACTTTTTAAGGCCCACCCCTCAAGAGGGATCAACAATTTTCTAAGCCCTCTGCCAACCCCCCCCCCTCTTCAAATCCCATAGAGTAACAGAAATCCAGGGGTGAAAGGGTTATTTAATAAATAATGACCACTCCCTTATATACTGTCGGACTATTGTTGCCACATATCCTCTCAGATTTGCATTGAAATTGTCTTCCTTTTGATATATAACATGCCTGCATTGGACAGGAGGAAGATGTCCCCCCCCCCCCCCACAAAAAAAAAATCAAAAAAAAATCCGACCTACCGACCCTAGCATTTCACTTCATGTTTCTGGAAACACCCTTTTTTCTTGGCCTCAGTTCTATGTGTGTGTGCAAGTTAGGTGAAAGCACACAGAGGGCCTCTGGTGTCAAAGAAACAAACCATTTTATTTTGACTCACATACCAAACGAGTGAATATGAGATCCAGGCCATGTGACGACCAGAAGTAAAGCATATATCATGGATTCTACATCCTTCTATAGGGTCTAATACTGCGCAGATATGAAACGATTCGACCATAGCATATGTAATGCCAAACACCTTTTTTTTTTCTTAAATGACATTGAACTAATAATCAAGGTCAATGTGACAAACTGCTCCTGCTTTTTTTCGCAACAATTTAACGCACTAGCTATGTGTTCCAAATATTTCCACAACAAAACTTTTAACAAGATGAAATACTTTTTTTATATATATCGATTTGCATACCACCAATTACAACTATTTTCCACTAATCATCTGATTAATTATACATTGTTGTCATGTGACTGGGTGTACTGGCTGGACTTGAACTTCATGTCTTATAAAGCCACTTTTGATCTTTAATCACAATCGTTGACGTTTGTCCTTGTGAACTACATAATGCCCATTGGTAAGTCAATTAATCAGCCTTTCAAGCCAATGAAAGGATCCAGGGAGGGGAATATCCTATTAAGGGTAGTTCAAGACCTACGATCAAAGTCATGGTAGGCCAAGTAATCTCCGACCTATGTGGAGTGGGAATCCCGTAATCCACTTTTCTCTCATGTGGCTGTAACTGTAAACTGCATTACATATCGTGTACACTTAGAACCCCAACGTCAAAGAGAAAGCAGGGAGTATGCAGTATAGCACATTTATACAAACATATGGCTTCATTTGAAGATTTCTCAGTAAACGTTTGAGATTGACTCATGTCTATCTCTCATATATTCTCCACAAGGAGTCTTTATAGTCAAGTTTCTGAACATTCCACATGTTCTAGATCTTGTGTATGTGAATTTGCCCTCTTCAGTTAATTTTAGTTCATCATTTGTCAAACACACCAGAACCAGAAAAGATATACCGTAGGCCTTTTTGCCTACCCTGATCTAATGTGTAGTGTTGTGATTTGCCACTAGGTGGCAGCAGATTGTATATGGTGGCATCAGTCTGAGTGAGAAGAGTTGATAACCAGTGTCTCTGAGAGTTTCAGATCTCTAACAGGCGTGTCACTCCCCGTGCACAGGTTTTTTTTACCCATACCTAGACCAAGTGACCAAACAAGTTAATTAGCAATGCCGGGTAACAGAGTATTATTGTCTGGCACAATGTGTATTACCTCCAAACATGGCCTTGTTAGATAACCTATAGGAAGTGATGTTATGAAACGGGATAGAAGGACACTCAATAACTATAGAGACAGCTCTGTTGTACAGTATATACTGCATTTTTTATCAATATAGTAAATTGAAAACAGATGAGAAATGAATATGCAATGATTGTCGCAGATTTGTGGGTTTCCTTTGTGGAGAATTCCACATGTATAAAATTTGGTAGCAATTACTATGAGCAAACTATGAGGGGGATACAGGAGTAGTACTTGAACTATTCATAGAACTCACAGACCTCTCCTTTCACGACTAAAATCTCTACATTCATTGATAAAACTATAGATATTACACTTATGAAACGCCCAATTTGATGAAAAGTGGCCTCTCAAAACATTACAGTAGGATTAAATGTCTATATACAGGTCTGTAAACCTATGATTTGGCAAAGTCACTGCTACAAAACCCAAATTGAATGGCCACACCCAAAGACTACTTAATTCTTGCTCTTAGAATGTCTGAGATCCTTGATGCAACATGTCTTACTGTGGGGACACATAACAGGTTATTGGGGTACCAGTGAAGGATTATGCTGCTTGTTCCAGCGTCTTAAAGTTGACGGTCAGTGACTATGTCATAAGCTGACCTTGGAGTTTGTGTTGTATGTAATCTGAAGGGGTATATTTAAACCGAAAGTAAGCCTAGTATTTTGAGTTATCACCGCGGTTATTACCACGGAGTCTTTTGGTATCAAAGGAAGCTCCTTTTTGAATGGTGATTTATGTAAAATCCAGATAGATACAATCATTACTCTAACGTTGGAAATTTTCTGCTTTTGCTGCTGTTTTTAATTTGTCAATTCTCGCTACTTAATTAATAGTCTACCTTAGCACATGATAATGTTATATTCTAGAAAATGTTACCACAACGCATTACTTTACCTGTTTCACTTTATTTGACCCCTTCATTATCAAACATTAATTATCAAAGAACCCATAATCATAGAGAGTCCCTCGAGAGGTAAGTTGAGTTGAGTATTTTCTGAACCCATACATACACATATGTAATAATCTGATGTGCATATTATTCTCCAATTCCATTATGAGCAAAATTTTGTAACGGGCTAAAGGCTAAAAGCTTTTGGCAACATCCTCTTGTTCCTTCCCGATCCTCTTAATATAATCAATAGAAGTAAATAGACCAAGAAGAAATGACATAATCAACCATAATACATGTCAATGAATAAGCTTCAATACGGCTACCCCTTCTCAAAACATAGAATCATACATACAAAAAAAAAAGACACATTGGTCATTTTTGAATAGAGGATTGATCAATTAGTTCATGTATACAGTTACAATTAACCCTACCCACAGCATCATCGTGTCACGTTAAACATGGTTGTGGGAGGGCAGGGGTCAAGGCAGTTACATTTAGGCAGGGATTAGAGAATAGTATCAAAGAGCATTAGCAGTATTGTGAAAGAACGTGTAGGTGTATGACTTGATGGTGTTATGTCCCCCACCGAGTATTTGGAGTATATTGGCTATATCCTTACTATACAGTGACCCTGTCTCCTATATCTTTTGAAATTACACTTATTCCATTCAGTGCATGAGATATCAAGGAAACTGGCAGATTGAAAAAAATCTCTGATATCCCGTACACTCATATTACTCCATGTAAAGACATGTAAAGACAATGCATTAATTCATAATGCCCTTTGGTCGGCATGAGGCACGTAGCATGGTAATAATATTAAACCAATTAATACATTAGTAGTCCTTAAACGTCAAAATGTTGCAATGTACATGCTTATCCTCCACAGATACGATATACGATATTCTATGATTCCACATATCATTCCGATTATCATTTCTCACTAAGGGGTGAGCAGTTACACACGAAGCACACATCCCAATGGACTACCACCACAGCGTCATAAACATCTAACTTGTCTGAATAACACCTTATAATCTTTTTACATTATATTACCTATATAATCATAACCTATACATGACCAGAGTGCCAAGGCAGAACACCATTTTGGCACTGGCTCCACACTATTTAGTTTTCCAGCACCAGAGGCGATACAAGCCTTATAACCAAGTCATTTAAACACCGCCCCTTCTCTCGTTAACCCTTTAAGGGACATGCGACCCTTTCACATTCATGTTCCTATGTCATCATGATGCACCAATGCAGTGCTGGTAAGTCTCCCGCCGCTGCATTGGTGCATCATGACGACCCTTTGCCCCCAGAGAACCAGTGCAGATCAGATATTTGCCATGGCTACATCTTCATAATGTTTAATTATACTAAGGGAGTGATCATTTTTTAACAACGGGGGGGGGGGGGGGGGGGGGGGGCTGGTGGGTTTGTGCGCAGACGCGCGAAAAAGATTTCGACCCCCCCTCTCGAGGGGGTAAAATTTTTTCGACCCCCCCCATAAGGGACAAAAATCGCGCGCGAACGTCCCCTTTTAGCCTATAGTAACGCGCAGGGTTTTCCACTGAAAACAGGTGAAATTATTTTGACCCCCCCCCCATCAGAGGTATTGAAAAAATTCTGACCCCCCCTGGTCAAGGGGTTGAAAGAATTCTGACCCCCCCCCCCCCTCAAACCCACCGCCCCCCCCCCCTGTTGTTAAAAAATGATCACTCCCTAAGCAGCCTTTAGAGGGTAAACGAACGGCTATGAGGGCCTAAGGCCCGGCATCTCAATATTAATATGATTATTTCAGGACTAGAGGTGTGTTTGGGGGGGGGGGCTTCAGGTGATGTTTGGTCACCTTGCTCTATGGCATTCAGATCTGTACACTATGTTTTTTCACTCTTACAAGTTCACGGTTGGGTACAAATATTGGTGTAGTTCTACACCATGTGCTATGCAGTATGTTCATAGCACACCGTGGAGGATTCCCATGCCAAGTGACCGATCAATATTATGGTTCTGACTGAATTCAATTTTATAGTTGATCTAACTGCGTTTATTCTAACTACACACACTGATCGAAACCTGTCAAGTTGTCCAGGTTAAGGTCAAACACTTCACATTTATATAAATGTGTTTTATAATAGCAGAACCATGGCTTCATGGGGATGGAAGGAGTGAAGGATTTGCTGAGTAACAAATCATGAAAAAAAAAGGATGAAAGGTACATTGATGTAGCCTTATTGTGGTAATAAATGAATGTCATAATACTTATAGCATGATGATACAAAGGTGGGGAACGAGACCAGGGCGGTGCTACTTGAGTACGGCGTTTGGAACTACCCGCTATTTGAGGAGAGTAGTCAAATGCTGAACTAAGTCCCTGCGAGTCATATATTGAAATCAGTAGATCTGTATTGATGGGGAGTAATTCTCAATCATCCTTTTGCCAGATGCACACGGAAGAACTACACGACCTGTAGTACATCTATTGTATGTTCTGAAGTTTTATAGTGGAGAAATTACTCTAAAGTATAGAACAACTGATTCATGATATAAGACAAGTTAGGACCTACCGCAGAATGCCCCATGGCGGCGGTGGGTGGCAGTCTTGTCCTGCCTGCCTCCTACACTCATCCTCCCCTCCTCCAGCACCTCATCTCTCCATTATCACCACCTGCTCCAGGGTCCTAGCCAGGAACTAAGCCATCTAGGGCCTGAAATCTTTGCTCCTATGGCCTCAGAGAAGTAGTCAGAGGATAAAAAAGTAACCAATGCTGCCTGTACCTTAAGCTGGCTACCATAGGCTGAAGGCCACAAGGTTCTCTGCAATTGGCATGAGGTAGGGTTGGTGGTCGACTATTAGGGACTGGCTCCATTCAAAAGGCATTCCTTTGATAATAATTCCCATGTGATTTTACGTCTTTGTGTGGTCGTTCCTTCTCCCTATGACTGGGTAAGCACAATACTACTGTCATGTTTCATATCAAGCTGCTTCTTAAATGTTCTTGTATGCATGTAATACATGTCTTGTATTAATTTTTCATTCACATACAATGTAGTTATACCCATTCTAAACAGAACTTTTCTACTCCACAATATTGAGCACCATACTCTGGTAATTCCCCAAGCATTTCCACTCATGCATTAAGAATCACTCCAGTGGCAGGGTCTTCAGTTGGCAATTGTTCCTTCCCTTTTACAGTTCACACACCAAAGAACATTCAAATGGCTATTTATTTAGTTCTAATTGGTGCTATTACCATCCATGGCTTGACCTGTGCTCTCTACCCCTAAATACAGGAGGACTGCTCCAGTGTACTAAGTAGTGCTACCTTCCCTGTGACCACCTCTTCTCCATGACCGTCAATATTGAAATTACAGCGCATTGAGAGTGGTGCCAGCACCAAAAGACCAAAACAAAAATAGCCCAGAAGCCCCACCTTCTAAGTGCTCACATAAACAGGGAGTATGCCGGCTTCTCCTGTCCAAGGTTCCAGTCCTCCACTGATGAAGCTTAAGGTGCTTAATGTCTGACCCTTTTCTCTCAGTTAATTCCACAAGGAGAATTCTCTCTTCTTGAAACCCTGAGATCCTCCTCCACCATTATTAGCCCTGGTGGGACGGCTGGGGCATGGAGTCACACTGGAGGCACCAACCCTGGAGGACTGGGTGTCTCAGGTGAGGCCCTAAGGTGGCTGGAGTCCTAATCCCCTGTGTAATCACCTGGTCTGCTCCAGTGACGGCTTATGATTCTACACCTCCAGTACCAACAAGAGAGCTCTATGGAAAATACTCAGATCTTTCTTGACTCCAGGTCACAATTCCTCCATATCTACATTGTGAATTATCGCCACTCCTCCATGGGGTAAATTTAATTTCCCTCCCGAATGGTTGGCAGTTGGGCTGGCCATATTCTGTAACCTGGAGGGGGTTAAGTCCAGTCTGGTATAAATCTGTAGCAGACTCACTGGAGGAACCAGAAGAACTCTCCACCTGGAGGAGTAGGTCTGCAGGTGAGCGGAATTAGCCGACAGGTGTAGAGGAGGCCAACGCCCTGGAGGAAACCTCAGGTGGTACCCACCAGCACACACCTACTGGAGGTGGTGGTTGGGAGTGGGGGTCGGTCACTAGCCGTGGACGTGGTCAACCGTTCATAGATCGATGATGGAGGACCTTGGGTTGATTCGCCAAGGCTAGCGGTGTGACCTACAGCCTTGTATGGGTAGTTAGTGATATCATAGATTTCCTGGCATGCACACGTCAATGTTGCTTCCTTTTAACATTTGGAAAGCGTCACCAGTTGCCAGGGAAATACAGATGTATGTTCATGCCACTATTATAGATTATTTTCTCCAATATTAGTGCCAGGAGGTGGAAATTCCGAGGCGATAATTGGTATTCTTTAAATAATTACCGTAATATTCTAGCTCCAATAGCCAATAGCAGGCATCCTAGTTTAAATGTTAAGGGCTACAGGAAATAAACGGCTATTTTCGTATAAGCTCTGATTAAAAGACATGATGATAAACACCACTGAAGACATATAAACCATATCTGCACATAGATTACAACTATCGGTATACTGCCAAATCATCTAATATTCAGATGCACTGAATATATCAAATACATGGTGCCATGGAGCCTGTAAATTAAGTCACTGACAACTAGTCATTATGGTGATCTAGCATGGATAGGCTCATCTAGTCTTTGATATAGAATACACATAGGGAAGAGTTGGCAAACTGATTACTGGTACCTATACATGCTGATCCTCTGCAGTGAAGCAGTCAGGCGTGGTGTTGTCATGTTAGGCTACCTGTTTCAACTAGGTGATTTATACAGCAAAATAGATTTTTTTTTAAAGCCTTCAAGATTATCGGGCCAACTCATGGGAAACTTTATGGAATCGTTGATAAAAATCAAACCTAGAGGGCAATCAAACCATCATTTTATAAATCCTAATAAGAGACACTGTACCCTTTCGTCCAGCCATATTTCCTTCTCGTGGGATCGGCTTAAGATGGCTCAGGGTGACTGCTAATATCAGATCGAGGCTTAGGTGGGCAATGACCGATCTTAGCAATACAAACCAGCAAAGGCCCTTCAGTTCATTGTACCTTATTCTTCTTTTTTCTCTCTGAATGTGACACTCTTACGTATTATCTTTTTCAATGAACCACCAAATGAAAACATAATCCACCCTAACCACTTAATTCTTACTGGTTTCTCTTATTTCCTTTACAAGACTTCTTACAATGTGGACACAACAACAACGTCCATACAAAAGAAATAATCAGAAATACAAGGTAAGCTGTGACCACACCGAGAGCAGACGACTTTTGTCTGGTTCACTTAAAACACACCAGGGGGAACCACCACCTGCAGACAAGAACTCGGTAGAGATGGATTTGTACACTATACTCTATCTAGCAACTTAGTATGGGTTTAAATGTACAATGTAAATCAATTTAACCCTTTTAAGGATCGCTAGTACATTAAGGCATCACATCTACAGCTCGGGAGTGCCTATATGTACCTCCTAAGTTTGTTATGATGCATAAATTCAACACTGGTAAAAAGGTTCGCCAGGGCTGCATTCATGCGACAAGACGAACAAATGACATGATGGATTAACGTATAAGATCTCCTTAAAAGGTGTATTCAAAGAAGGCTGCAGTATATTCTAGTTATCAAAGATAAAACAAATACAGTCAAAGACACCTACCTCGGCTGAGGTACTGAGAGTAGGCCTCCTCTTAATCTTGATCTGTTTGAAGGATCCTCCCTTGGCCAAGCGACTGTTTTCTGAGTTCTCCTTGTCTCTCTAAAAAATATAAAAGAATTTGGTTAAAATCTCAAAGAAGATATAATCTGCTAAACAGTTATTAAGATGTATTTTATCGATGGTACGGTAGTTTGAATACATGGACTAATAGTTCGGTAACACCCAGTGACCTTATATGGCGGAGAACAGGATTCTATCAGGTTTGGTTGGGGGGGGGGGGGGGGGCTGGATCTGATAAGCCTTTAGGGGGCCACAGAATAGTAAGGATGCACTGGAGATACTCATGATGAATATTAAGGGGCATGGAGCCCAAGGCAGCATGCATGGAGCCCCTATAGGGTGAGTAGATATTAACCTTGCTTACAAGAAGTACACCAATTTTTCCATTACATGGATTCCAATCTTGACCAATTACCAGGGCAGTATAATGACATATCTTGAAGTAAAACACTGAAAATTACTGTGATAGACCTGGGTGAAATTCCTGTGATAGTGCTTGAGGTGATCTTAATATACTACATATATTCTCTTCCTTAAACAACACGCGTCACTATATGATTATACAAGCTTAAAATCTAAAGGGAAGTCCCCTAACTTGTAAACTTTTCCTTTTATGGTATTTTATCTCAGGTAAATCAGACAAGCCGTCTTTCAGACATTCCTTTCCCATCCTCATAAATATGTATGTACGCGGTATATGTATACCTTAAGACAATAGAGCGTGGAGACTTAGTATGAAGGATAATGTCGGAACCGGAAAAGGACTTTTTCTTTTCTACATGTACATGTAATAGCTAAAGTAGTCCACCCCTATCCGCCCACAAAACAAATGAAAACATACAGATCTCAACAACAACGTCTAGTGCTAATGTTCCAATTAAATCGATTTACTTTGCCTTTAAAAGATTTGATAATAGGTCTACAAGTTCATATATAGATGAGTCTCTAGGCTAGCACACAGATAATTTTGTTTGTTGCCGCAATGATAAATAACCTTTCCTAAAATCAGCCCCACTTTTCAATTGTTAATCAATCATATCGTATTCCTACCTACATCAATTGAGATAAAAATGCCAAGACTTAGCAGGAAAATATAATGATTCTTTCACAGTGCACCTGTTTGTTTTTGGGCATGGTGCTGGAGTCGTAGAGCCTCTGGTAGCGGCCTGTGCCCCTCATAGTGAGCTGACCCAGGAGGACGGCCGGGGACCATGTCATTGTCTCCAGTAGGTCCAACATCTCCAGGGACCTCCTACACCCCGCCAACCTTCCTCCAGATGGGGTCACCATACTATAGGGCTCTTCTATAAGGATTTCTCACTTGAATTGCTAAGGTGTTTTTTTTTTGTAGGTGTGCTATCTAAACTCTGATCATTCTGATTACAGGTAATTATGGTTGTTAAGTAACCAGTGTGTTATCATCTTTCCAGATGTGTCGTTCCATCTGTCCTGATTTTTTTCCCCTGCTTTAAATGCTTGTATGGGGTAAATTTTCTTCATTGATTTCTATAAATCTTAGTAACCACAATGCCCCATGTGTCTATCTTCTCGGCCTGTTCTCTATTACAGCAGTTGTCTTGTATATGTCATTGTGTTGTCCCTCCTGCAGGCACAGTTCTATTCTCCTGTGTTAGTATGATGTATGACATCCTATAGTACTCATGTCATCTTTCACGGTGCAGTGGTCTATATCCACTCAGCATTATACAGGGTGACTTCATATATGGTACTATTTCCTTTTGTCCCCCATTGAGGATTCCTCTATTTAGATCTGTGTGGTTGGGCTATCTGTATGCATCCTCTTTTATTTACCATTGTCAAAACCGCGCACTCTAACTAGTTCTTATTTAAATGGTTTCAGGTTAACCTCTGTGCATATGGATTCATAATAATAATAATAAAAAAAAATGCATCAGATGGAATTATCTCTATATCACAAATCATTTTGGACAAATCAAATACTTTTTAATAGGAAAATTGAAATTCCAATTGGAACAAATAAACCAGGGAAAATATGAAAGTACCGAAGCAAAATTCAATTGCCATTAAGGTACACCTAGTCATACCCCCTACCAGGTAAACCTAATACACGGGTCGTGTGAACCTATCCAGGTAGGACAAAGTGGTCCAGGGAAAAAATACCCCCTACATCTAAGAGTAACAAAGGGAAATTTTGGTATTTATCATATTGTTAAGTGAAGATTAATCATGTACAATTGTCCTAATATTGCCACACTGATTACATATATTTTCTCAGTTCTCCTTTGTTTAAGGGTGATAATTATTGAGACGTATCCGATAAGACATAAAGATGGCTGGGTGAGATAGAAAGTGTCAAATCAAAGAGTCTTCTATCTTTGTTAATCCCAAGCAGCGGTGATTATATCCAGGTAAGAGCAGTAATGATGTTCCCCTCTCCTTAAGCTCCTTCTCTTATGTCATTTTTATTGGGGAGTTCAGTATATTGCAGATATCCTGCAGAGCGGTCCATCGTCTATACATGATCCCAAATAGAAAGGGACTGGGGGACACCGATATATAATCCTGAATAGACAAAAAGTAAACTATTTTAAACTTAATCCAACTTGAGTGGTCCACTGGTTTTAAGTACTGTTCTTGGTGAGTTAAACATGGAACTGCTCACATGAACTGAGCTACTCACTGAGCTGCTAACTGTACAAGTTAGGAGGATGGCTATAACATGAGGGATCACCATAAATCGCTGTATACAAGCAAGTATCAACATTTAAATATTATTGCACATTTATAGTGGGCCGTTCACTTCAGATAGGTATCAGAGAAGAAAACTACTATAATGCACATATATAGCTAAAGCTTTTTGATCTTTTCTCTAATTCAACAGGTGTAAAAAAAGATATTAAAATGATGTCAGAGCTACCACATATACTCTATGTATTGCGGTATGAGGTGTCAGTTAGTGTTAAAGTGGGACAGTGACAGGAGAGGATCCTGGTTCAAACGTCACATCCTTTACTACATATGTATACTAGTCTGGATATATACCTAACTACACCACTACAAGCAGAATAGTTTATATGGTTTAAGAAAATGTATGCCCTGTCCCTCGTGCATACCCCATAATACCTTTACCGGTACAACTAGTACTCCTAGCCAACTTTATGTGACTATTTGGCGTATCTTCATTTCAAAAGCAATTACACCGGTGCTACACGAATTTAAAGGTATTTCTCTTCTTTTTTCAATATACATTATGCAGTGGGGGAAGTGTCGAATGACTCATTTAAACTACTATCAATATTTATGTACGTATTAAATTTAGATTGGAACTGTTTACATTAGCAATATAAAAGTTTTAATTTACCTACGTTTCTATACAAAAAAAAATAAATAAAAAAAATGGCAAAATCAAACCAATCTACAGCGATAGACACATTACCCTTTTCAGCAAAAAATGTTAGGCGAAAATGTGACTAAACCTATATTAGACCCGGGGTCGAACCTCGGGTTTAATGAATACATGACATCAACACACAAGTGCCCTATAAGGACACCTGAATGAACAGACAGGGGAGACATTGGTCTGTCAGTTGTTGACAGGTCCAAGTAAGCTCCTGACAGACATAATGTACAAGATGAATTACATGTACACCATTACAAAACGTGGTGACATGTATACACGTCACCACGTTTTGTAATGGTCAACTTGCCGCGCCCAATGATCATACCACATTTCATGAGTCTGTACATGATTCTAGAGTCCTTTTATCATCAAATGAAATTGGTTTGGAGAGACAAAACTAAGTCTATAAAAGACAAACGAACGCTCAAAACTGTACTTATTTCTAAAAGTGGGATATAAAATGATATCAAGTTACTTATTCAATTCATGTCGATTGTATGGGATCTGCAGGATATTTTTAAGTATTTATCCCATTTATTTCAACCATTGGTTCAGAATTCAGGTCCTGGTATGTGAGCTATGTTTAACTAGGTGTCCATGGTCTAATGCTAAACAGACATTGGATCCCATCCATGCTGAACACGTTACGCATCACCTAACCCCAAATAATCTACACAAACATCATTAATATACAACCAGAAATCACTGAAATCAACTTTAAACTCATCATTTTCATATCAAAATTTGGCATAAAATGCCACTTTTAATAACAATCTACTTATACGGTCCTACCGGTGTACTCAATATATTTATAGTCTTCAGCACACCTGACATTATGATGGAAATGAAGTGCCAAGTGGGCCAGAATAAGACATCTTAGACACCATAGGTGGTTGCCATGATTGCCATAATAACTGAAATCTTACTATTCATCATAAGTACCTGTCCAGAGGCTTTGATATACAGGTATATCTTCTCCACTAAGTGGTATGAACTATTGTCACTTACACAATGACATGAGTAACAGTTTTCAGAGCATAACCACAAAGGAAGTTACTATTACTGAAGCGAACAGTGCTAAGGGTGGTGGTCACATGGTTGTTGTCGGGGGTGGGGGAGGGGAGGGGGGTTGGTTATAAATTTGTGTACTAGTATCACAAAACTCACTGGGTCAGTGACTGCTGGCAACTTTCTCAAGCTAGAACAATCCCACTGGCAATGATTCTGAATTGTGAATAACCTCTTAATGTGAGTAAATTGAAGACGTTCTGACCCCCATGCAACCAGGCATCCAACCTTACGAGACACTGAAGGTAGTAAGTATCCTTTGAGGTGGCTTCCTCCCAACTTCTCTGGGGCTTGGATCATATCCATGGGAACATTGTCAATGGAGGTGTTTAAAGACTCAGCATGGGAACTATAAATTTGGAAGCACATAAAGCAACTTCTATGATTTCAACGATCCTTTACATATGTAAGACTGAAAAATAGTCACACACCATTATAAATCTTCAAAGGATAGAAATAATAATTCCCCTGGATAATATCAGATACACATCTGGGCCGGAATAACTAAACATAACTGGTAAAAGTAAATGTGAAATCTTTTAACCAAGTCGTATTGGCGAGCCATCTCTCAATTGGGGTACCCAAGCCATCTCCAACACTCCATTTCAGAGTACAATGGTTTGATCCTTGGTCACTAGGGGGCGATTATGACCATCTAGTAGCGTGCAACGCCAGAAGGGGTCACTGCTGTTAGCCATATATAGAGACCAATGGGGCCTAGATGAATGAATGAATGAATGTCTGCGTCCCAATAAAGACACCCCTGGAGTTGGAGAGGATAGTCTTTGTGGGCACAGTTTAAGGTTGTATTCTTGAACTTCAATTGTTGAATAGGTACTGGACTAGGAGTGGGTGAATGACTTTTGCCCTGAGAGTTTTACTCTTTCCCCACAATGTCTATCGGCCTAGCCTATAGTGTTTGGGGCTGAAAATACCCTGTGGTTCAATCTTTTGATATGAGGTCTACTTTAGTGACCTTCTACATAGTCATGCTTGAAGTGGATCAGGCTCGACCCCTCCAGCCCGACAGACTACAGAGTATTAAACTGAGTATTGATAGCCGCTGGCCGAGGCTGGAAGTGGATGTGTTCTAAGTTTGTCTAGTATTTCTTCTAGAACTGAAATTGGAATGTGCAACAAGAAAAGTGATCATTTTCCCTAAATTAAATATCGTAAGGACAGAATCAGTCTTTTCAGGCTAGCCCTGTGGTTAGTACTGGTACTATAAAAGAGTCCAATAAAAACAGGTCATACACACATGTACCCAGGTGGGCACACATAAACATGCTGCCCCTTTAATTCACGTATGACACACACAGTGACAATTTAAACACCTGGCGTCGAGGCTGATATGGGCACAGTTTATAGGATCAAGTTTCTATTGAAGTTCCCTGAACAAAAGTTGGTGAATACGACCGGATCATACCCAGCCTAAGCGTGACAACAAGAAGTATGGAGGATGACCTAAACCTTTATTGGCTAAATGCCTCAGTCCTTGGTTCTTTGTCCTCATGATGCCCTAATGCAGTGCTGGTGAGTAACTCGCCTGCAGTGCTTTGCTGCATCATGCCAACCCTTTGAGATAACCGTATGCCAAATCAGTAGAATCCACATGGTGTATGAATGTAGCACCGGCGAGTTATTCGCTGGGGTTGTATCCATGGATGTATCACGATAACATAGATATAGAAGTATATGACCCTTAGGGGGTTAATAGGAGACAGGCTGGGAGAGTCTATTCACATACTATGAAGAGTGTACAATGGAAGAGGGAGGTTATTTGATTCCAGTCCTTGGGTAAAGGTGGCAGATAATACATCACCTTCACCTGCTGGATGATACCTTAA
Source organism: Acholoe squamosa (assembly GCA_949317995.1). Classification (NCBI taxonomy): domain Eukaryota; kingdom Metazoa; phylum Annelida; class Polychaeta; order Phyllodocida; family Polynoidae; genus Acholoe; species Acholoe squamosa. The sequence continues at coordinate 60,312,952 of OX439043.1, forward strand.
AGGACAGATTAAACCTTGTATGGACTGCATCGTGGCTCCTCCTGGGCCATGTTCCTTTAATCACAATGAAGCAGCAATGAAGCCTTGACTAGTCTACTCCCTATGTGGGTGTACGACTGTATTGACCCTGTACTGTGTAGGGTCGGCATGATACAGGAATGCATGCTTGGTGACTATACGGACTTAGCAGGTTTAATTATTGGCCAATGAGATAGTCCCAATGATTCACTGCAGTCCTCTCGGGGGCCAACTGGTACTCATCTGATAGGTCTTATCAGTAGAATTCGCTGGTAACAAGCTCCAGCAATGGCGGCGCCCATGGGACAACCTGCTAACTCGGAATAGGCACCAGGCCCGCATTCCAACCAATGCGCATGCTGAATTCATCTATTATTATGATGAGGCCCGTAATGGGTTTACTGCACACACGTGAATTTCAGGATCCTTTCAAGTACAAACCTGATAAGGTATTTTTGAATACCCCCCCCCCACAAAAAAAAGAAGATAAATTATCAAAAATAAGGAAGGAACCCCCTCACCTGTATGAGACAAACAATACAATATGGATCTGTGTGCTGCAATGTAATGTGCTGATTCCGGCTTGTCACCAATGTATATTCCATCAGATCCCGGTGTACATGGGCTACCAGCGCTGCACACGACATGCTCAAAATGCTGCCAACAAGCCCTTGTAAAGTTTAACTTCAGGCAAATCCTCCCAGAAATGAAGCAACGCTGGTCTCTTCACCTCTATAACTAATGATAAAACTGCAACTGTATGGGAAATTGTCTTGTCGGCTTTGGGATGTGGTGTCTCCAGCTTCCAATGGCTCAGAGTGCACTGGTAGAAGCCAGATGTGGTTAAATATTATATAGGTTTAAGAGCTCCTCACACCAGCTCTGAGCTACACCCCTGGATCTGCTCACATACAGGTGTGGAGCAACTCAGTAACTACCAATAACCAGATGCAGCCACTTGCCGCCTGGTGCCGCAGGCCCTGGTTTATGTACGTCAGACGCGACGTCACTATAAAGGTACGTCACAATCCGTCATTCAATATAAAGTGGCATAATCCTAACCCTCCAGCCATGAGAACTGTGACCACAAGTCACTGAGTGCATCTGTTCTCTACAATTCTGTGGACTTCATGGAATGATATAAAACAAATATTTGTCACATCCACTTGTGAATGTCAAATCATGTTATTTATTTAACTCCTCCCCATCTTGAACAGTCAATACCCAGGGTGAAGATTTTATGTTGAAAGGCAGCATCAAAATGAATAAGAAACTAACATGAAACAGAATAAGTGGAGGCCCCTAAATACAGGAGGTTTTATATGACTAATTTTGGTGGTCTGAATTGAAGTTTTGAAAAGGGAGAAATCTAGAGCATCTTGGGCCGATTAATTTAGGCCACAGAAAAGTGGATGGCTTATTCCATAACTAATCAAGGTCTCCCCTGACATTAAAACAAACAATGATTAAATGGCAAATTTATAGCCCCAACTCATTTACAAAATGTAAAGCAATTGGCCAATTACCGTAATCTCCTGCGTATAAGGCGCGTCTTATACGCCAAACAAAATGCTGCCGAGTCTTATACGTGGGAGGGACATTGCCTTGAGTTTGGGGTGTGCCTTATAGGGGGGGTATTTTTACTATAGAACAGTACTAAATTAACAAAAATCTGGCCTTAGGGGTGCGCCTTATACGTGGGAAAGGCCTCCCTTAGTTGGGGGTGCGCCTTATACGCGGGCTGCACCTTATACGCGGGAGATTACGGTAAATAATTCAGCCTACATGCACCGCCCATCATTTGGTTGAAGATCACGCTACCCTCCATATGGACCAATATTGTAAGAAGCTCCTGAATCTACCTACCGGGGGATATTCCAAAGCACTAAGCAGTTGTGACCAGGCAAGCAAGAACACCCCTCTGCAGGGAAATTCATTATCAAAGTTCATCTCAAGATCTTTAAAGTGAGAAATCATTGGCTTAGATATTCCTATTAGTTATGTCAGAACCCCTCCTTGAACATAAGTCGTTATTCATATCTGAAATCAATGATGAAACTCTGAATACATTATAAACCATAATAATGTTTAAAAACACAATAGATCAGCCTTTTTCATAAAAAAAAATACATTATAATATGATGGTTTTTATCATAGATTTTGATCTAGAAGGAATTTTCCATTTCTGTTTTCAGTTTTGGGTTTTTGGTGAGTATCCCCAAAAATTGTCATAAAAATCTGCAAATTTTGGTTATTGGAATGGTTGCCATGGCAACCCGGAACAGGCATATAGGTTGATTTCTCATGAAAAATGTTCATTTTACCATCCAAAAATGGGCCATTTCTATCAGAAATGGAGCATTTTAAATGAGACCATTGAATTCTGCGTCAAAAATTACCTTTATGTATTTTTATAATGATTTTAAAGTAATTTTGCCCTCCAATGCCCCCTGGTGGCCAAATGGGGAATTAAAAATCCCCCACAGTTGGGTGTTCTTCCTTGATGGGTCACAGTTCATGGGTTTATAAGGTCATATTGGTATAAAATTTTGGATCAAACTCCCCTACCTTTCACTGATGCATGGGGATCCAGGAAAATGCATAAATTGCATAAATTTCAACGTTAGAATGTGATACAGCTATGAATAGCTCGTTGGGTGTGGTGACAAGCAAACTATGTGTTCTTAGTACTTACTCATTTTAGAAGTCACGAAACATTTAGTTTTGGTAAGTGATTAAATAATCACTAACCCACTTTTAAATCGTCGTAATTGTGCTGACCTAATTAGAGCTTGAATAGATGATGATTTCCATCAGGTAAATATACTTTTCACCATTTTATTCAAATTGTATAATAATATAGATCTAGGGTAAGAGACACAAAAAAAGCAAAGAAAAAAGAGGAAAAGTGGCACGTATTTCTGATAAAATGTATGGTAATCTTCTACTCTAACCCAAAAAAATCACTTTGGTATGTGAGGAAAGCAAAAATGTAAATACCGATAATTAACTAAATGTTACATTAGGCCTAAAAGACAGATTTACTGGCTTAGTCTTTTGGTTAATTGATCTAAATACTGGCTATTCATGCTAGACCTAGATACATGTATTATAAAATAGACATAATGGGTGGACAACAATTAACATGGTTAAGAGGCCAAACCACATAGAATCAGGAAGGAAAGAAGGACACGGCCACAGATGAGGATCAGAGACAGATGCCTTAAGCCTGGCTATATCAGGGCCCCAGACTGGAAAAATGGACAAGGGGACAAGGCCACTTCTTAAAACCGAAAAGGGACATAGAACCCCCTTGTATAGGGCCCTTATGAGAACTTACTGAATATTCTGATTACATCCATATACAGCAGCATACCTCATTATCTGACTGGGCTTTTCTCATTGAGATATAGGTGCAGTGTGGTACTATAGGACCCATGGTATAATGTTACTTAAGGTGGTGTGAGGCTGAATGTTACAGCCTGAGGGTAGCTTCCTCCAGTGTGAACCTATTGTAACCATTTGGACACAAACTACTGTAGTATTAACCCTTCCTCTACAACATAGACACTATGGCCTTTGTCAGCATGATGCATGGTGCGCTGGCGATTCATCCCTGCATCATGCTGACCCGACCGGGCTGATATGCTCCTGATGGCTCGTTGTGAAGCACTAATTCCGTGCTGGAGTGCTACATGGGTGCATGTATCATGGCGATGAGGAACATGAACCTGGAGACATCATGCAGCCCCCTAAGGGTTAGACTACCATTAACAATAGGCATGTTGGGGGCATTTTGGTGTGCAGAGATCTTAACAATATCATGACAATGTAGGAAAGCAGTGGGTATTTAGGGACTAATGGATAAGTCAGACCTGAGTGGGTTTAATCCTGTAATATTAAGATTATTTGAGACTTACCTGTAAGTTGAGGTATAATCAGGATTATACCGAGGGAACCTGGCGGTTCAGATACTGGACATGTCTACAAATAGACCAGCCTACACGTGTATGCTCTATCACCCATCTTATCTATCTAGGAAGTCTCCCAATGCCTAAAGAGACTCATACTAATGGCCATCCTTTAAGGATTTCAGCCAATCCGAGTATGCAAGAGACTTTCTAGGTCTTAAAACTTTAGAAACACATCATCATACTGCTTTGGTGTCCATAATACCCACCTTCATGTACCTATGTCTGCTCATGGTGTCAGTCGTCACCATGGCAACAACCCTATATACCCACCTTCATGTACCTATGTCTGCTCATGATGTCACGCCCATCACCATGGTAATTAACCTATATACCCACCTTCAAACCTAAAACTTTAGAAACACATCATCATACTGCTTTGGTATGCATAATACCCACCTTCATGTACCTATGTCTGCTCATGGTGTCAGTCGTCACCATGGCAACCACGCTATATACCCACCTTCATGTACCTATGTCTGCTCATGATGTCACGCCCATCACCATGGTAATTAGCCTATATACCCACCTTCATGTACCTATGTCTGCTCATGGCGTCACACGTCACCATGGCAACCACCCTATATACCCACCTTCATGTACCTATGTCTGCTCATGGCGTCACACGTCACCATGGCAACCACCCTATATACCCACCTTCATGTACCTATGTCTGCTCATGGCGTCACACGTCACCATGGCAACCACCCTATATACCCACCTTCATGTACCTATGTCTGCTCATGGCGTCACGCCCATCACGTCGATGTCCAGTGCCCATCTCCCCGCACAATGAACGCCGCGCTCTCCGTCCACTCTCTGTGCGGCGGGCCATCAATTCCGGTCGCTCACCCCGCTGGCCGCTTGGCGACGTTGTCCTTCCGGCCGCCGACGCGCTCCGCCGTACACCAGTTCCATTTGGAAAAGGTGGTGACGGCGGAGGCGGCGGCCGACATCCTACGTGTAGGTCTAACACGATGCTGGTATCATAGTTTCCGAATGTAACTAGTGTATCGTTGGTGAGAGCATTGTTGTCACTGGTAATTACAGCTGATCCCGAATTTTACCTTTGTATGCATAACTGCCCTTGCTTTCAACACACACCAAGATGGTCTAATATCGACAACTTCACTTTATGACAAGTCTATATGATACAGACTGCTCAGGTATGGCTTTATCCTGTAGAAGAATTGACTACATGGGCTGAGTTCCCACGACTTGCAGCATGGAGGTGGTGGAGTGTAGGCTCCACATGGGGTAGGTAGTGAACATACAGGTGATCCCACCCCGTCATATGAGACCCCACCACTCTTCCAACCTGCTTGATCCTCTCCCACACATCATCATGCCACTCCTCCAGTGCCTGTTATGATACCTGGCTATGCTAAAGGCCCATCCAGTGTGTATACAGAGGGCGTCTCACTAATGTCCTAGAGCTATGCAAATAGGAATAATGCACTCGTAGCTCAGCAGCACAGCTACATAAAAAGTGTGTCTTTAAGGAAATCTTCTCCAGTAGATCATGGTAAAGAAGTGTCCTGTCCTCCTGTGTTTAAGGTCTCCAGGGTCCCCAATGGAGAGTGGTAAGGCATAGAGTGAGGTGCTGGAGGAGGGGTAGGTGGGTGGCAGGTGGGTTAAGGTAGGTAAGGGCAGTGACAGGTGGGAGGAGCAGGAGGAGGAGGTTGGGGTCAGTCTGTAAGGTAACTGGTTACCTGTCCTCCACGTGCCTGTGTGTGTCACTGAATGCAGCTACCAGCTGTTACTGACCTCATCCATAATGTACTGTGTTTTAAGAACACGGTGTGGTCCAGTCTTATACTATAGCCGACAACCATGACAGTCCCAACATGGCAACATGGTTTATAGTATTGGTGTTGTGCAGCTAGACCACTGCTCCCAAAATGTGATACATAGATGGACGGTTATGTTCAATCCATGTCTTTGTAATGTTAGTCTTTCATTATATTTTAGTATCCCACATCAGATACATAGCATCACAATATGGCTTCAGTTCAGAGTGATATTGCCACACTTATAACCACAGAATTTAAGCTAAAACCTTATTGTAAAAGCAACACTCGGTAGATCCTTGCCTAACCATAAGTTATGTCGCTGATATGATCACTGCTTTTAAGTGAACTAAAACCTCCCTTTATCCCACGATAGTACACAGATGATGCATTACTCTTGGTGTCTGTACAATTATATGTATGTGTACGATCTAACATCACACATTTTTTCCTGAACCAATAACATTTTTCTCTCTTGACCAAATGTCTGTTTCTATGGCCCTTACTGTAAAATGCCCCAGAGACAGCTGGGAGAGTGTAATTGAGGTCCTAGCGACAAATCAGCATGAACATGTCCATAGGCGACATAGTTGGAAGAGCACAGCCGTTATATCAATTTGGCTTATCATAGTCACTAGCCATAAATAATAGATTTTTCATCCATTTGAAGCAAAGGTGACATACAGCAGCCGTTGATGGCAGCCAATTTTATACTCCCCTGGCTTTTAAAGGTGCTATCACTGAAGGTAGATTGAACCATAAAGGCTGACTAATTCTGAGTTCAGTGATGCATCTCATTCATTGACTTATTCATAAAGGATCCATATTCAAAATGTCCCATGAGTTGACAGTTACATCCATATGGCATATAGATGAAGCAGTGGTCAAACATTGAGTGATTGTCTAATATACTCCATGTTCCATAATCAACAAACTCCATTAATTGGTCCTAGCATGACAGTGGCATATCACACTTCTTGACTGAAGGCATGGCCTTTTTTAAAGATTATTATAATAGGAAAAGTACATCTTGCCCATCATGAATTCTAGCGACAAATCACAGCACTGGCTTCTCTTGAATTTCTTCAACTTTAAATTTCAAAATTGATATACTGTTTCAGCTTAACATCCAATTTGTAAATATATCTGTGTGCTGCAATCCCTTTGGCTGAAGTTCTCAGTGAATCCTTTCATGATGACTTAGCTAAAAATTATGTCCTTGATAATGGAGTCCTACACGATGTTGAGGAGCATGGTTAGTAGGAGGTCAGGTGTGTAGACCTCGATACCTACACCACAATCACTACTATTTATATATGGATGTAGTCCTCCTGTACCACACACATACTGTGTCTCCTCCTGCTCCTGATGGTCCCTGTCACACCTCACTGAGGGCCTTAAGGTACATGGTCAAGGTAAGGTGTGGGGTTACATTGGCTGCTCCTAACTGTCCTAATAGTCTCAGTTGTACATGTATGTGTGTGGTAATACTAATAGCACAGGTAGCCCATCCCTTCTTGGTTCCACTAGCACTCTACTCTTGTAGTCCCTTTTTTACAGTGACAGTGTCTCCCTCCCCTCCCTCTCTACTCCAACTTGTGTATTCAGAATCATACCACCACTCACCAGCACACATACAAGGCAGCTCACAGCTAGTATCAGGCCCAGGGCTTGTAGCTCAATCCTCGCCCGACCTGCAGTCGGGCCTGTTTGTTAATGTACTTGTACTCCTTCCAGAAAACATTACCATGGAGACGGCTCTCAATGGACGCAGCACAGCGTGAGCGAGCTCTTCCTCCAGATTAACCTTGATGCCAGGAAGAAGGGAGACTCCAGGGAACAACTGTTCATTCCTGTGACTACACTTGTGGTGTACCTGTGGGTGCAGTTATCGTTGTTATTGTGGTAAGATGCCTCCTGCACCCTCCCTTCTAATGCTATACATCAGGTCCCTCTTTTCTACACTGATTCCCTGGGCCTCCCCTGTCCAGCTTGTTTCTATTTAAAGATGTATGTTCACTGACCCCAGAAATCCAGCCTTATTATTACCATCCCTACCACTCTCATATTAATGTATCATGTATCACAACATGGCATACTAATGTGTTAGCCAGAAAATGCCATATCAGATTCTATGAAGACCAGATAATTATATCAATAGTTGCCTGGATGCTGTGGTATCGTGTGGGAGGGATCCAAGTTGGATCCCAGAAGTAGAATGGTGTAATGACTGGGTCCTGGCGCAGGTTATCCCAGACACGAGCCTGACTCCCATTAAGTGACACTGGAGGACTATGTACTTGTAGGGTGATAATTATAATGGGTTATTAAGACCACAGACACCAGACATTAAGTGTGTCTAATACACTGGAATGCTATGGTCGATAGAGCTTAGCAGCTTGTAAGGGGGTTGTTATCAGTCGGGAATCTACCTCTCTAGATCCAGCATATTTTTTACCTGTGTGAATGTGTTTTTTTTTCTTCTAATTAGAGATCTAGTGACAAACCACATGTAATAGTTTCAGGACGGTTTTACTACCGGGTAATTAGAGATCCAGTGACAAGCCAATATGTAGGATGTTCTCCAGTTATATATGTAGTACCACAAGGATTTCCTCCATGTAAAACTTCAAGTGTTTGCCTGAGACTTAAAGACACCACGGCGTAATTAACTTGTTATTAATCGTCCAAACTTAAAGTCAATGGGGCCATGTGGATATCCAAAATGTCCCTTTTTGCCACTATCTCTCTGAGTGCAGCAGCCATGCTTCCAAAGTCACTATTAGTTCTGAGATTGTTCTGATAGCAGATATGCTTCCACACAACACCTGTCCCACAGGCCGTGTCCACAGTAATGAATGTGAGTATGGTGCTGAGCAGGAGACAGGCTTGAGGGAATGGGACAGGGGTTGGGAGGGGAACAGAAGGGGGAGGGTACTCACAGATGTGGATCAGTAAGTCATACGTCAGGCTTCCTGAACTAACAATCAATGTTAAGACTTAACCAGTTCTGAATGGGCTTCAACAATGGACAATCATTCGCTGATCACTCTATCTCATTTTTATTCTTTTTTTTTTCTTCACTTCATTTTACTTTTGAGATTTTACTGAAAGATTCCAAGTTCTATTCATTAATTTCTAGCTACTGTAATACTTTTGCAATATAAAATTCTCATCTAAAACTGAGAAATCTAGCACACATACGTAAATTAGAGCCCATATTGCTGCTACAGTATAGGGTCTATGCATGCCTGCAGGTATACCTCTCCACGTACTGGAGATGTTATCATGTATGACCCCCTCCAGGGCGTCCTCCTACACCTGGTGTGTCGCCACTATCACCTGCAGCACTTCGAATTCCTCACACCTAGGATCCAAAATGATCCTCAGCTAAAAATGAGTTGGTACAAAGGAAAAGTGTTTTGTTTAGTTGTATAGATATAGTCCCAAGATCCAGGACCAGAAGAGTAAGTTATATTCACGATCTATGAATTGTAATTTGAATTGCATAAATGTGGACAATATCATACTCGTCTTTGAAGTTACAATAATAACCTATTTCTTAACAGAACTAACAATGATGGGCAAGAACTATGAGGCCCATAAGGACCAAGCCTCAAGCGTCATTAGGAGATAGAAAAGTCACTATACTCATGGTGGAGACATCCAAATTTCCCTCCTGGGTGTAATTTTCAATCCTCCAGTGTAAAGTAAAGTGAAGGTTATACAACAGTGGAAGACCTGTACTGTGGGAAAGTCTCCCTAATTGTCCCTGCTGCTGATCCTCGCTATTGTTAGAGGGATTGGGCATCATGAGAAAACTTTGAGATTGAATTTATGGATTAAGGCCTATAAGGGTTGTAAAACCACTCAGGGTATCACACATATAATAGTTAAAGGTATCGTGGATCTTACTGGGGGTTATAAAAGACAGATATTAAAAGTTGATTAAGGTGGATCTCCAACAATGTGGCTTTGATACGATATATAGCACCAGGCGGTAAGTCAGTCATCTGCAAAATAGGCACTGTCATAACACATTTCTTGTCAACCCATCAGAGACGATGTATACATCTGTGCGTCTCTCGATCTAAACCCTTTCATATATCCCACGACTCCTCATATCTGTTGGTGGTGGGAACCCTGACTCCTTTATAACATATCTTATCCCTAAGTTAGGCCTGATACAATACCCTAGCTTCCCTCGTCAGCATGATGCCTCCAGATTCATGATGCACCAACGTATTGCTGCTAGGTAACTCAATTCCAATACACGAACAGATCATAAAGCCCCCATGTCATGTAAGTGTATCAATCTCATGAATGTTGTAGCCATTGTGAGTTTCTAGTTTAGCTTACACCCTTGTATCGTGAAAACCAAAGGAAATTTGCAATGAGGGCACTATGCACCAGGGGGGGGGCGCCACTCCTGGAATTATGGCAACCATGTGCGTACAAAAACTAAAGGGGAAAGGGGGTGCTTTTTTGCACTATGAACGGATCCTGCAGGATCCTCTATAAGGGGCCTATTTTTCGATATTTTGGGCTAAAAGGGTTATCAATTTCAAGGAGGAATTCTCTTGGAAAATTCTTAAAAGTTGCAGTAAAAGGGGTTGGTTTTGTGGAAAATTTTCCCTTCGAGAGGGTCCTAATTTTTTTTTTTACAATTTTAGAGTGAGGTGTAAGTTGTGGGTATACTTTTTTGCCATTTTTTTTAAAGGGTTTCCCATCAAAGGGGTGCAATTTTAAAAACTAGAGAAAATAAGGGAGATTTCACTGGTGTATCTCGACAAAAGGGGTATATATTTCTCGAAAATTGCCCCGCTATAGGGGGTACCAAGTCAACAGTGATGTACACACATGGTTACTATAGAATATATATATGGAGTGGCCCCCCGGGACTATGTAGCCATTAGCCTTAGGGGACATGCACATGTTAGCCTGTATAACCTTAATAAAGGTTTGCTGTCAAGGTCTACTTGTAATGTAACCTTGGTGATACAACTTTATACCATGGATTGTTAACTTCTTGTGTTTATTTGGACTCCTACATTGTATTTGTAAATTTTAGTTTTAGGGTAGGTCTCTAAGGCTCTATCTGTGCTAGGCCCTCCTACTATCAACCGACAACGGTAACAGACCCCCCCCCCCCCCAATGTCATTCAATGTCATTTACCCAGTTGTTGAGAGACATTAACTTCTGATTAAGTCTGGAAGTTGTTTTTGGTTTTCTTTTTTGTATTACAAACTACATATGTGACCCATCCTTACAAAATGGTACGGAAGTCGCACATAGGAAATGTTTAGTTATTGGTATATTCATTTACAGCTCATCAAGAGCTTTCATTTGGTATACGAGGGGGCAATGCCACAGGATTATACAACGGAGTTGTAAGGCCAATGGTCTCTATTATATTTAGGACTGTGTGTGTGTGGGTAGGGGAGGGTGTTAGTGCTAATCCTCACCCAGTGACCATGATAGCTGTCATGGTGGTGGACAGAGGTTCTCTTCTATATGTGTGTGTGTATGAGGGGGGAGTGTTAGAGGGGTGGGAGATATGTAAACACTGGGTAATTATCTGGTATTCTGTTTGTTTGAAGGGGGAGGGGCTATTGTCACTAGTGTCATAAACATTCTTGAAGGGCCACTACAGACTTTCCATCACAGGTAAGAGTCTTTTGCTAGCTATGTGTATGTGACACCCACAGGATATTCCCAGATCTCACATTGTGCATTCTATGCCCTGAGCACTCATGACTAAAGTGACACTACAAAATGTTAGGGAATTACTGACTCTAGGCTATAGACTCTTCAGACTGGAAATAATCCACCCCCTGTTCCTACTCTGAGCAAGGGTTTCCTTGAAGAGAGGATCTGGTGATTTTTGAGCTCAGACCCATACCCTCCGTAGTAAAAGCCAATAGGTCCAAGGACCATTGGCTTAATAACACTTGCATATTTGAACTAGGTGTACCTCTGTGGATCTTCTGTCGGTAAATTCAGTCATATCAATTAAAAATTGATTAAACTGAGATAATTGACATATCAAACATATAATAATTTATGAATCCTATATAATTCCTATGTAATTCTATATAACCAAGAAAACTATAGCTATGTTTTTTCGGCATTGGAGGCTTAAATTCAGTTTAGTAGGCAAGGATTCTGAAAGACTTCTACCCATATATTAGAAAAATGATAAAATATCAATTTTAAAAAATCTGATATTTTTTTACACTATACCACTTGAGAAGCCTATATCTAGGCTTCTACATGTGCGACTTCAGTACCACTTTGTTGGGATGGGTCACATATGTATATAACATCTGCGGATCCATACAATCAGATTTGACAAAAGGCAGCATACATTCTGACTTCTGTTTTCACAATACACAGTGTGGATGTGGCATTGTTTACTATTGTGCAGCATTTAAACACAGATGTTAACATCCATTGTTATTCAATAGACAGATGGAAGTCGCTATAGATCTACATCTTCTACACAATGGGCGGTGTTTTACCCCGCCCTGTGATGTCTTTACACTATTTGATCCGCCTGTACTGAGAATTATAGTCACACAAATAAATCACTGCATATTCAACTGTTGAACTGGCCTCTCCATAAATCTTGACTATTTTGGGCGTTGGCTGCCGCGGTATCCCTTTAGCCTAACTTTACCACTGTTTACCAATAAATCACTCCATGGACAATCACATGGCCAATTTCACAATTTACCGGTACATACACTTATATATTTTTTTAAAAAAATGTAAATCATTAATTGAAATAATTTTTGGGATCTTTTTGGGTACATGCATATTGAAGCCCTCTTCAAGCCCGTTAAAATGATACCCTAATTGTCCAAATCCACTTGTAAACAGCTTTAGAATCAATAAGTAAAAACATGTCAATTTCAGCTGCTCCATTTTTGCTAAATCACACTTTTAGCTTCCACGCACGGCAGACCCGCGCACGGCAGTTATGTCAGTGCCTACACACGGCGGGACACTATATGCAGTGTGGTACCCTATTGACACAATGTGGGATCTTCTATCCCTTCTGTATTGTAAATGAACAGATAGACCTTAGTATAGAAATGAACCCCATCCAAAAGGAGTGTGTTGTTGCCAGTGTAGCCTGTAGGGAAGATTAGAGGTGTCTTGTCTGGCTGTATTCTATACATATAGCACCTTAATAGGCTTAAAGATTAAAGGAGTAAATGGTTGGGTTGGTGAACCTTTTAATCTCTATAGATCTGGTTAAATGGTAGGTTAAAGATGGGGCTGTCTAAAATTATCTCCTTCATCATCAGTGTGGTCCTTTTCAAAAGGATGGGTGGAAAAGTAAGATGAGGACAAACTCAAAATACTCCTTAGAACCCTAGGCTACTTTCGGTTCAGCTCCCCCTTTTCAGCTTGATTCTTTCATTATCCTGGCAAACATTTTTCATTTGGAAATGAAGTAGGTAAAAACCATCAATAAATGCTATCTATAAACCAGAAACAATTAATATATGGAATGAGTGAGTAATAGATGTTTAACGCCATTTCGACAACTAAGGTCATATTCATGGCGAGAACTACTAAACTACAGATTTCACAATGGGATGTGTCGGTGCCCGCACATATGTGCACCACACACACCTTGAGGGGATAGGAAAGAAGAGATATAGACCCTTTTAAGTGGGCTAGGGAAGCCAGATAAATATATGGTATCGATGTCCTACCTGTAGTATAGCGTTGGCCTTGGAGACGAGGTTCAGCATTAACATGCCCATACTGACAGGGTGGCCTTAATGTTACACACAGTCCATGTCCATCCACTCACTACTAACTCCCTGGTGCTTACTCCTGCTCCCCCCAGCTACTGGAGCATCGGTAACTCCTGGTGGTCACCGCTGTACTAAAGCATCAATAACTCCTGGTCACCACTCAATACCTGGGCACGATGCTCTAATCATAGAGCTAACTTTGATACCCCAAGCCTCCTGCGGGTAGCTATATCTCAGCAGTGAAGTCAGGAAGCTGGGGGTGGGTAATTGTCTGGTTAGTTTTCCATGTGTGTTTGTACAGCACCTACATGGATGTACCGCTATGTATCATATACGGCACATGGCTATTGTATTATTGACCAATGGGAGGCATCCCTGGCATATACTGCGGAGTCGGGGGCTGAAGGTGTTAGTCATAGTGCCGTCGGGGTCTAATGGCGGCCCCCAGCTGATAATGGCTATGTGACCTATACTACTGTATTGGCTTTTATGTCCTTGGTGCTACATAGGGGTATGTGTGTGGGGCTAGTCACCGTTATGTTAGCGACCACTGTCCTTTGGGAGATGTACTAACCACCCGCATTGGTTAACGGTAGGTATGAAGTCTACCATGAGCCGCTCCTCCAGGGTTAACTTGGATACGCCGTCACAGGCTCAAGGCCACTCCTTGCTCATTGGTCAGAAGGGCCGAACATGTGCAGAATGATGCGCATCTTAATACGACACTCTCTTATTACCTTACCACCGCTCACACCCTGGAGGAGTGTCAAAGGTGCGGTGTGACCCCTTCACCTCCCCCCCCCCACAAGCCTACAGGTGAGGTACTCAGTGGCGTGACAGAGGTGAGTCGCTCCTGACACCTGGTGTGAGAATGCCGAGTTAGTGTGAATGGGGAGGACGTTGGGTGTGACAAGCTGAGCTCAGTGCGGCACGTGGAGTTGGACCTGTCTGTTCACACCTCCAACACTTTGACGTATTTGGTGTGTGTCTTTTTTAGTCTTTGATTTAGTCTTCATAATTTATAATGTACACGTGCGTATTGTTAGAGCCATGAAATACATGTACTTAATCTCCATTGTATTTATCGTGTATCAAAAGTATTAAATGTTAATCACCATGGATACGCCCCGGATAAAGGGATATCTTAACATTTGATTGAATATCTCCGTACCTGTATAACGTTGGTTCTTATTTTTACTACACACATATGCATCAATCAAACGAGACCCATCCTTCATTTCTTGTTAGGCTTCCGCCTGAATAATGACCACTTATTATTATGTCTTATATCTCTGAATGTTCTTTTTCCTTTCTGTACGAAAAAAAAGAAGCCAGATGGAGCAGTAACAGGACCGTTTGTATATTAACTCTAAAAGCGCCCCCCCCCCTCTGTCAAGCTACTGCGACGAGCCAAACCACAACGAATCCACAAGAGAAAAAACAACATAAACAAACAAACAGGACCAGTTTTAGTAAGTCCTACTTGTAAAATAACCAACTCCTGATCAGTAAAAAGTCGAGACAAACAGGTGGTGTCATCCCTGTGTAGAGAAAGTACATATCACAGCTGGTGTAAAGTGTACGTGGTGAAGACGAATGTTTGATATTTAACTCTTAAAGGGAGGCTAATGCATTGACGCATCATGCTAATTTGTCGTCATGAAACATTTTTTTTTAAGAATTTGTTGGTGTCCAATGGATTCCTTGCTGGAAAAGTGAGGCGAGCATAAAAAATTTATTTAAAAAAAAGCCAAACATCACAAAGAGAAAACTTGTAGAAAGAGGAGCGAGCGAAATCCGTAGACAAGATTTTTTTCAAAGAATAAAAAAATTGGTATTTCCGAAAATATGGAGAGGGAAAATTCGTAGACCAACTTATTTTTTTTGGTGTGGCCTAAAGTACTACATAGCCGTTATGATTTCAGGTTGTCAAACAAAATCACTAGTCACGTATAAAGAACAAGGTTGATGCTAGGTGTTGAAAGCAACTTTGTATACTGTAGTGATCATATCACTTGTATAATAATTGTAATGTCGGGGCGATCGGTCCGGTGGTAGCCACTGGTACGGGAGCGCTAGTTAGGGTCCGTCTCACCTGGGGGCGACACGGTGGCGACCGGTGACGTCACGCTCGTGACGTCACATTTAGGGACGCCATATAAGGGCGGTCCGGTGGTCGCGAGGGAGGAGGGCAATAAGAGACTTGCAGGTGGCAGAAGTGTGGTCGGTGACTTCGGGTTCGGTGGTTGCGATCGGTGGAGACCTGCAAGGGTGGTGCATCTCAATACAAGCAAGGATAATTGATGTCAATTAATGAGAACTGTTAGTGATAAGGCCAGAAAGAAATAAACCAAACACCTTCTACTGTTATCAAACTTTATTGGCTGCGTCTGGTCCTTTTTGTGTTTACTACATTGGTGACAGCGGTGTTGTTGCTTTTACGAACCCGCGCATTTACAAAGGATGGATAAGGCTGATAGTGACTATAGTGGAGGGGAGGAAGGAGGTCTAGGTCAGGGAAGGAAAGGATCTCTAGTGGAAATAGTGGACGAGGAGATATTATTTCGGAGACAGATGCAAAACGGCGGCCCGGTGGCGTCCGGTGGTTCCGCCGACTTGACCGGTGGTGGTAAAAGGTGGTATGGAGTGCGGAAAGATGCTACAAATTGCCCGGAGTGTGGCCGCACTTTTTGGCGCAGGGATGTCCTAAATCGACATATCTCAGCGCTGCACAAGTCCTGCGGACCGGGGTGGAACTGTCCGGTCGAAGGATGTAAGTTTCAGGTCAAAGGAGGAAGGTGGGACGATCTCGTCAACCATCTGGTGGCGCTACACGCCGGCCATAGCTGGATAAAGCTCCCCCGAAGCCAGCGACCACCGAAGGCTGTGATTCAGTATCACACGAGGGAAGCCACCTCCACCGCAGGGTCACCGGCCACCGCGGCGTCACCGGCCACCGCGGCGTCACCGGCCACCGAGGGGTCGCCAGCCGGATCGGTGGAGACAAGGCAGAGAGGCGAGGAAGGAGAAGGTCAGGAGAGCCTTGACTCGTCACAAGGATCTCCTACCTCTCCAACCGTGCGACGTAGGAGCAGCAGGAGGGCCGCGCACTTGGCCACGGAACGGCTGCTGGAGAGCACAGGAACGGGGGAGGAGGAGGTCCGGACTCCTATGCCGGAGGGGAAGGAGGAGACGCCGAGGCGTTCACCCAGACGGCCCAAGCCTCGTAGCGTGGTGGGGAGGGTCATCTCCGGGGCGTCCCGGCAGCGCAGCCGCTCACCGGTAGGCCGGCCAGCTGCACCGACCTCCAGTATCGGCGGAGAGGTCAGCCGGAAGAGGAAAGGGGTACCGGAAACGGGTGGAGAGGAGGCTCCCTGGGACGCAGACCCACCGGCGATCGTGCTGGAGGAGGCACCAGGCGGCGAGGGAAGTCCGCCCTCCAAGGTCCCCAAGACGGCATCCGACCCGGTGGCGCTCACCTCGGCGGTGACAGACGGGGCCCAGGAGGGGACACTGGAGGAGGAGTGCAGCCCCCCGCCTAAGATGCCGAAAACCACACTGGAACCGGTGGCCTCCACGTCAGCAGCTGCGGAGGAGGATCTACTGAGCACCAGGTCCATGGAGGACTTCGAGGCCGCGCGGATATTAGCGCAACAATTGGGACAGGGGGAGCCGGAGAACCTGGCAGAGGAGGCGAGCCAGGTGCTGGAGCAGGTGGTGAGCGGCCCGGCGTCCAGTGGAGACGGGAACCCCATATTGTTGCAGTCCCTGATGATTGACAGCGACGGGACCCTGGTTCCTGCTGAGGTGGGAGAGGAGCTCCTGAAGGAGACGAACCGGAGGGCAGAGGAGATGGCGGAGGCTGCTAAGAAGCAGTTCCAGAAACACCTGATTGCGGAAGCACTGCGGAAAAAGGCGTGGCTGTCTCCTGCCGGCCACGAGGTCCGGATAGCGTCGTCCCCACTCTTCGAGGCAGTGGCACCGGAGACGGAGGGGCCGGCGGCCCTCAGAGATGCAGAGCAGGTGCGCCAGATATTGACGTCGTCACCGCCGACGGTCCCAACCCACACGTCGGATAACAATACACCCGTGGTGGGAGGGCGGTTGGAGCGTTTGATGGCTTCCCGAGTGGACTTGGGGGAGGAGCCGGAGGAGCTAGACTGGGAGGAGGAGGAGGAAGACCCGTTGATGCTCCCACCCAACCAAGTCTCATACAAGGCCGTCGCCTTAGACACCGAGTCGGAGGAGGGAGGCTCTTCGCCTGATAAAGGTGATGTCAGGAGAGTGGTGTGCAGGGGGGACCGCGTCCCCGAGAAGACCCCAGGGGCTGACACATCTCCGACGGGGGAGACAGATGGGGCTAAGGGGGTGTCGCTGCACGAGTCGGATGCGGAGGAAGAGACCGCGCCTCTTGCTAGGAGAACGGAGGGGGAGGATAAAAGCCAAAGGAAGGAGAGAGAAGATAGAGATCGGCGGCGCGACAAAGAGAGAGAGGGGAAAGAGGATAGGGAGCGCCGAGACAAGAGGGAGAGAGAGAACGAAGGGCACAAAGAAAAAGAGGGGAGAGATAAACACAAGGAAAAGGAGGATAAGGACAAAAGAGAAAGGGAGGAGAGGGAGACACGCAGGAAGGAGGATAAAGATAGGAGAGAGAGGGAAGAGAGAGAGAAACGCAAGGAGAAGGCGGATAGGGACAGAAGAGAGAGGGAAGAGAGGGAGAAACGCAAGGAGAAGGAGGACAAGGAGAGACGAGAAAGGGACGAAAGAGAGAAGCGTAAGGAGAAAGAGGAGAGGGACAGGAGAGAAAGGGAGGAGAAAGTGAAACAGAAGGAGAAGGAGGACAGGGACAAGAGGGAGGAGGAAGAGAGGGAGAAACGGAAAGAGAAGGAGGACCGAGAAAGGAAGGAGAGAGAGGAGGAAAGAGAAAGGAAAAGGAGGGAGAAGGAAGAACGAGAGAGGAGGGAGAAAGAGGACAGAGAAAGGAGGAAGGAGAGGAGTGAGAAAGACAAGAAGGACTGGGAGGAACTTAATGCGAAAGAGAAGAAGGAGAGGGACGATAGAGACCGAAGAGAGAGAGAGGAGAAACAAGCGGAGGTGCGAGAAAGGAGGGAAAGGGAGGAGAGACAGAGGAGAGAGACAGAGAGGGAGCAATCGGGAGAAGGAGCGAAGGAAAGCAGGAGAGAGGGAAGAAATAGGGGTCAGGAGGACCAAGATCTTAGGCGTGAAAGAGATAGCGAGAGGCGCGGACACAGGAGGCAGGAAGAGGTGGACTTTGGGAGACAGCGAGAGTATGAGGAATATGATCGACGACGGGATCAATACGAGTATGAGCAGGAAGTACAGAGAGGAAGCCGGGGCGGAGATTGGGGGGGTCCATGGCGACGTCACGAGAGGAGGGACGAATGGGCCGACGAATGGGGGGAGTACTTCCCTGAAAGGCCCCGGGAGCCGGGGTTCCCCCGCGTGGAGGGGACGGACCCTCTTGGGGGTCGGCCTGTTTGGTATGGCGAGCACCCTGAGCGTATACCCTGGAAGCGGGTAGAACAACCGGATCGCCTCCAGAAGTGGGCATCAGGCCTGGCCCCATCGCCGGACTTAGGGGAAGAGTATACACCTGTAGGGGGAAGAGCGCACGGTTGGGTGGAGTTGATTGGGCCGTCGACAGTGCAAACCCATTATTATGCTACGACCGTCCAGAAGTATACTCCAAGGGGGAACCAGGATATGGCACCTCCACCGCCTCCCCCTCCAGCAGCGCGGCCAGCAGGGGGCGCGACCGGGGTAACACCTGCAGGATATCCCGCACCACCAGCACCAGCCTTCAGCTCAACCCTCCGGGCGTCCGGAACACCAGGGCTAGCGCCCGCGGCAGCAAGATTTCCGGGCCCCGGGCCAGCTCACGCAGCAGCCAGGTTTCCGGGTCACAGGCCGGGCCACCTCGGAGGGGACCTGGAGGAGCGGATACGCCGCATGATACGGGAGGAGACGTCCCGCCCGCCCCAGTCCAAACCGCACCGGGACGGTTGAGAACAGGGGAGGTGGGGGGGCAGTTCACGGAGTGACCGGGCGGCATCTTTGAAGAGGCTGAGGGGGTCCGGAGTAAGAGAGGCATTGGTGGTTGGGTATGGAAGAGCCGACGGGCCTCCACTTGTTGTCCAGCTTGGGCATGCAAGGGGGAGGAGGAGAGACCACCTGACTGGGTCATAAGCAAGGAAGGGGGAGAAGGGAGGGGTAGTCGGGGGCCTGCGGGGTGGGGGAGTACTGGTGGGGGATCGAGTACCTGCCGGGAAACCCCCCCCCCGTGGGTCACCGAGACGCCTCGGTCCCGTCCCAACCAGGGTGGAGCGGAGGCGGCATAAGCAGACACCGACCAGAGGGCCAGGACAAGGGAGACAGCCGGACGAGGCCGGACAGGGGACGTCGACCAGTTAGCTTCGTGTAACAGCGCCCATCTAGACCGGATGTTGTATTATATGTTCTGGACTATTGTTATAGACTTTACCCAAGTTCACATATAAGAGTTTATAGTAATAAGAGGGGGGCCCATTGTAGGAGTCCCCAGTTAAATGTATAAATGTTAAAATGTAGCGGTTACGACCGGCGTAAATGTTGTAACACCTTTGACCATTATGGCAAAGATTCACGGATATATTTTCTACAACCTAAGTTTGAAATGATAAGGGGAGAGTGTAGTGATCATATCACTTGTATAATAATTGTAATGTCGGGGCGATCGGTCCGGTGGTAGCCACTGGTACGGGAGCGCTAGTTAGGGTCCGTCTCACCTGGGGGCGACACGGTGGCGACCGGTGACGTCACGCTCGTGACGTCACATTTAGGGACGCCATATAAGGGCGGTCCGGTGGTCGCGAGGGAGGAGGGCAATAAGAGACTTGCAGGTGGCAGAAGTGTGGTCGGTGACTTCGGGTTCGGTGGTTGCGATCGGTGGAGACCTGCAAGGGTGGTGCATCTCAATACAAGCAAGGATAATTGATGTCAATTAATGAGAACTGTTAGTGATAAGGCCAGAAAGAAATAAACCAAACACCTTCTACTGTTATCAAACTTTATTGGCTGCGTCTGGTCCTTTTTGTGTTTACTACAATACATACAAAAAGGACCAGTGACAATGAGTGATGCCTGTGGACTCCAACACCACAGAAAAAATAGGTTCTTAAGAAGCATCTAGGTGACAATGTAGCCTGACAATGACACATTACAGGTTTACATCATTCAATGGGTCTTTTATTTACTTTGCTTGGAGAGAGGACTCTTGGCATACGACTTTTCCCACGCCCCACAACTTTATGCTACACACCTGCGCACTCAACACCACACATATACTATTTATCAAATAGCAAGGAAGCCACTATCAATGCTATCACTCTCCTCTACTGGCCCCTTACTTCATCTTTTAAAGTCTTTCTTCTTTTTTTTTTTTATCATTTAAAAAAAAAAATTCTATTTCTTCCTCCTCCACTAGGCAGCCACCCATGTTCGGCGGTGTGCAGATTCTGTAGGTGTCTAATGGATTTCCTGCCAAGTACCTGTGCCAAATAGCTGTTGTCTGGGCATTTATTTTCATTTGTATTACTTCTTCCCTTTATCATTTTAATGATATAGTACATCACGATAAGGACTGCAATGTGGCGCAAGGCAGAAATTGTTATTGGTGAAAATGATCGCGTTTATACCGTTATTTTCATCATTATAAATCTGATCTTGTTAGATGTGCATTCAATGTATTATGGGAAACATGGGAAGATTGACGTAATATTTAGCTCAAACTTTGGGGGTGGAGAGTGACTGAATCAGTAATGTCAGAATTTTATCAATATAAAAACTAAAGCATCCTTATCTTCTGACTTCACATTTACCTCGATCTAGTGTGCTCAGCTTATTTCTATGTACGGTAAGTGTAAAATACATGAACAAATATTTATTCAATCAAACCGTACACTAGATCCTGGTTCCAAGTGTAATGGGTACATTTTACTTTGAACCTCTTCCACCCTTCCACACACGTCAGCAGTCATTGGCACCGACTCGCCCCCTAGTGTGTACCACATAAACTAAGAGCACCTAGTGGCGGCTGTCATCACTATGCCTCGATGCCACTCTCCTCCAGCAGAGGGCAGGTTGGGGTACTGCCCCGGGGTACTACATCCAAGTTACATCCTGATAGAATTATAAACTGATACATACAAGTGGATTTATACTGATCTAACTGTAAATCAATAATATTTAGTGATCTGTGAAAAGGGCCATTAGTGCTGGACGAACTAAGGTCCCCAGGGCCTATTCCCAGCAAATGTCACAAATAATGCACAGTAGCAAGATTTATCACCTGTATGAGTGGGTAAAGTACAAGTCCATTTGAAACATTTATCCTTAGACGCGTTATCAAACTTCCATAATGTCTATTAAGGCACTTAAACCAGTCTAATTCATTTTTGTTGACCCCCACTGGCCAGATATGTCCAAATTTCCCATATCACCATTCCAAGGGTGTATATAATTAATACCCTACTGTAGCCTGAGTGTAGGCCTACATAACAGTTGGCAATACAACTGGTAATTACACATACGTGCACATTGTACATCATAAATGTACAAACCACAAACACTACCTACTCTATTAACCCTTGAGGTCCCATACCGCGTTAATGCAATATGTCCTTTTGCCATAAGGGTGCATGAATGCAGCCCTGGCAAGCCTATACTCACCAGGGCTGCATCCATGCATCATGCAGATCCATGGGGTTTTTAAACACCCCAGTGGGGTCGGCACGATGCACCAATGCAGTGCTGGTGAGTAGACTCATACGGCATTACCGGTAGTGTAACGACAGGGATACATAACCTGGTATCATCATGTGCTCCTTACATGGTTAATGACCATTCCTCACATGTTGTAGCTCACATGAGTGATCGATCTGATCAATCATATATAGGGCCAGTACCTAGGTGTACACATATAGGCCCTACAGGTGGGGTCCAAGTCACGGCAGGTCTCGTTATACTGCGCGTGATGAGCTCATCAATCACACGTGACGTCCTCATTGTGGTGCTCCATCATGCAATAATACACAGTGTGCCGTATTGTGCCACTAATCAGTGAGTCCAACCTGCGGACATGGAGTTGTCATTATGTGATCACAATGTTACACTTTTCTTACAAACCCCTTTATATCTTAAATAAATTATGATTATGTCTGAGAACGGGGGATCTGTTGTGGTATGGAGAGTTCGGTGCCAATAAGTGACAACCATATATGGCACTTAGTTGCCACCTGTTGGGTTATAAAGGAACTAAGAAGTGTGATTTCAGACACCAGTAATTCTTGTCTACGTATTTCGCTCGCCTCAAGTTTTCTCTTTGTAATATTTGGCAAAAAAAAAAAAAAAAAAAAAAAATTCCTCCCACCTCATATTTCCAGCAAGGAATCCAATGGACGCCAAAGAATTCTTTGAAAAAAAAAAGAAGAGAAAAAAAAATCGCTCGCTCCTACCATTTTTTCAAAACCAAAATATGTAGACCAACTTTTTTTTTGGTGTGGCCTTAGAGTAAAAGACCAATTTCATTTAATAGTATAATAACTTTAAACATCTTGTGCCAAGAACATATATAGGTGCGGCTGTACCCAGATTAGCATTACGACGTGATGACAATGATTTACTACCCCTTGATAACCATAAACCTGGGTCTATAATTACCTGAATCATAATATATGCTGGTTATCTTACATGTTATGGCATACCTGATATACTTGGGGTGTGTTAGATATAAGATATGAATTAGGGTTGGCACCTTGCCTTGGTCATGTGTATTTAGCTCCATGTTATGGTCATGGTTTGGTGAGTGAGAGTGGGTGTATACCTTTTATATAAACCCTTTAAGGGCAGAGCAAAATTAGTTGTCCTGGCCATGGGGACGACCCCTGAAAAAAGTATAGTTCCCAGAGGACAAGCCTATTTTCAATTCCTATACAAATCCTATATATTGGGCATCGACTATAGTCGACGCTAGGCCTACCATGGTGTCGACTATAGTCGACGCTAGGCCTACTATGGTGTCGACTATAGTCGATGCTAGCCCTCAATGGGTTAAATGCCAACCATTGCAGTCTAAGAGAAAGACACCTGCAGGTATATTTTATGGTACCAGACTGTCACGTTTAAACACCAGCATTTGCATATGTATCAGGCTTGTATAATCGCCCAGGTTGGAGGATTATAACATATCTTTTAATACATGTATTGGGATTAAACCTTGAATTGGCGCATGTCTGTGATATGTCTAAGACCAGAGGGCGACCAGGGCTGCAGGTCTTTGATTAAACACCAGGGCGCTTATTTAAGACACCGGAATATGGTCATAGTCACACGATATGTTGTACAGAACTAGGATATTAAATAGAACACCTGCAATTTGTAGCAGTCAACAAAGAGATGTACCTTGAAAGCAATGTTCATTGTAATGTGGTGGTGGACTAGAATTCTCCCTGCATTCTGATATCAAAAGAAGGACATGTCAGGTTCCAACACTTTGTTCTGGTCAAGGCGCATCCAAAATATTACAACATTAATACATCTATTGTCATCATTAAGGAAGGCCATGCTTTAATACATGTAGTTGCCACTGTATCATGTCACCTGTCACCTTTCCCCCTTTTTCGTTTCCTCAAACTTTTTTTTATAATATTTCTTTATTATGTATATATTCAACAAGTGATACTTGGACTAGTATTTCGATAAATCATACATGCATGATGTTCTGCATGAATAACTGAATGTTAATTCACCTTATAACTATGTGACATGTAGACATCTGGTCCCCATGGTGACACCCATAGTGACATCCTACCCACCTGCCTGCATCCTCCACACCTGCCTCCCCATCACCTACTCTCCTGCTCACATACCTTAAGTCCCCCAATACTGCACCCTACACCTACCTGACACTGATACGCCACATGCAATGACATCAGTTAAAACGCCATTATTTTAGCCAATATACTTAGGGCGTTTAACCGTGTAACCCCTAACAGGGCCACCTGAGTCCTCTAGATTCATGTTCTAGTGTTTTCATGATGCACAGGTGTCTATGGCTAATGCTGCCTTGGTGCATCATGCCGATCCCTTTTGGGAGCGGATCGACCCAGTAGCCTTGGAATGATACTTGAATGCAGCCCTGGTGAGTTCCTCACCAGGGCTGCATTTATGCATTATGAAGACTAAAGGTCGTACAAAATAAAAATACCATGTAGCCCTTAAAGGTCTATTAAGGGGTATAGGAGAAAGGTGTTGTGTGTTAGGAGAAGCTGACAAGAGATTGGATACTGATGAACAGCTTGAGACACACCTGCCGGGGACTGCTGAATGGACAGGTATAAACTGCGGTCTCCAAAAACCATTCAGTCTTATCATTATGTCAATCTGAGCACTCTCACTCTCAGATTCTTCAAACAGATATCTCTACGTTCCCTTTTTATCTTGTTCAAATTCCAAGACGTCCGAAGGCTTTAGGGAGAGGGCAGCGTCATTTTACAACTTTCCCCTTTAATTTGGTTACCCATCAAATTCCTCATTTAAAGCCGAATTCAATTCCTCTCTTTCCCCTGTGCAGTAGGCTATCAGAAAACGCCCATTTGCACTTGCTGACCCACTCCTGCAGGACCACACTTCAGAATTATTTATTCTATTTGGTTTCCAAGCAAACATCAGCCACACTGGCCATGGCCAAACACCTCCCAGGTTTAGTGCTAGCAAACAAAAGATGCCTGCCATTTACTCCTTCTCTCCCTTCTATGAATGAAATTCTCTTCTCTCAAGAGAGAACTTTGCCTACTCATTCATCAATTTCAATAAGAGTTTGACTAGTCGGTTCTCTGGCGCCAGTTGTTAAGGTGCAACAAGTCCAGACTGCCCTACCCTGTTCAGTAGGGTAACTGGTCAGTTGGGGGGAACTGGAGGAGGTACTGGGTAGAGAAGAGGGTCCTTGTCTCCAGGGTGAGGGGTGCTGGGTTAGCAAGGCGAAGGGCTAATTCCTACCTCAAGTATCTGTTTGATGTGTTGTGTGGGCACAATATACAATGCCCCTACCCTGACCCACCCCTCCCCCTTCCCCCAGGACACACGCTTCCTATCCCCTCCCTATATGTACACACGCACACACACCAATACAGTGAGTCAGGCACGAGTGAGTTTGAACTAAAACAAACAAAAATTCCTTACACCTGCCAGTCCCTCCTAGCCTATTATGAATTTGAATGGAGAATCGCAGAATTTCATATTCAAATGTACACTATCCTCGAGCAGGTGAAACTTGTTTGTGGACAAGGGAAACATTAAATGCCGACAGGAATGTGCGTGTCTCATCATGATAAATTTATTATTGGGTGGTAAAATAGCCTGACCGTAAACCGACTGGATGGTCTACTGTTTATTGGGAACACTCTGATTTAAAAGTGCTTCAATTTTCATATGTGTATCTTTAACATATCGGGCCAACATATCTTATCAAATATTATAGTATTTTAGTGTCATCTTATTGTATAGAAAACCAATAGGGAGGAACTAAAAACCAAGATGACGAAAAAATGATTCTATGACGGTGATATGAAATAAGCTTTCGCTGAAACTCCCATCCTATATTGATGTAAACCGACTGTAAGACACAGTACAATTCAAACAGGAATATCTATACCTTTAGTGGTGGTTAAGAACAGGTTCTTGGATGTCCACACATACCAGGTAGGCACCAATAGGTGTAACAGGTCTAACCTGTTGTTACCAGGTAACAACGTCCATTAAACCCTTCCTACCTCAGATCCACTCTCTACATATCACACCCTTCACCCCAGGCACTAAGGGCGTGTGTGTATTGTGCATGTGGGTGCTTGGTGTAGGGAGATACGGTTCAATGAGGGGGGGGGGGGGCAGAACAGTTTCCATAGAAATTGTAACATGCAACAACAGCATTGCTTGCTATTCAGACTCGATTTTTTAATGATGCCTATGGGATTTACTTTTATCTTTATATGTTGTGCAACACATTATACTACATTACAGGCACCGTTAACTCGCCGCCACCCCCCCCCCCACCACCACCACCCCACCACCACCACCCCCAGCGCAGCCTCGGCCAGCGTCTATTGATACTCAGTTCAATAGCCTGGGGTCAGCTCTATTTTCCACTGGATGTGTATTCTAGTTTATTACTTAATTAGCCTCTTTGATATAGATAAGAATCTGATTGATCTCGGATGTGTATTCACTCCCTAAGCTGATGTTGGGTCACTCCTTAAGTCAAGCATCTGCTTGGGGAGTGAGCTTCGCCGCCTGGGCGACGATCTACCCAGATGAAGGTCTGAAGCCAGCCCGTACTCTGTCGGGCTGGAGGGGGCGAGCCTGCCCCCAGCGGCGACCACCACCTTTCCATCTCTCTTATAGTTTTGTGTAGAGAAAGGACTTGATTCAGGGATGCAAATTCCATGAAAGTATCAATATCGCTAGCTTACATGATATTGTGACCTGTCAAATTATCAATACAGACGTAGTTTAGGCATACCTGGACAATATACACTGGATTAGAACCGAACTGACTCAGTTCTCCTTACTGTGTAATATTTGTTATGGGGCAGGGTGGACACATAAGCTGCTTGGTGGCTCACATCATGTATAACATAAGCCTATAACAACACTCCTGTACACACTCTGTCTCAGACACCTTAAGCTGTTACTCATCTTAGTACCCATTGTTCAGGATAAGGTTGAGGGGTCTGTGCATATTTATGATACACTATTCATGCATTAAAGACCACTTCTGGTAATTGCCAGCAAATACCTCAGGTGGTGACTCACGAAGCAGATACATATGTAAGATATGTTCTTAAGAAAAAAATGGGCTACATTGATGAGAAAATCTTAATTCTTGCTCACCTGTGTGTGTACATGTAAGTCATATAATGTTGTCCACTTTAGCATTTTCTCACTGTCTATGTGTTCTACGTTTTTCTATCTCTCGTAGGGATGTCATTGATATCCCATTTTTGTCGATTCTGATTATCATGATTTTTTGTCTCGATATTTTCTTTTCTTTTCCGATTTTATGATGCAATAGAAAGAGCTCTTATTGGACCCAAAATGTCCAGAATTATGTGTGTATGTGTGTGTGTGTGGGGGGGGGGGGTAAGGAGGGAAGCCAACTGTCAGCAGAGATGTCATGTTAAATTTCTCAAAGAAGATTATTTCTAGTTTTGACAGAGATTGGAAAAGTATGTGGACTTGTAAATTGTAAGGAGAATTGTAGCACTTGTGCTATACAACATAGACTTAAGGGGCCTTACTTGAACAGAGGTATAGATATTTAAGGAACAAATTCATTTTGGTGGTGATTACCCCAACAGTATTGTGAAAATCAAAATGCAGATCGAATGTTGCTCATTGTATTAGTTATGTCATATGGTTTAATTTGATACCAAACAAGCCTATACATGTCATCAGATTTTTCAAATGAGACACTTCCATGTATCGATATTGCAGTAATGTCGATACGATATTCATTATTTTGATAATAGCGATGCTTCGATATTGTGAATATCTATGACATCCCTAATCTCTTGGAGGATTAATATTTCAACACAAACTGGTTTATAATAAATGTAGCATATGTGTATCTTATAATCATTTACACCTATGCTTAGCAGCTGTCTTATTTTGTTATCACAGTATACATAGTGTTATCATGGTAAGGGCTGACCCATAAATTATGTCACGCTTTTTTAGGCCTTTTTTGGACATCCCCCCATCCTTTTGTCACACATTTACTATAGAACTGTATAGGAGCCAAGGACACCCCAACCCCCTCAGGTGTGACATAATTTATGGATCGGCCTTAATGTAAACATGGTTAACACTGTCACGTTATCTACGTTATCTATTGAGACAGAGTAGTAAGTTTCTAGGTTTAAACACTTTAAATTTAATCAATAGATACTTTCTACACTGCATGTGAACTGCACGAAACATTATCAGATGTGTCCTAGGGCGTTAGGGTGGCTATAAGATAAGAAACATTTACAATGCTATCCATGTACCCCTCTGTCATTGTTATCTGACCATGTATAATAAATGGAACTGTAATTGTACAGGAACATGGCAGTCTTATCTATTGGGAACACAATTATCTAAGGCAATATAGCTAATGGTGGGTGGGGAATGTTTGTGTATGGTTTGATGGAGGACAATGAGAGGATTGGGCTTAGAGAATAAAGGGGGAGGGGCAGGGGACAAGGCAAGCACGCAGGAAGAAGAGAACATGGGGGGGGGTGAAGGCACAATTAACAAAAGAAAGATTGAATGGAAGGAATGAAGGGAAGGAATGAAGGGAAGGAAGGAAGGAAGGAAGGAAGGAAGGAAGGAAGGAAGGAAGGAAGGAAGGAAGGAAGGAAGGAAGGAAGGAAGGAAGGAAGGAAGGAAGGAAGGAAGGAAGGAAGGAAGGAAGGAAGGAAGGAAGGAAGGTAAGAGAGATGAGCAAAGAAAGGGCATAGATTAGGTAGCAGACATAATTCTCATTTATAAGCTGTCACGACTTGTCTTGTGTCACTGGGGTCCACACGGACTTCCTGGGTATGTATATGTAAACGTTATCTACCAAGATAACCACCGTGACACTGACAGCAATATCAGAAACCTGATAAGGCGAGACGATTAGCTCACACTGACCCCCTTGTTTAACTTGTAATCTAACTATGTATAGTCATTTATAACGATATAAAAATATACCATACTGATAACTTGATATCAGCAGGCGTGTGATACTGTGCATGGTGACATGACCTATGACATGACATAAGAACTGCGTCTCTAACTAACCTGTATTTATTTTTAACTGACTAGTTAAAACCCCGGGGTAAAACTGAATGTCCCCGGGTGAATGCCATTGTGCTTGATCTGAGCTTTACCTCATTTAATAGACCAAACGATGGGATGCATATGATACCTTAACATTTATGTCTGTCCCTTAGGTTAAGATGCATCATAAAGACTTTGAGACCTACCTCTAAGTTGGCGATGTCCTTAAGTCCCTGTCTCCAGTTGGGGGACAGGATGGCTGACAGCAGCCTGGACACTGTGGCTGTATCCATGGTGACAATGATTCACTATACTGGATTCCTATATAATCATCCAGGATCCAGAACACTGGATCTCTTAGTTAGCAGGGAGAGTTCCCTCTATCCATCATGATTTCAGAACTCCTAAGTATTCCTATTTGCATCGATCTGACGTATATATATTCTCCCAATGAAATTAGAGAAATCAGTAATATTAGTCATGTCTAATTATTCGTCCATGGTGGCGTGATAAAGACGTCATGGAAGAGAAACAGAAACTTGCTACTCCCTTCTTGAGCGTCTTGTAGACCCTCTGCATTCCATGGTGGACCCTCTGACAGCACTCCTTCATAGAGTACACGCTTATGATGCTAAATTGGTATCAATAACAGTCATAGTGACAAGTGGTTTAAGTAGAGTATTATATGACGGACTAGTTAATGTTCACTGGTCCTGTGTGTATTGTAATGAGTCAGTCTGTTTATGTTGTATGTAGGATAGGGATGTGGTAGGATGCTATACATACTGGATCCTTAACTTGTAGAACCACCAGCATCATATACAGTCTATCTCAATATTATACACTTACTAATGTATTCTGTGTCAGACACTGACAATGGAGAGAGGGCTAATGCTCCAGGTCACCTACAGCAGGTAGGTTAAGTAGTTAGGATCCAATGGTGAACTATTATATGCCATGAATGTGACACCTGTCCCTCCAGAAGGTGAAATGTGGACAGGTGAGTAAACAGGTAATGTGGATCCTGGTGTCCAGATGGTGTAGATTCCTCCAGGGGAAGCTGAGATGCTCTGCTTAAGTTATTAGTTAACACCTCCTGCTGCTGTCTATGGATCCTCCTGCATCTACCACTGCTCCTGTTCATAGGTATGTACTGTAGCCGATATGTGACTGAAGTCACACTTCTTTTTGTACTGTACTAGGAGTGGTCATCACTCACCAAGTTCCTTCCATAAGCAGACACTACTAGAATGTCCCAACTGCCGTCTCTGTGCTGTCTCTGCCACACACGACTATACCAATCATTGATGTCCTGCCTGTGGGTATACTGGGTATCTGTGCCATATCGGGCTACAAGGATATACTAGTACACTGAAAAGCTGTATACACGAATGAAAAGTGCTGGAGTAGCATATGTGAGTACCAGAGTTAGGGGTGTATGCAGGCTCAGAGAGGGTGCCCCCATTCTGGGCACATGCATTCTCTCCTCCTCCTCCAGGGCGCAACACATGGATGTATAGCAACAAGAGTTATTATAGCATATCTGGGTCTACCATTGCATGTCCCTACTCACTTCTCACTGGTCCAACTATACCTTCACAATAGTAACCACTTCCAGACCCACACATAGAATAATTAGGCCCAGGGCAGGAGACCTCCTTGTCGAGTGTAGCCACTGCATACAATATCGTAGCCTGGTTGTGTGCATACTATTGTATAAATTACTCCTATTATTATTGCCAGGATCCAAGGGCAAGTCTTGTACTAGTCAGCTTCTAGTAAAGGCGGTCTTTCAGATGAATTTCACAAGTCACTATAGATTTCTCCACAATACACTTCGGGTATTTTTATCCCTAGTATAAAGTACTCTTTCTCTGCTTGTTTTGTCCTCCATTGGCATGGTCCTTAGTAAATACATGGTATAATATATGTTAATTGTTTCCTCTTTTCAGTGGATATACAGAGTTGTTGACTCCAATTTCCATACAGAGCTCCTGCCTCAGCCGAAAGCAGACGACAGTTGTGGAATCCACGCGCGGTTTGTCAAACACCAGCGTCTCCGGCAGTGGCGACGCTTGTGGCGACTTCAGGAACTACTGGCAGTGTTTTGATGTTTAGCCACTGCTCCTGTTCATAGCCTCGTTGCCTCTGGTCATCATTCATCATATACAATCAGTGAGATCACACCTTTCTGCAATGGAGGTAGGGGTATGAGTGCATTGGATACTACTATGAAGTATCTTGAGAATCTTCACTCAATAGCTGAATGCCAACTCTCGTGCAACTTAAGACCTGTACTCACTAATGGGATAGTTGGAATGTAAACTATCAGATCAGCCTGTAACTCACACATGTATGTTTGATCAATTAAGACTTAGTATCAAATAATGCATCATGTCCATTTGTTGGCATGATGAATGGACGCAACGTATACAAAGCTTTTAAGGCCAGGGCTTAACTCTTGCAGGGCCGTCATGAGGCACCGATAAAAAATGGTGGGACGGCTTATCGCATCGGTGCACCACGTCAGGGGCGTAGGAAAAAAAAGGGGGGGGGGCTGCCCCCCCCCCAATAATGAGGAGGTTCCCTATATAAGCCTATATAAAAATATAGCAGCCCCCCCCCCAAGCAAGACACCTGGGCCCCCCAATAGAAATTTGCTTCCTACGCCCCTGCACGTCCACAGACATGTAGAGTCAGAAAGGGGCATGGAGTCATCACGTGGCTCTTCAACCATGGTTAACAAGAATTGAAGTCCCTGGAGAATAAACATGAATTCACTATCAACTAACAAACACAAATTATGATCCTTGTTTCAGGGAATGATATCCACCCAAAACATGTATTCGTACATCTCTAGGGAATTCCCCATCACAGAGATTCTGACCACAGGAGTCCTCACATCAATACCAACCAGGACGTAAAGGAAAGCTCTGAAGGTGCACGAGTGAAATAAAGACCTGTGCTTGGTGAGAGCTCTAAAGTGTTTCTGTCAGTGAGTCCACCACCCAGGGACCTATGTATAACTATATCACCCACTTAGCCTTATACAATATGCCCTATGCCCATCCTGGTAATTCCATTATGTTGTATATAGGCCCAGGCACCCTGTAGGTTAGACTCTTCTAGTGGTGACACATCCATGTGTAGGCCACATAAAGGGATCAGTCACCTGTGTAATTGTGGGCATCTCACTTCCGGTTCCCTTTGTGCTGGTAACTGGTCAGCCTCAGGGGTAGGAAAGGTACCAGGAGAGATTTTTCTATGCTTAGACTAACTGTGGATAGGTGTAGGTGTGAATTATACTTTATACGTGACTGAACTATAAGATGTCAGACTGTTGATTTTAAAGAGACAAATAAATGGAATCATACTGACTATTGGCACAGTGAATCTTTGTCCAGCTCCTTGGGAGCGTTCAATAATTACGTCACTGCTTAGGGGTGGGGGTCTTTGGGTTCCCCTATGTGTTCCATACAAAAACAGTGAAAAGGAGGGTGGGTGGGTCCTGTAAAATGCCTAAATACCGGTGACATAATTGTTGGATGCTAACCTATCCTTCAGGGAAGTCTATCGGGTCTTGGCTGTCTTTAAAGGTATCCTGACATGAGAGCACTAGGCTATATCAAACATCA
The DNA here is from genome assembly GCA_949317995.1 of Acholoe squamosa. NCBI lineage: Eukaryota > Metazoa > Annelida > Polychaeta > Phyllodocida > Polynoidae > Acholoe > Acholoe squamosa. The sequence continues at coordinate 60,345,997 of OX439043.1, forward strand.
CTGGTATGGTGAATATGGCCTGGTGACACTTTCCAGGAACTGAGATTTTAGCTGCCATCAGCATAATGTCCCGGGCATAAAGCACTCAGTGGTACCATGCACATGTACTAGGTACGTGTGTTGTATGCATGTGTTTTGATGTCAGCCATGGAAATACATGTACATTTATGTAGAATTTTTCTCTCCAGGTCCTACATTCAAAACACCCGTATAGATCTATATGATTTAACACGATATCACGTCTTTTCTGAGATTTGACACGTCACATGTCACTACATCTTTGACCTTTCACACATGGGGTGGGAATTATGACACCCCAAGGTCAAATCATTCAGGTCCTAGGTCAAACGCCAAGGTCAGTGCTCACATGCCGGTCATGACACATAACTGAACCAGCTTTGGTATTGGTGAGGAAATATTACACCCTGAACACTGATAAGGACAAATACAACTGAAAGTGTGAAATACACCTTTCCCCTTTTTACTTTCATCCCTCTTTTCCCCCCTTCCTTTTCAATGTGGTGCGGTTTACTGTGTCTTTATAGCAGTCCCCAAATAGGACGTCCTTTATATGGTGAGCATATAGGGAGCAGCTGATGTACTGCCCGTCCCCATTTTGGCGGGTAATGTCACAACAGAAGCTGAGTTTAGAGATAGAAGGAGGTAACAGGGTCAAACTGTCACCCCCCACCACCCCCCCCCCCAGTTCTACATTTCCCCTTGCCCATCTACAGTAACAAGTGGTGACAAAGGGGGTTTTCCTCCAGCGCCTACAGACAAACAGGCTCCCCTGCTGACATGGCGCCATACACATTGAGTTACACGCGACCTGCTCGTGAGCATCTCTGTGAGCGACTCAAGTTACTGTCACCAGGTGTCAGTGTGCTCTATGGAGACAGCGGCTTCCGGCCGGCTCAGTGGTAGGGGTGATGGTGGTGGTGTGGATGTGTAGGGGGGGAGTGCTATATGGGTTGGTCGGTGGGAGGGGGTGACACCGCTACAACCCTGGAGGAACGTGAGCAATCGGCAATATGTCACCACGGGACTGCTGTGGAGATGGATATTGGATTACAGTTTCTTATCCTCTAGAATTTATATTTGAAATATGTCATTTGCTCAAATAAGACGTTTGGAGTATCAGTGTGTGTCTACTTATTCACCATACACCAATTAATAACCAATCATACCCAAAAGCACTCAAATAAATTTCACAAAAGAGACATTTTTAAATTTGTCCATGTTTTCGTCTGTAACGTGAGTAGTCAGACAGTAATGGGAGGAGGGGAGTGCAAATAAATATGAGAGCAGGTCTCAGAGATCCACATTTTGACCTGTTGAGCCGTTCCCTCAGACACTATACATAGATCCGTAACTCACAACTCGCCATTAACCTCAAACAGACTTTTACATGTATTAAGTGAGCAGCTCACCCTGGGTGGTAAGCCGGCTGACGCGTGTTAACTTAATTGTACTCTGTATAAACTACACGTGCCAGTTAGCACTGTATAGAGTAATGGTGGGTCAGTTGGTGCTCTGTGGTTAACATCTGAGCTCTTCTGAGCACTTACTGAGTGACTCAGTCTCATGGGGTGAGCTGGAGGGCAGCTCTAGGTATACAGGATCTAAGCCCTGGCTACCTGGAGTGTGTCCCATAGTACTACATGTAGCACTTACTTAATGATAACATACTCCAGGTTTGATGCTAAAAAGACACTGAACAACTGGGTGCAGAAATGCCCGAGTCTAGACCCTATATCTTACCATACTAAAACTTGAACTCTGATTTAGTTAGCTTTATAATCCCAGCATCATGTCCTCCAGGGTGTTTATTCTTGACGAAGTTTGTTCCTGGTGGTCCGGGAGCAGGAGAGAGAAGGGAGACTGGTGTCCTAAATTAATGTGTGAATTATCTTACTACCTGGTCAAGTAGGTAGCAGCCAGGTGGAACATGAACTAGACAACACGTGTACGTGCTACTGGTAATACTCAAAAGTACCCTTGGCTAAATAAAACTAGACCATTGAGGCCAGAACAGGGTTCGGCAAGTACATGTTAATGGAGAAATGGCAGGTTGTAGATCATTAAATTATAGGATCCTGTACCTATATCCGTTACAGTGCACCAATAAACCCTAGGACCGCCCAGGCTGAAACTACTGACGTATATACATCCTTGACTGGGCACTATATTAACATTTTATACAGTAGCCCAAGGACGTATGGGTAATTGACATGATAACTCCTGTGTCTCTGAGTGTTCTGGTACCTCCTGTTCCTCATATAGAACATGTTCCCTCAGTCTGCCTGTTTTCCCGCCTATTGCAGACACTGGAGTGACCCTGGGGTCTTCCTATTTCCGGCCCGTCATGATTCCATCCTGTCTCCAGTTAGAAGGAACCATAACTCACACAGGAGGAAGAGACTCCTCCAGGTTATCAATAAGTTTGCTACAACTCCATGTGGTGTGGAAACACTGGATGGGTGAACGTTTTTAATCCTAATACAATGCAGGTCATATGAAAAAGTGTATCAGAATGTCAGTTTGAAGCACAGGTAGTTTCTCCTCCAGAAGCTGGTGGAGGACTGGGGAACCTGGGTTCTCACCACATAGTATTAAACCCCCATCAGCCTGTCCCCTCCCCTCCTCCTCCCTCCTTTTGTTCCCTCAGGGGCTTGTCAACTGCCAGCTGTTGCCGTACTACCGCGGGTTTCCATAGAGACAGCCGCGCATGGCTTAGCAGAACCTCTAGAGGCTGGCATGCATTATGCCTCATTCTTCTATATGCCACCAGTGCTCAACTTTGGTGGTTTTGTTCCCTGAATTGTATACATTATTGTCAAATAGCGGTGGGCATTGTAGGGCTGAATGTACGTCATACAGGGTGGGGAAATGGGGTCAGGAAATGGTTAGCCCCATTACAAGACATTGGGAAACGTGTATCAATATAACGCCGTAAGGGCCAACCAATGCACTATGGCACTTTTATCATTGGGTTGATATAACGCATGAATGCGGCATCCATGCATCAAACCATCAGGTCAACAAACTGCATTTATATAAATGCAGATATGCACTACCGGTACACCATCTTTAAAAGTTTAAGACTTGATTTTGGTGGGGGGACAGGGCTGGGTGTCTGGGGCATTTGGTAAAGGTGGATTAATAGTATGTTGCAAATGGGTTCACGTGTACATTTAGCCAACTCCAGGTGGTATAGACTGCATGGGGTAGAATGGCGCCCCATTGGCTACACCAGGTAAAGTCTTAAAGACCGGGGTGTGGCCAGGTCCCAACTGGGAGGGGTAAATACCTGTTAGACTACCCATGAGTCCTGTGATCTGTGAAATACTTCAAAGCTGACTACCCCTGGTAGGTAATTGTACAGTTTGACGGACCGTTTGACTCTGGACCCTATTAGGGAGCAGCGAACACCTAAGGTGAAGGCCCCCTGGTGAGAAAAGTGTAAACTACCTGTAGGGGGTAGGGGTTGGGGTGAGTATTTAGCATTAGCTTATTTAAAGAAAAGAAGAATATATAACATGTAATTACCCTTAAATAAGCTGATATGGTTGAGTGAGAATTGATTGGGTGAAAGGGTATAGCTATACGGTTGGGGGGGGGGAGGGACTGTGGTGGCATAGGGTGGTATATGGAGGGATGGAGGAGTGGTATGTAGGCTACCAATGATGGATAAGATACTCTCCGGCAGCTCTCCCTTTGGACACCTTGGCCATGGAGTGTAAATGATCTCTTTGCTTTGATTTAGACGGTATACTTACTTAATGATTTGTGGGTATTGCAATATATCTCTATCAGTATAAATCATTGTAGTCAGATGATCCACTAGTTAATGTATAACTGAAATCCCATTTTACATCCCAATGAACACAGTTTGGTTGAATTCCTTCTGCCCAACGTCATAGTGTAATAAATAGAGCTTTTATCTTACAGATGGATCGACTTATAACATCTCGAATGATAGGGGGTAAATTATGACGATGTCAATACTTATTATTAGGCGTAAATTCAATTTTCCTTAAGAAGGGTAAAGGTGGGAAATCAGAACCCTTGTATTTGGTGTAATAAAATAATAGAGGATTCTGTGTAACCTTAGCTTGCATAAAACAACCCTGGTTTTGGCAAACCATTAATATTATCACCAGGTCTAAATATCCTGGTGTTGGCCAACCACAAACCAACCTGTTCAGCTCCTTTCTCCCCAGCCTCAGGTCTCCAGGGTCCCTCCAGGGCCATGTTTCTACCCACAGAATCCCATTAGAAGTAAGCATCACAGGCAGAAAGTAAACACAGGGGACTTTGTTATCAAGGTAAATACAACATACCAGATTTAATGGCTATTCTGTTTTGAAATTTTTCCTGTCCTTTAATTTTTTAGGAATTTTTTTCACATATGTTTTTATTACCTTAAAAAGCCCCAGTGGCTAATTAAGTTTCGTACACAGTAGCCTTCCTCCCCATACTTACGCACTGAAAGGAACCCAATGAACAAGTAGGAAAAGAAAATATTTCATTTAATCCTATTTCCCTATGTCAATTTCTTTTCTATATTTGCCAGACGTCTATCAGTGCGTCTCTAAGTACACTTTAATCCTCTTTAACAAATGAACGAACCCTACCGTATAAGTAGCCCCCCTACCTGACCTGATTCTTCTGCACATCATAGTGTTCTATACTAATCACCCTTCCCAGCCAATTATATCCGAGTTCCATTTCCTTCCCTTTGATAGAGAGAAAAGGTCTAGCCAATCTTTTTCTAAATGAAGCCATTACCTAGATGAGTTAATGGGCGGACTTTCAGTACATTAGGTATCTACTGAATACTAGGACATACAGAATACCTAATTTGAATACTTAATTCTCGGGTAATATTGTTATCGTTTGTGAGCGAGAGGGAAACCTTCCCACGGGTTCATTTATAACGTATCTCTCACAGAAAATCCCTTTAAATTGTTGTAAGGAGTCAAATGTAAAGATTCTGCGACTTTAGATTAATGCTAATAAGGACGGGGCGACTCCAGCATTATGAGTAGGGCCTAACACTGAAATACAACACAATATATCACAATACACCACCTAAGGACGTTACGTCACAGCACGGTGACAATATGTGACGTCACAACAACATCCTCCGTCCCTAATCTGACACCCTATTAGGACGTCACCTGACGATAACGTCACCGCCTATGGTCCGACACCCCTAAATGGTCTCTAAAAGTAAGCTTTGTGCCTGTGTTACAACACGCTTACCGCGCGCCAAACGCCTTAGTTAAATGTCGTCTGCTCCACCAGATTGTACACATTTGTCGTCTGCTCAGTGAAAGCTGATGTCCCGGGCTGACAGACAGAAATGTGTACCTTTCAGTGGTTCACAAAGGGTACAAAAGTGACACCTGGGGGCAAAGGCCACACTAAGGGGTTCTAATATATCTACCTATAATGAACCCAGGTCTAAAACGCTAAGATTAAGGATCCCAGGGGTTACTCTCTACCTACAGCCTTCACTGATGTTATCACAGGGGTATATAAGCCTAAGACCCCAGCCCCAAGCCTGAGGGTTCTCGGGTCATTGGCACTCTTCCGAAGTGGAGAAAGGCCAAATTATCTCCACATATTTAATAACAGGAAAATTGTCTCATCGATTTTGTCAACAACGCAACTATTTGAATTGATATTGATAATTACCCGGTATGTGAATTTAATTATCAACATTCAATCTAACATTAATACTACCGTCATTATTTTTGTTATAGATAAACAGTCTATGTCTATGTAATGCTATGATTGAGTACCGGGTATATATGTGGCCAGTTCCTTTACCTTGTGATGTGATCCACCATTAAGTTGACCTGATACTGGTGGTACTTCAACACATAACTACAAAAAGTAACTGGGGTATGGCACTCGTGTCATATGTATAGTATACATACTATTATTGCGGTACCACCTTTCACGTCTAACTCCTTACAGACCTGCGTTATTTCTGGCCACATATCGTCGCCTTAGTGCAAGAAGGTTGTAACTGACATTTTGGAAAAAAATGAGCTTCCTTCTGTTTAACATGTATTGACCCTTATCTAACATCTCTCAAAGTTTTGAAGCTCTATTTATGATATCTGTGCCTACAGGCCCCATTGCAATGTTGCTGTTTCCAATTTGTGCTATAATAAATGGAACACTTCTTTTGCCTCTCCTTGCCAAAACTTGAAAAATGCAGATACAACCTTCTTGCACTAAGGCGACGATATACTAGCATCATATGATCAATATGTGCCAGGCCGTAGTGGAATGATGCCCCAATGATGCCACCCATGCATCATGCTGACTAAAGGGCCCAGCCAGTGTATTAAAACACTATGCGGCCCTTAAGGCATTAACAAGGTCCTAGCTCAGCAGGAGGATGGCTCACCTGGTTTAAAGGTGTTCTCACCTGGGGTCAGAGGTCACACAGGTCCGGTCACCCCTTGGTACAGGTAAATCTTTAAGACTTAAAGGATAGCAGAGTACATCAGTCGGTGCAATATGCTATTCTGTTAATATGAGCTGTGGATTTAGGAGGCTAATTGATCACTACAGCCGGACCCAGGCATCATGCTGACCATTAAGGAGTATACACTCCCAAAGGATCAGGAAGATACAACGATGTACTGCCAGGATGTTTCTCACTTGAGCTGAATTTGTGCAATATCACAAAAAAAAAGAAGAGAATAGTATAGAGAGAGAGAGGACCCCGAGTGACCAAAGAGTAAAGGCTTGACGTGGGATGAAGATGGGAGGGTGGAGGTGCAGGGTGGGGGTTCAATGCCCCCAGGTGTGAGATCCTAATCAGGACAGTCTTTTGTTGGCATTAATAGTAAGTATAAAGAAGAAGAGGTCAGTTTTCTTACCCCATACAGACTCCACCATAGGGACACGTCATACGACACTCACCTAGAAAAAAGGAACAGGAAATGTCATGGTTAAATTTCATATCATTAATGATAAATAGGGATTTTTACATACCTAATGGATGAGTACGAATGAAATGGACTAACCTGTAAGCCGCTTTTCAATCAATGACTAAAAATGGTATTAAACGGTGCATTTTAACCAAACTGTCCAGGGTGAATAGAAAAAAAAGGGTCAGGATTCATCTAAGTTCACATCGTTCCTCAGATACTGCTATTGATGTCATGTTTAACATTTATTTAACAAGGTATTATTCATGGTAGTATGTAGACGTTTTAACTATAGAATACATGACTATTTTATGGAAATTCCTCCAACGATGAGCAATATCAAAATATTCTGCCATTGGACACTTTATATGCAACATCCAACTCTTCATCCAATCAGTAATTCAAAGGTACATTCTTGACTTCCCCCCCCCCAAGATACATGAATATGCCTTCTATGGATGCCATTATACATAGATCGGTAAACTCTACTGATAAATGGTTGTCTGCGTGTACCTACTACACTATCAGACTCTTTAACAGGACGGTATCGCCCCCTGGTGAGAGACGACACAAACACATACATCAGACGCCAACACTTGATTCATAGATTCTCCACTAGGGGGAGGTACGTTTCACTGTGCCAAACTTTTATCCAAATGAAACCTGTAGAGTCCGATATCGAGTTTAATTTGAAATCCAGGTCTCCTATTTTTTATTTAATGTGACAGTATACCCTGACCTATTAACATAAATCCATGATTATCATTGATGCTGCTGGTTTATTATAGAGCACTCAGAAGTCAGTGCGAATGTGTTCTCCATCTATAACACAAAGTTCTGAGACAACTGTGCAGGATTCCTCCTTCAAAGCCCGTTCGGAGTTCATCACTTGGTACTCTTCACCCATAGTTGGCCATAATTGTGGGAAATTTCCTTTACCTTTAAAGTGCAAATGTAGCAAGAATCCCACCACGCACAATTTCATGTGGTGCAACACCACTATCGGTATCGCTGCTACCTGGTAATATTGAGTATTCTTAAAGGTAATGCATTCATAAGCTCATTGGCACGTACATCACATATGACCTTGTCTTAAATTCATATATCACTTGAACTAAGTGAAACAATAACTGTACTGACTGTTCTAATTCATCAGGGTAGATATGCATACATGCATTTAAACTGCATTGATACGTTGAAATCGTTGGTCACGGTTAAATGATTTACAGCCCTGGATCCTACATTAAGAGATAACAGAAGGACTGCAGCCAGTCTACTCAATTCACGATAAGCTTGTCTCAGATTGTTGAAGTGTTTTTCTTGTGGTGTGGGTGAGGTCTGGATAAGAGGTTGACATGTTATCAAGTAGCTGACCAGGTGGGGACTTAAATCAGGGATGTAAGTCAGGAATAGGCAAAAATCAGGAACCATAAATTTACTTTATATAAAAGCCTTCTATTTTTCACAAACAGCCCTCCTTACCACTCATGTAAGGTAAATAAATGTCATTCAAAAATTTCAGAAATCAGGAAATCCTGATAAATCCTGAAGACTTACATCCCTGTTAAATACACACACCTGATAACAACCCTGGGGTAACTGATAACAGCCCTGGGGATCTGTGACCACAAACCCCAGATACAAAGGGCTATGTAGACTCTAGGACTCTATTTTTTTTTCTTTTTGAGAACAAGAGGGCGTTTACTATTGAAGCTGACATGGAAGAAGGGGTACATATAACTCAGTCCATGCCACAGAGGATACTTCCAGATGTTTTTTTTTTCTACGTTTCAAGGCTGGATCTATGGATGCTGTAAGCAAACAACTCGTCGGTTTATAGCTACGTTTGTCTTGGTTCTTCTAAACACCTGAATTATATGAGTTAAATGTGCATATAGGTTGCATTGCATTTTCTCTTACTCCACTTTGTTTTATCCCCCTCCTAAGCGGTTATCAGGAACATCAAATATCTTAAACATTGCCAAAATGAAACGAGGCATGAAAGTATGATCCAAACTACTAGCTTCATGAGATATAAAATATTGGTATCAAAAGAAAAAAAACAACCATGAAATATGCCAGTAGTCGTTTCCCCTACGACCAAAGATTATTGAATCCAGCAGAAAAAAATATTTTGTGTGTACTAAATATACACTGGCATAGAATTTTGTGCCCTTTGACTATGTGCCTTTTGACTCCTGCTACATAAAATACAATAAATCTTGCTCTTTTAGCTGCCTTGTGTTACTCTAGGTATGCCGAGTGTGAGGGGACCTTCCCTCTTCATGTGAGGTATGCGGCCCCTGTTTGCTACATTAGACATGTTTTAACCATGTCAACTCATGTCACCCGAGCCAACCACTGCTTCACAATGTAAGGAAACCACACATCTATGTACAAGTAGACTTGCGAAGGTCACAGGCCCGTAACTAGCCCTTGTCCTGGGGTGGTTCGATTTTTGATAAGGTGGAACTCCATCAGTTCAAGGGTGGAACACACCAAAGTTTTCATATAATAAACAGGAAATATTTACGTAATTTGTATACAAATCTGTATGGTAATGGATCATTTGAGGCTAAATGTCCTGATTTTAAGGTTTACTCTGTAAAATCCTTAATAATTGTCCGATTTACAAGCCGCAAAAACTGACATGTAGCTTATCATGTGCAATTTCAGGCTAGCTAGGGTGGAACTTTTTTGGTCCATCAGGGGCCTGGGGGGAGGGTGGGGGTGTGTTCGAACCGACGAACCCCCCCCCCCCCTACGTACGGGCCTGGGTCAGAGAAAGAGGCATGGACGATTTCTAGCATCAGAAACGAAGTGCTCAGGGAAAGGCTTTAAAATCTAGAACGCATTTTTATGTTTTAAATGGCCATATCCACTCCTACATTTTTAGTAGTAGCTTCATATATATATATATATATATATATATATATATATATATATATATATATATATATATATATATATATATATATATATATATATTCTACTCTACACTCTGACGGGTCTTATTGTGCCACATATTTTAGCCTAGGTCCATCAGCAGGTGGGAGATCATCTGATCACTCACTAGCCACATCTTCCAGGACCCCTTACTGCATTAGTCCCCCACATGCCATTTCTAAGCGTAATGTGATTGATATTGTAGTTCATGTGCATCCTGGGGTGTGTAGTGTCTGATCTAGTGCCTACCTGTGGGGAGGACTACATTTACCGTAATCTCCCGCGTATAAGGCGCAGCTCGCGTATAAGGCGCCCCCCCAACTCACAGGGGGGCTGTTTCGCGTAGAAGGCGCCCCCCTGAGGGCAAATTTTTGTCATTTTGTACTGTTCTATAATAAAAATACCTCCCCTATAAGGCGCACCCCAAACTCCAGGCAATGGCCCTCCTGCGTATAAGACCCAGCAGCATTTTGTTTGGTGTAGAAGACGCGCCTTCTACGCGGGAGATTACGGTAGTACCTGGTAATCCCACCACACCAGGTCAAGGGTGACTGTGGTAGAGAGATGTATGAGGCAGGTATGGTCAGACATTGACAAAACACCCTTTTTCCTTTCAATAGGAGTCAGAATCTAGCGTTTTCTAATTTCCTTTCACTTCACTAGCTTTTCTCGTTTAATTTCATTTTTAACGCGTGGATTTATTTGCCATATCAAAATCTTGAGAGACTGCTGGCAGATGTGCCAGTCTATGGTAATCATCCTGTTAAGAGTGGTTGATGCAGGGATCAAGGGATGACTGGCAGGGAAGGTATCCTGAGCCCTGTTGTTAGTGTTGAGGTGTAAAGGCCTAATGGTCAGCCCTAGCTTTAACCTAGGCTTACTGAATTGGACCTCATGGGTTTACAATCCATGGGTTTACAATCTTCCACAGAAGCATGAACCAGGTGCTTAAAATGGGTTCAAACTATTTAGTCAGGGGTAAGGGGCCACTTCATGTAAAAGAAGTGATACATGTATTGTGAAATCGACTGTGGTTTTCTTGTGTTGTTTTTTTTTTGTATTTTTTAGGGGGTCAATGTTTTCCTTATGATTTTCTGTTCATGTGGATGGCATTGTACATGTTTTATCAGGTATTACTGCATTTGGATGGATTTTAACATCCATCCTTTTCTGGTATATTGTGTGTACAAGTTGAAGCCACTGAACACCTCCTCGTCTACTTTTAGAACCCCTATATACACTACCTTTAATACCACAGTCATATCAGGTTACAAGACACAAGGAGAAAACCCTGAAGGTTTAAGGGTCGCCACTGGCTTCTATTTGTGATCCCTCCCATGACTGTGACAAAATATACCATTAATGCATATTTGACAAGTGTGTGTTACAAGAGTCTCCATTAAGTGATGATGCAGGCTCTCATGGGTTGTAACAGAAAGAGCCAGGCTTCAAAAGTCAATCCATTGCCAGTGACACACCAAGGTGTGCCTTAAAAGGGGTTTAACCCTAAATCCATGGTGTAAGACCCTGGGTAGGTGTGAGAGTGTCTACCTGTTGGGCTGCACACCTGTGGGTTAATAGCACCTGGAGAAGGTGCATAATAGGACCTGGAGAAGCCTATATACCCCGGTATATCTCAGGTAACCCCTATAGTGCTAAAGGTAATACAGGTAACTTGGATCATTAGCCCCAGCTCACAACAGGTGGTCGTACATGTAGAACTGTGTATATGGCAGTCTCCTACCTGTATACCCCCAGGTAACACTCAGACATGGCAGGTAGTAAAAAGATCTTTTCACCAAGTATGGGCCTGAAAACCTAAAGTTTCCCTGACTTGTTTTGAAAGGAAATTGATAATTTTCCAACCAATCAAGCTGCAATATTGATCTAGATATCAGGTTAAAGCTGTGATAAAGGGCTACCTGAACGTAGGATCATTTCTTCAATATTTTGAAAATCATGTGACTGGTTGCCATGGAAACCATAGTAAAAGTTTTCTAAAATCTTCAATTTTTCGCTACCTTTCATCACTCTCACAGCCTTTGAAGAGATACATATTTTTCTGTGCACAGGGAAGTCCAGAGAAGTTGTAAAACAAAATTCCGCTTCATTTGAGACTATTTTGATAACCATAGCACCTTTACTTTAAAAAATGTCACCGAACAGGCTCTCAGATTGCCGGAAATTGCCATTTTTCACCAAAACCTACACTGAGAATCATCCAGACTGTACACATTCTTCCCTTTCAAATACATCAAATCCTCACTCAATTGATTGCGCAGATACTGAGAGATTTGTCAAAAGAGTACAGATATGTTGTGTGACAATGATTGGACAGAAATGTTAAAATCTTTTTAACCCTTACGTGCCCAGAATAGCAAAAGTGCGCTCTTAACCATGTGTATATATGTTCAATAGACCACCATGGGTTTAATATTCATCAGATTAAGATAATTTCAACACCAGAAGATTCGCAATATCGAGGGCTTTCCAATGGTACCAAATTTGTCATGGTGCATTAGGTTAATACTTATTAATAGATCTTATTGCAGAAAATAATGAATTGAAAACAGGCTTAAAACACATAAAAAGTGCGCGCTCTGGCCATGAGAATAATGGTAAAAACACAGAAAATTCAATAAATTCACAAAAATATTGATAAAAATACCAAAAATATCAATAAAATATTTTTCCTGTGATATTCTCATAGAAATCCAATTATTATACATATCTTTTTTCCATTTCCATCAATACAACTTTCTTTGAAATGTCAAAATAATGCTTTATGAATTGAAAATAACCTATTTCCCACCAAAATATAAAAAAGAAGATTTTCTAGGCACCTTCATCTAAATCAGTCCATAACAACATCTTGTGCCATCATCATTCCCTACTGACTCATATAATACTCTCACATATGCTTCATATTACATTTTCTGAAAGATATTTTATTCCACTCTTTGTTACCATTTGAATCAGTACTTTAATCTGGACATAATATAGGTAATACCTACTACTATGTAAAGTTTGTTGAAAAAAATCAGCTTTCTCAAAATAATTCTGGGCACAAAAGTGTTAAGGGGGTAACACCTTCAGACCAATGATGAGGTGCAAAGTTGATCCTGTGGTGATGGCTTCAACTCCAATGGGAGATGTAATGGTTGGGGAATGGAGGTTTCCGAGGGGAAGGAATGGGTGGGGATTGGCAGCTGAAGAACCTTTTTTGGTTATCGGACTGAGTAAAATCATAAGAAATCTGATCATAATGCATCTCAAAGAAGATTTATCAAAACTACAAGATCTGTGTTGATGCAAATGGTATTTACTATAAACTACCTCTCTGTAACAAATAATATACTTCAAAACGTTGAAAATGTGGCAGAATATAGGCTTGTTTAGGCCAAGTTACCCCCTACCCTAATCTCCTGCGTATAAGGCGCGTCTTATACATGTTTTTTTAGTTCTCCCTGGATTCACAAGGGGGGACACCAAGAACTTTCTTTTGATATGTGACACTCCCAACGTAACCCAATCAGCAGTATATGGGGTCCAGAGGGTTCCAAGAAACACACAGCTTTTTAAATTTTGAAAATTCATTCAGTAGAAAAGAAGTTATGAATTTTTCATTTTTCTGGCCAAATCCTAAAACTCTAGGTGCGCCTTATAGGCGGGGTGCAACTTATACGTGGGAGATTATGGTACTGTAGGCTATTCCTATCATCTATTTAGCTCTAGAGATGGAATATTGGCCTCATTTCCCATCAATTCTGCTTGGCAATGATGTGCAAAGCTTCTCCTGTACGATTGAAACAGAAATGACTGGCAAAATTGCTTTTAAACTGAAAATGCCCTTCAGTAAAGACATATCTTAGATCAGTCCTATACTTGGTGGGAACATCTATAGTACCAGGTAATACTAAGGTATACTGTCCCACCGCCCAGCCTCACCAAGCTGGGAATGTGCGACAGGTGTAGAAACCTGTACTTAACCACGTAGATGTATTCTGGAACTATACTTTACCTAAGGAGTTGGACTGACTGACTTACAAAATATTACCTTCGTTGAGGGCATTCTTACTTGCAGTCTAGCTGCAACATAATTTGTGAAATCAATACCTGTGGATCATTTCCAACTATCTTCGAGTAAGGGCACTAACATATAATTTAACTGTATGTTTGCTTTTTATTTCAATCTGAGAGGGAAGAAGTGGAGATTTAAAATTAACGTTGTGTTATATTATGTATTCAGGATGAAATACATATAGAGGTGCGCGCATGATGAGCCTCAAAATATCAAAGACATCCCCTCCCTCATCAATGTATAAAAAAAATTGTCAGAAGTCTGTCTAAATGGTTCTGGGACAATCACAAGGGCCAACTTGATGGACCAAAGGTGCAGGAAATCCTACACATAGAGGAGAGATCACATCTTTCTATTATGTTCATGTTCCATTTACCGTAATGTCCCGCGTAAAAGTCGCACCCTGCCTATAAGGCGCACCTAGAGTATAGAGATTTGACCAGAAAAATAAAAAATTCATAACTTTTGTTCTACTGAATGGATTTTGAAAATTCAAAAACCTATGTGTTGCATGGACCCCCCTGGACCTCATATTTAGCTGATGAGGTTATATATGGGAGTGTAAGATATCAAAATGAAGGTCTTGATCTCCCCCTTGCGGATCCAGGAATAACTAAAACCTCTTGACGCGCCTTATACGCGGGAGATTACGGTATTTTAGATCAAATTAAAGAATATGGAATGATAAGCATATGTAATATATTATCTAGTAGAGCTAAAGCATAGACCTTCTAACAAGTCCTTCGAACACTAGGAGGGTCAGGGTCAACCCAGTGCCCCCTATATCCCATGGTAACCATGGTAACGTGGATACACAATGTACAATGGACCTCCCAGGTGAGTAAATGTACAACAAACATGATGTCTGGGTGACCAGTCTGACCCAGGGCACACAGTTAGCCGTTATTCACTCACCACAACCTACTTAAACACCCATAATTGTGATATATGGAAACTTAATAGGGTAGAATTGGGACCATTTCAGCTAGTCTGACTCCTCTTACTTTTGTAATGTTTTGAATGGATAATTCTACATCATACTTTTTTTTTTGGCATCAAAATAATTTTGATTATCTGGCTTGCAAAATAAGATTTGGCACAAATATATTTTACCTGCTTCAGCCTTTACTGTGGTACAACCATACAAGACCACCGAATGATAACAATATTATCAAAATATCATTAACTTATTTTTCTAAAGTCAGAAAAGACATTTGAATAATTCACCTACCGGGTATGTCTTTATTTTTGGATTAGAAGGGGTTTGTTGTTGAATCAAGACTCAGTACATTTTGAACCAAGGTTAGAAGGTCATGCCGTACCAGATTTGCAGCACTCACATACCACTAAGTACAATTGAGCCTGCTGCTTGCTAAGACTTGCATATACACAATGACTGGTCTCAAAGGTATTTATTGTTGCGGTAGCCACAGTATCCTATTCTGCACTGCAGAAGGTAGATCTATAATTTTAAATCTTCTCAAATCCATAACTGAGCACGAAATAAATCAATCTCAGGAGTATGGATACAATATGTATTGTATGTAATTCTATTCTAGGAATAGCTGATTTGCTTCTCTTTTTAAGAAATGGTGTGTCTGTGGGTGGGGATTCACGATGTACTTCAGCGATAGTTCAGTCAGTGCAAAACTGTCTCACTCTGGATCCTCCTAGTCAATACATACCGTATATACTAAACCACAGGTTGATTTATCCTACCACATTCCGCATACTTTAACAAGCAGGTCTTTGAAAGAAAGGCTGATCTCAAACTCAAAAGGGGGAAAAAAAAAAATTGGCAATGTATGTATGGTCAAATTAGGCCTAAAAAAAGTTTGCTTCCAGTTTTTGTTTTTTTTTGTGAATTTTTGACATTTTTTGGGAATTTTTAGGCATTTTGCTCATAATTTTTCATCAATTTTTCATAGAGCTTATCTAGGTCCTCATTTATTGGTATACAGTTCATAACAGTCATTCATATCTTTGACATGTGCTTCACATTTCTTATATTTTTCGTATTTCTACTGTTAAATCATAGAATCGAACATGTCTGCTCATACATTTCTATACCGACCTTGACAATTTAGCCATGTAACTGGAAACACAAAAATGTTTTTCTTGGCCTTAACTTGATCATCTCATTGGTTTCCTACTACACGCTTACATAAGCCCCTTGTCTTAAATGAGCTCTAACCCTAAGCCTCACCCCTTTATTCCATGTGATAACATCTAATCTGTCCCTCATTCTTAACCAACACAACAATTATCTCAAGGTGCCTGGTTTAACATCATGAATACAAGAGTCACTTCCCACTGGATTAGGCTCTCTGGAGGCTTTTGCAAGTAATCTAGCTTTAAATAGCTAACAATGCTCAATCAGTGAGACCTTGGAGTAGATCTACTCATGTGCATTTAGCCGATCTCGGGTGTATTTGTGTTAGGGTTTACACAATGGACTCTGCATTCCCCTAGTTTTTTTTTTTTCTGAAAGGTATGCTATTGAGACATAGCTTCAAGGAAAATGTCAGTAGTGAAAGCTCTAGGAGGAATAATATGGGCCATACATACAGATACAAAGGGTTATTTTCGTAGCAGATTACTGTTGATGTGTGTGTTGAAGAACACTTTTATTAGACATGGGTGATAGCCAAACTCCCTTTTACTTTCCTTTTGCAAAACTAAATGGTTTGAAAGCCAAAAAAATAAGTTGGTCAACGGATTTTCGTTTTGAAAGAATGGTGCGAGTGAGCGATTTATTTTATCTAATTTTTTAAGAATTTTTTTGTTGTCCAATGGATTTCCTCCTTGAAAAATGAGGCGCAAGCAAAATTTTATTTTTTTTAAATTTTGCCAAACACTACAAAGAGAAAACTCTCAGAAAGTGAGGCGAGCGAAATCCGTAGACGAGATTTTTTTCAAAGAAAAAAAATTTGCATTCTTGAAAACATGAAGAGGGAAATCCGTAGACCAACTATATTTTTTTGGTGTGGCCTTAATAAGTAATTCCTAATTGAACTTGTCAGCCCATAGTCACATTCCTTAAGGTCCTAACTTCTTCTTTTCCATATACTACTATAAGGCAATAAATTATGCTTTATACCTTTAAGTAAAGACCAAGAGCCAGTCTAGTCTTTCAGAGAACCAACCTATTCTATTACTACTTCCAAGTTCCCATGGCAGCATTCTGGCTTGGGACTGGGCATGTTAATTAAACATTTAAATGGCAAGGGACAGTTCAGAGGATGTACAACAAGACGACCTCTCCCTTCCAGACGGCCATTTGCAATTAGACAATGTAATGAGAACGAGGCTGCCAGATTGGTGCACCACCTGACGGCAACCAATGTAATTACTCTGAGGTCAGGTCGGGTCACGTGCACCGACCTGGGGTTACATGACTTGGCAAAAAGCCAGATCCATTGATTCAGGTAGGATCTAAGCTGCCTTTTTTACTTCTATTCTGTCCCAGATGTGTTAAATATCTGCATTTCTTTTTAAACTTTTTTTTTACATGGAAATTCCTACCCGAAAAACCTTATCACATTCACCTTTCCGTACACTTTGTTTTGGCATGTGTTAGGAAGGGTCAAAATACCATCAACGAAAACACTCATTGTTTGGCAGATAAAATGGGCATAAAATGGTCGGCCCTATGAAGAACAGAACATGTATTTGCCTATAGACTATAAAATAGGTTCAGCTATGATAATTCAATTGGGGGGGGGGGGCGGGGAGACCATTCATTCAGCTATCCTCAAAATATTTCACCATTCAATGAAACAGTCACCTGAAATACAAACTGAAACGGGCTTCCCTAGCCCACTTAAAAGGGTCTACTTCTCATCTTTCCTATCCCCTCAGGATGTGTGTGGTGCGCGTGTGTGCTGGCACTGACACATTCCTCTGTGAAAATGTGTAATGCAGTTCTTGCCATGAATATGACCTTAGCTGTCGAAATGGCGTTAAACATCTATTACTCACTCACTCACAAACTGAAACTGACAGGGCCAAAATTCTTTGTTGCGCTAAAGACTACTAACAGCCGAGTAGAAGAAAATGCTTTATGTAGGTACATATAGATAAGTTTGTTTCATATATATTGAAGATGAGCCTTATACGCGAGGTCCTACAGTAACGGTTACGCTGATCGTCATAGAATGCATACTTTTAACCACAAATAGATCCAAAGTACATTCAAGTACCTAGATATAGAGATAAAGAGTTCTAAAATTCAGTCAGGATGACGTCCCTGTAAGGTGAAGGGTGCTGGATAACCAGACAACGACAGTAGTGTCTTATAGCAATACCTGGAGTGGTGAGGGTGAGTGGATGAGTCAGAGCTGATAAAGGTAGTACATCTGTACTCATAACCCTTTGAGGGACTCAAAATGTGTATTATGCCCATTTTTGGTGTCATGATCCATGAATGCAGTTTTTCAGAGTAACTCACCAGTGCTGCATTCATGTATCATACTGATACACTCCGAAAGGGTCAGCATGATGCACCAGTATACTCTACACTCACCAGCACTGCATCAGTGTATCATGACACCAAGGGAATGTGAATATGGAGGCATCATACAGTAGCTATCCCATAGCCCTTAAAGGGCCGCTGAAGCAGGAGTGTATCATGGTTGTCATGATGCACCAATGAAGTGCCGAGGAGTTTGCTCGCCAGCACTTCATTGGAGCATCATGCCGATCCTCTGGGAACATATCAGCCCCGTAGGGTCGGTATGACGCATGAATGTAGCCCTGGTGAGTTACTCGCCAGGGCTGCAATCATGCATCATTAAACGACCAATGGGCATGATGCATTAATGCATCAGCCGCCCTTAAATGGTTGATTAACAGTACTACAGGTGAGTACAGGTAGACTGTGTAACTGTGTACCGTCACCAACTAATAATCAGCTCACTCCCACCCCCGCCAAGACACTTGTCCTACTGTCTACATAGGCAGATAGATAAGGAAGGATACCTGGGATGTTAGTGTAAGATATCTGATAACCTGTGGTCCTAGGTTCTCACCTACCGCATCGCCTTGCCCAGGCGCCTGTTCACTTTATAGGTAAATCTAAATGGATTATTTTCACCTGACGCTCATACAAGACAGACGCTTAATGGAAACCTGACACATAACTAAATTTGGACTGGCACATATTTGAGATATGAGGTTTTGATGATATAATAATGATTAATTCAAGATAATTGTTCCAAGTGTACATGAGCATGATCTATCTGCATCTTTGCCATCAACTTCCATTTATCAACCAGATGTCTCCTGTCATCTACAGCGCATGAGTGTGATTGCACTGATTGGGTGTGATTGCAGAGGTAATTGGGTAAGCCCTACAGGTCAACCCCTCACAAGTTTGGTGAAAATCTTGCATGGAATTGAAGACTTGTATTTCCTGTTTTAAGGCCACACCAAAAAAAAAAGTTGGTCTACGGATCGCCCTCTCTTTATTTTCGGAAATACGATTTTTTTTTCATTGAAAAAGATTTTGTCTGTGGATTTCCCTCGCTTCAATTTCCAGCAAGGAATCCATTGGAAGCCGAAAAATTCTTAATTTCTTTTTTTTCGCTCACTCGCATTACTTTTTCAAACCCCAAATCCGTAAGACCAACTTTTTTTGTGTGGTCTAACAGGGGCAATAAGTGCATGTCGTGAGCAAGCTCTGTCTAGATGGTTTTGGGAACACTGGTTGATGTACCGACTCTCTTGTACACCTATTGAGTAGACACTTCGAATGATCAATTGGTATTGCACTCAAACCGGTCAGATTGGCATACTAAGTGTAGGGGCCAGCTCTGGCTGTAAGTCCATGGCGGTAGGCCATCTGCCCCGCTCCGGTTGCACTAGCCCTCAGGGGCTGGTCAGCCGGTATAAGCTGCCCCCTTGTGTATTATACCGATCCAGATGTAGGTGGAAGGTAGAGAATGTCAGATGGGGAAGTAGCTCAGCGGTAGAGCTTCCGCCTGCAGGTTGGAGGGTCCCGGGTTCGACTCCCGGTTTCTCCAGGACGTTTTCCGCCGACCTCTACACTAACTATAAACTAAGTGTAGGCGTAGGTAGTATTGAGAGGGTAAACAAGTCCATCGACATGACCAGAATTGAATGCAGATGCCCATGTACTATAAGCCCAATAGTCACAAATGTCTAGTTTTATTGGGGATAAGAGGTGATGGGTAATACACTCAGCAGAGGGGCTTCAGTGAAGTAGCAGCAATCAAAACTGGGTAGTCAGTGCACTCAGATAGTTTGTAAGTATCAACTTGGACAGTCACCAGTGATGGCTAATGGATACTGTTGACTTCATTCAGTCTACATTATTGTCATATGAACAAAAAACAAACAAAAAATAAATAAATAAATAAAGAAGGGCTAAACAAACAAACAAAAAAAGTACCATGGAATCAACTTCTAAAAAAAAGACAACCTCGAGAAATTTGCATTTTCACGTCTTTTTTGGAACTTTTGGCATAAGTGAGATTAAGGACCAAAATAAATACCATAAAACCTCACGTATAAGACGCGTCCTCTACGCCAAACAAATGCCTTGTGCGTCTTATAGGATGTACTGAAATTGGGGGTGTGTCTTATACAAGGGGTAATTTTACTATAGAAATGTACTGAATTTACAAAATTGGTACCTAAGAGGTGCGTCTTATACGCGAAACTGCATGTGCTGAGTTTGGGGTGCGTCTTATACGCGCAACGCGTCTTCTACGCGGGAGATTATGGTAATGGAAAAACGAAACGCATTACTAAGATTTGCAGTCACCTAAGACTAAAACTGAGAAACTAAAACACCTCACTAAATGCATTTCTAAATCTTATTCTAATCTTAGATACCAGATGACATACCTTTTGCTTGTCAGAATCACCCCCATATAAAAAGACGAGGTAGACGATGTGTTGAAGAGGGGCCCAGGCCGCAGCTTTCTCCCTTCCTCCTCCCATGGTACACCGATAGTAAACTTAATGCCACAACTTATACCTGCTCTCATACCTTTTCACCTACTGAATCTAACAAGTGATAGCAAGGTGGTGAGTGCTGGTGGAGATATCTGGGGCTCACTCATGGGGGGGACTCCCTCTAAGATCAGCAGAATCTATAATCAATAGATCACGGTCTCGTGTACTGCTGGAACATGCAGATGACGAAAGTATTGTAGTGATAACCATATGATGAACGCGTGATTGCATTAGGTGGAATCCCCTGACATACCCTGGGAAGTTTAATCAGAAGAAAGAATCTACCAGGTAGTACTGGTATTGATGCCCGGGTATTGATGCTGTCGGGCTATTTAGGCAGTAGCTGGTAAAGGGAGGATTGTCATTCAGAAAGAATGCCACCTCTGCTTTCCTTGAAATTGTCATGATGACAGAGAGATGGGGGAGAAAAACTGAGCCCCTCAATTTCTTGTGTACGCCCCCCCCCCTTCCAATATTAGTGATAAATCATTGGATCTGAACGTATCATAAGAGTTTGAATGTATGGTAGTATTAAACTGTACTGAGCATGTATAGCAAAGGTGACCCATGTGTAGGAACCATCTAGAAATTTGTGGAGCTGTCTACCCCCCCCCCTCTTTAAAAAGGCATAACTTTTCCTACTCACTTAATTTTCAAAATTCCAAAAAAAAAATAATTCAGAGATAAGACATGGTCCAACTTCCGGATATATCAGGTACTGAAAACAAAAGTGTTTGTTCACAAAGAATTCAGACAAACAGACTACATTGTATTGGCATTAATGTGATAAGCTTCCACGTGTCGCCATCCCACCACTATGATAGTCCCTTTTTCTTCTCAACAATTATTCTGATAAGGGACATTGAGTGACCGTGTTCTGAGTACGCTAGAACCCCGGGCTAGAACAAACAAGAGTGATAACTAAGACTCACAAACACAACACTTGTGAATAAACCAATACTCTGTATCCAACTGAAGTTTTTTTGTTGTTTTTTTTTAAAAAGGAAAACAAGGGGGGGGGGAAAGAAACAAAGACAGGACAGAGAAATTCAGAGTGAGGACTTTGTCATTGCCTTTCTAAACATCATTGTATATTTAATAATATTAGCGAGTGAATCCTTCTGGGACTTTGCCATATTGGCTCCCTTCTTTGACACATTACATATTAGCAATTTTCTAAGACTTTGTGAATAGCTCCCTACATATTCTTGTACATTATGAGCGACTTATATCTTCTTGGAACTGTGCATCATTCATTTAGTCCTCCTTGAACCCTGTTGTACTATACCCTACTAAACCTTCCAAAGCCATATATTTAACAAGCCAAATTTCATGCTTTCATACTAAAATGCACAATTCTTATGGAAAATGAACGGACCTACTGGACTAAAGGGTATAAAGGAATGAAGTCAACTCTTACTTCTGCTGATCATGAGCACGTCACTTAGTATTTCAGGGTCAAATACAGCAGCTAAGTGTACAATAACAAGAAGCCTTCAGCAAGTCTACCCCAATGGCCGCAAGACTTACATGGGGTGAAACCGTGGGATTGATCAATTGGGCACACATAGTGTATAATCAGTATTATGTCTGGACAGGCGCAGAAGCCGTGAATAAATGTGAATATTGATTACATATCCCATTAAATGGACATTTGTATGCTGTAACTGGTGCACTGGGGCTAAATTCAGCTGTTAGGGTCTAGTGTTTTGCCTCACCCCTATATTCTATTAGTATTACATGGAATTATTAACTTTCCTGGTAGTAGCACCAACTTCCCTACCCTGGCTAGGAGTATCCATTTTGTGTCGGAAATGGGACACAATTGATTTGAATACTAACCACAATTTAATCATGACCGATTTCCTGCCAGTCAGCAGTAAAAATACCAGGGGTTCAACACAATGTTTCTTTACTTTTATCTCTGTTTTACAGCACAATGTAGTTTAACCAACATGGGACACGTGTAGGTCGTGATGCATCGTTTGACTTTTTTTTTCTTTTTTTTTTTTTTTACCTTGTGGCTTTATCGCTTTGATGTATTTGGGATTACTGGCATCGTTTACAGATGTGTGTGTGTGTGTATATATATATATATATATATATATATATATATATATATATATATATATATATATATATATATATATATATTATACCAGAGAGAATCGACCCCAGACATCGTATAAAATTTATAGTCTATAGCGTTTTCTCTTGCTAATAATATATGTTTACTTCCAGTCCTATCATAGATACCTTTAGAGTCAAAATGCTACAATGGGACAAGAAAAGTATACACGCGTATCTTCACCACAACTCCAATAAACTGTCACGCTTGGTGGACTCTAACTACAGGTAATATGTCTCTTTTACTGCCTAGAAAGAGGGAACAACCTAAATACAATGTAGTCTATTTTTGTCATTTAATATAAAGGAAGAAGACAAATTTGATCCCTGTAAACCCCGATACTTAAAATAATAATGATCGATAAAACTGGAAATAAAACATATCAAAATAGTGCCCATTTCAGGTTGCCTATTTCTACCGGTAAATTCCACTGTAAAAGTAAAAATAGAAAATGAGAAAAATAATTGAGAGAGAGTGAGAGAGTGAGAGAGAGAGAGAGAGAGAGAGAGAGAGAGAGAGAGAGAGATGTCATCGATATTTACAATTTCGAAGTATCATCATTAATTAGATAGTGAATATCGAATCGAAATTCCTCACATTGATACATAATATTTCTCTTTTCAAAAAGATGAGAGGAAATGCCTCCCCTACATCTGATGATGTATATGTATGCAAGTTTGTCACCAAATTAAAGGTCATGGTGCTAGTAATTCAACTGAATAGATGTAATGTACATTTTCCCAACGCTATTGAGGCTGCAATTTCTTAATCGTTTAAAAGTTTTGTCCTGGTAATGGTTCACCAATAAAGGCAGTGATCTGTCTGCACATAAGGCCACCCCAAAAAAATAAGTTGGTCTACGGATTTCCCTCTCCATATTTTCCAAATACAATTTTTTTTCTTTGAAAAAAAATCTCGTCTACGGATTTCGCTCGCCTACAATTTCTACAAGTTTTCTCTTTGTGATGTTTGGCAATTTTTTTTTTTAAATAAAATGTTTTCAATCGCCTCACTTTTCCAGCAAGGAATCCATTGGACGCCAAAAAATTCTTAAAAAAAAATAATACAAATTTCGCTCGCTCGCATGCACCATTTTTTCAAAACCAAACTCTGTAGACCAACTTATTTTTTTGGTGTGGCCTAAACACAGGATGTGTAGTAACTACAAATAGAGACAGACCACCAGAGACTTGTGGATAGAAACTATATTGAACCAATAATTCTATATAGTGACTTTTGTATCGAGGTAGTGGCCCAAAATAGTAAGCCAGTCTTCAGAGGCATCAAATTGTATTATTTTCTATAGTATAGGTGAAATAGCTCTTTAGATTGAAAATACATGTAAACCCCAATTTTTTTTTATACTCTAGTCCAAAAATCGAAATATTTTAGTGTAATGTGCCCCCCCCATCCCCTACCTCCACAAATAGACGTGTTATGTGTTTTTGCTCAATTAAATCAAGGCTCTATTGCATCATAATATCGAGAAAAAATCGGAATATCGAGAGAAAAAATCGTGATAATCGGAATCGGCAAAAATGCAATGCCAATGACATCACTACCAGTAGACAGAGAGAGAGAGAGAGAGAGAGAGAGAGAGAGAGAGAGAGAGAGAGAGAGAGAGAGACAGACAGACAGACAGACAGACAGACAGACAGACAGACAGAGACGTGCCTCCTTCTTGACACCCCTAGCCTGTATGTAGCTCTTGGTATTTGCAGTGGTACTTGTAGAAATCTCCTACTCCCTACACAAGATTTAGGATCGGCTACAGGCTTAGCTGGGTGTGGTTTAGAACTAATCTACCCCGTATCTAACATACTACAAACTCCACAACAAGGCAGTCTTTGTTTGACTCTCAGTCTCCAGTATACATATTGGCCACAGGGGGTCTTGCACTCACATATAGCATGTTATACTTGGAGGTCCCTCCGTACCTCCAGTACATGACATGCTATACTCCTTTTTTTTCCTTCTTTTTTTTTGTTTATTAGCTGTCTCTGCTTGTAATTCGATCTCAATCGAAAGGTATACTATACCTTTGATTAATCAAAAAAAATGAACTGATAACCGATTGTGATCGATAATCTATTACCTTATTGACTACAAGTAGAGGGGATATTTATTGAAGAGTTGGCACCCCATAAGATGTAGCGATGCACAGATGGAGGAGGTGGGGAGTAGTGTTACTGTGAAGTTGGCACCCCATAAAGGTGTAGTAGAGTAGAGATGACGGAGGGGATTGTTATTGTAGTATGATATACCATTTTATTATTCCATAAATTGTAACATATTTTGTATTAATCAAAGAAATATCTATGAAATTAATACATAGGTTGGTTCTAAGAGCTATAAGAGCGCTCAAACTTTACATAAGAGCGTTCATGCCCCACTGCACACCAGCCACAGTCAGTTAGACTAAGTTTATGACATCAAAAGGTCCGACCTAATGGTTCACTGCACAATATAATAAGAATAAGGGTCTCAGTGTGCGACCTCATGGTTCAATGCACAAATTAATAACTTGTAAGTGAATGCAACCGGCCGTCACGGGTGCCTGAGCACCGCTGACGCCGTCATGAGTGTCTGAGCACTCTAAGGACTGAACAATGGGTTACATAAGCACGACGCCATAACCTTCCGGTCGCTCTAGCGTCGCTCCTGAGCGACCTAGGTCAAATATCAAAAATTCTATGGAAAGCCCATAATTAGACGGAGCTGAATGTGCCAAGATTATAATGCCCGCTGGATAGGCGCGTAACTCCCGCCGGTTTGTCTGTAGCTTACTCGGAGGTCGATTCAGTCTCCATGGCGTAACTTCCTTAATACTGGGAGTTCCGCCTTGATCTTGGGCTCATTCTGACCGTCTAATTATGGGCTTTCCATAGAATTTTTGATATTTGACCTAGGTCGCTCAGGAGCGACGCTAGAGCGACCGGAAGGTTATGGCGTCGTGCTTATGTAACCCATTGTTCAGTCCTTAGAGTGCTCAGACACTCATGACGGCGTCAGCGGTGCTCAGGCACCCGTGACGGTACTAGCCTTTCACACTCTTCCCCTATAGCGGCCTGTTTTTCTGGTGTTTGTCTATATGGTAGGAAATGACATGGTACTGCCTCAGGTTTTACATGTATTGAGTGTGTATACAGGTGTGTGGCACCAATGTCTCCATCTTTTCCTACAAATACATCATCATACTTGGTCAGCAGTGATTTTAATCTATCATGCTGATCTTTGGATGTGAGCACAGATTTTGGTGGAACATTCTCTTCCAATTCTGGCTCGAGGTCATGTGCCTCACTATGTATAGCAGCTATTTCAGAGAGTCTGATTGAGTTGGGTTCAGGGTCAGCATATGTGGACTCACAGTCTGAGTCTGTGTCACTGAATTGAGTTACATCCTCAGGCCGTATGGCTGAGATGGATTGATCAGTGTGTGGGGTAGTGTCTGACACCTGTTGAGGTTTTTCTAAATCAGATTCCTTGACTTCCTGAAATAGAGCTATGATGGCACCCTTTTTGATTTTATGTGGGCGCCTGCTGGTGTTGAGTAACACTAGGGGATGTTTGTTATTTTCCCTGGGGGTTACTGCTGCCCTTTGAACTAGATATGGGGCATTGTTATTTCTTTGGAGGTTATCTACTACTCCAGTCTTCCCTTGCAGTGATTGAGTAGATGTGACCCTACCCAATACTGCAAGTTCAGAGAATGGAGGGATGGTAAAATCCCTCACTGCCCTAATGGGTTTGAGAATTTGTTCAGGATCAACATTAAATTCAATTTGAGATTTTGTAGTGCTTAAGAAATCTGTGCCGAGTACAATGGGCTTGTAGAGAGATTCAATGCTAGCATAGGCACAGCACTCAGAGCATTCTGCTCAAAGCACCAAAACAATTGGGATTCATTTATTGAACCCATAACCTTTGCATTAAACAACACTGAATCCCAAACCACAGGATTCACCCCTTTCTTCCTACTCCATGGAAGAAACCCAGCCACCCCAATGGACTTAGGGCTGGGAATACAGGAAGACATATCCACAGTAGCAGACCATGTAGCTAACATGATAACAAATCAAGATACCTCTAGGAGGAAAGCTATAGAGAGGGTCGCCAAGCTACAAAAGGAAAGGAAGGATAGATATGATAAGAAACTTACACCACAGGAAATCAAGGTCACCGACATGGTGTACCTAAACATACCAAGAATCCTGACCAACACAGAGTGTAAGAAACTTCAACCCCTTTTTATGGGACCATATGTTGTAGTAGATAGACCTAGTTCGACAAGTGCCAAACTCAAAAACCTGGACACCAATCTATTGGTGGCCAGACCAGTGCACATAGACAGACTGAAAAAGGTTATGGCTGTCAGAAATAACGAATTTGCACACAGGCTTATTCCACATGAGGCCAAATACTACAGCAAAATTGTAAGGAACAAAAATGATATCACCCTTACAAGAGAAACCACAGGCATAGGCCCTAGCAAGCCTAGGCCTGCACACCACATACTAAGGAAGACATCTAGGTGTGGTGCAGTTTCAAGAAATTAGAAACAAGATTGAGATACCAAAAGACATAAGATTTTCAAAATGTATTACAAATTCTCTTCATCCACACATAAGACATGTGTGACTGATAATGAATTACTATGTATATAAAGCCAATCAAATTTGTAAATATATCAGTAGGTTATTGCCTCTGAAAGGGTCAAAGACTGGGACCCCCCAAGTAAAGCAGACATGAAGTCTAAGAAGAGTAAGGGTAACACAATGGAGTGTCTAAAGCCTAATCCCCACATGAAAGAGCGCGCTATGCCAACACAGCAGTCTATAGAGATCAATTGACCTTATAAGCTACACTCAGACAACTGTCTAGACGGTCATGAATGGCTGTCCTGGATGACAGGAGGAGCTAATTACCAGTACACAGATTACACAATAGAACCCCTCAGTTGCAGACACTGGAGATTAGGTACATGACTCCAGAGAAACAATACCAGGCCCACAATGGATGTGGGTAGGGTAGGCTACATAAGAAGCACTGTGGACCATAGCCCACCATCAGTCTTCATCCAGCTGCAGTCTGGAACACAAGTCTACAGGACCCCACTTGGGAATTAGCCAGCCCACTTCTCCATTAGGAGAGACTGCACTAGGATAAAGAACACACCTACTTCACCTTCAACCTGACCTTACCATTTACTGGTCAACCTCTATAGACTCACCGGACATATTGCCAAGACAGCTCAATCTTGCAAAGGTACAGTTTGAACCACTTCATTTAAAGTGTTACACCATACACTTAGACTTTACCAGCACCAAATCACTACAAATTTGACAAGACTTTAAACAGCAAACTTGCTTTACACAAGCACCATGGGGACACTGAGAGTTTCACCCATACTGCTAACTATGCTGTTATTATATACTATTGAACCACTTACTGCAGGTTATACACCTGTGGTGAGACAAAACATAGGAGTAGTATTCAAACCTAGCCCTCAACCATTGGTCAATGGACATACAACCACAACACTGTTGTTAGCTATTCCCTACAAGATACCTCGGGCA
Organism: Acholoe squamosa; assembly: GCA_949317995.1. Classification (NCBI taxonomy): domain Eukaryota; kingdom Metazoa; phylum Annelida; class Polychaeta; order Phyllodocida; family Polynoidae; genus Acholoe; species Acholoe squamosa. The sequence continues at coordinate 60,374,665 of OX439043.1, forward strand.
CCCGTTACCCAAGGATCCATAAGGGATAGAATACTCCATTTGACCACTCCTACTCTACAAGATCATACCTCTGGCCAAATTATCCAACAAGCTAAGGAGCTAGACACCTTGCTGGAAATTGCAGACAAGGAGATAAATGAAACACTAGCCTCCATCAAATTGTTCTTATCCAACCCCATAAACACATTGGACAAGGCCAAAAGAGAGGCCATACTGGGTTTTCTAGCACCCCTGTTTCGCGGTGTGCTAGGTCTAGCCACAGTAGAAGATGTAAACCAAGTAATGGGACAGCTCAAGAACATAGATGAAATACTAAGAAAATTTGCTAAACAGGATCAGGAAGCAGCTAATCTCATTGAAAAGATCACAGACAGACAAGATAAGTTTGTCAAAGCATACATCCAAGATAAGAAGGTACTGGACAGCACAATCAACACCATAGGTGACACCGTCAACCTGTGGGCCTCTAACATGTCCAGGTCACTTGACTCATATTCAAGGCACGAGAAAACTCAAAGGGAGAAAATGCAAGTATTAAATGATGCATTAATTATCATAGCAGCAAGAATGAATACAGTTCAATCACTGCAAAGGACAAATGCAGCCCTGAGGATGCTATCATCAGGAATCCTAACCCCTGATATAGTACCACCCTCAGACCTCGCTAGATACCTAGTTGACATTAATAACAAACTTAGGATTACACACCCTGGAGCACAAGTCGCAATTAATGACTTAGATTTCTATTATTCACAGAAGCTGACCTCATACACTTACTCAGCTCACCATATATATATTCATCTGGACATTATAATTCAATCTACCACCTCGACCTTCAAACTGTACCAAATGATCACATCACCCATGCCTATAGACACACAGGAGACCCCCACCAGAGGAGTCACCAAACTACAAACCACAACTGAGTTTCTAGCAGTATCTTACGATGAATCATTATTTATCGAATTGGACTCAGCAGATATGCAGGCATGTGAAGGTACTACAGTAAAGGTATGCAGAGATGTAAATGGTAGAATCTATAAACACAGGCCTACTTGCCCTGTAGCCATTTTTACTAACCAGGCTCAACAGATTAAGGAACATTGCAAGTTTACAGTTTCACCACTGCAAGCACCTACCACCCATGCTATTTCCATTTCTGAAGATGAGTATCTGGTCACTACTAATGAACCCCATTACTTTATCAACTGCCATGGTAAAACGTCTGAAACTCGGAAGGCCCAGTCCTACTCAATCATAGGTGTACCCTGTGGGTGCACGATCAGTGTAGGAGAATTTTCTCTTCCAAACACAAGGTTGCCCTGTAACTCAACCTTATCATTTCATTACATTCTCAAGACAATTAATTTACCATTCATGGCAGCACTTAACAAAATTTCTGAAACCAAACCAGATGAAAGAGAGAATCTTCCAAATTTCCCAGTAGTAAACCTTTCTAGAACCTTAGAAAAACTACAGGAAAATCCAATCATGGATGATATTACTCAACTAAATTTAGAGCCCTTTGCTAAAACAGTATTAAAAGATGCCTCCAACCTTGATAAGGAAATGGAAACGCGCTACGAGGAATCATACCTACGTCGAGTTACAGAGCATCCAATCTTCCAAAGCTTAGCACTCATCCTAGGGATATCAGCTCACATTTTTATAGTATACATACTACTCAAATTATACAGACTAGGAGGGACTGTAGCCTACCTGCCTACAGCCAAAGCATTCAGACTAGTCACCGAGCTGCCCCTACACAAATTGCTCCCAGATAAGAATCCTACCAAACTAACCCCTACAGAGGAAACCCACACCCCCTTCCTCACAATTCAGGAAACCCACACCCTGATAATTGCTATATTATTCACCCTGACCATCTACTCAGCCTACAGAATAATGAAGTACCTTAAGAAATTTGCACAGACACACTGTGGCAAGAAAAATGTGGCCAAGCGCACAAACCCCACAATATATTTTAAAATATATTGTGGAGACTCAAACTTCGCGCTACCCTTGAGGCCAATACCACATGAATTTGATGAGATTAAATCAGCAGCTGCCCCTACCTATAAGGATATAGTGGTTAAAACCTTCCCACTACCTAAGGCTATATTTACCTGGAATGGACCAGCAGTTATAACAACACAGAGAGGAGAATTTGCTTATCACCTCCCTCAGGTGATACACCTACCTTGGCGCACTAGGTTCAGCACTATACCAGCCCTTAAAAACAAAGGACTGTACTACTCCATGCTTCTCCAGAATGATTGTGGCACCAGCCCGGTGACCATGACAGCACTGGAAAATACAACAGATATAATTATTGACGAACAACAGGAGGAGACCGCAAGGTCAAACATGCAGACTATTGCTAATTTTCTAAACCACCAGCCCTCCCCGGTGACTGTGGAAACAGCCTAGACTGCCCACAGCCTAGGCTGCCCCCAGTCCACCACCAGGAGACAACACATCAGAGACAGTATTCAGAACTTTTCGGACAATTTGCCGGCCCTGAAAAGGGCCTTTTGGGATGGCGGGTTTTTACACCCTAGGTTTCAGTCAGTCGGGATCCTACCACAGATCCTCGGGTTCAACATCAATGGGAGAGTCCGGGGCCGAGTCCGAGCCATACATATGGCCGTGATCCTGCTCCCACTCAGCGAGCCGGGCCTCCAGCATCCCCAGTCCATACTCGGCAGCCGTGGATGGATCCCCGGATGCCGCAAGATCGAGGAGGGATGCCGCCAACAAATAATCCCATAGCACTCGCTCCCGCGGCCCTAGGTTATAATCCATGGGCCAGAAACCCATACTGCCCAAGGCCCTAGTCAGAAGGGCCACAGTGGCCCCCCGACGCAAGGCTGAGCCCAGGAAATAATGGCAGGAGTAATTACAGACCATCACATCACCATGCTCTATGATCTCTTTGTAGTTACTCACTATGTACCCATAATGGATGGTCTGGTTAGACTCAACCAGGGCCCTAGCTGGACTCCCCACCTCCATCACCTGGGGGACAGGCAGAGCAAAGAGAGCTTGTAGGTGGGCCATGGTACTACAGCAGTGACTTCCAGAGAGGAACTGATGCTCCAATACCAGCCACACACTCCTTAAATGGACACACACACCCCCCCCCCACCCTGAACTGTCCACTGACACCAAGCTAGGCACTGCCACAGACACATGCCAAAATCTGGCACCTAACACCTCAAGTGCCACCACTGCATGAGCACACCAGGGAGGAGACTCACATCTCACTCCTGACACACCTCCACTGTCAATGAAATTATCAAAGTATTAGAAAAAAAATTATATACACAGCCACTTGTTGATGTATAATATGAAAATCTATGGTATTCTCACAAAATCAATGATTAATGCGCGCATATACGCGCAAAATTGCGAAATTGCAAATTACAAATTGTAAAATTGTACAAATCCAACATTAATATACATGAATGCAGGTAGATAACTAAGACAGTTTTTGTACCCACTAGCACTTGTATACTATGCCAAGGTTTACTTGAAGTAACACACTTTAGGTATCCAAGAAAATTGTTGGAAAAATGAATGAAAAAAAAAAAAAAAAAAAAAGAAATTTGTTGAGAAAATTGTTGACATAAAACATGTTTACTTAAGATACTCACCAAATAAATCTCTTTCAGGGACACATACTCAAAAGGCTAGGGGAAAAGTCAATTAAGCAGCGGCCCACTGCCGAAATTGCCAATTAATACACCCATATAGCAAAATCAATGAGTAACTCAGAGACAAACAAGCCTATTGTACATGAAGTACTTTGTTTTTCCGGCCCTCGGAAAAATTTGTCTCAAATCCCATAAATTGAATAGTGTAATCTAGATTGTACGTTTGTACCCAATTTGCACACAAAATTGTATGTTTGCAAACCAGATTGTACGCTTGTACCCAATTTGCACACTAAAATTGTATGTTGCACACCAGATTGTACGCTTGTACCCAATTTGCACACTAAAATTGTATGTTTGCACACCAGATTGTACGCTTGTACCCAATTTGCACACAAAAATTGTATTTTTGCACACTAGATTGTAAGTTGTATCCAATTTACATTTGAATTATATGTTGCACATTATACTGTATGCCTGTACCCAATTCATACACTGAAGTCAGATTTTTAGAAAATCAACATTTCTATGTGTATCCAAGCTGTACGCAAAATTATATTTGTACATACAGAAACTATCAATTGAACGCAAAATTATACATTGGCATACTAAAATTGCCAAATGCACGCGAAATTATATATTTGCACACTAAAATTGCCAAATATACGCGAAAATTATATATTTGCACACTCAAATTGCCAAATGCACGCGAAATTATATATTTGCACACTAAAATTGCCAAATATACGCGAAAATTATATATTTGCACACTCAAATTGCCAAATGTACGCGAAATTATATATTTGCACACTAAAATTGCCAAATATACGCGAAAATTATATATTTGCACACTTAAATTGCCAAATGTACGCAAAAATTATATATTTGCATACTGAAATTGTCAATTGAACGCAATTACACGCGAAATTGTAAATTTGCACACTAAAATTGTCATTTATGTTCAATTTGCACGCTAAATTGAATATTAAATGCCAAAATTGCACACTATTTCCCAAATTGTATGTTGTACATAAAAATGGAAAATTGTACCCAAAATTGATGTTACATAAGCAAATAAGCTCTGGTATAGTAAGATATAGAAACTCGGAAATGTACTTATACCCAGGAGAAAATTGTTTATACTGACAAAGCTCTACCACAAAAATTGCATTTGAAGCACTCCCCATTACTTCAAATCCTCTTACAAAACAGTATATAACTCCAAAAATAAGGTAAAAATTGTATAAATTGTACATTCCCTCGGCGAAATGACGGAGTTTCGCATTCTTTCGGGGGAGAGGGAGTATTCTATGATATACCATTTTATTATTCCATAAATTGTAACATATTTTGTATTAATCAAAGAAATATCTATGAAATTAATACATAGGTTGGTTCTAAGAGCTATAAGAGCGCTCAAACTTTACATAAGAGCGTTCATGCCCCACTGCACACCAGCCACAGTCAGTTAGACTAAGTTTATGACATCAAAAGGTCCGACCTAATGGTTCACTGCACAATATAATAAGAATAAGGGTCTCAGTGTGCGACCTCATGGTTCAATGCACAAATTAATAACTTGTAAGTGAATGCAACCGGCCGTCACGGGTGCCTGAGCACCGCTGACGCCGTCATGAGTGTCTGAGCACTCTAAGGACTGAACAATGGGTTACATAAGCACGACGCCATAACCTTCCGGTCGCTCTAGCGTCGCTCCTGAGCGACCTAGGTCAAATATCAAAAATTCTATGGAAAGCCCATAATTAGACGGTCAGAATGAGCCCAAGATCAAGGCGGAACTCCCAGTATTAAGGAAGTTACGCCATGGAGACTGAATCGACCTCCGAGTAAGCTACAGACAAACCGGCGGGAGTTACGCGCCTATCCAGCGGGCATTATAATCTTGGCACATTCAGCTCCGCGCATGCCCAAAATGGCGGTTATACAAGCATAAACGGCCGAGATATGAGGGTCTAAAGATGCAGAACCGACCAAGACAATGGGGGCCTTAGCGGCGTCCATGGGGGTCCTTTGTCCCCCTGTGACACTTGAAAGGGTCCCCTCAAACAATTGTAGAGTTAGGCAGATGCTGCTGGCTCCAGTCAGTCTGGAGGTGCTTTTCCAAGATTTGCTACAAATAGCCTGTCTGCACCTCCAGGAAGACACATCACCAAGAACCGCTCTAGAGGTAACATCTCCAGTCATCTCCTGCTACCTGCTATACCACTGCACTATGGTGAAACTATGCTAGACAGGCATTGGTTTCCTACCATTAGTGGCCAGAGGCTATCTTCTTCAAGACTTCCACCAGAGGGTAAAGTTATCCATTATTACATTATTCCTCTAAGCAGCAGGTCAGGAGCTAGGTGTGGGAACCCACCTAGAAGTATGCTGGACACTGTATTATTAATACCTCACAGGTGGAGTGGAACTGAACATTGTACTTTATAAATTACTGTATGTTTACTGTATGTACTAATTACCTACATACCAACTACTGTATGATTGATATTTCTTACATGTTGCCTAAAGCTGAATAAACCAGTGACAACTGGAAATAACACTATTTATTATGAGCCTGATGTATTTACTCCTTACACCACTAGTCATATGATATTTCTCATATGACAACTTGATCATGCCAATTACTAGTATGACAGTAGACTTGATTAAGACTGGCGATGGGCCAGCCCCACTGAGACTAGCCAGAACAACTCCCAAATGTCCTTACCTTTATACGCCCTGTCTGAAGTTATGTCCCAGTTAATACATGGGACAATATTCAGCAAGCACCCCCCCCCCCCACACACACACACACTTTATCATTTTCCTTGTTAGTGGTATTTCAGTCTAAGGGCCATTTTTTTAATGGGAAGCAGTCTGCTTTCTGAAAACATGACTATCCCAAGATTACTCTTTATATGCCATTCTACAAGAACAATCAAAGCATGAAAAAATGTGATGAGGGAGCTTTTTTCCCCTCCACCCAGTTGAGAAAGCCCCAATTCTTCCTTACATTTAATTTAAAACTGTTTTAATATCAATCAACGAAGAAAGTATTTGAAGAATTTATGATGTCTAATACATTACATACCCTGTATAACACAGGTTGTGCAAGCTAAGTGTGCACATGACTATAAGTGTAGGTGTAGTGTATGTGAGGGCTCTACACCATGCCAAGTGTGCACCCTACAACCATACATTGTCCTGTATGGCCATGGGGCACCCCCCCCCCAACACACACAGACACACTCTTTGTTATCCACAGTGGCCCTATTCCCACATACAGTCACACTCACTTGTTGAATACCGTAATCTCCCGCGTAGAACACGCGGTGCGCGTATAGGACGCACCCCCTTCTTGGTAGAAGCATTTTCGCGTATAAGACGCACCTCTTAGGGTTCAATTTTGTAAATTTAGTACATTTCTATAGTAAAATTACCCCTCGTATAAGACGCCCCCCCCCAACTTGGGAGAAAGCTATAAGACTCCCAAGCATTTTGTTTGGCGTAGAGGACACGTCTTATACGCGGGAGTTTACGGTAATACTCAATATGGGTGTGTCCACGTGCCTAACCACCCTGCCATAGCTCAAGTCTAGCATGCTCATCAATTTCAAGTTGTGGTTTTAAGTATATACTGGTCCTGAAGATAACCTGGTAGTTAGTTCCTCATTTAACATGAAAGTAATTGTCAGAGATTGTTATTAATATCTTTGCTAAGCTCTAGTTCACGTGGACTCGCTCTGGTCCCCTACCTAGGCTAGAGATAGCAGGGGAAAGGTCGTGATGAGAAACTGGTCATGGTTATATACAATAGGAGAAAAGACTTCTTCTGCATGTACTATATTCATATCATTGAAAATAAAATAAAATTTTCAGATCTTATTTGTATGTAGCTACATCATCTTCACAAATACAATATGAATGGTCAATTCCTTAAAAGAAAAATCGAAAACGAAGACCAGAGGGTCCAAGCAAGGGGGCCACTTGGTCTCAGTATATATTTGCTACCGTTATCTCCTGCGTATAAGGCGCAGCCCGCATATAAGGCGCACCTAGAGTTTTGAAAAATTCTCAAAAAACTGAAAAATTCATAACTTTGGTTCTACTGAAAGAATTTTCAAAATTCAAAAACCTATGGGTAGCTTGGGCCACCTTGGGCCCTTCTGGGCCCCATTTTGTCCCGTTATGACCAAGGGGTATGTAAGATATCAAAAGAAATGTCTTGGTGTCCCCCTTGTGGATCCAATGAGAACTAAAACCCCCCATATAAGACGCGCCTTATACGCGGGAGATTACGGTATTTGTGATTATTTGATATTAACACCGGTATATTTCTCTTTCTCAAATATTACACAGCATAAATTATCAAGTCTTAATTACAAAAGCTAATACGCGTGCAAAACCACACTACCCTGTGAGGTATATATGTTCCCCTGTAGTAAATGTACCGTAAAACACCAGCTATAAGTCGAATTCCTTTTGGCATTATTTTTACATATATTAAAGAATTTCTTTTCCTAAAGAAGGGGGTCGACTTATAGGCGGGGTTTTGACTATTGTAATGTTAAAATTGAGCTGACAAACCGAAATCTAATTTCAGAAATTTAGGTGTACTCTTTTGTTAAACATCAAAATATTTACTGATGGTCCCCTGCCAGCTATCATGTAGTGACCATTGTTCATGACACCTGGGTAGGGACATGATGTGATTGGGATACTAAGAGCTGATAAGAGATTGTACAGCATTGTACGGTTACACAGTTCTATGTAAGTCCTTCCGGCTTTACCGTCTGGCCCCTTGGCCTTGTATGATTATACATGTACCTAATTCTATCACTGGTATGGACGTAGTACTAGAAGTTAAACATAAATGCTGACCTGTAAATCCTCCATGCGTGACCGAAGTGAAACCATCACCCAATGACCCTTTCTAAGGCGCCCTTTCTAAATCACCCTTAGGCCTAAAAAAAATGTGTTCAGGTAACAGGGTTGAAAAAAATTAGGGTAGATCTAGGTAGGTAGGGAATTTTTTTTTATTTTGGAGATTTATTTTTAGGCCGGCTGTAAATTTCCGCGCCTAAGCGAAGCGAATTTCATGCGCAAAATCATACAAAAGAAAAAAATTCCATGTCTTGATAAGTGCCAAAACATCAGATTTCCCCCAAATGCCAAAAAAAGTTAGGGTAGGGCCAAAAAATTAGGGTAGGTAGCATTACCTCGACACAACGATCTTTTTTAGGCCTTATAATAATTGTATTTGTTTCAAGTAGCGTAGAGGTAGAGGAACAGTTACCCTTCTTTTCATGAAACAGTTCAGACAATGACCATAGTCTTCAAGTGATTTTTATCAACATTGTTTTATGTTATTTTTCGTACGCCACATACCTCCAATTTAAACACCATCATCTATAGTCATACAGGTCTGTAACTGACAAGTTGAATGTGAATGGGAATAACGTATATTAGATTTCTTAGGCGCTAGGCTGAGATAAATGACCTCATCTGTTGGAAAAGACAACTCCCGGTATTGGGAAACAAAACAGGCAAGGACCATGGATTACTTGCATGATACAATAGAGGTCCTACCTTTTTCATGAAGAAACCCTCAGAGAATCTTCTCTTCTCCTTACGTGGCTTTGAACTCTTCTCCCCATTTTCTTCTTCCTCTTTTTCATCCAGCTCAGACTCAGGATCAGCTATACGTCCATTCCACTCCTCTTCACCACCAAGGGTGCCACCCATCACACTACCCGGGTCGGAGTCATATTCCTCATCCGTCGCCAAGGGCGGTGGGGTGACCATATTGCCCCGGAATGGGGGTGTGGACTTTGGCCGTTCTGGAAGCGGTCTCTCGCGCATAGGTGTTCGCCACCCTGATTTGGGTGGGAGTGCAGGGGGCTTTCGTTCAGGCACAGGGGGTTTGGTGAGAACTGGCACTGCTGGTACTAAAAACTCATGCTGAGGATGACCAAACTGTGACACTGGCTGTGGTGCCATTGTCCCAGGATGGAAAACTCTGGGGCTTAACTTATGAGGGTCTGCAAGATCACTCGCTGTCACCCCTTGTGATCGGATAACCTTTGTTGATCGCGAGTTGTTTGCGGAGACCCCATTATTATTACTGTTGGTGGAATCGTTGGAGCGCAACGAGTCAGCATCACTCCCCGACTGCTCCACGAAGCGCTGTTGGGCCTGAGATTGCATATATTTATGCATGCTCTTTCTAAGGTTATCAGCACTATTCTGCTTGTCGAGGACATCAGTGGGTGGGGGTCGCAGACTGACTCCTCTTGGATCTGGCATCACCCGCAGGTTAAGCCTATCGAAGGCACTGCTGGTATTCCCTTGGGCATGTGCAAGGAATGAAGCCTCATTGCTGCTCATTGATGTATTTGCATTGGAGGACATACTATGATCTGAAGCGCCTGATTGAAATTGGCGCATACCTGGAGGGATCATGGTACTAAGGTCTGATTCACCGGTCGACTTGTACATACTACCATCTGCAGGGTGGAACGCTGACCGCTCAGCTGTCCAATTCAGGGAGGAATCTTGGCTGGACGATGCATTATGTGCATCCACAGTAGTGTTGGCTCCATTGGGCATATCAACTACATAGACTTGGTCTGCATTGGCTGCAGGGTCTACAGTACCAAAACCAAGGCCACTGTCACTGTTGCTACTGTTACTTTCACTATTTCTTGGCCCATGCTGCTGTGCTTGTTGCTGCACTGCCCTGTTCTGATTCAGTGCATCTTCTTCCCCATCATTAGGTGCATTATGTCGACTCCGGCAGAGCTTGTTGATGTGCTTTACAGCGACCGAAGCAAACTGTGGAAATTCTTGGCAGAGCTGAGTGAGAGGGTCCAAGTTGCACTGGACCCCAAAACTCCTGGCCTTATGGACATGCACACTGTGGACAGCCATATCAGGATCCACCATGAATACATGGCAAGAGCTACCCGCGAGGAGGATGTCATCTGGAGGACCAGCCTGGCCATCGACATCATCTCGGTGCAAAGTGACAATCCCAAAGAATCGCTTGTCATCTGGACATGTTCCACTAAAAGCAATCCTCTCTGCAGCATACAGTGCCACAATGCTTCCAAGGGTGTTTGTCATCCGAATGCCTCCAATGTATATATCCATGAGGACAAGCGTGTGCACACGATGATCCACTCGAAGTCTTCTTACCGCACTACGGATGGACTGTTGTCGTGTACAGGGCATATGTGAGTCTCTCGGCATCTCTACAGAGCCAACATAGCCTACAATAATCCTGATACTTTGCTGCTTGAGATCACCGACCGGGAGGACCCCTGGTGCTGGCTGAATGACATGGGGTTGAATGGATGGATAGAGTATGTTGGTTAGGTCCTGTACATTCATCATATTGGAGGGGGTTGGCTGGACAGGTGGGGGAGGGGGCATTTCCCTATGGTGGCCATGGGGACCATGATGGATACCAAGGTTCTCTGGCTGACTCTGACTCTTCACCATTCTCATCTCACGAGTGATGATGGTGTGCTTGGTGCCCTGTGGGGGCCGAAGAGGGGCTGCGCCGGCACTTGCATGCTTTTGCCGTCGCGGGTACACTGCAACACTTAGAGGGTCCATATTCTCAACTCCTCTACCAACAGGCACTGTAGGTGGTTGAAATTGGCTTGGTTGGTTATGCTGGTACCAGACTCCACCCTGAGAGGTATGGTCCATTTGGCCTTGACGGTGTGCTCGTGAACCACCATCTCGGCCATAGCGCTCCACAACAGGACTTAACCCCCTCGATCGAATTTGGGCAACTTGCTTCTTCTGCTGAGACTGTTGTATGTTCCCAGCTGACCTGCCACGGACATTCTCTGACCGCTCTCTACCAAAACCATTAGGTCCATCCCTGTCACTCCTACCCTGGTGCTGACGCAAGCGAACCCTGTTAGGGTATTTGTTCTTGGGCCGCGCCTGGAAGTCATCATCCGAAGAGTCTGAATCATTATCGTTCTCTGCAATAACCAGCGTCAAGGTGCCACTGGAGGAACCGATGAGGCGAACGACTTCATCATGTGAGGCCTTGGACACATTGAGATTATTAACATGGAGAAGGTAGTCTCCCGTCTTGAGTCCCGCCCGGTCGGCCGGACTGCCTGCCACAATACAGCTGAGGATACATGGTTGCTGACCAGAGATGGTGAAGCCGTAGCCGGTCTTTCCACGACTCACATCCACAGTCTTGGTGCCATGTGTATGGCGCTTTTTCCTCCGCCGATGGTTATTCATTGTGGACCTGGAATTAAAAGGAAAATTTCTATTAGTTTTATACAATGGTTGACGCTGGAGATTCATACACCAGATTTCAGCAGTCTATACCCAATATAAATCATCAAACTTACTCAGGTAATACACAGGGGGCAGATAAAAGATGTATAGTCTATAGAGAGGATCATTAAGACATTTCAGTCTCTGAATTACTGAATACACCAGTATCAATAGCTCATTTTTTGCTATATAAACCATTTCTAAGTATAACTAATGGTATGGGAAGACTCTACTCGCACTGTATACATGAGGAGGTATAGCCTAGTTTATATGGCACTCCCATTCAACAGCTGTGTCCACACATCAATAAACCATTTTCAGCTGAACTGGTGCATACCTTTTCATTTAAATAGGTCTAATCAAATAGTGTTGTACAATAGTACTCAGTCATTCAGAAATCAAATAGCATTTTACACAATGAATGTCCAACGGTCATTTTACTAGTCTGCTTGGATAAATAATCCAACATCAAAATCTCACCTCATATTTGTAAAAATATGCAAACTTTCTTGTGGACCCAGATCTTTGTTTTCGAGATCAAATATTACTGAGGACAACTCAACAAATTCTGTTTCAGTTGTTCAAAACCCTTCTTCTAACTACCAGTAATTTACCCCCGATAACAGTCTGGTAATACTGTATATTGTAAGAGACCATTCTACCCCTGACCGTATACTGGGTATGTATCGTACTCTCTTTTAAGTTTAATACCAGGTCTAGTTTCAACATAAATGTAAAAAAACACTGTATTAAAGGGTCTGCTATACTATAGGATTACCATCGACCTATAGTGTAATTGGGTCTGGGGTTGCATTTCATTTCAGTACAAAAGGTCCTATGTTAGTTCTGCTGTGCCCACACCTACAAGTTCAAACCAATATTAGTATGCACATTCTATGTAAAGAGGTGAAGTAGACCACAAAGGCTGTGCCTGGTGAACATGTTACAGTGCTCGTGTCCCTTGTTGACGGCAAGGGGCCATGTGTGGGTTAGGTCAGAGTTGGTGGGCACTGAGCCAGCTTGCTGCAATGTTTGCTACAATGTAATTATGTAAGGGAGTGATCATTTTTTAACAACAGGGGGGGGGGGCGGTGGGTTTGAGGGGGTGGTCAGAATTTTTTTCAACCCCTTGACCGGGGGGGTCAGATTTTTTTCAATACCTCTGATGGGGGGGAGGGTCAAATAATTTCACCTGTTTTCAGTGGAAAACCCCGCGCGTTACTATAGGCTAAAAGGGGACGGTCGCGCGCGATTTTTGTCCCTTATGGGGGGGGGGTCGAAAAAAGTTTACCCCCTTGAGAGGGGGGGGTCGAAATTTTTTGCGCGCAAACCCACCAGCCCCCCCCTGTTGTTAAAAAATGATCACTCCTGAAGGTATACGGTAGATACATAGAAGTGTAGGTGTTTAATTGAATATCTACTATTAATTTTTTTGCCTAGAAATTAATATTCTAGAAAATGAGACATCTGGGTTATTTCAGGTGGGGTTTAAAATATGTCATATTCAAACATTTTCCATTTGCCAAAGCCCCTCCCCCCTTAATAAATAATGACCACTCCTTAAGTGACATCTCAATTCAAATCAGGCATTATCAGCTGCAATTCTGATGACTGCCGCAAACAACTAGACCTGCCCCATCAAGTAGGCCCGTATATAGGTCTCACAAGGGCTAGATCTGATCTATTTTGTTGAATTTCGTTCAAATACAAAACTGTCAGCAAGAACTTTGAAGTAGGACATTGAAAATCACCATTCACTAAAATCACTCAACCAAGCCCCCCCCCCCCCAAGTTTGGCAATAAGGGCTGATAATTTATTGGCAGTACCGGTATAGATAAACCAAGCTTTTTTGGGGGAGGTTCATTTTGAGAAAGAGCTTCTTAAGGCCACACAAAAAAATAATAAATTGGGTCTGCGGATTTTGGTTTTGAAAAAAATGGTGCAAGCGAGCGATTTTTTTTTTTTCAAAGAATTTTTTGGTGTCCAATGGATTCCTTGCTGGGAAATTGAGGCGACGGACACTTTTTTTTTCTTTTTTTTTAATATTGCCAAACATCACAAAGAGAAAACTTGTAGAAACTGAAGCGAGCGAAATCCGTAGACAAGATTTTTTTCAAAGAAAAAAAAAATTTGTATTTCCGAAAATGTGAAGAGGGCGATCCGTAGACCAACTTATTGTTTTGGTGTGGCCTAATAACCAATTTAAATTGGTTCGGAGGGGGGGGCGGGGGTACCCAATAAACCTTCACACTGGGGGGGGGGGGTGTCTAAATAATTATGGGCAATTCAAGGCGAGAAAAAAACTGAGCCCAGTTTCTTCTTTGAAAACAAGGCAGGAGAATGTGAAATTAGGGGGCTTGGTAGGTGTCCCCCAGCAGCCCAAGCAATTTTGTAAATCTAAAAGCCAAATATATGTAGATCTATTTCAGTGGTTTTTGAATATGTCTGTTACCGTACCCTCAGTTTAGAATTTTACTGAGACCCCCCCCCCCCCCACTATAAGATTATAGGCTATTAAGATGTTAAAATGAGATATCTTCGGATCTGGATGAATCACAAGATTGACCCTGGTGGATCTTAAAAAAAAAACTGAGGAATTTGCAGCTCGAAGGTATGAAGAACTTGAATATTGTGATGCATCACTCCATATGTGTATCCATTTTTTTCGGAGGGGGGCGGGGTTATTGTGCAAAATCAGTTCTCACGGGGGCGGGTGGTCACAATAAGGCCATGGGAAATCAGGTTACAGTTTACCGTCTGAGCCATTTTGAAAACTGATGAGGCTTTTTTTCATTATTCATTATCAACCTACCAATGCCGGGGATTTTCTAGGTTGTACATGTCACTTTGTTATTTACATTCCTTGCACTATGAGCTTTAATTTGGTACCAAATATGTCCCCTTTTGGACATTCCTATCATGTCAAAATGCATTTTTGAGAACTTTTTAAAAAAGATCTTAGATAATGAATAATGAAATTTTCTCATGCGGCCCCTTCAAAACCATGCGGGCGGTGGAGGGTAAACTGCAGCAATGTGAGTTCCATTGGCCTAACTTTTAATATCATACCGGTAATTCATAATCATATATCATATCGATTGCGAAGCCGAAGGAGGGGGGGGGGGTCAAAAGGTTTGCTGATCTGCCAAAATCTATCACCCCCCCCCCAAAAAAAAAAAAAAAAAAATCTGGCAATAAAAGAATCAGCCCTACACTCAAGTCTCAACACTGAGGACTGTCTATAGGTGAAGCATGTGGCAGTTGACAACACGTCTACGTACGGTAGCCTACTACTGCAGCCACCACTCCCGTCATACATGATACACAACAAAACAAAAGAATGTGTATTCCCGAACTACTCAAGTCATGACCAGATCAGGGATGAAAGTCACAGAGTACGGAAATCCCTGAAATGGTCCAATATTCGCCACAAAACCCTGGGTTTCTATATGAATGTATAGGGCCCTGGAACTTCAAAATCCCTGAAATCAGGGAATTCCCTGAAGACTTTCATCCCTGCCAGATCCAGTTGTACCTCTTCTCGGCAAGCCTCAAACTCCAAAACTATATTTGCCACATCAGGGATCTTGACATTCTTGAGCTGGTTGCAAGTGATAAGATTGCAATGGCACTAATGACTTGTTTAGCAGTGGCCACTCAGCCCACTGGCTCTGGCTTGGCGCTAAGCCGTGAACCTACCACCTCCAGCGGGCACCTGCACAACTTTCTTCCCCTGTCTTCCTATTATTTTAACCTCTTAAGTCTCAAAACTCTCACCTGTACTCTCACGATCTAGCAAGGAAGTTATTCCAGGTTTGCTCCAGTCTCTAGGACGCCCATGGTTGGTAATGATCCAAGTTAACAGTCACTTTTCGAGGGCAAACACTGTGAACGATCGGTTGGAAATTTCGTACCATAAACATGGACGACGGTTTTGGTCACGTGGCCATGTATAGCGCGCGTTGATTGGATCTAAACGGGCACGGGTCAGTGGCTTGACCTATATAGTAGATGTAGACTTTTGAGTAGACTTGCACAGAGCCCATTCATTTATTATTGTTTCACGAGAGTGGAGGGTGGACCCGGGGGATGGAGCGTGGGTGGTAACAGGTACTTTAGGGTGCAAGGACACTTAGGGTGCAAAGACACTTAGGGTGCACAAAAAGGACAGGTAGGGTGAAGGGTGAAAATACCAAGACACTTAGGGTTCAGTTGGTCTATAGCCCATCTGTCTGTAGGGAGTCCCCTCTGAACAGACATCTATCTAGCTAGGCTATGGGGAATAAAATCAGTGGTAGGGCTAGAGGCTGGTGATTTCATCTTTGTATACACAACAAAACTGCCGACTGACACCCGTCAGTCAGTGACAGACGGCATAGGGACAGTATCCTTAGCCCTTTAATTGTTTCTAGTTCTATTAGAGCTTGGAGTATGATTATTTGGTTCACTATTAATCCCAAATCTTTTGAATTCCACTATCGGGGGTGTGGATGGGGGGTCCCCCATGTCACATGTCGATTTTAAGAAATAGTTAGGTCACATGTCACTTAAATCCCCATGTCCCATGTCACCTCTAAGAACCTCTCATGTCACATGTCGATTTTAAAGAAATGGTTATGTCACATGTCACTTAAATCCCCATGTCCCATGTCACCTCTAAGAACCTCTCATGTCACATGTCGATTTTAAGAAATTGCCATGTCACCATGTCAGATTTAGTGGTCCACACCCATACTATCACCGCCGATGGGAGGCCGACTCCCGGCCACCAGCCTCGGGGGGGGGGGGGGGCAGACACTCTGAGGGGGGCAGAATAGTTCACAGTTTACAAATTTAGACCAGTTTGTTTTGCACCCTAAATGTCCTGTTGCTTGCACCCTACATGTCCTAGCACCCTAAGTGTCCACCTGCATGCACCCTAAGTGTCTGCACCCTAAGGCTAAGTGTCTCTGCTACCTAAGTTACCAGTATTCGCGTGGGTGGGGGGAGGGGGGGTGGATGCACTCATGTCAATTGTAATTAATTGGGAACCAAAAAAGAACTACAAAAAAAAAGGGGGGGGCTTGTTAGATATAAGGGGGGGTCATTTTGAAAAGGAGCCCCTTGGTAGGGGGGGGGGGTAAAACCCAATAAACCTTTACACTGCAGGGGGGGGGGGTCAAAACTAAACATAGGCAATTCAAATACCCCATCGTGACGCATCATTCCACGCAATTATCCGATTTTTTTTTTTTTTTTTTGGGGGGGGGGGGTCATTTTGCAAAACCAGTTCTTAGTGGGAGGTCGCAATCATTTTTTGTCAGAGTGGTGGGGGGTCGGAAAAAACCTGCCAATCCGCCAAAATCCATCTCCCCCCCCCCCCCCAGCTGGTAATAAATGACTCGTCCCTTACGGAGTGGTCATTATTTATCAAAAGGGGATGGTGGGTTTGAGAAGAGGGTGTAAAAATTTTTGACCTCCCTTGAGGGGGGGGGGGGCATAAAAAATTACCCTTTTTTTAGCAAAAAAAATGCCAGTGCACTACTATAGATTGAAGAGGGGTGCAGGGGGGGGCGCAAAAATTTTTGACTGCTGTTGAGAAGGGTGGCGTAAAAAAATTTCACGTGTCTGCACAAAATACCACCATCCCCGCTTCATAAATATTCACCACTCCCTTACTAATAGGCCTTGGTCAAAAGGGCGCATTTGCAAGCAATCTTCATTGCCTGCTCCTTGGGGAAGGGGGATTTTTGCTTGGTTTTGGGCTTAAATACATGTATATTGAAAGAAATTTTCATCCAGATACTTCTACTGGTCCAATCTGCAAAGTTAGACCCTCTATAGAATGGCCATCACATCCCAATCACAATACAATCATAAACCATTTTTGCAGTGCAGGGAGTCAAAACTTGAAAATGAGCTGTCATGTTATGTGATTCATTAGAGGGCCAACCTCCAGGGGGCTAAAACCAGACATGACACCAATATTATGCTAGACCAGCTAGATCCAATGTCCCATACTCCCATTGGATTCTAAAAGAAATGTTCATATCTATATGGATTATCCATGCATTGTCACTAGCACATTATGTTTCCTGAGTGGTAGTACACCACATATAGGCAGATTCAGCTTTGAGGTCTCAGAATTGCAGGGATTATGGATGGGAGGGGGTGCTATATCTAACACAAGAGAGACTGAATACTACCAAATAGCAACAAATGGAATGTTTTCGTAACTATGGTTACCAGACCTGATGGATTAATGCCAAGTCCTTAACTGAAAGTCTACACTGAGTTATGAGTATTTAGAAAATGAAATGCAGAGCCAATATAAAAAAAAAAGATCAAAATTATACATGGCCTATTCAACTAAGTGATACAATTGTGAAATAATGTAAAATCTTCAAACAATTCTGGGCACCAAAAGGTTAAGGCAAGGACACAGTCTTTTAGAAATCTAACTAGACTGGAGTCTGCAGGTCAAGGTGGACACTCAATCAGAGCAATAAGATATCCTGTTTTCAGTTGAAAGTGGAATGTTTCAGCTGAGTCACTTCTAGGAATCAGCTCCAGCAGTATATCACCTTCATTCGCTTCCTATATTGATGTCTCCAGGCATCTAAGATTGCCTGGGTCTTTATTGGTATCTTACCATCACTGTGTGAAAAAAATATCCTTTTGAAATGTGTTGGGTATTCTGTACCGTAAACCGGGGTGACTTTAACTCACCGGGGTGACTTTGGCTTGCCCCCCGAAAAAGTGTTGTTTTGATGCATACAAATACTATCTAGGCCATTGAACCAAGGAATATAGCATCAAGACATTTCCTTTAACCCAAAATGAATATTCTATGATAGATTGGATGATTTTTTTGTGAGAATTTGCATGACAAAAATATGAAACAAAAATTAGGATTTTTTAACAAAAATTTCGCATATAGGGCAACTTTCATATGGGCATCTTAGTCTATCATACATGGCATATCTTTTCTACCCCAAAGTGAAGCATTGTCACACTGGTATTTAAGATCCATGAGAAAAATAATGAACAAACATAATTTTAGTGGAAAAAAATACAATTTTTGATTTTTATAGGAATTTTTAGTAAAAAATAGGGTGACTTTGGCTCACGGTGTGACTTTGCCTCAATTCATTTGTTTGCCATAGTCTCGCACTGTATTTGACCTAATAAGGTCCCTGTTACCTCAAAACTATAATCTAAATGGTATTTTAGTCCTTCAGAGTTCAACTATCCCCAAACCAATGAATATTTGTGCTTTTGTCTAGTCAATAAACTTTGCAAAAGATGGGGGACCCTTAGATGGAGAAGGGTGCTTGTCAGGTTGAGCTAGTTGAATCATAGAACGAACCCAAATTATTACCCCAGTATCTGTTTTTCATATCACTGAACATATAAATATCATATCATAGCCCTTACATCATCTATAAATTCAAAGAAAATCTGTAAAACAGTATTTATCTTACGAACCCTATATTATGAGCCAGAACTTGCAAAACCTATAGGCCTATTTATGCAGTGTCTCTATGAAGAAAACATTTCTAGGCTCCCCTGACCCGAGTCCCCATTCCCTCCCCCCGTCAGGACCGCATAGGGGCCGGGCTTGGGACCCCCCCTCCACCCAGGTGGGATGAAATGTGTATTGCTAAGGCATCTGTACTGCTAAGTATCATGATGTAGTTCCTATAATCTGTGATTTTTTTATCATGCAACCGATATCCAACCTTGACGACTATTTAATCTCTTTTGAGCCAAAGTCACCCGAAGCCCAGGCGACTTTGGCTGACTCAAAATCGTCCAATTTCAATACCTTCTAAATTTTTTTTTTTGGAATCTAATGAAACCATCATATAAAAATATGGGTCTAAAAAGATTTTTTAATCATTATCTATATAAATATTCACAATAGGAATAAAGTTATCATTTAAAACATACAAAAAAACGGGCTTCCCTAGCCCACTTAAAAGGGTCTATATCTCCTCTTTCCTATCCCCTCAGGATGTGTGTGGTGCACATATGTGCGGGCACTGACACATTCCTCAGTTAAATTATCAACCTGTGAAGCACAAGATAGCCACTTAGTGCCGCTAAAGTGCTGTAAAACACAAATCAATCAATCAATCAATCATACAAAAAAAGAGCCAAAGTCACCCCGGGTTACGGTACTCTGAGCTTCAAAATAAACTTTCTTCAGTGGTTGCAATAGGAGCCGAAACCTCCAACTACAGAATCGAAAAGCTCCAATGCAGGGGAGATCCAAGAGCAAGGAAAACTCTAACTGCAAAGTATTAAAGATCAAAGTGTTCTGGCAAGAGTCTGGCTATCCAGAAGTTCAGTCATATTGGCATAGTAAATAAAATAGTAATTTTCGGTTGAAGAAACATTAATTTCTATTGTACCAATGCAGAACATTGCTCTACTATAAACAAAATAAAAGGAACTGGTATAAGGAACTGGTATACCAACAGGGCTAAACAAGGCCAAAAAAAATGGTTTGTTTCCGGTTACCTGACCGACCCTAGCAAAATAGGGCCGACTTTCGATTTTTTTATTTTTTGTTTGTTTTTGTTTTAGCAGACTTACTTTGTACTATGAACTACAGGAACTACAGCCTTTTGTTTTAGGCTGTAAATTCTTTAATAATGGTCTGATTTGTATGCTGTAAAAACCAACATAGCCCAGCTCAGGGTCCAAAGATTGCAGTCAGACATTTTGTCCGGCAGTTTGCCCATTTCTGCTGCCCTGGACCCCCAAAAAAACTTGATAGTGGAGGTAGTGGTCAAAACTAAATATGGGTGATCCAACAACTAGTATTCATCGCAACATGTCATTCCACACATGTATGGTTTTTTTTTTTTTTATTCAGGGGGGGGGGGGGCATTTCACTCAGTCATTCTCAGTGGGGTTGAGGGTGGGTCATGATTTCTATCATATTGGCAGGGTGTCTGGAAAAAAAATGTCGGTAAACAAAAATCCATCTACCCACCAGCTGGTAATAAATGAATCGTCCCGAAGGGACTGATAGTTTTTAACGGGGGTGGGGGGGGGTTGGTGGGTTTGCATGCAGACCTGTTAAAAAATTTTGCCCCCCTCTTGAGGGTCAAAATGTTTTTGCCCCCCCCCACAGGGCCGAAAAACGTGTGCTGTGCGCCATTTTAACCTATAGTAGCTTTTTCGCTGAAAACAGGTGAAATTATTTTGATCCCCCCTTCAAGGGGTTGAAAACATTCTGTTTCTCCTCCTTTTCCCCTGAACCTGGTACTTAAGAGTTTATTTACCTCATTCTACTTTAGAATTAGGTAAAATCAGGGGCTAAATAAGTCCACCTCAAAATAACCTTTCTTTTGATATAATCGAACGCTACCAAACCTCAATAAGTGCTAAGTAACAAACTGATAATGCATGCAATCAAAGTGAACAAATACTACTTGACACACAATTTGGGCTTGAATAAGGTCAAATTGACCCGCCAAACCGGCAACCCAACAACCAAAAAAAAAAACCATGGAAAAGGTTGTACCATGTCGGAAGCTGTGCGTTCCGATCCTGCCTTTTATACCGATTGCTTTACAACATTTTTTCAATTCATTTATGTACCAATCATACGTGGCTGGCCTAAACACACCTGAAGATCTCTAACCGAACAGTGGGAGACCTGTTGCCATACCACTGAATTGATATACTAATCTCAAATATTTCACCACACACAATCTATGACCTTTTACAGTCGCTATTGGTATTCTCAGCATCCTTTCTTTGAATTGAATTGTTTTTGTGTGTTGGATTTCCAACACAATGCCCCAATCGTACCATATCACATCATTGTAACGCAAACAAAAATCAGGGTTGAAAACATTTGACCCACGCAACAAACTTCGCAACATCAACAAACTCGCAGTCCAAAAAACCAAATCTTCCTTACATGCGAAGTTTAAAAATGGCTCTATTTTCAACATATGTTCAGGAAAAATACAAGACGAAGAAGCAACAAAATTACCTTTTGTTCTCTTAACTCACCCCAAAATCCAGAGTAATCCTAGTGATTGACGCATCTCAACAGAATGACCCAACATAGAGTTAATTGTTAATATTGCTGACACATATTGTTGAATAGATAAATATTTCAAATCTTTACACAAGTGAGCAATGTACTTTTTCATAATCATGGAGTCAAGTGGAAATGGGTTGAACGCATACAATTCAAAAAAATCCATATAATGCCTATATTGTACATTCCTTGTCTTCCAAGTGTTGACAGAATAAAAAAAGTCTCTCTAATCTATGCACTTCGCTCCATAATTCATCACCTTTAAAAAAAAAAAAAATCACAATTAACAACAACAATCTTTTTGATTTGACAAGCATCAATAGTTCCGCAATTCCACATAATTCCACACTGTACGTCTAGCGGCTAGCGACCTAATTCAAAATGGTGTACATAATGAAACTCCTTTACAAGTACCGTAATACCAGTCCCTGTCGAAGCAAGCACCAAAGCCTAACATTGAGGCATCGGCATACATCGTAATACAGTTTGCAAAATCTAGTTCTATAATAGCAGCACTGCCATTAAACATGATAGCAAATGATTTCCACCACCATAAGTCCTGTTTAAAAATCTCTGTCAAGACAATTATATCAGACTGTTTGTGCACTGTATTAACCAGATTAATAGCCCTTCTTGAGAAAGTGTGACCGCCTCTAATAATTGTACTACAATGCGACAGAACACCGACCAAACTTTGCAATAGGTTTTTTGTACATTTCTCTAAGTTCAGAAATATATTAACATTGTCTAATAATTTTGACATTTTATCATCCGGTAAAAACAGTTTCATAGTTACCGAATCTAACTCAATTCCTAAATACCTTAGCCTAGTACGAGGAGTCACCAGTTTCGTGTAATTGATATAGAAACCAAAAAGTTCTCACTAAAATCATTAAACAATTTAGCACCAACACTTTTTCTCTGTCTCTTCCATAATCAGAAAATGATCTAAATAATCGAAACAGCACTTATAACCCATTGTTTGCATGCAATGAACAATGAATTCTGTATACTGTGTAAATAAATAAGGCGCTGACGACAGACCAAAGGCTAAACTATTATTTACAAGAAATTCCATTTTTCCTGCAATTTGCCATCTGAAGCCTTGTAAAGTTCGATGTTCACTACATATTGGAATTGAACGATATGCCCCCTGTATGTCCAAAACACACATGTAACAATCAGGTGTCAAGAATTTGGCTACATCTTTTACAGCAACATAATTGAATTTCTCAACAACTTCATTCATAAAATTATTTATACTTCTACCTTTAGGTCTACTCGCGTCAGTTATACAACGCACTGTCTTACCATTATCTTTTGGCACAGCGCCCAAAGAATGAATACAGGCAGGTTTTGAATTAACGATGCTAACAATGCCTTCTTTTAATTCTGCTTGGACAATTTTATCTACACATTCTCTAGCTTTGGGTTCATACACTGATTCATAATTCTTGCGGTCATAAAAATCATCAAATCCGCATTTACAATATCACATCCCAAAGTGCTACTACTAAAAATAAATTCCATCCTGGAATACCAAACGCCAGACTCCACCACTTTACGCAACATTACACATGGTTTTAACAAAGTTTTCAAATTATCAATATAATGTTCACATTTTCCGGAACACAAAACAGAATCTCCCCAATTCGACAAAAAGCATTTGATCTCTTTTGTAATTAACAAACGGGAATTAGCAATCAATTGATTGATAGTCATTGGACCTATACTTTCCATGATGAATCACTCGAATAAAGTATATTTTTGTCTACAGGCATTTCTATGACATTATTAGCTTCATTCTTATCATAGATCAATTCGCTTTTTATCTCAGTCCTCGCATCAAACCTAGCGTCATAATACAAGTCCCAGTACTCATAACATTGGAAAGCTGTATCATCTGCCAGCAACCACTGGGACTCGCGTGATTGCTTAGATCTAATACCATACATTACACATACCAATAATTCCGTTTCATCTTCCCACACTCTCACATATATTAATTCATTCATACAATGAAAAAATTGATTTGCCAAACCTCTGCTCGCAATTAAATGCAAACAAAGGCTCAAGCTCAATAACCACAACACACACAATACACAGGTACCAGCACACCCCCTTATCTCCCTGATGTATTCACACTCCCCCCTCCCCCTTTCCCTTTTCCCCCTGTACATTTGCTAGAGATATGACCCTTCTCTCCGCAGTCCGCACAAGCATGAATGCGAAAACATTTATCCTCCCACATGCAACGACCATCATTGAATTTGTAGCATATTTGTGTGCTCATTTCTGCGAAACTGACGGGTCTCCCTCTCCCTTTTTACCCTAACCCTGCCCCCACCCCCTCCCCCCAGGCATAACTGCATTGATCACTGCCCAAGTCTTCATGCACTAGATCACTATCTCTTTCCCCGAACACTTTAACACCGTCTTTTTTTGCTTTTTCTCGTACTTTAGCATCTTAACTTACAATGTGATCGTATTTGTAAGAAGCGATCTCCTTACCCACCATGAATCGTAGGTGACTAACATAAGGACCTACCGGCTCACCTCCGTCGATCTTTTTCTCCACATCTTCGAGCAAATAATACAACGTTTCTTTGTACGATAACTGTTTGCTCTTTTTATTTTTTGGCAATACATTTTTCAAATCTCATTTTTACCTGAACTACTGGAGTCTGACTCTGACTCGCTGCTACTGCTATCTTTCTTACTCTTTTTCTTTTTCTTGGACTTGCGCTTTTTCTTCTTGGCCTCTTTCTTGACCTCGTTGCGCTTCGCCTTGCTCTCGACTGAGGACTGCTTTTTCGACTTTTTCTTGGACTTCTTCGCGCTCCTGCGGGTACCGCCAGTCGCGCCTTTCGCCTCATCCTCTGAGTCGGTGTGGGCTTTCTGCAATTTACTAACAGGATCAGGGTCAGATTCAGATTCAGAGTCAATAGAATGATCACTTGCATCCTCAACATCGCCATGCAACATTGTCAAACGAATCTTATCCTCTCTTTCTTGACTATGCCTCACAATTTTCTTGACTAATTTTTTTCTTTTCTCTTGTTTCAACTCCCAATTAGGGATTATTTCATCAGCCTCCTCATCTAATTTTACTCTAGACATTTCAGCCTCTAAATCTTTTGACGAGTTTTAGCAACTTCCGCTCGCAGCCTAGTTATTTCCTGTCTCTCCTCAAACTCTCTCTATCTTAATTGTTCAAGTTCAAGTTTTTTACAAATCATGTGTACACATTAATCACTTACACATTACTCAGAGAAGATTTATAAATGTAGGGCACTCACTGATCACAGATTCAGAATGTTGTCACTCACTCAGAGGTTGTCAAATTCACTCAGCGGCTGTTCAATTCAGGTTCCAGCACCCACCTTTTTCACAGATCAAGTGTCTCTCACTCCTCTCTCATTCCTAAATGATCATATTCACTCCACAAAGTCTCAATTCATAAAAAAAATATTACATTTAGATCTAAGCTGGCATGGGCGTTAACTTACAAAGAGCGGAAGCACAGTAGAGGCGTAATAGTACTACTACTGCCTCTCTATTACGCTCCCGCTCCGAATAAGTTAACGCCCATGCAAGCTGGCCCTGTTTCGTCTCTTAACTGGGTGGCTGGGTGGGGTGATTTTGGCCACATTTTGGGCTCTTGTAAGGACTCAATCCAAACTGGCTGAATTTTTTGTATTAAAATAGCTAAATTAAGTGTAGGAGAAGCTATTATGGTAATTTTTTCTTTGAATTTGTCTGGGATTTGCGTATGATTGACCTTTTTTCGCTCCAGATGGGGCAGTTGGGGCTACTTGGCACAGAAAGTGGTTTCAGGGCTCCTCCATAAAAATTACCTTGAAAGCCTCTAGAAATGCTAATAAATAGCACAAATTATGCTTCTTCTATTCAAAACATATGGAATATTCCTTTGAAAATAGGATTTTAGTCAAACCTCAGAATTTTTAATTGTGTAGTCAAGCGTTGCTAGGGAAAATAAACAGCCATCATCCAAAAAACACCAAATCATGCAGATTTTGGCCTAGTTTTGGGGACATTGCCCTTGTTTTGATTATTCTCATGCTTTTAGGTATTAGATGGGATCTTAACCAGTTATACATTATTGTTGTCAATGTGTTAAGGCATCATATAAGGGTAGTTTGCCATAACAAAGTCAGATCCAATTTTTCGGTAGAGCAAGCCAAAGAAAGGTCCTGTTTTTAACCCCTAAAATACAAAAAATTGACCCCTGAGGGACCCCTCACCCATATTTCAATAGGCTCCATGGTCATAAATATACAAATTTTCCATGTAAAAAGCTGAGATTCATGTCAGGGAGGTAAATATCCTTATTTCTGGGCAAACCATATATTGTCGGAAAAAATGACCCCAGCTGTTAAGGTGTCACAGTAGTATTCTGCCCCAGTAAACCTAGGACAGCTAAATAGTCCCAACTAAAAACAGTGTTTTGCTTGGTATAATCAGTGCCAGGGGACCTTATTTTTATCGCAGATTAATAATTTTGGTACCAGAATAAGGGTAACGATTTGGGGGGGGGGGGAAATTTGCAAAAAATTTCTGGTCACCATGGAAACCTATTGTGTCAGAGAGGGGTCCAAGGTCACATTTGTGACTTGTCAGGGGCGCCTGTATCATTTAATTTATTCAACATGGTGGTTTCCAGGGCAACTGGTGAAAAAATGGATCTGACTTCGTTATGGTTGACCATGCTAAAAAAATCAAGAATGACTTCAGCTTTAATTTAAGCCTTTATTTATGAACGCCATCAAATTAGAACCCCATTGATGCCAGTTTTATGGTGGAAGATAGGGGGGGGGGAATCAGAACGTCCTTGGCCCTATTAGTACCGTGACACCATAACAAAGATGGCGCCTACCGGAAGTTGCTGCTCCACTGGCGCATGCGCAGAACATCAATATTTCTTTCCCACGCTCATTATACCAAAGTAAGACGAACTTACTTTGCACATATAACATGGCTATATTGCAAAGGAAGAATGTTCCTCTGAGCTAAAAGCAAGCTTACAAAAAAAAAAAAAAAATCCGACCTACCGACCCTAGCATTTCAGTTCATGTAACTGGAAACACACCTTTATTTTTTGGCGTAAGTGAAAATTTGAACAAAAAAATGATCAATGGCACGTTTAAACAAGTAATTCAGTAAAGCTATTTGGGAAATTCTATTTTCATTCAAAACATTCTGTATTTGGTATGTAAAAATAACATTTTAGGCCCAAACTGACCGTTTTTATTGATATCGGTTCCCATAGGTATAGCAACATCAACTTCTTTCGAAGACCAAAAAGTCAAAGAGCCCATGTGATAATTTTATGCACAGATTATTATGGTAAAACAGAATGAAAATCTGATTTCTAGATTCAAAGATGTGAGTAAAATGTGGAAATCCTAGTATTGTTTACTAATTAGCATAATTATGCTAATTTAAAAAAAATATCTCTCAAGTAATTAGACATAGGCCTAGAGCCTAATGGAAATAAAATGATGAGCTCCCATATCTATGAAGCCATTTCTCCAAAACTTGTTGAGGTATCGACTAATGTGACACATCATTAGAAAGGTCACCACATTTGAAATATATTTTTTTCTTTGGAGGTCCCCTTTCCCTTGGCTGTCCAGAAGCCTCCAAATTTGTCTATCACTCCCCACTCGGGCCATTCCACTACAGATACATGAATGTAGCCATGATGAGTTATCGGAGCTGAATACATGTATGCATCAATGTGTTAATAGTCAATCTTGCTATCAATATGAGTCAAAGCTGCACTAGGCTTATAATTATGAAACATTTCGATATCATTTTTGGAACTTCTCCTTGCCCTATTTCCATGGGAGCTGTTTGAAACCACTTTTTAGCCATTTTATTGGGTTGGTATAAGAGAGAGCTTTGTGGGTACGTATGGTTTTGCCTATGTCTGACCAGAAATAAGTGTGTCAGGGGTCAGGAAAGACCTAAAATAACTCATTTTTACAATATTTTCTCAATAAATTAATGGTGTACTGTGAGAAATGAAAATACTTATAGGAATAGTTGAACTTTCTCATTGTTTTTACTTGTAATGCACATAAATGGAATGTCCTAGGTGATTAAAGCATTAATTAAATTCATGGGGGTATCTGGTGGATCACTTTATCAATTTGTGTACATTTTCCTGGCAATGGATGATCACAATTCATCCACTCCCAAATTTCTTACAATCAATGTCTCAACTTAGCCTATGATAGAGAATGCTTATTATGTGCAGACATGTAAGAAAAAAACGAATTGAGTAGAATGCCTGAAATACCAAGCACTAGGCCACATTGAATATCATGATGAAACCTTTGTGTAGTTTTTCCTGGCAACGGATGATATTATCTATTAAGTCATATTCCTTATTTTATTGGTATTTATCTAACTATTTGGGCTTGGACAGTGCTTTTTTGTTATAACTCAACGTTCATACAAACGTTTTTTTCTAACATTTTAAAACATTTTCTAACATAATTTTCAACATTCAAAAACATTAGAGAACATTCTTAAACGTTTCTACTAGCATAACCCCTGGGGTATTTTGACTTTGTATTTTGTATAGGTACCTATTGCCCAAACTATTGTGCCTACCAAATTAATGACAGAACTTAATCATTTGTTGTGCACATAGAAGTATCTTCATACAGAATTCTCCTGAAGCACATTATACCTGTAATCCCTGAGCAAAAATCTCTAGGACTGGTGCAAGAGGACATTGTCCTCAGAGGGAATATGTATATTTCTTGGTAACAAGCAATGGGTGTCTTCATCAGGATTATTTCATTTAATCCAATAGAATATGATAATACCAGTCATATTCTATCAAGCATGACTTGGAATTAAAGTTTTGATCCAAGGATATATGAAGTAAGCAAAAATATGATAATGTATACATTTAAAGCAACTTTAGATTACAGAACATACAGGAAAATCTCCCCATCGATTGGCCTGCCACCTTGTGGGGAAGATATGTATAACACAAACATATAAAAATGTTAGAAAATGTTCTATAAACATTTGTTGAATGTTTTATTATGTTTTAAAATGTTTGGAATGAATGTTCACATTCTAAATTACTGTTGATGTTAACAAACCTTTGTTAAATGTTTGTTTGATGTTATAAAACATTATATATGAATGTTTGTTTTAAAGCCTTTATGGACATTAGTAAACGTTTGCTGAACATTTCATTTATGTTGGAAAACATCAAAACCTACCGTTCACTTTCTAGCTTTAAAATGACGTTCACGAACGTTCTCTAAACATTTGCTGTTCACTGGGAAATGGCTGAGAAAAATATTCCATCCATGGATTGGGATGCCTCAGACCTGTGTCAACGGACGGTTACAAGTGGTGAAGTGAATGTACACGGAATCCAGAGAAGTTCATTTGATCCTTTTATTGCATAGCTGACATGAGTGTTTCATAAAGGTGGTAACAATGATAACACTCGCCAATATCTAAGCTCTGCCTCCGATCCTATAGCTCAACCTGTCGTAGGTTCTAGGTATAGGTGTAAGGTGTAAGTTGGGAGAGATGAGCTTAGAATAGATTGATTGGGAGCTGCTCAAGCTACCTTATATACTAAGGGCTCGAGCAGCTCACAGTGTTGAGAAATGTTCTGTACATGTGGCTCAATAGAATAGTGACACATGTCATAAAGAGAGAGTGCCACCTGTGGGTAGATTATGTTAATGAGAATTGAGAGTAGATTGTGAAATATCCTCTCATTCCAAATATGGCACCACAGGTGGATCGCATTTCCTCCAGTTGGACTGTGTGGATGTAGATAAGGTTGGAATGTTATTACATCCGTGTACCTTATGTCACAGAGTGTCATGGAGGAAGTGTGTTTGTGATGACTAATGGATCCTTGTTCCTGCTGGGGAATACAGGAGATTATTGAGTGTAGATCATGGGCAGAGCTTAGGCTTTATATGGCGAAGAATTTAGTAAATATGAAAAATAATAATAATACCCAGAATGGTCCATTGACACCTGGTTAGAGAATGGAAACTGTGTTTTCCATTTTGGTGGTCCATTGGCTGGCAAAAGCGAAGTAGAAAAAGTGAATTATTTGATGACATTTATTGGTAACAAAGGTTGCAAATTGTATGACACCTTCCCTTGGGAGCCTGCAGATGGGGATGATGCGGCAGCAGAAAATGAAGTTCTTGAGTCAGTATTCAAAAAGTATGAGGACTATGTCAAACCCTTTAGAGATGAAATCAGGGCTACAGCTAGGTTTTTGTGTCGTAGGCAGAAGCCTGATGAGAAATTTGATGACTTTGTGACTTCTCTGCGTGTACTGGTAAAGGACTGTGGATATGGTACACATGAGGACTGCATGCTCAGAGACATGATAGTTATTGGGTCCCGCCATGCAAAGGTCAAGGAGAAGTGCTTCGACAAAGGGGAGGAACTCACCCTCAAAGTGGCCATCACATTTGGTCGAAGCTATGAATCCTCCAAAGAGACATTACAGGAGGTGAATTAGGAGGAGGATGACACTCTTAAGGTAGTTAAGAAACAGGAGCCACCCAAAATGAGAAAAAAGCCCTCGACATCTAAAGAGAAACCACCTAAGTTAGAGCTATGTGACAAGTGTGGCTACGATGCCACACATGAATATTGCCCTGCCCGTGGTGCGACCTGTAACTACTGTAAAAGTAAAGGCCATTTTGCAGCAGTCTGTTATAAAGCAAAGAGAAAAGTCAAAAGTAGGTCTCAGAAAGGTGCACATTCAGTCGACGAGCAATCTGAGGACAGTGGTGACGAGTCAGGTAGTGATGATGGGCTTGCTCACCTGGTCAATACTGTGCAACAGCCAAAGGATCCTCAGAGTGAGTGGTGGGAAAAACTGATGATTGGTGGTGTCAAGGTTCAGATTCAGCTTGACACTGGTGCAGCCAAGTCTTTCATGTCAGTGAAGACTTATAATCGGATGGTGGATAAACCTCTGATTCATCCAACCAAGCGTGTTTATCAATCCTATACCCAGCACCCAATCCCACTACTTGGCACTGCAGTATTCCCAGTCATATGGAAGTCTCATGAAATAAAAGTTAAGTTTTACATCACAGAGCAGGACCAAACTCCACTCCTATCAGGGTCAGCATGCACACAATTGGGTCTCCTGAAGCGTATCCACACAGTCGCTCAAGGCATAGATCAATACCCAGAGCTGAAGAAATTGACAGGAACTCTTCCAGGGATCTACTCTCTCAAAATAGAAGATTGTGGTAAAACTGAAAGAAATGGAGGAGGATGGTCACATCACCAGAGCAGAACCTACAGACTGGGTAAGTTCCATGGTGGTGGTCCAAAAGAATGATAAAATAAGAATTTGCCTTGATCCACGAGATCTAAATACAGCGCTTAGACGGGAACATTACCCAACCCCGACCATTGAGGACATTGTTGCATCCATGGGAGATGCCAAATTATTTACTGTTATTGATGCAAAATCTGGTTTCTTGCAAATTAAGATGGATTATGAGTCAAGTCTATTGACAACATTCAACACACTGGTTGGAAGGTATCGGTGGCTTAGGCTACCCTTTTGGGTGAAATCCGCACATGAAATCTACCAGAGGATAATGGATGACATGCTTCAGGATATCTCGGGTGCATATGCAGTGATGGATGACATTCTGATAGCAGGGAGAGACACAACCCACCATGATGCTATTATGAAAAGAGTAGTTGAACGAGCTACAGAGTGGAACTTGAAGTTGAACTTCGGAAAGTGTCAGGTCAGGAAATCTAGGGTCAAGTACGTTGGTCATATTGTCTCGTCAGAAGGTCTAAAGGTTGACCCAGACAAAGTCAAGGCTGTGAGAGAGATGCCGACACCTCAGACAAAGGAATGTGTACGTCGATTTCTGGGGTTTGTTCAGTATATCTCAAAGTTCATCCCTAACCTCAGTGAGATTGCAGCACCTCTACATGCACTCACAAAGAAAGCCTCAGAGTTTGTGTGGGAAGAGCCTGAGCAGTGCAGCTTCGAGAAGCTGAAAGACCTGTGTTGCAATGCCCCAGTACTGGCATACTATGATGTGCGGAAACCAGTCAAGATTCAGTGTGATGTATCCAGCTATGCACTAGAAGGTGTGTTGCTCCAAACTGACAAACCAGTAGCAAATACCTCAAGGGCCCTGACAAGCACATAACCAGGATATGCTCAGATAGAAAAAGAGACGCTAGCTATTGTCCACTGTTGCAAGAAATTTCATCACTATGTCTTTGGCAAAGTGCAGTCAGACCATAAACCACTTCAATCGATCTTCACGAAACCTATCTTAGCAGCGCCAATGAGACTCCAGACCATCATGCTACACCTTCAGCCCTATGACCTAAATGTCTGCTATGTTCCAGGAAATTCCTATGGGAGATGCACTGAGCCTGGCAAACCTGCCAGAAGCAGAAGAAGACATAGAACACATTACAGTTAACATGGTTAACTTCATCGCTGTTACTCCTACCCGGTATCGCAGTTTCCAAGAAACAACAGCTGATGAGATGAACGAGCTGTGCAGCATCATACTCAAAGGTTGGCCAGATACGAAAGAAGAAGTGCCACACAGCATAAGGGAGTACTGGTCCATTAGAGATGAGCTTGCAGTTTCGGATGGCATTGTGTATAAAGGGATGAGGATTGTGGTGCCACCTAGTCTTCGAGCAGAGATGCTCACCCAGGTTCATGGATCCCACCACAAAGTGTAAACAGAGAGCGAGGGAAGCACTGTACTGGCCATGGATGAGCCAAAGAATCGAAGAACTGGTTAGTGATTGTGCAACCTGTAATACTTATCAGAATAAGCAGCCATCAGAGACCCTACGTCCAACCCCAACACCCCAACGCCCCTGGCAGGAGGTGGCTAGTGATATATTTGAGTGGAAAGGACAAAACTATTTGCTGACTGTAGACTATATGACTAAATTTATTGAAGTAGACAAACTGCATGGCATGTCATCGGCAACTACACAAGAGACTCTGATGCGCCAACTAGCAGTTCATGGCCTACCAGAGACTCTTAGGACAGAAAATGGACCTCAGTTCTCCAGTCAGGATTTTAAACGATTTTGTGTTATAAGACACATTACACATGTCACATCATCTCCAAACTACCCTCAATCTAATGGGGAGGCCGAAAGAGCAGTGCAAACAGTGAAAAGACTTTGGGCCAAAGCCAGTGACAAATATATGGCACTGCTAGATCATAGAACAACACCAATGGAGAGTTGTGGCCTGTCACCAGCACAGCTGAGTATGGGCAGAAGACCATGTAACACGATTCCAATAGCTACAGAGTTACTAAACCCAAAACAGATAGACATTAAGGATGTGAGAAAGGCCTTGGACCAATCTAAAAGGTCACAGAAACATTATCATGATGCTAAGCAACCAAGTGACCTACCACCACTTAAAGGTGATCCAGTAAGAATGTCACCATTCCCAGGATCTAAGAAATGGGTGCCGGGGACTGTTGTGAGACATCATGAGGAGCCAAGGTCTTATGTGGTGGAGCGTGAAGGGCAAAAGTATCGGAGAAACCGTCAGCATATACGATTGGCAACACATGAGGCCAACAAGAATGCTAACAATAACTGTACTCCTGTAATAACTAGGGCTACTGTGGCCCAAAGAACAACTGTGAACATACCACCTATCGATATCATACCGCAAACACCTGCTGACTTACCATCTCCACCTAAGCCACTCTCGACACAGAAATCACCTCACCCAACTGTTACTGTTAGTTGCCCAAGAGAAGTGCCTCCAACTCCTTCTTGCAGAAAAGACTCTGCTCAAGGTGATGGTGCTCCATATCGCACCAGTAGTGGCAGGTTGAGCAAACCACCCAAAAAGCTCGATCTTTGAAACATTTATGTGTTATCTTCAAAAGGACTGTTCAGTTAGTCATTGTGACATTAACTATAAGTGATCCAAAGAGATTTGATATTATGGTATTTTGCATCGTTTTATCATGAGACTGTTCAAGAAAAGAAGACAGACACTGGATTTTTTTTGTTTTTTTTTCACATCAAAGTAGCCTTTGCTATATTCAAGACTGGTTGAGTCATGTTTATTAGTGCAGGTTGTGCTATATAGTAACTTCTCTGTTTAAAAAAGGGAATATGGAGATTTAACGTATGCGCTTGGCGCCATCTTATGTGTAGAATGTTAAAGACTGGAAGTTGAGTGACAATAGGGGAAATAAATGTTAGTCTAGCACGAGGCACTGAATTGTAAGGTCTTGGTTCTTCCTTCAACTCATTACAGGTATAGTAAGTTAGGCTGGTTATCATAGCAACATTGTTCTGATTTAAGATTCCCAACTCTGCATATGTTTCTCCGAAGACCCAAACTACTTACACAGGAAAACATTTTCATCTACAAAAATATTTTTTTAAACCTCTCCCTTAGCTTAAAATGAAAGGTTTCATAATTATGAGCCACTAATGAATTATTCATCAGCATTGATTTGGTGAAAAGCCAAGATTTTTTGCATCATGCCAATATGACAACATGTATTGTTGTTGTTGTTGTTTATTTATTTGGCAACAAAAAATATCATACATAAATAAATGAGTTTTTCAAAAATGACCATTTCAAAGATAGTTGTAAGCACATTATGTGCTATATATAGTTAACCCCCTATTAACTTATTTGTGTGTGTGAACCCAAACAATCATATACCATTTCCAAAATTCGCACCTGTTAATCATGAAGATCAAACCGCCTTCATATGGGGTCAAGGGTCAAATAAATTTCATAAAGGAGTCCTTGTCCGGGGCATGTTGTACATTAGCCTCCAGATTGTCCCATACCACCTTTCCTCTAGCCAGCGGGAATTTATCATATATTTCCCTCCTTGATCGTGGTACTTTCGGTCTAATTTTAATATTACCTTGCAGCACCCTTTGATACTCAACTCGGTGATGGTCCTCTTGTAAATACTCGTACATCATTCCAAGAAATACCTTTCGCCGTCTTTCCTCCAATGTCTCCATGTGTGTAAGTCAACCACACAAGCGTCTCTCCTATCACGTATGCCCTCACACAAACGTATTACATCATTTTGGAGTACTTGCATCTTGTCTGTCACCCACTGAGGGGCGCTTTCCCAGATGAAGCTACAATATTCACAGAGCAGCGCACCATTGTTATGTATACTTTCATGGTCGTTTGTCCATCCGTATTCCATTTAATCTGTCTTAATTGACTCAGTCGCCTTTCAACTAAGCCAATTACCTTCCTGCCCTTGACCAACCACAGACTGTAAAGTTTAGTGGATTGGAATAGGAGACCCACTATCTAAAAGGTCATATTCATTCACATTGTTCGAAAATGGATCAGCAAACAAGCTAAAAAATTCAATGGCTTTTATGGATACAAGCAGGGATGCTACAGTATAAGCTTCTTGATACAAGGGGCAGGGAGTTTACAACCTTCTGGTAAGTTTTGGGTATACACTTGTTGTATGTTTTGGAAGTTGGAATTTTATTCCTTTGACTCAAGCTAACTCCAGAGTGTTTTTTTAAACTCTGGAGATGGGAATTTTGTTAAAGGAAGATAGAATATGTTGAAATTCAGGTAATTCTTAACCTCTATTGTTTCAAAACTTTAATATGATTTACACTGAAAACATGGAAGATCCAAAACTAGTCAGCAGTGACCACTTTAGGTCCTCAAGTTGACGATACCTAAAACTACAACTTTAGGTAGTCAAAATGATGACTTTAGGTCGTCATCCTGACAACCTGAGTCATCAGGATGACAATACTGACAGTACAGAGTCATCATATTGACGACTCAGGTCGTCAGGATAACGATCTAAAGTCGTCATTTTGGCTACCTAAAGTTGCAGTTTTAGGTATCGTCAACTTGAGGACCTAAAGTGGTCACCGCTGACTAGTTTCGGATCTTCCATGGTTTCAGTGTAGAATGTTGTATATCAAGAACCAAGACATGAATCTACCATTGAGAGCACTATCTATATCTGCAAAAAAAGCAATGAACATACCTCGGATCTGGCCGTCGTGGTAGGGAAACCAACCTTATACAAAC
Organism: Acholoe squamosa; assembly: GCA_949317995.1. Classification (NCBI taxonomy): domain Eukaryota; kingdom Metazoa; phylum Annelida; class Polychaeta; order Phyllodocida; family Polynoidae; genus Acholoe; species Acholoe squamosa. The sequence continues at coordinate 60,410,808 of OX439043.1, forward strand.
AATCTATGCAATAATAGCCCCTGTCACCTATACAGATGTTTACTTTGACACCTGCCTGTAGTCTGTAGGCATAACGATATTTCAAACTTGACATGCATTAACCTGTATTGAGGTGAAAAATTGTGTGAATCTGTGTTTTTTCTCTGTAAAACTCTGGAGTTGGACACATGTGGACCATCGAGTTGGAGAAAAAAAACAGTTTACCATGGAGTTGGGACTTTTGATCATACAGCCTGTACTCAGGAAACCTAATTTGACAAGGCCAAGAGAGTGGTCACTTTTGTACAAGGAATAGTGATCTTCTTCACACCAGGTGTCAGTGTGGTTTATCTGATACAGTGGCCCACAAGGGTCAAATTGAAGTTGAAGCAAAGAGTTGACTTTCACAAAAAAAGTTAGAGTCCAAAACCAAAATCAATGTTCAAAGTCAATTTCATTTCATTGCTGTCAAACTGTCAAGGTATCAACTCATGAAAACCAACTTGTGACAGGTATCTTCCCAGTAAACACACTACGTGTTTCAACGTAGATTTCTGGTAGATCTAGGTTGGTGTTCTACAGAACCTCTATATGAGGTTCCAGCAACGTAGATATCGGTTGGTGGATATATGTTGATAAATAAGGTTTATGCTTCGCAATTTTAAGAGGTTTATCCACGTAACTCTTGATCCATATTTTTGATTGGCTTTGTGCGTAGGTAGAACGATTGTAAGACGTAGATATTGGTTGGTTCATGAATGTAGATTTTGGATAAAAACTTCTAATGATAAATAGTATTGTTTTATTTATCTAACCAATCTTTCATTTCATTAACAACTGCCTTATAAAGATCAGGGATGAATAATGATGAAAATCAATCACTTGACATGAAAAAAGATAACTCAGCTGGGCCTAGGTCTACAAGAATCCTGTACATATCATGGTGTTTAGAGTCCAGTACAGATAGATAGGATAAATAACAGATTGACCCTGGAATAAACCATGTTTTCTATCATAATCAAATCTATTGGTGGACAGGCATCTGACCTACATGCAGTAGTTGTAATTATGTGCATTTTTAGGTAATAATGGATAATAATTCCTATTTTCATATCCCTATGGGGATTAACACTGTATTGACATTACATCTTAAATATGCATTATTTAAGCAAGAGTATTTGTTGGTCATATAAAATATATGTACCATATGGGTAAGAGCATCATGTGGCAAAATCTCATTCAGTAATGAATTCTAGATTCCAAACAAACAGTGGAAATGTAGGTGTGCAGAGGGTGATAATAGGGAATATAGAAAGCACATGGTCATAGAGGTTGGAAATACATTAGATTACGTCCCACATACGTTATTTTGTGCTTCACTCCTATCTCACTAGATGGCAGCATATCCAATACCAGTACAAATATGAAAGCTGTATGGTTACAGCTATCAAACATAGTCTGGGTCTATCTAAATGTAGAAAATAAAAATCACAAGGCAGATTCATTTCCATTTAGTGCTCACCTAATCTGTTCTAAATGTTTCTACATGAAAAGAGGTCTGAAATACGTAAAATTACGTTTATCTACGTATTTCTGCACTTTCAGTTTATCTCAACAGGTGTCACTATTGCTGAGCATTGTATTTAATTTAGACCGCCATGATGATTCTCATCTATATTAATCAACTATACTAATTAAAAACACATTATTGAGAACTCATTGTGTCAACCTTTCATTTGGGAATAGGTTTGTGCAAAATATTCAATGATTGATGATGCTACCATGTATATTTTGGGATCCAGGTATGGTAAACACCCATGCTGTAGCATTAAGAAATAGACTTATACATCTAGCATCACAGAACCTTCAACATACAATCAGGAGTTATACTTGACTCTTAATTCAAATGATGAAACTGATGGCTAAAGCATTGGTGTCTCTTGCTAAATACTGGCCCTGAATATACCAGTATTATAGAATGAGACAAGGAAATAACATTCTTAAATGAATAAAGTTAACTGAGGGTATAGGGGTAGGTATATGAACGTCTCTTTGAGGTAATTTTACGTATATTGGAGCATAACCAGAACCTGCAAAACTACATACATCGTAGTTATTAGTATAAAAGTATTGAAAATATACGTTGGATATCTAAATATATAGGAACATTTACGTTTAAAGAACATCATTTTTCTTCGTTAATTCGGGTAATAATGAGGTATAACATCAGCATACACGTTTATACGTTATTCTATGTTGAGAAAATACGTAAATGTACTGAAATTTCTACGTGCAATCTATGTATGTATAACGTAACTGTGTTTACTGGGTTTTAGCATTGCATGGTGCACTCTCTGTCTTTCTATATGAACAAAGTTTATACCAGCAACTACTGGGTAGCTATCGGTTCCCTCATACAATAACTGATGGTTCCACACCAAGTAGTTGCTGGTTCCAGCATCCTGTAACTGGTGGTTCCCACCCACTGTAACTGCAGTTCCACACCTATCCGCTACTGGCATTGGATCCCATACCAGGTAGCTGCTGGTTCCCACACCCAGCACTTGGTGGTTCCCATGCACATTAGTTGCTGTTTCCTGTACCCAGTACATGCTGGTTCCCACATACAGTAGCTACTGCTTCCCACATCCAGTAGCTGCTGCTTCCCATATAAACTGGTTCCTAACCCAAGTAGCTGTTGGATTCCACACCCTTGCTGGTTCTTGCACCCAGTACCTGCTGGCTTCCACATAGAGTAGCTGGTAGTGGTTCCCACATCCATTAGGTGCTGGTTCCTGCACCCACTACCTGCTGGTTCCCAAATACAGTGCCTGCTGGTTCCCACATCAGGTAGTTGTCAGTTCTTAAAACAGTAGCTGTCAAAATAAGTCAATTGGGTCAGGATAGGTCAAATTATGTCAAATATGGTGAAAATAGGTCAAATTGGTCAAAAGCAGGTCAATTAGGGTAGGATAGGACAAATTATAGTAAATATGGTGAAAATAGGTCAAATTGGTCAAAAGTAGGTCAATAAGGTCAGGATAGGTGAAATTAAGTTAAATAGGGTGAAAATATTTCTAAGTAGTATCTAAGACGGTCTCCTATAAATCACACCTTTTGAATTCAAACTTTGAATTGAAATGTTGAATTCAAAAGGTGTGATTTATAGGAGACCGTCTTAGATTGAAATTTGACTTTGCATTTAGGTGAATGTTGTAATTATCCTATACTTGAATACTATGAAGAAAGACAAAGATATCAAATTTCAAATTATATGTTTAATTCAGATTAAGAAAATCTTAACAAATATACTGATCAAATCTTTTTAAAACTTACAGTAAGCAGAGCCTTTATGGTAGGCTACAGTTAAAGCTCCTTATGAATCATATAAGTTATATCTTGGTTGGAAAGATATACAGAAGCACTGTCCAATCTCATGATATCTACTACAATTATGCTGATATACAAAAGAGAAAATCTTTAAAGCTCCTTATGAATCATATAAGTTATATCTTGGTTGGAAAGATATACAGAAGCACTGTCCAATCTCATGATATCTACTACAATTATGCTGATATACAAAAGAGAAAATCTTTACAAATATACTGCTATATATTACAGAAAATCTTAACAAATATACTGATCAAATCTTTTTAAAACTTACAGTAAGCAGAGCCTTTATGGTAGGCTACAGTTAAAGCTCCTTATGAATCATATAAGTTATATCTTGGTTGGAAAGATATACAGAAGCACTGTCCAATCTCATGATATCTACTACAATTATGCTGATATACAAAAGAGAAAATCTTTACAAATATACTGCTATATATCAAATCTTTTTAAAACTTACAGTAAGCAGAGCGCTCATGGAAGACCACAGTTAAAGCCCCTTATGAATCATATGAGTTATATCCCGGTTGGAAAGATATACAAGAGCAGTGTTTAAACTTAATGGCTTGGAACGACCTAAGCTTTGAGCTGCATCACCTAGAAACTATTCATTAGTTTAAGACTAAATTAGTCAACTATGTAAAGTGAAAGTGCATACCCACTAAAATCACTCCCTATATATGGTTAATAGAAGAATACACAAAGTAAAATACCACCCCTGATGCTGTGTTGCTATGACTCTATTTATATTCCTTTCATGTAAAATCCAGATAGTATTATAGTATTTCTGCTAAGTATACATGAATATATAAACAGTTAGACACTACAAAGTGATGCAAAGGTTGATAACAACTCACCTTACAGGACATACAAAGACTCTCGCAAACTATATAGAGTCAAAGATGTTAGTTAAATGACAATATTTTCCGTATATTGACTTGTTATAATCAATATATGTACATGTCCCACTCTCATACATTACTATTTTTTCCACGTTATGACGGGTGCGGTGGAATGTATCACGTTTACATCAGCTTGGATTAATAAACTTATTCAAAAAATCTGATGATATCTACTTGTTCGCGTTTTCTCTCATCTTTCTCCAGTCGTGGTGGCATTTTTCTGCATTTTCCAAACCGTGAGTAGCCTCCTCCAGGGCAGCCTATGAAATTAAAATAGAAAAGCAACTTTTAAATGATGAAAATTTAAAGGCTACATGGATTCAGATATGGTGAATAAACATTATTTTAATGGCTGACCAGCGGAGACAACAACTTAGAAAAATATTAATTTGAAAACCAATCTTGAATTTGCTTGTACATTTTTTGTGAGGTTCCAAAGTTTGATTTTAAGGTTAAATACAATTTTGCAATTTGGCTACAAAGCCTCAAGTTTAACCCTATGTCCAAGATAAAAATAATACACTGTGTTGTAATAAAAATTAAAAATTACCTGGTTGATGAGAATTCCCTGTGGATCGCCTTTTTCTTTGGCCCAATGTAGCTTTGCGCGATGGAATCCCACAAGCCGCTGGAAAAACAAATTATGACTACCGTGAAACCTCTTCTATATGCCAAACCCTCGTATAAGCCGACTCCCTCTTTGGGAAGACCACATAGGTCTAATCTGTGGCCTGAAAATGGATGTTTTAGCACTATTCCTTAGTTTTGAACACCATCGTATAAGTCTACCCCCTCTGTAGGAATATTCTATAAGATTCAACTTCATTCGAATTCTCGTATAAGCCTAGGCTTATATGAGAGACTTTACGATATGTCACTTCTTTTGGCTCATGACACATGATTTTATTCTTGGTTAGCTTAATTGTTTTGGGGGGTATTTACTGATATAGCAATACAATGACTTGAGAAGCCCCTAACTAAAAAATATTAGGAGCACTGTTTAAAACTACTTATAAGAAATAACATTTATTTACTCACGGCTAAATAGTCTTCTTTCTCTTTTAGATATTCCTCTACTTGTTGGTGACGCCAATCCTACAACAACAAAATCAGATGTACTTTCTGTTATGGCTTTTTCCAAATAAAGAGAAAGTTTTTTGGGGGAATTTTTTTCTTTCATAAAAATCTCATGCTCCTACTGCCACATCAGCAAAGATATCTGATCAATGGTATCCATGTTAAAAATGGCTCAAAATTTTTCCACATACCTCCTTTTCTTCTTCAGGCATGATGTCCCACAGCGATTCAGTAATGAGAGGAGGCAAAGGGTATTGAGACTCCTCTGGTTGGGGCTCATACATCTTGCTATCCTGAGGCTCCTCTGGCTGGGGCTCATCCATTTTGCTATCCTGAGGCTCCTCTGGCTGGGGCTCATCCATCTTGCTATCCTGAGGCTCCTCTGGCTGGGGCTCATCCATCTTGCTATCTTGAGGCTCGTCTGGCTGGGGCTCATATATCTTGCTGCCTTGAGGCTCCTTTGGCTGGGACTCATACATGCTATCTTGAGGCTCCTTTGGCTGGGACTCATACATGATGCTGCTGTCTTGAGGTTCCTTTGGCTGGGACTTATTCATGTTGCTATCTTGAGGAGAACTGTGAAAGATAGCATATACAATATTTTAATTCCTATTTGTAATTCATACGCTCGATCAACAGGTACCTTAAACATTATTTTATTTTCCATACTGAACTGTGAGCAGCAAGTTAAGAGATGCATATGGGTATCCATATCATAATACTATATGACAAATGGCTATTGTGTTATTAACCAATGGAAGGCATCCCCGGTATTTACTGCGGAGACGGAGACTGAAGGTGTTAGTCATAGTGCCCTCGGGGGGCTAATGAAGGTCTCCAGCTGACAATGACTATGTCAGCTATAGTACCCCATTTTACGGTCAAACTGTAACAAGGGATGAAGCCACGAATGATATCAGGTTTTATGGGAAAAGGAACACACACATGTCAAGTTGGCTTGGCTCCTTATGAAGTAAAGGTCAATTAATTCTAAAATGTCCCAGCAAGAGTGTAGGACAGCGAGCAAGTTACCCTTTAACCCCCAGACAGTATTGGAATATAGCACCCCGGGTCAACCCTGTATTTCTAACTACCATGTCCCTACTGTTGCTACCTTTGGTCAATCAAATGTCATTGGTGAAAATGAATATCTTAGGTCGCCCATTTTCAATTGTCAGTTTTAAGTAAACACCGGGTTAGATCCTATATAGCCCTGGGTGAGAGAGGCTGCGAGAAGGCGGGAAAGGATGATCATTTGTGCACGCATTAGTTTACGTCATTGGTTCGTTTTGCTTAGTTTTATGGTGAGGTAAAGGCTTCCATACCACCGCTCTATGTTCTGCTATGCCTAAGCCATGTGTGGAAAGTTTCTTACCTCATTTTAACGTGAAAGTTGAGCGTCTTTTTATCGTCAGGCTTCCAAGGTTTAAAGCAGGTTTCAAGATAAAGCAATATGGTGGACTGCTCATCGGCGTCGTCACGTGATCTATAATTAATAGCGAAGCCGATAACTCTTCTCTGTTTAACCATGATATCATTATGAAAACACATGTTACAAGTGCAGTAACAAATAAGAAGCCTATTTATACTCATCCTTTGCCTTGGGATTGCTCTTTGTTAAAATGTTTTTCAAATGTCTTCTTATAAAAATTGGTTCACTGCTATTTTCCTTTCTAAGGACGCATGCGAGTTTGCAAATAGAGAGCGAGTGTGGTAGATGCAATATGTTATGTCCACCTATCTCCTTAGGGCAGTAAAGTACATCGCATTCATTATGCGATATCTATATGGAGCGCGCTTATGTAGAATAGCGTGATGCTTGCATTCTTACAACAGGAGTTTTGACAGACGCTTGTGAGTTATGCTGAAACTCCTATATTTCTTATCAGCAGGTTTCACCTGAACCGATGAAATTCAAAAAGGTGGATTTGTACTGAATCCTATGAACTGAGATGATTATAGATGATTTAAAGCAGCATTGTAGAGACCGGAATAGAAAATAATTTGATTTTATTCATGTGCAAATTCTTTTAAGGGCTCAGCTTTCATTGAGATTTTTGATATGTGAATTCTTGTGGATTTCACAAGTTTTTCTCTTTTTATTGCTAGATGTACACGTGAAATTCACGTGAAATCACATGACCTTCATGTGTCTGTTGAATTTCACATGAATTGCTGCTCACAAATTCACATGAATTCCTATGATCAATATTGTGAAATGCATTAAATTTTTTGGTAAAATCACATAAATTTAGGAGAAATTGTTTCCAGGGTATGGATTTTGTCTTGTTTTTGGGTTGGTTCCTTTAAAAGATAATAATGATTAAAAGCACTTTTGCAAAAACTGTTATTATAAATGATTTTATTTCATTGATATGAAAACTGTTTTAGTGGTTCAGCTTTGATTGACATTTTTGATGTAAAAGTATTCCAACTAGTTTTTTGCTTTGATGCAAACCATTCTATCATTAAGTACATATGATTAGGAAAGACACCATTATATTTTTCATTTTTTACTGACATAAGAAAGGTTTTAAGTGAAGATGGTATTGGAAGGTTGAGTATGCTATGTTTAAGATGTTTATGCATTTGTGGTAAATATAGGTTTTTTGGAATATAAACTTTTCTTTTTTTATTTTTATATTTTAATCTATTAAAAATCGCAATGTTTAAGCTATACAATATAGCAAGTTTGCATTGTATCATTAAACATAAATGATATTCTTTGAGTTTATATTTTTGTGATATGTTTTTAGCTATATTTTCCACCAATTTCTCATTTTTAATATCAAACCCAGTTTTTTTAAAAATATGATCATATGCCTCATACATCATATTTTTTACACTTTTTTCTTTTAAAAAAGTGCATATATCATGATATTCTGAATACTTTTTATGGTGAAAATTGTAAAATAAGTATAAAATTATTTCAAGTTTCAATCTAAGCTTCCACTGTGGTTGAAGCATTATCCATTGCTTACATGTATATGAACACATAACTGACCATGTCCTAAAAGGAAGTATACATTCATCAAAAGAATTTTCCACTTTTTCATAGTATTTACATATGTGTTTAACCATTGCTGATTTTTATGCTTTGCATAGTTTCATTTTAGTCTCAGCTACATATGTTGTGGTTTTTTTAAAGTTTTTTGTGTAAAAAATTGACTTAAAAAAACAAAAAAACACGAGAAATACCATATACATTTTTTATCGTTTATTATTTTAAAAATAAAACATATTTTTAATCTTATTGTAAAAATTAAATATAAAGTATATATTTACAAAGAAGGCAACCATTTAATAACTACTTTTGATGATATAAAAATTACATATGAGGTATACATTACAAAGAAGGTAACCAGATATAATCAATTACATAAGACATACTATATATTTTTAATAAACTACATTCAAGACACTTTACTTAAATTTAAAATAAAATACAATTACATTTTAACAAAAAATAGACATATATTTATAATTAATGTTAACATTTATAACCATACTACAAGTAATATTTTTACTAAATAAAATTCTTTAATAGCAGGAATTTATAATTTTAGTTTGTAAAAAATGTGCAATATCATTTCTACGCATATCATGTTTAAGGACATTTATGAATTCTGAGGCAGGTAAAGTCTGCTTCTTTTTCCACAGTTTTAATACTTCTAATGCTCGATTACAAGGATTACTACAAGATGCTTGACTTCTTATCATGTTGAGTGTTTCATATGGTATATCAAGTTGAATTCCTATAATTATCCATTCTTTTCCTATATTTTCTGCTATTTTTGACAATAATATTTGAATTTTTTTTTCATTCATATTAAAGGGATATATATTATTTTCTATACAAAATATGTTAGCCAATTCAATTAGATCTTTTCGTTTGCTTAATTCTAAAGCATTTTTAAGGTCATTAAGGCTATGATTATTTTCCCACCATAAATTTAACATATCTAATGACATATCATACAAAGATTTTTGATCCTCTAGTGACATCAAATCTACTTTTGAGACGTTTAGATATATCCCCATTTTTTTCCAGTCATGATAAAACATGGAGCTTATCTCTTTAAGAGTGTTATCAGAAGGATAAGATTTGATGATAGGAGTAACTATATAGCTATCCATATTTGTTTATTTTATGAAAATTTTTTTTGGTTTTACTTATATGTATATTTAAGATGAAACCACAATCAAATTGTGTAAAAATAGTTACTCTTTCCTTATTTCCACCCGCTTTTTCTTTATCCCAAATGTATTTTTACAATGAAATTGAAGAAAAACCTAAACTTTTTATAATACTGTTGGTGGATTTTTTAAAAATGCTTATTTTTCATTTTTAATCTATTTCATCTTCATTGGATATATAACTATCACTAGCAATGGAAGCACAAGCCTGTGTTTTATTATTTTCACTTTCATCGTTTTCTCCATCACATACTATTTTTCCATAATTTTTCATGTAGTTAAAATTTCTGTTTTTTCGCTCGTATTCCATGTTATATCGAGCCAAAGTGGCAGCTCGTTTTTGTGCAAAGCCCTCCATTACTTTTTTTTGAGAATCTTGGAGTTGTTCTTTTAATATGTTATTTATACCTTTTTCTTCTTTTAGTTGATTTTGCAAATTATTTTTAATTTGTATGAGCTTGAAAATGTAATTATGTTGAGCATTTGTGATCTTTTCTAAAATATGTAATTCATCCTCATCTTGAATAATTTTGTGGTCGTCCATTTCAATAAACTTTGTATTACTTTTGAATGAAGAAGGCTTTTGCTTTTAATCTCATCCTAGTTTCTCATATGATATTACTTCTCTTTTAAAAAGTTTCATAGGAGTCATTTTTGTGTTCATTGTTAAAATTAATATCTGATGATTCTGTTTTTTTTAAGTTCATTTCAATGTAAGGAACAAATATATCATTGGATGTATCATTTTTTTGAACTGAGCAGCTAAAAAATGATTTTATTTTTATATTATTTTTAAATTGATACCCCGATTCAGAACATGTGAGATATATTTCTTCATTTAATATACCATATTTAATTTCTATTAAAATGCCTATGGTTGTAAGGAAAAAAATAAGTAGTGCTCCAGCTGTTCCAATTTTTTTTTTTTTTATTTTATTAATTGATGATAATCCTTTCATAGTGTTTTTAATAGTTATTTAATTTTTTAACAATAAATGTGTGGAAATTGTGAAAAAAAAACATTTAAATTTTTGTTTTTATATAAAGCTTTTCATTTTTTTAAGTTGTTTATGAAATCACAATGTTTAATGCTATATTGTCCATAGTTGGATCCTTTTCTTTTTTTATTCACAGGAGTGTTTATTTGTTTATTTATGTAGAGTTGAATCTTTTTTTCATTCCACAAAGTGTCAGAAGAAAAACTAGATATAATTTTTTGCATGCTTATATTAGAGGCTCTTTTTTTTTAAAAAAATATAAGCAGTATTCTCCACATCTTAAAGATGTTAGTGCTTGTATAGTATGTGAAGAATATTTGTATTTTTTGGATAATTTTTTTAAAAAAGAATATCTTATTGGAGGTAATCCATATGAATCAAAATATTCAGGAATATTATTTTTAGATTTAAAATAAAATGCTACCCAGTGTTCTCCAGGAAGATAGCTTACATCTGTATTTGCTATGAAAGCTGTAGGATAAGATTTTATAATGGGGATTTTATCTGCTGCATAAATACCATAATTTCCTTTGGTTATATTTTTATCTTTTTCTAAAATGCTTATTAGTTCCTCACCGTTCATTTTATTATTTTAATGAAGTGGCATTGTTAGTTCCCAATATTAAAAGAGAATCGTATTCTAAATAAATAACAGCTGCTATTCCATGGGTGGGGACTGTTCCCAATTTAAAAGTGAAGCTTAAAGATCCGTTTTCTGATAGTTCAAACGTTTCTGAATTAATTCCATTTCTTGATAAATCAAAACAGTAAAGCGCATATCCATTTTTAAATTCTTCAGGGGTTATATTCACAGGTTCATTTCTGAATATATTTCCTGTACCTTTTAGCATAGCTAAATATGCCATGAAATATTTATTGTTGGGAAAATCTATATTATATTGATAAAAAGGTGTACCTCCATCGTTAACTTTTAATTCTACTTCTGTTACATTGAAGTTATCAAATTTAAATGGATTATGATTATAATGACCCGCGAAGCCATCGAGTCTTACTAAAGAGATAATGACTCTTTTTGGTAATTCTGTGTTATTTACAATATGTGATCCTTGTAATATTGATTTATTAGGACCAAAAGTAACATATTTCATTAATGTTTTCCTCATATTATATTTTAAAGTGAAATTCTGATCTAATCGTGCTCTCATTAATTCATTGTAAAAACTATCTGTTAGGCGATATCTTTTTATGAACATATTCATATCTTCTATTTGAATTATATATTTTTTGTCAGCTTCTTTTGCCATTAAACAAAACTTTTCATCTGATCTATCGAATTCTATGATAAGAGGTAAATCCCCTGGAAACATCTTAGTTTGTGCGAACAAGTCATTGTGAACTCGACACAACATTTCTATTTCTGTTCCGTTTTTAGTTAAATTATAGCGCTGCTTGACACCTGCATTGTGTGTATTACTATTTACGTTTTCTATTTCATTAAAATCTTTGGTGTCTTTGTAAAATAAAGATAGTATACCCAGTCGGCTAGCAACTAATGGATCATAGCTAAGCAGCATTTCAAACATAGCTTTGTATGCATATAAGTCATTACTTTCTGATATCCTTATACCATTGATGAATGCTTTTACATTTTTAAATATGCTTGCTCCAAAAAAGTTTACTGGAAACACCCTTGCTTCGTCTTTAATTACATTTGGAGTGTTTGCATCAGGAGCACTTGGAGCTGTTTTGTCTTCTTTTAATATTTTTGCTTTTATTTGGATAAAGCTGTCATGTAAAGAAATGAAATCCTTGTTGTTTGACTTAAGAGAAAATTGAACAGTACCACTGTTTGCAGATGCCGTAGGCTCAACTTTTTCATAATAGTTTTTTTCAACAGAAGTATTTGCTAAAGGCACACTGTCAAAATCTAAATCTGAACTTATACAGTGACAAGGACTCTCATCTATGAGTGACATTTTAAATTGTTTTTACTTTTTTAACTTTCTATAGGTGTCTATCCCAGCAGTATATTTTAAGTTTGGCTAATCAAAAATATCTCTTGAGTATGTTTTTTTTTTTTTTTTGATTTTGGATCTTTTGGTGCTAGAGTTAATTCTTTTTTTGGTTTTAGGTTTATTTATTCTGTTTCCTACATAATTTAAAGCGCTTGAACTTAAATCATTTAAGCCGGATTGAGCCTCATCTTTTAATGCCTCTTTTATGTTCCCTCCAGATAAAACATTTTCTGCAACATTTATCCCTCCTTTTAACATTCTTTTGCCTACTCCTTTAGCAGCTGACTTAAGCACTGGTGCTATAAGTGGAACAACTTTTTTAAATAAGCCAGCAAAAATATTACCTAAACCATATCCTTTTTGATATTTAGTCCCCATGAAAACTGGGAGCCCTTGACCATGTTGAATGTATTGGATAGGCATTTTTTTTTTTCAAATAAGTTGTGATATAATGCTCTATCGTTTTTCCTTTGGTTTGAACTGTAATGTTGGTGCATAACCATTTTTTAAATAAAATTTAAATGAAGGAAAATCGTATTATATATATATATATATATATATATAAATTAAAAGAAAAGATTTATTAAAATAAAGTATATCTCATCTTATCTCAACTTTATTTTCTCTTATTTTTTTCTCCAGTTTGTTACCCACTCTTTTCCTAAAAACAATTTATTTGGTTTAGGCTTTCGTTTGCTTAAAAGTAAAGACTCTTGCTCATATATTTTTTGTCTAGGATGTAGTTGTACAGATGCTTCTGTGTCCTCATCTTCTTCTCTAGTAAAAATGTCTTTTTTCAATAATGTTTTTTGCTGTAAAACAGGGGATTTACTTACAGTAGGTATAGGTGATGTTTTGGTTAAAGGTGAAAAAACAGGAGTTTTGGTTTCTAAAATTTTTCCAAGTGATATGCTTTTTGGAGTTGAGGTATGCATTTTACTTTTGGAAAAAGGTGGTAAATCTTTGGGAGAAAATAAATTCTTAGATTCATATTCATCATCTGAAGGATATTCATCATTATCATCATCATCATCATCATCATCATCATCATCATCATCCATAGACACATTTGTGAAAGTAGGAGGAGTTATATCTAATATGTTAGTTGCCCCCTCTTTCAGGTCATGAGTTCCTTGTTTTAATTCATCTTCTTTTTTTTTCAGTTTTTTAGTATGATATATTATATCTGTCATTATGTCTTCACTTGGATATGGTCCAGGAATATAAGAGCTCGATCTTTTTTTTTGCACCATACTTGGTTTATTTTTTATCCAAGAAGGGGGTAAGATAGTAATGAGATGTGAATATAATGTTTGCGTACCTGTAGGCTCATTTTTAAAACCAGATTTTGAAAAATATTTCATTATATCAATGATATTTGAATTCGCTATTTTCTTTGAATCATAACTTATTTCTCCAGCTGTGTCCCATTGGTACTTATTTTCTAACATTTTTTCTAAGATCATTTTAATGTTTGGTCTTTGTGCCAAGGGTACTTTGTCAAGAATGTAGTTTATGGTTATACCTATTTGTGATGTTTCCTTAGGTTTAGATTCTAGGTTGTTTACTTCTACAGGAAGTTGATCAGTGTTTTCAGTAGAATATATAGAGTAGGGATTTATTTTAAACACTCGCTGATTTATTAATTCTTCCTGTCTTTTTAAAACAGGATTTTCCTGTTTTGAATTTTCATTTATTTCGCTTTGTATATTTTTGGTTTTTAAAGTATTTGATATATTATCTTCATTTTTATTCATATTTAACATTTTTTCATATTTTTTATATAAAGATAAGGGTATAATTACACTTTCTTTAAAACTGTGACTCATATTTTATTTTATTTTTTCACCTTCCTGTTATAGCACCGGCTATTGCAGGTATAATACCAGACAACAATGGGAGTAAAAATTGTAAAAATCCTCCTTTTTGTTTTAAAGTTGATTTCCTTCTTGCTTCACTAACTCCTTTTTTGCTAACTAGCAACCTCAAAGTATTTTTATGACGTTTTAGCTTTGAATGTGTTTTTTTATCTATAGGCACATTACCAGCTAACACATTAAATATGCATTGGTATATTGCATCTAAGTCTTTTTTTGATGCAAAATCAATTAATATATTTCTTTTTTTGGCATTTTTGGCTGAGGCTAGCAATGAAAGAAAATGCTGATGTTTTATTATATTGCAACATTTCTTTTTTTTAACTCCAACTTTCCTTTTCTTTACCTGTGTTTTAGCCATTTTTTAAAGTATTTTATTTATCCAATATAAAAAATCTGATTTTTTTTATTGTGCAAGCTTCTAAACTTCACTTATCTCATGTAAGTTTTTACTTTTTATTTGGTATAAATATTCGCTGTGAATCAGAAAAAATATCTGTTCTAAACATGAGATCTTTGTTTCTTTTTTGATGACCATCTATAAATAAATATCCATGAGGAGAATTTGTTGCAGCTGAAAATATATCATGAAAAGTTTTTACTCGATCAGGCATAAGTTTTCTTCCTAAAGAATGGGATATTGTTTGATCCAAAGGAGAATTAAATATTACTAAGTAAGTTGCATTTTTTGCCAATGTTTTTCTTTCTTTTCCTTCACAAAAAAAATTCTGCGTAATAAATACCACACTTAAACCATCATGATGAGAACGCTTAGTAAATAAATCTGTAACTAATGGATCCTTAGAACATTCCATCATTAAATCATCTAACACTATAAGCTCGTGATTATTAGGTGATATATAATCATCAAAAGTATGAGGCAACCCTTGAATAAAATTAATGTTTTTTAAGTTTAAATCAATTACATCAGAAGGGGGACTTTGTCCATAAAACCAGTTTATTTTTTTAAATTCATTGTCTATAATGCGATCCATATTTTTTAAAAGATTAAGAAGAAAACTGGTTTTTCCTGAATTACTAGGGCCTGCTATTATCATAGAAAATGGAGTTTTTAATCTCGCATCAATTAATTCTATGTCTTTAGTTTTAGTTTTTTCTACCATCTTGTATCTTATTTAATTCTTGTGCATAAAAACTACCAGTAAGTATTTCATTGTTTTCATCTAATAATATATAAGTAGGTGGCCATGTTCTAAGCACAAAAGCTACTTGAAATATTTCTTTTTGCCAATTTGGCTTATATCCTTTAGTAAATGTTTTTCTTTTAGTTGTGATTTTTACTTTATCTCCTACTGAGAAAGGAAGTTGTATTCTTCTAGAATGTAAATATGGTTTGTATTGTTTGTCCCAAATTATCTTTTGGTTTTTTTCATCAACTTCAGAGGGGCTAATTCCTAGAGTACGATGTGGACTTTTATTGTAGCTAAGTACAATGTCTTGCAAATCATCGATATATCTCAAGCTTTTTTTAAAGGTTAAAAATCGATGTATTTTATTTTGTATAGTTCTTATAAAACGTTCAACTATTGCAGCCTTTGTGTCTTGTGATGTGCTAAAAGAGTGAATATTTTGGTTAATGAGATATTTCTTAAAAACACCCTTAAATTCACTACCTTCATCTACTTGAATAAGCCTAGGCTTGTGTTTTGCCCTAAATAATATAGCTTTAAAGCCTATTAATGTTGTTTCTGCTTTTTTGTCTTTAAGAGGTTCTATGTAAGCATATCTGGAAAAGCAATCTATAGCAGCTAATAAATATGAAATGTTGTTATTATATCGTCTAATTTGGAAAGTACTTATTAAATCTAACTGCCATTGATCATTTAATCCTTTTACAATAGTTTTTCGTCTTAAAAAGTTATATTGTATAGGTTTGTGTGAAGTATAAGTTCTAGTATTTTGTAAAAATATTTCAGCGTCTTTTAAAGTTATTTTTTTGTCTTTTTTTTAGCAGATTTATATAACTTTTTCACAGAACTAAAAGATGAAGGATGACTTGGGTTAAAGTAAATACTTTCAAACAACCTTTTTATTTCTTGGTTTCTTTTTATTTCTTCTTTTTTTGCCATATTAAAATTAAACACTTCTTAAGAATAAACATATAAAGATGTAAACATGTTATGTTTGAAACAGGTGCAGTCCTTAAAACATTAAAGCATGCATTTAACCCTCTTGTTTACTAACCATCTCATTACAATTCTTAAGTTATGTTTTACTTTTAACTAGTGTGCGATGGTAAATATGATTTGTCACATTTAGTACATGAAATGAAAACATTTATAAACTATGTTTGGAACAAATGCACGTATCCTGATGAATTAAAAGTAAAATTACATAAAAAAACAATGTTAGGATCTTAGTATTTACACACCCAATAATAAGTTAATATCCTTAAGGACAAATACCAGATTCCTAACAACAACAACAAAGTATCATGATAGCGTATTATTTGATTTGTTCACTAAGCATTTCAATGTAGATATATGACATCAATAAACATCATTTAAAAGTACAAAATATCATTTCACTGAAAAAAAGAAACACAAAAAATAAACTTTTTAGGTTTAAACTAATATATAAGCAGCTAATACTTACTAAATATGAATTCTCTTTTACTATATACACAACTTGTTATAATAATACAAAATAATATTTTCAATACAGGCACATGAAAAAACATTTAAAAGCAAACAAGAAATATTTTAAAGAATGACATCAACAGTTTTAGATTTTTTTGGATAAATATTTCCCTTTTTGCAACTTATTTTAAGAGTAAGCTGTAGTGGCTCATTTGTCTTTTTTGTTAAATTTAAAACTGTATTGTTATCTTTACAAGCAGATGTGTTTTTACCTGTTTCTTTTTCATTTTGACTGTTGCTTAATGTAATTTTTTTACTTTTTTTTTCAGTTAAATCGATAATTTTGTTAGAAAGGAGATTACTTCTTTTTTTCAGATTTTTAGTAATTATTTTTTTTTCTTTTTCGTCCTTTTTTTTAAAAGAATCTTTGCTCTTTGATTTTAATTTCTCCAATTCATATTTTTCATGACATGAATTACATCTAGATGGGTGTCGACTAAAAAAATGAGCGGAATGTAAGGGTCTATGACAGCGGATACATTCTTTGTACATATTTTCATAACAAGGAATACAATATTTTTTTCCAGTTTTTAAGTCATCACAAATACCACAATATATACATAATTCGCCCATTTTAAATATATAAAAATATTTGGAAAACAAACATTAAAAGTTGATTGTTTTTTTAGCTAATTATGTTCACCTAAAGATGTCTATCCCACAGACTTTTTCTTAAAATTATTTTTAATCACTGTCAGAATTACTGTCTACATAGGAATTATCGCTATCACTTTCATCACTGTCTCTTTTAACTGATGATTTACTTTTCTTTTTACCTTCATTTTTTGTTTCTGTTTCTTTAGGACTTTTAATCTTTTTTATTCTTTTTTCTATTTTAACCTTTAATTTTATAAGTTCATCATATTCAGATTTTTGCAAGCTCATATTTTTATCTTTAGTCATATCATGCAAATGAATATATTCTTTTCCTCTAAATCTAGTTATATCTATTCTCTTTTTTTTTCCAAAAGGAATGGTGTGAAATTTAGAAGCCATCAGAAGTAATTTCTTTTAAATTAATTTGTGATTTCTTTGAAAATAGATTTTTAAAATATTAACTTTTAAGTGCTTAGAAATGATTTCTTTATGTTGATATAAAATACCCTGCTGTTTAGATCCAAAAGGTGAATTTCATTTGTTTTAAAACAGTATAACACAAGTAATCTCAAGTATATTTTCACTGTTCCATACACAATGTTATGCCTTTTTAGTTTAATTTAAATTTTTTTTTTTTTAAATTTACAGATGAATCAAAATATTTATGTCTTTTACGCACATTGATCATATGATTCCCATAAGCAAAAGATTTGATTCCATCTTTTTGTAGCCAACGTTTATCTTCAAAAGGTGAAAGAGCCAGTTTATTTTCTTTTATTACATGTACTTTATGATTGTAACTTCTCATAGCATGATATGATTCTCGATGAAATTTCTTTTTAAACAATACTTTTTTAAACTGGTCATGTCTCATATCTCTTATATTACTTTTTTTAACACCTTTTACTCTTTTTGTTTCTTTATTTGATTCAAATAAAATAGAATACATCTTAGGACGTAAACCAATGAATTCTTTTATTTTTTTTCCCTCACTTTCATCCTTAAATTTTCCTAATGCTCTACAATTCTCAGTACAGTGCAAGGGGTGATCTAGTTTAAGATTTGAAAAATCAAAATATTCTTTTATACTTTTCAGCTTTTCAATAAAATGTTCATCTTCTATAAAATATATGAATGAATCTGTGTCTGAATATAACAAGTTAATAACAGATAAAGAAAAAGTAGGTAACATTACCTTATAATGGAACCAAAACATGTGCATTTTAGATAATTCTAATATAGTAAATCCAAGATATATCGGCTTGTCCAAATATACTTGTTCTTTAACATTTTGTATTCCTACATAATCTTTGTCTAAAAAATACAAGGAATGAAAAGTAGGTTTTCGAATAAGTTTTTTACATTTAATTTTACATGAAGTAAGGGTTAAATTTTTCCTTTTTTTAACATTTTCCATGCATTTTCCAAAACATGAATTAGTCATTAACTTAAAAAATGCTTTATCGAAAGAAGAAGTTGATTCTCTCCGTTTAGTGTTATTAAAGTCAATATATTTTTTCATCCAAGCAGATTGTTTAAAAGATAGAATTTTATGTATTTTAACTATTTTCATCCCTAATTTAAGGTATAGTTTTAAATTCTTATAGTGAACAACATAATTTTTTTTCTCTCTTAAATCACATATTAGCTTATTCCCACTTTTTTTGTATTTAATATTTAATTTATGTAATAAATCTTTAGCATATGGAGATAACTCATCATGAAATATCTCTTTTTTTTCTGGAGCCAGTGGAAAATCATCATGCAAAAAATGTAAATGCTTTGGATACAATAAAGTAACTTCTAATATATAGCCTTCATCACTGTTGTTAGCTACTTCTAATACATTAAACTTAGAATAACTAGAAGACGGTAACCAAACAAAATCATGAGTGGGAAGTTCTTGACACATAGCATGGCCATAAAGATTATTACAATCATAATAAACCAAATGTTGGGAATCGTTTTTTACTTTAACATATCGTTGTACAACGTTTGTAATACCTCCGCGTATACCTTTTTCAATAAAGTTATGTTTATCTATATCATCTAAAAGATCAAGCTGTATCTTTGTGTGTTTTAACATAGCCTGATAACTAAGAGATGGAGCAGTAAGGAATTTCGCAGGATCTAAACCATAATTTTCTAAACTTCTTTCTCTAAAAGATTCAAATACATCGCATAATAGTAAAACATCAATTTTAAGGTATTCTTTTAAATAGCTTCCTAAAGATTTACAATTCAACAAATTAAACATTGTTTTAGCATGAGTGTAAGCTTCTTTAGATATATTTTCTTTAGTTAGCTTATTATAGAAATGGGATCTAACAGGTAGATTTTTTTCTTTTAATTTTTCCCATGAATCTATGTAATCATAACACATAATTCCCTTTTTTATTACATAAGGTAATAATTCCTTTTTGGTTAAGTTTTTTTTGGTTTCTATGAAATTATCTACATTATTAGCAGCTAAAAGATCTGCCAAGTGTGACAAAGAGGCAGATAAAAATTGGAATGAATCTAAAAAGTAAAAATTTTCAAATTGTAAAGTTAAAAATTTTTCAGAAGATCTAGGAAGAACTCTTATATCATCATTTTGAATATATTTATAGAGCTTTTTTACTATAAAATGTAAATCAAAATTCATAGCATTATGCATAACAATTGGTATTTTCAATGTGTCCATTCTAAGAGAAGAATGGCTTAAATTACATCTATTGCAAGCATAGTTAACATCTCGCCCCTTTCCTTCTCGACCTATATGGGCATGGTCCAATACTTTTTTAATTTTTTTATTTTTAAATGAAACATGACACAAATAACATTCTGTTTGTTCATGAATTCTGCCTATGTCTTCCATTGTTAAAAAAATCGGCTTCCTATTTTTATCTAAAATATGAGATATCTCTGCTCTTTTTTGATATAAGTAATTCACAAATTTTTTTAAAACATAACGTCCTATATATAAAAATGGTGTCTGTGAATATTTCTCATACTTTGAAATTAAAACTGCACCTATAGCATTTAATTTTTGTCTAGTTTTTATTGTGGTATTTCCCCTTTTAACGGGCACTTTTAATTTTTGATTAAATGTTTCAAAGTCTGCATATATGATAAAAGGGTTTTTAATTTGTTTAGAATAATCTTTGTATTCAACTTTGCTTCCTTTTATGGGCATTATATATGATTGACCAAAGAAGCTATTATTGTCACAGTTTTTTTGGGTATGAAAAAGGAGATCATTTTTTTTTAAAAAAGAAGTTAAACATTTATGACAATAATATCTTGTTTTCTTATAAAAAAAGGGTCTAACAAACTTACTCATGTCTCTTATAAGCCAATAATGTTCCCGATATAGTAAAAGGTTAACATGATTTAAATGTTTTTCTTCATTAAAATTAGTAGAAATATACATAGGATATGGATGATAATTTTCATTTTTATTTTTAAATATACCAAAAACATTTACAGTTATGTGGTTTTTTTCTTCAAATTTAGCTATTTGACCAAGTTTTACAGGAAAAGAAAGACAAGATATATTTAAACTTTGCAAGTAAGGTAAATAAGTGCTTGCTCTGTTTGCATTTGTTTTACTTTTAAACAAGGCAGCTAATATGCTAAAAAGAAAACATTTATTTCCTGCTCCTTTAATATTAAGCAATGATCTTTTCTTAAACAAAATACTGTCTATATCAGAAGGCTTATAGCCTCCCAAAGGATTATATCTATAAATAGAAATTCGCAAACATATAATTTCTTTTAAAAACCATCCAGATCCTAGTTGAATAAAAGAATCAAAAAAAGCAGAAATGATTCTGATGGCTTCATAAACTTTTTCTTCTATAGATTTTACATTTAGAATTACAGCTACTGGACTTTGAAACCAAGGTTTTATTTCAAAATGTTGGTTAGTTTCTATTTTATATTTGGCTAAAAATGTATTAAGACCTAATTGGAACTTAACTCCACCATGCTTTAACATCCACTTTTTTATTTTAGATGTAACTCTGTTTGATATATATCTTAAAAAAAATTCTAAGTCATGATTATATATTTTAGGGACCAAATTATATTCTATTGCAATATTCCTGAAACCATTTCTTCGATTCATTATCTGAGTTTACAACGGCGAAAGTGAAGTACTACAAATACTTTGCCATACTCAAATTTTATAAGTTTTCCTTGGTCATCAACTATTTCTATTTCTATTTCGTGTATCTCAGACATTTTAACTTTTTTATAATAGGGAGAAGTAAATATCATTTTAGAATCTTCTCCAAACAAGCCATTACATCTTATAACTCTTAAAAGAGGAACTTGAACATTTCCAACAACTTCATTAGAAACTATATTGGTATATAAATAAATATTTGAAGAACGAGAACTTAAAGAAGGTACTCCTGTTGCTTTATAAGAAGCATAATGTTTATGTATTTTTTTTTGAAATAATAAATTATTATAATCATCTATGGATTCTAAAGGAAGACCATAGTAACCTGTTACTTTTGAATCAGTTTCATCTTTAATACCTCCTTCTGCATTTGTTAAGCAAAGAATATCAGACAAAGAGGAAGGCATCCACACAGTATCTCCCCTTGCTACATGTAAAACAGGCTTTAAATTTTCTTTTTCTATACTAATGTAAGGCTCTCTAGCCAAATGAAAAAAATCTAAATTTTTTTCAGCTAACTCTATTGATTTCATTAACTTATTCATTACATCTATATAATTCTCTATATTACCATAATTTCCATATGGCATCATTTTAGTGTGAAAGCTCATGTCTGTTCTAACAGTGTCTATTTCTCCTTCTTCTAATACATGTAATTCATCATTGACCCCCATTTCTTTTCTGTAAATAGCAAAAGTTCGATCTTGTGGAGGATCCTGTGGAATATTGTACCAGGATACAGGAAGGTTTATTTCTACTATGGCCACCTCCCAATGACCTTCTAAATGAAATTTTCCAGGAATTTCTACAAAAAAATGACTTGTTTTATTAATCCGAGATGAATGAATAGTATTAGAAGGTAGAGTAACATAAAAGTCATCTGAGTGAGCCATTTTTTGTTTACCCATAAGCTTCATTTATTTTTAATCTCATTTTGGTTTACATTAACTTGTTTTTTATGTGACGATTTATGCTAGTTTCATACTCATTTAAACATAGAGCTAAATGATCTGTGGTGTATTTCACCAGGTAAGTAAAATTTTCTCTTTGGTTCCATTTCAGAAACATAGCATCACAAACAGGATTCCCATTAAACCATTTCATGTGACAAAATTGACAATTGATTTCTAAATTAATCACAACTACTTCACCATCATTTTTGGTATATTTTAAATGACAATGAACCACACTTGCGTAGCAATGCTTATGAATAGGTTTGCCACAACATATTGTGTATTCTATATTACTTTCATGTTTTTTGCTTACAAGAACTAGCCTTCTACATAAAGCACATCCCAAATACACATTACTGTAAAATAAACGTTTTTCTCTCACTTTTTCTTTTATTTTACTTTGAAGCCTTGAAGAGGCATACTGTCTTGTGCCTTTACGTTTATTTTTATTTTTTATGAGATGAAATATTGCTTCTTCATTGTAACCAACAAGATCACTTATAAATTTACATATTTCTTTAGTAAAAGAATGGTTCTCTCCTAATAAGATACTGGATGTGATTAAAACTCTAGCAGCTTTAATTTCCTCTTGTATTATCATATTTTTGATTTCTGAGAACATAAAATAACATTGGAAATAATGAGAAAAATATACAAGAGCTTCTGTTTTAATGTTTGATATGTCAATGAATTCGTCAGATAAAACAGAAAATATGTTAGAACATTCTTTGGCACTCATAAACGTTTGATTTGGTATGCTCACATTTAAGCAAATTTTAAATTTCTGCATATTTGAAGTAACATTGTTAAAAGAGGACAAACATGAAATGTACTCTACTCTTTCTTTAAGCAGCTCTATGTTCACATCAAGCAACATAGTTACATAGATAAATACAAGTTTAAATATGATAAAATGCTTAACAAATGATTATATTACCTTAACCCTTTCTACCATGAGAACTTGTATCCTAACTTATTTATTTTTATATTGTTTATCAAAGCTGTTTTAATGGAGCTGTACAAACTAAATTCTAATTTATCTATACCTCTATAATAACTAAAAAACCTTTAATTTTACATGTACTTGTTATACTTTACAAATATCAACTAAAATTAAACCAACTTTACAACAAAGATAAGAAGAAAAAATCTTTTATCTTATTTCATTAAGTGGTTTACAAAAGAAATCTATCCTATCTAATATCAGATTTCTACGTATTTCAGTATATTTTTTGTTTTGAAACTTAGCATAAAGAGGGGTGCAAGTAGGTTTTCCATCAAACCAAGGAATAAAACAGTTTTTACATCTCGCAACCCTTTGGTTTTCAACATAAGAGGAAAAATATTGTAAAAATTCGAGACATCTTGTTTTACTTGGGCTCCCACAACATTGCATATATGTTATTTTAGATAATGCTCTTTTTCTGTTTGTCCTGTCTGCTTTGTGAAATCTTCCACAAGATGCACAACAATAAGTTAAAAATCTCAGGCAATTGTTATATATCATATTGGCTATTTTCATCTTTTTTTTAAGTTTTTTCACACGTTTATATTGAGTAAATTTCCTTTTCCTAATAGTCATAGTTAATGCAGTAGTTTCGCTATAATTATCCTCAGAGTCTTTCATACATTCAAGGATTTCATATACTCGAGGTACTCTTAAAAAATCAGCCGCAAACCAAATCATTTCTAAAGAAAACTTGTGAAATTCTCCCATAAAGAAAATAGCCATTTTTATAACGCAAGGAACTTCTTCCACGTTATTTATACACCGACTTTTTATATATTCATACAAGAAATCACTTTGAAAAAAAATTGCAAAAAAAACAATACTTTTGATATCTCTAATATCATTTAAAAGAATGTGACATAATTCATCTTCTTCTGATAAGGTCATCATTAAATAGGAGCATTCAGAAATATTCATATATTTTATAGCAGGTATTTCTAAGCTAAGCTCTTTCCTTTGTTTACCATAAAAAGATTGATAGCTTTTAAAATAGTGACATCTTTCATACAACAAAGAACTATCTAAATCTATTTCTATAAAACTATCCATGGTTAGTCTTTTATTTTATCGCATAAAATGATGCTTTCTTCTATACAATTCGGGAGATGGTTATTGGGGAACACTTTACAAGTTACTTTCTCTTTTTTTTTTAAATATTTTTTTGTGTTTAAATTACATTGAAATATTTTTTCATTAAGTTTTTTTTTATCAATGAAACGTAAAATATCATCAATATCCATAAGATTTTATAGATGAAAAGTTTTTTAACTGCTACTTGATTTTACTTTTAGGTCCTCTTCGTCCTTTAGTACCTTTAATTAAAGGAGGTGTGCAATGTAAAAAACAACATGCACATCTGTTTATATTATCTGGTAAAATATTCCTTAAAAATACTTCTGCGTGACTCTTTATTCATCGCATATAGCTATAGTCCTTTCCAAATTTGCTCTGCAAGTATCTGTTTGTGGTTCAAATAAAGTAGATGTTGGATTAAATTCAGATAGTTCTTTTACCTGATGGCTTACTGATAAAGGAATTTTTATCTTTTTATTTTGAACTTTATTTTTAAAATCAGTAATTTCTTCCTCACTTAAATCATCATTGCTGTCTGATAAAGTTTTGCTAACTTTCTTTCTTTTTGGAAGAGAATGTGTTCCTTTTATATCTTCTTCATTACTGTCACTTTCTTCTAAATCTTTATGTAAAATACCTAGTAATTTTTGCTGTGATTGAATGAAAGCAGGGTGATCTTTTTTTTTTACTGGGTCATTGTCACTCTCACTTTCTGTAGAACTGTTTTGCTCTGAAGAGGATGGTCGCTGTTTAATGTTAGACCGGCTTTTATTTTTGTCTTTTAATTTTAATTGAGAAGTGGACGTGATGCTCTCTTTTTTACAAGAATTAAAAGAACTTAAAGCTGAATCTGACAATTTTTCTAAAGAAGGCATGTGATACAATTCATCATTTACTTTTTCTACTAATGAAGTAAAAAAGTTGAAATACAATGAAAGTCCTTTCCCTGGTTTTAAACTCTGTTTTGAGCTTCTGTATTCTGAAGATTTATCGTGGCTGTAATAAAAAATGATATTTATTTGGAGAATTTCAACCAAACATTTTATCAAAATACTTTCTGAAGAAGTTATATCTTTTATTATACCATTATTTTCTCCGCATAAAACCTCATAAAATTGTCTAATTTTTTTATTTTTTTTAATGTAAGAATGAAGAGACGATTTAGTTTCCTGAATTAAAGGATCTATGTAAGATTCTTTGTTGTGATGATACTTTTTATATAGGTGATGCAAAGCAAAATTTAAGTTATGTTCTTCACATAAATGAACCCTGTCCCAATATTCTGTATTGCTAGGAGTATCCTCTAATAAATAAACCAGTATCACCCTTAATAAATTATCTATGACAGAAGCCATGAATTAATTTATTATTAAAATATAGTTTACAGAGAACCTTAGCTTCATATAACTTTCTCAACAAGATTGCATAAAAACAGAAATTGATTTATATCTTTAGTTATACAACTTCCAGTAAAAGTGTGAGTAAAAGAAAAAGTTGTTCCTTTATTTTTTATTCTAAGAGAAGAAAACCTAATAGCATCAAAAGATTGCTTTGAGTTTAATAAGTTATGGTTTATTTCCAACCATATTGACTCATATGAATTCGATTCTTTAACTTCTATGCTATAGCCCTTTTCTAAACTTGACACTATTTTAAAGCAAAAATCATGAAATTTAATTCCTTCTTTAATTATAGTAAAAGATATTTGAATATTTACAATGTCTAAACTGTATTGAATTATATTATCTTTGCTGTATTTTTCAAAAAAATTAATGCATGAGGAATAAATAAAGTCTTCTATCTTAGATAAAATACGAAGGATACTATTTTTTATAAATATATAACAATAATTATTTTTAGTAAATTTTAAAGTGTAATCTTTTTCAGAGTACACTATAGAACCTCTATAAGAAGAAGAATTCACCACCTCTCTTTGAAATGAAAGTATGTCAAAAGATGACTTAGGTAATGCGGTTAATCCTAACACAACTAGATGGGTAGAATAATCTATAGGCATTGAAAGCAAGCCTAAAATCTATAACTTTGATATTTCTCCCAATGAAGGAAAAAATTCAGCTTCACTACGCAACTTTTTCATAGGAATATAGCCCTCATGCTGAACTATGGAAAATAAAAAAATGCTAGTTGTAAAGTGAAAATCAAAAAAAGGAGCCTGATAATAAGAAGGTGTATTTACTATATCTCGAGGATTTACTTTGGTGTAATCATTAAGAGCTAAATTCGCATTGTATACACATGTTTCTGTTATAATCTGATTAAATGTAATATATTTGGCAGAAAAATCTGCTATGTCTAAAGTATGTAGCATATATGTACAATTATGACAAGAGCAAAGTTCTTCAGTTTGACTATCTTTAAATGCGAGATAAAACCTAGTCATAGAGACAGTAAACAATTTGCTCTCCTATGTGATGTTTCAATAAAATAGGAAGATGGTTTATGCTTAGTCGCCTAGTTTTTTTAATGAAATCTTCTTCAGATAAAATATCATCTACTAAGCTCAAAGGTAAAATTGAAAGGAGCTTTTCTCTCCTAGTGTCTTTAAGGTAAACTTTAGATAAACTTAAACAAAGATTTTTTAAAGTAGTAATTGGATGAAACTGATGATTAATCTGTTCTGCTATTTCTGACACTTTTTCAACTAAGTCGTGAGTTATAACCTCATAAGGAGGGCAAATATGTTCATATGGTTTAAAAGAT
Organism: Acholoe squamosa; assembly: GCA_949317995.1. Classification (NCBI taxonomy): domain Eukaryota; kingdom Metazoa; phylum Annelida; class Polychaeta; order Phyllodocida; family Polynoidae; genus Acholoe; species Acholoe squamosa. Next base: position 60,438,389 of record OX439043.1, read on the forward strand.
GCATGAAAATGTGTTGTTCCAAGAAAATTACAATAAAAACATTCACAAAATCCTTGGCCGTTTGTTGTAAAATTGATTAAAAGATAATAAATATCAATTGGTTTATCCTCTTCTAGTTTAGCCAAATCCATTTACAGCAATAAGGCTTTAAAAGTTTTCAGCGCTTTTCAAGAACAATTTGAATAAACACTTGTTCAATGGACACTTGCATTAGTTTGATAAAAGTTTACAGTGTCTACCTTTAAAAGTGGACTCAGCTTTTATCCTAGGTGAAGCTTTACGAGTTTTCAGCGCTTTCTGAAAAAGATCAGAGTCCAAACAGCTTCACTTAAATCGAGCGATCCTTTTCATGGATGTCTAAAGGTAGACCATCTGTAGCCCATTTGTGGAACGTCTAGTTGACTCTCAGCAAACGAGCATTAAGGAATGGAACCGCAGCTTTCTTCTGCAAGTCAAATAATGTAGATTTAGCATATCAAATATTATATGGCTATTACAAAAAGTTCAGTTTCTTGCTCTTTGTCTTTATAACTCAATGTTTTTAAACTGCTATTAAATTAAGAAAAAGCAACAATTCTCAGTGTTATTAACAATACCGTAATGCATTTGTGTGTATGAGCTTCATTGCACATTTAAAGATTTTTTATAAGTTACTACATGTCTAAAAGTTCATTGAATAATGGAATTCATACAGCTATAAAGCATTCGCACTAACAATATGAAGGAAAAATACACGCTGACAGTTTGATATTTAAAATCATATAACAATTTCATGGAGAAATTCACGCTGACAGTTTAATTCAATTATCTGAGTGCTGTTGTCAAATTGTTAATTTTATAAAGTGCTTTTGTCCCTTGTCACTCAGCTCTATAACTATTTTTTATCTTAAAAAGATCTTGCCAATGTGGGTTTTAGCAATTTGAGACCCTAAGCAAGCCAAACTACTAAACCCAGTTTGCCCAAAGCATAATAAGTAAACTTGCAACATAAATGTAACTTAATTTCTCACAATATGAAACCTTAGCCCACTAAATGGGAAAGCCAATTAGTAAAACTGGTCTTTGCTATAGCAATCCATGCTCTCAAAACTAATTGTATGAACCAAAATCCCCTAAGCATAAAAGAATCTCACATACAATATGAGCTATCATGTGTTAACTCTGGCTTGCAAATTCCCTTGAGATACAGCATATCTGCCATTTTTATAAAAAAATTAACAGCTCTAAATCTCTGCTATAAATATATTCCATCACCTTTCAGTTAAAGCTCTATGTAGCGTATTTCCCCGTGTATTGGCTTAGTCAAGTGTATTGGTCTACCTCGTGTATTAACTAAGTTATATTCAAAATATGTGAAAAAAACACTGTAGTCCTTAGCCCATGTATATCCCTACCCTGTGTATATGTTATGCACAATATGGGAATTTGCACAGTTTAGGAATAATAAAGCCTAATAGATAATTCTGTTGGAACAATTTGATTTAAAATCAGATCTCTAAAATTTATGTGTCATTTTATTTTTCACCTCGCCCACAAGCTGTAATGGGTGTTGTATAGGGTATGTTTGAAGCATCTTACATCTAACTTTAGGTGTGAATTAAGCTGTGAGAATGACACATTGGGACTGTCAAACAACAAACTCTGGTGCAATTATGAGTTACCCATCACTCTTTAAACCAAAGGTATCAAGGAATTTTCAAGGATGGACATTTTGCAAACCTTTGTGCAATGTTAGAATGTTTATTTCATTTAACTCTTTAGACCTCAACCAATTGCAGGAAACAATGCTTTATTTCCTCAAGATTTCACCGATTTTAGCTAAAAATGGGCATTTTTTTTGGCCCTTCACCTCACTTTAAACCTTTGTAAATTTTCTAATGCTCATATGGTGATAAGAATTCAACTTTTAAGTTCGGCTGAACAGTATCAAACAGGAACAGCAACTTCTGTTAATTTCTCATCAGTGATATTTGCTTTTGTCTTGCCATGAAAAATCAGTGAAAATTGTTCAAAAATCGACCGTCAATGGTCGTTTTGAGGAGACTAGACCCGACCGTTTTTGGCCGTTTTAAGGTCTAAAGGGTTAAATTTTCCTGAACTGCGCAGCCTAAGAGAGGACAATTCCAGAATTGGGCAAAATCAGTAATGGGCAATTCCAGAATTGTGTCCATTCCTACTTGGTGCATAACATATAGACCCAGTTAATTTGACAGTTTTGCTTGTATTAGCTCAGTTTTATACATGGGGAAATATGGTAAACAGGTCCATTCTTTAGTTAGAGTATCAGAACAGCTGGGTCATGTTCCTGGTCTTAATGGCTGGTGTATAAAGCTGTTTACACCTAACTTAAATGGAGAGTATCGACAGAGCGGAATGTAAGATGTAAGTTAACACCATGCGTTCTACTTAAATCATAGATAAAGAATAGGGTCGAGTCTGTTGTTCCCTCAATTCCCTTAGCGAGCTATTCTTTCTTCATTCTAAGCAAGCACCATGTACTGCACGGTTATATTTGTTCTGCTCTCTGCTGTTTCTATCATAGAGGCAAAATCGTGTTTTTGTGAAAAAAAACAGCATTTAAAATGTGACAACTGTCTACCAACACGTGCCACGGTGGACACAGTGAAAAGCTCCTTTGTAGAATGGGAAGATTTCGTTGATATAAACCACATAAATTACAGCACCAATACTTTCCCCTTCTTAAGAAGAATTGAGATACAAGGAATACCTATTTTCTATTGCTCCTATGGAACATGTAGGTAAGTTTGTGAAAAGTTGATACTTAATAATATGACGATCAATGTCCTTTGTGTAGCCAAAGTCAAGTCCTCTGCGCATGTGCAAGTTATAGCCCTGAGAATAGGTCAGCAAGGTAGCAGGTAAGGTCATGCACCAGTGATTTCAGTCAGGTAACAGGTAAACTTACATGCTGCTGGCGACCTCCTGTGAAATATACATGTACCAAACCAATAGATCTATAAACTAAATTTAAAGCTAGTTTTAAGCTCCTCACAAAAGTTTGCAATGAAGCATGCTATGGTATATTTTAAAAGCAGCAATTTATTTAACTTAAACTAAAGAAGCTCACTTTTTCCTTTGTAGTTTATTTCTTGTTTAAATGGGAAAAAAAGGGCGACTGAGTGTTATCCTCTCTAACAAAAACCCTGCTAGCTTCAAAAAAATATCTCCCCCAGTCTTCAACACACGTGGCTTCGACTTTTCTCACCTGGGAAAAACTACAATGTATAACCGTAATGTGTTTCAGACCTAACTAAAGGTAAACTATCCTAAACATGAGTTTGACCCCCCGGCTTAGATAATAAAAAAATTCTCGGAATTTATCTAACTTAAACTAAAAAAAGCTGACTTTTTCCTTTGTAGTTTATTTCTTGTTTCAATGGGGAAAAAAAGGGCGACTAAGTGTTATCCTCTCTAACAAAAACCCTGCTAGCTTAAAAAAAATATCTCCCCCCAGTCTTCAACACACGTGGCTTCGATTTTTCTCACCTGGGAAAAACTACAATGTATAACCGTAATGTGTTTCAGACCTAACTGAAGGTAAACTATCCTAAACATGAGTTTGACCCCCCAGCTTAGATGATAAAAAATTTCTCGTATAAAAAAATATAGAAAATAATTATTTCCCACAGGAAAATTCAACTTACCTATCCTGAAGGTGTGAGAGCGTCAACTAGCAGCGCTAGCATCTATCCCAAAAGTGAGATAGCATCAACTGAGACCGTTCTCTTCATAAAGAAGTCATCAGCAACTACTAAAGCAGCAAATTATCATATAGAAGTGACCGCTGAAAGTGCTAGCTTAACTACAAAATCAGACAGCACCTCAGCTTATATAGACAATGGCTCAGAAACTCTGGAGAAAAATTCTCCTCGTGCAGACAGCGTGTTGACGTCCACCCGTGTGAATGATGATGCTGATCAGAGCTCCTCCATTTATATAGACAGGGGAAGTGATGTCACCACTGTGGCAAATGTTGCAACATCTTTCCCCTCCTCGCCTTTGAAAGCAGCTGTCACCTCATATTTAAATTTCACATCTGCAGGTGAAACAATGGAAATAAGCGCTGTGTCAGCTAATTTTGAAACAAGTCCAATGCCTGAGGAAAAAACTAACCTTCCATTTCGCCATAGGACTACTCTCATAAATGCCATATCTGGAAGCTTTATGTCTCCAACATATGCCACAACGCAGGATGGAACCTTAGTAACTAATTTGCCTCAAGGTATAAGTCAACAGCTCTCTAACACCTTGGTATATACCAATGTGATCACTGCTTTGGGTTTCATGATTTGTCTCATTCTGGCTATAACTTTTGGCATCAAATTAATGAAGAGGGAAAAAACTAAAGAAAATAAAACCAAAAGAATGGCATACATGGAAAGAGGGGAATCACTATGGAGCGAATGTGCAGAACCACTGTCTGGTGGGGAATCAGTGGAAATGCAGGAATTATAAATTATCCTGCTATATTATATGGTAAAAGCCACCATATTTTTGTTTGAGATAAAACCCAAACAGAAGGATCACTTAAAAAGCAATAAGTTATAAACAGTTAAGCACTAAAAATCATGATAACATCATTTCTGTATCATGATTTAGATCTGATCATAGTCGCCATCCTATGGGTCACTTATTTAAGATATCTTAAAGTATCTCACCCTTAAATAGCAATATGTAAAAGCAATTATTTACTCATCATATTAAGCTCAAAAAGTATCTTAAATAGAACTATATCATAACTTTTTTATATGATATAAAAATAAAGCGCTATTAAAATTGTATAAGATTTCATGGAAACTCCATGTTAACTCTTAAATTACCTATATATGTGCTACATATGCAAGCTATTGTAGTGTTAGATTTCAGCCAGTACAAAAAAGGTTCAAAGGAATCCTAGGTTAACACTTATGCTAACAATCATTTATCTATACTTTAGTGCTGGTGTTTATCAGTCTGCTTATATATTGTACCTATAGGTCATCATGATGCTCCAATGAAATATGGATAAATCTGCTCAACAAGAATTCATTGGAGCATCCTATAAACCATGCAGAGCTGCTTACGATCTTTTATCTTTAGTTTAGTGGTGGTGTCCATCAGTCTGCTTATATATTATACCCATTGGTCATCATGATGCTCCAATGAAGTGCTATAAAGCAATCTCACTATCTCTTCATCAATGCATATTAAAAACCAGTAATCAGGATATATACCATAGTCTCTAGTTATCCTTAACTTACTTAGATTTTATATCTGTGTTATATTGCTAAGATAGCACTCATATATGGTATGAATCTTTTAGGTAAAATAAATGCTATCAAGCAAACAAGATAGTGTTTTATTAATGTTTAATTATAACGAAATATTATACCATTATGCAATGTCCAAATGATGTAAATTAAAGTCAACATCTAAAATGTGAACATGAATCAAAGCAAGAAGCTGACCATAAAAAAGTTGCATGTAATTACTTCGAAATGACAACTACCTGGAGCTATATCGTTGTAGTGTCCCTCATAAAAATGGTCAACAGCGGTCAGCTTTAGCCCTAAGCTATGCTGACCTTACTAAGGACATGAGTGTTAATGAGATGACCACTGGTCAGCAATTTGCTAAAGGCGCTCCCTACATGATTTCGAAACACACATGACGCCTTACATAAGGCCAACCAAATTTATTGTAAACTTAGTTTAAAAAAACATTGAAAATGATTTTTTTAAAGCTTTATACTTAAACAGGTGTAAATTTTAAAGCTAAAACCAATATTTTTATCATCATAAAAGTTTATAAAGAGAAAGAAGTAAAAAAAAACAACAAAATGTTGTGAAACAAATACTTTAATATTGTTTAACCTTACTTAACGCTACAACAAAGAAAGATGCAGGTCAACCCCCAATTTTCATTAGGGTCAAGTTTTTAATAACGACTCACTCTGCTATAACTGCTTGGCGAGACAAGATGGAATCCTTTGGTTTACTTGAGGCTACTATACCTTTTATGAAGGTTTTTCAATACAACATCAATACTAAATTCCTATGGGAGCTAAGAGACAAGAGAGCAGATCCAGTGACACACCGTGGTAAGTGTTCAGCACTTAATGGTACTGCAACAGAATGTCAGAAACCAGCTAAAAAAAACCTGTGTCCTTTTCACAACCATCTGAAATTTCTTGTTGAAAAATTTCAAAAAAATATTGAAGAAAAAGACAGCTCATATACAGCCACAGATTGTGCCCATGGTATACCATTGAGAATGCTAATAAGAGCCACCATGTTCCATGGGATAATGGACGATGCTCATGTTTATTGGCTTGTTCACATCTTATGTCATCGCATTTCAGTTAAAGATATATTAGATATCTTAAAGGTTAACACCAGTGCTCATCGCAATGGGGTAAAAAGTTCAATCATCCAAAGCTGGATAAAAAATGAATCACTTAACAAAAATTCCATAAAAGAAGCACTGGTAGGAACCTTTTGGCATTATAGCAGATTTTTTAACAAGAAAAAACTTTATGTTATCAAAGGCTGTTGTTTCGTATATTCTTCCGATCTGTTCAAATTGTGTTTAAAAAAAATAGAAAAATGTCACACTGGATGTGCTCCTACTGAATACCCCAACGTGTATGATATATTACACAAAATCTACATAAATCAGGGGTTTATATCATAAAGTATCTAAGTTCCCATACATAAACTACATTTTAAAACAGGGAAATTTTAGACCATTAAGATCAAAATTTAGATGCTGCTCTATAGGATAGCCTTCTCGCGGCGGCAGTGAAGAATTCACATAGAAATAGCCGTATCTTATTACAGCAAAACATTCTATGTTAATTTACCAATGATCCTATTACATATAACAAAATAAAGATTTCACAAGACAGCTTAATTATCTTTAATGGAGCTCTAAATTGGTAGCGTCCACCACTGTGCTAGAGTCAGCGGGTGTAACTCCTCGATCTAAAGCACCTTAAATACCAGCAAATTTTCCTTATACAAAACTAACGAAAAAACAAAAGATACTTACTCAATGTTACTTTTATTAACAAAATTCGTTTAAAAAATAGTAAAACTTCGTTTATCTTAAAATATTAACTTCATAACATGGTGTAAAACACCTCTGTGATTTTTCAAAGTTAAAAAACCATGCGCGTCTGCCAAACAGCGGCTAAAACCAAACACAGACCCAGAGCAATGCACTGGTGACATCTAGCGGATAAAAAATACAACATATATATCAATGCTAGTTCTTCCCACTAGAGGGAGACAACAAAATGCGCCCTGCGTTCAGGAACGCAATGAAAATCTGTCATCTCAATTGTAAGCTAGCGCTGTAAGAAAATCTTGGTTAACTTTATTGAAATCTCACACTATTAGTACCTGGCGCAAGATGAAATTGGCGATCGACGCAGATTGGCGAAATGCGCCTGACAGTTCTTGCTTTTATCGCAAGAGGGAGACAACAAAATGCATCCTGCGTTCGGAACGCGTTCGAAATCTATCGTCTCAATTGTAAGCTACCAATGTAAATTCCTTTAATAACGTAATAGATATTCTTCATTAAGACAAATGAAACATATCAAAAAACAGAAGAGAAAGAGCGCTATACACGAGAAGTATTCCGAATTTAAAAGAATCTATATCCTGATCACTAAAAATGTATTTGCTCGTGTGCTTTAACAGTAAACACCACATCTGTGGTTTCACCAACGTGAGGGGGTTTATAAGAAAGCCGATGTCAAACAGTAAATAGAGAGGTCCGGCCCCCATGTCACGAGCCACCTCACTTCCGCTCACGCCACTGGTGCGTCTGCGTCTGGCTTCGCTGCGCACAAAATCTCTACCATGAGATATGTCCATACCGCCTATGCCGCGGTTATCCAGCTGAAGCCTTCAGAGACTGTCAAAATCTCTCCTCTGCTTCCACTGGTGGCCCTTGAGCCATACGTAATGGTCCTCGTGCTTAGGTAACGCCACCTAGATTGCCGAGCCCCAGTGAGTGCTTCCAGATCTGTGCTGAAAATGAATGTTGCTATACCCGGCTTAACCCGGATGCCCGGCTTAACCCGGAAGAATTACTAAAACCTTAATAAAACGTCGATCATTACTGACTAACTAAAAACCTTAAAAACCGTCGATCATTACTGACGAGTATAATCCTCTCTCCTCCTCACTCCAAAGCACATTCACTAATCAGTTGATTCCTCTGCACCAAAAGCTCAGCGGAAAAAGAACAAGACTCGTGACATGGGTACCACTTGACCTCTTTTATTTAAAACCTAAAGTAGCTTAGTATAAGTTCTATTTCTAAGGCGGTCTCCTATAAATCACACCTTTTGAAATCAAACTTTAAATTGAAATCTTCAATTCAAAAGGTGTGATTTATAGGAGACCGTCTTAGATACTACTTTTCTAATTGATAAAAAGTAGGTCAATGAGGGTAGGATAGGTCAAATTAGGTCAAATATGCTGAAAATAGGTCATATTAGTCAAAAGGAGGTCAACTAGGGTAGGATAGGAAAAATTAGAGTAAATATGGTGAAATTAGGTCACATTGGTCAAAAGTAGGTAAATAAGGTCAGGATAGGTGAAATCAAGTCAAATAGGGTGAAAATATGTCTAATTGGTAAAAAGTAGGTCAATAAAGGTAGGATAGGTCAAATTATCTTGAAAACCAGTCAAATTGGTCAGAAATAGGTCAATAAGTTCAAAGTACGTCAAATTAGATCAAACAAGGTGGAAATAGGTCAAATTGGTCAAAAATAGGTCAATTACGGTAGGATAGGCCAAATAAGGTCAAACGTGGTGAAAACTGGACAAATTGGCCAAAGGTAGGTCAATTAGGTCAGGCTGGGTCAATTAAGGTCATATATAGTGAAAACATGTCAGATTGATCAAAAGTAGGTCAATTAGGTCCAATAAGGTCAGGATAGATCAAATATGGTTGAAATAGATCAGATTGGTTAAAAGTAGGTCAATTTCATCAAAGTGGGTCAATGTAGGTTAGGAAAGGTGAAGTAAGGTCAAATATGCTGGAAACAGGTAAAATTAATCAAAAGTAGGTCATTTAGGTCAAATTTGTCAAAATGAGGTCGAATATGACTATTTTTTACCAATATGACCTACTTTGACCTAATCGACCTACTTTTGACTGATTTGACCTATTTAACATATTTGACCTAATTTGACCCATCCTTACCTAATTGACCTTCTTTTGAACAATTTGACCTATCTTAACCATTATTCGAACTAATCTGACCTATCTTAGCCTAATTTGACCTACTAACCTACTTTTGACCATTTTGACCTACTTTTACCATATTTGACCTGATTTAACCTCATTGACCCACCTTTACCAATTTGACCAACTTTCGCCAATTTGACCTTATTTGACCTATCTTAGCCTACTACGACCTACTGGACCTACTTTTGACCAATTTGACCTGTTTTAACCAAATTTGAACTTATTTTACCTATTTTAACCTAATTTGAACTAATTGACCTACTGTTGACCAATTTGACCTACTTTTACCATAATTGACCTGATTTAACCTAATAGGTCTTCTTTTTAACAATTTGACCTATTTTCGGTATGTTTCACCTTATTTGACGTATCCTTACCTACTCTGACATAATTTAACCTTAATTGACCAAATTTTGACTAATTTGACTCATTTGAACCCACTTGGACCTTATTTAGGGTAAATAGGTCCAAGTGGGTTCAAATGAGTCAAATTAGTCAAAATTTGGTCTATTAAGGTTATGACAGAGTAGGTAAGGATACGCCAAATAAGGTCAAATATACCGAAAATAGGTCAAACTGTTAAGAGGAAGGCCAATTAGGTGAAATCAGGTCAAATATGGTAAAAGTAGGTCAAAATGGTCAAAAGTAGGTTAGTAGGTCAAATTAAGATAGGTCAGATTAGTTCGAATAATGGTTAAAATAGGTCAAATTTTTCAAAAGAAGGGCAATTAGGTAAGGATAGGTCAAATTAGGTCAAATATGTTAAATAGGTCAAATCAGTCAAAAGTAGGTCGATTAGGTCAAAGTAGGTCTCATTGGTCAAAATTAGTCATATTCGACCTTATTTTGACAAATTTCCACATAATTTGACCTAAATGACCTACTTTTGATTAATTTTACCTGTTTCCAGCATATTTGACCTTACTTTACCTTTCCTAACCTACATTGACCCACTTTGATGAAATTGACCTACTTTTAACCAATCTGATCTATTTCAACCATATTTGATCTATCCTGACCTTATTGGACCTAATTGACCTACTTTTGATCAATCTGACATGTTTTCACTATATATGACCTTAATTGACCCATCCTGACTTAATTGACCTACCTTTGGCCAATTTGTCCAGTTTTCACCACATTTGACCTTATTTGGCCTATCCTACCGTAATTGACCTATTTTTGACCAATTCGACCTATTTCAACCTTGTTTGATCTAATTTGACGTACTTTGACCTTATTGACCTATTTCTGACCAATTTGACTGGTTTTCAAGATAATTTGACCTAATTTGACCTATCCTACCTTTATTGACCTACTTTTTACCAATGTGACCTAATTTCACCATATTTACTGTAATTTTTCCTATCCTACCCTAGTTGACCTGCTTTTGACTAATTTGACCTTTTTTCAGCATATTTGACCTAATTTGACATATCCTACCCTTATTGACCTACTTTTTATCAATTAGAAATATTTTCACCCTATTTAACTTAATTTCACCTATCCTGACCTTATTGACCTACTTTTGACCAATTTGACCTATTTTCACCATATTTACTATAATTTGTCCTATCCTACCCTAATTGACCTGCTTTTGACCAATTTGACCTATTTTCACCATATTTGACATAATTTGACCTATGCTACCAGAATCAACCTACTTTTGACCAATACGACCTATTTTCAACATATTTGACCTAATTTGAGCCAATTGACTTATTTTGACAGCTACTGTTTTAAGAACTGACAACTACCTGATGTGGGAACCAGCAGGCACTGTATTTGGGAACCAGCAGGTAGTGGGTGCAGGAACCAGCACCTAATGGATGTGGGAACCACTACCAGCTACTCTATGTGGAAGCCAGCAGGTACTGGGTGCAAGAACCAGCAAGGGTGTGGAATCCAACAGCTACTTGGGTTAGGAACCAGTTTATAATGATTTCTGATTTTTATGACAGAAGATGAAAGTCTGAGTTGTTTTATGAAAACCTATATACATTTGTAAAGGCGCATCTCATATAGATGGTAAAATCTGTAATTACCGGGATATGTCAAATATGGATAAGTTTGTTACTGTTATGAAAGAAAATGACTCTAGTATAATAAATGCGCTCGCAAAGTTTGTGTATACTGCATTTAAGCAGAGGCAGCAACAGCTTTAGACTACCCTCTGTGGAATCCAACTATTACCCTAGGTCCTCTGTATATTGTACGGTTTCACCTAGTATTATATCATCCCATTCATAAATGTAATATATATAAATATATGAGTTGTATGTATGGTACAGTTGACCCACCTAGGTTATGTATGCCGTGTCTGTATCTGTGTATCTCTGTAGGGATGTTGTGTGTGTGACTGTGTGAGTGATCTGTCTTATACAGAAGTATCTGTTTTCATAGATTTAGTTCTGTAGTACTGTATACTATGCATGTAGTTTGTAGAACATAGAGCATATACTTTATTGTAGTAGACTTACTGTATGACACATAGGTCAGCAATGACCTCACTTTTTGTTGTCAATAAAAGATATTATTATTATTTAATATGAGGCATTGAACTTGCTTCTTTAATGATGAGGGCCCTGTTGCTTGTCCTTAAACCCGATGTATACAGTTTAAACTACCCTGTAACCATTTCAATCAAATAAAAGGAATTACCCTGAAACCTTAATCATAAGCCCTCACCCTGAGCTAGAAGCGGTACATTTGGCTTAGAAATGGCTGGTTTAGTATCCTTTTATGTTTAAACCCCATATTCAATTTGCACCCGCTCCACGCACTGTCCGAGCTGTCATTGCGATGATTAGGCCACACATTTATTTTATCTTTGGATTACGGGCACCCAAAACAAAACCTCCAAGACGGAGGATGAAATAAGAGAAAAGAGAAAATGATTTAAAATAAAAGTTACAATATCGAGATTCCAATACCATAAGGCATGACATACTAGGGTACATCCCCACCTTTGATAGATACTGATGGGGTATACAAGGTGCTTTAGTCTAGTCTCTAAATAATACCTTTATGTTTAAAGCATTCCTGACACCATTAGGCCATTTGATTATAATAACTTAGATAACGGATCCGCCGCTGGGATTTCGGGCAAAATGGGGGGGGGGGATAAAGTTTTTATTTCATTTGTTTTCATCTGGCAGCTGGGATTTTTCAAGAAAATTCTGTAATAAGAAAGGAAAATAAATCCATGTTCTTCAGCAAACAACTAACATTCCATTTCTTCTCTCCCATTAGGCATATGCCTGTCAAAATTTGCCTGTCAAAATTTGACATTTGGTTGAAGAAAAGTGACCTTTGATGGACAGAATAGTAAATTTCCAGGTGTTTTTTTCTTTCGCCCGCTGACCGATGGGATATTTCAGGGGTGTTTTGGTAATTCTATACTATTTCTTTTTCTTTTTGCCTCTGGTAACCCGAATTCTGAGCTCATAAAGTCCGTAGGCCCTAATCCTAGTAATTATACAATAACATGGCATCAGCTTCATTTTGATACCAAATATGGCTACATTTGGTACAATGGAGGAATAGAAAGTAGATTTTTCAAATTTCATTTTTATTCTCTTTTTTTTTTCAAACTTTTGCAGGGCGGGCGGGCCTGTAACTCAAATAACAAAAAAAAAACAAAGTGTGGCCTTAGGCCTACTATCTCATGTCAGTGTCCTGGGACCATGATCTCAAGCATGTTTCGACTATGATGCCATCTGGTGAAGAGAACCATAATGTCATTGGCACTACCGGGATAGTAAGAAAACACAAGTTAGGAAGTGTTTTCTTCTCTACGTTTTCTTTGCAGCCTAAAGGGGGCATTGCAGGTTGGATTTCAATCTATAGATTCGTTTACAGCTACTGTCATAATAATTATGATGGTAAATGTACAGCATGGTCATTTAGGTATAGCCTATGATACCTATATAGCATGGGTCAGGTCGCCAGAAACCAGTGGGCAGATGAGGGGAAAGGGCCCTCCCTGCGGGATTTTTAGTGCTGAGTTTGGCCACTAGGGGGACTATAAAGTCTAAAAATCTGAAAACTAAGCCCAAAATTGTTATTTTGTATTTTTTTTATTCTGAAAAAGGTGATTTTGTTAAAAACGTTCTATTTTCTGGTACATTGTACTTCCTTTGCATTTGGAATTTAATGGAACGTTTTGAATCCAAAATGAGGCCTGAACAAGGGTTCTCACAGAAAATATGTTGCCATGGCAACCAATATTACAGTCCAAATAGAACAAAATTAGTGTCAATTTATAGAAGGGTTCATGGGATTTATATGCTGAAAATGGCAAAGAGATACCATTTCTAGATCCAATTCTATGGCCAAATGTATGGAAAGTATTAGTCATTTTTTGATTGATTATTTAAATCATGATGCTAATTAGATGCCTGATTTAATTAAAACAATGAATGATAGAGCTTATTCGATATATTGATAAAGTTATGTCATCCCATGTTCAGGAACTAATATTTCCGAGACCAGAAGAACTACCTTCAAGATTTATACCTCATTTTAAAGCTGATGACTTCAGTTTTAAATGTCACAATTTACCTCGGAGGGCCCTTTCCCCTCATCTGTCCACAGATTTCTGATTTTTATGACAGAAGATGAAAGTCTGAGTTGTTTTATGAAAACCTATATACATTTGTAAAGGCGCATCTCACCTACTGTAAACACCCTTTTATACTGACTTTAAATAAAGTAATAATTAAGATATATGGAAAGGTCCTATCAGAATAAGAAGGCAAACATGTATTTTTTCTATTCAAATACTAATGATGAGAGAACTGTTAGTACCAAGGCCAAGAAATTTATCATATAGCAGGGGCGTGGGAAGCAGTTTCAGAGTGGGTGGGACCAGGGGGGTTTTCAGCAATTTTTGACCTCCCTTTGCTTGACCTTTTAGTTTTGACCTTTTGAGGAGTTGGCCAAAAGTGGGGGGGGACATGTCCCCCCCTGTCCCCCCTGCTTTCCACGCCCATGTATACGAACAGTATCATGCATTGATGTCAGAAAGTTATCATATAGTGTGCATCCATTAGGAACAGGATCATGCATTAATGCCAGAAAGTTTTTATATAGTGTGTATCCATTAGAAACAGTATCATGCATTGATGTCAGAAGGTTACCATATAGTGTGTATCCATTAGGAACAGTATCATATGCATTGGTGCCCACTTGTCAGCTTGAGAGATCAGTGCAGTGCCATAGAAAACAATGATTGAGCAATTCCGTACAGCTTCTATATCGACTGATGAATAGATCTTTGAACAAATTCAACCATCAGTGTCTCTATAAGGTATCAAGTTTGACAATTTTTCAGGAAGGGTGCTTTGAATTGACCAAAATATTTATACAGGCAGATAGAGAGACATAATGTCTATAGGCCCTACATGGATCTCAGTATTATATATGGGTAAACTCAGCCCATAGAAACAGCTACTGAAATCGATTTGACCTACTTACGAACCGAATGTGACCTAGTTTTGAGACCGGAAGTGACCATATATGGGCATGTGACCTACTTTCTCGAGCTGTGATTGGCTGAGACGTCATCACGTGATGATCACGTGATCACAACAAAAAACGTAAACAAAAACAAACCGACCGCATGGTCGCCACAGTAGAAAACATAAACAAAAACAAACCGAGTCTTGCCCAAGGTACACACACCACCAGCTGCTGTAGCAGCCGGCTGCAGCTTGTTTATTTGGAATTGCTTGCCGCATAGTTGCCGGGAGCGCAGCGACCGTAGCAACTTCATTATGTTTTCGGTTTGTCAGTGACGTCACGGTCACCTTGTGACGCAATTTGTGACGTCATACGTCGACCGTGACGTCACACATCGGCCGCAGAGTGGCAACTCCTATCCGTGGTCCTTGCCACATTTTTCTTGTTTCTATAGTCGCCATGGGGTGTGGTCACACCATATGTTTCTACTATGCTACTAACACATGTGAACAACTTGAAGGCTATTTTTCATTTTTTCTCACTTTTATTTTCACTACAAAAAAGGGGTTACACACACACACACATTCTACAGCTACATGCTAATAGAGTTTTTAGTACAGTTCGAAAACCATCTCGATTTTCTTGTTGCTGGCGGTGTTTCACATTCTAACACGCACACTTTTTCTCCATGTGCATTGGCTTAGATACGTGGTCATCAACTTGTCTATGAGTTCCAGGACAAGTTCCACTACCACCTTTATTTGTTGCACGTCATTGGCCTTGTCCGTGTCAATGATCCAAACTACGCCCTCATCCATGGTTGGACTATTTTGTCCATTAGGTTTTTCGGTAGTTGAGAGGTTTTCTCCATGTGAGAGGGGTCCTTGCTTCGGCATGCCTCTATGAGAAAGTGGATGCAGTGAGCCCTACAGGTTTTGGCATACAGGATCTGAAGTTGCGTTCTGTTGAAGCTTGACTATTTCGACAAGAACTTGCGATGATATATAGTTAGAGGTGGTATGCCATAGGGATCAAAGTAGAAAATTTGACCGTTTTCCTTCACATAGAAACCAACCAATGTTGACCCGGTTCAGAACTAGGGTCGGTGTTGGCCGAAATGTCGTGGGTGATGGGAGTAGCAAACCTGAGAGCTATGCTTAGTTTTCCTTGTTTGATGAGGTTGATGTGAGAATCTTCTGGAGTTCTGTCCGGAGTTAGGTCGAATATGAAGAACGAGTGCCCGTCCATGAACTCTTCCAGAGAGATGTTTTGCCCAAATGCTAAGAGACCGCTGTCGGTGTACATTTGGTGGTAAGCTCTCACACAGTTGTCAATGTCAAAAGAAACTTTCCGCGTGTGCAGTGAGTGCGTTGTTTGCGGCTTTGGTGATGGTTTGATTTTTGATGATGTCCTTCTGAGTGATAGGCAGAGCGTGAAGGTCCAACTCTCAAAGGGCGCACACCCCGCTCTTAGGGTGTATGAGACTAATTTTTCCCCGCTCTATGCGAAACAGAGTACCGAGTCCCTTCTGCTGCTTTCTCCTCTTTGGCGCACTTCCTTTACCTACGCTGGTCGCACATCGTTTGGCCGGAGAGGGCTGAGAAAGCACGTTTATGTACCCCATGGCTGTTGTGTTGGCCCTCTGCAGAAGTTGTTGACCTGTCGCTTTGCTCCTGTCTGCGACGCTTTGCTTGAAGTTCTTTCCTGCTATGACCTCAAACAGTACTTCCATTCTGGTGGTCAAAAGAGCTTTTCCGGCTGTCTTGGCGGCAGAGCAACCAACAGACGACAACAGGGGAACGGTACTTCGAAAAAGTTCCGATATGAGAGAGCCTAGCCCATGACCTTTCTGTCTGCCTACTCCTTCGTAGGCCAGCACTAAACCGTATCCAAACTGAGACTTGGTGTAGTACTGTGTGTACTGTCCTCTGGGCGCTTTGTTAGGCGGCGGTCCATAGTAGTGATGCATGACGGTTTCTTCAAGTTTGCAGAGGTTGGAAAGTAAGTACCATTGTCACATGCCCGCGTTCGAATGGGATGGGCTGCTCGATGTTGTCCCTTAAGTAGATTCCTATTTGCCTGAAGGTCCTCTTGTCGACGGGGAGGTAGTTCAACTTCTGGAAGCTTAACGTGAGCGTGTTGCCCATCATGGGATCCATGGTGAAAGAGCGCAAGAGAGGTGCTTCCTTGTCGCCCACCAGACTGTGTTTCACTATGTCCGAGTAGACATAGATTTGACACGTCCTGAAGAAAATGTCTGCCATGTAGGGATTTTGCGTTTCTCCACTAAAGAAGACGCTACTCTCGAGACCCAATTGGGTCCCCAAGTTCTCAGGCAAAAGCAACACCAAGCCAGGTGAAAGGGAAACGGTGCATTTCATGCTATATTTGTCGTAGGAGAAAACGTTGGCCCGCCTCTTTTTCAGAGAGCATGGTTCGGGTCACCACCTTTAATGAGGAGCAAAGTTTTTTCCGTCACATACCAAACGGTGGGACCGGATACTTCTTGAAGTGCACACTCCAAGGGTGAAGGTGTTTGGACGTATTCGGCCAGCAAAGTGTTGTACATCGTCAGAGTGAAACACGCTCATAGATGAGTTGCTGGGTAGGGTCAAGGTGAACGCCATGCCTGCACATTCTTGGCCAGCTCCCAGGTGTTGAACTTGTCTCCATATCCCTTCCACTTGATCAGCACCTCTCTCTTTTTGCCTTTGCCCCTGTATTTCAGCACCTTCTTGATGGTGTACCTTCTGCCAGGACGATCGACCACCTTGGGTTGGTAAAAGTGACCTGATATTTCTTCCCCTAGGAGGTCCTTGAGGACGTAGCCTCTCTGAGACAGTTTGGCCACTTCATAAATTTCCTCCGTCCAGTTGGGTTTGTAGCCTCTGTTCAAGGTGTTTTCTTTTCTTAACATGTGCACTTTGTTTTTCTTTTTAAGCTTCAGAGCTGGAAGTTTTTTGTCCCTAGGTTGTTCGTACAACCTGTAGAACAACACCTTGGAGTTTGAAGGGTTAATGTCGGCGGGAGCGGCTCCTAAAGTTTTGTGGTGTGTTTTGTTGTAAGACTCCACCAAGACTGGCAACAGGTCCAACCATTTGTAGTTGTTGTAATGTGTGAAAGCTCGCCACATCTTACCTTGGAGAGTCGAGTTAAAGCGTTCCGCTAGAGCACATTTCACATGGTCGTTTTTGCCTGTGAAAAAGAGATATGCCTTCCTCTTCACAGTGTTTCTTGAAGGCTTTGTTCAAGAATTATTTTCCTTTGTCTGTCTGGATCTGTTTAGGTTGTCTTTGTTGGGTCATTTTCCTGAAGCTGGTCAGTACGACTTCGGCTCTTTTGCTCTCGACCGGTTGGGCAAATCCGTATCTGGAAAAGACGTCTATCCCGACTGAAATGTACTGATGACCTTTGTTTCTCCTTGGCGTTTTCTCGCATGTCTATCAGGCCCAGTTGCGATTGTTTATCTATTCCCCACATCTGTGTCTTGTGTCTGGGAAAGCGTCTCTTGTAGGGTTTGTGTCTGGTGTAAGATTCCACCCCCTCCAAGACTTGTTCTATGTTTTTCCCTTGGGTTTTCTTGAAGTGTTGGCGTTGTAGTTTAGACGCGCTCATGAAACTTGCCGGTTGTTTAGGATCGGTGTACAACTTGAGCATTTCTTTCTTCCGAGCCTGGTGTGCCACTTTATTCTATTCCACCCTGATCCTTCTTGATCTATGCAAAAAGTTTCTTGTTTCTGACATATTTCAAACACAGATTCACCCACTTTACGGCTTCTACAAACAGGTCGTGTCCCACAGGTTTTCTGCCGGTCAGAGATTTCTTACGGCTTGCTTGTGTGAGGAGTTGCGTGTACAGTTTCCGAGCGGTAGCACAATAACTTGAAGGGACACCTAGTAATAATTCCTGAGGGAAAAGACTGGTTTTTGCCTTCCCTCCTCAGATCAGAGTCTTATTCGTAGTCAGCCGATCAGTGGTATCGGTAAATTCTACGTCGTCGTCACTGTTGGCATACTGCTGGTCCTGCTCGTTCTCGTCTTTGTTCTGACTCAACGTTCAAGGTCTCGTTTTTCTTATAGCCGTCGCGAACGGTGCAAATTTTCTACCTGTGGCCTTGGCTTTTTTCATGAGAATAGAGGACTTCAACATGAGTTGGTTGTATCTCCGCAGTCTCTCTCTGGCTTTAAGGCGATGGGAGCAGCAGCAGGAGCAGGAGCAGGAGCAAGAGGCGGAGCAAGAGGCGGAGCAAGAGGCGGAGCAGTGGTGGTGGTGGTGGTGGCGGGAGGCGAGTCGATGTTGGGCAGTAACAAGTCTGCTCTCAGCAGAGCCATCCTAGTGTAAAACATCCTTCAGCGACAGGTGGTGGCAGAAACTATGCCTGAAATCAAAGGTATGGCTAAACCTAAAAGGGTGCCTAGAAATCCTCCTTCTTGCTCGAACACTTTCCTCTTTTGTTTCAAGGGTGTATTAGGTTTAGTGACAGCTTTCAGTTGTTTCTTGTATGGTGATAAAAGTTTGACTGCCTCCTCTTCGTCTCACAGTAGGTTTTTGTTCATCACCTTGATTCAAATTTGACTCATCACCCTGATCACCTCATCGCTTAACCCTTTGACGAGGTGAGTGCAGTCGAGCGTGGAACAATTGGAAATGTCCTTCAACAAGGCGTAGTGTTTTCTCAGGAGCGCAACACCACTTCTTTTAGACCAGTTAGCACTGCTCATTTTCGCTTGTTCTTGACGTCCTTCTTGGGTATGAAAACTAAGATTTTCCAAGGGGTGGTTATGCTGTTTCTCACTCTGAGAGCGTCAGGTGTAGCTTGCTTAAAGTCCAGCACTAGGTATGAATGTTTTTCTTGTGTCTCAGCGTTATATACCTGAGTCTGCCCGGGAAAGGCCTGTTTGCCGATGTAGGATATTCAACTCATGTCGCGAGGGTTCTTGAAAACCACGAGATAATGGGCGTTTAAGCTCAAGGTCCTGTAAGCCGGGTTATTGAAGAAGAGGTTTTGCGTGATGAATATCACGCTCAAGTTTCTATGGTGAGATCCTACAGTGAACAGCTTCGTTACAGTGGGAACATATTCTGGATCCATCAAATTGTCAATGATGATCTGTCCTTGTTTTCGAACGTTTCGAGCTCCTTCGAAAAGGAATTTGTCTGACAGGAGTCCCTTGTTGAAATTGATGCCTAACTTGACCATCTCATCGAATCCAGGTTGCCATTGACTGTAACAGTAGTGAACTTCGTGTACTTCGGAAGTCAATAAATGTTTGAAATTCCTCAAAAGGTTAAAAACCAAGTGACTTTTTCCACAGGAGGTGGGACCTGCTAATATCATGGTGAAAGGTCCTTGAAGTCGAGCGTCGAAATCGACTATTTCCACTGCTTTCTCCATTTCCGTCGAAGGTTGAAAACAAAGTGTCTACGAGGGTAAACTTTCTTCTTTCTTTATAGTTAAAAGAAAAAAGGTGCAAAAAAAAGGTAGGTAGGTAAGGTAAGGTAGGGTAGGGTAGGGTAGGGTAAGGTAGGGTAGGTTAAATTACGTGCGTGCATGTGCGCGGCATACCCCCCTTTTGTACTAAATGGATGCCCCCCAACCCATAAACCTACATACCCCCTTTTTCCTACCCTTACCTTACCTTACCTTATCCTACCTACCTACCTACCTACCTACCTAACATGGATAGCAACAAATCCCTGGTGTGCCATGTGTTACAGACAGGGGGCAGGGGTGAACGTATACAAAACAAACAGGGGGAGGGAAAGGGGGAGAACAAGCAGCTGAGCAGTGAGCAGCTGTGACTAAATTCAATGGTAAGCCTACCATAGACAAACACAGACGTTCGGGGATGAAAGAGGGGTGTGTATGTGTACGTTATGGAGGGGAGGGAGTCGTGGAAGTGATGCACGAATAATTAGGTGGGGTGGAAGGTTTGTAAGGAGTGTTCTCAGCTGCTTAGTGAACATCACTTTCACTCTCTACCTGACTGCTGCTGCTGCAGCTGCTGCTACTACTACCACTACTACTGATGCCGTTGCTACTGATGCTGCTGCTCGCGCTACTGCTGCTGTGCCTACTGATACTGTTGCTGGTGCTGTTGCAGCTACTGCTGCTCCTGTCACAACTTAAAAAATTTAAACAAACCAAATATCCACACAAAACCAGACACATTGAATTAAAGTTCTTTCTTATTTATTGGGGTAATTTTACATCGAGAGAAGGGGGGTAAATCTTGTAAGTGTAGGCGACGTTTTGAACAATTTTATTGTTCTTCTTCAGGCAAGATATGTTTGAATATGCAGGCTTGGTACCTTAGGTCAACTTTAGGATCGGTTGCTAAGGGCTGGTCGTCAAGGTACTGTGCTACTATAGTTACAATTGTGGATGATGTCATAGGTACTTATGATGTCATTTGATGATGTAACAATATGCATACATTAACATAGATTATACATTTAGATTTGATTGTGGTTTATACTTTGTACATGTAAATTGTATAGCGTGTGCGGCTTATAATAATTACCGGTACATTTTGTTGGCGCTGGTAAAAAAACTTTAAAAAAGAAGACATCGGACCAACTCAAATTTACCAAGGACGACAACAACGGCAGTGGCAACAGCAACAACAACGAGTGGATCATGCAAAGAAGACTCTCCCAGACAATCGACCTTGTACACCAGAGGTCGACCTTATGGAAGTAAAAAAAAGCTGCAGTTGGGCTTCCAACCCAAGTGGGAGGAAGCCCAACTTAAGTGTGGTAAAGAATTATGCGACCTCCTTAACAACTACTACGCAGAACGAAGACTTGACTTAGAAAATAAGTACAAGGAAATTATCCAAGAAATCACACCAAAATTCAGCAAAGAGATTCTAGACCTAATCCAAAAACTAATCAACGACCTACAAGAGAAAGTAGCAAAGAACAAGGACAAAAAAGCCACCAAAAAAAACGCCGATACAAGAAATACCGGGAAGAAAACGTGGACGAATCAGCAATTTGCAACCTCTCGTCCAAGCACCTCTCAATAGACCACAAAACACTTCTAAACAAAGGTTTATCCTTTGCACCAACCCCAACATCAACCAACCACATACATGCCATTAGAGACACTCTACCATTCAACAGAAGAATCTACCTCAACTACCATTTCAAAGACTCTGCACCTTACAAACCATTCCATACAATCTATCCAAAAGAAACTGGTTCCTGGCAACCAGCACCACCATACCATGAAGACATAGTGACTTTCAACTCATATATTCTAAACAACATGATGAAGGAGAAAAAAACCAAAACCAGAAGCAATCTCACTACAGGACAACAAGAAGCCCTGAAAGATCTCAAAAATGACAAACAGATTATCATCAAAGCAGCAGACAAAGGAGGAGCCATAGTCATCATGGACACTAAAGACTACATACACAAATGTGAAGAACAGCTCAAAGACACCAAATTCTACAGAACAAACCCATATGACAGAACAAAAATCATCACTCAACGACTCAAGAAAGAACTCAACAAAATGGAAAAGGATGGGAAAATAATCAAAGGGGCTGCAGACAAACTGCAACCATCAAACATCAGAACAGCACAGTTCTACACTCTACCAAAAATCCACAAACAAGGGATACCAGGAAGACCAATAGTATCAGGGATCAACTCACCAACCGATAGAATCTCAGAAACCCTAGACAACATACTCAAACCACTATTAACAAAGATACCATGCCTACTGAAAGATACCAAATCATTCCTGAGGGAAATTGATTCAATTGACAAAATCAAACCAACTGAATACCTAGTCACCATAGATGTGAGCGCACTGTACACGTCAATACCACACAGGGAAGGTATAAAAGCGGTAAATGCCGTTCTAACCTCATACCCTAATCCTGACATTGACACAAAAACAGCATGCAGAATGCTAGAAATGGTACTTCAAAACAATGTCTTTGACTTCAACAACAAACATTATCATCAGATACAAGGCACAGCAATGGGAACCAAAGTAGCACCAACATACGCCAACATCTTCATTCCTTTATCTAGAAGAAGAGATCATCAGAACAAGCCCAATCAAACCAAGGATCTGGAAAAGATACATAGATGACATATTTGCCATCTACGACTGCTCAGAAGCAGAACTAAAGACAGAAATGAAAAGAATGAACACCCTACACCATTCCATCAAATTCACCAGTGAATACAGCAAGGACCAAGTCAATTACCTAGACACGACCATCTACACCAAAAATAACAAACTACACTCCAAAGTCTACAGAAAACCCACAGACTCAGGACTATACCTCCATCACAGCTCATACCACCCAGCCAGCCAAAAGAACAGTATTGCATACAGCCAAGCACTCAAATACAGACTAATATGCACAGAAGAAGAAGAATTTACAAAATCATGCAAATACTTACAGAAACAACTGACCCTACGGGGTCACCCACATCACATGGTGAAGACTTCCATCAGCCGAGCAGCACAGGTACCCAGGAAGGACCTCCTGGAAAATAGAAAAAAGCAGAACGAAGCAGTCATACCATTCATCATACAACACACTCCAAACAATGTTCGGGCACAACAGTATTTACAGGTTAGGTCTACTCTTAAATCACCCGATGGGCAGGCGTGGTTGGAAAAAAAGGCCAAGAACACAGCTCAAGTCACCGCCTACCTCAAGTCTTTAGGGTACAAAGTGGTGGAAAAGTATGAACGGTTCCCTTTTCGGACTGATTCAGGTCGACATAGAATGTGTTGAAGGAGAGGTTTGAGGAAATGACGCAGATTTTCAAGAACTGTTTGGTGAAAAGGGAAGACGTGGGCAATCACATGCGAAACTTCTTGGAAGCCTCAGGTAAGTTGAAACAGCCTCAGCGACAGCTCATAGGAAGTTATCACGCTCAGAAAATCCTCTTTGGCATGCCTCTCTTAAAGTGGTACATGGAAAAGGGCTTAGTGGTGACCAAGGTGTACTTAGTGGTGGAATACACGTCAGAAAAACATTTCTCCCCTTCGTGGAAGAAGTGACCGCGGCTAGGAGAAAGGGCGACAACAACGTTGACTGCAAAATTCTTTCAGACCTGTATAAACTTCTCGGAAACGGGTCTTATTGTAAGACCATATGCAACAAGAAGAACTTTCTTTAAATTCGGTACATGTCTCCCGCCAAAGCCAAATGGTTAGCTTTACACTGGTCTGTTCAAGAGGTGCAAGACATCAGCGCAAACACTGTGGAACTTTCTTGCCTGCCCACCAGCATCACCTACGACCTCCCTGTGCAAATAGGGTTCATGGTGTATCAGTATGCCAAATTGAAAATGCTGGCCTTTAATACGACTTCCTACTGGAAGAAACTTTGAAATGTGTGAAATGGACAGTGTACTGACAGTTTCTATTTTGCATTGAGCACGAAAAGTCTAGAGAAAGCTGTCAAACCTGAGAGACGAAGAGATTTCTTCAGTGAGCGTCATAAATGGTTGCCCTCAGAGTCGTGTGACATCGCTTATCACCAGGAAAGCTATGTGGAATGGAAAACCCTGGGGTACACTTGGTTCCCTCCCCCATGTTGTAAACAATGTCTGGCATTCGACAAGAGAACTCCAGGTCTTTCCAAAGTGGAGTGGGAAGGAGACGAGATGACGGCCTTAAACTCCAAATGTTACATAGGAAGAGGAGAAGGGGTGGAAAAAAAGAGCTGCAAAGGAGTGATTCAAAAACAAAATGAATTAATAGCTGAAGACTACAAAAAGGTGTTGCAAACCGCAAAAAAGTGCAATGGTGACGAACAAAGGCTTCAGAGTGGTAAACCATCAAGTCAGTACTTATTCGCAGAAGAAACAGGGATTAAGTTATCAGTATCTAGGGGCTCGTAGATCGTGATATAGTGTGAGCGTCTTCCTCGAGAGGGCGTTTCGAGCGGTGCGCCCATCACCGGTAGTCACTAGAGGTCCTTACGATCCCTGGTCGCTGCGGGGTGGTGGCAGCACTGTTCGCCTCGCTCCAGCTCCTACCTGGGGCCGGGGCGAACAGTGCTGCCACCGAAGAGGAGGTTGGAAGCATCTCTGCCGTGCAGGTGAAAAGAGATCTGAAACGAAAGTATATTCCTCGAAGAATATAAAACCAGAATACCAACGGACCTTGAGGGGAATTAAGACCTGTCTCAGAGACTCGAAACACGGAGATGGCTATAAGCCGCACTCCGAAGCAACCCGTAGCAAGGGCCCCTACCCCACCCGAACCTTTAGACATGAAAAAGATGATGGAAGATTTTATGAAGACGTTCGCGGAAACGATGTACACTCGACCTGAATGGCGAAGAGTAGATTGAAGCAGACTGCGCTGCTACCGTTGTCAAGAAATGGGGCATCATGCCCATGAGTGCACAGCTCTGAAACCTGTGCTATCCCGAGTTAATTACGTGGCGGAGAAGTTGGAGGAGGAAAACTAAAGAGGGTCACATCTCTGGCAAAGGATGTGATCCGTAATCCGAAAATCTGCCAAAATGCCATCACTGGTGAGTCTGAGTTAGTTCGAGAGTCCTTCCGGGGGACTGGTATGTGGGAAGGATCCTCCCACCCCAGTCCAAGCCAGGGGATTTGACGGGGTAGGGACAGGAGAGGGTAGGAACCCAGGGGAGAGATCCTGCGTTGAAGAAGAGGGAGGTTGGGTTGAAGAACCATCCGTGTGTTACTTTTTTGAAAGGTTTCGGATCAGTGATTCTCAGGAACAACTCCGATTTGCACAGAACTCCTCTCGTTTTGGGGGGGAAACATTGGTACATTGCTGTATCGGTGAAGGGGCGGACTGGGGAATTTCTGATTGACACTGGTGCCAGCCATTTGTGTGTCTCGAGGAAATTCTTCAGTCTGGTGCCCGGCAACCATGAAACACTACCAGTTGGTGTTAATGCTTGCACGGCCGACGGTAGCCAGATGCTGCACAGACTTTTGGCAAGACGTTTATACAGATCTGAATGGGGGGCTACGAGTATGTGATGAGTCCCACCATTGCTGATATAAATGACGATGCAATTATCGGTTTGGATTTCGCAAGCTTGTATGGTGCTGTGTTGGATCCCCGTTTCAGCATGTTGAAGATTTGGCAACCATACAACTGTGAGATTCCATGTATATTGAGACATGTGTCCTCGGTAGCCACCGTGGTACAGACTGTGAAAATTCCAGCTGGAATGGCCTGCGATGTATTGTGTTCTTCGAATAACGCTTTCTGAGGCTCGAATGCTGCATTCGAACCTGACCCTAAGATAGGCACTTACCTACCCTCAGTGCATGGTTCTGCTGCAGTGGAGGTGTGAAACTGTGATAAAGCTGAAACTGGGGAGTGCTAAACTCTCCTTTTTTTGCAAGTTCATTGTGTAGCTATTTATTGGAGGATTTTAACAAACATGGGCTCATTTTAAAGGGATTGATTAGGGGTTTAATAAGAATCTATTTGAGAAATAATTGATTCAGATAAACATCCCATTCTCCCCAAGTGAAGTTACCCCATAACTTTGAAATCATTTTTGGTATAAAGGCCAAATCTCACATAAAAGAGAATAGTTCCCACACTTTCTACAGAAAAAAATGGTTTAGAAACTGTCTAGGTTTTTTCATTTCATAGGGGAACAGGATGTTTGCCAGACCCCAACAAAATTTTAGCGTGCCATTCGCTATCACCCTTCCACCAGCTTCTCCATGTTAGGTCCTTGTCTGTTTGCTAGAATCCAATCCTATGTATATCATTTATATAGCAATGGATAGAGCTGATAAAAATAAGTGGATTTCCTTTTTAAATAAAGTCTTTACATCAATTTAAAGGGAAATTCTGACCGATTAAAGATCTCATATCAACTCCATAATTTTGCGCCAATTCTGTGAGATCGCTAAACCGCAGATGATATTAGGTCAAGATAAAATCCCTTTAAATTGTTAAATTTTGATATGATACATTGATTTTCAACCTTTTATGGGGAACTCTTCCATACATGAAAAGAAAATAGTCAAAAATAATGATTTAAGAGATGTAGCCACTCCTGTATCAGATATGCTTGATCACAAATCTGGGCCCTATTTAAACTCCTAATAGTGGCAGAATTTTGGGTTCGATTTGGTGTATTTGATCATTCATAACTTCCCTTATACTTGGCATAAAGACTTCATTTAAAGAGCAAATCCATTTCTTTTGATGAGATCTATCCATTGCTTAGATAAAATGCAAGGGAACAAAATCTTGAAAACTAGGTAAGTGCCTACCTAAGATGTTGTCTAGCCTACATCTAGAATCTGCTGACACTTTAGTGGGAAATGGATCATAGACCATAGTCCCGATAATAAATAGAGGCAATAGAGGCCAAACCCCTATTTATTTGAAGAAAAATGAGAGAATTGGCGAAATGTTCTTGACTGAACACATTTCGGAAGCCCAATTCCAGACCGAACTGCCAGAAGGTACAGTTCGAGGGTTACCAGATGACATGAGAAAGTTAGTGGATGATTCTTCTCTGACAAGTAAGTCAGAGAAGGAATGACTTCAAGCTTTGCTATCCACCTACTATGATGCCTTTGGAAAGCCTGGGGGTTCGGTAGGTCGGAGCTAGGTGTTGCACACGATTGACACTGGTGATGCGAAGCCATTCAAGATACCCTATCGGAGATTACCTCTGAAGAAGAAAATTAATTAGAGGCCAAGAGGCAAATTCTGGATCAGCTGGAAAAGGGAGTTTTTGTACCTAGCACAAGACCCTGGTCCAGCCCCGTATGCACGACTACGAAGAAGGACGGATCAATCCGGTTCTGCATAGATTACCGGAAGTTAAATGGCTTAACTAAAAATAATTCTTATCCTTTGCCTAGGATAGATGAGACATTGGACTCGCTAGGGGGAACAAATACTTTTGTACCCTAGACCTCCAATCCGGGTATGGGCAAATCGGGATGGACCCAAAAGAAAACAGCCTTCTCGAGCCATATGGGCTTATTCCAGTACAATGTTTTACCTTTTGGGCTGTGTAACGCACCAGCCACTTTGGAGGCTATGATGGAGGAAATGCTAAGTGACCTTCTCTGGAAGAGTTGCCTGGTATATCTTGACGATGTCATAGTATTTGGAAAGACTTTCGAGGATTGTACCCACAACCTCGAGCTAGTCCTAAAAAGGATATTAGCTAACGGTTTGAAATTAAAGGCTAAGAAATGTAATCTGTTTAAAACATCCATTACTTATCTTGGTCATATAATAACTCCTGACGGTGTAAAAGCCAACCCTGAAAAACTCCAGACAGTGTCCGAATGGCAGAAACCCATGAATGCGAAGGAAATAAGATCCTTCCTAGGGTTCTGCTCCTACTATCGAGACTTCATTCCGAACTATTCCAAAGTGAGCTATCCCATGCAGATATTAGCACATTGGACTCCAGGTAGAGCAAAGGAACGCTTTCCCTGGGGTGTTGAACAAGATGCAGCCTTCAAGCAAATAAAACACCTGTTTGCTAACTCGCCAGTATTGAAATATCCTACAGTGGATGATCATTTCATATTGGACATGGACGCTAGCAATGATAGTATTGGTGCGGCTCTATCGCTGGTACAGGATGGAGTCAAAGTACCTATTGCTTTTGCTAGTAATACATTGAACAGGGCACAATGAAACTATTGCACCACTAAACGAGAGTTACTGGCTGTAGTGGTGTATACCAAAAAGTTTTGGCACTTCCTGTGTGGCACCGATTTCACACTTCGAACGGACCACTCCTCCTCGACGTCCTTAATTTTAAGGACGTCGAGGGAATGATTGGCCGTTGGCTGGCACATCTCTCAGAATTTGGGTTGGAGCATAGCCAGATCCAACATCGAGCAGGTTCAAAGCATGTTAATGCGGACGCCCTATCCCGAAGGCCTATCAGAAAATGCCACAAGATTGATTGTGATGATTGTGAAGCTCACAATGCGGTAGTTGCTGAAGTTCAAAATTCGAACCCCTCCCACTGGGCACATCAATGTTGATTCAGCGTTGAAACAACGTTCGCAATGTTTGCATATCAACATTGATTTAGGGTTGAAATAGAGTTGAAATTGAAAGTTGAAACAACATACTCAAAATCAACTGTGATTCAACATCTAACCATCAGCGCTGATTCAATGTTTGTGTTTCTATGTTGACTCAACATTGTTTCAACAATGTTGAAACAACGTTGACAGTTGTTTTGTTGACATATCAACGTTGAATCAACATTGTATCAACAGTGAAATCAATATTGTTGATTCAACATTGACAAATCAATGTTGAATCAACGTTGAGTTGACAACAATATTTCAACATTGATATGTCAACTGTTGACTGGATGTTGAAATGGTGATGGTTGACAACGTTGAAATACAAATATTGAAAAAGTGTTGAAAACAGGTTGATCAACACCATCAACATAACATCAACTGGTTGTCAATGTTGATGCAACATTGTGTGCCCACTGGGATATTGTATGCCTGTATGGAAAATGTTGTAGAATGGCCAATAGAGACCATCCAACAGTTCCAACAAACTGACCCTGCAATCAAAAGAGTGCATTGCCCTGAATGCGGGAAGAATAAACCTGGTCCTGGAATGGGAAAAATAGCCCTGATCCAGGAACTGTTTGGTGTCAGATTTGCTCGAGTGGCAATTGATATTATTAGTGGGATCGAACCTACTCCACGTGGAAACATTTGTATGATGGTAGTGGTAGTACACTCGAGTATACCCTTTACCCGATCACAAAGCTGCCACTTGTACAAGTGCTTTCGTGAGAGGATGTGTCCTACACTTAGGGGCTCCATAAATGATGCACAGTGAGAGAATTCGAGTCTAACTTGTGGCAAGAGATGTGCCACTATTTAGCCATCTGTAAAACTCGAACTAATCCATATAGACCCCAGTCTGATGGACAGGTAGAGAGATTTATTCGAACATTGATAAAAGTCCTAAAACCCTTGGTAAATTCTTGCCAGGATGATTGGTACGAACAATGCGATTTCGTGGTACATGCTTACAATAGCACTGTACATTCTGCAACGAGCTGCTCTCCAAATTTGTTAGTATTTGGGGAGGATATCATAATGCCCGCAGATCTAGTATATGGAGTTATAGGGGTAACCCTGAAGCCCCATGTACAGTGATGTTTGTGGAATCTCTTAGAGATCAGTTTAAGAGATAGTTCGAAATGAGCTACTAAAGAATGCAAAATGGCAGAAAGTTGGATATGATACCAACCTGAAGATGCGCCAATTTAGTGTCAGTGATCGAGTATTCATGATACATGAACCTTTAAGGTGTAAGAAACTAATTTCGAGCTGGGATGGCCCACATGTGGTCACTCGGATTATATCTGAAAGTACTGTGATGCTTATGAGTTTGGCAACTGGTCGAATGAATAAGTTCAATGTATGCAGACTGAGGAAATGGAGAGGGCACGATACCGCCAACATCGAATGCAAAGAAATTTCGAAAAGACTGAATGAAGAGAAAGACGAGATCCTAGTCAAGATTAATGAATTGGCAAAAAAGATTGAAAGAGAACATCCCGGGACGTAAGAGGGGCCGACCTTGTAAAAGAATTGGTGATGTGAAGCCTAAGAGGGGACGACCTAAGAAGGTCAACACTGACACAAATTTAAAATCCAATTGTGATAAAAAAAGTCTCGGCGGAATGGAGAATCTGAGTTAGGGGGAAGACGTTGACACCTTCCACAAAACCTTCTCGAGATACTCAGTTGAAAAACCAAGGTAGAGAGGTGAGGCGCAGTCCCAGAATTGCTGGGCGGACCTCGAACCTCGGTTATCCGGGGTAGTATGGACGCTTGCCGCAAGCGGGAAAGGGGGCGCTAGTGAACCGGGGACCCGGAGTGGCGCAGTGCAGTCGAGCATGCGCATTGGTCTCGCTTTGCTTGTTGTGACCCCATTATCGCTCACAGGGGTAAGACATGCTGCTGTTTCACCTTGTTTTAAGAGTCAGGAAATCCAGATATCCTTGAACATCTTGCACCCCCTTAGTCTCCATACAAGGGAGGGCAAGCCTTGAGCCGTCTGAGCCCGAAATATGGCTCAGTCGGAGGTGGTGGCGACCGTAACGGTTAATCCTGAGGGGCACCCGACCCCACTTCGAGCTCAAGATGAAGCACCTCCAAGTCCTCCAGTAGAGCTGATGGACACCACCGAAATGAAGCCGTCTCTTCCTGAGGCGACTTCAGATTCCCTGAGCATCCCTATGGGTGCGGAACTCATGGCTCCGGCGACCCCCAGATCGAAAGTGCCCAAGGGAACTACGCCTTCGGTCATCAGCTGTCGGATACTTGAATGTGACCAAAGGATTTATCCGGATGGCCACAGGTAAAAATAGATACTGTCCACAGCAGTATCTAAGACCCAAGGGTGAGCCACCCTGATTGATCCCCTTACGACCTGTAGACAAGAATCTATCGAGGATGCACCGAGTTAGGAGTTTCTGACGCTGCGGACATCTGGTTCGAGAACTATTTTGGACTGGAATGGAAAGAGCTTATGAAGCGGAAAACCAAGATACGGAGAGAGGTCGAAAAGGCTGTCAAAGAATCAAAAGATAAACCCGAGACCAAAGCAAAGTCAATCCGCCGGAAAAAGAAGGTGGTAGAGGAGAAGGTGGAAGACAGTGAGGACTCTGTGGCCTCGACTTCGTCTCCAAGCTCACGGAGCCGAACCCGAAGTGGCAAGACCACCAAAAGAGATGATTCCCCATCTCCACCCGATCCAGGACCACTCGCAAGAGTTCTCCCCTCCCTCCCGAGCCTGTCAGCAGTACAGCAGTCGAGGAGGAGGAACTTCAGGAAGAAACCAAAGATGGTAATGGAGATCGAGACCAACAAGTGGCAGAAATGAGCCGGCAAATGCTGGAGAACATTGACTCTTTGGAAGAACCCCTGAAGGATGCTCCTGATGAGTCCAGTCTGAACAAATGGGTTAATGCTCGGACTGGCTTTCCTGATTATACCCCGAAATGCTTTATGGACTGTCAGCGATATACTGACAGTTACTCGATTCCTCCCGCCACCAATCGTGATGGTGAGAGCGACGATGAAGAGTGGATGAAAATCCTCAGGAAAGATGCTGGTCCCATGAAGTTCTATCGCGTGTGGGTTGCACGGCTAAGACACCAAAGTCTTACTATGGCTTCGAGCACCGTACGAAGCTGCAGTATGCTGCTTCGAACTGGACTCCTGATAACCCGACGTGCCCATTCGAGATTAGTGTAAACAAGTCAGAAAGAGAGAGAGTCTGGCTTAGCAAAGACTCCTTCTTCCGACACCTTGTGGAGCACCACATGCACCATGCCCCGGTGTATAGGTGCACTAACGAGAAGAATCAAAATCAGAGGTGTCAGGGCCTGAAAACATTGAGACGAGGTCGTATGGCCGAGCATTTGGCTCAAGTCTATGGTCTTAAAGAAGCCAGGTTGAAAGCTCTAAAACTTCACGAGCACCTAATGACCAAATGGGAAGAGATGAGCTCCGAGGAACGGCACACGATCACTCTGAGGACCGATCACTTCTGCCATGCCATCAAGGGGAAGCAGGACGCCTACTTCCTCAAAAATGTACGATCCCATCGATTCGACATGTCCACAGAAATGCACTGGTGTGTCAAAGTCCAGAGAAAAGATCCCGATGCCTTTGACCGTAATGGAAGACTGCGTCCCCACCCTAGTCGATCCTCAATCTCGGGACGCTAAACGACCGAGATCTGAGTATCAATCGCCAGCCCCCACACCTGACCATAAACGGAAGTCCCCTGACCCAAGTAAAATCTTGGGAACATTAGCTCGAGACCTAACAAGTGTAGAGCAAGTCTCCCCTCTAGACTCGAGCGGCTACCGACCTCCGGGACGACCACTGACTGGTAACATTCAGATTTGGTTAGAGGGGCGGACCACATTGTCTCATTCAAACTGGATGAGAGGTGATGTGGATACTACCCCACAATATCATGGCACCCCTGAGGACAATGCTCTGCTCCAGAAGCTCAAGGAGCCTCCGAACCCTGATGATTTTCCAACTCTGACTGCCCTTCAGAAGCCAGGTCCTGAGTCCCAGACCCTACTGCCTTCGGGGAAACCGAAGCCTATGGGCCCATCTGCTAGCCCGGCCACCACCTCTGGTCGTGGACGGACTCGACCGGTGGACCCAAAAAGACCAGGCAGAAAACTGGTGATAAGAGACCCCAGCCAGCCATTACCTGAGGCTGGTTGGGGGCGTGGTATCATATACCATTTTATTATTCCATAAATTGTAACATATTATTGTATTAATCATAGAATGTATAAGAAATTAATACATAGGTTGGTTATAAGAGCCATAAGAGCGCTCAAACTTTATATAAGAGCGTTCATGCCCCACTGCACACCAGCTATATCAAATATACACAAGTTACATCACCCAGTGCACAATATAATAACTTGTAAGTGAATGCAAACGGCCGTTAGGGGTGCCTGGGCACCGCTGACGCCGTCATGGGTGTCTGAGCACCCAAACACTGAACAATAGATAACATAAGTCACGACGCCATAACCTTCCAGTCACTCTAGCGTCGCTCCTGAGCTACCTAGGTCAAATATCATTTATGGAAAGCCCATAATTAGACGGTCAAAATGAGCCCAAGAACAAGGTGGAACTCCTATTATTAAGGAAGTTACGCCATGTAGACTAATTCAACCTCAGAATGCGCTACAGACGAACCAGCGCAAGTTAATCACTTAGAAAGTGAGCGTTGACAACTTCACATATTCAAGTCCGCGCATGCGCAAAATGGCGGTTATAGCGGTGTAAACAACTGAGATATGAGGGTCTGAAGTTGCAAAACCGACCAAGACAATGGGGGACATGGAGGCGTCCATGGGGGTCCTTTGTGCACCCAGTGACACATGAAAGACTCCCCTCAATCAATTGCAGAGTTAGGCAGATGCCACTGGCTCCAGTCAGTCTGAGGAGCAAAGCCAAGAAATGGTACAAATAGCACTGGCTGCTCCTCCTAGAAATCAGAATCACCAGAACCACCCTAGAGGTAACATCTCCAGTCATCACTCCTGCTATCTGCTATAGCTCTACACTATTGTTAGACTATGCCAGACAGGCATAGGGCTCAACCACTAGTGGCCAGAGGCTATCTCCTGCAAGACATCTACCAGAGGGTAAAGTTATACATTGTGGGAACCCACCTAGAACTATACTGGACATTGTACTATTATTATTATTACCTCACAGGTGGAGTGGAACAGAACATTATACTTTATGAACAATTGTATATTTACTGTATGGGGAAATTACCTGCATATTAACATATGTGTGATTGATATTCCCTACATGTTGCCTAAAGCTGAATAAACCAGTGATAACTGGAAATAACACAATTTATGAGAGCTTGATGATCTTACACTCTATATACCACTAGTCATATGATATTTCTCTTATGACAACTTGATCATGCACAAATACTGGTATGACAAAGTGGTGGAGAACATCCTACTAAGATCCCAAATTTCATAGGCTCTCATAAAAATTAAGCTGGCAACATTACTAAAAACAATCACACACACAGCAAATCCCACTCCACCCACCCAGTGACCTTGACACCATGTTCAATAAGGTCACCAGTGAGATCTCCCACACACCAGTGAGATCTCCCACATATCAGTGAGATCTCCCACATATCAGTGAGATCTCCCACATATCAGTGAGATCTCCCACACGTCAATGAGGTCCCCCACATGTCAGAGAGGTCTCCCACACGTCAGTGAGGTCTACCACACGTCAGTGAGGTCTCCCACACGTCAGTGAGGTCTCCCACACGTCAGTGAGGTCTCCCACATGTCAGTGAGGTCTCCCACACGTCAGTGAGGTCTCCCACACGCCAGTGAGGTCTACTCAGGGAACAACCAGTTCTCAGGGATCCAACATTTCCCAGGGATCTCTACAGGACGCCCAACTCACGCTATCTACCTCTGAGGATGAAGGATCTGCCTCATGGGGTGGATCCATACCCTCATCTAGATCTTCCACCCCAGCACCTGCCTCTGATAGCCATTCCTCCAGAGAAACATCTCCCACACCCTCCACCATGGACACCGATGAAGGCCCCCAACCTAATCAGACAGCTGAGAAGATAAGGGCCTACGAGAAGGCCATCCAAGATGCAGTTACTGCCCTACAGACCAACAAGTCCTTATTAGAATAGAGGGAGAGGATCCTCAGTCAACAATTGGCAGAGAGGAATGCGGCGATTGACACCCAGCAGAAGGCCATGGAAGAACAGCGGAAGGTCCTAGAGAGACAACAACAACAGATAGCAGATCTCATGAAGATGGTATCATCCCAGACCTCACAGCCTCCCACACCCACCACCACACCTGCTGTCACACCATCTGCCTCTGGATCCAAGGATGACATCATAATCTCCATGGTGTCCAACGTGACCAAGCTCATAGACAGACAACAACATGACGACAGAAAGATCAGGCAACATGAGGTAACAAAACCCAAAGCTTTTTCTCACCCATCACCACTCATGTCAACAGCATTATTTATTGATCACAAATTCCCAGAATATCTGAAGGACAAGTACAAAGTAACAGACAGTGACACCATGGTAACATATTTACCCAAGTACCTTGAAGGACAAGCACTGGCTTGGTTTGAATCCTTCAAGGAAAGTGCCACTCCTGATAAGTTGACATGGAAAAATGTAGTGCATGAACTAAAAGAGTATTTGCTACTCGAGACAATATCATCTCCAGGACTGCACTCCGTGCACAAAAGGTAGATGAACCTATCCTAGACTATGCATGCCATCTCAGAAAAGTGTGTAATGCCCAACGCCTAGACGATGAAATCCTAAGTAGAACATTCACCCAAGGCATGAGGCCCTGGATCTCTGTAGCTCTTGAAAACAAGAAAATAGACTCTTTTGACCAAGCCCTAGACCTAGCCTTAGAGGTTGAAGCCCAAGATAGATCTAGGAAAACAAGAGATGCAGAGTCTAACCCACAGTCTACTAAGAAAAAGGTCCAGGAAGTCACCACTAGTTCAGATGAAGATGTTAACCTAATGTCTAGTGCCCATGTAAGGCAGCAGGAAGCTAAGGCTGTATCCAAAGACCCTACCGGTAGACATAGAGGAAATAACTATGACCCCAACTACCACTCCAGTAGAGGTAGAGGTAGGGGGGGTAACAGCAACAACGGGGGGGGGGGGGTCACAACAGTAGAAAAGACAACAGCTCATCCAACTCCAACAATGGTAACTCTTCATACAATGATAGGAGAGACAGAACCCCAAGTAATGGCAGATCCTATAATAACCAAGGATCCAACAGTAGTAGTCCACATAGGAACTACAACAATGGATCCTACAACAACAATGGTTCCTACAACAACCAGGGTTCCAACAACTCTAGATCCTACAGTAACCAAGGATCCAACAATAGGAGCCATAGTCCACATAGGAACTACAACAATGGATCCTACAACAACAATGGTTCCTACAACAACCAGGGTTCC
Organism: Acholoe squamosa; assembly: GCA_949317995.1. NCBI lineage: Eukaryota > Metazoa > Annelida > Polychaeta > Phyllodocida > Polynoidae > Acholoe > Acholoe squamosa. The sequence goes on from OX439043.1 coordinate 60,474,689, forward strand.
AACAACTCTGGATCGTATAGTAACCAAGGATCCAACAATAGGAGCCATAGTCCACATAGGAACTACAACAGTGGATCCTACTCTAACCAGGGATCCAGCAACTCTGGTTCCTACAACAACCAGGGATCCAACAACTCTGGATCCTACAATAACCAGGGTTCCAATAACTCTGGTCAATACGGCAACTCTGGTCAATATAACCAGGGTTCCAACACACATCGGGAGGATTACAAACCCAACACAAGAGGTTACCAGGGGAACCAACACAGTAACCCCCAAATATCTCACGTGATGGATCAAATCTCCAAACTCCTGGTGGCAGGCATTGCAACCACCCCACAGAACCAGGAAAACTAGGATGTCACAGTGCCGATGGGCCAGTGCACTGTGACACCCCAAATACAAACAATCAATCAGTATTAACAAAGATCCAACCAGAGACAATTGCTAGTGCTAATCTACCATCTAACAGACAGAGACGTCCATCAGTGATACACATCACCCCACTAGATTCATCATCAAAGGATACAGGTGAGAGTACCAAGCTTTCTATTGTACTCCTTCAAAATGGCTGTATCAATGTAAATCTGTATGATGTTTCAGATGTACAATGTTTGGTTGATACAGGTGCTACTATCACCTGTGTCAGACAAGCATTCCTCATGGATCTCCAAAAGAGATTCCATATCCAACTAAAGAAGTCAAAAATCAACATCCATTTGGCGGATGGAGCGGTGTGTCATGTTAGACATTCAGCTATACTGAATTTTAGAATCCAAGGTGTCAGATTCCAATACCAATTTGCTGTAATTCCCAACCTCACACAGCCCATTGTTCTCGGCACAGATTTCTTAAGCACTACAAAATCTTAAATTGAATTTAATGTTGATCCTGAACAAATTCTCAAACCCATTAGGGCAGTGAGGGATTTTACCATCCCTCCATTCTCTGAACTTGCAGTATTAGGTAAAGTCACATCTACTCAGTCACTGCAAGGCAGAACTGGAGTAGTAGATAACCTCCAGAGAAATAACAATGCCCCATATCTAGTTCAAAGGGCAGCAGTAACCCCCAGGGAAAATAACAAACACCCCCTAGTGTTACTCAACACCAGCAGGCGCCCACATAAAATCAAAAAGGGTGCCATCATAGCTCTATTTCAGGAAGTCAAGGAATCTGATCTAGAAAAACCTCAACGGGTGTCAGACACTACCCCACACACTGATCAATCCATCTCAGCCATACGGCCTGAAGATGAACCTCCATTCAGTGACACAGACTCAGACTGTGAGTCTACATATGCTGACCCTGAACCTAACTCAATCAGACTCTCTGAAATAGCAGCTATACATAGTGAGGCACATGACCTCGAGCCAGAATTGGAAGAGAATGTTCCACCAAAATCTGTGCTCACATCAAAAGATCAGCATGATAGGTTAGAATCACTGCTGACCAAGTATGATGATATATTTGTAGGAAAAGATGGAGACATCGGTGCTACACACCTCTATACCCACTCTATACATGTAAAACCCGAAGCAGTACCATGTCATTTCCTACCATATAGACAAACACCAGAAAAACAGGCCGCAATAGGGGAAGAATGCGAAAGGCTAGTACAGCAGGGCATTCTAAGAGAATGTGCTGAGGGCCCCTGGGCATCCAGATCCTTTCTAGTACAAAAAGCATCAGGAGGCCATAGGCTTCTAACAGATTTTCGTCATCTGAACCAGAATACGATCAATCAAGCCTTATCTACACCCCGGGCCGATGACACTCTAGACATGATAGGGTCACTCAGACCAAGAGTATTCAGTAAACTAGATGCCCAACAGGGATTTTTTCAAATTCCTATAAGAGAGGAGGACCAGCATAAAACCGCATTCATAGCAAATGACAAAAAATATGTCTACCAAAGGATGCCAATGGGATTAGCGACCGCCCCTGCGGGGGTTTTGCCATCTAGTAACATTGATTCTGAACAAACTCAAGTACAAATGTGCCCTACCATACCTAGATGACATATTGGTATTATCACCATCGATCGAACAACACTTCCATGACCTGGAAGATGTTTTCAACAGCTTAAGAATTGGTAAACTCAAATTGAAGAAATCAAAATGTGAATACTTCATAGACAGAATAGACTTCTTGGGAATGAGAGTCACACCCGTGGGACTACAACCATCTCCCACAAAGGTGGAACCAATCAAAACTTTCCCAACACCAAAGTCAGTCAAAAATGTCAGATCCTTCACAGGACTATGCCAATACTTCAAAAAGTTTATCAAAGGTTATGCCCAAATTGCTAGACCATTGTATGATCTACAGACACATCTCAAAGCATTTGTCTGGACAGAGGATGCAGATAATGCTTTCAAAACATTAAAGCATGCCCTCTGTACCAATGCTCTTCTCAGATATCCAAACTATGAGAAAGAGTTCAGTTTGGCAACTGATGCTTCCAATGTGAGTTTAGGAGCTGTACTCTCACAGAGAGATAATGAAGGAGTGCTCAGACCAGTAGCCTTTGCAGGTAGAACCCTCTCCAAACATGAGAGAAATTACAATACCACAGAGAGAGAACTACTGGTAGTAGTGTATGGAGTATTACACTTCAGACACTACCTAGAAACTAGACACTTCCAATTATACACAGACCATGCAGCCCTAATCCCACTATTAACCAATACAGGACTCACACATAGATGGGCCAGATGGGCTCTAGACATACAGCAATTTTCATTCACCATTCAACATGTGAAGGGTGATGATAACATACCACCAGATGCTATGTCTAGAAGGGAATACCCAGATTCTGGGCCCATGACTAACCCTCCACCCCCACAAAGGAGAGTTAGAGCAGCCAGTAGAACCAAGTTTGCAAAAGTAACAAAGAAAGTACCATTCAAAAGGGATGATTCACCCAACACCATTGAAAGGCCAGAGACACCCATTAGGGGTATCTTGAAGCAATCTACACACCATGTGTTTTGCCATTGTGAGAGAGAATACTCACAACTCTTTCCAGATAATGACTTCGAGCCTATTGAATTCTCATCACTCAACCAGATGCTGAAGGCAACTCCTAAGGAGCCACCCTTCACCCCACCTGACTCAGATGATGAAGATTCAGAAGACACATTATATGCTATTACTCAAGCAACTTCCAAATCAGTCAGATTCTTTGAATCAATGCAGGGAGAGGAAACATCAAACCATTTGTGTCCTGTGACCACACGCTCAAAAACTAGAGAAATGATTCAGGAGGGCACACCAAAACCCCCCACACAATCACAAACTATTCTAAATGAGAAAAAGGTCACAGGAAACAAACCTACAAAAACCCCACCTGCCAGGAAAAATGTCACAAAAGACACTGCATCTAATGAATCAAAGAACTCTGAAAAACAGAAGAATGACAAAAAGCAAATTGTGCCTTTAAAGAAAAAGGTTGCCACTCCCACCAAGGCGAGAATAGGACCTCCAAAGGAGCCTACACACCAAAACAAGAGTGACACACCCCAACAAAAGGCACAAGATAGGCCAATAGTCGATGAAAAAGAAAAAGAAAGAGACAGAATAAAACAACATGTGCTAGATATAAATCAATTGCTGGATCAGATTCCCGACACATCCATCTCAGGTACAAACCTTGGCTTGGAACAAAGGAAGGACAAGGAACTATTGCCCCTCATACAATATCTTGAGGATGGGACCTTGCCTGCACCAAAAGCACAAGGAAATAGAATCATCAACCAAGGCCAGACCTTGGTAAATGGTACATTAGTCCATATATATGCCCCATAAATTGGAGAAAAACCAATACTGTACCACTTCAAATTGTTATACCACAGCAATGGGTAACAAGTACACTACAGTATTTTCATGACTCACCTACTGGTGGCCATCTTGGCTCAAGTAGGATGCTGTCAGCACTCCGACCCAGGGTATATTGGAAGTCTATGCTAGCAGACACAATCAAATATGTTTCCACCTGCCACACATGCCTCACAGCAAAAAGGCAAGTACACTCACACAAAACACCAATGACAGTGAGAGAGTACATGGCTTCACCAATGAAGTTCCTAAACCTCGACGCGGTGGGACCACTTCCCGCAACTGCCAGGGGAAACAAACATATACAAGTCTGCATAGATTATGCTACCAGATATGCAACAGCTTGGGCTACTACTGACTTAAAAGCTGAAACAACAGCAGCAGAGTTCTACAAGAATATAATTTGTCATCATGGAACACCAGCCACTCTTCAAACAGACAATGGAACGTGTTACACAGGTGCAAAGTTCACAAAGTTAACTAAACACCTCAAGATCAAACATAAATTCTCCTCACCATACAGGCCACAATCAAATGGGCTTGTAGAGAGATTCAATGCTAGCATCGGCACAGCGCTCAGAGTATTCTGCTCAAAGCATCAAAACAATTGGGATTCATTTATTGAACCCATAACCTTTGCATTAAACAACACCGAATCCCAAACCACAGGATTCACCCCTTTCTTCCTACTCCATGGAAGAAACCCAGGCACCCCAATGGACTTAGGGCTGGGAATACAGGAAGACATATCCACTGTAGCAGACCATGTAGCTAACATGATAACAAATGAAGATACCTCTAGGAGGAAAGCTATACAAAGGGTCGCCAAGCTACAGAAGGAAAGGAAGGATAGATATGATAAGAAACTTACACCACAGGAAATCAAGGTCACCGACATGGTGTACCTCAACATACCAAGAATCCTGACCAACACAGAGTGTAAGAAGCTTCAACCCCTTTTTATGGGACCATATGTTGTAGTAGATAGACCTAGTTTGACAAGTGCCAAACTCAAAAACTTGGACACCAATCTATTGGTGGCCAGACCTGTACACATAGACAGACTGAAAAAGGTTGTAGCTGTCAGGAACAATGAATTTGAACACAGGCTTATTCCACACGAAGCCAAATACTACAACAAAATTGTAAGGAACAAAAATGATATCACTCTTACCAGAGAAACCACAGGTATAGGCCCTATTAAGCCTAGGCCTGCACACCACATGCTAAGAAAAACATCTAAATGTGGTGCAGTTTCAAGAAATTAGAAACATGTTGAGATACCTCAAGAACATAAGATTTTCAAAATTTATTACAAATTCTCTTCATCCACACATAGGCATGTGTGACTGATAATGAATTACTTATATATATAAAGCAATCAAATTTGTAGACATATCAGTAGGTTATTGCCACTGAATGGTCAAAGACTGGGACCCTCCAAGTAAAGCAGACATGAAGTCTGAGAAGAGTAAGGGTGACACAATGGAGTGTCTAAAGCCTAATCCCCACATGAAAGAGTGCGCTATGCCAACATAGCAGTCTATAGAGATCAATTGACCTTATAAGCTACCCTCAGACAACTGTCTAGACGGTCATGAATGGCTGTCCTGGATGACAGGAGGAGCTAATTACCAGTACACAGACTACACAATAGACCCCCACAGTTGCAGACACTGGAGATCAGGGCCCTGACTCCAGAGAAACAATACCAGGCCCACAATGGATGTGGGTAGGGTAGGCTACATAAGAAGCACTGTGGACCATTGCCCACCATCAGTCTTCATCCAGCTGCAGTCTGGAACACAAGTCTACAGGACCCCACTTGGGAATTAGCCAGCCCACTTCTCCATTAGGAGAGACTGCACTAGGATAAAGAACACACCTACTTCAGCTTCAACCTGACCTTACCATTTACTGGTCAATCTCTATAGACTCACCGGACATATTGCCAAGACAGCTCAATCTTGCATTTAAAGTGTTACACCATACACTTAGACTTCACCAGCACCAAATTACTACAAATTTGACAAGACTTTAAACAGCAAATTTGCTTTACACAAGCACCATGGGAAGACCGAGAGTTGCACCCATACTGCTAACTATGCTGTTATTATATATTATAGAACCACTTACTGCAGGCTATACCCCTGTGGTGAGACAAAACATAGGAGTAGTATTCAAACCTAGCCCTCAACCTTTGGTCAATGGACATACATCCACAACACTGTTATTAGCTATCCCCTACAAGATACCTCGGGCACCCGTTACCCAAGGATCCATAAGGGATAGAATACTCCAATTGACCACTCCTACTCTACAAGATCACACCTCTGGTCAAATTATCCAACAAGCCAAGGAGCTTGACACCTTGCTGGAAATTGCAGACAAGGAGATAAATGAAACCTTAGCCTCCATCAAATTGTTTTTATCCAACCCCATAAATACATTGGGCAAAGCCAAAAGAGAGGCCATACTGGGTTTTCTAGCACCCCTGTTTCGCGGTGTGCTAGGTTTAGCCACAGTAGAAGATGTAAACCAAGTTATGGGACAGCTTAAAAACATAGATGAAATACTAAGAAAATTTGCTAAACAAGATCAGGAAGCAGCAAGTCTCATTGAAAAGATCACAGACAGACAAGATAAGTTTGTTAAAGCATACATCCAAGATAAGAAGGTACTGGACAGTACCAACAACACCATAGGTGACACCGTCAACCTATGGGCCTCTAACATGTCCAGGTCCCTTGACTCATATTCAAGGCACGAGAAAACCCAAAGGGAGAAAATGCAAGTATTAAATGATGCATTAATCATCATAGCAGCAAGAATGAATACAGTTCAATCACTGCAAAGAACCAATGCAGCCCTGAGGATGCTATCATCAGGAATCCTAACCCCTGATATAGTACCACCCTCAGACCTTGCTAAATACTTAATTGACATTAACAACAAACTTAGGATTACACACCCTGGAGCACAAGTTGCAATTAATGACTTAGATTTCTATTATTCACAGAAGCTGACCTCATACACTTACTCAGCTCACCATATATATATTCATCTGGACATTATAATTCAATATACTACCTCTACCTTCAAACTGTACCAAATGATTACATCACCCATGCCTATAGACACACAGGAGACCCCCACCAGAGGAGTCACCAGATTGCAAACTACAACTGAGTTTTTAGCAGTATCTTACGACGAATCATTATTCATCGAATTGGACTCAGCTGATATGCAGGCATGTGAAGGTACTACAGTAAAGGTATGCAGAGATGTAAATGGTAGAATTTATAAGCACAGGCCTACATGCCCTGTAGCCATTTGTTCCAACCAGGCTCAACAGATCAAGGAACATTGCAAGTTTACAGTTTCACCACTGCAAGCACCTATCACCCATGCTATTTCCATTTCTGAAGATGAGTATCTGGTCACTACTAATGAACCCCATTACTTTATCAACTGCCATGGTAAAACGTCTGAAACTCGAAAAGCCCAGTCCTACTCAATCATAGGTGTACCCTGTGGGTGCACAATCAGTGTAGGAGAATTTTCTCTTCCAAACACAAGGTTGCCCTGTAACTCAACCTTATCATTTCATTACATTCTCAAGACAATTAATTTACCATTCATGGCAGCACTTAACCAAATTTCTGAAACCAAACCAGATGAAACAGAGAATCTTCCTAATTTCCCAGTAGTAAACCTTTCTAGAACCTTAGACAAACTACAGGAAAATCCAATCATGGATGATATTACTCAACTAAATCTAGAGCCCTTTGCCAAAACATTATTAAAAGATGCCTCCAACCTTGATAAGGCAATGGAAACACGCTACGTAGAATCACACCTACGTCGAGTTACAGAGCATCCAATCTTCCAAAGATTAGGACTCATCCTAGGGATATCAGCTCACATTTTTATAGTATACATACTACTCAAACTGTACAGACTAGGAGGGACTGTAGCCTAGCTGCCTACAGCCAAAGCATTTAGACTAGTCACCGAGCTGCCCCTACACAAATTGCTCCCAGATAAGAATCCTACCAATACTACCCCTACAGAGGAAACCCACACCCCTTTCCTCACAATTCAGGAAACCCACACCCTGATAATTGCTATATTATTCACCCTGACCATCTACTCAGCCTAAAGAATAATGAAGTACCTTAAGAAATTTGCACAGACACACTGTGGCAAGAAAAATGTGGCCAAGCGCACAAATCCCACAATATATTTAACATATATTGTGGAGACTCAAACTTCACGCTACCCTTGAGGCCAATACCACATGAATTTGATGAGATTAAATCAGCAGCTGCCCCGACCTATAAGGATATAGTGGTTAAAACCTTCCCACTACCTAAGGCTATATTTACCTGGAATGGACCAGCAGTTATAACAACACAGAGAGGAGAATTTGCTTATCACCTTCCTCAGGTGATACACTTACCTTGGCGCACTAGGTTCAGCACCATACCAGCCCTTAAAAACAAGGGACTGTACTACTCCATGATACTCCAGAATGATTGTGGCACCAGCCCGGTGACCATGACAGCACTGGAAAATACAACAGATATAATTATTGACGAACACCAGGAGGAGACCACAAGGTCAAACATGCAGACTATTACTAATTTTCTAAACCACCAGCCCTCCCCGGTGACTGTGGAAACAGCCTAGACTGCCCCCCAGTCCACCACCAGGAGATACTGAGATGACACATCTCACACATGACACACACCTCCACTGTCAATGAAATTATCAAAGTATTGGAAAAAAAATTGATTTAGAAAAAAATATATACACAGCCACTTGTTGATGTATAATATGAAAATCTATGGTATTCTCACAAAAATCGATGATTAATGCGCACATACATGCGCAAATTGCAAATTGTAAATTGTACAAATCTAACATTAATATACATGAATGCAAGGTAGATAACTAAGACAGTTCTTGCACCCATTAGCACTTGTATACTATACCAAGGTTTAATTAAAGTAACACACTTTAGGTAACCAAGAAATTGTTGAAAAATGAATTGAAAAAAAAAAAAACGAGAAAAAAATTGTTGACATGAAAAAATGTTTACTTTAGATACTCACCAAATAATCTCTTTCAGGGACACATACTCAAAAAAGGCTAGGGAAAAGTCAATTAAAAGCAGCGGCCCACTGCCGGAATTGCCAATTAATACACCCATATAGCAAATTACAGAGTAACTCAGAGACAAACGAGCCTATTGTACATGAAGTACTTTGTTTTTCCGGCCCTCGGAAAAATTTGTCTCAAGAAAATCCCAAAAATTGTATTTTGTGTACCGAAATTATACATTTGAACTCAACTGCACACTAAATTGTATGTTTGCACACCAAATTGTACATTTGAACCCAATTACACACTAAATTGTATGTTTGCACACTAGACTGTACGTTTGTACCCAATTTGCAAACTAAATTGTATGTTGCACACTAGATTGTACGTTTGTACCCGATTTGCAAACTAAACTATATGTTTGCACACTAGATTGTATGTTTGTACCCAATTTGCACACTAAATTGTATGTTTGCACACTAGATTGTACGTTTGTACCCAATTTGCACACTAAATTGTATGTTTGCACACTAGATTGTATGTTTGTACCCAATTTGCACACTGAAATGTATGTTGCACATTAGACTGTACGTTTGTACCCAATTCACACACTAAATTGGATGTTTTGCAAATTGATATTATCATTTGTGACCAATTACATGCGAAATAATATATTTGCAAACTAAAATTGTCATTTCAACGCAATTACATGCAAAATTGTATATTTGCAAACTAAAATTGCCACTTGAACGCAATTACACGCGAAATTGTTGATTTGCACACTAAAATTGTCATTTATGCTCAATTTGCACACTAAATTGGACATTTAATGTCAAAATTACACGCCAAAATTATATGATATTTGCCAGTTGTAGGTTGTACATAAAATTGGAAATTTGTACCCAAAATTGAAAATGCATAAGCAAATACACCCATGTATGGTAAAATATAGAATTACGGAAATGTACTTTTACCCAGAAAAAAAAATGTTTATATATACTGACAAAGCTCTACCACAAAAATTGTATTTGAAGCACTCCCTATTACTTCAAATCCTCTTACAAACAGTATATAACTTCAAATAAGGTAAAAATATATATTATACATTCCCTCTGCGAAATGACGGAGTTTCGCATTTTTTCGGGGGAGACGGAGTATTCTATCATATACCATTTTATTATTCCATAAATTGTAACATATTATTGTATTAATCAAAGAATGTATAAGAAATTAATACATAGGTTGGTTATAAGAGCCATAAGAGCACTCAAACTTTATATAAGAGCGTTCATGCCCCACTGCACACCAGCTATATCAAATATACACAAGTTACATCACCCAGTGCACAATATAATAACTTGTAAGTGAATGCAAACGGCCGTTAGGGGTGCCTGGGCACCGCTGACGCCGTCATGGGTGTCTGAGCACCCAAACACTGAACAATAGATTACATAAGTCACGACACCATAACCTTCCGGTCGCTCTAGCGTCGCTCCTGAGCTACCTAGGTCAAATATCAAAGCATTTATGGAAAGCCCATAATTAGACGGTCAAAATGAGCCCAAGAACAATGCGGAACTCCTATTACTAAGGAAGTTACGCCATGTAGACTAATTCAACCTCAGAATGCGCTACAGACAAACCAGCGCAAGTTAAGCACCCAGAAAGTGAGCGTTGACATCTTCACATATTCAAGTCCGCGCATGCGCAAAATGGCGGTTATAGCGGTATAAACGACCGAGATATGAGGGTCTGAATTTGCAAAACCGACCAAGACAATGGGGGGCATGGAGGCGTCCATGGGGGTCCTTTGTGCACCCAGTGACACATGAAAGACTCCCCTCAAACAATTGCAGAGTTAGGCAGATGCCACTGGCTCCAGTCAGTCTGAGGAGCAAAGCCAAGAAATGGTACAAATAGCACTGGCTGCTCCTCTTAGAAATCAGAATCACCAGAACCACCTTAGAGGTAACATCTCCAGTCATCACTCCTGCTATCTGCTATAGCTCTACACTATGGTTAGACTATGCCAGACAGGCATAGGGCTCAACCACTAGTGGCCAGAGGCTATCTCCTGCAAGACATCTACCAGAGGGTAAGGTTATACATTATTATATTATTCCTCTAAGCAGCAGGTCAGGAGCTAGGTGTGGGAACCCACCTAGAACTATACTGGACATTGTACTATTATTATTATTAGCTCACAGGTGGAGTGGAACAGAACATTATACTTTATGAACAATTGTATATTTACTGTATGGGGAAATTACCTGCATATTAACATATGTGTGATTGATATTCCCTACATGTTGCCTAAAGCTGAATAAACCAGTGATAACTGGAAATAACACAATTTATGAGAGCTTGATGATCTTACACTCTATATACCACTAGTCATATGATATTTCTCATATGACAACTTGATCATGCACAAATACTAGTATGACAGTGGCATCACTATAGACGAGAGAGGGGCAGTGGTAGGATCATCTCGATGACCCGACACTAAGAGCCCATTACCAAATGCTACTGTTACCTCGAGTTCTGCCTATGAGAGGGGTACCAATTCCAACCTGATTCCTCAAACAACACCTCCAGTCAGGAATATGAGAACTACCTCGAACTGGAGGACCCCGATGATTACATCAAACAACGAATGCAGGAATCCTGTGAAATCCAGGCTGATGTCTTTAAGGCATGGCAGGTCCGACACATCAGCCAGGCGACTGGATACCTTCGTGGTGTGACTGAAGGTGTCTTCGAGTGCCTGCATGAGATCCAGAGGTGGGAAATAACCAGAATATCTCAGGACATGCAGGGGCAAGCTAGAGACCAGCTTCGAGCTTCTCTCCAACGTGAAAACGAGGCAAAAGCCATGAAGGTGAAATATGAAAATGAACTCCAGGAGTTGAGGAGGCAGTATGACCACCAGGATGTTAGATTCATGGCAGTATTCGGCTGTTTCATGAAAGATTGGGATGGCACTCCTGAAAGTGCATTCGAGAAACTCCAGGCCAAGCTCCAGGAGGCTAGACAGCTAGAGGAGGACATAAAATCTTTTGGTTTTATGAGTATGTCCACCCCAAAGCACTCAACCACTGAGCCTGGAGAACCAGTAGAACCTCGAAGGGATATTTAAGCTGCTGTGCTGCCCCGACTACTGCTACGGACAGCTCAGCTGGCACCTCGAATCCCACCCCCGAAACGGTCCCTGCAGTTGCTACCCCTGATTCAGCCCCTGTGTCTCAAAACCTGATCAGTCTACACTCCGAACCGGAAGCCACTACTGGCGAGACGGTAATGGAGCCTGACCTGTAGTTTATGATGTATTAATTTATAAGGGATGCCCCTTTTTTCTAGGGAACCAATGAACATATTGCTTTATATAGACCCGAACTGTGCCCAACTGAAGGACCCCGGACCGATGCAGACCCAGGAAACCCAATGGACGAACCTACCCATCTTCTCCAGGGCACAACGCACAGCGACGCAGCTTGCCACGCAAAGTCCTTCGATCGCCGAATGGATCTGCACAGAAGCAGCTAACCTCGAAGACACCCCGAAGTTTATTAGATTTGTACAGCAGCCCCACTATACTGGTGGGCTGCTATAGTTTAATATATTGTCTATTATTCATTACCACTATTACCTACCTATGTATAAAAGTTACTTTATATGCATATCGAACCTAATATACTCTACTAAGTTCGATCTCATAAAATATTTACTACTATGAAAATGTTAATTGGTGCTATAAACCTACGAGATCTGTAACTCGAAGTATATTTTTTTTCTAAGCAGACTCCATAGTGCATAAGGTGTCACCACCCTAAATCGGACCACTTCCGGGTTTACTGGCCAAATAGTCCCTTCTGAACTTAGTTATTTTGAGGAATTTGGCCCCAAGGGAAGGGAAAGAGGGGCCAAACCCATTGTTATTTGGTATCAGAATGATGAGTAGGGGTGTTTCAATAGTCCCAGAATATTTTTTGTTCAAAACATAAATTCAGTGGAAGTTTATGGGGTGAAGTGTTCCTGATGTGTATTCATGCGCTGATCAGGCCTCACCATGCAAAAATCACTACCTGGTTACCATGGCAATTTGCGCAAAATCTAGCCTGACTATGTTGATGTGGACCTATCTTATTTTTTTCTCCATTTCATAAGCTAAAATATGGTGTAGGTTGCTAAGCACTGTGAGAATTTTAAGTGTATTTAATATCAGGCCAACAGTGGAAGACCTGTGATTTTTCGGATGGTCACAAGGCATTTGGGGTGGTGACACCTTAAAGGAAAAGCTAATTTTAATACATATGCCACTCAGGCGGGCATTTTTGAGCCCTTTTCACATTTTTTTAACAATAAGTGTTGGTTGTTTGTGCTGGGCACCTCTTATATATGGGATTTGTGTCCAAAAATGATAGGATTTCATGGAGTTTTGCCTTAAAAATGTCTAATTTTCACAAAAATTAGACCTTGAAACTAACTCCCTTTTTTCCAGTCCTTACAGGCATTTTATAGGAAAATTTCACTTCCTAACTAAATCTGATGAAATGGGTAATTTTTTTTTACTCACCTATCATTTAAAGGAGCAAATATCATGACACTATATAATGGAACATTCCAGGGTGAAATATCCCAGAATTCCATTGATTGTTATGGTTACCACGGCAACATAACAACATGTTTCCTCTCCAAGGGGCCTATTTTGTGTCAAATTTGGCTATTTTGGCCCCAAAAATACCTGTTTTAGGGCTTTTTCGCCAATTCTACTGACTTCCCTAATTCTCACAGTGCTTAGTGGCATATTACTGGAGAAAATGGATGTTCTGGGCTGTCTTCTAATGCATATTTGCCATAACAAAGTCAGGCTAGATTTTTCTCTATGTCAGATTAAAAACTTGTAGCTAGAAAAACAACCTTTTTAGGCCAGTTTTGGTCTACGCACATCCCACCACTGTCCAAATGGCCCAAAATACCAATAAAATATGGTTTTTAGGTAGAATCTGGGGACAAATTATGATTGAGGGTCCTCAAAATGTTTTGTTTATGAAGGAGTCTTTTGGTAACCATGGCAACAACAAAACCAGCTTTTCTGTTAAGGTGTCACCACCCTAAATCGGACCACTTCCGGGTTTACTGGCCAAATAGTCCCTTCTGAACTTAGTTATTTTGAGGAATTTGGCCCCAAGGGAAGGGAAAGAGGGGCCAAACCCATTGTTATTTGGTATCAGAATGATGAGTAGGGGTGTTTCAATAGTCCCAGAATATTTTTTGTTCAAAACATAAATTCAGTGGAAGTTTATGGGGTGAAGTGTTCCTGATGTGTATTCATGCGCTGATCAGGCCTCACCATGCAAAAATCACTACCTGGTTACCATGGCAATTTGCGCAAAATCTAGCCTGACTATGTTGATGTGGACCTATCTTATTTTTTTCTCCATTTCATAAGCTAAAATATGGTGTAGGTTGCTAAGCACTGTGAGAATTTTAAGTGTATTTAATATCAGGCCAACAGTTGAAGACCTGTGATTTTTCGGATGGTCACAAGGCATTTGGGGTGGTGACACCATAACACTCAGGTACAAACCTTATGTGTTCACTACCTAGTAAGGGTCAATAGTGGTAGATATAAATATAAAAAACCCACAGTTGTTATAAACTGTGCTAAAAAAACTATTATATAGGGTTCATACGTGAACTGTAAAAATTCTTTCTTTTCGGGTTATGTACAAACATATGATATTATAAACAACTACCAACTCAGTATGTTATTAATCATACATATTAATACTTTAATTGTATGTACAGATTCGAACTTGTTCTTTCGAACTTGTTTCAATCCTTTTCTTAATTATATTCAAACTATGTTGTTATATAATTAATTCACCTTAAAATCTATTTGGTCGACTCCTGTTATTATGACGTCACACAAATAACATATCACGTTCTACTTCGAACTCTTGTATATTACTTGAGCCCTAATTGTAGAATAATGAAGTTGTTCTACTATGTATATATCTTTTTTTTGTACACCCCCTTCCTTATTCTGGTGGGGGTAGTGTAGGGGCTCGTAGATCGTGATATAGTGTGAGTGTCTTCCTCGAGAGGGCGTTTCGAGCGGTGCGCCCATCACTGGTAGTCACTAGAGGTCCTTACAACCCGTGGTCGCTGCGGGGTGGTGGCAGCACTGTTCGCCTCGCTCCAGCTTCTACCTGGGGCCGGGGAAGGCGTTAGTCTGGCTCTGCCCACGATCGGAGTCTGACCACTTTCCACTGAGCTTGTTATTATACTAAGCGCATAACCTCGAGGTGGATGTAAACCTTCACAGAAATAAATACGTGCCTGTTGCACTGACCGGAGATACCTTGTCTGGTTTTACTTCGAGCCATACGAGTCATATATTCGAACCATTACAAGTATATCCAAAGACGCGTGTGTCAAGACGGTGTAAGCACTTTGCCCTTGGACATTTGAAAATCTCTCTCTCTTTTCTGTTGCACACAGTGAAATCTTGTGCGTAAAAGTAGCATTTTTAGTGAAATTTCCATTACAATTTGTAAAATTTTACGGAAAGTTTGTAACATTTCCGTAGAATGTTGCATTTCTTTCGTTTTGTGAAAAGAATACATAAGTTAAAATTGTGTTTCAAGGTGAAATCTTGTGTGTAAAAAGTGGAATTTCAGTAAGATTCAGGTAAAATTGTAAAATCTTTGTAGTATTTCTGCTGAAATAAGGAAAATCTTGTGTGTAAACATGGAAATTTAGGTAAATTTCTTTCATTTCATAGAAGAGAATACCTAGGTTAAAGGTGTGTGTGTGGGTGCGGATTTGGGCCTTATGAGGTTCTTTAAGGGGAGAGAGTTACCTTGTGAGGTACTTTGTCCTTGTGAGATAACCTCACAAGGAAGTGCCCTTTTTTGGGCATATTACATCATAAAACGAAGTTTTTGAGTCTAGACCTCACAAGGTATTGAGTGTGTCTGATATTGTGTTTAAATGTTTTTAGTAAACACAGTCAGAAACAGTTTTCTGAGTGATTCCACACACAGTCAATAGATGGCTCATCTGTGCCATGGTAGTTACCTCACCCCCTGTCCTGCCACTATACCTCATAAGGGCACCCCAGGCATTATAAGCAAACACACCACCAGGTTGTCTATAGATAAACACTGTATCAGATTACCTCCTGCACTAGGTAAACTGAGGGCTACTAACTTGCCACACTAACATGCCCCACTTGTTAGAGACTCTTGATATACACTTTTTGTAAGAAAATCTTTATATTAGGAAGTCCCATATCTAAGTGACAGTAGTATGGATTTTGTCTGGTTTACCTACAGTCATTAGTCAATCTACAAAATGTATTACATTTACCCATCCTAACAGCAAGCTTTTTTAATTGTAATGCAAAATATGATAAATATGGAATGCAGTAGTTGCAGTATTTTTTGTGGTCCTTGTAGTGGAATTTATTCCGACTAGTTACATCAACCTTGGAATATTTATTCAGCATAATGACACTTGTATGTGATGGCCTTCATTGATAGGACCTTACAAGGATGGCCTAAATATAACTGTGTGTCTGACATGGATAGGACCTAATAAGAATGACCTGCATAGCTATTGAACAAGTAACTCATGACGCGTGTGTGTTAGTGAAGGATAATGACACGAGGCCGTAGGCCGAGTGTTATTAGCCTTTGCTAACACACACAAGTCATGAGTTATCCATTGACTACTTATTTTATACCACGAAACCAATAAATAGTCAATATTATACCAATAAATTCAAGTTGAAAACAAAAATTATTCCCCCTCCCCGGGACTTGATGCCAGCCATTGTGTGTACACGATCGGTACATACACCTCCTCACCCGGCAGCGGACAGCGACAGCGGCACACGGCAAAAAAAGATTTCAATGCGTCTCGCGGTTATGTTTGTGTAGAATACACCTCGTCGCCCGGCAGCGGACAGCGACAGCGCACACTGCGAAAAAGCTTCTCGCGGCTATGTTTGTGTAGTATACACCTCGTTGCCCGCCAGTGGACAGCGACAGCGCACACGGCGAAAAAAGATGCGTCCGGGCCGGGAATCGATCCGCGGACCTCTCACGGCTGAGCACAACGTGCTAACCGCTAGACCACCGCGTCTCCTCCTTCTGCGCCCGGCAGTGGACAGCGACAGCACACACGGCGAAAAAAGATGCTTCTCGCGGTTATGTTTGTGTATGATACACCTCGTCGCCCGGCAGCAGACAGCGACAGCGCACACGGCTTTGTATCATAGCAAGACGTGGTTCGAACCGAGCGTATATCGTCAGTCCCTGTGGCGCAATGCATAGGGGGTTGGACTAGTGATCTTAAGCTGCAGGTTCGAGCCCTGCCCTGGTCAAGTCTATCATGGGTTTTAACATGTAACATATGACATGGGAGGACATGAGAGGCATGCTGTTATCCTGGATAACAGCACGCCTTACATGGATAACAGCACGCCTTACATGGATAACAGCACGCCTTCCAAGAGTCATGCTACAGCATTAATGCTGTGCAATATCGACAGATATGTGTATGGGAATAGCCACGAAAAAGCACTGTGTACCCCAGAAATCGTGGTATAAGTGTCCCTAACATTGATAGATCCTGCCATGGATGGTTTGTCACTAATAGACACAGAGGGGGTTTTGTCAATGTTGGGTTCAGACACACCAGATATACCTGGGTTGGCCCTGTGAGGTTGTATCCATGTAATATTTACACACATAATTTTATATAGGTCACCTTTGTGAGGTCTCCCCGAATGTCAGTTATAAAGTTGATCTTACTTAAGTTTTATCTTTGTGTAGTGTTCTACCCCACGATGCTATTCGAATCTTGCGATAGACAATGAAGAACAACTAACCCAGGTAGCAAAGGTGGTGTGGCCCTACTGTGGCCCACACTTTATTTGGTGTGGCCGCAATGGGCTAACCGATGGGCTGCTGACAGTTTCTGTCCTCAGTGAGGTACATGGGACACACTGGGCTAACCAATAGATCAGGCACAGATCAGTCTCAGAGTGGGTTTGGGTTCAACATGGGTTTTTGGTGTGGCTGAAAGTGGGCTGCCCACTTTGATCACATGGCGCCATCTGGTCAAAATTTATCATTTTTGGGTCAACATGGGTTTTTGGTGTGGCTGAAAGTGGGCTGGCCACTTTGATCAGGTGGCGCCATCTGGGATAGATATTTTAGAAAATCTATTTTTTCCTCATTTTCTAAAATTTTGAACCCTGAAAATGTGCTGCTAGCATCCAGGTGCTAGCCCCTCTCCTTGGCCTCTATAGTTGGAAGGAGACTAAAGGTACTGTATTACTCTCCCCATCATCATAATACAGTGAAACCATCAATTCAAACTTAGTTGGCCAAGGCATGTCAACCAGACCTAGTCCAGTAACATGCTAGCCATCAAGTTCATAGTGCCTCCTGCTGCTCGGATTTTATCTCACCTCGTGCCTTCCTTACGGCCGACACTCAAGGGTGAGAGGTCCGTGGGTTGTATCCACACCAAAGTGAGATTACCCTTGTGGCGTTGTGCCCGGACCCTAATCTAGTGTCAAAGTTCAGAACTCCCAGCTCAGTATGCCTTGTGCAAACCCATCCTCAGCCCTGTCTGGGGAATTATCTTTGGAACTGATCTATGCCTGATTCGGGGTGCCCACTTTGAAACCAATCTGTGCCCAAAGTGTTTGCCCATTTTGAAGCTGCTCTGTGCCCAAATCAGTTAGCCTTATGTGGCCCACACAACTTGCTGAGGACAAAAACTGTCAGGAGCCCAACAGTCTTATTTCAGTTTCCCCTATTAGGGCAACCCAATGTCGACCTGACTGGAAACCAACCATTTGCCCAACCTA
The DNA here is from genome assembly GCA_949317995.1 of Acholoe squamosa. Classification (NCBI taxonomy): domain Eukaryota; kingdom Metazoa; phylum Annelida; class Polychaeta; order Phyllodocida; family Polynoidae; genus Acholoe; species Acholoe squamosa. Next base: position 60,493,527 of record OX439043.1, read on the forward strand.
AAACCATGAATAGTATTATGCCCGCTTTGAACCAGCTTATCTGAGCTAAAACTGAATTGGCCCTAAGCGGGCTTGCTACATGGGAAATCAGGTTCTAGTTAAAACTTTATTGTCAACAACGCATAGGCACCAGCCGTCCTCGATGTCAGTTACAAGCAGTAGTGTTTAATCACTAATCAAACTCTACACTAGTCGACTAGCACCGTCTCCTAGTGTCCAGTAAAAGCCAATAACATACCCTCTCTGTGCAGCAGCACAGAGAAGTATCTATAACATGGTTGTTGAGAAGCCGCTAACCATCTCTCAGGATGGTCCTGTCATGACTGGACTGACCCCGAGGAAGGCCGCGAAACGGCCTTATATACACCCCAGTCAACAGAAAAACATTTTTAACATTTTAAAACGTTTTGCCATGATAAAGAGCCATAGGAAAACGTTCTGAAACGTTTTTTGTTGACTGGGACTGCAGTCGAGGGCCAAGTGACCATGTGGTGATGTGGCACTGGCATGGACTTTAGCGCCCCCAGACGTTGGGTAAGAGAGGTGTTCTCAACGTTGCCAACGAGGAGCATCGACATACATAAAATGCTCCCCGAAGACGACCCGCAACCACCACACATGGTCAGATGAAAGATCATTGCACATCATCCCTAAAATATTGTCTATAGAGATTTTTGTAGAATTATGTACAGAACTATGTGTGTCTCATTGAGGTGGAGTGTTTGTCCTTATGAGGTAGAGTGAACACTTCCCCTCCCAGAGGCCATCTGGCAGTCATTAGTAAGATAAACATCACACTACAGCAAAGATGACCTAGTTCCCATAGTAACTAGGGTTTCTGTAATCAAGTGTGGTGGTTGCGGGTCGTCTTCAGGGAGCATTCGATGTTTGTCGATGCTCCTCGTTGGCAACATTGAGAACACCTCTCTTACCCAACGTCTGGGGGCGCTATAGTCCATGCCAGTGCCACATCACCACATGGTCACTTGGCCCTCGACTCCAGTCCCAGTCAACAAAAAACGTTTCAGAACATTTTCCTATTGCTCTTTATCATGGCAAAACGTTTTAAAATGTTAAAAATGTTTTTCTGTTGACTGGGGTGTATATAAGGCCGTTTCGCGGCCTTCCTCGGGGTCAGTCCAGTCATGACAGGACCATCCTGAGAGATGGTTAGCGGCTTCTCAATAACCATGTTTTAGATACTTCTCTGTGCTGCTGCACAGAGAGGGTATGTTATTGGCTTTTACTGGACACTAGGAGACGGTGCTAGTCTACTAGTGTAGAGTTTGATTAGTGATTAAACACTACTGCTTGTAACTGACATCGAGGACGGCTGGTGCCTATGCGTTGTTGACAATAAAGTTTTATCTAGAACCTGATTTCCCATGTAGCAAGCCCGCTTAGGGCCAATTCAGTTTTAGCTCAGATAAGCTGGTTCAAAGCGGGCATAATACTATTCATGGTTTTAGGTTGGGCAAATGGTGGGTTTCCAGTCAGGTCCACATTGGGTTGCCCTAATAGGGGAAACTGAACTAAGACTGTTGGGCTCCTGACAGTTTTTGTCCTCAGCAAGTTGTGTGGGCCACATAAGGCTAACTGATTTGGGCACAGATTGGTTTCAAAGTGGGCACCCCGAATCAGGCATAGATCAGTTCCAAAGATAATTCCCCAGACAGGGCTGAGGATGGGTTTGCACAAGGTATACTGAGCTGGGAGTTCTGAACTTTGACACTAGATGACCCCACTATGTCTGATCTACAGCTTTTCCCCCATGCCAGTATTGATTTTCTTTAGTATGATATAACAGAAACAGGCTAATGAATCATATAAATCATAACAGTTCACAAATTTTCTCAGAGTTTGGATCTACCTGCAAAATACATTTGAAATACATTTGAGTTTTTAATATGACTACACCATTCCTGTGGTAATCATTTTATATTGAAGTATGCTACCCATTGGGAGACAAGCCCTTACTTTGCCGGGAAGCGTGGCACAGTCTGTAGCACGTCCGCTCACGGGCCGTAAGGTTGTGAGTTCGGTTCCCGGCCCGGTGGTGGCTCCAAACGTCGTTGAAGGTGTCGTTTGAGTTCCTCCTTGCTCTGGCTAGGCTGTGCTGGAAAGTCTCTTGGCGGTCATGGCAGACAAATGACTTAAAACAGGCCTGTCCATCTCTCACTTTGCCTATGTAGTGACGGATGTTAAAGAACCATTGCCGCGGTAAATGTGTAGGGGCGTGCTTTCTATCTTCCCATAGATTCGGTCACCATCATCCCCCTCCCCACTAGACTAGGGTCCGGGCACAACGCCACAAGGGTAATCTCACTTTGGTGTGGATACAACCCACGGACCTCTCACCCTTGAGTGTCGGCCGTAAGGAAGGCACGAGGTGAGATAAAATCCGAGCAGCAGGAGGCACTATGAACTTGATGGCTAGCATGTTACTGGACTAGGTCTGGTTGACATGCCTTGGCCAACTAAGTTTGAATTGATGGTTTCACTGTATTATGATGATGGGGAGAGTAATACAGTATCTTTAGTCTCCTTCCAACTATGGAGGCCAAGGAGAGGGGCTAGCACCTGGAGGCTAGCAGCACATTTTCAGGGTTCAAAATTTTAGAAAATGAGGAAAAAATAGATTTTCTATAATATCTATCCCAGATGGCGCCACCTGATCAAAGTGGCCAGCCCACTTTCAGCCACACCAAAAACCCATGTTGAACCCAAACCCACTCTGAGACTGATCTGTGCCTGATCTATTGGTTAGCCCAGTGTGTCCCATGCACCTCACTGAGGACAGAAACTGTCAGCAGCCCATCGGTTAGCCCATTGCGGCCCACATTGGAAGCCACACCAAATAAAGTGTGGGCCACAGTAGGGCCACACCACCTTTGCTACCTGGGTTAGTTGTTCTTCGTTGTCTATCGCAAGATTCGAATAGCATCGTGGGGTAGAACACTACACAAGGATAAAACTTAAGTAAGATCAACTTTATAACTGACATTCGGGGAGACCTCACAAAGGTGACCTATATAAAATTATGTGTGTAAATATTACATGGATACAACCTCACAGGGCCAACCCAGGTATATCTGGTGTGTCTGAACCCAACATTGACAAAACCCCCTCTGTGTCTATTAGTGACAAACCATCCATGGCAGGATCTATCAATGGTAGGGACACTTATACCACGATTTCTGGGGTACACAGTGCTTTTTCGTGGCTATTCCCATACACATATCTGTCGATATTGCACAGCATTAATGCTGTAGCATGACTCTTGGAAGGCTTGCTGTTATCCATGTAAGGCGTGCTGTTATCCATGTAAGGCGTGCTGTTATCCAGGATAACAGCATGCCTCTCATGTCCTCCCATGTCATATGTTACATGTTAAAACCCATGATAGACTTGACCAGGGCAGGGCTTGAACCTGCAGCCTAAGATCACTAGTCCAACCCCCTATGCATTGCGCCACAGGGACTGACGAGATACGCTCGGTTCGAACCACGTCTTGCTATGATACAAAGCCGTGTGCGCTGTCGCTGTCCGCAGCAGGGCGACGAGGTGTATACTACACAAACATAACCGCGAGAAGCTTCTTTTTTTGCCGTGTGCCGCTGCCAAGCCGTGTATTCTACACAAACATAACAGCGAGACGCGTCTTTTTTTGCCGTGTGCGCTGTCGCTGTCTGCTGCCGGGCGACGAGGTGTATTATACACAAACCTAACTGCGAGAAGCATCTTTTTTCCCCGTGTGCGCTGTCGCTGTCTGCTGCCGGGCGCAGAAGGAGGAGACGTGGTGGTCTAGCGGTTAGCACGTTGCGCTCAGCCGTGAGAGGTCCGCGGATCGATTCCCGGGCTGGACGCATCTTTTTTTTCACCGTGTGCGAGACGCATTGAAATCTTTTTTCGCCGTGTGCCGCTGTCGCTGTCCGCTGCCGGGCGAGGAGGTGTATGTACCGATCGTGTACACACAATGGCTTGCATCGAGTCCCGGGGAGGGGTAATAATCTTTGTTTTCAACTTGAATTTATTGGTATAATATTGATTATTTATTGGTTTTGTGGTATAAAATAAGTAGTCAATGGATAACTCATGACTTGTGTGTGTTAGCAAAGGCCTGCCAACGGAGTCGGACCACCTTTACCTGAGCTTGCACATAGCTAAGCAGTACACTTCGAGGTGGATGTAAAACATTTACCGCAATAAATACGTGCCGGTTGCACTAACCCGAGATACCTTGTCTGGTTTTCACTTCGAACTAGTCGAGACATTAATCCGAACCACTACACTGGTGCTGTGACCAGTCCTTGGTGTTAGTGCACGGCCCTGGAGGCCGAACACGAGCACGATGGATCTCGAGATGAAGCATCGAACATCTCGGGATCCACACCGAATGACACTGCTCATGCTAACGACTTTAACAGAACACAGATGAGAGGATATACCTCTATAGCTGGACCCAAAGTGGAGAGGGTAGTCCGAAATCTCGAATCAGAGGAGATGCCCACTCCAGCCGCGAACCATACTTATAGATCAAGCACCGAGTCCACAGGGACACCACCACCGATTATGATGATGACCCTCGATGCTCAACGAGCAGCCTCAGCTCGAGCAGAAACAAAAACAACGAGTCCTTGCCGATCCTTAGACGACGTAAACGTTTCGGTATTTGACATAGGAGGTTTGAAGAGAGTTACTGAGTCGGCAGCAGAGTACTTGCGCGAGCAGGCCAAGCTGAGCTTCGACGCCATGAATAGAGTTCGCCTACATCAAGGGTTACCAAAGCTAGAAGACTCCGAACATAAAGTTCTGAGACTTAGAAATCTGGAGAAACAATGTCACCAGTATCAGACCGAGAAAGAACGAATGTTGAATAACATGAAGAAAATGATGGAGGACTTTATGAAAACTTTCTCCGAGACAATGTATAACAGACCCGCACGTCGGAGAGTAGATCGTAGTAGACTACGATGCTACCGTTGCCAAAAAATGGGGCACTATGCTCACGAGTGTACAGTCCCAAAACCTGTACTATCCCGAGTAATCATAATCATAATCCTCCATCATTATGTTGAAGAAACAAAGGAGGAGGAAAACTAAAGAGGATCGCACCTATGGCAAAGGATATGATCGGTGGTTCGAAAATCTGCCAAAGAAAGCCACCGCTGGCGAACCCGAGCTAGTACAGGAATCAATACCCTCGGGGGGACTGGTACGTGAGAAGGATCCTCTCAACCCAGCCCGGGCCGGGGGCTTCGACAGGGTAGGAGCAGATGTATGCCAGGACCTGAGGGAGAGATCCTACGTCGAAGAAGAGGGAGGTTGGGTTGAAGAGTTGACGCGAGTGAGTGCGGCACACCTCCCCCCGAACCATCCGTGTGTAACCTTCTTGAAGGGTTTTGGATGGGAGATCGGTGATTCCAAGGAACAACTCCGATTCGCCCAGAATTCCTCACCTTTGGGGGGGAAACGATGGTACATTGCTGTATCGGTGAAGGGGCGGACTGGGGAATTTTTGATTGACACAGGTGCCAGCCATTCGTGTGTCTCGAGAAAATTCTTCAGTCTGGTGTCCGGCAACCATGAAACGCTACCTGTTGGCGTTAATGCTTGCACGGCCGACGGTAGCCAGATGCAGACTTTTGGCAAGACTTTCATACAGATCGGGATGGGGGGCTACGAGTATGTAATGAGCCCTACTATAGCCGAGATAAGTGATGATGGGATAATTGGCCTGGATTTCGCAAGTTTGTATGGTGCTGTATTGGACCCCCGATTCGGGATGTTGAAGATAAGGCAACCCTACAATTGCGAGATCCCATGCATATTGAGACATGTATCCTCGGTAGCCACCGTGGTACAGACAGTGAAAATTCCGCCAGGAACGGCTTGTGACGTTTTGTGTTCTTCGAACCATGCGTTTCGAGGCTCGGACGCTGTCTTCGAACCTAACTTCGAAGCACTATCTAGCTTACAGCTAGATTCAGTTGGCACTTTAGTAGGAAGTGGATCGTGGACAGTAGTCCCAATTATGAACAGGGTATTGAAACCTGTGTATCTGAAAAAGAATGAGAAGATCGGTGATATGTCCCTGATAGAACACATCTCGGAATCCCGATTTCGAACTGAGTTACCCGCAGGGACAGTTCGGGGACTACCAGACGACCTAATGAAGCTGGTTAACGACTCTTCCTTGAGGAAGAAGTCAGAAAAAGAGAAACTTCGAGCCCTGCTCGCCACCTACAACGATGCCTTCGGGAAACCGGGGGGCGCGGTAGGTCGCACTAGCAAGGTACTACACACGATTGACACTGGTGATTCGAAGCCATTCAAAATACCCTATAGGAGGTTACCACTGAAAAAGAAGGTGGAGGCGGAGAAACAAATTCTCGAACAGCTGGAGAAAGGGGTCATAGTGCCGAGCATGAGCCCTTGGTCTAGCCCTGTGTGCATGACCACGAAGAAGGATGGGTCTATTTGATTTTGCATCGACTACAGAAAGCTGAACGGCTTGACAAAGAAAAACTCCTATCCCTTACCAAGGATAGACGAGACCTTAGACTCATTGGGGGGGAATAAATACTTTTGTATCCTCGACCTCCAATCTGGGTACTGGCAGATCGGGATGGACCCTAAGGATATGGAGAAGACAGCCTTCTCGAGCCATATGGGACTATTCCAGTACAACGTTTTACCTTTTGGGCTGTGTAATGCACCGGCCACTTTCGAAGCTATGATGGAGGAAATGCTGAGCGACCTTCTTTGGAAGAGTTGTCTGGTGTACCTCGATGATGTCATAGTATTTGGAAAGACTTTTGAGGATTGCATGAGCAACCTCAAACTAGTCTTGAAGAGAATCCTAGCAAATGGGCTGAAATTAAAAGCAAAGAAATGTAATTTATTTAAATCATCTATTACATATCTCGGCCGTATAATAACTCCTGACGGCGTAAAGGCCGACCCTAAAAAACTCCAGACAGTGTCCGAATGGCAGAAACCCATATGTGCGAAGGAGGTAAGATCCTTCCTGGGCTTCTGCTCATACTATCGAGAATTACTCCAAAGTAAGCTACCCCTTACAAATATTGGCACATTGGACCCCAGGTCGGGCAAAGGAACGTTTTCTATGGGGAGACGAACAGGACATAGCCTTCAAGCAAATAAAACACTTGTTTGCTAACACGCCAGTACTGAAATATCCAACTGCGGATGATCATTTCATTCTGGACACAGACGCTAGCAATGATAGTATTGGTGCAGCCCTGTCGCAGGTCCAGGACGGGGTCGAAGTACCAATCGCCTTTGCTAGTAACACTCTGAATAGGGCACAACGAAACTATTGCACCACCAAACGTGAGTTGCTGGCTGTGGTGGTGTATACTAAAATGTTTCTACACTTCCTATGGGGTACCGACTTTACTCTCCGAACTGACCATTCATCCCTAAGGTGGCTACTTAATTTTAAGGACGCCGAAGGTATGATTGGCCGTTGGCTGGCACACTTGTCAGAATTTGGGTTGGAGCATAGCCAGATCCAACATAGACCGGGCTCAAAGCATATCAATGCAGATGCCCTTTTCCGGAGGCCTTTCAGAAGGTGCCAGAAAATTGATTGTGATGATTGCGGGGCTCACAACGCGGTGGTCGCAACGGTTCGAACTAAACAGTCGATGCCATTGCCTAGCGCCGGTATGGAAAACGTTATAGAATGGCCAGACGAAACCATCCTACATTTCCAACAAAATGATCCCGCTATCAAGAGAGTGAATTGTTACCTGAACAAGAATGCCAAGCCCGAACGGCTGGCATTGTCCCTCGAAGACAGAGAAACCCGCAAATTTCTAGCCCAATGGACCGAGCTAGAGATTCGAGACTGTGTCGATGGAAAACCTGTCCCACAAAGGACAAGCTTTTACAGATAGTGATTCCTATGTCACTAAGACGAGATATTTTGTTTTATTGCCACGGGCATAAAACGAGTGGACACTTCGGGAAGAAGAGGACCTTAGAACCCCTAGCCAGGAGGTACTACTGGCCAGGAATGCACAACGACATCATAAGATGGGTGATGACTTGTCCCGAATGCGGCAGGAATAAGCCCGGTCCAGGAATGGGAAAGATGCCCCTGGCGCAAGAGCTATTCGGAGTTCGATTCGCCCGGGTAGCTATTGATATCATCAGCGGAATCGAGCCCACACCCTGGGGCAATACTTGCATGATGGTAGTAACTGACTACTACACCAAATACACTCGAGTATATCCTTTACCTGACCACAAGGCAGCCACTTGCGCTATTGCCTTCGTGAAAGGATGGGTGTTACATCTAGGTGCACCATTAATGATGCACAGCGACCAGGGACGAGATTTCGAGTCCAACCTGTGGCAAGAGATGTGCCACTATTTGGCCATTTGTAAAACTAGAACCAATCCATACAGGCCACAGTCTGATGGCCAGGTAGAAAGATTCAATCGAACATTGATACAAGTCCTTAAACCCTTGGTAAATTCTTGCCAGGACGACTGGGACGAGCAATGTGACTTTGTAGTACATGCTTATAATAGCACTGTGCATGCCGCGACAAACTGCTCCCCGAATTTGTTAGTATTTGGGGAGGACATTATAATGCCCGCTGATCTGGTATATGGTGTTATAGGGGTAAGCCCCGAAGCCCCTTGTACTGTGATGTTTGTGGAGTCTCTGCGAGACCAATTTAAGAGAGCGTATGAAGTAGTTCGAAATGAACTACTAAAGAACGCGAATTGGCAGAAAGTTGGGTATGATACCCACCTAAAGCCACGACAATTCAGTGTGGGCGACTGAGTGTTTAGGATGCATGAACCTTTAAGGTGCAAGAAATTGATCTCGAGCTGGGACAGACCTCATGTGGTCACCCGAATTATATCTGAGAGCACCGTTATGCTTATGAGTCTAGCTAAAGGCCGCATGAATAAGTCTAACGTGTGTAGGTTGAGGAGATGGAGGGGACGAGATGCCGCCAACTCCGAGTGTGACGAAATTTCCAAACAGATGAATGAACAGAAGGACGAGATCCTAATGAAGACCAATAAATTGTCGAGGAAAATGAAGGGTATGGCCCCAAAAAGGAGAAGTGGCCGACCTGCTAAAGTGGCGAATGAGAAAAAGCCAAAGAGAGGACGACCCCGAAAGGTCGAAACTGACACGAATTTAAAATCTAATCGTAAGAAAATTGTCTTGGCGGAACGGAGAACTCGAGGTAGGGGGAAAACGTTGGCACGTTCCACTGGACCTTCTCGAGAATCTCAGTTGAACAACAAAGGAAGAGAGGTGAGACGCAGTCCCAGAATTGCCGGGCGGACTGCCGTTACTTAATGTTCCGAAATCACAACGAGTGTATTGTCCTCTTTATGTGTCTTGTTATGTGTTTGGAGGTTGAGATACCTCGAGTACGATTCGAAATACGACCATGCCGGACATTACCACCCTACTCATGGTTCCTGTGGGTGGCAGACAGCTTGGCTGACGTGTACGCATGATGCTACATGTTATTTTGCCGAACTCCTGTCGATATGAGTAGCGGAGGGGGTAAGTCCACCAACGGCCTATGGAGAAAACCAACCCCGACCCCTGGTTATCCGGGGTAGTACGGACGCCTGCCACGAGCGGGAAGGGGGGCGCTAGAGAGCGGAATGTCAGAGTGGCGCAGTGCAGTGGTGCATGCGCAATGGTTCCGCATCGCTTGTTGTGCCTCTAATATCGCTCACAAGGTAAGACGTGCCGCTGTTTCCTCTGCCACTTATAGTGACAAGTTCTTCCTAGCTGACTGCCATTGACTCCTTCTGTTCCTTGAACGAAGGAGAACAACCCCCTGAGCCGTCTGAGCCCGAAATATGGCTCAGTCAGAGGTGATGGCGACCGTAACGGCCAACCCCGAAGGACACCCTACTCCACTTCGAGCCCAAGACGAGGCACCCCGAAGTCCAGTAGTAGAACTAATGGACACCACCGAAATGGAGTCACCCATCCCCGAAACGGCTCCCGACACCCTGAGCATCCTGAGAGGTGCAGAACTCATCGCCCTGAGAACCCCACGCCCGAGTACGACTGAAGGAACCACCCCTTCAGTCATCATCGAAGTCCCCGTGACTTTCACCGACCGACCACCAGCTGTTGGGTACGTGAACGTGACCAAGGGATTCATCCGGACGGCCACAGGCAAGAATCGGTACTGTCCACCGAAGTACCTTGGCCTTAAAGGCGAACCTCCACGGCTGATACCCTATGATTTACAATCTAGGATCTGCCGTGGATGCACCGACACCGGAGTCACTGACGTCTCCGACGTCTGGTTCGAAAACTATTTCGGACTCGCCGAAGCGATGTGCATTAGCGATGGCCTAGTTGCCGTTGTTGACGCCATCTGCGAGGACGAGCGAATTAGGTCACAGACAGCGTACCCCCTGCTGTATGGCCTAATCGGGTTCGAGGAACGCCTTCCCAGCATTCACTCCCGCGAAGTCCTCCTCCCACAAGGACCACCCCGAGAACGCACCTACGCGTTCATGTCTGATTCCCAGAAAAACTCTCCTGTTCGTGAGGAAGAAGACGCTTTGTTGGCGGACCCCGAGCTCGAGAAAGAAGAGCAGAGAATGGCCAACGAGACCGCTCGCGACGGAGACATGGCCAGCAAGATCCCCGAAGCTGCCTCGAGCCTTGAGGGTGGAGCTTGCTACTCCACCAAGGTAAACACCGCCAAGGAAATGAGCCTCGAGGAGCTTGATGCCCGTCAAGAGGCCATTGAACGCGAGCGCAAAGACTTGATGAAGCGCAAGTCGAAACTCAAGAAGGATGTGGAGAAAGCCAAGACAAGCCCGAGGCTAAGCCCAAATCGAGCCGCCGTAAGAAAAAGGTGGTGGAGGAGACTCTCGAGGCTCACGGAGTCGAACCCGGAGTGGTAAAACCACAAAGGAGGATGACGCCCCATCCCCCTCAAGATCTACCCAGACGAGACCTTCTCGAAGAACGACCCCTCTTACCCCGGAGCCCGTTAGTAGCACCGCGGTCGAGGAGGAAGAGATCCAGGAAGAGGGCAATGGAGACCGGCAGGTTGCCGAAATGAGCCGGCACCTGCTGGAAAACATTGACTCGTTGGAGGAGCCCCTGGGGGACGCCCCTGACGAGACCTGTTTGAACAAGTGGGTCAACGCCCGAACCGGATTCCCGGACTATACCCCGAAATGTTTTATGGACTGTCAACGTCACACTGACAGCTATTCGATTCCTCCCGCCACCAATCGCGACGGCGATAGTGACGACGAGGAATGGATGAAAATCCTAAAGAAGGACTCTGGCCCCGCGAAATTCTATCGCGTGTGGGTAGCCTCGCTCGGGGACACAGTTAAGACGCCTAAGTCTTACTATGGCTTCGAGCACCGAACGAAGCTCCAGTATGCAGCTTCGAGCTGGACACCCTCAAACCCGACATGCCCGTTCGAAATCTGCGTCAACGCCTCAGAGACTGAGAGAGTCTGGCCATCAAAAGACTCGTTCTTCAGACACCTCGTGGAGCATCACATGCACCACGGGCTGGTGTACCGATGTTCCAATGAGAAGAACGAGAACAAGAAATGCCAGGGGCTGAGAACCACGAGGCGAGGACGCATGGCCGAGCACTTAGCTCAGGTCCATGGTCTCAAAGCCAGCAACGCTCGACTCAAGGCCCTGAAACTCCACGAACGACTTATCTTGAAGTGGGACCAGATGACCCCCGAGGAGAGATTGACCATCACCATGAGGACTGACCACCTGTGCCACATGGTCGAGGGGAAGCAGGACGCCTACTTCCTCAAGAACGTGCGTTCTCACCGATTTGACATGTCTGCCGAAATGCACTGGCGTGTCAAAGTCCAGAGGAGAGATCCCGACGCGGTCGACCGTCATTGAGGACCCCGACCACACCCCGGTGGCGACCCCTGACGGGACGCCAAGCGGCCAAGGTCGGAGTCACAGTCTCCAGCCCCAGCTCCTGAACATAAGAAGAGGTCCCCCGATCCTAGCACGATCTCGGGTGCTACATCCCGAGACCCCTCGAGCCTAGAGCACGTCTCGCCCCTGAGCTCGAACACCCATCGACCTGTAGCAGGGACCTCGACAGGTAACCACCAGACCTGGTTCGAGGGACGGAACACCCTCTCACATTCTGACTGGTTTGCAGGTCACCCTGAGTCTACCCTTTGGTACCAGGGCACGCCAGTGGAGGATGCCTTGCTCGCCAGACTCAAGGCACAGTCGGCTGAATCAGACGAGTTCCCCACTCTGTCTGAAACCCAGACACCAGGCCCCGAGTCCCAGACCCTATTTCCTTTAGGGAAACCAAAGTCAATGGGTCCCCCTGCTGCTCCTGCTACTGCTTCTTCTCGAGGGCAGGTCCGACCTGTGGACCCGAAACGACCCGGACGTGAACTCGTTTTGAAAGACCCCAGTCAACCTCTCCCCGAGGTTGGTAGGGGCCGAGGCCTGACCATAGACGAGAGTGGAGCTGTAGTTGGGTCGTCTCGACGAACCAACACCGCTACCCCATCCCCAAGTGCCACTGCCACTTCGAGCTCCACCTATGAGAGCGGTTCTGATACCCACACGACTCCCGTGCCGACCCCTCCAGCACGAAACATGAAGACCACCAATGTGTTACATTTGGTGAAATCTAACTTCGAGCTGGAGGACCCCGATGATTACATCAGAAACCGGACGCAGGAATCCTGTGAGATTCAGGCCGATGTCTTCCAGGCGTGGCAGGAACGACATATCAGTCAGGCCACCGGCTACCTTCGAGGTGTCACCGAAGGCGTTTTTGAATGTCTGCATGAGATTCAGTGGCGAGAAATCGCCCGAATCTCACAGGACATGCAGGGACAGGCGAGGGACCAGCTTCGGGCCTCGCTTCAACGAGAGAACGAGGCCAAGGCCATGAAACTGAACCTGAGTCGCAGCTTCAGGAGCTGAGGAGCCAGTACGACCACCAGGACGTTCGATTCATGGCAGTGTTCGGCTGCTTCATGAAAGATTGGGATGGCACTGTCGAAAGTGCCTTCAAAAAGCTCCAGGCCAAGTTGCAGGAGGCTAGGCAACTCGAGGCGGACATCGAATCCTTTGGATTCACTAGCATGGCCACCCCGAGAGCCTCCGCCAGTGCTGGCGCGCCCCCAACCGGACCCGAGAGGGAGCCTGAAGGCGCCACTGCTGCCCCAATTGTCACCCCGACTAGACAAACCGACGTGCCAGCCTCTACCCCCGAAGCAGCCACGGTAGCCACAACCCCTGCCCAAACACCAGTGGTCCATAACCTGATCAGTTTGGACTCCGATCCGGAAACCCATTCTGGGGAAACGGTGATGGAGACGGACTTGTAGCACTCGATGTAGGCAAATACAGTTAACGACCCTGCCTTATGGGATCTTCGAACACCAAGACTGTGCCCCGAACCCGATGGATGTCCGGACGGATGCAGACCCACAGAACCCAATGGACGTATCTACATCTTCCCATCTTGACCAGGGCACACCACACAGCGATGCGGCTTGCCACCACCAAGTCCATCATTCGCCGAATGGATCTGCAGACAAGCAGTGAACGACCCCGAAGACACCCCAAAGTTAATTATTATTGTACAGCAGACCCACTACGCTGGTGGGCTGCTATAGAACCATATTATATATAATTTAATTAACCACTAGTCCTCTTACCTTATGCATAAAAATATTGTCTCTGTTTTAATAATTTCGATCCTAACGTCGTCCACTAGGACCGAGCTCATAAAACATGTCAATTTGTTAACAGTAAAAGAGAATAATTGGTGCTATAAACCTACAAGATCTGTTACTGTAATGCTATTTAATATTTCTCAGGTACACACCAATTGTGTTCATATTTCGAGGATAGTAGTGGTATAGAGATATATATGTATATTCTTATAGTTATAAAAACCCATAGTTATTGTAAACTGTGTAAAAAAAACTAGTATATAGTGTTCATACCTGAACAGCGAAAATGTTCTTTTCGGGTCATGCAACTTAGTATCACATATAATTACAAATATGGTATATCGTTATTTAACATACATTTAAATACTCTATGTACGGTCTCGGACATGTTCTTCCGAACTTGTTTCGACCCATATCTCTCTTTAATCCTATTCCATAGTGTATATGTATGTTTACTTTTTTTTAAATATTTATATGTGGTCGACTCCTATTATTAAGACGTCACACAAATAACATATCACGTTCTACTTCGAACTCTCGTTTATTACTTCGAGCCCTAATTTCTTAAGAATAACGAAGTTGTTACTCTGTTAAATTATGTTATTTTTGCACACCCCTTTCCTTATTCTGGTGGGGGTAGTGTAGGGGCTCGTAGATCGTGATATAGTGTGAGCGTCTCCCTCGAGAGGGCGTTTCGAGCGGTGCGCCCATCACCGGTAGTCACTAGAGGTCTCCTCGACCCCTGGTCTCTGCGGGGTGGTGGCAGCACTGTTCACCTCGCCCCAGCTCCTACCTGGGGCCGGGGAAGGCGTTAGTCTCGCTCTGCCTGCCAACGGAGTCGGACCACCTTTACCTGAGCTTGCACATAGCTAAGCAGTACACTTCGAGGTGGATGTAAAACATATACCGCAATAAATACGTGCCGGTTGCACTAACCCGAGATACCTTGTCTGGTTTTCACTTCGAACTAGTCGGGACATTAATCCGAACCACTACACTGGTGCCGTGACCATAATAACACACGCGTCATGAGTTATCCATTGATTACTTGTTCAATAGCTATGCAGGTCATTCTTATTAGGTCCTATCCATGTCAGACACACAGTTATATTTAGGCCATCCTTGTAAGGTCCTATCAATGAAGGCCATCACATACAAGTGTCATTATGCTGAATAAATATTCCAAGGTTGATGTAACTAGTCGGAATAAATTCCACTACAAGGACCACAAAAAATACTGCAACTACTACATTCCATATTTATCATATTTTGCATTACAATTAAAAAAGCTTGCTGTTAGGATAGGTAAATGTAATACATTTTGTAGATTGACTAATGACTGTAGGTAAACCAGGCAAAATCCATACTACTGTCACTTAGATATGGGACTTCCTAATATAAAGATTTTCTTACAAAAAGTGTATATCAAGAGTCTCTAACAAGTGGGGCATGTTAGTGTGGCAAGTTAGTAGCCCTCAGTTTACCTAGTGCAGGAGGTAATCTGATACAGTGTTTATCTATAGACAACCTGGTGGTGTGTTTGCCTATAATGCCTGGGGTGCCCTTATGAGGTATAGTGGCAGGACAGGGGGTGAGGTAACTACCATGGCACAGATGAGCCATCTATTGACTGTGTGTGGAATCACTCAGAAAACTGTTTCTGACTGTGTTTACTAAAAACATTTAAACACAATATCAGACACACTGAATACCTTGTGAGGTCTAGACTCAAAAACTTTGTTTTATGATGTAATATGTATAGCTGTGGTAGAGGAAGGAACACAGAGATGTTGCCTCTGCTGTGGTCTTCAAAGTTGTGAGACAGATTTATTGTTGGACAAAAGGCACATTGACTTCTGAGCATGCTCAGACTGTAACCAACAGGTTCTGATGTAGTAAAAGTATTTAGCTACATAACACTAGGGGGAGACACCTATAGTGAGGTAATAGTTCATAGTGTGACCACTAGGGGACACCACTGTTTAGACAGTCTCTTAGAGTTTGGCATATATATAGGAAACGTTATATTCAACACTCCTTCTCGGTTCTTATATATAAATATAATGTTCTCATATGAATTGTCTTTCACATCATAAATGAAAAATAATAATGATAATAATTACAAGATATGAAAGTAGAAACTTCATAGACTAAGCTTTTAACTTTAGTAGCAGAAATGTCTTGTAAATTTGAGAGGAGCGGTTACTAGCACATGCACTCTGTCACCCAACTTTACCTTGGGTGCAACTAATCTGATACTCTAAGAAGCTTTGTAAGCTTCTGATGCTTTTCTTTGGATAAGCCTTTAGTCAGCACATCAGCTGGCATTTCTGTAGTTGGCAGATATTGCAGCTTCACAGTTCCCTTCAGTATTTCACCACGTATGTAGTGATACTTGATTTCAATATGCTTGGTACGTCCGTGAAACTGTGGATTCTTTGCCATTGCTATGGCTGACTGACTGTCATCGAAGATGGAGGTTGCTTCTGTAATAGGGCCATCCAGTTCCTTCAAGAGCTGTCGTAGCCAAACTGCTTCTTGTGCTGCAGATGCCAATGCTACATACTCGGCTTCTGCTGTTGATAGAGCTACACAAGACTGTTTCTTACTCCTCCAGCTTATGGGAGCTTCAGCCAGTGTGAAGGCATATCCAGATGTAGATTTCCGATCACTTTGATCACCTGCCCAATCTGCGTCACAATAGCCTATCATTCCTTCTTCAGAATTTCTACTGTACTGAATACCATGACTACTGGTTCCTTTAAGGTATCGCATAATGCGTTTCACAGCTTTCCAGTGTTGTTCTGAAGGGTGACTGTTGTATTTAGCCACTTGATTGACGGCAAATGTAATGTCAGGCCTTGTCCAATTGGACAAATACAGCAGGCTTCCAACTGCTGACTGATACAGTACCGGATCAACAGAGCTGTCATCATCACCTACAGAGCTTGTCAGTCTAACAGACGGATCAACTGGGGTTGACACTGGTTTGGCTTCCTGCATGCCAAACTTCTCAAGGATCCTGGACGTGTATCCAGGCTGACTTATCCATATGCTCTCAGGTGTCTGTCTGATCTGAACTCCTAGGAAGGTGTTCAGTTCACCCAAGTCTTTGACATCAAACTTCTTTGAGATGTTCTTCTTGACTTTCACCATCGTAGCTGGATTCTCTGTTGCTATGATAATATCATCCACATAGACAGCTACGATTACTGTTTCATCTTCTTTACCTGTGTAGATGCATGGATCTGCTGTTGACTTGAGACCAATACTTTTGAGATGGTTGTCAAGTGTTATATTCCAGCACCTTGGTGACTGTTTAAGTCCATACAGGCTTTTCTTGAGCTTGCAGACTAAATGTTCTTCACCTTTCTTAACAAAACCCTTAGGTTGTTTTACAAACACCTCTTCCTCAAGTGTTCCATTTAGGAATGCTGTAGTGACGTCCATTTGGTGAAGTAGAAGGTTCTTCTTTGCAGCTACAGCAAGCAGTGCACGAACTGACTCTGTTCTTACAACAGGGCAAAACGTCTCATCATAATCTAGACCATATTTTTGATTGTACCCTTGTGCCACAAGCCTAGCCTTGTACCGCTCTATGGTTCCATCAGGACTAAGCTTGGTTTTGAACACCCACTTGCTGCCCACAGTTTTTCTACCATCAGGGAGTTTGACTAAGTCCCAAACATCATGCTTCTGCAATGATTCAATTTCTTTTTCCATGGCTGCTTGCCACTGTCCTTGTCCATTGCCATGGCTTCCTTGTAGCTAGCTGGGTCCTTCACATCTGAAATCATGACCCACTCGCCATAGTAGTCTGGTTGCTTTTTCGGACGGCTCGACCTCCTGGGCTGAAAGTTATTATGAAGGTCAGGATTCTCAATGGGAACCTCCTGCGGCACTTCAACTTGAGCTTCCACTGGAGCTTGAGCTTGAACCTCATCTGCTTCTTCCTTGACTTCCGGTGATTCTATGATGACATGGTGACTTCCTTCTACAGTCTCATCTAGACTATCTTCATCAAATATAACATCCCGACTATATAAAGCTTTCTTGTGGTTCATGTCATAAAGACGATATCCCTTGACATTGTCTCCATAACCAAGGAAGATGCACCTTCTGGATTTTGAGTCAAGCTTACTACGCTCATCTTTTGGGATGTGTGCATAGCATGTCACTCCAAAAGGTCTCAGGTTAGCAACATCAGGCTTCTTTTCTTTGAAAGCCTCAAATGGTGTCATATCCAGAACAGCTGAAGTTGGACTACGATTTCTCAAATAAACTGCTGTTGACATCGCTTCTGCCCAAAAGGACCTGGACATATCTCCTAACATAGCTCGCCCCATCTCTACCAAGGTACGATTCATTCGTTCCGCTACACCATTTTGTTCAGGATTCTTTGGGACGGTTAGCTCATGTCGTATTCCCTCCTTCTTGAGGTATTTCTTGAACTTGTTAGAAGTATATTCACCACCATTGTCGGTTCTTAACGTCTTTACCTTCTGACCAGTCTCCTTCTCAACCAAAGCCTTCCATTCAAGGAATTTGTCGAACACCTGATCTTTGGTTTTCAGGAAGTAGATCCAAGTATATCTGGTCTTGTCGTCAATGAAGGTCAAGAAGTAGTCAGCACCACCAAGTGACGAGGTCTTCATCTTACCACAAACATCACTATGTACAAGACCTAAGCTTCTTGTACCCCCATCTTTTGGGAACGGAGTTCTGTGGTTCTTTGCTTCAGCACAAGGCTCACAAAAACTCAACTTCTTGGATGAATCATACTTGAAACCTTTCACCATACCATCCCGGGCCAACTTTTTCAGGGAGTCCTCATTTAGATGGCCATAACGTCTATGCCATGTGTCCTCATGCTGGGTTGTCGCAACAGAATGAGACAAACAATCAACATAGTACAACGATCCTGTTCTAACGGCAGCTAACACAACGTGGCCATCGGGCTTCTCTATACGACACTGATTGTCCACAAATACAGTCTGTAACCCAGCTTCACTTGCCTTCGAGACACTAACCAAGTTGTACGCTAGGTCTGGAACATACAATACATCCTTAAGCACACACTCTTTCATAATACCGGATAAGTTCAACTTCACAATCCCAACACCAATAGCCTGCAACCCATGACCATCACCGAGAGTGACGTCAGATGCTCTGGTGTTGTGCAGCTCACTAAAGAGCTCCTTATCATTGCACATATGAGCTGTTGCTCCTGAATCTACTATCCAATTATGTCCACCTCCTACAGAGGTCGAGAGTGCATGCTGTGCAATGAAACAAGAGGAGTCGTTTTCATCAATGGAACTTGCTTGGTTAGCCTTCTGTCTACCATGAGTATATCTTCCTCCTCCTGGCTCCTTCTGAGCCTTCTGAAGTAGCTTTGGACAGTTCTTCTTATAATGACCAGGCTTTTTACAGTAGTAGCATATACCACTTTTGCTCTTACCACTGCTGCTATCACCACTGTTGGTCTTACCACCACTGCCATTACCACTGCTCTTACCACTATTTCTCTTACCTACACTGCGTGATGCTAAAGCAAAACCTTCCTCTGACCTATCCTTTATCTTACGTTCCTCATGTCTGAGTCGCTCTGTAACTATCTCCATGGATGGCACTCTATCAAGGGATTCAAATGCAGTTGTTAACATGTCAAAATCTTCTGGCAAACTTGCTAACAAATGGATCACACGGTCCTCTTCATCGAGCTTATCCCCAACTATTGAAAGTTCGTTGAAAATTTCTGTCATTACTCTAATGTGCTCATCAACCGACTGTCCTTCTGCTAATTGCATCGAGTAAAGTTTGCGACGCAGCACAAGTTTGTTCGCCCATGACTTTTTCTGGAACTGATTCCCCAAACAGTCCCAGACGACTTTGGGATCTTCTGGGTCCTCCCCAAGAATATACAATAGGGTTGGGTCAACTGATAAAACCAAGTGTGCACAGGCCTGGTCTTTACGTTGCATAAACTTACGAAGGTTATCTGGTTGATTTGCTGGTGGTGCTGTCTCTGTGCCAGCAACTATACCCCATAAAGCATCTCGTTTCAACAACATTTTCGCTTGGACCTTCCATGTGGCATAATTAGGCCCTTTCAATGGCACTATTTCAAACTTCTTGGTAGCCATTTTGAAACTTGAATTTACCAAAACAATTTCAAAAAGCAAGGGCAAAAGTCTCAAAACTGTCACTATGTAGTATGGAAGGCCAAACATAAATGCTAAATGTCTAGACAACCAGTGTGTGGTAAAGCAGTGTCATGTTGAAGGTCACTGAGTGGTAGAGCCAAAAAGACCAAAGTCTCAAAAATGCAGTGTGGTAAACCAATAAATGTTACAATGTCCAAATGTCACTAAGTGGTAAAGCAAAATATCTCAAAACTAGCACTGTGTGCTAGGCTCACAACTAAACAGGCAAATGTCACTGAAAGTACTGTCACTGTGCAATGTCACTGTGCACTGACCATGTGCTGTCAACATAAAGTTTGTCAAACAATGTTACTGAACTGACAGATAGTGTTCCTCCATGTGGTAAAGTCAGTATGAAGAACCATGTGCTGTCAACATAAAGTTTGTCAAACAATGTTACTGAACTGACAGATAGTGTTCCTCCATGTGGTGAAGTCAGTGTGAAGAACCATGTGCTGTCAAACAATAAAGTTTGTCAAATATTTCTACTTAGCTGACAGAAATACTGTGTTCCTCCATGTGGTGAAGTCAGTGTGCAGTGTGAAGAACTATAAATGTAGACTGGGCCCATAACCTATAGCTGTGGTAGAGGAAGGAACACAGAGATGTTGCCTCTGCTGTGGTCTTCAAAGTTGTGAGACAGATTTATTGTTGGACAAAAGGCACATTGACTTCTGAGCATGCTCAGACTGTAACCAACAGGTTCTGATGTAGTAAAAGTATTTAGCTACATAACACTAGGGGGAGACACCTATAGTGAGGTAATAGTTCATAGTGTGACCACTAGGGGACACCACTGTTTAGACAGTCTCTTAGAGTTTGGCATATATATAGGAAACGTTATATTCAACAATATGCCCAAAAAAGGGCACTTCCTTGTGAGGTTATCTCACAAGGACAAAGTACCTCACAAGGTAACTCTCTCCCCTTAAAGAACCTCATAAGGCCCAAATCCGCACCCACACACACACCTTTAACCTAGGTATTCTCTTCTATGAAATGAAAGAAATTTACCTAAATTTCCATGTTTACACACAAGATTTTCCTTATTTCAGCAGAAATACTACAAAGATTTTACAATTTTACCTGAATCTTACTGAAATTCCACTTTTTACACACAAGATTTCACCTTGAAACACAATTTTAACTTATGTATTCTTTTCACAAAACGAAAGAAATGCAACATTCTACGGAAATGTTACAAACTTTCCGTAAAATTTTACAAATTGTAATGGAAATTTCACTAAAAATGCTACTTTTACGCACAAGATTTCACTGTGTGCAACAGAAAAGAGAGAGAGATTTTCAAATGTCCAAGGGCAAAGTGCTTACACCGTCTTGACACACGCGTCTTTGGATATACTTGTAATGGTTCGAATATATGACTCGTATGGCTCGAAGTAAAACCAGACAAGGTATCTCCGGTCAGTGCAACAGGCACATATTTATTTCTGTGAAGGTTTACATCCACCTCGAGGTTATGCGCTTAGTATAATAACAAGCTCAGTGGAAAGTGGTCAGACTCCGATCGTGGGCAGAGCCAGACTAACGCCTTCCCCGGCCCCAGGTAGAAGCTGGAGCGAGGCGAACAGTGCTGCCACCACCCCGCAGCGACCAGGGGTTGTAAGGACCTCTAGTGACTACCAGTGATGGGCGCACCGCTCGAAACGCCCTCTCGAGGAAGACGCTCACACTATATCACGATCTACGAGCCCCTACACTACCCCACCAGAATAAGGAAGGGGGTGTACAAAAAAAAGATATATACATAGTAGAACAACTTCATTATTCTACAATTAGGGCTCAAGTAATATACAAGAGTTCGAAGTAGAACGTGATATGTTATTTGTGTGACGTCATAATAACAGGAGTCGACCAAATAGATTTTAAGGTGAATTAATTATATAACAACATAGTTTGAATATAATTAAGAAAAGGATTGAAACAAGTTCGAAAGAACAAGTTCGAATCTGTACATACAATTAAAGTATTAATATTTATGATTAATAACATACTGAGTTGGTAGTTGTTTATAATATCATATGTTTGTACATAACCCTAAAAGAAAGAATTTTTACAGTTCACGTATGAACCCTATATAATAGTTTTTTTAGCACAGTTTATAACAACTGTGGGTTTTTTATATTTATATCTACCACTATTGACCCTTACTAGGTAGTGAACACATAAGGTTTGTACCTGAGTGTTATGCACTATGGAGTCTGCTTAGAAAAAAAATATACTTCGAGTTACAGATCTCGTAGGTTTATAGCACCAATTAACATTTTCATAGTAGTAAATATTTTATGAGATCGAACTTAGTAGAGTATATTAGGTTCGATATGTATATAAAGTAACTTTTATACATAGGTAGGTGTAGTGGGTCTGCTGTACAATACTAATAAACTTCGGGGTGTCTTCGAGGTTAGCTGCTTCTGTGCAGATCCATTCGGCGATCGAAGGACTTTGCGTGGCAAGCTGCGTCGCTGTGCGTTGTGCCCTGGAGAAGATGGGAAGATGTAGGTTCGTCCATTGGGTTTCCTGGGTCTGCATCCGTCCGGGGTCCTTCAGTTGGGCACAGTTCGGGTCTACATAAAGTAATATGTTCATTGGTTCCCTAGAAAAAAGGGGCATCCCTTATAAATTAATATATCATAAACTACAGGTCAGGCTCCATTACCGTCTCGCCAGTAGTGGCTTCCGGTTCGGAGTGTAGACTGATCAGGTTTTGAGTCACAGGGGCTGAATCAGGGGTAGCAACTGCATGGACCATTTCGGGGGTGGGATTCGAGGTGCCAGCTGAGCTGTCCGTAGCAGTAGTCGGGGCAGCACAGCAGCTTCAATATCCCTTCGAGGTTCTACTGGTTCTCCAGGCTCAGTGGTTGAGTGCTTTGGGGTGGACATACTCATAAAACCAAAAGATTTTATGTCCTCCTCTAGCTGTCTAGCCTCCTGGAGCTTGGCCTGGAGTTTCTCGAATGCACTTTCAGGAGTGCCATCCCAATCTTTCATGAAACAGCCGAATACTGCCATGAATCTAACATCCTGGTGGTCATACTGCCTCCTCAACTCCTGGAGTTCATTTTCATATTTCAGCTTCATGGCTTTTGCCTCGTTTTCACGTTGGAGAGAAGCTCGAAGCTGGTCTCTAGCTTCCCCCTGCATGTCCTGAGATATTCTGGTTATTTCCCACCTCTGGATCTCATGCAGGCACTCGAAGACACCTTCAGTCACACCTCGAAGGTATCCAGTCACCTGGCTGATGTGTCGGTCCTGCCATGCCTTAAAGACATCAGCCTGGATTTCACAGGATTCCTGCGTTCGTTGTTTGATGTAATCATCGGGGTCCTCCAGTTCGAGGTGCAATACATTGGTGGTTCTCATATTCCTGACTGGAGGTGTTGTTTGAGGAATCAGGTTGGAATTGGTACCCCTCTCATAGGCAGAACTCAAGGTAACAGTAGCATTTGGTAATGGGCTCTTAGTGTCGGGTCGTCGAGATGATCCTACCACTGCCCCTCTCTCGTCTATAGTGATGCCACGCCCCCTACCAGCCTCAGGTAATGGCTGGCTGGGGTCTCTCATCACCAGTTCTCTGCCTGGTCTTTTTGGGTCCACCGGTCGAGTCCGTCCATGACCAGAGGTGGTGGCCGGGCTAGCAGATGGGCCCATAGGCTTCGGTTTCCCCGAAGGCAGTAGGGTCTGGGACTCAGGACCTGGCCTCTGAACGGCAGTCAGAGTTGGAAAATCATCAGGGTTCGGAGGCTCCTTGAGCTTCTGGAGCAGAGCATTGTCCTCAGGGGTGCCATGATATTGTGGGGTAGTATCCACATCGCCTCTCATCCAGTTTGAATGAGACAATGTGGTCCGCCCCTCTAACCAAATCTGAATGTTACCAGTCAGTGGTCGTCCCGGAGGTCGGTAGCCGCTCGAGTCTAGAGGGGAGACTTGCTCTACACTTGTTAGGTTTCGAGCTAATAATTCAAAATGGCTGCCATATACAAAGGTATGGTTCTAAATGGCATGAATGGATTCCCAGATATCAAAAATGTACTTTTAGGACTTTATTTTGTGTTTCTATGTTGATTATAAGTGAAGATATTCCTTTTTCAAAATCTTTATAGCATTACATAAAGTAATTAATGGCTGCCATATACAAGGTTCTAAATGGCATGAATGGATTCCTGAGCCTCACAAATGTACTTTTAGTACTTTATTTTGTGTTTCTATGTTGATCTGAAGTGGAGATATTCGTTTTTCAACATTCTATGGCATTAATTAGGGTAAAACTCATTAATAATTCAAAATGGCTGCTACATACAGGGTTATAAATGGCATGAATGGAATCATGGGCCTCAGAAATGCACTCCTGGTACTTTTTTTGTGTTTCTATGTTGAACAGAAGTGGAGATATTGTCGCTTGTGCGGGCCTAGCAGAAGTAGTGCAGCCTGCACATGGTAGGATAAAATGCATTTACTTGTAGATGTATTTTTGTACCCAATAAAATACTTAAGATAAAAAGAGTTTTATCACTGTGATAATCACGATTCTGTAATTCACGAATTTTTTCTATTTGGTAGGTATATCAATGACACTCCTAGTAAAAAAAAACTTTTGAAGTTTTGTGAATTTATAATACAGGACCCCTGGCTACTAGGTCATCCTAGTTTGAGCGAGATATGTATGTACATAATGGGTGGCCACACACACTAAATTCAGAATGATTAACATGCTGAGGCTTTTCAAAGAAGGGTTATGACCGTTTAAGTGCTGCGCCTGTGCCATAGAGCAGGACATTGTCTATTCAACATAGTGTGACTTTTTTAACTGGAGAACCCTGTGGGGTGCATGTAGTTGAATAGCAGCCGATATTAGTGGCCACCTTTTATTTGTACATATTAGGGGCTGATTATACTGACTAGTAGTGGGTCACTCCTGACGATCATCCTAGTCATAGGGGTTGTGAGTTACAGTATAATGTTGTGCAGTGACCCCCAAATGTTAGCCTTATGAGGTACACACAGTTACACAGTCCATTTTAGCTCCCATTAAACAGTAAACAGTTATAGTGCAAAATACCAAACTGGCCTCTGATGCTCCCAAGTAGACCAGTATGATGTGCCTAAACGGAGGACATGGCCAGTGTTTCATAAGCATGTAGTTGAATAGCAGCCGATATTAGTGGCCACTTTTTATTTGTACATATTAGGGGCTGATTATACTGACTAGTAGTGGGTCGCTCCTGACGATCATCCTAGTCATAGGGGTTGTGAGTTACAGTATAATGTTGTGCAGTGACCCCCAAATGTTAGCCTTATGAGGTACACACAGTTACACAGAGTGTCCTTATCAGATACACACACAGTTACATTGTGTCTTTATGAGGTACACACACACACAGAGTTACCGAGGTAAACACATACACAGTGACCCAATGAGTCCTTATGTGGTACTCTGATGTTAGCCTTGTGAGATAAACAGACACAGGTACACAGTGGGTCCTTATGGGGTACTCTGATGTTAGCCAGTAGTGGGTCACTCCTGACGATTATCCTAGTCATATGGGTCATGAGCTACAGTATAATGTTGTGCAGTGTCCCCCAGTTAGCCTTATGAGGTACACACAGTTACACAGAGTGTTCTTATGAGGCACACACACAGTTACATTGTGTCTTTATGAGGTACACACACACACACACACACACACACACATCCCCACAATTGGAACTTGTGAGGTAAATTCCTTGTGAGGTACCCTTCTGAGGTACCTCCATTTACGGGGAGAGAAGCACCTTATGAGGTTAGCCTTATGAGGTACTTTTCAGGTACCTCATAAGGTGCTTTCAAAGTATCTCGTAAGGACACACTGTGAAACTGTATGTGTGTACCTCATAAGGACTCAGTGTGTAACTCTGTGTGTGTACCTCATAGGAAGATACAGTGTAACTGTGTCTGTGTACATCACAAGGCTAACATTAGGGTAGCCCATAAGGACCCACTGTGTAACTGTGTCTGTGTACCTCACAAGGCTAACATCAGAGTACTTCATAAGGACTCATTCGGTAACTCTGTGTGTGTGTACCTCATTAGGACACAATGTAACTGTGTGTGTACCTCATAAGAAGACTCTGTGTAACTGTGTGTACCTCATAAGGCTAACATCTGGGGGACACTGCACAACATTACACTGTAGCTCACGACCCCTATGATTAGGATAATCATCAGGAGCGACCCACTACTGGTCAGTATAATCAGCCCCTAATATGTAAAAATAAAAAAATGGCCACTAATATCGGCTGCTATTTAGCTACACTTACCCCACAGGGTTCTCCAGTTAAAAAAGTCACACTATGTTGTAGTCTTGAATAGACAACTCTGAAATAATAGTATGTCCTGCTCTAGGGCAGAGGTGCAGCACTTAAACAGTCATAACCCTTCTTTGAAAAGCCTCAGTATGTTTATCATTCTGAATTTACTATGTGTGGCCACTAAAATGAAAGGGTTAATTGTGTCTTTTTCTTCCCTTTTCTGAGTAAAGGCTAGATAATCATTACATAAATGTTGAGATACTGAAAGTGAAAAATGAACAGCCAGGTCAATATAGAGTTCAACAGGGGCACATTGTCGTGTCATCTACTGAACATGCAGCATATTTGATACACTTATCTAAGCTAGAGCTAATGCTTTAACACTATGGGAGTGGTCTTTTGAGAGGGGTGTTGTAGACACTAAATTGATCCAAATTTTGAAGGCAATTGAGTTACAGTTGCAAGAAAACTAGTATTCTTATGTCAGGTCTTGCTTTCATAGATCCTCATAAGTCTGTCTCTTCACCATAGCAGGTGAATTTAGCAAAAGTCATGGCTTACATACTTTTTTCCAAGAGTGTTCTGAGATTCTTCCAGTTTCTTCCAGAAGAAACCTGTGTACTGGTTCGTTCTATATGTTGAATTGGTCAGCTCTTAGGCTCGCTTAATCACTACAAGCAGCACACAACACGAAAGGTTCGGGTTGGGCAAAGCCCTTAACTTCCCATCTGTTCGGATGGACTTTATTCTGAGAAGGAAAATAAACACATCTGGACTAGACTAGGTCCAGTCCCCTTCTGCTGATCGTCCGGCTCCTTAGTAGGAGCTGAGTGCGAGGCATGGTGCTGCCCTCTCTTGTACCAAACGGGTATCGCGAAGCGACACCTGGTTGGCATAGAAGGAACGAGCACCACACGAGCACATCTTTCGGATGATCCGCACTAGTATATATACAACAATGCCGACCCCTACACCACCCCCCTAGACTTTACCTAGGGTAGATGTTACAATAGACTATTTTAAACCTGATGATATGATATATAACAATTATTTACACAGGTAAGTCTACAATATAGTAGTTAGAAAACTAATATAGCAATAGAGGGGCATTATAAATATTATGTACATATATGGCTATGTATTATGAGTTCAATGCAACTTTTGAGTTTGTCCCGTTCCCAACCACTTTTACATTTGGACTACTCCAAATCACAATAAATTTTAATATCCTAGGTTTTTATTGGCCCAGGAGTTTGTGCTAGTTGTGCCCTTTCAGAAGATATATGATTTACCCTATTGCTTTGTTATTCTTTTGTTAAAAGAGGGCAATACATGTCCCAAATTCCATGTTTTTCATCCTATTCCTCTTTTCAGTGATATAGAAAACAAATGCTAATCCACTATATGTAAGTGTTCTTGTGTTCATCTTTATGTCTATACCATTGGCTATCCTTTTAACCTATGGGCATATTTTAGTAAGCAATCTGGTCGACATGGTATAGGTATATATGAGAAAATAGCAAAGTCCCATTCCCAACCACTTTTTAAAAGAGTCTTTAAAAATGAATGCTTCCCACCATATTTCTAATAATGATTTCCCTGAAGCTACAATAGTTGTACTATAAGTGAAATCCATATGTCTCTGAAGCAATGCCCGATCTTTCCTAGCCTCTGTCTCCTTATTTATCCATTCTCAGAATCTTCCAAACTTACCATGGTGCTTATGTCCCGTTCCCAACCACAAAAAATTAAGATAGTAGTATCTCCATAGTTTTCATATTTAACTGTCTGCATAATATGCACAATTTAGCCCTATTTGAGCCCTAAAAGAAAATTTAATATAGAGATTTTCTGGTCATTCATTTCTCTGCAACCCTTGATCAGTCACCACATGTGTCCTGTTCCCAACCACTTTTGTCCTGTTCCCAACCACTTCTTATAACACACCATTGTTCAGTGCTACAATGCATGAAACTCACTCTAAGGCACATATTCCCTCCCCTTTGTTCTCCCATCCACTCATAACATAAAAATAAAGAAAATGCCAGTCATTGTAATGATAATGTCCTGTTCCCAACCACTTGTGTCCTGTTCCCAACCATTTTTTTTTTCAAATGTAACATTATTCAATCATAACTCTTGTGAGACTCAATCGCAATTACCTATCCCTTCACCTCGGTCGTCCCATTAACTCATGACATAGTATTGTCTCAGTATAATGAAGTTAATCACAGTCACTGTAATGATAGCATCTCATTCCGAACCACTTTCTGTGTCCCGTTCCAAACCACTTTATTCTTGAAAGTGACATTCAGTTGTACACCTCAATCACCAGCACCAATCCCATGGCTACTGTTCCCCCATCCACTGATTGCATAGAATTATGTCAATTTATTGAATTACTCCTAGTCACTGTAATGATTATATTTTGTTCCCCATTACTCATGTCCCATTCCCAACCACTTATGTCCTGTTCCCAATCACTTCTTTAAAGAAAAGTAACATTACTCGGTTTTTGTCATTCATGAACCTCACTCACAAGCACCTGTTCCTCTGGCCCCGTCCCTCCTTTAGCTCAGCACATGGAATTACATCAATATGATGAATAGACCCCAGTCATTATAATGATAATGTCCAGTTCCCAACCACTTCTTGTCCCGTTCCCAACCATATTTGAAATGTGACTTTGTACAGTTCTACCACACATGAAAATCACTTACCACTGGCCATATCCTTTCCCCTTCCTCCACACTAACTCATGACAAATTTCTTACTATGTATCCTTTAGAATTTCACCTACATATGTATATACTGATCATATCCTGCTCCCAATCACCTTTGTCCCGTTCCCAACCACTTTACATGGTTGAGTATATTGAAAATTATGAAAACATCTTTATGGATATGGTTCTCACCCAGGATAACAATTTAAGGGGAAGGTTTTGCAGTATCCCTGGGACCAAAAGTATTACTCTGGCCCTATTTGTTTACCTTGTACAAAATTTCAAAGTTTAGTATAAATTCTTGCAAAAAAAGGGGTGAAAATTCAAATTTAGGGAGGCTGGGTTCTTAAATCCCTAATGAGATAAGTGGAAAGGATGTTACAGCTATGAAGTATGTTCATGACCAAATAATTTTCCACAGAAAATGTATAGAAGGTTTGGATATTAAAGACTATCTATGAGGACAAAATAAAGTGGTTGGGAATGGGACAGAATGGGGTACCATATGTCTGAAGAGGTGCCATGCGGGAAACTAAATTCTCATGGGGGAAACTAAATTCTGGGGAAGATGTCTGTGTTGTGAAGTGTTTGAAATTTGCTTGTTTGTTTTTATGAATTCCCTTTTCTGAGTAAAGGCTAGATAACCATTACATAAATGTTGAGATACTGAAAGAGAAAGTGAAAGATGAACAGCCAGGTCAGTATAGAGGTGCAGTAAACACAGTCACATTATGTACTTAATTACAACCTAGTACAGAATGTAACATATAATAACTCGCTCTGATTAACACAGCGTCAAATAATATTTCTGTAGATGAAGCTATATAGCTTCCATCAATAAATATAGTTTACAGAATGTAACATATAATAACTCGCTCTGATTAACACAGCGTCAAATAATATTCCTGTAGATGAAGCTATATAGTTACCCCTTCTGTTATACACAGTAGATCGAGTCTCATTCTATACAGGTTAATTACCCTGGGTTAATTACCAGACTATACCTTCGGTCACAAATCATAGAAAGTGTGCATATAGGGCCTTACATGTCAGTTCACCTACATATGTATATCCTGATCATATCCTGCTCCCAATCACCTTTGTCCCGTTCCAAACCACTTTACATGGTTGAGTATATTGAAAATTATGAAAACATCTTTATGGATATGGTTCTCACCCAGGATAACAATTTAAGGGGAAGGTTTAGCAGTACCCCTGGGACCAAAAGTATTACTCTGGCCATATTTGTTTACCTTGTACAAAATTTCAAAGTTTAGTATAAATTCTTGCAAAAAAAGGGGTGAAAATTCAAATTTAGGGAGGCTGGGGTCTTAAATCCCTAATAAGATAAGCGGAAAGGATGTTACGGCAATGAAGTATGTTCATGACCAAATAATTTTCCACAGAAAATGTATAGAAGGTTTGGATATTAAAGACTATCTATGAGGACAAAATAAAAGTGGTTGGGAATGGGACAGAATGGGGTACCATATGTCTGAAGAGGTGCCATGGGGGGAGTGCACATATTTAAGAAAGAACAACCTTGTATG
The DNA here is from genome assembly GCA_949317995.1 of Acholoe squamosa. Lineage (NCBI taxonomy): Eukaryota > Metazoa > Annelida > Polychaeta > Phyllodocida > Polynoidae > Acholoe > Acholoe squamosa. The sequence continues at coordinate 60,524,058 of OX439043.1, forward strand.
GTCATCCATCAATAAATATAGTTTACTCATACAGATGGATTTAAGCCTACTAGAGTTTTAGGTCTGACCCCTTCCCGATCCCTATGGATCCAAAAGTTGCATCAAACTCATGATACAGAGCCATATAGGCATCGTCACATATAACCTGAAGTAACTAAGTTTAACTAGATAGGAAGTGGCACCTTATGCACCATCGACCTATGTTATGAAGTAACAATATTACAAAGTTATACTAGTATTGACACACATTATTAAACTTATACAGTGTTTATAGACATGTAGTATTTATAAAAATATCCAAGAGTGGATGAAAAAATAGTGTTTCGTATTAACCCAAAAAAAAAAATTTTGTTTTGTTTTAGATTTAATAAAAATATATACAAACAATTGTAATAAGAAATTAAGAGGTGTCCTACCAGGGTAGTAGAATCACCCTTACAATAATGGTTTGACTTCTGGCGAACCTGGAATGACTGGTTTCTGCAGCTCCATCCGGCGACATGTGTGTGGTGGCAAGCCACGTTGCTGGTATGGTGTGCCCTGATGAAGTTGTGTAGATGGAGCCCCCTTCGAGTGGTAGTCCACGAGTGGTCGGGAAGCATCCATCTAGTTGCAGGTCGTCATTCCAGTCCGTAGGATCCGGGTGGTCATCCGAGAATGGTCTTTGGCATATAAGGGATGCCTTTACCCTCGGGTACTAAATAACTGGCAGATGGACACTTACAAGTCGGTAGACTCGTAGTCCTTGTCCATCTTCTCAGCGGACTCCGGGTTTGGAGCCGAGCTGCTGCGTTTCTTGTCGAGGAGCTTAAGGTTACCAGTGCTCAGGTCCAAGTCAAGTAGACGTGAACCCATACCCTCAGACGAACTGCCTCCCACTGCTCCGGCATCAGCAACCGAGGGGACGTCTAGAGACCACAGTTTGCCGTCCCAGTCGTCCAGTTGCTTGCCGAAGCAGAGGAAGAACTTAAGGTCCGGCTCCTTGTACCTGGTAATGTAATGGTAAGTTCTCGGCGGCGTGGAACTCCTTAAGCTTCTCGGCTTCCTTTCTCTTTTTGACGCAGCATTTGTAGGCCTCCTCGACCCGCTTCATCTCCTAGTCTTTGATTTTATCCTCCTCATGCTTCTGTATCTCGTAAACGAGATTGAAGGTGGCTTCAGTTACATCCCGCCAGTAGTCGATAGACTTCGGACAGTGAAGTGACTGCCATTGGCTCATGGGGTCATTCTGGATCCTACATGTACGTTCGTTACAGTGGTAGATGAATGTTTCTGGATCCTCGAGTCCAGCTAACGTATTTGCCACCAGCCCCATGATGGGGACCCGAGAGTCCACAGACGGAGCAGCAGCTGTTTCAGAGCAGGTGGGGGTACAACAACAGGCAGTGCACCTGCACTAGGGACCACAGAGCCCTCAACCGTGGCACCTCCTTGTCCACTACCATTGCCAGGGAGTGGTCGAGTAGACTCGCATCCACCACGGCCCCTTCCCAGAGCCTTAGCCCTACCCGAGGAGGTCAGAACTTGGGATTCAGGTCCTGCAGGTCCCATAGCAGGGAACTTGGACATGTACTCCCTGTATGCTTGGCGCTGTGCATCGCTGGATTCTTCCCCCGCCCACCAATCACTGTGTCCGGTGGTGTGGCCCAGGAAAGTAAGCCAGTCATCTGGGCTACTGGTGTCAACACCCGGAAGGCGTTGGGCTCCAGCAGTTAACCCGGGTGGTGGCGGTAGTGGTACTGTCTGGCTGACCACACGTGAAGTCTGGTAGCCAGGCATATCCAGCACCGAGACTTGCTGTCCAGACTGGCGACGATCAGCCAGGTTAGCTGGTCTAGACTGAACCTTAGCGCCAGCGGGGCTCACGGATCGGTCTGCACGGGTTCGTTTTTGGGATGTGGATGGGGTTTGCGCCCCAGCTGTTTCCCTCAAATGAGCCTGCTTCTGCTTCTCCCTCTCGTCATCACCTCTCCACTTTTTCAGCTTCGCATGCTTTTCGGTTGGAAGCTGAAACTTTGAACCCGAGGGGTTCAACGCGAAGTAAGTGATGATATTCCCACACTTCCAGGCGCATAACTCGGGTTCAAACGCGAGTTTCCTCACCTGGTTCGCCGGGAGCTCAGCCCAGTTCGCAAGTAGCTCGTTAAAGCACCTAACTGCACGCTTTCGTGTCTTCTCCAGGCCAGTTCCATGGGCCTTTTGCAAATGTAAGGCCATGTTGGTCACGAAGGTGCCATCACACAACTTGCTGGGTCTATCACCAGGGATACACCTCAGCAAGGGCTTGTGGTGCATATGGTGCTCCACGATGTGCCTGGCGAACCGAGGCTTGGTACTGAATACCTTCTCTCCGGTAAGCGAGAGCTGGCACGACTCGAATGGGCACTTACGGCAGTTGCCGCTGGGTCCCCGCTGGGTCCCCATTTGGCCACTAAACTAGTCCTCGCCTCATAATTATAGACCAGTCCTAACTTGGATTTTAGCTGATCCAACCAAATCAGATACAATTTCCCCACTGGTGTATCATTAGGTCCGGATTTCATCCATTCCTCATCATCACTGTCACCGTCCATGTTGACAGTGCCTGGACACATGTAGTGGATCGTGTCGTAGGCACAATCGGCAAAGCAGCGAGGGACGCATTCTTTAAATCCCTTGGCTGCATTCTTCCACATCCACTTCTGGTTGTCATCATTCGGCATGTCTGTGGTCATGTCTTCCCACGTCGTTACCGCCTGCAACTCTGACTTGGCTGACTCAGGCAGCTCTGGGTCGCATTCGCTCCCTGACTCGCTGCTCGACTAAATCTGTGCCCCCTTTGATTGGTCTCGACTGGTGGTGACAGTACCAGTCATAGTCACAACTGAGGTGACAGCAGACAACCCGCTGGTAGTGACAGTGGGTGCTGCAGTAACCGCGATGGCCATGGTGACTGCTGTGTAGGTAGAGGTCGGAGGCCTCGCCTGGCTTTTGTCCCCCTTCTTTGCAGAAGTAGGAGTGGGCACAGCCGGACTCTCCTTCACCACCTTTTTTTTTGAGGTTTGAAAATGTTTTATTGTCAAGTCACTATTCATACAGAAAGTGGTAAAATTAGACAATAATGTGAATCCTCATTCAGTTATTACATTAAGTGGTTGTTTGCACATAGATCAATGAATAAAGATGGAAATTTATACAATGAAGAATGAGAACAATAATATAAACAGAAAAAATAAAATCTATATAACAAACAGTATATACTATGTACACAAATAGCAACCTCTATAATCTTACAATAAAATTTCAAAAAGAAGGGCAGCAGGCATGGTACACCAGTTTGTTACTATCAACAAGTTTTATACTAGCATGTATTACACTATACCAATAGGATATATATGGACAGATCAGTAGGTACAAAACATATCTTAAACAGATGATCAGCAGATATACAGTATGAGAGTATAGTCACTGTGAGCTCATGGATGAAATTCATGCGGTGTAGTCTTTCAACAGCTCCACATGAATAAATTCTAATAGAGGGTGTAGTCAGCAAACAACAGCTCCCTCTACTCAATCAGGATAAGGTGTAGTCTTTCAACAGCTCCCTAACCTGTATCTTTTTTCATATTACTCATCCAGCTCATTCAGCTCATCACCCATTAACATCATCTTGGACAAGTCTTGTATCTGCCTAATTCTTGCTTTAAATTTAAGTTTACTTTCACTGTGTTGGACATCAGCTCGGAGATTGTTCCATAACTCAACTCCTCTATATAGCGGCGAGTTGTTGAATCCCATGTTACGTGCTCTGGGAATGACTATCTTAATCTTTGATTCTGACCTCATACCTGGCCTTCTGATTTCCTCATCGACCCAATCTGGATTTCTTGATAATTTGTACATGAAGCTAAGCAATAATTCTTGTCGTCTCCTCATCAGGAGTGGGATATTAGCCCGTTCATGGAGCTCTTCTTCATTAAGATCCAAACCTCTGAAACAAATTTTCAGGCCTCTCTTCTGCATTCTGTCTAACTTTTTTAACAGGCCTTCATTAGCCCCCTCGTAGGCAAAACAAGCGTAATCAAAAACAGACATTATGGTGGTTTTATAGACTGTTACAGCAACTTTTTCAGATAACATGTTTCTGAATTTACTGAATCTAAAAAGACGGTGGTTAATTTTACTATTTAAATCCTTTAGTGCAGGTTCAAAACTCAATAGACTGTCTAACTTTAATCCTAAGTAGCAGTAGTTATTTAGAGTTTCAAGTTCTTTGTTATACAAATATAGTTTTTGGCCCCTGGACTTTGGTAACTTTTTGCATGAACCATACCACACAACTTTGGATTTATCCGTGTTAGCAGTAAGCCTCTTGGTTACAAACCAGGATTGTAATCGATTTAATGCCGTTTGTAACCTATTGGTTATAGTTTCAATTTTGTTGTTTGAGCTGTATATTACCAAGTCGTCTGCATAAAGATAATGTTTACAATCAGCAAGAACATCACTGACATCATTTATATATAGTATGAACAAGAGCGGTCCCAATACAGACCCTTGTGGGACACCAAATCGTACTGGGGCTTCATTAGAAACAAAGGAACCAATTTTAGTATACTGGCTTCTCCCAGTTAAGTAACTCATTAGCCAATTGAGTGTTGTGTCATGTAAACCAAGTTGTCCTAAAATTTCAAAAAGATAGGCGTGATTAACACAATCGAACGCCTTACGTAGGTCAAGATAACAAACTCCAGTCAAATGGCCTCTATCTCTATTTTCATAAATATCGCTCAGGAGTCTGAAGACTGCATCTGCAGTCCCCAGTCCTGATCGATAACCAAATTGTTTTGCAGATATAACATTTTTCTTATTTAGAATTTCATTCTCCTTCTTCTTCTAAACGGGCTGTTTTGGGGCTTCAGGGCTGCAATCCGTTTTACCAGACTCCTTTCCCTTACCGCTGGTACTCCTTCGGCTACTGGTGGTGGTATCAGTCTCCGACAAAGTACCCGACTTGAGCAGGGCCTGCTGCTTGCGCTGGGCTCGGCGAACAGCAGTCAGCTCCTTCTGCTGGGCGGCAAGCTCATGACGCTTTTCCTCCACAGCAGCTTGTTGACGGGCAATGTCTTCCTCGGAAACCGAGCCGGCTGCCTCTGGAATGCTTACTCTCCGACTTAGACCTCTCGACCGCAATCTGGATATCCTCGTCCTCGAGGTCTGACTCAGTCAGTAGTCCCCTTGGTGCAGGCTTGCAAACTAATTTCTTAGTTCGCCCTGTAGTGACCAAATGCAGCATGATGATAGAGTCGGTGTCCATGTTGGATTCCGACTCACGCAAGTGTGTGGTCCTCCAGGAAGTCCCTTCGGATACCTCAGCCTGTGCTAGCTGATCTAACATCATGGCTCCGGCGAGACGTTTGTAGTTCCGCAGCCATGACACTGGCATGTTTTCTGCCAGCTCGTCAGAACACGAGTCGATGACTAGTGCCCTGAAATCATTGGGTATCTCTCCCGGCTGTCCAGGAACCTCGGCTCCTATGCCATACCCAAACATTGAGGGTGCATTGGGATGTAGGTTCCCCAGTTCGTATAGACGATACCGGCCTCCTCTTCAACGTGGGCGAGGCGCTCGACTCTTGTCTTATAACCCGGAGGATACAATGGGATATTCAAGATATCCAAACCCTCTGCTGTTGGGTCGGTTGGGTCCGAAGAACCTGACGCAGAAGCTACTGGACCCAGAGGTGGTGGAGGAGGCATTCGGTCCCTGTCTGTCGCGGCTGTTGATAACGCAGCGAGACAGTTAGCGGCCTCTTCCACTTCTGGCTTGCTTCCCAGGCCAGCATCGGAGGTCTCCATTGTCTTCGTCCTACTCAATGTTGGCGGCCTGACGCGCAGCTTCAGTTGTTCCCTGTGCCATTACAGCGGAACAACTTCCAATATAAAATTGGCAAAAATAAAGTCCAACTACAAAAAGGTAGGTACTGGGACTACTAGCCGCTGGAGGACGCAAAAACAACCAGAGCGAAAATCAATGGTGTCTAAGCACCATGATTCCGCCCTAGTTATAAAAGGTGTCATGAGCTTCAACCTTTCGAGTGGCTAGTAATACCTTAGCACTTTGTCCCCTAGATTAAAACGTATCATTTGAGCAATAGTGTCGTAACCCACCTTTTGCCATTTAGCATTCTTCAGTAGTTCATTTCGAACTACTTTGTATGCCTGTTTAAATCTGTCCCAGAGTGATTCCGCAAAGAGCACAGTGCAAGGAGCTTCCGGATCAATTCCAACCACACCATACACCAAGCCAGCGGGCATAAATATGTCCTCACCGAACACCAAAAGGTTTGGGGTACAATTAGTAGCTGCATGGACGGTGTTATTGTAGGCGTGTACTACAAACTCGCACTATTCGTCCAAATCGTCCTGGTGGCTATTCACCAGAGGCTTCAGAACTTGTATCAGCTTTCTGTTGAGCCTCTCCACCTGGCCATCAGATTGTGGCCGGTATGGGTTGGTTCAGGTCTTGCAGATAGCTAAGTAATGGCACATTTCCTGCCATAACTCCGACTCGAACTCCCTACCTTGATCACTGTACATCATGAGGGGTACACCCAAATGTAGCACCCAGCCTTTTACAAATGCTTTAGCACATGTAGCGGCTTTATGATTTGGAAGGGGAAACACCCGAGTATACTTCGTGTAATAGTCTGTCATGACCATCATACATGTATTCTCCTTAGGTGTCGTTTTGAATCAACTTATGATGTCGATTGCTACACGAGCAAATCTTACACCAAACAGCTCCTGGGACAAGAGTAACTTGCCCATGCAGGGTCCTGGCTTGTTTTTACAACAGTCGGGACAAGTTGCAATCAACTGAAGTAGGTCGCTCCTCTTCCCTGGCCAGTAATATGGTCTTTGCCGATATTCAATGGATCCCGTAATGGCCACTCGTTTGGTGTCCATGACAATAATACATGATATCCCTTCTCATTGAGGTAGGAATCACGTTTTGCAATAGCTTATTGCCAGTAGAAGTGGTTTTCCATCTGCACAATATGCCATCTCGGATCTCTAGCTCGGTCCATTGAGCAATGAATCGCCTTGTCTCTCTGTCTTCCAGAGATAACATTGGCCTTACCGGCTTAATACCTTTCTGTAAGTATATCAAGATGCGTGTAGTGGTGGGATCCAACTGTTGAAACTTCTTGATGGTCTCTGGGGACCAATTGAGATAGCTACACACAGCCTCCTCCCAGGGGATACGGGGGGTGGTATAGTTATATACCAACCCGGCAACCACAGCATTGTGGGCCCCGCAGTCTTCACAAGTGGCATTTTGGCACTTTCGGATTGGCCTTCTCGATAAGGCATCCGCATTGATATGCTTTTCACCCAGACGGTGCTCAATCTGCTTATGCTCCAATCCGAACTTGGATAGATGAGCTAACCATCGTCCAATCATCCCTTCGGCGTCCTTAGAATTAAGAAGCCATCTCAAAGACGAATGGTTGGTACGTAAAGTGAAGTCAGTCCCCCAAAGGAACTACTTATACTTCTTCGTATATACCACTACCACCAGTAGTTCCCTTTTAGTGGTACAATAAATACGCTGAGTCTTGCTTAACGTGTTACTAGCGAATGCCAATGGGACTTCGACTCCGTTCTGGACCTGAGAGAGTGCCGCCCCATAGTGTCCAATGAGCTAAGCATTGCATAGGAGAGCTCACGCGAGAGTAATTTGGTATAAAATCACGGTAGTAAGAACAAAATCCTAAAAATGATCTAACCTCCTTAGCACTCGAGGGTCTTTCACAATTCTCCACAGCTTCCAGCTTACCCCACTGGGGGTAATTATCCTTCCTAAGTATGTTATTGTTTCCTAAACAAATTATATTTCTTAGGCTTGAGCTTAAGGCCGTTAGCTAGAATCCTATCCAGGACCAGTTGTAGATTTGCATGGCATTCCTTGAATGACTTGCCGAAGACGACAACATCATCGAAGTAAGTCGCTGAGCAGTGATTCCATCATAGCCTCGAACGTAGCTGGTGCATTACACAACTCGAAGGGTAAGACGTTATACTCGAATAATCCCAAATGGCTAGAGAACACAGTTTTCTCTAAGTCTTTGGGGAGCATCGGTATTTGCCAATACCCGGATTGTAAATCCAGGGTGCAGAACCATTGGTTCCCACCCAAGCTATCTAATGTCTCGTCTCTCCTTGACATGGCCCCATATAGGCTTGCAAAATCCGACCTGAGGATTCCATCGTCACTAACCTCTGCTATAGTGGGCGAAAGAACGAATTCTTTGCCCCCTATAAGGATAGGCGTAAAAGTCCTCCCAAAAGTCCTCATACTGCTTCCGTCAGCCGTGCAAGCATTTACCCCCTTTTTGAGGTTCTCATGACTGCCGGCCATCGAGTCGAAGAACCTTTTGCACACACAGGAATAGCTAGCACCAGTATCCACTCAGAATTCTCTTACCCGACCTTCCACAGATACGGGTATATACCACCGTCTCCCTCCCAATGGGGATGTGTTGCTGGTAAACTGATGAAAGTCTCAAGAATCACCAAGATTCAATCAGAGTCCTCTTGAAAACTCCAGACAACGATGACTTGGGGGAAGGCGTGTCCCACACACTCAGATCAACTCATTAATCCATCCCCAGTGCGGCCATTCGCCTCATTGTCTTCTCCAGCACACATATCTGCACTAGGGTCCCTGGCCCCGGTCAGTATGCTGGGGTGCACACCCACAGTCACCCGACCTCCAGGTATACTTGATTCGAATTCTTCCACCGGTTTTCCCCCGGTAGCGTTTCGGCATTCTTTTCTAGATGGGGTTATACCCAATACCGTGGATACAACCCCCTCTAATTTTCCACAATATCTGCTGCCACTGCATCCTGCAGACTTGCTTCGGATTCGTCTTCGGCTTCATAATAAGCCGCCATTACTGGCTTTGCAGCAGTACATTCGGATGAATAGTGCCCCATCTTCTGGCACCTAAAACATTTTATCGTTCGGCGATCCACTCTGGGTCTAGACCGACTGGCTTGTAATGCTTCAGTAATCCTTTTACACATCTCTTCCATTACCTTTGTCATGTCTTGTGACTGACCACTCGCTTTTGAAGCGCTATCGGCTGGCTTTGTTACCTTGCCATCAGCTCTGGGCGTACTCGAAGTCTCGGGTACCGCTTTCGCATCCTTGGACTTGTTGAACACCTTCCTAGGAATATATTTCCTACCGGAAGTGTTCCTTCTTAATTGCATTGCGCAGAAGGTACCATCCTCCTGCTCAATGTCAATCAATTCAAAGTCGTCCGAGGTGTTAGTCTCCTCGGGTCGATGCATTGCAGCTGCTATGGGGGTATGTGCTGACTGATTAGGAACATCTCTTAGCTAACATGGTTTGTTTCTTCACGGCCATATCTATTCCATTAAATATGCCGTGCAATGTGGACCCCTCCTTCCAGGCGTCTCTTGCAGCTATCTGCTCGTCTCGGTCTCTCAACCCTTTTGACGAATTGAGTTATCAAATCGTCCATATACCAGTCCTGGTTTTCTGTTCTGGGTTTGTCCTTACTTAGTAGGGCATGGAGCTCCATACCATGAGCTCTAAATGCTTCCGAAGGTTTCTGGGTCCGCTTTCTAAAACGAACCATTGGATCTTCCTTGACCATGTTACACAACAGCCCACTATTAGTCTCTACTAACTGCTCAAAGCTTCCTACTAGGCCATACTAAGTGCGCCGATGAAGTCTTCAAACCATTCCTATCATTCTTTACATGGTAGGGTACCATCATACTCCTTCGGAATGACAGCTACCCTCCTGGCTGAGATATGAGCATACATCTACCACACTGTTGTTTGCTCCATTCAATCACCTTGGTTTCATTCAAGGTTCGATTGCCTCCCAATCCACCAAAACTGCTGTTATTCGGAGGATGGTGGTGCTTGGCTATAGCCCCACTGTGACTGTCCAGCCCCAGTGCTTCCACCTCCACTGCTACCATTAGGGGTAGTACCCAAGGTACCACTCGCCCCTTGACTGCTCGTATAAGCAGTACCATTCTGTCCGCTACCATTTGGTGTGCTACCTCCACTCTGCATACTTTGCAAAGTGCCCGGGTTGCCAGCATCCAATCCGACGTTTTCAGTCTGATCCACATTTATGTGGGACCTGCCAGTTTCGGTGCTTGCATCCGAATTGTCCCTTTAGACGAAGTCCGGATCCAAATTATGGATGATCGGAACTTCGCCGATGCAGACCCTACTAGCCCTGCCATTTGGATCCTGGGTTCTGACATAGACCCCTTCTTGATCCACATTACAAGTGGCATTATCGTTTACAAACGGGTTGTATGCACTCGTTGGCTGTGTCGGCATTGAACAGGTACCGAAGTCACCCTGCTTAATGAAGGTCCAATCTGGGCTCAGGTCAGGGCCCACTGGAGGGGAATTAATTTTCTCCTTTTCCTGCAAGTAGCTTTCCATAGCAGACTTGTTTAGAGTCAGAGTCCCAACGTCAGTTGTCAGATTCCTCTGTTCCTTTCTTAACTGAGTGTTTTCAGACAAGATTTCAGATCAAATCCTTTCATTGTCCTCAACCGCTCGGTTTCGCTCTAATTGAGCAGCCTGTGCTTCTCTTTTCAAAGTATCCTTTAGTATCCGATACTTCTCACTCTTTTCCTTCTGAGATCTCTGATACTCAGTCATTTCCCTATGGATCTCATCTTGCTCAGTGACAAGCTTAGATTCCGTCTTGGCTTTGCATAATTGAAGTCTTTTCTTCCATCGCACTTAACTCAGACTGTAGTCTGTTTACATCCCGAGCTTTAGCGACTTCTTTGGATCTAGCTTTGTCAATAGCTCTCCGCCTATTGCCTTCCTCTTTTTTGAGTTCTGCAAACTTACTTTCCCTTCCTCTTTCCTCCGTTGATTTCAACTCTACCCTATGGGCTAGAGAGGAAAGTCGGTATTTAAGGTTGGATTCCCTCAGAACCCCCTCCTGTTCTATAAAACGAAGTTTATTGATTCGTTCTCGGGTCTCATCTTCAATTTTCTTCTGAGCAGCCATGAATGCTTCATGTTGCTTCTTAGCTTGTTACTCTACCTGGTCTCTGGCTTTTAGATAAGCCAAAGTCGACTTATATCCAGGGCCCATCCAACGACCATGTCTGGATTTACGGCTCCCTCCCGGATTGAATACTGAGTCTGATAGGGCCTCATCTAAGGATAATCCCAGCGTATACATTTCTGTGGATTTCGGTAGTGTATTACGATTGGAATCCCATTGGGGTAGGGCAGACCTGATAGGAACATCGTCTGCCTCTACACTATGGTGTTTACCATCCCCTCCATTGTCTCGATCACTATTGTGGTCCAACGATGTCATTAAAGGTAGATGTTGCCTTACTCGGGGACCCTTTTGTACCCCATGCTCGTTTGGCATTCCTGTCCTTTGGATAGGACTTTGAGCCTTCGAAGTCTTCATAGCACTAGAGGCGCCCACTGAAATACTGGCTTCCAGTCTGCGCCTACTAGTTATCACCTGAGACCAATCGCTCAAGTCCAACCGAGCGGGTTGAATTAACCCACCCAGCAAACCGGTATTCGAGGCCATATGGCTAGGGGTACTCGGATACAGTTTCACGACCCCATCTCCAATCATGGTGGGATCGGCCATCATACCGGGCGTAGAGAATGTTCTCTGTACACCAGCCGAGTCAAACAGAAACTGTCGACCCGGTTTCCAGTCTAGCATTAATTGCTGAGAGGCTATGCCATCCTCTTCGAATTCTTCAAGCCCTAAGCTTGAGGAACTCGCATCTCGTCTTCCGCAGCTTTCGGCCGTCTGGCCACACTCCACCCCCAACCAACTGGTCACGGCACCAGTGTAACGTTTCATTCTATATGTTGAATTGGGTGGCTCTTAGGCTCGCTTAATCACTACAAGCAGCACACAACACGAAAGGTTTGGGTTGGGCAACGGCCTTAACTTCCCATCTGTTCAGATGGACTTTATTCTGAGAAGGAATATAAACACGTCTGGACTGGACTAGGTCCAGTCCCCTTCTGCTGATCGTCCGGCTCCTTAGTAGGAGCTAGATGCGAGGCGTGGTGCTGCCCCCTCTTGTACTAAACGGGTATCACCAAACGACACTTGGTTGGCATAGAAGGAACGAGCACCACACGAGCACATCTCTTGGATGATCTACACTAGTATACATACAACGCTGCCGGCCCTTACACCTTGAAGAAACTGTACAAAATAGGTTTCTCCCAGGTTTTTTCCACTGTCCAGGAAGAAATACCTTTCATCCTGGAAGAAACCCATCCCTGAATGAGTTTAATACTATAAAGATATCGAAAAGGGTATCTGTACTTTGAATCAAGTTCCAAAAGTGCATTTCTCAGGTCATTGGAACTATTTATGCTAGTTAGAATTTTGTATGTGGCAGCCATTTTGAATTAATTTTGTGTTATGCCCTGTCTAATGAGATGAGATTTTTCCAATGCCTTTTGGTGCTGCTAACATTATGCAAGGGATGCACTATTCAAGGTTCATATATGAAATGCCTGATGATATCAGAGAAGGCTTAATGAAGAGGCAGCATACTATGCATGACAGTGCCGGTATATCTAATAGTATATGGAGTGACATGGCTGTAGATGACACATGAGGCTTTGGTACAGACTAGAAGGGATAATTGGTGCTACTCCAAAACCTAGTGAATATCTGAAACAACTTCAGCAAATTCAGCATAAACAAGAGATAATACCAAGAATCAAGCCCTTGAGAATAACTCGCCAGGGCTACACTTATGCCAACTCTACAGGGTTGATATGCAGGCATTCTCCCTATAACTTCATTGCAGCATCATGATGACCAATAGGCTGAATCACTCCTTTTATGAAAAAATAATATGTAAAAAAAATATTTTTCAAAAAGTTTTGGACATTTTTCTGAGATATATGTAAATGTAATAGTGAGCCCCATGGCCCACTAAGGTCATGACACTGGTGTCAGATGGCTATCTTGCACAATCTAAACACTCGAGTGAATATTGCTATATGGCAGCCATTAATTACCTTATGTAATGCTATAAAGATTTTGAAAAAGGAATATCTTTACTTGTAATCAACATAAAAAAACAAAATAAAATCCTAAAAGTACATTTTTGATATCTGGGAATCTAATCATGCCATTTAAAACCATACCTGTGTATATGGCAGCCATTTTTAATTATTAATGAGTTTTTAGATGAGTGCAGGGTTGGGAGGTTTCTTCCACAGGGCGGAAAAAACGGTAAAAACCATGGAAAAAAACATCCGAAATAGGTTTTGTCTGCCTAAAAGTGAAAGAAATGGAAGAAACTGGAAAAACGTCTCTAAACTAAATTTAGAATATAACTCAAAATGTCACTATATACCAATTAAAGTATAATAAAGATAATTACAGAGGTATCTTTTCCATATCTGTAGGTGGAGGAGTTATTGGTTTTTCAAAATCATGATGGAGGAAACCAAATTATGAGTGGATATTATCTGTTTTGTGACCTGGACGAAATTACATTTCCAGTTCTTTCCAAAGTGAAACTAACTTCAACTGTGCCCCTTTTTATTCAAGGCACATAGCTTTGGGGAAGATAGAGTGACTTAAACTGACTTTACACCTGTCATAAGGGAGGACTGAATTCAATAGCTATTTGGTGGTAAGGTATTTATAAGCTTGTGAAGGTTGTACAAAATATGTGATGGAAGAAACTAAATTCTGGGGAAGATAGCTGGGTTGTGAAGTGTTTGAAGTTTGCTTGTTTGTTTTTATAAATACAAGACACATAATCTCTTAATTGTGTCTTTTTCTTCCCTTTTTTGAGTAAAGGCTAGATAGTCATTACATAAATGTTGAGATACTGAAAGTGAAAGGTAGGTCAATATAGAGGTGCAGTAAACATAGTCACATCATGTACTTAGGGAGAGTTCATTTTTTAACAATAGGGGGAGTTGGTGAGTTTTAGTTTGGACCCCTGAAATTTTTTTCCACCCCCCCTTTTCCGCCATCCCTTCAGGAGGGGTCAAACTTTTTTTCGCCACCCCTCTTACATCGCCTTGTTTAGTATACATTTTAGATCATCATGCCACATTCATTTTTAATATCTTACTGAGGTATGAGTTAAATAGATTATCATCTATTGCAAGGCATGAAATTGAAAGGGGGTGTTATGCTTCACTTCAGCTAAGTGACAAATATAGTCCATATCACATTTCTTCACAATACATCCACAACAGCCCGCGCAAGATGTCCAAAAAAAATGTACTGTCCACAGACTATTTTTGCAGAGTGTCCATAAGATACAGTTTGTCCACACCCAACAATGACAATGTATCCACAAAATACACTCTGTCCACAACCTATCATCACAAAGTGTTCACAAAACACTTTCTGTCCTCATACTTTCATCACAAAATGTCCAAACCTACTTTTAGTCCACAAGATTTTACCACAAAGTATTCACAAAAACACGCTGTCCACATTCAACTTGAACAAAGTGTTCACAAATTACGAGTTGTCCACAATCTATCATCCCAAATTATCCACAAACACATTTTGACAACAAGTTTTGATTGCAAAGTATCCACACAACACGTTCTGTCCACAGTGTATGGTCACAAATTGTCTACAAAATTCATCGTGTCCACAAGATATATACACAAAGTGTCCACAAATCATATTTTGTCCTAAGGCTAAAATGTGTCTGTATGGACACTTTGCGATTGTTTGTGTGGAAAATGTGTGCTCTGTGGACATTTTGTAGCACATTGTGTGTACATTTTTTTATGTCAACACCCTGTGGTGCCTGGCAAGAATGTGAACAATTTGTGATGGTTTGCTGTTGACAAGGGGTGCATTTCAGGTGCAAGGACACATAGTGGGTACATTCTAAACAGTGAGACCACCCTGATTATGTACCTAAATGTTGCCAAGCTGGCATTGCTGGGCTAATTTCATACAGCATGAGTTTCTTTAAGGGGTTGTGTAGGGGTATGGTATTTGCACTTTACGTTCATGTACCCGTGAGACTCAGACCTAGGTCCTTCGGGTGTAGTGGGGGAATCCGGATGGCAGGTGGCAGCACCTGCCTCTGGGTTCGTATCCATTACACCAGGGGGCCTACCACTCGTCCGCCACACGTCACGTGGCCGGTCTGAGTTCCGCGGGCTTTTCCCCTATATAAGGCTGGTCCTAGCCCATGTTCTTCAGTAGTGGTTTACCCACTGCTCAACCAGGTTGTTACCCGAAAGGGTAACCGAATGCCCTAGTAGCATGTAGTCCTCTGAGGCTGTGATCGTATGTAACATAAGCTATGAAATAAAAGCTCGGTTGCTTACCCGGAAACTTTTCTCTCTCTTTGTTATGATTTAATCTAACTTAACGAGACAAACCATTACACTGGTGCCGTGACCAGTTGGTCTTCGGGTAAGCGCAGTCAGAAATGACTGAGCTGAGCCCAGTCAGGGGAAATGGCCCAAATCATGAGCTAAACTCCCCGATGGAGGATGGTGAAATCAAGTCACCACCCCAAGGTACAGAGTGGAGAGATCCACTGGAACACTACCCTGATGGGTTAGAGGATGTAAGAAAAAACTTACATGATGAACTGGATGAATTTGGAGACTCCTTATTCATGCCAGGAGGTACTTCGAAACCTGCACCAATGCATAAAAGTACTGCTCAATTTGGTAAACTACCATTTGAGGTACCAAAGCCTAGTGCAGGTATGTTTGAAACTCCATATAGTTCTCGAATTAAACACCAGAAATGTGGATTCGAAAGGAACAAAATGGACGAGCTTGAAGACATGAGAGCTGAATAGGAGAAGATCCAGAAGGATCTTATTACACTGACCGGAACCCGAGACAAGATTCTGACTGAAAACAAACAGTTGATATCAGAACGTCTTGATTACGATCAAAGTTGTAGACGCCAACAACAATTGTTAGTGGATCAGATGGAGAAAGAAAAACAAGATTTTCAACTCCAGCACGAACAGTATTGTGATGCACTATACACGGCGGATCTGGAATACAGAGCCTCGTGTGATGAGTTGAATAGAACTAAACAAGAGTTAGATTCAACGGCCTATGGTAAGTACCAAGAAGAGCTGATGAAAATTAAGTCAGCCTTCAAGGATGCTCGGAAAACGTATCAAAAACAAACCGATGAGCATGAAAAACTCAAAGGTCAATGGATACATGAATCCACAGATTTGGCTGCCAAACAGACAAAGATGATGGATGATTATTCCGAACTGGAAGCTAAAGCTATCCAGATGTCACAGTATCTAGAAGATACTGGTCGTGCAGTAGGCACTCTTGAATCAGACTTCACTGTTTCAGGAATTGCCCTAAACACGACGAGTAAACAGATGAACTCTTTGAGGGGCGATGACGGGGTAACAGAGACAACTGTACCTCGTTATGAAGGAGTTAAGAGTCATCAGGTTAGATTTACGGATAATACCTTCAAACCTCTTGGTTTAGGTACGGGAAATAGTGGGGGTGACTCTGCGAGTGGAACTAAACAAAGCCACTCGGCAAAAACCTCCACCTTTGACGGCGGATGGCCACAACAGTCACCTTTAGGGGGACCAAATGGCCCGTATGCCCAGTATGGATGGAGTCAGTCCCAAACAGGAGCGAATCCGTCCAAAGGTAACACCCGGAACATGTCCGGAGGAACAACCGGACAATCATCCGGGAATTCCAGTCCAGCTGGAGGGCAATCCGGATGTGACCAAGGATCCGGACCTTCAGGAGATCGTTCCAGAAGCAGACCCTCTGCCGGTGGGACTGGTTTCAATAATGGAAATCAGTCGTATGGAACAGGAGGAAACAAGGAGGAGCCTTGCAATAGATGATAATCACCCTGTGAAGTGATCTATTTAACTCATACCTCAGTAAGATATTAAAAATGAATGTGGCATGATGATCTAAAATGTATACTAAACAAGGCGATGTAAGAGGGGTGGCGAAAAAAAGTTTGACCCCTCCTGAAGGGATGGCGGAAAAGGGGGGGTGGAAAAAAATTTCAGGGGTCCAAACTAAAACTCACCAACTCCCCCTATTGTTAAAAAATGAACTCTCCCTAAGTACATGATGTGACTATGTTTACTGCACCTCTATATTGACCTACCTTTCACTTTCAGTATCTCAACATTTATGTAATGACTATCTAGCCTTTACTCAAAAAAGGGAAGAAAAAGACACAATTAAGAGATTATGTGTCTTGTATTTATAAAAACAAACAAGCAAACTTCAAACACTTCACAACCCAGCTATCTTCCCCAGAATTTAGTTTCTTCCATCACATATTTTGTACAACCTTCACAAGCTTATAAATACCTTACCACCAAATAGCTATTGAATTCAGTCCTCCCTTATGACAGGTGTAAAGTCAGTTTAAGTCACTCTATCTTCCCCAAAGCTATGTGCCTTGAATAAAAAGGGGCACAGTTGAAGTTAGTTTCACTTTGGAAAGAACTGGAAATGTAATTTCGTCCAGGTCACAAAACAGACAATATCCACTCATAATTTGGTTTCCTCCATCATGATTTTGAAAAACCAATAACTCCTCCACCTACAGATATGGAAAAGATACCTCTGTAATTATCTTTATTATACTTTAATTGGTATATAGTGACATTTTGAGTTATATTCTAAATTTAGTTTAGAGACGTTTTTCCAGTTTCTTCCATTTCTTTCACTTTTAGGCAGACAAAACCTATTTCGGATGTTTTTTTCCATGGTTTTTACCGTTTTTTCCGCCCTGTGGAAGAAACCTCCCAACCCTGCACTCATCTAAAAACTCATTAATAATTAAAAATGGCTGCCATATACACAGGTATGGTTTTAAATGGCATGATTAGATTCCCAGATATCAAAAATGTACTTTTAGGATTTTATTTTGTTTTTTTATGTTGATTACAAGTAAAGATATTCCTTTTTCAAAATCTTTATAGCATTACATAAGGTAATTAATGGCTGCCATATAGCAATATTCACTCGAGTGTTTAGATTATGCAAGATAGCCATCTGACACCAGTGTCATGACCTTAGTGGGCCATGGGGCTCACTATTACATCTACATATATCTCAGAAAAATGTCCAAAACTTTTTGAAAAATATTTTTTTTACATATTATTTTTTCATAAAAGGAGTGATTCAGCCTATTGGTCATCATGATGCTGCAATGAAGTTATAGGGAGAATGCCTGCATATCAACCCTGTAGAGTTGGCATAAGTGTAGCCCTGGCGAGTTATTCTCAAGGGCTTGATTCTTGGTATTATCTCTTGTTTATGCTGAATTTGCTGAAGTTGTTTCAGATATTCACTAGGTTTTGGAGTAGCACCAATTATCCCTTCTAGTCTGTACCAAAGCCTCATGTGTCATCTACAGCCATGTCACTCCATATGCTATTAGATATACCGGCACTGTCATGCATAGTATGCTGCCTCTTCATTAAGCCTTCTCTGATATCATCAGGCATTTCATATATGAACCTTGAATAGTGCATCCCTTGCATAATGTTAGCAGCACCAAAAGGCATTGGAAAAATCTCATCTCATTAGACAGGGCATAACACAAAATTAATTCAAAATGGCTGCCACATACAAAATTCTAACTAGCATAAATAGTTCCAATGACCTGAGAAATGCACTTTTGGAACTTGATTCAAAGTACAGATACCCTTTTCGATATCTTTATAGTATTAAACTCATTCAGGGATGGGTTTCTTCCAGGATGAAAGGTATTTCTTCCTGGACAGTGGAAAAAACCTGGGAGAAACCTATTTTGTACAGTTTCTTCAAGGTGTAAGGGCCGGCAGCGTTGTATGTATACTAGTGTAGATCATCCGAGAGATGTGCTCGTGTGGTGCTCGTTCCTTCTATGCCAACCAAGTGTTGTTTGGTGATACCCGTTTAGTACAAGAGGGGGCAGCACCACGCCTCGCATCTAGCTCCTACTAAGGAGCCGGACGATCAGCAGAAGGGGACTGGACCTAGTCCAGTCCAGACGTGTTTATATTCCTTCTCAGAATAAAGTCCATCTGAACAGATGGGAAGTTAAGGCCGTTGCCCAACCCAAACCTTTCGTGTTGTGTGCTGCTTGTAGTGATTAAGCGAGCCTAAGAGCCACCCAATTCAACATATAGAATGAAACGTTACACTGGTGCCGTGACCAGTTGGTTGGGGGTGGAGTGTGGCCAGACGGCCGAAAGCTGCGGAAGACGAGATGCGAGTTCCTCAAGCTTAGGGCTTGAAGAATTCGAAGAGGATGGCATAGCCTCTCAGCAATTAATGCTAGACTGGAAACCGGGTCGACAGTTTCTGTTTGACTCGGCTGGTGTACAGAGAACATTCTCTACGCCCGGTATGATGGCCGATCCCACCATGATTGGAGATGGGGTCGTGAAACTGTATCCGAGTACCCCTAGCCATATGGCCTCGAATACCGGTTTGCTGGGTGGGTTAATTCAACCTGCTCGGTTGGACTTGAGCGATTGGTCTCAGGTGATAACTAGTAGGCGCAGACTGGAAGCCAGTATTTCAGTGGGCGCCTCTAGTGCTATGAAGACTTCGAAGGCTCAAAGTCCTATCCAAAGGACAGGAATGCCAAACGAGCATGGGGTACAAAAGGGTCCCCGAGTAAGGCAACATCTACCTTTAATGACATCGTTGGACCACAATAGTGATCGAGACAATGGAGGGGATGGTAAACACCATAGTGTAGAGGCAGACGATGTTCCTATCAGGTCTGCCCTACCCCAATGGGATTCCAATCGTAATACACTACCGAAATCCACAGAAATGTATACGCTGGGATTATCCTTAGATGAGGCCCTATCAGACTCAGTATTCAATCCGGGAGGGAGCCGTAAATCCAGACATGGTCGTTGGATGGGCCCTGGATATAAGTCGACTTTGGCTTATCTAAAAGCCAGAGACCAGGTAGAGTAACAAGCTAAGAAGCAACATGAAGCATTCATGGCTGCTCAGAAGAAAATTGAAGATGAGACCCGAGAACGAATCAATAAACTTCGTTTTATAGAACAGGAGGGGGTTCTGAGGGAATCCAACCTTAAATACCGACTTTCCTCTCTAGCCCATAGGGTAGAGTTGAAATCAACGGAGGAAAGAGGAAGGGAAAGTAAGTTTGCAGAACTCAAAAAAGAGGAAGGCAATAGGCGGAGAGCTATTGACAAAGCTAGATCCAAAGAAGTCGCTAAAGCTCGGGATGTAAACAGACTACAGTCTGAGTTAAGTGCGATGGAAGAAAAGACTTCAATTATGCAAAGCCAAGACGGAATCTAAGCTTGTCACTGAGCAAGATGAGATCCATAGGGAAATGACTGAGTATCAGAGATCTCAGAAGGAAAAGAGTGAGAAGTATCGGATACTAAAGAATACTTTGAAAAGAGAAGCACAGGCTGCTCAATTAGAGCGAAACCGAGCGGTTGAGGACAATGAAAGGATTTGATCTGAAATCTTGTCTGAAAACACTCAGTTAAGAAAGGAACAGAGGAATCTGACAACTGACGTTGGGACTCTGACTCTAAACAAGTCTGCTATGGAAAGCTACTTGCAGGAAAAGGAGAAAATTAATTCCCCTCCAGTGGGCCCTGACCTGAGCCCAGATTGGACCTTCATTAAGCAGGGTGACTTCGGTACCTGTTCAATGCCGACACAGCCAACGAGTGCATACAACCCGTTTGTAAACGATAATGCCACTTGTAATGTGGATCAAGAAGGGGTCTATGTCAGAACCCAGGATCCAAATGGCAGGGCTAGTAGGGTCTGCATCGGCAAAGTTCCGATCATCCATAATTTGGATCCGGACTTCGTCTAAAGGGACAATTCGGATGCAAGCACCGAAACTGGCAGGTCCCACATAAATGTGGATCAGACTGAAAACGTCGGGTTGGATGCTGGCAACCCGGGCACTTTGCAAAGTATGCAGAGTGGAGGCCAGCAAAGTCAAGCAGGTAGCACACCAAATGGTAGCGGACAGAATGGTACTGCTTATACGAGCAGTCAAGGGGCGAGTGGTACCTTGGGTACTACCCCTAATGGTAGCAGTGGAGGTGGAAGCACTGGGGCTGGACAGTCACAGTGGGGCTATAGCCAAGCACCACCATCCTCCGAATAACAGCAGTTTTGGTGGATTGGGAGGCAATCGAACCTTGAATGAAACCAAGGTGATTGAATGGAGCAAACAACAGTGTGGTAGATGTATGCTCATATCTCAGCCAGGAGGGTAGCTGTCATTCCGAAGGAGTATGATGGTACCCTACCATGTAAAGAATGATAGGAATGGTTTGAAGACTTCATCGGCGCACTTAGTATGGCCTAGTAGGAAGCTTTGAGCAGTTAGTAGAGACTAATAGTGGGCTGTTGTGTAACATGGTCAAGGAATATCCAATGGTTCGTTTTAGAAAGCGGACCCAGAAACCTTCGGAAGCATTTAGAGCTCATGGTATGGAGCTCCATGCCCTACTAAGTAAGGACAAACCCAGAACAGAAAACCAGGACTGGTATATGGACGATTTGATAACTCAATTCGTCAAAAGGGTTGAGAGACCGAGACGAGCAGATAACTGCAAGAGACGCCTGGAAGGAGGGGTCCACATTGCACGGCATATTTAATGGAATAGATATGGCCGTGAAGAAACAAACCATGTTAGCTAAGAGATGTTCCTAATCAGTCAGCACATACCCCCATAGCAGCTGCAATGCATCGACCCGAGGAGACTAACACCTCGGACGACTTTGAATTGATTGACATTGAGCAGGAGGATGGTACCTTCTGCGCAATGCAATTAAGAAGGAACACTTCCGGTAGGAAATATATTCCTAGGAAGGTGTTCAACAAGTCCAAGGATGCGAAAGCGGTACCCGAGACTTCGAGTACGCCCAGAGCTGATGGCAAGGTAACAAAGCCAGCCGATAGTGCTTCAAAAGCGAGTGGTCAGTCACAAGACATGACAAAGGTAATGGAAGAGATGTGTAAAAGGATTACTGAAGCATTACAAGCCAGTCGGTCTAGACCCAGAGTGGATCGCCGAACGATAAAATGTTTTAGGTGCCAGAAGATGGGGCACTATTCATCCGAATGTACTGCTGCAAAGCCAGTAATGGCGGCTTATTATGAAGCCGAAGACGAATCCGAAGCAAGTCTGCAGGATGCAGTGGCAGCAGATATTGTGGAAAATTAGAGGGGGTTGTATCCACGGTATTGGGTATAACCCCATCTAGAAAAGAATGCCGAAACGCTACCGGGGGAAAACCGGTGGAAGAATTCGAATCAAGTATACCTGGAGGTCGGGTGACTGCGGGTGTGCACCCAGCATACTGACCAGGGCCAGGGACCCTAGTGCAGATATGTGTGCTGGAGAAGACAATGAGGCGAATGGCCGCACTGGGGATGGATTAATGAGTTGATCTGAGTGTGTGGGACACGCCTTCCCCCAAGTCATCGTTGTCTGGAGTTTTCAAGAGGACTCTGATTGAATCTTGGTGATTCTTGAGACTTTCATCAGTTTACCAGCAACACATCCCCATTGGGAGGGAGACGGTGGTATATACCCGTATCTGTGGAAGGTCGGGTAAGAGAATTCTTAGTGGATACTGGTGCTAGCTATTCCTGTGTGTGCAAAAGGTTCTTCGACTCGATGGCCGGCAGTCATGAGAACCTCAAAAAGAGGGTAAATGCTTGCACGGCTGACGGAAGCAGTATGAGGACTTTTGGGAGGACTTTTACGCCTATCCTTATAGGGGGCAAAGAATTCGTTCTTTCGCCCACTATAGCAGAGGTTAGTGACGATGGAATCCTCAGGTCGGATTTTGCAAGCCTATATGGGGCCATGTCAAGGAGAGACGAGACATTAGATAGCTTGGGTGGGAACCAATGGTTCTGCACCCTGGATTTACAATCCGGGTATTGGCAAATACCGATGCTCCCCAAAGACTTAGAGAAAACTGTGTTCTCTAGCCATTTGGGATTATTCGAGTATAACGTCTTACCCTTCGAGTTGTGTAATGCACCAGCTACGTTCGAGGCTATGATGGAATCACTGCTCAGCGACTTACTTCGATGATGTTGTCGTCTTCGGCAAGTCATTCAAGGAATGCCATGCAAATCTACAACTGGTCCTGGATAGGATTCTAGCTAACGGCCTTAAGCTCAAGCCTAAGAAATATAATTTGTTTAGGAAACAATAACATACTTAGGAAGGATAATTACCCCCAGTGGGGTAAGCTGGAAGCTGTGGAGAATTGTGAAAGACCCTCGAGTGCTAAGGAGGTTAGATCATTTTTAGGATTTTGTTCTTACTACCGTGATTTTATACCAAATTACTCTCGCGTGAGCTCTCCTATGCAATGCTTAGCTCATTGGACGCTATGGGGCGGCACTCTCTCAGGTCCAGAACGGAGTCGAAGTCCCATTGGCATTCGCTAGTAACACGTTAAGCAAGACTCAGCGTATTTATTGTACCACTAAAAGGGAACTACTGGTGGTAGTGGTATATACGAAGAAGTATAAGTAGTTCCTTTGGGGGACTGACTTCACTTTACGTACCAACCATTCGTCTTTGAGATGGCTTCTTAATTCTAAGGACGCCGAAGGGATGATTGGATGATGGTTAGCTCATCTATCCAAGTTCGGATTGGAGCATAAGCAGATTGAGCACCGTCTGGGTGAAAAGCATATCAATGCGGATGCCTTATCGAGAAGGCCAATCCGAAAGTGCCAAAATGCCACTTGTGAAGACTGCGGGGCCCACAATGCTGTGGTTGCCGGGTTGGTATATAACTATACCACCCCCCGTATCCCCTGGGAGGAGGCTGTGTGTAGCTATCTCGATTGGTCCCCAGAGACCATCAAGAAGTTTCAACAGTTGGATCCCACCACTACACGCATCTTGATATACTTACAGAAAGGTATTAAGCCGGTAAGGCCAATGTTATCTCTGGAAGACAGAGAGACAAGGCGATTCATTGCTCAATGGACCGAGCTAGAGATCCGAGATGGCATATTGTGCAGATGGAAAACCACTTCTACTGGCAATAAGCTATTGCAAAACGTGATTCCTACCTCAATGAGAAGGGATATCATGTATTATTGTCATGGACACCAAACGAGTGGCCATTACGGGATCCATTGAATATCGGCAAAGACCATATTACTGGCCAGGGAAGAGGAGCGACCTACTTCAGTTGATTGCAACTTGTCCCGACTGTTGTAAAAACAAGCCAGGACCCTGCATGGGCAAGTTACTCTTGTCCCAGGAGCTGTTTGGTGTAAGATTTGCTCGTGTAGCAATCGACATCATAAGTTGATTCAAAACGACACCTAAGGAGAATACATGTATGATGGTCATGACAGACTATTACACGAAGTATACTCGGGTGTTTCCCCTTCCAAATCATAAAGCCGCTACATGTGCTAAAGCATTTGTAAAAGGCTGGGTGCTACATTTGGGTGTACAGTGATCAAGGTAGGGAGTTCGAGTCGGAGTTATGGCAGGAAATGTGCCATTACTTAGCTATATGCAAGACCTGAACCAACCCATACCGGCCACAATCTGATGGCCAGGTGGAGAGGTTCAACAGAAAGCTGATACAAGTTCTGAAGCCTCTGGTGAATAGCCACCAGGACGATTTGGACGAATAGTGCGAGTTTGTAGTACACGCCTACAATAACACCGTCCATGCAGCTACTAATTGTACCCCAAACCTTTTGGTGTTCGGTGAGGACATATTTATGCCCGCTGGCTTGGTGTATGGTGTGGTTGGAATTGATCCGGAAGCTCCTTGCACTGTGCTCTTTGCGGAATCACTCTGGGACAGATTTAAACAGGCATACAAAGTAGTTCGAAATGAACTACTGAAGAATGCTAAATGGCAAAAGGTGGGTTACGACACTATTGCTCAAATGATACGTTTTAATCTAGGGGACAAAGTGCTAAGGTATTACTAGCCACTCGAAAGGTTGAAGCTCATGACACCTTTTATAACTAGGGCGGAATCATGGTGCTTAGACAGCATTGATTTTCGCTCTGGTTGTTTTTGCGTCCTCCAGCGGCTAGTAGTCCCAGTACCTACCTTTTTGTAGTTGGACTTTATTTTTGCCAATTTTATATTGGAAGTTGTTCCGCTGTAATGGCACAGGGAACAACTGAAGCTGCGCGTCAGGCCGCCAACATTGAGTAGGACGAAGACAATGGAGACCTCCGATGCTGGCCTGGGAAGCAAGCCAGAAGTGGAAGAGGCCGCTAACTGTCTCGCTGCGTTATCAACAGCCGCGACAGACAGGGACCGAATGCCTCCTCCACCACCTCTGGGTCCAGTAGCTTCTGCGTCAGGTTCTTCGGACCCAACCGACCCAACAGCAGAGGGTTTGGAGATTTTGAATATCCCATTGTATCCTCCGGGTTATAAGACAAGAGTCGAGCGCCTCGCCCACGTTGAAGAGGAGGCCGGTATCGTCTATACGAACTGGGGAACCTACATCCCAATGCACCCTCAATGTTTGGGTATGGCATAGGAGCCGAGGTTCCTGGACAGCCGGGAGAGATACCCGATGATTTCAGGGCACTAGTCATCGACTCGTGTTCTGACGAGCTGGCAGAAAACATGCCAGTGTCATGGCTGCGGAACTACAAACGTCTCGCCGGAGCCATGATGTTAGATCAGCTAGCACAGGCTGTGGTATCCGAAGGGACTTCCTGGAGGACCACACACTTGCGTGAGTCGGAATCCAACATGGACACCGACTCTATCATCATGCTGCATTCGGTCACTACAGGGCGAACTAAGAAATTAGTTTGCAAGCCTGCACCAAGGGGACTACTGACTGAGTCAGACCTCGAGGACGAGGATATCCAGATTGCGGTCGAGAGGTCTAAGTCGGAGAGTAAGCTGGGTGCCAGCATTCCAGAGGCAGCCGGCTCGGTTTCCGAGGAAGACATTGCCCGTCAACAAGCTGCTGTGGAGGAAAAGCGTCATGAGCTTGCCGCCCAGCAGAAGGAGCTGACTGCTGTTCGCCGAGCCCAGCGCAAGCAGCAGGCCCTGCTCAAGTCGGGTACTTTGTCAGAGACTGATACCACCACCAGTAGCCGAAGGAGTACCAGCGGTAAGGGAAAGGAGTCTGGTAAAACGGATTGCAGCCCTGAAGCCCCAAAACAGCCCGTTTAGAAGAAGAAGGAGAAGAAGGTGGTGAAGGAGAGTCCGGCTGTGCCCACTCCTACTTCTCAAAGAAGGGGGACAAAAGCCAGGCGAGGCCTCCGACCTCTACCTACACAGCAGTCACCATGGCCATCACGGTTACTGCAGCACCCACTGTCACTACCAGCGGGTTGTCTGCTGTCACCTCAGTTGTGACTATGACTGGTACTGTCACCACCAGTCGAGACCAATCAAAGGGGGCACAGATTTAGTCGAGCAGCGAGTCAGGGAGCGAATGCGACCCAGAGCTGCCTGAGTCAGCTAAGTCAGAGTTGCAGGCGGTAACGACGTGGGAAGACATGACCACAGACATGCCGAATGATGACAACCAGAAGTGGATGTGGAAGAATGCAGCCAAGGGATTTAAAGAATGGGTCCCTCGCTGCTTTGCCGATTGTGCCTACGACACGATCCACTACATGTGTCCAGGCACTGTCAACATGGACGGTGACAGTGATGATGAGGAATGGATGAAATCCGGACCTAATGATACACCAGTGGGGAAATTTTATCTGATTTGGTTGGATCAGCTAAAATCCAAGTTAGGACTGGTCTATAATTATGAGGCGAGGACTAGTTTAGTGGCCAAATGGGGACCCAGCGGGGACCCAGCGGCAACTGCCGTAAGTGCCCATTCGAGTCGTGCCAGCTCTCGCTTACCGGAGAGAAGGTATTCAGTACCAAGCCTCGGTTCGCCAGGCACATCGTGGAGCACCATATGCACCACAAGCCCTTGCTGAGGTGTATCCCTGGTGATAGACCCAGCAAGTTATGTGATGGCACCTTTGTGACCAACATGGCCTTACATTTGCAAAAGGCCAATGGAACTGGCCTGGAGAAGACACGAAAGCGTGCAGTTAGGTGCTTTAACGAGCTACTTGCGAACTGGGCTGAGCTCCCGGCGAACCAGGTGAGGAAACTCGCGTTTGAACCCGAGTTATGCGCCTGGAAGTGTGGGAATATCATCACTTACTTCGCGTTGAACCCCTCGGGTTCAAAGTTTCAGCTTCCAACCGAAAAGCATGCGAAGCTGAAAAAGTGGAGAGGTGATGACGAGAGGGAGAAGCAGAAGCAGGCTCATTTGAGGGAAACAGCTGGGGCGCAAACCCCATCCACATCCCAAAAACGAACCCGTGCAGACCGATCCGTGAGCCCCGCTGGCGCTAAGGTTCAGTCTAGACCAGCTAACCTGGCTGATCGTCGCCAGTCTGGACAGCAAGTCTCGGTGCTGGATATGCCTGGCTACCAGACTTCACGTGTGGTCAGCCAGACAGTACCACTACCGCCACCACCCGGGTTAACTGCTGGAGCCCAACGCCTTCCGGGTGTTGACACCAGTAGCCCAGATGACTGGCTTACTTTCCTGGGCCACACCACCGGACACAGTGAATGGTGGGCGGGGGAAGAATCCAGCGATGCACAGCGCCAAGCATACAGGGAGTACATGTCCAAGTTCCCTGCTATGGGACCTGCAGGACCTGAATCCCAAGTTCTGACCTCCTCGGGTAGGGCTAAGGCTCTGGGAAGGGGCCGTGGTGGATGCGAGTCTACTCGACCACTCCCTGGCAATGGTAGTGGACAAGGAGGTGCCACGGTTGAGGGCTCTGTGGTCCCTAGTGCAGGTGCACTGCCTGTTGTTGTACCCCCACCTGCTCTGAAACAGCTGCTGCTCCGTCTGTGGACTCTCGGGTCCCCATCATGGGGCTGGTGGCAAATACGTTAGCTGGACTCGAGGATCCAGAAACGTTCATCTACCACTGTAACGAACGTACATGTAGGATCCAGAATGACCCCATGAGCCAATGGCAGTCACTTCACTGTCCGAAGTCTATCGACTACTGGCGGGATGTAACTGAAGCCACCTTCAATCTCGTTTACGAGATACAGAAGCATGAGGAGGATAAAATCAAAGACTAGGAGATGAAGCGGGTCAAGGAGGCCTACAAATGCTGCGTCAAAAAGAGAAAGGAAGCCGAGAAGCTTAAGGAGTTCCACGCCGCCGAGAACTTAAAGTACATTACCAGGTACAAGGAGCCGGACCTTAAGTTCTTCCTCTGCTTCGGCAAGCAACTGGACGACTGGGACGGCAAACTGTGGTCTCTAGACGTCCCCTCGGTTGCTGATGCCGGAGCAGTGGGAGGCAGTTCGTCTGAGGGTATGGGTTCACGTCTACTTGACTTGGACCCGAGCACTGGTAACCTTAAGCTCCTCGACAAGAAACGCAGCAGCTTGGCTCCAAACCCGGAGTCCGCTGAGAAGATGGACAAGGACTACGAGTCTACCGACTTGTAAGTGTCCATCTGCCAGTTATTTAGTACCCGAGGGTAAAGGCATCCCTTATATGCCAAAGACCATTCTCGGTTGACCACCCGGATCCTACGGACTGGAATGACGACCTGCAACTAGATGGACGCTTCCCGACCACTCGTGGACTACCACTCGAGGGGGGCTCCATCTACACAACTTCATCAGGGCACACCATACCAGCAACGTGGCTTGCCACCACACACATGTCGCCGGATGGAGCTGCAGAAACCAGTCATTCCAGGTTCGCCAGAAGTCAAACTATTATTGTAAGGGTGATTCTACTACCCTGGTAGGACACCTCTTAATTTCTTATTACAATTGTTTGTATATATTTTTATTAAATCTAAAACAAAACAAAAACTTTTTTTTTGGGTTAATACGAAACACTATTGTTTCATCCACTCTTGGATATTTTTATAAATACTACATGTCTATAAACACTGTATAAGTTTAATAATGTGTGTCAATACTAGTATAACTTTGTAATATTGTTACTTCATAATATAGGTCGATGGTGCATAAGGTGCCACTTCCTATCTAGTTAAACTTAGTTACTTCAGGTTATATGTGACGATGCCTATATGGCTCTGTATCATGAGTTTGATCCATAGGGATCGGGAAGGGGTCAGACCTAAAACTCTAGTAGGCTTAAATCCATCTGTATGAGTAAACTATATTTATTGATGGATGACCATACAAGGTTGTTCTTTCTTAAATATGTGCACTCCCCCCATGGCACCTCTTCAGACATATGGTACCCCATTCTGTCCCATTCCCAACCACTTTTATTTTGTCCTCATAGATAGTCTTTAATATCCAAACCTTCTATACATTTTCTGTGGAAAATTATTTGGTCATGAACATACTTCATAGCCGTAACATCCTTTCCGCTTATCTTATTAGGGATTTAAGACCCCAGCCTCCCTAAATTTGAATTTTCACCCCTTTTTTTGCAAGAATTTATACTAAACTTTGAAATTTTGTACAAGGTAAACAAATATGGCCAGAGTAATACTTTTGGTCCCAGGGGTACTGCTAAACCTTCCCCTTAAATTGTTATCCTGGGTGAGAACCATATCCATAAAGATGTTTTCATAATTTTCAATATACTCAACCATGTAAAGTGGTTTGGAACGGGACAAAGGTGATTGGGAGCAGGATATGATCAGGATATACATATGTAGGTGAACTGACATGTAAGGCCCTATATGCACACTTTCTATGATTTGTGACCGAAGGTATAGTCTGGTAATTAACCCAGGGTAATTAACCTGTATAGAATGAGACTCGATCTACTGTGTATAACAGAAGGGGTAACTATATAGCTTCATCTACAGGAATATTATTTGACGCTGTGTTAATCAGAGCGAGTTATTATATGTTACATTCTGTAAACTATATTTATTGATGGAAGCTATATAGCTTCATCTACAGAAATATTATTTGACGCTGTGTTAATCAGAGCGAGTTATTATATGTTACATTCTGTACTAGGTTGTAATTAAGTACATAATGTGACTGTGTTTACTGCACCTCTATACTGACCTGGCTGTTCATCTTTCACTTTCTCTTTCACTATCTCAACATTTATGTAATGGTTATCTAGCCTTTACTCAGAAAAGGGAATTCATAAAAACAAACAAGCAAATTTCAAACACTTCACAACACAGACATCTTCCCCAGAATTTAGTTTCCCCCATGAGAATTTAGTTTCCCGCATGGCACCTCTTCAGACATATGGTACCCCATTCTGTCCCATTCCCAACCACTTTATTTTGTCCTCATAGATAGTCTTTAATATCCAAACCTTCTATACATTTGCTGTGGAAAATTATTTGGTCATGAACATACTTCATAGCTGTAACATCCTTTCCACTTATCTCACTAGGGATTTAAGAACCCAGCCTCCCTAAATTTGAATTTTCACCCCTTTTTTTGCAAGAATTTATACTAAACTTTGAAATTTTGTACAAGGTAAACAAATAGGGCCAGAGTAATACTTTTGGTCCCAGGGATACTGCAAAACCTTCCCCTTAAATTGTTATCCTGGGTGAGAACCATATCCATAAAGATGTTTTCATAATTTTCAATATACTCAACCATGTAAAGTGGTTGGGAACGGGACAAAGGTGATTGGGAGCAGGATATGATCAGTATATACATATGTAGGTGAAATTCTAAAGGATACATAGTAAGAAATTTGTCATGAGTTAGTGTGAAGGAAGGGGAAAGGATATGGCCAGTGGTAAGTGATTTTCATGTGTGGTAGAACTGTACAAAGTCACATTTCAAATATGGTTGGGAACGGGACAAGAAGTGGTTGGGAACTGGACATTATCATTATAATGACTGGGGTCTATTCATCATATTGATGTAATTCCATGTGCTGAGCTAAAGGAGGGACGGGGCCAGAGGAACAGGTGCTTGTGAGTGAGGTTCATGAATGACAAAAACCGAGTAATGTTACTTTTCTTTAAAGAAGTGATTGGGAACAGGACATAAGTGGTTGGGAATGGGACATGAGTAATGGGGAACAAAATATAATCATTACAGTGACTAGGAGTAATTCAATAAATTGACATAATTCTATGCAATCAGTGGATGGGGGAACAGTAGCCACGGGATTGGTGCTGGTGATTGAGGTGTACAACTGAATGTCACTTTCAAGAATAAAGTGGTTTGGAACGGGACACAGAAAGTGGTTCGGAATGAGATGCTATCATTACAGTGACTGTGATTAACTTCATTATACTGAGACAATACTATGTCATGAGTTAATGGGACGACCGAGGTGAAGGGATAGGTAATTGCGATTGAGTCTCACAAGAGTTATGATTGAATAATGTTACATTTGAAAAAAAAATGGTTGGGAACAGGACACAAGTGGTTGGGAACAGGACATTATCATTACAATGACTGGCATTTTCTTTATTTTTATGTTATGAGTGGATGGGAGAACAAAGGGGAGGGAATATGTGCCTTAGAGTGAGTTTCATGCATTGTAGCACTGAACAATGGTGTGTTATAAGAAGTGGTTGGGAACAGGACAAAAGTGGTTGGGAACAGGACACATGTGGTGACTGATCAAGGGTTGCAGAGAAATGAATGACCAGAAAATCTCTATATTAAATTTTCTTTTAGGGCTCAAATAGGGCTAAATTGTGCATATTATGCAGACAGTTAAATATGAAAACTATGGAGATACTACTATCTTAATTTTTTGTGGTTGGGAACGGGACATAAGCACCATGGTAAGTTTGGAAGATTCTGAGAATGGATAAATAAGGAGACAGAGGCTAGGAAAGATCGGGCATTGCTTCAGAGACATATGGATTTCACTTATAGTACAACTATTGTAGCTTCAGGGAAATCATTATTAGAAATATGGTGGGAAGCATTCATTTTTAAAGACTCTTTTAAAAAGTGGTTGGGAATGGGACTTTGCTATTCTCTCATATATACCTATACCATGTCGACCAGATTGCTTACTAAAATATGCCCATAGGTTAAAAGGATAGCCAATGGTATAGACATAAAGATGAACACAAGAACACTTACATATAGTGGATTAGCATTTGTGACCCATCCTAACAAAGTGGTACTGAAGTCGCACATTTAGAAGCCTAGATATAGGCTTCTCAAGTGGTATAGTGTCAAAAATATCAGATTTTTTAAAATTGATATTTTAGCATTTTTCTAACCTATGGGTAGATATCTTTCAGAATCCTTGCCTACTAAACTGAATTTAAGCCCCAAATGCCTAGAAGATATAGCTATAGTTTTCATGGTTATATAGAATTACATGGGAATTATATAGGATTCATTAATTATTATATGTTTAAAATGTCAATTATCTCAGTTTAATTGATTTTTAATTCATCCGACTAAATTCACCGACGGAAGATCCTTAGAGGACCACCTGGTTCAAATATGCAAGTGTTATATACCAAATGAAAGCTCTTGATGAGCTGTAAATGAATATGCTAATAACTAAACATATTGTATGTGCGACTTCCGTACCATTTTGTAAGGATGGGTCACATTTGTTTTCTATATCACTGAAAAGAGGAATAGGATGAAAAACATGGAATTTGGGACATGTATTGCCCTCTTTTAACAAAAGAATAACAAAGCAATAGGGTAAATCATATATCTTCTGAAAGGGCACAACTAGCACAACCTCCTGGGCCAATAAAAACCTAGGATATTAAAATTTATTCGCATTTCTTCTGGGGATGTGACAGAGACTACGGCATCATCAGCATATAGTGTCATGTTATAATCACAGGCCTTAGACAAGGAGTTAACATATATAGAAAATAGGACAGGACCCTAAACGGAGCCCTGGGTCACCCCATGTGTTATAATTTTAGAGCTGGAACAGTTATCATGAGCTATTGTTATTTGATTTCTATTTGATAGGTAATTCCTGAAAAAATTACAAGTCCTAGTGTTTAGCCCTTAAAGTGATAACTTTCCCAATAATTTTGAGTGGAAAACAGTGTCAAATGCTTTTTTGTAATCAAGATATATGCAGTATGTTGGTTTTCCATTGATAATGTTGTTTATAATATTACTTAGGTGCTCAGTGACTGCGCTTAGGGTTGAACGTCCCTTCCTGCACCCATGTTCTGTGGGACACAGAAGACTATTGTCTTCCATGTAGTTTTGTAACCTATGACAGACAATTTTTTTTCTAGGATTTTACCATGGAGCTGTAAAAGGCTAATTGGTCTTAAGTCATTAACATCTAATGAGTTTGGTTTTTTATGAAGTGGGACAATTGTCCCTTTCTTCCATGTATTAGGAAAGGTACTACGTCGTACACATGTGTTGTACAAGATCAAAATTACATCAGGGATAGACATGAAAGCATCTTTTATAATAAAATGTTTACAATGTTTAATAGCTGATGGCTTCCTGATATTAATAGTCTTTATATATTTCTTTAAATTGAGATAGGAGATATTGTACATTAAATTTGAATCTGGAACTGGTACACCGTATGGATTCTGCTCCAGAGTGTATGTAGTAGGTGGGGGAAGTGCATCTGCTAATTGTTTACCAATGTTAGTGAAACAGCTATTTATATACTCAGCACATTCAGCAGGTGGGATTATTAATCCATTCGTATTATTTCTTAACTTGATCAGAGTGCTACTTGGGTAGCAGTATACGGATGACATTCCAGAATTTAACAGGGTCAGTTTTCCTGAATTCAAGTAGATTCCTGATCTCTTTTTTTTTTGTTTTGGAAAATTGCTGTTTTAACAATGCGTTTAAAGTAATTGGCAAGTCTTCAGTTTTGTTCAGTGTTTCTTGCTTTTCTATATAGCTTATCCCTGACGCGCATTAATTCAAGATCATCATCCGTAAGCCAGAGAGGTGTATATTCTGGAATGGTGATGGACCTTACAGGGCACATGCCTTCAAGGGTGCTAGTTATAACATTCAAGATGGTCGCCCACATATCATTTGGGTTTTTTCATAAGTACCACATCTTCCCAATTGTAGCTGATTAATAATTTTTTGAAAGTTAAAAAATCATATCTTCTATAGGACCTTGCCATAACTCTTTTTTTCTTAATTTTTGTTCTGTCACATTTTAGAACCATATAAATAGGAGTATGATCCGATACATAGTAATCGAGTGACCCTTGGAAAGCCACATTGTCTACATTGGTGTAGATATGATCAAGTAAGGTGCCAGATACTGGTCTAGTTACAGAGTTTATCAGCTGAAAGACTTCATTACCAGTGCAAAAATCATCAACTTTCGATTCCTCCACATCTTTTTTATTAAGAAGGTTAACATTAAAGTCACCCATAAAGATTAATTTTCTATTCCTTGTGACATTTTTCCTGATTTCACTGAGTTTTTTATAGATAGCATTTTTATCAATATGCGCGTCTGGAGGACGATAGCATACAAAGATTTTATATTTCATGACTCCAATTTCAACGTCAACACTGAGAATTTCATATTCTTCAGTTATAAAACTATTATGTAAATCAGGGATTGCAATGTAGTGGTCCCTTAGGTATAGCATTAACCCTCCAGCTTTTTTTCATCTCTGTTTGGGTATCTGTCCAGTCACACATATTGGTAACCCGGGATATACATATCAACCTCTTTTATAGAAGGAGTTAGCCAAGATTCCACTATGCCAGCAATTCCTTAGCAGACTCAGTAAGAAAGTTGTAATGACATCTCTATCTCATAAGCACATAAAGATGGCTGATCAATTAAAATGTGTATGACATTAAAATGATATATGTGACCCATCCTGACAAAGTGGTGCGGAAGTCACACATAGGAAATGTTTAGATACTGCCATATTCATTTACAGCTCATCAAGAGCTTTCATTTGGTATATAACACTTGCATATATGAACCCGGCTTCCCTCTGTGGATCTTCTAGCAGTAAATGTAGTCGGATTGATTAATAATAGATTAAACTGAGATAATCAACATATTAAACATATAATAAATTCTAAATGCTATATAATCCCTATGTAATTATCTACAACCACAAAACCTAAAACTACGTCTTTCAGGCTTTTGGGGCTTATTTTCACTTTAGGAAGCAAGGATTCTAAAAGATATCTACCCATAAGTTAGAAAAATGCTAAAATGTCAATTTTGAAAAAAAAATGATATTTTTTACACTATCCAACTTGAAAAGGCTATATCTAGGTTTCTAAATGTGCGACTTCAGTACCAATTTGTAAGGCTGGGTCACATATGATAGAGCTATGGGTCTTCACAAAGACATTGATGGCATATAGGCTATATATGTTACATGTACTGGGAATAGGGACCTTAAAGCACCCTGCACTAAGGGCCTTTTTTGTAGATCGTGTCACATATAACAAACTCCCCAACCTCCATTCATGTTTGGTGATCAGGGGAACAAACCAAAATTGGGTATCCTGAGGCATTGGAATTCCAAGCATAACATTGCAAAATTTTTGCGCAAAATAAAAAACTGCAAAAAAGCACTCTTTATAAATGGCCAAAGGCTGTATCATATTTGGGGCCACTTTTCTTAATGACCTTCACCCATTTCATGTACTCATTTCACGTACTCATCTCTAATCAACAGTTTTCCAGCTGTTTTTGATGAAACATGCATTTTGGAAGGAAACTTGCCTACTAGACATGGTAGCAAGCATGCTTAAAATAACCAATCCACTTTCTTTCCCCCACAATTGGGTATCCTGAGGCATTGAAATTGGCTTGGAATTCCAAACAGAACATTGCATAATAGATAAAACTTGATTATTGCAGTGTGCCCAAAAACTGCAAAAAAAAAAACGCTCTTTATAGATGATATAGATATTTGGGGCAAATGTTCTTAATGACTTTTACCCATTTCATGTCCTCATCTCTAATCAACAGTTTTCCCGCTCTTTTTGGTGAAACATGTATTTTGGAGGGAAACTTGCCTACCAGAGATGATACTACCCATGCTCAAAATAACCAATCCTCAAGCATTGGAATTGGTTTGGAATTCCAAAAGTAACATTGCATAATTGATATAACTTGACACTCTATAGATTAAACTTGATTTTTGCAGTGCACCCAAAGATGGTGAAGACTGAAGACATTGTCTTCATCGTTCTTCACAGTTTTTCCCGCTCTTTCATTGAAACATGCATAAATATTGGCAGGAAACTTGCCAACTGGTAGCACCCATTCTGAACCACAAATCAGGGACCGTTAGACTGACAGCTAAAATCTTGATACCAATTTCAACCCCTTACAAGGTTTTTTTATGTGGTGTGTTACAGGGACAATATATCACTATTATTGATAGATTTATTCTGATTTAAGAGCCATTGTCACAGACACTTCAAAGAGTATATTTCTACACTCAACTGACTGTAGCAAAAAATTTCAACCAACATCCACCCAAACTGATATAAATAGATAGGATAGGCATATTTTTTTTTTCTATGGCTAAAGGCCAAAACCATGGTTTTCTGGCATTTGTACATTTTTTTCCTGACACTTACTCATACACCATCTATATGATGTTCCCATGGTCAGATGAAAGATCATTGCACATCATCCCTAAAATATTGTCTATAGAGCTTTGTGTAGAATTATGTGCAGAAATATGTGTGTCTCACTGAGATGGAGTATTTCTCCTTATGAGGTAGAGTGAAGGCTTCCCCTCCCAGAGAACATCTGGCAATCATCAGTCAGATAAACATCACACTACAGCAGGGATGACCTAGTTACCATAGTAACCAGGGTTTCAGTATACAAGAATACAACTTAAGTAAGATCAACTTTATAACTGACATTTGGGGAGACCTCACAAAGGTGACATATATAAAATTATGTGTGTGAATATTACATGGATACAATCTCACAGGGCCAACCTAGGTATATCTGGTGTGTCTGAACCCAACATTGACAGAACCCCCTCTGTGTCTATTAGTGACAAACCATCAAACACCACAATGATTATACCTGAGATGCACTTTATGTCCTTCTTTGACTAAAAATCAAATTGACTACAAAACACATTTTATGTTTTCTAAGAATGTACAAAGCTGTGAATGGATAAATGAATGTGTGTAGAGCTATTAGGATTAGAAAACCTCTTATGATCTTGTCAGCAAGCCTGTTCATCTTATAATATCTATGATATGGCCCTTTTCACCATCTCAGTGCTAGTTTACAAATGCATTGTGTGTGTTGTGTGTCTTTGCCCTTATGAGGTTCAGTACCAGCAGAGGGATAGTTGAAACTTCACCCCTTCCCCAAGGACCATCTGCCACTCATTAATTAGATAAACATGGGTAATATGACTCAGTATGCTGGGGTCATTTAACTGCAGCTAGTTAGCTTTACTATGATGGGGGCATGTTTATTCCTTCAACATATGGGCATTATCAATAGCTTAAATTTAAAAAAAAATTCTAGATTTCAAGTAATGTTCATAATCCTACATTGTGAGTACCTCATGAGAACAGGTTGTGCATAATTGTGTGTCTTATATGGAGTGTATATGAAAGTATCCTTCCCTCACCCTACATG
Source organism: Acholoe squamosa (assembly GCA_949317995.1). Taxonomy (NCBI): domain Eukaryota; kingdom Metazoa; phylum Annelida; class Polychaeta; order Phyllodocida; family Polynoidae; genus Acholoe; species Acholoe squamosa. Next base: position 60,561,700 of record OX439043.1, read on the forward strand.
GACAGATTTACATGGATAGAACCTCATAAGGAATATCCATGTACTGGGTGTGTCTGATATGAATAGACTTCATAAGGTATATTGATGTACTGTGTGTGTCTGATATGGATAGGGCCTCCTAAGGAATACACTTGTGCTGTGTGTGTCTGATATGGATACAACATCATAAGGAGTACCCAGGTACTGTGTGTCTGATATAGATAGGACCTCATAAGGAGTACCCTTGGACTGTGTTGGGCTTCCCTAGCCCACTTAACCCAGATAGCCCTACTGTCCTACATGTAGGACGCCTAAGTGACATCATGGGAAGAGGTCTATATCCGCAAGTTAACTTAACAGATATAGAAGTAAAATGTTGCATCCTATAGTTCTAGGCTCAAGGCTTCCAAAAATGCTCCATATGGGTATTCTTAGGTACTTTTATGACATTACACACATATTCCAAAACACCTACCACTTAGAAAATTACCCTCTGGTAAAGATTTGGACCTTTTCATAGGAGACAGACGCCCAAAGTCCTACTGACCTACATGTAGGACGGTGCTAATTTCTGGATCCGCTATAGCTAAAGCATTGAAATTTCCTGTATGGCATAAATGGCCATATATAAGCTTATTTGTCAGTTTCCGGTACTCTAGTACAGGAATTGCGGTTTCCATGGCAACCAAAAGAACACAAATTTCAAAAGACAGCAGTCCTAAGTCCTACTGTCCTACATGTAGGACGGTAAGCAATCTCTCATATCTCTGGACACGGTGCAGATAAAGGTTTGAAATTTTGAACAGGGCATATTTGGTCATATATTAGTCTACTTATCAATTTTTATCACTCTATGACAAAAATTGCCACTTTAGGGTTATCTGGGTTAAAAGGGTCTATTTCTCCTCTTTCCTATCCCCTCAGGATGTGTGTGGTGAACATATGCGCAGGCACTGACACATTCCTCTGTTAAATTATCAACCTGTGAAGCACGGGATAGCCACTTAGTGCCGCTAAAGTGCTGTAAAACACAAATCAATCAATCAACCTTGGACTGTGTGTGTCTGATATGGATAGGACCTCATAAGGAATACACTTGTGCTGTGTGTGTCTGACATGGATAGAACCTCATCAGGAGTACCCTCCCTAGAAACAAGTCAGGTAGAATCCTGGGACTGACTGGTGAATCTGTGAGCACATATTCACCAGTCAGTCCTGGGACTTACACCCCATATTCACGTGAAAACACAGGATTTCACCAGAGAGCCATCTAGTGAGATTTATTGACCCCAACTTACATCTGCAGCATAAAGTGTATTTGTCATCCTCCACCAGGCGCCTCTGCCTAAATGTAAATGTCCATTCCAAGAAAGGGGGGGGGGAGAGAGAGAGAGAGAGAGAGAGAGAGAGAGAGAGAGAGAGAGAGAGAGGAAAGGAGAGAGGGAGAGAGAGACAATAGTAGAGAGAGACAGAAGCAGAGATAGAAGGGCGAGGTAGGGATAGAGAGAGAGAGCGGGAGACAATTACAGATAGAAACTGAGAGAGGAAGAAGTGGGGAGGTAGAGAGAGAGAGAGAGAGAGAGAGAAGAGAGGCAATGGGAGAGAGAGAGAGAGAGAGAGAGAGAGAGATACAGAAAACAGAGATAGAGAGGGCAGTACTCAACTAATTTAAACTATTGACATGAATGATTATAATCCATTTAATTCATCATGATATTATGTGTGTTGCTCTACTACAGCCTTTCTGACATGATTTGATTGTTTGCTAGACATGGCTTGAGTACATTTGAGATATGCTGGCAAATAGGCACTCAATGATTAGAGGCTGTTCTAAGTTGGGAAGGGCTGTGAGGTAAAGAGTCAGCTAAATTTAGGTTTTATAGGTCATGGGCTGCAGACAAACAACCTCTTACTTGCCACCCAAGCAAGGAAGAATTGATTCTATCATCAAACATAATTTTTAGGTAGTTTCAGTCAATTTCTGAGAATCAAGATACAAAATCTTGGATTCTGCAGGAATCTTTTGGTATAAGTGGTACCTTGTTTGCATTTAATATCAGTCTGATAAAGATTCCTTAAATCTTCATAAACCCCCTTATCTTACTCAATACTGAACATAAAAGGGAGCCTACTTTTAAGGGGGGGGGGAGTAGAGGGCGGCGGGCTGGTCTGCACTATAGGACTCTATGAAGTAACACATCCTAGGGAACCTATATCATCCTTGACAAAACCATAAATCTCATAGATGTGGCCTGACCTATATGTCTCCCTTGAGCTATCCATAATGAGAATCACAAGCTGACCCTCCGGACCTACCAGGGACAAGATGTATATTCACTACTCTCATAAAGCTAGCTCTCTGTATGCTCCCAGAAGCTGGATTTACTCATCATAGTGCCTGTCATTTCCAATTGGATTACTCTGGTCTTAGTCGCCAGCGGATTTCATACCTAATAGAAATAGCTAAAGCCTTGTGCACTTAAGATACTAACAGTTATTATTACTATTTTTCCAAAATGGTATCCATAAGGAGAACACTATTGCGAAAGTGCTTGCACTGTCTGTTGCTGGCAGCACTTATCGTACCAGGATTCTTATTTCTGTTTGGAAGCAGTATCTCAACTGTCCATCTCATGACGAGGGCTGACTTTAAAGTTGGTGAGACAATAAACCCATTACAAAGTCACATGTCGGCACTGGAGCAAAGAATTTCAGATGTGAAAAGACAAAATGATACTTTAAAAAATGCAGGTAAGTTTATGCTTATAATCTCTGATTGTTTCACTGCATGCATAAACATTCGATATACAGATGAAAGAATTTTATTTTAACATTATAGGACGCCCTCATTCTTTTGTCAAAATATATATAAAAAAATACATTATTAGCATCACATTCAATATACTGACCTTAAAACATTCCAAGGGTTAGGGTATATAAATTAAGGGTAGTGTAGTCGGACAATGGACATTATCTGTATACATTCATTATTAGTCAGCCTAACCCATCAGCCACTTCCGCTCTAGATAACAGTAGACATTACCAGCTCTAGTATTTAGCCATGTATATATATGTTTGCCCCGTCATAAATTGCTACCAGTTTTCTGGCATCCACAGAGTGATGGGATACTAGTATACTGTCATTGTTCATCATACAATACCACATAATGACATATGCAAGTAGTATATAGGGCAAACTCAGCACAAAGGAACAGGTACTGAAATCAATTTGGTTGAGAGATCGGAAGTGATGTCATGACCTAGTTTCTTGAGCTCTGATTGGCTGAGAGATAGTCTAGTTTAAAAGGCGGGAAATTGAAATCTTGCAATTGAAGGCGTGCGAGAGGACGCAAACAACAAAACACAAACAAATGTGTTGTTGTCATGGCAACGTTAAATTTGTAAACAGTGATGTCACCTTTACCTTGACAACGTCATTTTGACCTGACACCTAGTGGAAATTATTGGAACTACTTATAGCTGGGTTTAGTGGAGTTGAAAAAAATAGTGGCGCCCTGACACCAAGCGGATATTATTGGAACTGCTTTTAGCTGCCTGCACTTTTTTGCGGTAAAAAAACCTAGTGTTTTCTTCACACCTGACACCTAGTGGATATTATCGGAACTGCTTATTGCTGGACTTAGTGAACCCCTTTTGTGGTTAAAAACAAAACTAGTAGCGTCGGTCTTACCACCTTTTCTCAAATTTGTGCAGTGCTGTTTGTGAATTGCGTTCTAAGCTTTTGTATGGAATCGGATTTACTATGTATCGAGAACTGTATGTATTCGAGACTGTTACTATGTAATGTATCGTGGTAGGATAGGCGCTCTTGAGCGTTTCCTACGTCTCTCGTAAGAGGGCACCACTGGTGGCAGCTCGGGCGGCGTGACGTAGGGGGCGGACCAGAAGGCGCTCAGTGTGGAACCAATCAACCGTAACGAGAGGTATATATTCCGCCGTCCTCCTACGATCGGAGGCTTTTGGCAGTCCTACTGAGCTGGTAGGCTAACCTTGTCTCCAAATGGCCTAACGATTATCTAAGCAAGAGCATTACCACCTTACGGGGTACTGACTATAGGCATATGAAAGGTTGAAACGCATTTGCAAGTCATCGTGTAACCATACCGTAATAAAGTGATTCTGAAACCTACTCGAACCGACTAGTTATTGCTTTGATAATATAGTTATCTCAATATCAGTAGGATCTCGAAACAGCAATACCTACACTGGTGCCGTGACCAGGATTCAGTAGGAATTAAGAGACCAAAGTAGAATTCCGTCAGAGTGATGAAATCGACTTAGAGAGGATAGAAGATGTGGGAGAAGCTACAGGCTTTGCCACACTCAATCAGTAGAATCCGGTAGTTATGTCGGACCAGGAGGTCGAGAAAGCGAACAGAAACAGATTCTCTCTTCTGATAAAACGGAAGATGATGGATTTATTCTACAAGGGGTGAAGCTGGATGAAGGAATCTTTCCTCGCAGCTCTTGTGGCCGAGGCCTGCTACATTTTGCAGGAAAGAAAATGCCTTTCTCGAATCCTATGGGGAGGGTTTGAGGCAGAGCTCGAGGGGGTGCTCGAAGTCCCAGTCATGGGGGAACCCTCGATGATATCAATGGAAGTCTCTTCAACCCTAGAGGTTTGACAAAAACGGTCCCGATGCCTCCTAAGGGGTCAGTAGCGTTTATGGACGAGGCAATTCGGGAAGCTGAAAAAGCCCAAAAGGAACTCAAAGAGTTACAAGCAGAGATTGCAAAATGGAATGTTTGGATTGATGATCTCGATAAGAGGTATGACGAGAAACAGCAGGATTTGAATGCCACTACACATCAGCTGAATAGTGTAAAGAACGAGGTACAAACCAATCAGTTAAAACTTGGCGAGACTTTTGACCAATCTAAACAGATTAATGTCAATCTGAACCAATTTGTACAAGCTTGAGACCGACAAGTTGAAGAGAATGAAGAGATTCATCGAGGTATTCTTAACAAGAATAAAGATCTCGAAAAGAAAAAAGGTGAATCAGTTCGAGAACTAGCTGACCTCGAAACAAGGAAAAGTATGCTTGATGATTATATCAAGAGAACCAAAGCTCAGTTACCGCCTTTTAATGCACTAAATGTAAGAAAGGTACCTTACGCTAATCAGTTGCAAGCCATGAGAAATGATAGTTCTGATGATGATGTTCGTGTACCTACTAGTACGCCTGCTCCATCTCGAACTAAATCGATACTAAAACCTTCCAGCTCAGCACAAGCTGGAACTTCAGGAGGGCTCGAGACCAAATGATTCAAACCAGGTCAAGGCACCTGCAAGACCAACGAGCACTACTACAGGCAGTACTTTCTATAGTACACAAAGTCAAGCTACCCAACAACCGTCGACCGGTAGTAATAGTACCTCATCGGGGTCTAGACAGCTCAAAACCAACATCAACCAACGACAGTAGGTATTAATCAAGGTAATACCCCTGTTTCATCGAGCTCAGGCCAGTCCTTGACGCCGTCTGCGACACAACCTGTAGCAAATCCAGCAGTAACTGTTCAATATGCCAATGGAACAGTAAGTGGAGCACGTTACTTAACGAGACCTACTACACCCACACCGGTTCGAAGGTCTAGTTTAAGCCTGAGAGTAAGTGATTTGTATAACGCTAACCCCACCATCGCTGGCTTTGGATTAGATTCAATATCTTGACGTTCTGATGGTTTTGATGTTGTTGAGAAAAGTATAAACTTGCTCGTTCTATCAAAAGATCAACTAATGCTGCTTAAAGAGTTGCATCACAGCCTAAACCGTACAGGGGAGATATCCCTTGCCTAGAATGGTTAGAAGGTTTCATGGATGACATGAAAATAAGTGGTTGGATTGATGAGGAAGCCCTTCCTCAACTCTGTAAATGCCTCCAGGATGGAGTAGGAAAAGTAGCTCTCGATAAGTGGACTGAAAAATGTTCTGGTGGGACCTTTTTACAGTTGATAGAGTGTGCTAGCTATGTTTTTGGGATGGTGGGACATACAGACCCTCAAGTGGAATTTCGTAAACACACTCAAAAGCCAGAAGAGTCTCCGAAGATATATGGATTGGCTCTACAAAATTTGTTAAGGAAGGTACACCCTACTATGCCAATGAACGAGGAATCCTTTATGGAGAAATTGTTAGTTCAATTAGCTTCGGAAATAAAGTATCCGTCTGTACAGCAAGTTGTGTATGATAGTTAAAAGAATGACAGCACTTTGAACGATCTCTTCGAGGATATCGACAATCACAATAAAAAGAAAACCTTGATGGCTGGTAAAGTGCCACAAGCTAGTTAACCCAATGTTTGTCCCGGAAAATTTTGAAGAAAGCATTCCTGGTGACTTCGAGGGACCTTATTTTGAGGTTTCAGAAATGAATATCAGTGCAGCCCGTTTCCAGTCAAGGGGATACCAAAACTGGTGACAAAATAATGACAAAACGGTCCAGAAAACCCCTGTCACGGGAAAGAAGTCTATGGAACCTCTTAATCTGGAGCCCGACAGGAGTATGGGAGCTAGTCACTCCTTTATCAGCTCTAGACTTTACAATGCATTGCCCAGCAGGACTGAAGGTACAGGCTTGTTCGGCCGATGGTACTCAGATGCAAACGTATGGACGAACCTTTGTTCCATTGGAAGTAGGTAAAAAGGAATTTATTTTCTCACCTACCATAGCGGATATGGCTGATGACGGGATTATAGGCTTAGATTTTACCTCCCTTTATGATGCTATTCTCAACCCCAGTACAGGTGTTTTAACAATAGAACATCCTTACAGGGTTAAAGCCCAGTGTGTACTACAACAGATTTCCTCAATAGCAACAGTGGCCCAAAAAGTAAAAATACCTGCAGGAACTTTGTGTGCTGTTTTCGTGAAGAGTAACTCGAAGTTGAGTGGTATCGAGTCTGTGGTGGAACCCTATACAGAGTATCTTGCAAGTGTGGGATTGGTTTCTGTCGATACCTTGGTTTCGAATGGACTGTCATGCCCATCTCGAATCCAGGAACTGAAGTTAAGTACTTGCCAAAGGATAGAGAGATAGCAACTGTTACAGCTGCCAAAGCGACTGTAAGTGCTATAAATTTTGAAAAGAACTTAACAGAGGAGGAAGTGAACATATTACCTGAGGCCCTGGAACGATTAGTAGAATTGTCCGTAAGCTGTTCAGAGGAACAACAGACTGAAATACGTTTGCTGCTTCGAAAGTATAATAGAGCTTTTAAAGCACCTGAGGAACCCTTAGGGCGTATTGATAAAGTTCTACATCGAATTGAAATGGGAGAAGCTCCACCATTTAAGATGCCTTATCGGAGGTTGCCTCTGTCAAAGAAAAGATTGGTGGAAGAACATATAGAATCAATGTTGAAAGACGGTGTAATCATTCCAAGTGCTAGCCCTTGGTCTAGTCCGGTACAAATGGTTATGAAGAAAGATGGTACTATGAGATTCTGTGTGGATTATAGAAAACTTAATGGCATCACTAAGAAAAATGCTTATCCTCTTCCTCGAATTGATGAGACGTTGGATTGAATGGTTCTGTAGTTTAGACCTAGAGTCTGGCTATTGGCAGATTGCTTTGAAGGAGGAGGATAAAGAAAAAAACGCATTCACTGGTCATATGGGACTATACCAATTCGAATTGATGCCTTTCGGGCTATGCAATGCTCCAGCTACATTCGAGGCCATGATGGAATCTGTCCTAAGTGACCTCTTATGGAAGAGCTGTTTGGTATACCTTGACGATGTGATAGTGTTCGGTAAGACATTCAAACAATGCTCTAACAACCCTGAAATGGTTTTGGAACGAGTCCAACGTAAGCGATTAAAACTAAAACCTAAAAAGTGTACATTGTTTTAGAAATCCATTGTTTATCTCGAAGGATTATTAATACTGAGGGTATTAAAGCGGATCCGTATAAACTTAAAGCAGTTTCTGATACTGTTCTGACTATCGAGACTTTATTCCAGGATTTTCTAGGGTAGCGTATCCCTTACAAACTATCACACATTGGATGTTCTTTTCTAAGACCCATTCCCCTGGGGGAATGATCAAGAGGCTGCTTTTGAGGAATTAAAGCGATTATTTAAGGAAATTCCGGTGTTGAAGTATCCGAATGAGACTGGTCATTTCATTCTGGATACTGGATACTGATGCAAATAACAAATCTATTGGAGCGGCATTATCCCAGATACAGAATGGTGTCGAGGTTCCAATAGCCTTTGCGAGTAATAGTCTTAATAAGGCACAAACTAATTATTGTACCACTAAACGAGAGTTGTTGGCTGTAGTGGTTTATACAAATAAGTTTAAACACTTTCTCTATGGAGGGAATTTTACTCTTCGTACTGATCACTCATCCTTTTAATGGTTGTTAAATTTCAAGGATGCAGAAGGAATAATTGGGAGGTGGTTGGCACACCTAAGTGAATTTGGGCTGGAAAACAGTAATATCCAGCATAGACCAGGCAATCAGCATACTAATGCTAATAGCCTAAGTAGGAAACCTGTTCGAAAATGTGGCAGACTGAAATGTAACGACTGTGGTGCTCACGAGGCTGTAACAGCCAGTGTAAGACCCTCTGTAGATCCTGTATTAATGCAGAATCTTTTGCAGTGGACTCCTGATTCGATACTGAAGTTTCAGGAGGCAGGCCCTACATTGTCTCATCTGAAAGAACTAGTTAAAGAAGGGAAATGTCCAGGGAGACCAAAAATCTAGTTGGAAAATATAGAACTAAGGCTTTTTCTCTCGCAATGGGCTGAATTGTTAATTCGAGATGGACTATTATGTAGATGGAAAATAAGGCCTGGTATGAAGGATATTACAAATAGTGATGCCTTCTGCCATGAGACGGGATGTCATGTTCTTCTGTCATGGACATACAACCAGTGGTCATTTCGGTAAGAAACGCTCTCTCGAGCATCTCCAAGGAAGATACTACTGGCCAGGAATGTCTAAAGACCTCGAAAGATGGATAAAGACATGGCCACAGTGCTGTATGAATAAACCAGGTATTGGTATGGGTAAAAGCCCTCTACAGCAAGTACTGTTTGGTGTAAGATTCGCCAGAATTGCACTTGATATTATTACTGGTTTTAACACAACCATTAATGACAACACTTGCATGATGGTAGTTTCAGATTATTACACAAAATACTCAAAGGTCTTGCCGTTACCAAATCATCAGGCTAAGACCTGCGCTATAGCGTTGGTCAAGGGCTGGATCCTCCAATTCGGGGCACCTTTGATGTTGCATTCGGATCAGGGACAGGAGTTCGAGTCCTCCCTCTGCTCAGAAATGTGTCTTTACCTCGCCATATGTAAAACCAATCCATACAGACCACAGAGTGATGGTATGGTGGAAAGGTTCAATCGTACATTGATTCAATGTTGATCAATACATATAGGGATGATTGGGATGATCAATGCGATTTTGTTTGAGACCTCACACCTCTCTTTTTTTCTAGATGTGATTTTTAGAAAATATTTTCGTGACCCATTCAGACAGGACATCTACCTTCTTGCACTAAGACAACGAAATGATGGTCTGAATCAGTATACCTGAAGTGTTTGCTATTTCTTACAGTCTACATATGTACAACCCTGCAGATAAGAAAAACCCTGACTTATAAACACTATTCAGTGTATCGTCAGTCAGAGCTTACTGATAAGAATGCCGAACAGCCCTCCCAGCCTTAAAAGCCATTGTCATGTTTTGGAAACAAACTATGAATGAGAAAGATGAAAAGTTGCCTAAATTGGACCAGCTTGAGTTGCCTAAATTGGACCATAGTTGTAATATTGGGTCCAATTTAAGGAGTGATCGTTTTTTGAACAACAGGGGGGCCTGGTGGGTTTCGCGCGAAAAATATTTCGACCCCACCTCTTGAGGGGGTAAAATCTTTTTGACCCCCGTAAGGGTTGAAAGATTTCTGACCCCCCCTCAAACCCACCAGCCCCCTCTGTTGTTAAAACATGATCACTCCCTTAGTTGCCTAAATTGGACCACTCAGTGGGCCTCAGCCTAGTTTTCTAAATTGAATCATAGTGTACCCTTTTTCTTACTCCAGTTCAGGCTTTGGATTTTTTTATTGCACACCCTGACTAGAGATATTCAAATTCCTAGATTTTTATGCTATCACCAGAAGGCCTTACCGTTGTAATGGTTCGTATCGACTTATATGTTGGGTGGCTCTTTGGCTCGCTTACCACTAGATGTACCAACACAACACGAATAGTTCGGGTTGGGCAAAGCCCCAGAAACCCCTACCTCTCGGGTAGGACTTTATTAGATCTCTTTGATAACAAAGTACTAGCGTCTGGACTGGACCATGTCCAGTCCCCTTCTGCCGCTCGTCCGGCTCCTTAGTAGGAGCTGGACGCGAGGCATGGTGCTGCCCCCTCTTGTACCAACGAGGTATCGCAAAGCGACACCTAGCTAGCATAGAAGGAACAAGCACCACACGAACACGTCTCTCGGATGAACGGCACTAATATATATACAATGATGCCGGCCCCTACACCACCCCCACTAGACTTTACCTAGGGTTGGGTGTAATTAATAAGTAACTATTGTTGACTTTATACAGTGGTGTTATAAATAAATAGGTAAGTCTATATATACACAGTTCGTATTAAATATAGAACATTTAAGGGGCATTATAAGTTATATGTACATAATAAGGCATCACCGTATATAACCCGAAGTGTTTATAAATAATAACAAAAATAGGAAGTGGCCCCTTATGGACCATCGACCTATGGTGGTAATGTTACAAGTGTGTTATTATTAAACATGAGACGCGACGAAGAATATTGGATGTGTAGTAAGGTGATATTAATAAATTTTTACAATGTTTTTACCGACCCGAGGTGGGGTAAATAACCTGAGAAAAAAAATTTTGAGTACTTTTACTTACAAGAATATAATATACGATATAAAAATAGATTTATACAAAATATGAAATATAGGTGTCCTACCAGGGTAGCAGGATCACCCTTACAATATACCGGACTTCCGGCGAACCTGGAACGACTGGTTTCTGCAGCTCCACCCGGCGACATGTGTGTGGTGGCAAACCACGTTGCTGTTATGATGTGCCCTGATGAAGATGGGAAGATGGAGACCCGGTTAGATGTGGTAGTCCTTTGGGTATTCGGGTTAGCGTCCATCCTCGCTGCAGGTTACGTTCCAGGTATCAGGAGTCCAGCGTAAGGAACAGTGCCTCTGGCATACTAAATGCATTTACCCTCGGGTACAAGAAGATGGACACTCAAAGATCTTCCGGATCTGTGTCCATCTTCTCAGCCGGCTCCACTGAGGCAGATGGAGCCGAGCTGCTACAGCTGCTCGTAGAGAGCGCCGCTGAAGCCTCGCTGGGAGTCTCGCTCCCCAAGCTCAAGGCCCTCATCACTGCGGATGGACTGTCCATTGCCTCGGATGCTGGTGCAGCAACCGTGGCAGTTGGGACAGCCCGGGTGTTCCAAGTGGGGGGCGGGAGCAGGAGAGCTGCCGGAACTGGCGGAGCAGCCGGGACCGGTGGAGTGGCCAGAACCGGTGGAGTAGCCGGGGCTGGCGGGGCATTCGGGGGTATATCTGGTACGAAGATAAGAGACGATGGGCCCGCATCCGAACATGGAGGCGTGCATAGGGATGTACGTACCCCAGGAGGTGTACACGATACCTTCCTGGCGATCAACGTGTGCTAGACGTCTGATCTGAGTCCTGAATCCCGGAGGATACATTGGAATGTCCAGGACATCCACTTTGCTACCCGAAGCGGCTGTTGTAGACGGGCGCTCTGGGCGTGGCGGTGGTGGAGGTGGCATTCTCTCCCGGTCGGTTGCCTCGGCCATAGCCGAGAGCGTCCGGGCGGCCTCCTCTGTCGAAGAATCCATAGATTCCTCGACCCGAGACGAGACCTTCGGGTCCTCGTCTTGTTCCAACGGAATGTTGGCAGTTTGACGCGCAGCGTCAATCGTTCCCTGTGCCATGGCACCGGGTCCGACTTCCAAAATAAATTGGCAAGTTTTGTTGGACTCCTCCCGAAGGATTCGTCCAACAGAGAGGGTTTGGTTTAGCTAGGCTAACACGACAGCTACAGGCTGTACAACCGCCGACAAATAACTAGAGCAAAAACGGGTGGCGTCTAACCACCACGAGTCCGCTCTAGTTATGACCAGTATGACGTCAGACCTCTCGTCTTGCGAGATCCCGCCATGGCTATCCGGTGACCTAGTTCCGCGCTTTCCCGCCACACCAGCAGCGCCACCTAGGGAACTAGATCCGAACCAACATTCGACTCGACATGTGAGACGCGGCCTACTACCCGAGTGCTATCGTCTGGAGCTTGGCGGTGTATACAACGCTTCAAAGCGAATGTACCGGTTAATCCGACCGCCACTCACGGGATACAGCCACCCGGGGAGGGCGCGTTCGACATCTCTAGCCGTGAAACGTATGTTGCCTGCCTATGGCGGACAACACGCAGCAGCTCGTTGTGTACTGAGTTAGGTTACAGCAGACCTCAACCGGGGACTGCGTCTAACGCCTTCGGTTAGCATTTTATTTTTCCCGGCTTTACGTACGGCCTTTTCTGGATCTCGCTTAGTCAAAGCGGGACCCTTCCCATACGTAATGCCTTCACTCAGCGAGACTTTCTTCCATTTCTTACGATTAGGTCGTTTCCTGGCCTTCGTCTTCTTTTGTACCATAACCTCGTCTCCCGACGTCTTTCTTGGCCGGCCTCTAGGGCGCTTCGTCGGTACTACCACGCTCGGTCCACTAGGGACAGATACAGGTGGTTTGTAGCCGAACTCCCTCTCCGCCTCTTCGCGCCCCTTCCAGGGCCGAAGTTTTCCGACATTTGTCTTCCATTTTCTACCCGTCAGGCAGTCCTCTATCATCACCGTGGACTCGGAGATGACAAGAACGATTTTAAACGGACCTTCCCAAGGCGTTACGAGCTTCAGCTTATCCAGCGGCTCGTAGTACCTTAGTACTTTGTCCCCAACATTAAAACGAATTCGTTTAGCATTGGTGTCATAGCCCACCTTCTGCCACTTCGCACTCTTCAGCAGTTCTTTCCGAACGGCCTCGTATGCCTGTTTGAACCGGTCCCTTAATGACTCTACAAACAGCACCGTGCAGGGCGCCTCCGGGTCTATTCCAACCACTCCATACACTAAGTCGGCGGGCATTATGATGTCCTCGCCGAACACTAGCATGTTTGGGGTGCAGTTAGTTGATGAATGGACAGTGTTGTTGTAGGCATGTACTACAAACTCGCACTGTTCATCCCAGTCATCCTGGTGGGTATTAACCAGGGGCTTTAGTACTTGTATGAGGGTTCTATTGAAGCGCTCTACCTGCCCATCCGACTGTGGTCGGTACGGGTTTGTTCGGGTCTTACAAATGGCTAGGTAATGGCACATTTCCTGCCAAAGTTCTGACTCGAACTCCCTTCCTTGGTCACTGTGCATCATCAGGGGAACACCCAAATGCAGCACCCAGCCTTTCACAAATGCCTCCGCGCATGTGGCGGCTTTGTGGTTAGGAAGGGGGAACACCCGAGTGTACTTAGTATAATAGTCGGTTACGACCATCATACAAGTATTGTCTCGCGGCGTCGTCTTAATCCCACTGATGATGTCTATCGCTACTCGAGCGAATCTGACACCAAACAATTCCTGTGATAAGGGTTGCTTACCCAGGCCGGGTCCCGGTTTGTTTTTACAACAATCCGGGCAAGTGGCGATCCACCGGAGCAGGTCGCCTCTCATACCGGGCCAGTAGTAACGCCTTTGTAGACGCTCTATTGACCTCTTCTTACCGAAATGGCCACTCGTTTGGTGGCCATGGCAATAATACATGATATCCCTCCTCATCGGGGCGGGTATCACTATTTGCAACAGCCTACCGTTGGTGGGAGTTGTCTTCCACCTACATAGTATGCCGTCTCGGATCTCTAGCTCGGTCCATTGAGCTAGCAATCGCCTCGCTTCCCTATCCTCCAGGGAAACTAGAGGCCTTGCCGGTTTAATGCCTGACCGTAGGTATTCCATTATGCGCGCAGTGGTGGGGTCTGACTGTTGAAACTTCTTGATGGTCTCCGGGGACCAATCGAGATAGCTGCATACAGCCTCCTCCCAGGGGATACGGGGGGTGGTATAATTAAATACCAGCCCGGCTACCACAGCATTGTGGGCCCCGCAGTCTTCACATGTGGCATTTTGGCACCTTCGGATAGGCCGTCTTGACAAGGCATCCGCATTGATGTGTTTAGCACCGGGTCGGTGCTCTATTTGTTTATGCTCCAATCCGAATTCGGATAGGTGAGCTAACCAACGTCCAATCATCCCCTCGGCGTCCTTAAAGTTAAGGAGCCACCTAAGAGACGAATGGTCTGTTCTTAAAGTAAAGTCACTTCCCCAAAGGAAATGCTTGAACTTCTTCGTATACACCACCACAGCGAGGAGTTCTCGCTTGGTGGTACAATAATTTCGCTGTGTCTTGCTTAACGTGTTGCTAGCAAATGCTATTGGCACTTCGACTCCCTCTTGGACCTGAGAGAGAGCTGCCCCAATCGCATCATTGCTCGCATCGGTGTCTAAGATGAAATGTCCCTCGGGAGTGGGATATTTCAACACGGGTGTATTCCTAAACAAATCTTTTATTTTATTAAAAGACTCTTCTTGCTCGCTGGTCCATGGGAATGGGTCCCGTGCCCTACCCGGGGTCCAGTGAGCTAAGCACTGCATGGGGAAGCTGACACGAGAGTAATTCGGTATGAAATCACGATAATAGGAGCAAACTCCTAAAAATGATCTCACCTCCTTAGCACTCGTGGGTCTTTCCCAATTTTCTACAGCTTCTAATTTTTCCGGATCCGCACTCACCCCGTTAAGAGTAATGATCCTTCCCAAGTATGTAATGGTTTTCTTAAACAAATTACATTTCTTGGGTTTAAGTTTAAGACCGTTTGATAGTATCCGGTCGAGGACTAATTGCAGATTCGCCAGGCATTCCTTGAATGACTTGCCGAACACGACCACATCATCCAAGTAAACCAGGCATTTCTTCCACAAAAGGTCACTCAGTAAGGATTCCATCATAGCCTCGAATGTAGCGGGGGCGTTACACAATCCGAAGGGTAAGACATTATACTCGAATAGCCCCATATGACTGGAGAATGCTGTCTTCTCCTTGTCATTGGGGTGCATTGGTATTTGCCAATATCCGGACTGTAAATCCAAGGTACAGAACCATTGGTTTCCGCCCAAGCTATCTAAAGTCTCGTCTATCCTTGGTAAAGGATACGAGTTCTTCTTTGTTATACCGTTCAATTTCCGGTAGTCGACACAAAAGCGGATTGTACCGTCTTTCTTAGTAGTCATACAAACAGGGCTGGACCAGGGACTCGAGCTGGGCACGATTACCCCTAGGTCCAACTGTTTTTGTATTTGCTCTTCACAAATTAACTTCTTCTTGAGAGGAAGTCTACGATACGGGATTTTAAAAGGTTTCTCGTTGCCCACATCTATGGTGTGCAACACCTTATCGGATCTACCCACCGGGCCTCCTTCCCTACCAAAAGCACCTTCGTACTTTTGTAGAAGTCTCGCTAGGCAATCCTTATCGTCCGTATTCTTTAAATCTGACTGATCAATCAGCTTTTGGAATTCTTCATCCATGGGATGCTGACTAACTGGGTTTAGTGGTTTGTTAAATTTAGCCTCGGCGACATGTTCTACCGAACTCATCCTTCCAACACTGTCGCCTCGCCTCAAATAAACCACCGAACCACTTCGGTTAGTTATGGGTAATACAGACCAAGCTGCATTAGCCACTAATGTATCCACTGAGTCTAACCCGATGCTTGACAAATACACCGTGTCGGGTTCGTAGACTCCAGTTTCATTCCTTTGAGCCATGGACCCGCCACAAAGGACATCGCAAGTGGTACCCGGTGGGATCTTCACCGTATGTATCACTGATGCGACCGAAGACACCTGTCTCAATATGCATTGGACATGCAAGCCATACGGGCTCCGTATACCCATCGTACCGTCCCTCGGGTCCAAGACGGCCCCGTATAAGCTTGCAAAATCCAATCCGAGGATTCCGTCATCACTAACCTCTGCTATAGTTGGCGAAAGAACAAATTCTTTGCCTCCTATACGGATAGGCATAAACGTCCTACCAAATACATGTACGCATACTGCTTCCGTCGGCCGTGCAAGCATTTACCCCCGTTTTGAGGTTCTCATGGCTGCCGGCCACCGAATCGAAGAATCTTTTGGACACACATGAATGACTAGCTCCAGTATCCACTAAGAATTCCCCCACCCGGCCTTCCACAGATATGGGTACATACCACCGTCTCCCCCCTAAAGGCGAGGGGTTACTGGTAAACTGGTGAAAGTCTCCCGAATCACCAAGATTCAATCCGAGTCCTCTCAGGAATTCCAGACACGGATGACTTGGGGGAAGGCGTGTCCCACACACTCGAATCAACTCTTTGATCCATCCTTCCTCTCCCCTAGTGCGGCTACTCGCCTCCATATGATCGCTCCTGCACATATCAACACTAGGGTCCCTGGCCCCGGCCGAGGTGCAGGGGTGCGCACCCTCAGCCACCCGGCCTCCAGGTGTAATTGACTCGAAATCTTCCACCGGGACACCCCCGGTAGCATTTTGGCATTCGTTCCCACTCGGGGCTATGTCAGATGCCGTTGACACAACCCCTACTAGTTTTCCACATCTGTGGAATCCGTAGCATTCTCCCTTCCTACGCCGTCGTCTTCGGCTTCATAGAAGGCAGCCATTACCGGCTTAGTAGCGGTACATTCAGATGAGTAGTGTCCCATGCGCTGGCACCTGAAACACTTAACCGTTCGGCGATCCACCCGGGGTCTTTGCCGATTGGCTTGGATGGCATCTGTAATTTTCTTACACATGTCTTCCAGAAGTTTGTTCATGTCCGGGGACTGACTCTTCGCTTTGTCAGCGCTTACAGTGGGCTTGACCGCCTTCTCGACAGCCTTCGGGTCACTCTTGACCTCGGATGAAGGTCTAGAGTCCCTTGGTTTATTGAAAGATTTCCTGGGAATGTACTTCCTACCTGAAGTATTCTTCCTTAATTGCATCGAACAGAAGGTGCCGTCTTCCTGTTCGATATCAATCAACTCGAAGTCGTCTGAGGGAGTATTTACCTCAGACTGCTGGGTCACCGATGCCAGGGGTACCAAGCCGCTGGCATTAGGTATGTCCCCAGCTAACATAGCTCGCTTCTTCACGGCCATATCTATACCATTAAATATGCCGTGTAGTGTTATGCCTTCTTTCCAGGCATCCCTCGCTGCTAATTGTTCATCTCGGTCTCTTAGACCCTTGACGAATTGTGTGATCAAATCGTCCATATACCAGTCCTGGTTTTCAGTACCGGGTCTGGCCTTACTTAGCAGGGCATGGAGTTCCATACCGTATGCTCTGAAAGCTTCATTCGGCTTCTGTGTGCGTTTCTTAAAACGGACCATCGGGTCCTCCTTGACCATGTTGCATAACAGTCCACTAGCAGTTTCTACTAACTGCTCAAAACTCCCAACGAGGCCGTACCAGGTTCGCCATTGCTCTACAGCCATGCGACCCGGCCCGCCTTTCAGACATCTCACCAGATGTGGCTTGGCCTCGTATGGGGTCCATCCATTACAATTCATCACATCGATGAAATCTTCAAACCACTCTTTCCATGGCCGAGTACCGTCATATTCTCTAGGAATAACGGCTACCCTTCGGGCAGAATTGTGAGCATACATCAATCTAGTGCATTGCTGTTTGCTCCATTCAATCGCCTTGGTTTCATTCAAGGTTCGATTGCCCCCTATACCACCGAAGCTCGAATTGCCCGGTGGAGGCGGTGGTGGAGGTTGTGTATACGTCCACTGTGTACCACTGTGGTTCGTATAGCTCGCACCACCCTGGTTGGGGCCGGTACCCGAGGTACCGCTATAGCCTGTGGCACCCGAAGCACCGCCCCCCCCTTGCGCACCTTGGTAACCGCCGTCGGATGGCTGGTTTCCCGTTGACTGGCCGCCATCGTTCGATGGATTGGGTTGGGTGTTGTCATTACCAGCACCCAGCCCTGGGTCGTTATTCGGATCCACATGAATGTGGAATCCACTGGTCTCCGCACTACTATCGGAAGCCTCTCTAGGGGTATAGTCCGGGTCCAGGTTGTGGACTATGGGCACTTCACTTATCCGGACTCTACTAGTTCGGCCATGCTTATCCTGGGTTCTGATGTAAACGCCCCCTTGATCTACATTCCGCGAAGCATTATCATTTACAAAAGGATTATACTGCGGATTCTTCGGTGTAGAACAGGAGACTGGGTCGCCCTGTTTCACGAACGTCGAGTTCGGGTTTGTATCCCTACTCGCCGGAGGGGCATGCGTTTGCTCTTGCTCCTGTAAATAACTCTCCATAGCAGACTTATTTATTGTGAGGGTAGCTACGTCTGTAGTCAGGTTTCGCTGTTCCTCCCTTAGCTGTGCGTTTTCTGCCAAGATTTCGGATCGAATCTTTTCATTTTCCGCCACAGCTCGGTTTCTTTCTTCTTGGGCGATAATTGCCTCTCGCTTAAAAGTATCCTTAAGTAGGCGGTACTTTTCACCCTTCTCTTTCTGAGACTTGTTATATTCACTGGTCTCCTTCCTGATCTCGGCTTGTTCCGAGACCATCTTGGCTTCTGTCTCAGCCTTCCGGAGTTGAAGTTTCTTAAGCTTCTCCTCCATTGCATGCAACTCCGTTTGTAATTTATTTACATCCCGAGCCTTAGCAACCTCCTCGGCCCTAGCCTTGTCGATTGCTCTAAGTTTACTGGCTTCCTCGATTTCCAACTCAGCCAGCCTTTTTTCTTTTTCCTGTGCGTCTCTCTCCTTCCGCTCCAACTGATGGGATACGGAGGATAGACGATATTTGAGGTCGGATTCTTTTAGAATCGCCTCCTGCTCAACGGATCGTAATTTTCCGATCCGAGACTTAGCTTCCTCTTCTATTTTGGATTGGGCTAACATGAATTGTTCATGTTGCCTCTTAGCCTGCAACTCTACCTGTTCCTTGGCTTTCAAATAGGCCTGGGTATTTTTATACCCGGGACCCATCCGACGTCCGTAGATAGACTTGCGACTGCCTCCAGGGTTAAACATGGAGTCAGACAAGCCTTCGTCTAGAGATCGGCCTAGGTGATGCCTTTCCGAGCTTTTCGGTCCGGTACCACTAGGCTTATTTTTTGCTTTCGCGCCTGGGACTATTGCGTCCCTTATGGTTTTGCCATCTTCGCTGTCATGATCCGACGATGTCATTAGTGGGGCTACTTCGTTTCCACCACCTGGTGCTGAACCCTGGGGGGTTGCAGTACGCTGCATAGGGCTTTGTGCAATTGGTGTACCCAAGCCGCTAGCCGAGCCCGTTGGTACCATAGGACCTAGCTGGCGTCTGCTAGTTATAACTTGGGACCAATCGCTCAAGTCTAAAGTTTGGGGTCTTAACACACCCCTAAACAATCCGGTATCCAGTACTCCTGTTTGGGGTGTAGCCGGATACAATTTTACGATGCCATCTCTGGTGGCATTGTCCATCAGGTCGGGTGTAGAAAAAATATTTCGTACACCCTCCTGATTAAACATTTGTTGTTGACCGGGTTTCCAGTCTAACAACAGATGCTGGGATGTGTAATCATCCTCTTCGAATCCCTCTAGCCCAGGGCTGGGGGGATCCGCTTCGGGTTTCCCGAGGCTTTCGGCCAATGTGGCCGCGCACCACCCCCGAACCAACTGGTCACGGCACCAGTGTAATGGTTCGTATCGACTTATATGTTGGGTGGCTCTTTGGCTCGCTTACCACTAGATGTACCAACACAACACGAATAGTTCGGGTTGGGCAAAGCCCCAGAAACCCCTACCTCTCGGGTAGGACTTTATTAGATCTCTTTGATAACAAAGTACTAGCGTCTGGACTGGACCATGTCCAGTCCCCTTCTGCCACTCGTCTGGCTCCTTAGTAGGAGCTGGACGCGAGGCATGGTGCTGCCCCCTCTTGTACCAACGAGGTATCGCAAAGCGACACCTAGCTAGCATAGAAGGAACAAGCACCACACGAACACGTCTCTCGGATGAACGGCACTAATATATATACAATGATGCCGGCCCCTACACCGTAACCACTGAGCATCATGACCCTGTGATGAACAATATTACCCTTCGCATTGGCTGCCAACAAGAGTCTCTGCTCATACTCAATAATATCAAATAAAGGTGGTGCCCACAGGTGTCAGCCCCACTGCACCTCGCTGTTGTGATGGTGCAGGAGGTTTAGCAAGCACTATGTGCGCAATATAACATAGACGTGTAGCATAGCTACAACATTGGTGCATCTACGTAAAATTAGGAAAAAGTGACATATGTTGTGGTTGCTAAACCTCCCTATTGGGGATGGTCAACGGAGACTAACCTCCTGGATCTGGAGGTCTGGGAAACGAGTGACAATAACCTGTATTAGCCACAACAGTCCTCAGAAATGGACTATAACGCAGCTTATACGTGGGGTTTTACATGCATTACAGTTTGCCATTAGATACAGAGAAATTGTGGCCCAGACCTAAGTTCTGACTGTCTATTCCCATTCTTGTTTTAATAACATGCAATCTCTGAAATGCATCTTTTGTGTATGGGGTTGTCTTCAGGGAAAAATATGTTTAGTGTGATTTGTTGAACAAGAATAGGTAGTTATATGGGTATATAGACAATCTTAATACCAGGGGGCAAGAGAAATACAGAAGGTTGATCTTTTATATTTCAAATGATAGAAAAGTGACTTTTAAGAGAGAGATAATTGTGATTATATGTAGAAATGAGGCCATTCTACTACCCCTATGTCCCTTAATGGGCTCTAATTGTCTTAATCATAATACAAACATGAGGTCGTCCAGCTGGCCTCTTAATCTAATAAAATGAGAATTATGTTTCGACCCTATGGTCAGTTGGTCCTCCATACCCAATCCGAAAAAGCATATTTTTGACACAAAGTGTCTTGCAACATTATAAGCAGAATGCAGGGACAAAATTTAATTTCGGATGATTGGAGCCATGTCCCGCCAAGAAAATTTTGGAACTTTTAGACTTTTTTTGCATAAGATGTAAAAAGGTGATAACTTTGGTTCTAATTGACCTAATTCTACAGAGAGCCAGAAATCAGTGAAAAGTACTCGACCACCACTCAAAAGGCAAGTCAACCTATAAGCTATTCAAACTCTATATAAACCCTGTCCCTAAACTTTTAGATTTAATCATTTAGAATGTAAAAAGAATAAAAGGAAATCGTCAAAGTGTGCACTCAATCAAATAATTTATCTTTATAGTTGAAAGACACATGATTTCAATGACATTACAGTAAAACTTGGTTACAATTAGTTACCTGGGACATGAACAATTGACTCGTTGTAATGAAGTTCTCGTTGTAATGGAGTTATGGATGTTGGGGGCTCAAAAGGTTTGAGAGGGGGTCGGAGGGGTCGGGAGTGTCCCAACAATTTCCAGGCTGCACCAGGGATGCCACTCACTGATCAATGAAAATTCGGAAAACATCTTAATTTTCTGGCCTCTCTATAGGAAGTGCCTACAGAAAATAATCTAAGAATTCAGAATCAGAATGTCTGCTGCACACAATGATCCAGGGTCTTTCAAAAAGTGTGTCAGGGGGTACGGGGGTCGGGGGCGTCCAAACACCTCCCCCAGCTTGCTCATCACTACATTTAGAAGCTCAAAAGGTGTGATGGGGTAGAGGGGTCAGGGGCATCCAAAAACCTCCCTGGGCCACACACAGCAACCTAGAGCTGCTCAGAAGGTGAGAGAGGGAGGAGGAGGGGTCGGGGCATCCCAACACATCTACAGGCCCAACATCTACTAGACCTGCTCCTTCTAACCCAGTATAGATCTAATGATTCCTCTACCTAATGGAGTTTATTGACTATAGAAATGTATGAGAAAATTAGGGGCAACTCAAATATGCTCGTTATAAGCAAGTGCTTGTTATATCCATGCGCTTATTAGCCATGTTTTACTGTAACTTACATATCATACATTTTAAAAATGGTTCTGAAATTCTTCTTCTCTAAACGTTTAAAAAAATATTTAAAAAAAGAAGTTTATAAATTTCTGTGTATTTCTTTACCATATTGTATCTGAAACATTCAAGAACATTACAATTACATGATTATCCTGGGACGCTGGGAGTAATATATTTTTCATTGAAAGTGATGGACGAACCTCTAGCACTGTAACAACCCCTTGTAGGATGCCCTAATTGAGTTACATAACAGTATATATGTGTATAAATGTACATTTGCTCTTGTGGGGTCCTGGCAGAGGTCATAGGTCAAGGTTATCCATGACCCCACAAAGGGATCCTACAAGGTTGAAAAATTAACTGCATGATTTGAAAAAAATAAATTTATTTATTGAATCTGTAAATTCAAGGCTATTCAAATATGTTAATATTTCCTGTGTAAGTTTGCTAATACTATTGGATCCCACATCCCTGGGTCAGGATGGAGACCCCGAAACCCAGGTTTAATCGCTATATATATATATATATATATATATATATATATATATATATATATATATATATGATAAATGTGGAATAAGGAGAAGACAATGTGTTTGGTGAGAACTTACTTTGTCAATATCAATTCTATACATGCCTTTATTTATAAGACAATAAATATCACATATCACAAATATAATACAATAACTATAAGACAATAAATATCACATATATATATCACAAATATAATTCAATAATACAAGAATTTAAAGTTTAAAATTTTCCAGCACCACCCAAGTGGGTGGTGTGTGCTGCTCGAGTATATGAAGCCAATTCACCGTTAGTTCAACTGTTGGGGCTTATATACTGGAGGAAATGTTATGATGACATCATAGATATCCGTGCGCCCTGGAGGAAAGTAGTACCTTCGCATCACACATTAATTATATAAATATTCATGGTAGTATATAGTTCCATAAGTTAGTGTATTGCTCGAGTGTACCGTAACATAATAAATGGTATTTTACCGTTGATAATAAATTACGTATTAATAAATGTGGAATAAGGAGAAGACAATGTGTATGGTGAGAACTGACTTTGTCAATATCAATTCTATACATGCCAACCATCCGCCAAACACAATGTAAAAACATTCGACATTAAATCATTACATGCAAAGCTAACAAACTGTCCGTTGACTCATGTAAATAATTATATATCACATTAGATTTCCAATTGGCTCATCTCATAATATCCTGAACACTCAGACCTGCTTTTTTTTAAATAATGTTGCACCACCATGCCTAAGAGAATAAGTTGAAACCCTCTGGGATATACCACACTGTATTGCAATAGATTTTAACCTCGTATTCACTTAGTGATACTGCAACGGTCTGGCATCGATGGAGAACAGAAACTTGCTGTACACTTTTTGATATACCTAGCTGGACATAAGTCTGAACTATCATCCCTCTTGAGGTACACTACATAAGAATCCTTACCAAACTGGTCTGTTTTAGATGAGTTCACTTTAACTTCTATACAATCCGTTGAAACCTTAACATTTTTACGCAAAAAATTTTAAGTAGATTGAACCACATGTCCTATCCTTAACACACCATGGTAACATAACAATATCGCAGACCAAAATACTTCATCTTCAATGGATTCCAAATTAAGACTAGACTTTATTTCAAACATGTCACTAGGACTCAAAGGGTAGGTTGTACTACCAGACCCTTCACACACTCTCTCTATACCATCAAGAGTCTTCTTCACCACAAAGCTATTACTATAGTCCACATAACCTTTTAATTTTTGGTAATACCATACAGCAGACAACTAATTCCTGACTGAAATAGGTTTCATCTTGTCAGACAAATACACACAATATAACAAAGCTTGAGAAGGAGAACAAGGAAGAGGGGTAAAATTAATTTTTTTACAAAATTTCCTATACCTTTTACGAGTAGCTACAGCCACACCCCTATATTATAGAATTTTTTCCTTCTCCTCTCCAACTCCCTCAGATCTGCAATCATAATAACACATGTTATATTCAGTCAAAACCTTTCTACATTTTTTAAGGACACCTTTGTAATTTAACCTAGACAAATGGTCAGCTAAAATATTGTCCTCCGATTTAATATATGTGGAGTATATTTCAATATTATGAATGAAACATAACCAAAATATCTCACATAACCATTCCATGCACAACTTATTCTTGGACCTACCGGTATTCAACATAGCCAAGACTTGCATGTTATCTGTGATACAATGAACTCTGGTATTACTAAAGATTTTTAACCAGCGCTTCAAACCCATCATGACAGTGTATAACTCATATACAATAATATTCCTGTGATGAATCTTGAGAAAAATGACCACAAACATCCTGCATCGGATCCATATCATTCCAGGTGCCATATAAATAATCTTCACCGAACCAAGCCCCAAACCATTGTATTGAGGAATCTGAATACATAGGTGTACACTCATTGTCATTAAGGATAATGTCCCTACAATTGAACACTCTACAAAAGATCAAATATCCTTCTACCGAATGTTCTACCACCCCAAACCACTTGTGAGCAAAAAGACATTAGCCCACCAATTTTTTGTAGGTTTTTCTTTGAGACAAACTTCTTTCCCAAACACTCATCCAGCACTAGATTCATCTTGTCCAATTTTCTTTTGTGGTAAGGATAGTTCCATTTTTGTAGAATCTATAGTTATACCCAAGAAAATACATGTTTGACTTGGTTCAGTTACTTTTTCTTTGGACACAATGAAACCCATTTACTCCATACATTAAATAAGAATAGTTCTTTTACGCAGACATTCATCTTCAGTCTTAGCAATGATAATAAAATCATCTAAATAATTAACTATCCTATCAAGTCTGGCTACAATAGTTAAAAAATCCTATTCTATTAAATATATACGGAGCACACTTTAACCCAAAGGTTAAGCGATTACTCTCAAAGAACTTGTCTCCATCACCAAAATTCCACCTGAAACCTTGATAACCAACATGTGGACCATACACACTGATACTCCTATATAAGCAGATTTCAAATCTACAATGCTCATATAGTCATACCTGTCTAACTGTCGTATTTATGGAATTATATGAGAAACTTTTAGATGTTGTATTCATGTAGTTATTAATAGAAATATCTGCTGGCATACTACAATCAGTGATAGGTCTTAATTTACTGTTAGATATCTCTACACCACCCAAGGAGTGAATACACTTTATAGGCAGTTTCAATTATTAACCCCTGGGACAACTCGTCCAGAATGGTACCACACATTTCGTTATAGAATCTACCTTCTAAAATTGACTTGTAATTTTTACAATCATAGCTTGTATCACATGCTGGATCAACTATTTTAAATCCCTCAGTGATATCCACACCATAGAAAATCCGATTCTATCTGGTTTAGCAAGCTGATACGGGGTAGGTGTGAATAGATTCGCAGTTACCGCTGGAATGGCACTTTTTTGAAAAAGTGCCTGTCATGTGACCACTGTTGACCAATCACAGCATGGTTGTGTTGCTATGATGTGTAAATGGAGGACTGGTTGCTATGGTAGCAAGTACCGGCTCCTCTGATTGGTTCCTGTATCCCTGGGGATTAATTAGAGGAACTGGGCGGTTTCACCTTAGGGGATCCTCAGACTGCTTTGAAATAAAAATTATTCATGCATTCTAGACAGGTCTAAAATGTTTGAATTAATTTTGGCGGTACCCTCAGTATTGGACAAAGGGAATGATTGATATTATAGTCAAGATGGTGTGATCTTGGGGATAATAAAAATCAATAATTAATTTAATTTCTGGCTCATGGTGGGATGAGTCTAAAATTATATAATTATTAGAATAAAAATATATCTGGATATATTTTGTGCTATTTTTGCTGTGGGCCAGTCAAAATAGTTTTAAGTAGGTGGTCTTGTTGGTGACACTGGAAGGTGTGTTACCGTTGAATGACAGGTGGGGTAATTATTGGTAAATTTCCCCAACTATAAGAAATAAGAGACTGTTTGTTGTGTGAGAGAAACTCCTCCTGGGAGATTGGTTAACTCTACGTGGCAATCACTCACTCTACAAACAGATGGTGTCATCTAATGGATGCCAGGGTCGCTTACGTTAATGCCTCCCGGGGCATTTGTGTGTAAACGTTGGATCCAATTGTATTCTATAAGATCCCTGAGTTTTTTGGCCTTCAGGGACTTAGGGTGGGCATGGATAAAGTCTATGACATGGATGGTCAGGTCCTTGTGTTTGTCATCTTTACCTCTATTAGAGCAGGAATTCATGTGGCGCGCTACCTCACTTTTGGAAAATTCCTTTCTGCTAATTTTGCCATAATGGTCAGAAAATCGTGTTTTGATGGCATTTTCTGTCTGGCCGACATATTGGATGCCACACAATTTACAGGTGATGCAGTAAATAAGGTTGGTGCTGGAGCAGCACACATTGTGTTTACTGGTATAGGTCCGGCCTGTGACAGAACATGTGATCCTGCCACTCCTATCTATCTGTGGACAATATCTGCATTTCGGCCAGGATAGACACCTGTTTGAATTGGGCTTGGGGATGAGGGGTCCTTCAGGCCTCAATTTGGCATGGACCAAAAGGTCACGGAGACTTTTTGGTCTTCTATAGGACATCTTCAGTCCCTGACCATGAATTTGCCTGGTGCTGCATGATTGACCAAGTAAATCCCAGTTCCTTGTGGCTAATTTATGGATTTCATTAAACCCTGGGTTAAATGTGGTGACTAAGTAGTTACCCACATCTGGGTCTAGGGTTTTCTCTGGTTTCGGCACTAGTAGAGATTTTCTGTCACATTGACAGGCTCGATGGAAGCTCTCTGCTATAAAAGCCGCTGGGTATCCTATCTATCTGGTTTATATTAATAAGGTCTGACTGCCTAAGGGAACTTGCCACTCTGCAAGGTAAAATTTGAGCTTTTCGACCATAAATAAAATGCTCAAACTTATATACACCATTTACACAACTGTCATACACCCTGATGCTAGGTCTATTTACACACTCCACTGTAAACAGTGGATCAACCTCGCCCTGAACTGGGCTACTATGGGTTATAAAAAGATTCTTGTTACTATCACAAGACCCAGAATTATCATTATTATTATTCTTACCCAAAATGATTGAAACGGGGGGCTGAGGAGGATCTACCACACATATTACATTAAAATCAGGCATCAAATTTTCAAATTCTAACATAGGACCCTACCTAAGTACAAAATCCTAATCTCTTATTCTTCTGACACTTGTCTTTACCATGGTTAGACAGTCCACATACCTCACAAATGTGACAATATCTACACGGATCCTCCCAGCAACCCTCAGCCCTATTGAAAGCATAACAAGTATGGGTCGACTGTTTCGACTTGAACCTTTTAGGCTTGGTTAAACTAGTTTTTTTGAGCCTGTACTGTCCCATCATAAGACAAATGCCTTAAGATATCCTCACCCCTAACATCACTAAAAGCTTCTACTCCATCAGAGTTTGCTCTAGTCTTTACAGAAGAATCATATGCTACTAATGCCTTGAGGGTGTATATTTTCGTAGACGATTTCTCTACCAATACTTCTATATGTTTTACCACAGCGAAAACATCTTCTTCCTCCTCAATGAGCTGTTTCATCATTCTAACATTTAGGAGTAACAATTTCTCGATGCTATCAAGTTTCTCACCCTTTTTCAAGATATTCTTCTGGTCAAACATACCTCTATCCTTACGACTATGTCAATGACTTGCTCTAGAGGTAGTTGAATCCATAGAAGTCGTTCCTAATCCATGGTAAGAAGTGGATTTGGAACGACTCGACAAGCTTGATCCAACATGGCGGCACGTCCTTTGGTTGCTATGCAGCCCGCAGTAACTAGGTGACCTCTGCCTACCACGCCCCCTTCGCTTGGATACAGCGTCAATGGAAGATTGTTGGTAAACATCGCCACGTGCATGGTCCCTCTTCAACTCGCTGCTCGCCAATGTCCTAGCCCCTTGGTTAAGAACCTGCCTCTCCAATAGACCCTTAATATCAGCTAGCTGCTGCTCTATAGAGGTCCTCCAGGTCCAATATGTTCTGGTCAACGGCTGAATCCAACAAATCCTCAGTAGCTTTGGAGGTAGGTGGCTCCAGTCCAACCATAGTAGCATTCACACCGCTCCTAGAATTGGCTTTATTTTTCCTAGAATTGGCTTTATTTTTCCCCTTCTTAGGCGATTTCTTGGTCTTGGATTTGGATCCACTACCAGATGTCCCTTTCCTACCCATACTGTAGGTATAGACACTGTATTAACTTGATTAAACCGAAAAAGTTTAAAATTTTCCAGCACCACCCAGCGTGGTGTGTGCCGTTTGAGTATATGAAGCCAATTGACCATTAGTTCAACTGTTGGGGCTTATATATCGGAGGAAATGTAATGATGATGTCATAGATATCCATGCGCCTTGGTGGAAAGTAGTACCTTCGCAACACACATTAATTATATAAATATACATGGTAGTATGTAGTTCCATATATATATATATATATATATATATATATATATATATATGGGACTATATACACCCGTGTATATATATATAATTAATATGTGCAGCGGGTGGTACTACTTTCTCCTCCAGGGCGTGCATTGGTATGTGTGACGTCATGGAAAACAATTAGCGCCTATATAAGCTGCGGGATCCAAATTAACCGTCAGTTGGCGTATATCCTTCGAGCGGCACACACCACGCTGGGTGGGGCCGGAAATTTTAACTGTTATTCTTTGTTTTTTCGTATACTACGGTATATTACCCTGCAATATGGGTAGAAAATCAACGGGTGGGGCTACTGCCAAGCCTGGTACTAAGAAAATACCAAAGAATACGAGGAATAAGGCCAACTCTAGGACTTCGAGCAGCTCTGATCCAAATATGGTTGACCCGGTGTCACCTATTCCAAAAGCTTCAGGAGTAAATTTGGGTTTAGCTGCTGACCAGACGTTCATCAATCTGGAGGAAAGGACTACGGTAATGGAAGACCAGCTTGCTGATATCAAAGATCTTCTTGAGACCATAGCGGCTAAACAGAACAATCCGGTAGAAGGGGCATGTCGAGCGGACTCACGTGGTGGTGTTTTGACGCAGGATTCTAAAGGCGCTGTAACCAAGCAACGGGGGAGACGTAGGCAGCGCTCGCCTAGTGACCGGGAAAGCCATGACAACAGGAATCCAAGATGGCGACGGGACCGTTCACCTTCGTGGGATTCGGATAAAGATTCGTCTTTTTCAAGGAGTTCTTCTACGGATACTACCCATTCTACACGGAAAAGACATCGGGGTGAGTTCGAATTATCTAGAGAAAAATTCCAAAATTGATTGTATTGAACGATTAATGCTGGTAAATGTACGTCTTGCAAAAGACAAGTATGAGGAGGGCGAGGATATTTTTCATTTGCTTGGCCACCTTGAAATGTTAGTCGAAAAGTCGAGTACAAGGATCTATACGGTGTCAGCTTTATCTAAGTATGATAAGTCTGTGAAGGATAGGGCAAACAAGAACGGGTTGAAAGCATTCGATAGTGTAGACAACTCTGATATCCTTAGATATTTATCTTACAACGGGACATTTCAGGCCCAGAAAGGACAGGTAGCAAAGCCCAAACCCTTCAAATCTAGGTCAGCTCGTACTTGTTTTGCTTTTAATAGAGCTGAGGGTTGTAGGGAGGACCCCTGTAAATACCGTCACGTTTGTGATGTATGTGGTTCCCCTAGCCATGGCAAGGATAAATGCCAAAAGAACAAAAAGGATTAGTGTGTAGCCCTTAGGCAGGGTCCTTCTTTAAAATCTGAAAATTTGATGCCAGATTTTAATTTAGTATGTACGGTAGACCCTCCTAAGCCTCCCGTTTCTATCATTCCGGGTGATAATGTTAATAATGATAATGTAAATATTTATAATTCTTGTGAGCTATCAAAGAATTTATTTATTTCTCATAGCTGCCCAGTACAGGGCAAGATTGAACCACTTTTTACGGTGGAATGTTTAAATAGGCCCAGCATCAGGGTCTATGACAGTTGTGTAAATGGGGTATGTATGTGTGAGCATTTCATTTATGGTAGGAAGGCTCAGATACTCCCGTGTCGACTGGCTAGTTTTCTTAGGCAGTCAGATTTTATTAATATCAATCAGATTGAATCTGATTTTCTATGGTGTGGTTTTACCGAGGGTTTCAAAAAAGTTGACCCAGGGTGTGATACAACATATGATTGTAAAAATTATAAGTCTATTTTAGAAGATAGATTTTATAACCAGATGTGTAGTATTATTGAGGAGGAGTTAGCTCAGGGCTTGGTTACAAAGTCAAATGTCAAACCCAGGTGTGTCCATTCTTTGGGCGGTGTGGAGAAGTCTAATGGTAAATTAAGACCTATCACTGACTGTAGTATGCCAGCAGATATTTCTATTAATAATTTTATGAGCACGACGTCCAAAAGCTTCTCTTATAACTCTATTAACACTGTTACGTGCCAACTTGATAGAAATGACTTTATGTGTGTGGTAGATTTGAAATCTGCCTATAGAAGTATTAATGTTTACGGTCAACATGTGGGCTATCAAGGTTTCAGGTGGAATTTTGGTAGTGGAGATGAGTTTTTTGAGAGTAACCGTTTGACATTTGGTCTGAAGTGTGCCCCATATATATTTAGTAGAATATCTGATTTTTTTACTATTATTGCAAAATTTTATGGTGTAGATAGGATAGTGAATTACCTGGATGATTTTATTGTCATAGCTCAGACTGAGGAGGATTGTTTAGGTAAAAGGAACACCCTAATCGAGTGTATGGAATATTTAGGTTTTGTTGTGTCGAGAGAGAAGGTTACTGAACCCAGCAGGGTGTGTACATTTCTAGGTATAACCATTGACTCTACGGCTATGGAGTTGTCTCTCCCAAAGAAAAAGTTACATAAAATGACCTCAGCTATAGACGAGTGTTTGGGTAAAAAATTCGTATCTAAAAAGACATTGCAGAAGATTGGTGGTTTGATGTCTTTCTGTTCCCAAGTAGTACGTGGTGGTAGAACCTTCAGCAGGAGATTGTTCGATCTTTGTGCAAAAGCCAGGAATAGAGGTGTTATCAAACTTAATGAGGAAACCCAAAATGACCTGTTATGGTGGAGGGATTTCTGTAGAGTTTTCAATTGTAAAAATATCATTTTGAATGATTTATAACGAATGTACTCCTATGTATTCCGATTCCTCTATACAGGGCTTTGGGGCCTGGTTTGATAAGGATTATTTGTATGGTACTTGGGACGATTCTAATCCTATGTTGGATTGTGTGGGTCATTTTGTTCATGCCCCTAAACTTGATAATCTCAAAATTCACCACAGGAATATAAATGTGTACGAGCTCTACCCGGTAATGGTAGGTCTTAAGCGCTGGGTGAAGAAGTTTTCCAACACTAGGGTTCATTGTATTACAGACAACATGCAGGTCTTGGCCATGTTAAATACAGGTAGATCCAAGAATAAGTTGTGTATGTCCTGGTTGAGAGAATTTTTTTGGCTATGTTTTATACATAATATTGAAATATATTCAACATATATTAAATCTAACTAGTTATAACATGTGTTGCTATGCTTCCAGATCTGAGGGAGCTAGAGCGGAGAAGGAGAAGGTTTTTGTACAGGGGCGTGGCTGAGTCCACACGTAAGGTTCGCAAACAGCAGTTTGGCAGGTACAGACAATTTTGTAAGAAATTTAACTTCAGTCCCCTACCGTGTTCTCCTTCTCAAGCTTCGTTGTATAGTGTATATTTATCAGATAAAATGAAACCTGTATCTGTTAGGAACTATTCGTCTGCAGTGTGGTATTATCAGAAATTGGAAGGTTATTCTGATTATAGTAGTAATTTTATTGTAAAAAAGACTTTGGATGGTATTGAACGTAATTATAAATGTTCTTCTATTAAAACATATCCTTTAACTCCCAGTGATATGTTAAATATCAAATCTAATCTGGATTTGTCTTTGTATGAGGATGTAGTCTTCTGGTCTGCTATCTTATTGTGTTACAGAGGTGTGTTCAGGGTGGGTCATGTGGTCGATTCCCCCCATAACTTTAGATCCAAAGATATTTCTTTATCTGTTGACTGTATTCGCATTGATGTTAAATCTTCTAAAACTGACCAATATGGTAGGAAGCCTTACGTGGTATATTTAAAACGTAATGATAATTCTGGTCTTTGTCCAGCTAGGTACTTGGAGATTTGTAAGGTTTCAAAAAATAGATTATTGTTCGCTATATGTAACAAACCGTTGACTTATAACTATGTTAATACCAGGTTGAAGGCTATTGCTATAAAATGTGATATTTCCCACAGAGTTTCAACTCATTCACTTCGTCATGGTGGGGCGACTCTGTTAAAAGATTCTGGTTTAAAGGTTGATGATATTAAAAAGAGAGCAAATTGGAAATCTAATGTTGTATATAATTATTTACATGATTCAAAGCAGGACTTACTAGCTCTAGATGTGATGTTATAGTGTGGAATGGTGTATCCATTGTGTTTGGCAGTTTTTTGGCATGTACAGAATTGATATTGACTAAGTCAATTCTCACCAAACCCATTGTCTCCTTCCTTATTCCACTTGTGATATTATTATAATATTATTATAATATTTATTATTATTATTATTATTATTATTATATTCCCAAGCGAACATAATTAACTTATGGGACTATATACACCCGTGTATATATATATAATTAATATGTGCAGCGGGTGGTACTACTTTCTCCTCCAGGGCGCGCATTGGTATGTGTGACGTCATGGAAAACAATTAGCGCCTATATAAGCTGCGGGATCCAAATTAACCGTCAGTTGGCGTATATCCTTCGAGCGGCACACACCACGCTGGGTGGGGCCGGAAATTTTAACTTTTAAATCCTTATTATTGTATATATTGTATCTAAATTGTTATATTGTATTACTGTATTATTATTGTATTGTATTAAATTATTGTCTTATTAATAAAGGCATGTACAGAATTGATATTGACTAAGTCAATTCTCACCAAACCCATTGTCCCCTTCCTTATTCCACTTGTGATATTATTATAATATTATTATAATATTTATTATTATTATTATATTCCCAAGCGAACATAATTAACTTATATATATATATATATATATATATATATATATATATATATATATTATAAAACTATTAACTGTTGTGAATCATAAATATTTGAGAAATCCCATGTGGACCAAGGTCTATGAACACACTGCTCATATTGAACCATGCATATCTCATGTAATCAGATGGTAACATCTGCTATATACTTCTGACTTTGATTGTCTTAAACCTGTTAGATTTTTTACATTAGTGTACCCAAACTTAGGGATGGATAGTTCAATGCCAATAGTCTATCATGGAAAATGCCTCTTTTTAAAAATTGACGAAGCTTCAGCAGAACAGTCCATATAGTGGCAGTTAGATGAGGAACGCAATCCCGGAGTCTGTCAAATGTGCTGGGGTACCTTTCTTGTGAAGTCATCTAATAATACCTTATGGAGTCCAAGTATTCAAACTTAAACTGAAAAAAGATGTGTTATTATGACCTTCACCTGTTTTTTTTCTAGGGACCACAGTGATGGCAAAGAGAAAATACCCACGTGTGTGCTGTTTTGTGTTAACTGATCCAAATCTACTAAAACACACTACCTTTTCAAGAGATACCTGGACAAGACGATGTGACAGATCTTTCTTCATGAGTTCAGCTGAAAATAACAGGTATGTTCTGAAAGGGCATCTGTGCTTTTAAGTGTAATAGCTTTTTAAAAAGAAATGCACATATGCAATTTTTAAAACAGATTTAATCAAACGAGTTTTGTTAAAAACATTCCATCATTACATCTCACCAGTTCATCAGTATTACACTGAGTTACATTATGGCCTAAGACGTGTCTCTTTTTTTCCTCTCAGTTTTCCAACAATTGGCCTTGGGAATGACACACAGGGAAGAAGTCGTCTCATTGCAAAGGCACGCCGGTCGTGGATCTATCTGTATACTCATCACCTTAATGACTGTGAATATTTTGTGAAGGCTGATCCAGACACTTACA
The DNA here is from genome assembly GCA_949317995.1 of Acholoe squamosa. Lineage (NCBI taxonomy): Eukaryota > Metazoa > Annelida > Polychaeta > Phyllodocida > Polynoidae > Acholoe > Acholoe squamosa. Next base: position 60,595,983 of record OX439043.1, read on the forward strand.
TCATTGTAGAGAACCTCAAGGTATGATCGTGATCACAGGTTCACGAGGTTTGGATCTGACTGAGGGTCATCAGTCAGATCCAATCCGAGTGAACCTTTGCATTTATTTCAAGTTATTTTTGGTAAGAAACATTCAAAACTATTTTAAAATGTCATAAAGAGATTATTATTTATCCATCTTACTATCATTTGGGGTGCTCTCACTGGCCGTGAGATACGGGGGAGGGTTATTTCAGTGTATGTGTTGGATATGGAGGTCCTATGTTAAACCTAAAGGGGCGTCAGTATTCCACTGCCTCCAACATGGAATAAACCAAATGTTATCATGTCATTATGAAGTCAAAGACATGTCCACAGAAAACAACTTAACCTATATGCAATAGAGAAATGGGTTTTTGCTTTCTCTGTTCAAATTGCTGTTTTACTTCAGATTTTGCAAGGTGTTTCCAAAAACACAATGGGTCTCATAACAGAGGTTGACAAAGGTCTATCTAATCATTGACATTGGTGGGTAGAACACGTATTGCCCCCTTCCCATATACAAAGAAAAAAAAATAATTGAAGGAATCCGAGTCTTCCCCATTCCTAACTAACAATTCACTTTTCATTTGTCAGTGTATGCACATCCTAAGAGCGACAGAAGAGGATGTGGTGGAAATCTGTGCACGTTTTGAATATAAATTATATATATATATATATATATATATATATATATATATATATATATATATATATATATATATTTATTTATATGCATTGTTTCCCCCCCCCCCCTTTTTCTTGCAACATCCCTAATATAGGAAGCATAATAATATTGTAAATAATATTGTAGTCTACCAATTGTTGGTCACAAATCATAGAAAGTGTGCATATGGGGCCTTACATGTCATTCGCCCTGACATGTGCCCAGAAAAAGAGTTCTTATAAGTATGCTTCTTTTACAACAGCAAGGACACATCTGACATAAATGATAATGTGATTTTCCTAATCTACAGGTCAAAATAGTCTGGACCTGAGATTTTCATGGAGGTATGAAGATTGTCTCTGTAGGAAATTAAGCCCTCAACATGGCTTGTAACTCAAATGCCATTCTCCCAGACACAATTTCGCCCAGACAGTTTTACTCATTTTGGGCACATTTTACCCCCCTGGAGCCCAAAATATGCATATGGGACCATCAAAACCTATATGTAACATGAAGATCTCATCCAGCCTGACACTTTGAGCCAAAGAAATAGAAGGGGAAACTAAAATTCGAAGAGTAGGGGCTGGAATACCTCCAGATTCGTCATATGCAAACCTTCTATGATTTTATCTACCCCGTATCTATTTTGGTGATTCAGTGTGCTACAACGTTTGTAATCTTGACCGTAGGGCTATATATCCAAGTTTTGGGGTTAAGCCAATGTCAATTTGCCGAATAAGATTCTTTACCAGTCTGAAAACACACTTTAAACATAGGTTTATTGTTATAATATAAAAATGACATTTCTTTGATAGAAACACTGATGTTCGTTTACATGGTATCATTCCTCCTTTGATGATCCTAATATTTCCCATCCTTTGCAGGACTATCTCTCCGATTTTAACCCTGAGGATCTCCAGCATTTTGGACACGTGTGGGTATAACCTAAGTCACTATATATGAAGGTCATTTATATTCCTGTTCCATCCTTGCATTTCCCTTGCTGATCCCGAATTTTGGTGAAGTGGTCACAAGAAAAGATATCAGTTGAGAGTAAGTGAGTAATAGATGTTTAACGCCATTTCGACAGCTAAGGTCATATTCATGGCGAGAACGACATTACACAATTCCACAGAGGAATGTGTCAGTGCCCGCGCATATGTGCACCACACACATCCTGAGGAGATAGGAAAGAGGAGAAATAGACCCTTTTAAGTGGGCTAGGGAGGCCCGCGATATCAGTTGTCTGCTAAATTAGTGTAAATAGTGGTCTCAGGACCCAGCAATCACAAGTAGATGTATAGTTATGGAAACTAACTATAGGCTGCTATGTACATGTTGTACATTAAAATTTCGATTTGTATGTGCACGGACATGTATTAAAATAATCATATCCATGACAAACACCGAGAATCACCTTGATAGACTGCACACACACAAAATAAAAGAAGGAAAGATAACAATGATTGCCGCTTACAAGGCGTCAAGACAAAGAGTAGGGAGTATCTAACAAATAATTGATTGTGTGTCACATGTCACAACATGTAAAATTTCTCAGTCAGGGAGAGATTGTGGGAAAACCGAGAAGTACTGTAATAAACTTGAAGTTTACTAGTTCTTGAGTTTCCCACTAGGTGTCATCGTCGTGGCCTGGTCGCACTGAAGAGGGAGTTACTGGAACCAAATGATTAGGAGGGAGTGGGGGTGAAATCAACTGTAATCAACCCTTACATCATCCCGATTTGTCGTCATGATACATGAATGCAGCCATGGAGAGTAAATCTACATGCATGCATCATGCCGACACTATGGGCTTGATGCACGAGGCATGAGTATCCCAATGAAGTACTGCATCACGGCGAGCAGACTTGCTAGAAATCGTTTGGTGAATCATACCGACCAATGGATATAATTGACTAATACACCAGCAATCCTTAACTTGTTGTTGTTAAAGATTTTTATTGACTAAAAGATATACACGGGTGATGAGTTGCTATTTTCAGTAGGGCCAATGTTCAAGACAAAACACACATATGATACCGGCACAACTAATACACATTCAGGGTCATTCATCGCAGTTCAGTCACAGATTGCAACCGATATTTGCATATCACACATTCATCGTTTTTCATACATAGGGGAAAGTTGCCTATTAAATTTGGAATAGCTCTTAAATTGGACCACCCTTGTTTTCCCTAGTGGCAGTAATAGGAAGTAGGTGCAAATGCTCCCATTTCTTAGGCCATATCTATTAAGTTCCCAACAACTTTTAAAAACATCATTTTCAGCTAATTCTATAAACATTTTCCATGAAAAATAGATTTTGGGCCTCTTGTTCTTATTTGCGTAGCTGCTTACTTAAGCCCTCCTGGTTGCTAGGCAACATTTTCTGGTTTCAAAATCCTTTATGAATTTCAAATATCATATTACACTTTTACACCAAAATGAAATTTGATAAAAATCCTTGTCATGTTTTATAATATAAATTATCAATGAGAAAGATGTTAAGCGTGAGATTGTCTTTGTTGATGTAGACTTACGGAGCCCTCTGAGATGATGTCCTGATGATGTAATTGTCTTTCTATACATTATAGCTATACCGTGAAGAAGGAGAATTGGTCCTACCTGGCTGGTGGACCAGGAGAAGTGCTGAGTCGGCAAACACTCAAACACCTGGTGGAAAAGGCATTCAGAGGCGATCCAGCCCAGTTTAGAATTTGCCAAGGAAAAACAGGAGGTAGTCCTTTGATTAGATACTTTTCTAACTAAGTTTAAAATGATGTACATAACAAAATACAGCATGAAAATAATGAAGGATATTGTTTCTAAAGTGAACATGACATTTAAGCGACATCTAAGATAGTTTAGATGAGCATGATTTTAATATGACTTATACTGCACACTATTAGCTGTAGAGTTGTTTATTTTTTACACATTTGATATTTATTTCCTATACGTTGCAGGTGAAGATAGAGCTATTGGAAAGTGTTTAGCCTTGATAGGATCTCAGGCTGTAGACACCACAGATGCCAAAGGAAGACAGCGCTTCATTGTCCTTACAGTCTCCTACCACATCCTTGGACATATCCCTGATTGGTATATCAGATTCCATCAGGGTGACAAAAAGTCGTTGATGGTTTGTATAAATCCATGTTGATACATAATATATAAAGCACGATAAATGCTATGTATGAAATCTATATGTATTTTCAATCCACTATAGTTGATATGCTTTTAACTATTTGGGAAATAGTTACCAAAGACATCCATTAACAGACGCTAAGGTGGACTTACCTAACCTAGATGGAGGTTTGGAATACAATGCCTCATCATAAAGAGTAGACAGTTTTCCTGAAGCTTATTAGCACAGTGCAGAAGGTACTAGGGTAACTGGCAGTTACCCCATCCAACCTGAAGGGTCATATGCAAACAAGGGTGAACACATTTTCTCACTCTTTGCTTTTAATACTCTATTTTACTTCTTTGTAGTATTACATGTACAGACCTCTCGCTAGGGCATGGATACTTATGGAGACAAGTCCTCGAGTTACTATATCACTTGGATTACTTAGAAATCAACTAAAACTAAAAGTTGGGTACTGGGGTAACTCCTAACAAAGTTACCCTAATCCTTGTTATTTTAAACAAACCGAGTTACCCTAGTACTGACAAATCTAAAACCTCTCTATACTACTGTTCCAGACAATGTCACCCTATAGTCCTTAGTTCAGATCATTGTGCATGATGTGTGCCACATCTACACAACTTAACATTGTTCAAATCAGTTGAAATACCTTGTAGTGTCAGTTTTAGTCCTGTATAGTACATTACATGTCGGATGGGATAACTGTCAGTTACCCTAGTACCTTCTGCACTGTGATTAAGGTATGAAAACATTTCGAGCTTATTCTGGTCAAAGCAAGGAAACCCACGATGCTTTTCAATGTTGCTGTGTGACTGACATTACATTCGATATTTATTACCAATATTTTCAGGGTCTTCAATGCTGTAGTGACTATCCGATAGCATTTCATTATGTTGGAAAGGAGAAGTTGGAAGTATTGGACTACTTGCTTTATGGTGTAAAGAAGAAGTTTGACCTGGGAATATCACCATATCATCTCAATGATATTGTCAAAGGACTATTCTATGTATTATAATTATCAGCGACATATTCAACCCAAGCTGTCCAAGCTTTCCCCTGTAGAATCCAAGGCTACCCCATTTTTAACCTGACAGGGTGAGTGAGCCATGAATCAAAGTGAGACGATGCCTAAAAGGTTTGCTTCAGGGCTAGACGCGCCCCAACCACCAGCAGCAGTGGCTCCAGGCCCACACCAGCCCACCCAAACAGCTAACTCATCACCTGATGCCTTTCTCTTAGATCCTATCCTGCCAGCATCATTACTAACACCTAAACCAGTAGGAACAAAACTTTCTCATCAACTATAGTTGATATTAATACTGGTACACAGACCAGCACACCTAGTACATCACAGGCACCAGGCCTTAATTTGACTTTACCTGGTTTCTCAGATGCTGAGTCCCCAGCCTTAAGACTTGCTGGTCTACCAATTAGGTGAAGTACCATCTATGCCTGTAATTAACTCTCAGAGTTACATCGATTTAGACTCACATCTAGAGCCCAGGTCTCCTCAGCTACAGGCTGCTTTGCAAAACATACCAACATCCATCCAGCAGCCTATTACCCATACATACACCACCTCCCCTCAGGCAGGTTTTATACATCCAGACCCCTCTGAGCTCACTTGGGATAATGTTATAGCCCCAGACTCTACTGCCAATACACCAGCTAATTCTGATCTCTGGAGACAAAGAGTAAGATCAGCCATCGCCAGGTGGAGATCAGCAAACACAAACAATACTGATAGAGCTCAGTTACCTGAATTTTGAAAACACTCAGTGTGGTGAAAGCCCCTCAGCCTTTTTAGGTCATATCAATGGGATATTGGAGGAACAGTGACCTGATGCTACTACATTCAGTGACCCCTTCAGGCCATACCAAGATCCCTCCACCCCTGAGGCAACCCCACCACCACCCAACACCTTTTCCACCATCCCTGGGTCTGGATTTTCCTCATCTGAGTATACACCTATAGCTAGCCCCAGGAGGAGAAGAGTACAGTCCAACTCACCTCATAGGAGACAAACCCCTACTTATGGTCTACGACCATATATGTCTACAGTTATATTGCAAGATGCTTGATACTTGACTGTCCTTGTTATGTGTGAATTATACCTTGATATGAAAGGAACATTGAATGTTAATGAGATTATTCTGTCTTAATGCAACTCTGAGCTATGACACTGAATACAAATGCAAGGACACATCTACGACCAGGGACACGTCTACGACCATACATGAAGTCATACAGCAAGCTGCTTTGTATTTAAGTAAAACCATTATATGTTAGTTGTTCCTTGATATGAAAGGAACATTGCATGTTAGTGAGGATATTCTGCCTGACTGCCATTCTGAGCTATGGCATTGAATAAATAGTGCATGGACACATCTACAACCATGTAATAAGGCATTTTACTGTGGGCATCCTACGAAATATATTTAACCTACCCTTACATATGGGCATTGTAGCCCAACATATGTACATTATATACACAAAAGGATTTTACCATACTGCAAACATTTTTTTGGGCCCCTCTGACCAGCCATTTGACGATGATCCATGACTATTGATCATTACAAAGAATGTTGTAAAATGCACCTTGCCCACCTAGGGCCCCACTAGAGCCCATGGGTTTGCCCAGCCCATACCACAGCCCAGTTTAGCCCAACCTTACCCAGGGTAAACCCAATTGGGGCCCAGTTGGACATGTTACTTGGGGACATGACTCTCCTTCTAGCCAATAGCAATTTGGAAGAATTTGTACAGGTGGATTATTTAATCAACGTCCTGAAACCTGAGATTAAAACAGTGATCCTTCCTGAGGCACCCAAGTCTATTGTAGAGTAAGAGCGCCTAGCACTCAAACTTGAACTCAGCCTTGAAGCCAAAAAGGCAGCCTTAGCCTCAGCCCAACAAGCAGACCCCTGTGCCATTAGCAAGAGCAACAATAATAATGGCAGATCCAGGAAGGAAGCCCATTATCAGAACAATAAAAAGGATGACAGACTTCCAGGTGGCAACTACAATAAGCAGTACGATGCCAAGTGCAGATGTGGTTTTAATAACCAATCTGAGTACCCAGAGGAGCTCAGGAACAGATGACAATAAAATCATCATCACGGTGGCCACAGCCCTAGCAGACAATAAGCAGGTCTCTTTCAAAAGGCTCACACCTTCTGCTGATTCCACACATTAAAAGAAGGAAAAAGGTGGAAATCTGTGCACGTTTTTAATATAAATTATATATATATATATATATATATATATATATATATATATATATATATTGTTTCCCCCCTTTTTTCTTGCAACATCCCAAATATAGGAAGCATAATAATAGTGTAGTCTACCGATCAGGGACTCCACACCCAGCAGGTACTCCAGGAGTAAAAAGGGTAATGAGCCTACTTAATCTGACAATGATGCTGACCTCAACAATATTGATGAGGACGATTTTGATCACAATGATGGCTATGAAGACTTCATTGATGATGAAGAGGAATATGACAATGAAGAATAGGTTTCTGGGGAAGGTTGCCAAGCACCCTGTAACCCCGCCCCCACCCCAGTGGACATGAAATTTGAAACGCCCCCCCCCCGCCAGCCACCAATCAACTGACGTTCAAATTGATGCAGAAGTCAACTCCCTCCAACAGCCTGATATTAGCTTCCACAGGAATGGCGATTTACATCTTGACGACAGCTCTTTAGACAGTGAGGATTGTTATGAGGACAGTAACAGCAGAGTGACACACCTCCAACTGAGAATCAAGTCAGATAAGTATGGGCAGCAAGGTAAGGTCTCTTACATTAATACCGAATTAACTAGAGGTGCAATTTTTGTTGACATAAATGGCCACCCCTACAGAGCTTTGGTAGACTCCGGTGCGTCCTTATCTTTTATCAGTCAAAAAATGGCTGATAGAGTAATTAACACCCCAAATTTCAGACATGGAAAAAGATCATGTATGACTGTCCTCCTGGAAGACAGATCCTCAGTACAGGTAAATCATTCATTAACTCTAAGCTTCCTAAAAGAGGGAGTAGAATTTATCACCAGGTTCCATGTGGTACCTAAGTTAAATCACCCCCTTATCCTTGGAGTAAATTTCATGACCAAATACAAAGCTAAGCTCAGTTTTGGTCCCAAGCGACCCTCAGTTTTCACAATCAGGCCTGTAGAAAGTTTGACAATACCATCTAATTCTGAAACCACCCTGAATGCCATTGTCATTGGCCCAGATAAGTTGACTACACTTACAGGCATCATTGAAAATATTGATTCGGAGTTACCTTTCCTGATAAAACACACTTTGGTTAAACCCAAAACAGTTAAAAAAATAATACCGGTAACTGTGGCAAATCCAAATGATTTTCCTTTGCCCTTAAAGAAGCACATGGCTCTAGGTCTATTCAAGCCTTTTAACATCAAAAAGGCCATACCAATTGGCCCATTACAGTGTCATCACTTACTCAACCATGCCACCCCTGACCAAGATCTCTTCCCAATTAATTGTGGTGAAGATCCCTTAGAGCAGCTCCCAAAGGGCGATGAAACTTTAAAATATAAAATTTGTGAGCAGCTCACTGACAGCTCACTGACAGAAGGAGCAAATCCGTAAAGTTGTTGAGGAGAATAGGCAAGCCTTTGTGATAGATAACAGTGCCATTGGCTCCAATGTGGAAAATGAGCTCAAACTGGAATTAATCCCAGGTTACAAGCCCTGTATCAGGCTTTCATACAGAATGTCAGCCCAGAAAGAAATTTTCCAAAAAGAGCTCTTAACAAAACATTTAGAGCAGGGAATTATTGAGGAATGCACCAAACCCTGTGAATGGAATTCACCAGCCTTTCTGGTGCCAAAACCTCAAGGAGACAGATCTGTAGCTCTGGCTGGAGAATTGTAATGGACTACAGATGGGTTAATCAAAACCTCAAATCTTTTTCATACTCTTTCCCCAGGGCAGATGATCTTGTGCAGCAAATTGGCAGGACAGGCGCCAAATATTTCTCAAAATTGGATGTCTATAGCACTTACCACCAAATTCCCTTGGCTGAAGAGTCTAGGCCTATTACAACATTTTCAGCCAATGGAACCAGGTATATGGCCAAAGTCCTTCCTATGGGACTCAAAACCTCAGGTTTGTCTTTTATGAACATCATGGAGCAACTACTCATGAAATGCAAATGTAGAAATGCAGTAGCATATGTCGATGACATGGCTATTTATAGCCCCACTTGGGAAAGACACCTGCAAGATCCAGACAAGGTACTGAAGCTTTTTATCAAAGGAAATATCAAATTGAAATCTGAAAAATGTGAATTTGGCACCACCAAGATGGATTTTTTTTGGATTTTCTCTAGACCAAAATGGTGTGTCGCCTTCCCCAGACAAAATCTGGTCCGTCAAAACCATTCCCCCACCTAAGAACATTCATGACCTTTGGTGCTTCAATGGTATGGCACAGTTCTACAAAAGGTTCATAAAGGGTTTTGCTCATATCATGAAGCCCCTATACGAGGCTACTAAAAACACCTATAAATGGACCATAAGCTGTCAGCCAGCCTTTGAGAAAATCAAAGCCTCGATCTGCACTGAAGCTGTACTCAAATTCCCTGACTATAGCAAGCCTTTTGTTATCTTCGCTGACTCAAGTAATTATAGCCTGGGAGCTCTGAGCACACAGGTGGATGATTATGGTTTCTATAGGCCAATTGAATTTGCAGGTAGAGGTTTGACCCCACAGGAGACCAGATATGGAATAACAGACAAAGAATTACTGGACATCGTTTTTGCAGTAAAAAATGTTCCACCATTATGTGGATGGAACTCATTTCAAGGTTTACTCAGACCACCAGGTTTGTGAGATCGGTCCATAGCTGAACTCCATAAGGAATGTGGAGTCCAGATGTTAGACAGACGTAGAGATGAAGTGCATCTATCTTTCATGTATAAGTGCAGTGTAAATGGCAAGCACTTGCAACAGGAAGCTGCAGTTCGAGTCACAAGAACCAGTGACAAAAAGAAATTTGATGTGAAATGACCTATAAGGGACTTCTATAAGCAATCCCCGCTATATCGCGGATGGCAGATGTGGGACCATCTTGACAAATGGTATCAGGAAAGTGCGTAAAAAACAACAGTTCAAGAAGAGAACCTCGCTTGTGAAAGATCTGTACAAGAAAAGCTCGAAGCCAACTGAACTCCCAGACAACTGGTACTCATCTGACGAAATGACTTGATTGTTCTTGAAACCTAGTATGTCACAAACTCCGATTTTGAATAACCATGAAATAACCTGATTTGACATGAGCCCAGTCTCTCTTTCATCTACATGTATTGTTCTGTATACCTGTGCCTTAACATGTTCCCCACATCATAGAATATATCCTATTAAGTATAACACAGTTTGTAGCGTATCTTAATTGGAGAAATGCCAGGGTAAGGAAAATTTGAGTGGAGCTAGTAATACATATGATGGAACTCAACCGACATATTGGTCTCATTACATTTTTCACTAGATTCCCCTTTCCTGCAGTCAACCTGATATCTAGCTACAAGCTAAACATTGCTATTCTCATGATGCACTTTCTATTTTGTAAGATATATATTTAATGTACCTAGTGTATCTTGTGTATTACTCTTGTGTTTTGATACTTTTGATTCTTTTTTACTTTATTTGTCTATTCTTTTCTTTAAACTGTATGTAATCACCGGAACTCAACTGAATGGCAATTGACTGATCGGCATTTGTGACAAGATGTGGGAAAACCTAACATTACGGGGATTTGGTGATATTCAGAGCTTCTAGGTGGTGCAGCCAAAAAGAACAAGAAGGTATATTTACTGTAACCTATCGGAATACTTTCTATGGGTCTTCCCACATATTTGGAAAATCATAGACCCTAAATAATGGGCATAGTCCTCTTTTACAACACAGATAAGCATGTTATCATGCCTAACATGGATAATAACTGTGCTGGTTGACAGGTATTGTGATATTCTGAGTTCAGGTATATATATCTTGTTCAGCACTGGTTGTGACCCCTGGTGGCAATAAATAATACTAAATCCCCGTAATGTTAGGTTTTCCCAAGTTTTGTCACATTTAGTTGAGGCTTTTGATGAAAATTGTACTCTATAGGAGACACTGTTCACTACAACCATTGTTCATTGTAAATATCATCATATTATCCTATCAACTTGTAGGGCAGAGCCAATTTTGAAGCAGATTTCCTCTCCAGGAGGAGCTCTGATGACCCAGTTCCCATTAGATCACAAGGGAAAATCATACTTCCCCCCAAAGAGTTGTCTTTTTTCTGATATTACCATGACTAATATCAAATGAACCAGTACCCAATCACCCAATCCAGATGGGACCTCCTAGATCAATACTAAAAGGAGGCAAAATCTGGGGAAGCACAGGCAAACCACCAAAGGGTGTTATTGCAAAGAAAAATAGCTCTGAAAGAAATTACATAGCTGCACTTACAGCACACTCAGAGGAATAATTGAATCCACACACTGTTCCCCATTAGGTGGACACCTGGGTTCACTCAAAACATATGCAGCAGTCAGATCATGATACTATTGGCACTCAATGTTCAAACAGGTGATTTTTTTTGGCACCTGCCACACATGTCTCACCACCAAAAGAGACAAAAGCACCTAAAATCACCAATGACACTCCATGAAACAGTGATAACAGCCTACTCCATCCTAACCATGGACACTATAGGACCTTTCACTAAAGCTGTGGATGGGTCTCACTACATACATGTAGTCACAGACCATGCTACCAGACATGTGACAGCATGGTCCACAGAAAAAAACACAAGTGCCATTGTGGCCCTTGGTTTCTTTCAGAGAGTAACTTGCATCCATGGAACACAGTTCTGAATACTGATAATGCCAAACAATACACATCAAAATTCTTACAAAATTTGGCATTAAACATGTCACAGGGAGTACACACTGGAGCAGGTCTCAAGGCCTCTGTGAGCGCCAGCACCAGACAATAGAATCATCCCTCAGGGCTTTTGTATACAAATCACAAAAGCATTGGTCAACCTTCCTCCAGGCCATGATTTTCAGCATGAATAACACAGTCTCCAGCGCCTTAGGCTACTCGCCCACAGAGGCTGCACTGGCATTAATCACTTCTGCAAGTGATATTAAACAAAAGAAAGATATAGCCACCCACTTATTAAATCTCAGGGATGATATATCCAGATGAAGGCAGCAGAAAACATGATTAAGGCTCATAAGAAGATGAAAGCCAAACATAATGCCTCAGCAGAGCTGTGTACCTTTCAACACTGGTCAATTGGTGTATTTATACATACCTAACCTTCTGGTGAAACACACAACCAAAAAGCTGTAACCTACTTACTCTGGCTCCTACATCATAGTCAAAAAGACTTCATCCATCAGTAACTGCAATCATAAAAAGATTCCAGGATGGAAAAGTTTTCAAAAAAGCTGTACATGTATCCAGGTTAAGAAGACCAATCACTAGAGCCAGCGGCAAAGCCATCATTAAAAGGCTTCAGACCAGCCCAGTGACAACCCTTTTCGACCCTGACTTAAGCACAACACCTGATATCAATACACCAGCCCCTCCTCCCAAAAAGAAGAGAGGACGACCTGCTAAAAAAGGTATTATCACGTTTGCCCCATCTCCCCCAAAAGGCAAAGAAGAAAAAAGCAGCAATCACTTTTTAAAATTCGATCAGAAATATGTAAAGCACCCCCCCTCCCACACCTACACACCACCAATGCCAACCATCCCCCCCCAAACTCCTCCACTCTGGCCACTGGCCCACAACCTAGCCACATGCCAGGCCCCTGTTATCTGCAGGGAATTCAACATTCACACACACCTAGCACCCAATAATACCCCCCATGTGACATCCTGACCTACAACACAACCTGGCGATAACAACCCACCACTGCAGCAATATTAAAACACCAGCACTCTAATTTTTTCCTCAGCAAGAATACTAACCCATATACCAAATAACTTTTCATATTACTGTATGTCTTTTTTTTATACATTACTTTATTTTGTTATTTCTTTCATCAAAACAAACTTATTTTTTTACTTATGAATCAGAACAGACTTACATGCCACACTGTTAACCACTCAAGGGTAGCATATGCAAACAATTTTGCTCAGTTATGGTTTGGTAGCCACATATATTGCCCATGGCAGCAATGTATCCTCTGGTACATGTCTTTTATTATAAAAACATGCATATACCAGCTTGTTAGCTTTACAGGGCTCCTATTTACCAGTGACACGCCTATTGTAGGAGTCTGTGTTTCCCCATGCCCAATCCATGTTTGTACCTCTGTTTAGCATGAGGGCAGTGATGCAGGTAGAACCCAATATTTTGTGACCTGCCAATTAAGAGCAGCTCACAAGCTCATGCATGATGTTCCACACATCCATAATCACCTGGTCAGTAGTTTTACACACGCACAACTGACCTTACCCACTCCCACCTTATACAACTGACCCCAAGGTCCCAATTATAAACCCTCATTATCTAGGCATAGGTTCCAAAATTTGCATAGAGAGCTAGCACAGCCTAAACTGCATTCATCCAATAAAATCTGGCCACCTTATAGGGCAAGACATACCACCATAGGGAGAACTGGAAGTGAGAAATAGCCACCCTCACGGATGGGTTTATAAGCCTTAGCCCCATCCCCACCTTAGCCATTTTTACAATAACATTAAATCCAACCACATCACCTTGCCAAGTGAGTAAGTTCCTGGATTACGAGAAACATGGCGTTTACAGCATGCAGCAAACCTAGGTAGGCCTTTCCTATGTGCCCATACCCAGTACTAGACTACCAGCCATTCTTGTATCGTCAATGGCAAAGTTTGTTGCCAAGATACCTAGGTACCTCTATCAACCAATGGCAGTGTGAGCACCAGAATACCTGTAAAAAGTTAGAAGTTATTGTTACTCTTCACAACCCACACCTGACTTAACTTGTTGGCCCCTATCCTCGCCCCTCTGTCTAGTTACCAGTTTATTCAAAAAGTAGCTTACTCAAATCAAACTTCTCTTCGGGAAGAAGTCACTATCTGATTGGACAATCCACCACCTCCGGGGACCCATTGGAATATTGAATGGCAGAAGAAACATTTTAGAGATTAGGCAACTTATTGTAGACCACCAAAGTTTGGTTATCAATATGACCCCTGAAGATTTGAGCTACTACCTGAATGACCCGGCAGTTTACAAACAACTGCCCCTACATGACCCATTGGTCTCTACAATCATCAAAAGAAAGTATTACATATCTTGTGACATCCCTACTTCTCCAGATTGGAGCACCTTTTCCCCCAAGGCAGCTGCTTACATTGCGCTGTAATATGGGCGCGCACTACTGGCTTCTGACAAGCCCCTCAAAGACCTTCCTAGGTATTTCACCGGGATAGGCAGAATTCTGGCCACCAGAGATACCATACAGCTCACCTTCCAGAAGGCCATTTTTGAAGCCCACTCATGGTCCAATAAGTAACCTAATTCTCCCAACTCCAGCCACCAACGCTGGCTTAAAACCCAAAAAGGGTAAACTAACATCTTTCAACTTGACCCCGCCCCAATTAGTATTAGCATTTTACTAACACTCCAGGTCATGTCACATAAAACCACACATTTTAACTTCAAATAAAGCCAAGCACACCCCCACCTATACACACATACCACACACTCACCTAGGTGTACTTACAAGCCTCACACAAGAGGATATACACCACACAACGACCAAAAACAAAACCCCCCAAAACAAAGATCTTTAAATTTCTAAAACAATTCCCATAACCTTTGTTTTAGGCCTGCAGTCCTTATGGTAGTTACACTCATCCTCATCACTCTCACCAGTGGATTAAAACACTAGGAGTCACCCCCAAGGATTATCTTCAGACCAAAATATGGAACTCTTTTCAAACAGATGCACCAGCCCCTACTCTCAAATTGCATGGACTACCCCCTGGTTTTCAGTCTAAAAATCTCCCTCTCCACCACACTCCAGAGACCTGATAAAGTATCACCCCTTGTCAGGCCCAATGCCTCGCCCTACACCACGCACACAGCCAACAACTTGGATCTAATGATCAGTAACCTTTTTGATAAATCCCAAAAATCTTTGGATCTTCTATTCAATCTAATATCCACCCCTAAAACCAGTCTGACCAGAAACACCCCTGGCCAAATTATTGGCGATATCCTATAGGCCTGGGAACCCAGCCTGAAATTGACCTCTTACATTCAGATGTGTCAGACATAGATAGAAGATTGGCTACCAAAATGCATGTAGTAGAATTAGCTACCCATTTTCTACTTAATATTTCAGAATACAATTACAAATCTTTAAACACATTATCAAAATTTTAAAATGATATGAACGATGCACTGTCCCTGCTGGCCCAAACTCCAAACTTTAAATTTGAACAAATCTTTCAGGAATTATTCTAAATTTAGAATCCCAAGCCAGACAGGATACCTTCTATCAAATGCACAAATTGAATCCTTCATTGATCTAGACACATTACTAACTGCAATTAATGATTTAATGGAAGGCAAGTTGCACCCCACCCTAATTCCCCATGAGACCCTAAAACTAGGCCTAAACAACCTATCCAGCGCTTTAAGCAGCGCCCACCAGGGTATCACCATCCTAGAGGTACCGGTAGGTTTTTATTATGAAAGAATGGTGCGCACTCACTGGAGCGACAACTCCACCCTGCTTATAACCATACCAATACCCAAAGGCCTAGGGGATAACACCTACTCTATTTTTAGAATTGAAACCTTCCCAGTCCCCTTCGACACATCCAATGTTGACTCCAAAGACTACACCATGTCCACCAGCCACGCCCACTAAATAGAGCTGCAGCAGCTAGACATGGACATGTGTATACAAGACTCCTTTATCAGCTGCGACCTACCCCTACCCCTACTATCACCACTCCACCCCACATGCACCCTATCCCTACTTTTAGATTTACCTGATGCAGTCCACCACACCTGCAGTTTTTCTGCACACATGACTGCACCTATACCAAATTTAACCCTTCAATGGCCGCTGCTGCCCTCTAAAATGTCCAAGAACTACCGCTGCTGCCTCAGGACAGCATTAGTGGGCTGCCCAAGGGCATATATACATACATCCTTGTTAAAAAAATACAAACTCCCATAGTTATTTATTTTTTTTTCATCCTCTTTAGCTGCTAATTCAAGGCAAAATAATATGCCCACTCTGCTGCCCAAGGGCATAGGGCTGGCAGTTAAGTCCCAAATGACCTTTTGAAGGGCCAGCAGTTAAAGGGTTAATTAAACCCATAGCCAGATCTACATATCTTTTAATCACTAGCACTTCAACATCCTACCTTCGATGCCACAATGCATTGCAAATCACCATAAAAAATGCAGCATATTGAGTAATAACAGTACCATGCCTATGTTCCATTTATAATGCTGGTATGATCATGATAAATTTAAACATGTCTTGTATACAAAACATCACCCTAGAACCCCTGGCCATGAGCCCCATCAACCTCCCCCTATGGCGACATTTCGGGTTCCCTCCAGCCAATGTATCAGGTGTGTCCATGACAACCACACCTCAGCCCCTGGAACTACCCAACTTTCAGCGCTTAAGATACCTACACAATAAAAAAATAGTTCCTTTAATTAAAGAAGTACTCAACAGTCAGAAGAGCTGCTAGAAGTCTATCAGATGAATGCTCCCTGTTGTTGGCAAGTTCCCTGACACACTTCGGCCTCCACCTGGAGTACTCGCCATGGTTACACCTGTTGACCCTGCTCCTGGCAGCCATGTGTTGTGCAATCACGTGTCATACCTATAGGCACGTGACACGCTTGGTGCAGTTGGTCACCATCCATTCGGCGCTTCACACCTCAGCCATGGCGGATGCGGTAGCTTGGAACAACCTTAAGGCCATGATCAACAAGGCCAAGGAGAACTGGCCCTTGCCTCCCACCAGGATCCCTCAGAAGGAGGATATGACCTTCACATAGCAGCCAGGACGGTATGATGCCATGTGGACCATGGCTGTGGTCCTTGTGGTCCTGTATCTGGCACGCCTCTTCGTGCTGAGATGTTGGACGCACTGGCCCTACGGCAAGCAGGATGACTCGGACAGCTTTTCTAAATTTGCTTTCCTCAATTTGTTCTGAAGGACGATGCTTCAAATTTGTGGTGGGAACCATGATGTTTGGCCCCAACTTGTGGCCCCCTTTCATTAACCCCTAGGTGCCCAAGCGCGCATTTAAGGGAGGTTTTGGGCTTAAATGCATGTATATAATTTCATTCAGATACTTCTACTGGTCCAATCTGCAAGGGTAGACCCTCTTTAGAATGCTTATGACCTCCCAGTTACGATACAACCATTTATTTAGCTCTATCCATAAAGACATAAGGACAGTACAGATGCAGGCAAAATCAGTTTTGAAAGTTCTGTAAGATCTCAGGATTGCAGGGATTATAGATATATATAGCACAAGGGAGACCAAATACCACTAAATGACAACAAAGGGAATGTTTTGGTAACTATGGTTACCAGACCTGACCAGTAATGCCATGTCCTTAACTGAAAATCTTTACTGAGATATGAGTATTAAGAAAATGTAATGACAAGCCCATATCAAAGAAAAAGATCAAAATAACACATGTTCTTATCAACAATATGAAACAATCATGAAATAATGCAAAATCTTCAAATAATTCTGGGCACAAAAAGGTTAAGGCCTCTAACAGGTCTAAGCTAAAGTATAGAAATGACCCTGGGTGATTTTTGACCTGTAGTCATTTTTGACCCTGCCCCCCACCATCCCCTCACCCTACTTGAAGAATTTTCACCCAAGAGTCATTTTTGACCCTGGGTCATTTTTGACCCAGTGTCATTTATGACCCTGCCACCACCCCTCCCCTTCCCCCTCTCTCTGCCTTATCAGTTGACCTAGATAAGTGGCCTCTCCCCTATACTGGCTTTCAGTTATGAATGGGCAGCAGATTAAGTTTCAAAATGTGTTTTCTCAACTGCTATAGTTCATATCCAAAAGTTATTTTAGATTTAACTAGGATACATATTGATCTTTGCAGTGATGTATGATTTATCAATCTCAAATATGATACAAACTTATCATTTGCATTATTGTGAGCCCAGAGAGCTATTTTCCCTCATACCCACTGCAATAATTAAAACAGAATGTAAAATAAGATGGCTAAAAAGTAGTTTGGTATTCTACACTGCCATTATCAATCCTCCTCTTTTCATATATGATGGTTTTATGATGAATAGATAGAGAAAAATGGCCCAAAAAAGCAAATTAAAATTGCTTTTTCCATAGCAGACAGAGCAGGGTCATTTTTCACCCTGGGTCATTTTTCACCCAGGGTCATTTTGGGGTTTTACAAAACCTGTCTAAGGTAGGCACTGACCTATCTGCTGTGTGCGGATCTGCTAGTGCAGGTGTGAAAATTGTGATCAGCCACAGCTGTAACCTCACTTGTCTTTCCTAACTGATTTTGAAGCTATTCATAGGAGTATCAGTACAACCAAGGTACCATTTCAAAGGGCTTGAAGAGATCTATTGGATGCATATTTTTAATTTAAGATCAGATACAGAGAAGAAAATCATTCTCCACACTCAAGTTGAACCAAAATTTTAAAAACATTTTATGATATGAAGGTGACATAGCACATAAAAAAGAATGGTTTGCATGCGTTCTCTGGTTAAAAATGGTCTAGAAAATGTTTAGATTTATTTTTTCTAAAGGCCCCCCCGGATGTTTGACAGACAGCCCCAAAATTGTGATGTGTGGTTCACTCAGAGATTCAATCCAGCTTCCCAATGTTAGGGAGTTCCCTGTTTTCCAATACTATATCCTATGTATTATATCTGTTTTGCAATGGGTAGGTATGATAAAAAGAAGGGGATTTGCTTTTTGAATGAAGTCTTTATGTCCATTTAAAGGGAAATTATGACTATTCAAACTCTCAGAAAGGACCCCACAATTCTGCCGCGATTCTTGTTGACTGCTAAAATGGGGGGAAAACTTGAGTCTAAATAAACCATTTTGAATTATCATACAGGGATAATATCCATCAATATCCATAATATTAGGCATAACCTAGCCTCTTAAAACAGAAAATCAATAAAAATAGTGATAGAAGTTAACTACATTCTCCTGCATTCAACTTGCTTGATCACAAATTTGGACCCTATTTAAACTCTTAACTATGGCAGAATTATAGGTTCGATTTGGCATCTTTAACCAGTCATAATTCCCCTTTAAATTGACATAAAGACTTCATTTAAAAGACAAATCCCCTTCGTTTTATTAGCTCTTTCCATTGCTTAATAGATAAAATTCAAAGAATAAAGTTTTGTAAAATAGGTAAGTGCCTACCTAAGGTTTCAAAGCCCCGCCTAACCTGACCTTTTGGCCGTCACTTGGACCTGAACTGGAAAGCCAAAGTAAGCTTTATCATCGCCGGGCAAGTTAAAGTGGTCCAGCTGGAAAGGTACCCTAGATGTCCCCTATTCTGGAGGCTACCTCTCAACACCATCTTGAACTCGAAGCCCCATGTCATGACCCTGGTCATTAAGTCCAAAAACCAGCCGGATTTCCAACTGTCACCAGCCCTGGATCTTTCAGAAACCACCAATTTACCAAAACTCTCTGAAATCCGCCGGCCCAGGAGTCCCGCCTCCTGGCTCAGGGCGGCCCCCACCTCAAGGAGCTTGGTATAACTAACCAGTTTCAAGTCCAAGGACCTCCAACCACCAAAGGATAAGTTTTTGTTCAACCCAACCCTACCTGATGAGGCGGCCAAATTCCTCCCAACTGATGGTAGGTGTATTTCATATTTAACACATGATTGATCTCATGTGGGGATACTCACATGCCCGTCTCATAACCATTGTTTACTACCGGCCACTTGCCAGAACAATGGACTCAACCGCCTCACCTGGAGGATTCGGCCGGATAGCCCCTCAACCATACATAAGCCTTATGTGGAGATACTCCACCCACTGTAACTGCACTGCCTGGCTATGCCGAACCAACCAACTTCAATTCCCAGGGATACACTGACCCCCATACCTTATCAGCCCTTATCAGCTGACAAACAAACCCTACCAAAAGAAACATACCGCCACATACCTATAGCAATAGACAGCAGCCCCACTGACCTAGTTTGGACTTTGTATAGCGGACTCCAGACTCAACACACTGATTTTTTATGCCTCTTGGTTAATTTTGGTATTCTTGTGGACCTACTTGTGAAACATACAATCTGATATAACCTCTAATGCCTGTGTACTCTCTGTTCCCCATGACAGGCCCAACTGGAGAAGCAGCACAGGAGATGACAAGCCCGACAGCAGGTCCGCCACCATCAAGACCAACCACGGCTACTGCAGTAGCCAAACCACCGCAGCAAAACAAGGGCAAGATGACCAACAAACCACTAAATCGACCAAAAGGCCAGGAACCCTGATCCCCCCAGGCTACAACTCCTGGAGGGACATAGCCTGTGCACCAACAAACCCCCAGGATCAGGCAATTGGCTGCAGAATGTGCAATAACACACCTCCAGCATTCACCTGCCCCTGCACCCTAGCCATATCAACCAGGAAAATCAAGTTCAAACCATCAACATTTAATAGGACATACACAAACCTTGCCTCCTTTCGGCCCATCCTACCCCCAGCACCACCTACCTGCCCGAGCTGGCGCCCAACAAGGCTGGTACCCTCCTGGTACCCATAACCACCAAACTTGCCATCTTCAGACACAGAGAGAGTGACTTCTCCTCCTCCACCTCAGCTGAGCCAGGCAACCTGGCCTCTGTGGAGGAGGACTTTGAAGACCTTAACATCTCACATTATACCACAACCATTAAAAGGGTCAGCATGAGAAGGAAGTCGGCCGCAGCAGGGAGGATCTATGACAGAACCCCCAGGAGTCACTCTGATCTGCCCCCGGCCAGCGTCGGAGCTAGATCTAAGAAATATAAACATTAAATGAACCTTTTTCACATGAACTCCTTCCGCAACCTTACATGTTTTTTAAATCTGATATTGTGGGGACACAATCATTTGACCCCCCAAGAGACTCCTAAGGTGCTACATACATTCTATAGAATTTTCCCCATGAAAAAGCTGCCACTTATTTATTTATCTTGAGTTACAATACTGTACCCCTTATTTGAAAACATTGATTAAAATTTTCCTCCTACCTTTTGGTTACTCTGTGAAAGTTTGGAGTTGACTGACTGGCAGCCCAGCCCCAAATCTTTAAGGTGCCACAGAGCCCCCATCATTCACCATTATTCAAGCCCAACTATGTTCATGTATTTATGGGTTTTAGTCATAGTAGAATATATATATATATATATATATATATATATATATCTCGCTACCAGGGGAAACCATAACGGTAATAATATTCCATATATTATGAACAGTGATACGGTATTATATTGAGTAATATAAATGTATGAGTAATTATAAATGATCTAATCACAGACACATAAGTTTGGTGGGTCACTGACCTTGGGGCTATCAGAGTATGGTCAGGGCTTTTGTTGACATTTTTAGTTTTGGGAAGATATTGGTAACTATGGCATCGGAATCAACAAAACCAGAAAGAAAGACAGATTTTCCACCATTTTCTCACTTTATTGGTCCAATTATAACATGCATTCAACAGGAAATGACATCTATTATACATCCTACCTAGATACACCCCTAGATTCCAATGATAGACTATGTTGCCATGGAAACTCTGACTCTTAATGACTGGAACCCATCATATTATCAACATTGTATGCTGTAATAGGTATCATTTTTTATCAAATAGATGTTAGAAACAGGCCACTGATGTGTGAGAAAAGTGAAAAATGTCTGTTTTTTTCTGTTGGGTTTGTTGATTCCGTTGCCATGGTAACCACAATAGAATGTTGGTACCTACTTTGTCATAAAGCCCAACAAAGTAGCTTCAAGGAAATGTCATATGAAGCATAGTCCATCTGGGGATTTCCACCCATTGTATCATCTTAAAAAAATTACACCAGAAAAAGGGCTCCTTCCTCCTAGTTCTGGATTGTGGCCAATACCTGCCTCCGCCACTAGTTTGCAAAAATTGTCAGATGATTATTTTCATTGCTTGATTCAAATTACTCTGAAATCCCTTCTATTCGCTGAATATAAAATATGAGGACATCGACAAAAAGCTCATTGCAATTCACAAACCTTGGTATAGGATAGAGTGTTATGGACCTAATATTTATATGTCAAATCAATGGCCCATTTATGTATGCATAAAAATGGCCATTTTCCGCCACTGGGCACCTAGGGGTTAAAGTAAATCTCATTTGTTTGCGTGGAAATGCCTATATCGGTAGGTCTGTTAAATGGTAAACCATATCAATTAGAACAAAAAGTTTGAAGACAATCTTTATTGTTTAGCATTCCTATACCAATGCATACACTGATGGATAAATGTGAGTAAAATGATTTAATGTCGTTAGATTATTTCATTTTAGCTTGTCATTCTTAGATTATTCGACATGCTATGTATCAAGATCCTAACCCACACTGATGGAATATTTGTTGGGAATCTCCGTATGTGCTATTTTCCCTGATCTCTCTTTTACCTTATTAAAACCCGAATCCACTTAGAGGCATAGCCCAATAAATATTGTACTTTATAATACATAATAACCACACAAGTATATTGGGAGTATATTAGAATTGTGGTAGGCGCACCCCCCTTCTTGCAGCTGCTGCCCCTGCTGAATGTCCTCCACTCCCTCCGCCCTTTGGTTTGCTCCCCAACAACATAGGGAACATCCTTTTAGCTAACTGCCGAGTGGTAGCCCTGCTGCCCTTCCTGCATGGCCTCTCAATTGTCCCCTCAAGGCCCTCGGAAAAGGGCACTTTTTTACCCATGCTAAAGTCTTGGAACTCTTTGGCTATCCGCCTTCTGAGCTGTATAAGATAGTTAAATTCCTCACTGTCTATGTATAAATGGTTAGCAGTCGTATCAGGATTTGTGATCTGCATGAGTTTGACAAAAATCCCTTCCCGTGGATTTAACAGAGGCCGATCAACCACGATCACATCGGCAGCGTTCACGGCTTCCCCTGATATAGGATAACCGGAAACGTTTTCCGGAAGTCCCTCTGGCATTGGCAGGATGGGCGCTGATTGGGCAGAAGGCCGGAAGGAGAAACCATCCATTGGGGTATGGCTGCGCTGTGGCAGCCGACGAGATGGCTCAGGGAGCCTATAGTCCATTTGTGAGTAGCTCCTCTGTTTAATGAGCATATTATCCATATTAACCTGTGGGAGGTTATTAGGATCCTCCTCTTTTACCCTTTTCTTGTCCTCTGTGAGATGGTTTAGCTTGAGCTGGAGGCAGCGGAAGAAAGGTAGTTTCCGAATGAGCCCCTCTCTGCTGCTGGTACGGCCCTGAATCTGAGCCTTGATTAGATCAGCCATAACGCGCAGACTTTGGGGGTTCTTTTTACGGAATAGACGTTCAAAGTGCACCTTATGTACCCAGAGTACCTCCGTGTCATGAGCACAGATAGCTGAAGCGTGGTACTTGTTGATGTTCAACAGGAACTCAAGATCACCTGGACATGTGACAAAAACAGCATGTGCATTTTTAAGAATATGCCTTTAGGGAGGAACGTATCGACAGGTGCACGGCAAAGCAGTGCATTGTATGCACAACAATGCTCAATGAAAATGTAGTATATTGTGTGAATGATTTTATCATCTCATAATGATTTGGTAAAGGGCACAAGTAGACCAAATTTACTTACAGAAACTATACACAATATTATTCACATAAACTTGTATATATAGCCTAACAAGTGTCTTCAGCAAATTTGATGATTGCTTTCCGCCCTCTGCTTGCTTAAATTTGAAGCCACTGCAACATGAGCTTAGATTTCAATATCTAGTTTTCCAAGTGACATGTCTCAGGGATATAGTGGATAGATTTGAGCCCTTACCTAGGACCTTGCCAGCACCCAGGAGACTTAAGGTGACCTTCTCACTGTGCTGTCTCTGGAACAGCATCTGTTTCCGTATGACGGACGGTGTGGCAGTCATACTCTCCAGGGCTGGTGACGTCACATTCTCACGTTGTTTCTCCTCCAAGAGACGTCGTACTCGCTGCTGATTGGTTGAAGAATCCTTCCGATTGAAGCGAGCAAAGGCCTCCCTATAAGCAAAGAATTATGTGGGTATTCTTATAATGCTTTATTACACCACTTCTGTGATTTTGGGTGCTTTTTCTGGATATTCCCATTCTGATACCTGTCAATATTGCAGGTCCTAGGAGTGCTGATATCCAGAATATCAGAACTCCTTACATGTCCTAACATTTCATATACTTCTCCTAACATGTCATATGTTACATGTTAAAACCTACGAAATTTTCATTGCCAGGGTAGGGGTCGAACCTGCAGTCTTCTGATCCCAAATCCAACTCCCTATGCAGTATATGTATAATGCCATAGCCCCTACCTGGATGGTAGTGATCCCAGCAACTGTCAAATTCGCAAGGTTAGAAAAGCATTATAATACTGGAGGTCCGAGTTACCCTAGCACGCCCCTAAATCCGGGGATATGACCTCCAGGTGGCGCAGTACGGGAAGCCATGGTGGGTGCCTTTAGTGGCAGGGCAGATGGGTGGTGTGGTCACCTGGGAGGCAGGGGGTGGGGAGCGGACAACACACCCTACACTCACGGTCTGCTCTATGTAGGTCAGTGTGTGTATCATATAAGTAGGAATATCTTTCTTTTTCTTAAGTTTTATAATATGATTTTCAATACAAGTGCTAAGGGGTACATCCTCTACATACCCATGATTTTTCTAGCTATAACTAATAGAATTAATCCTTCAAAGAGGGGTTAAAGAACACTCCCATAGCCTTAAGTATAGAGCCTCCCTGAGAGAGACCCACCCTGCTCCTGCTGTCCGACCGGGAATCAGCGCATGGGTAGGCGTGAGGGGTAACTTAACCCTTTCCACCCAATAAAGCATAATGTGCACACAAATCGTTTTCAATTACAAATTGTATCCAGGATTGAAAGGGTCGAAGCCACGCATTAACTAAATCCTGCAGAGTAAATTCAATTCAGAACTTGCAATCGATTTATAAACGTGTGTGACAGGAATGAGACATCCATTATGAAATGTTGACTGTTATATCTCTGGTTATACAATATTGTATAGAGATGTGTACTTACTTGCCATCAGACATCAGGGGGGCACATTGATCAATGAAGTCCCTAAACTGGTCAGGTTGTGTCTCAGGGTCCACAACTAATTTACATTCACCACTGTAAAAAAGAGAGGGAAATTCATCATTCAATATACTATAATTATGTAACAGGTAGAGAAAATGAGGATTTGTGAGGTATCATGGGAAAACAAAGTTATGTCCAGAGTCCAATGTTATTTTCAATGAGATGTAAGTATTGCCATTTCTATTGTTAGCAGGTATATCATTGGCTTCAGCTGGTGAGAATGGTGAGTGATTATAATGGATTATCATCATATTCATGCGTGGTGAGAAAAATGAAGGACATATTGTTTGATTAGGAATCTTGTAATTTGCAAATACACGAATGGAGAAGAAATATGGTGAAAGGTAAAATCATGAGAGTTCGGGGGAAGAAGTACAAATGACTATAAGGATAAAAGGCCAAAAAAAAGAGGACAGGAAGGAGGGGTCAAAAACCATTTAAAAGATGGGCTAGGAAGATCGTTCTCAATGACTCTCTTATTATTTTGTCCTCAAATTATTCAATGACTAACTAACATACCTTATAATGAAATACATGCGTTCTGCCTTCGACCCTTGCCTTGTGATTACATCTTCGTACTTGTAGCTAGCTTTGGACATGGCGATTGCCAAGTGTTTCTTCCACCTCTTGGCCCAGTCTTTAAATATTGGACATGATTCGACAAAGTTGAATTTGTCCTCATATTCCTGTTTGACAACACGGGCTACTGATCTGTAAAGGTTAGTAGACTAAGGTTATATAAATCAAAAGGCTGTAAATATATATCGCTCAGTAACATCGATAGGCCTCTGTCGCAGAAATTTATATAGGAAATGTATGGCTCAATCGCGCAACAGAGGCCAAGTGGACTATGGGTTTAAAGCACAACCAATCAATAGTTCGTAAGAGAACAACTTTGGACATGGCATATTTTGGTATGTAGTTTCATTCAGCAGTCAAGTGACCTTGATTTAAATTTTCTTAAACGAATCATATTTGGCTCGCTGTGAATGACACCGCTGGAACATATAAGGATAAAACAGTTGAGGTTCAAGGTATCCGATCGAAAGTCCATAGTCCACTTGGCCTCTGTTGTGCAATTGAGCCATACATTTCCTATATAAATTTCTCTGACAGAGGCCTAGTGGACTATCAATTTATCCTAGCAAAAGGTTACGATTTATGAATGTGCTTACATTGATAGTCCACTAGGCCTCTGGCGCAGAAATTCATATAGGAAATGTATGGCTCAATCGCTCGACAGAGGCCAAGTGGACTATGGACTTTAACAAGCATAACTTGACTTACCTATTATAGAGATCTCTGTGGATGACCACAAGGTCACAAGGTTCATCTGCAACAATGGATGCTGTTCTGACACAATCCTCACTGAGCAGGGCCAACTCTCCAAATGCAAAACCCTCACCTGCAAAGGCACAAACCTCAATTACTTAACATGTCCTCAAAAAAGAAAAAGAAAAAAAATATGAAAAAGCATAATTTTTATTGAAAAGAATAAGGCGCAGTTTTAAAGCCACGCAGGACTTTAAGACAGACATGGTCCCATAGAACCTGTGCACAAATACCTCAGTCCCTGTTTTTATTCTCGAGTGCTTAGTGAACCACGAATTCAAAAGCCAGGATACTGTAAATGAGATTAATGGTCTCTCAGCTGCCTGGCACTCCAGTAGGCAATTGCATTGTATGGTACATAGAGGGCCCTGGGGTGGCACTGACTCTTTGATAATTGGTACCGATTGCGAAACTACAGCCAGCCTCTTTTTGGTCATTTGACAGCCCCATAAAATGCAGCTCAATTTTTACAGCCCCCCCTTTTTTTAAGAAGTCTGATAACAGCCCCCATCCCCCTTTCGGGCCTTATTCCATGTATTTCCTTTCCATTCAAGTTATACCAGATATCAAAAGCCCCCTAATCTTAAAATGTAATTCAATTGACAGCCACCATTTCCCCCCTCATCAATGTGTCGACAGCCACAGTGCACCAAGCTGGTTCCACAGTTGGTACCCAAAACCCAGACCAAGTGCCCCCACCCCTTGAAATAGAAGGTCTTACCTAAAACAGAGACTTGGGTTCCTAGTTGAGCTCTGGTTAGTTCACTCAGGTCCACCTCCTCCTCAGTGTTCTCTCTGATCAGCACTGCCACTGAGCCTCGCAGCACAATGTAGAAACTATAATAAATACATGTTTCAGAAATGTGAACACTGGTAACAAAGGTATTCAGAATCAGACCAATATGATGTTGGTATAGAAAAAAAGTGGCAGCTGGAAACAAAAGTAGAAATAAAATGGGATAAACATTACACTTTTATAAATCCTAAACCCTATGCACAACGTACAGGGTTTAGACTCTATCCTCGGCAACTTCTTCATCATAAGAATAAAAGCCTTTTATACATCAATTTTGATCATTGCTTACCTGTAACCTTTCTCCCCTTGTACAATAACAGGTTCATTCTTCTGTTTTGTAAGGAATTCACAATGCTTGATGACATCTAGTACTGTCTCTGAAAAGGGCAAACAAAACCATTGTTCATCATGATATATGTACATGAAGATGAATGTGGCAGTGCAGCACTGCCAAATTGTATTCATGCATCATTTCGACCCTATGGGATTAATGCATGATTCCCAAAAGTCGGCATGCTAAAATACAGTATTCTGAGATGCCCAGCAGACTCACCAGTATTGCATGAGAGCATAAGAATAATGCTATATTTGGACGATAAGACATTTACACTGATTTATAGGTAATTTAACAGTGTAGGGGCAAGATATCGGTTCCTCACCATTCACCTGTCCACTCGTGCATTATCTTTCAAACCTAAACTGCTCTAGTAGTAGGCATATGACTAGGCCTTACCTATATACAAGCGATTAGGAAACTATTCTGGCTATTTGCCAATCTATTTGAACACTGAATCTGACACGAGTACTAAGGCTGTTCTTAATTGTCCGTGATGTGACTAAACTCATTCCGTGTATCATATCATAAATTATACCACGATTTCTGGCTTACACAGTGCTTTTTGGGGTCTATTCCCATCCACATATCTGTCGATATTGCACACCCTGTAGGCTGTAACATCAATTTTGTAAGGCGTGCTGTTATCCATGTAAGGCGTGCTGTTAATATCCATGTAAGGCGTGCTGTTATCCAGGATAACCGCACGCCTCTCCCATGTCACATGTCACATGTCACATATTAAAACCCACGAAATTTTCCAGGCCAGGGCAGGGCTCGAACCTACAGTCTCAGATCCCTAATCCAACTCCCTATGCATTGCGCCACAGGGACTGACGACATACGCTCGGTTCGAACCAGGTCTGGCTATGATACGAAGCCGTGTGCGCTGTAGCTGTCCGCTGCTGGGCGAGGAGGTGTATTATACACAAACATAACCGCGAGACACAGTGAACGGAGAAGGTGCGGTGGTCTAGCGGTTAGCGCTTTGCGCTCAGCCGTCAGAGGTACATGGATCGCGTCCCGGTCTGGGCGCATCTTTTTTCGCCGTGTGCGCTGTCGCTGTCCGCTGCCGGGTGCAGAGGTGTATTTTATACACAAACATAACAGCGAGACGCATTGAAATCTTTTTTCGCTGTGTGCGCTGTAGCTGTGCGCTGCCGGGCGCAGAGGTGTATTTTATACACAAACATAACAGCGAGACGCATTGAAATCTTTTTTCGCCATGTGCGCTGCCGCTGTCCACTGCCGGGCGCAGAGGTGTATTTTATACACAAACATAACAGCGAGACGCATTGAAATCTTTAGCCGTGTGCCGCTGCCTGTCCGAGCCGAGACGGGCACTGTCGCTATCTGCTGCCTGGCACCGAGGTGTATGTACCTGTGTACACACACCATGCCTGGCATCGAGTCCCGGGGAGGGGGAATAATTTTTGTTTTCAACTTGAATTTATTGGTATAATATTGATTATTTATTGGTTTCGTGGTATAAAATAAGTAGTCAATGGATAACTCATGACTTGTGTGTGTTAGCAAAGGCTAATAACACTCGGCCTACGGCCTCATGTCATTATCCTTCACTAACACACACACGTCATGAGTTATCCATTGATTACTTGTTCAATAAAATGCTACAGTATAGCTCCTGTCTCCAAAATGTCGATCTTCGTTTTTATCTCATTGACATTGTATACATTTCAAATAACCTTTTTTTTTTTATTAAAAGGGCTTGATATATTGCACTCTGGACATTTCCAGCAGGGAACCCTGACATTAGGTCGATTGGAAAATGGGCCCTAGTCGGCTGTGGTGAGGGCCCCTGTAGCATGGAGGTATATTGGACCTATTCTGGGTATTATTCATTATTTTACACATTTATGAAATTGTTCGCCACACACACTCAGGCCCTGCTCACAAGCTTACAGCTTACCCCCCCCCCAGTGTGTACAGTGAGCTACTCTTACATTATCCATACCAGGATGTTGTGAGAGCCGGACCCATTCCATTTCTGGGCACTGACTCACTGGGAGTATCACAACATACCGACATACCTGTGGATGCATTTCTAGGAGGCAGGGAAATTCCCTTCACCCTGATTGGTCCACATATAAATAGAATCATTACCAGGTATGACGACGCGTCAGATCTGACCAGATCCAACCAGATCTGACCAGATCTGACCTGCTCCTACCGGTATATTTCATCACCCTGTGAGTTGCTCACCTAGGTATATAAGATCCCATGAGCAGCTCCCAGGCATCTACTCTATCTCTCTCTTTAGATCTCTCTTATTCTACACACAACCTCCCTAGTATCTAGAACCTATGACAGGTTGAGCTACAAGCTTAGAGGGCAGAGCCTGCATGCTGGCGAGTGTATCATTGTTACCACCTATATGTACACTCTGTCATCATGCAATAAACAAGGATCAAAGAACTTCTCTGGATTCAGTGTTCATTACAACATCGACTTGTAATGGTTCATTGACAGTATATGAGATGAAGGGGAATCCAGCGCCTACTGCCGCTATGGGTGCCTCGGTATTGTTATGCAAATTAGCCAGTAGCAGTAATGGTCACCTAGAGGACCCACCTCCCCCATAGCATTCTGTCATAAATAATGGTATGTCTGGACTCACCCATCCGATTAACAAAATTTATGGAAAGCTCATGGCAAAAGATGAACATTTCCCATAGGCCCATTACCATTGGCCCCAATGTCTAGGCCTATAGGCCCTATGCCTCTTGGCCCCTAACCCTGTAACAGTATAAGCCTGTGTTGCTATAAGCCTGTCTTTAATCTCCTATACCTGTAGGCTAAGCCTTTATTCCTATAGCCCTATGAACCTCTCCTAGGCATTATACATATAGGCCCCATTACTTATAGGCCCTCTCTCCGTTGGCCCCTAAGACTATACTGGTGAGTCCTTATGCTCATGAGCCTCAATGTTGTTATGTCCCTATGCCCGAGTGTCTTCATACCTATAACTGCCCCTATCCATTGGCTCTGATATATAGGTCCCATCACCCAGTGGCCCCTTTTCCTATTGACCCCAGTGCACATAGGTCATATGCCGATTGGCCTCTATACCGGTACTTATAATTCTGGATGCTTATGTGTCTCCGTACCTGAAGGCTTCATACCTACAGCCCTCCAAACCCATCCTATGAGGCAATGGGGCCTACATACAGGCCGCGTTGTCTATAGGCCCTATGTCTATTGGCCACAATAACTATTTATAAGCCCTTTGTCAAAATGCCCCTTCATTGTGATATAACTATGATTTACATATCTATGGGTCCTGATATGAAGCATATAGGTCCCATCCCTGGAAGTCATTTCTCAGATGCTAAGTTTCAGCCCCTCTCAAATTGTACCAGCCTGGCCTGGATCGGAAGGGAATTCTAAGTTACACTGGGTCAATCACTACGACTGGTGAATATATAGAGGGGAAAGGCATGCACCTGTATAGGCAATTGTAGGTAATACATAATCACCCAGGGTCAATCACTATGATTGGACTGGCTCGTAGGAGTGGTTGAAATGGGAGGGAGAGGGGTAGGATCGTAGCGTTTGAGAAATGGCTAGCTGGAGGGGCACATTCCTTTAGGCCCCATTTCCTATTGGTACTATGCGTATTGGCTGCTGTACCTATAAGCATGTGTGCCTATAAGCCTGCATGACTTTAAACCCCCATACCAGTCAGCTAAGCCTCCTTACGTATATATAGCCCTCCAAGCCTACCCATATTACAATATGAGTGCTTTCTAGTGCTGTATAGCAATTGTTTGTGAGATGGGTAGTTGTCTCAGAATAAAGTCCCAAAGTTTGATCACTCTCCTTATCTTGGGAGATATGCCCGGAATCTCCATGGAAGATATCACTTGCAGGGGTTGACATTAACACTGGCCCGATGGCCAATGGCCATTAGTTTTGGTTGCGGACTAGTGATTATTTCTAAATTTCCATTGAAATTGGCCATTTGGCCAGTAGGATATTTGAAAAAAACATTGCTCTATACTAAAGGGCTGGTCCGGGTGGCCAAAGGTCCCAAATGTTAGTGTCTACCCCTGACTTGCTATCAATACATGACTTGAGAAATGCTAATCAAACTAATATATCATGATATTTCTATTTCTTATAGCTAGAGCTATACAACAATGTATAGTAATAGCAAGTAGGATTGATATAAATTTTGAATTGTATCTGCCCAGTTAGATCCCTCGAACAAGGAAGATCCTGAGGGACCGGCCAATTAGTTGTCATATCAGAAAATGGCACCCATATTACCGGTACTTGAAAACAAGAAACTTGGACAAAACTAAAATTATTCATTTGATGCAAGATCAGGGCTTTCCAATGCTGTATAGCAATTGTTTCTGAGATGGGTACTTGCCTCAGAATAAAGTCCCAATGTTGGATCACTCTTCTTTTCTTGGGAGGAATCTCGGGGGAAGATATAATTTATTATCAGCACATGATATTGAGATTCATATCAGTTGGGAAATCCTAATCAAACTAATGATATTCATATTCCTTATAGCTTGGACTATCGAAAATATATAGCAATAGCAAGTAGCATCGCTAATTTTTTCACATTTGATCCTAAAAGTTGGATCCCTTGATCAACTGTGAAGATCCCGAGGGACTGGCCAGTGAGGATATTATATAGGAAGCCTGCACCTAGATTTTAAGGAAAGGAACAACTTGAACTAAGCCAAAATTATTCCCCCGTGATTCAGTAATGGAATAAAATTCTACTACTCACCACTTTGAAGGGCACCAAAAAGCCTGGACTTCTTTCGCACCCATGGTTCTAGTACGTTTAGTTCATCTTTGTCCCGTTCGTGTGGTGGTTTACTGAGGCAGGCAGTCACTTTCTCATAGATGTATGCCATACTGTTGGCCTTTGGGTCTTCTGCCGGACTGGTTAACAAAGAGATATACAATATTAAGCACAATCTGCTGAAACAATGATTCGTTTGAGGTGGTTATATGTAGATGGAATGTTTGATGTTATGCAGGTATAGGAAAAAAAGGGCAGACTTTTTGAATCACAGAGGAGGGGGACTGGCTACAGTATGCTTTGCACCCCCTTCCAAAAGGAAAACAAAATATGTAAAAAGGTGCCAAGGTCATAATACAAGATTTACAAAATTCACAAACCAATTTATTGAAATTAGACTAACAGGATATTGGGAAGGGAAAATAATTGGGTTTATCCGCAGATCAGAAACATCAGTCACCACAGACTACTTCCAATAACTCCAGGAGTGCATTTTTCAGCAGTATTAATTATCATAATTATCATCAGAAATACCTTCCAGGTGGCGGGGCAGTCCCCTCTTAATAAAGACCTAGAAAGGTACTTTCTACTAACACCTAAGTAAATTAATTTTGCCAATTCTACCGCATACAGCGGTTCAAAATACTAACACTTATACAGCCACTGCCTGGTTAGTCTTAGGTTTACAAGTTACATGTATTGCCCAAAAAGTAATTCACCTCAAAAATTCTACACGCCTGTATAACTTGTATCATCTCGCGATATGTATACCCACCCTCTCAGCCATTAATATTGTATTTTATTACATAGTACATTATATGTGCCTCTTTTAGTGTGTGATATAATACACAGAGTATAATACACACACACACACACACACACACACACATTTTGATACATACCAATCAATATACACAATACCATAACATAGACCAACGTTCTCACATAGGTACCTGACATAAGGCTTGAATTACTAGCCAAGGCCTGAACCTCTTAACAGGGGCTCTGTAAGATTAGGGAAGGGACAAGGAGATCTAAGTGTAGAGAAACAGGCCTACAAGTAATATTTAACTAACCACACACCTCTATAAGTTACCAAGCTAGATCAAAATAGCGGTGGAGGCAAGTCAATTCCAATACGCAGCTCTATTCACAAATTGATGATTATTTCATGTAGGCCTACAGGATCCTTGGTGTAAAAGTATGACTTACTGCTGCCAGGAAAAGCCAGAGGTAAACCTGAATAGTATTTGCAGTCTCTTCATTTATAGACATGTTTGTTGGATAACTTACATGTTTTTCCAATTCACTCGTTTATATTTTGATTGCTATATCTCACTGACCATTCAGGATAAATTTCATGAGAGGGTAATCTTTCCCCGCCTGTCTCGTACGTTGGATTTGGACTGTTAAAACATTATCCCTTCTCCCATATTAGAGAGGATACATTTTCAAGAGGACACCTTGCAAATGATTTATGCAAATGTCAAATGTTTTGCTGAAGGAACACATAGCTGGTAGTTGTAACGTTATTAAGGAGGTCAAGATGACCCTATCAGTATATAATATCATGGACCTAATCATAACAGTACACCATAACATTTGCTTTCTGTCCCTTCTATTCTATCACGTAGCAATTACGTGTATTCTTCCAGGCCCCTATATTATATCACTAACTATAGTGTTGATAAAATGCAACCCACCTTCCAAAGCCTACTACGTCTTCCCTATCAGTGCCTATAGTACAGGCCTCACAAATGAATAAGGTATTCCTCAGGTATATTCCAATATATCCAGGGATAGCTCCCTTGGCCTCATTTAGCTGGTTTTCTTAGACCTTCCAGGTCCAGTCTATGTTACAAATACAAAAACTCAAAGTCCAATTCCTATTTCTGTCCAACACAGATATCAGTACATTGTATAGTAAGTGTGCAAAAGTCAAAACCTGCAGGCATACAGAGGTCGCTACCTCGTGGGAGGTGTTACGCCTTAGAGATCTAACCGGAACTGATTGAAATCCTCCTTTTTTTCTGGCTAGGCCAATTGAATGACCAGCTGCAAATCGCCTCTAAACCCGTTACAAGTGGAGGGATCATGGCACCTCTGCTCTGCCCCCTCCCCGTGGGCTGGGTAAGTCAGGGCGGTATGTAATGGCTAGAACAAGTGCCAATAGAAGAAGGCTGAAGGCCTGGGGTCTGTTGCAATACAATCTACGATCCCCAAATAGCTCTACGATCTGGCCAAATCGTAGGAGATCAAGACACATCACATTTTGCTGTTTGTTTTACTGTTCTTTAGTAAATTGATATGAGATGCATAATTATTGAGTATGGGAGTTACATATGATTCATCTTATAATTTCACGTGTCTTCTCTTCTGCAGCTCAAAATGCCATTTGGGCAATGTAATACGAAAGAAGCTATTGTTTAATCGTTAGGAAGAACCACATGCTTTTAATGTCGATGTATCATTATACTTTTGGCACATGCATTATTGCGTATCAATGTGCAGAATGGGTTTAATCTGTTGAATTTAAAGTACATGTAATATGTTATTATTGAATTCAACAATATACATTAGCAGTCAGAACACTATGCCATAGCTCTAGTACAGGTCGTCTTATGTATTGCACGTAGCCTACATGTACCACACATGCCCCTAAACTTACAAACTCCACAGTTGCTATTGACGTCATCAGCAATACACATCAATGATCTGTATTGACAGTTACACATCAAGTCTAGAGGAATTAACATCTGACCTAACACTTTAAAGGTCGCATCATGCTGATGAACTCCTGTTCATTTTTTTGTCGCCATAATGGACCAGTTCATCTCTGGTGGGTGACTCGCCATAAGTATAGCACTGCATTGCTGACCCTTTTAATTAATCCTTTTTTTATGTCCTATAAAATAGGCATTTATTGTAACTGCACATGGCGATTTTCTGTTACAATATGAAGACAGGATATACAAGATTGGATACATTTTTTTCCTGGAATAGATATAAAAACAGTTTCACAAAAAGCATATTGGCATCATGTTGGTATGTCGGTAATTCCAGTAAATTACTATATAGCATATCCAAAGGTGTTTCTATGGGTTTACAAAGCTTGTGTTTGAATACATCCCTTGAGATCCACTCGACATGATACCATTATGAATCATCATGCACCAATGTCACAATTGAGCATACTACATCTAAGTAATATGTGGCCCTTAGAGAGCTTACCGAGACGGATCTAAATTCAGTGAGGCAGATGATTGTGTATGTTCCAGAGCCCATGACTAAAAGTTCACCTGCCACGTTTACCTTATCCATTTACCCATTCATTCAATCCTTTTAACAGTCCATCTACCCACAAAGCAGATTAAAGACAAGTTTTAATTCAATGTTTGCAGCAGAATGCAACGATGATTTATACATCTACAACCGTAAAATCCCAAAATTCAAGAGCTTAATGAGTTCTTCGGCCAACACTAATGCTAAGGGAACATCTTGTGGTGGCTATAATTATATTGGCCTTGGATAACCCGATTCACTAGAATAATGCAAAGTGACATGGAACTCTCGGGCACGTGCAGGTTATGGTTAAGTAGAAGGGTCAACTCAGATCTTAAAAGGAAAACTTTGACATGGTCTTGAAAATAGCACATTAATTATCTGAACCTCAGAAACAGCGTTGTATGTAGTCATAAAGAAAAAAGACCATTCAAGAAGGAAAATACCACGCCCAAGTAATTTCTCTCCAGTTCACCTTCCTTTACAAACAAGCCATTTTGTCTATACCGCCTCGATCAAAAATGTAAGATAAATAGCGTTACCTAGATTACGCACTGATTATTAAGTATACTCCAATTGACTTTCTCTAATTATTTTGCCCGACAAGTATTAGTAAGATTATTTACCTTATTTTTCTTGAAGGAAGAAGAGAAATACATTGTTTTCTTTATGACGTAAAGCCATTTGCAAAACGTGGAACTTTACTTGCAAAGTGAAATATATTCTTACAAGATAGAAAAGTTGGTTTTGTGGAAATTTGTGGAATACCTGAAACCTTTTGACAGTGTACAACTACTTTGACACAAGTTCGTCAACTAGAAAAGTGATTTGAAACCCCTTTCTCTCTTTTTTTTTTCTCGAAAATTAACCAACAGGACCGCAGAAACATTGGGCAAAGAATTTATCTCCTATTTCATCATACTGGTCATTTTGCAGGGGTCAATCCTTGGACCCCTGCTGGGTTACTCAATATATTTAAGAATGATACCAATGTCTCGGACACATTGTATAATCATTTACAATAGTTGCATCAAACCCGATACAAACCCACAGTTTCATTATAGTTAACATGGTTTATTGAGTCTGATAAGAGCAGATATCTGATGTTCGATGTAATGATTTTTACAAGGCCCAGTGTTACATCTAGCAGCACTGACATCTGTAGATCGTATTTTAGGTTTATGAAATTTTCGTCTTTCACCTAAAGAGGTGAAAATTTGAGGTTTAGACAGCACGTTCCCTAGGGTCACTATGTATTGTGTTCATAGCTGCTTAAATTGGTTTAATGCTAAAGCCACAGGGAACTCACGGTCTACTATTCCCAGAGTAGGCTCTGACGCTGCTGGACAGCATACCAAGATCACGAGCCAGGCTCCACCTGGTGTTAAATAAGAATAGTCTAGAGAGGGGAGTACTTAGTGGACTGCGAAACTAAAGCACTTACCACAGAGGGCTGTGCATAAATAACGTTTAATTTTTTTTATCCCCCTTCGCCATTTATGAAAGCACATATGGGGTAATAAAAAAACTTAATTAAGATCCAGTGATATATCATGATACAACTAGTTCATGATCCTAAAGGGACTGCAGATAGGTTGAAATAGGGGCCAGGGTTGTGTTCAGCTATGCTATGACGATTTTAACGTTAGATTCCCTCCATATATACATGTATATATAGCACGTGTTAGTTAAAAATAAATCAAAATCCAGTGATATTTCATTATACAACCAAGGGATTTGGACTCATGATACCGAAGGGATTATACTCAGAACCACGGGATCTAGATGTTCCCACCAAGTATAGGACTGATCTAAGATATGTCTTTACTGAAGGAAATCTTCAGTTTAAACGCAATTTTTTTCTGTTTTACAGGAGAAGCCTTGAACTTCATTTCCAAGCAGAATTGATGAGAAATGAGCCCAATATTTCATCTTTAGAGCTAAATAGATGATAGGAATAGCCTACAGTGAATAGCCTACAGTAGGGGGTAACTTGGCCTAAACAGATCTATATGCTGCCACATTTTCAATGTTTTGAAGCATATTATGTGTTACAGAGAGGTTGTTTATACCATTTGCATCAAACACAGATTTTGCAGTTTAAATGAAAACTTCTTTGAGATGCATTATAGTCAGATTTTGTATGGTTGTATTTAGTTTTCTGATTGTACTCAGTGGGATTACATAAAAGGTCCTTCAGCTGCCAATACAAGCTTATTCCTTCCCCTCAAGAACCTCCATCCCCCTACCATCGCATCTCCCATTGGGGTTGTAGCTCTTGCTACTGGCTCATCTTTCCACCTCCTCAACTGTCTGAAGGAGTAACCTCCTTAACCCCTAGGTGCCCAAGCGCGCATTTAAGCGCAGTTTTGGGCTTAAATGCATGTATATTGAATGGCATTTTCACCCCTACTGGTCCAATCTGCAAAGTTAGACCCTCTTTGGAATGCTTATGACTTCCCAGTTAGTATACAACCATCCATTTGGCTCAATCTCTATTATACCAGGCACAGGGAGTCAAAAACTGAAAATGAGCTGTCATTTTTTTGTGATTTATCCAGGGAGCTAACATCTGACATGTTACCAAAATGATGATGGGTCATACACACACAATATCCCATACATTAGATTGTACAACAACTGATCATATCAGTAATGATATGCCATGCAAGTTCTCTAAGCTCTCAGGATTGTAGGGATTATGGCTATAATATATGATTATATAGCACAAGAGAGACCATATACTAGAAAATAACAACAAATGGAAGGTTTTGGTAACTATGGTTACCAGACCTGACCAGAAATACCCTGCCCTTAACAGAAAGTCTTCAGCATTGTTCACTGGGTTATGAGTATTGGGAAAATGTACTGCAGAACCCATATCAGAGGAGAAGATCAAAGTAACACATGGTCTTATCAACAAGGTGATACAATTGTGAAATAATGTAAAAACGTCAAATAATTGTGGGCACGAAAGATTTTAACATTTCTGTCCAATCATTGTCATACAACATATTTGCACTCTTTTGACAAATCTCTCAGTGTGTGGGCAATCAATTCAGTGAGGATTTGATTTATTTGAAAGGGAAGAATGTGCACAGTCTGGATGATTCTCAGGGTTCTTGAGAAAAATGGCCATTTCTGGCAATCTGAGTGCCTGTTTGGTGACTGATATTTTTTTTTAAGTAAAGGTGCTACAGTTATCAAAATAGTCTCAAATGAAGCGGAATTTTGTGTTACAACTTCTGTAGACTTCCCATGTACACAGAAAAATATTTTTCTCTTCAATGGCTGTGAGAGTGATGAAAGGTAGGAACAAATTGAAGATTTTACCATGGTTTCCATGGCAACCGGTCACATGATTTTCAAAATATTGAAGAAATGATCATACATTCAGGTAGCCCTTTATCTGAGCTTTAGCCTGATATCTAGATCAATATTGCAGCTTGATTGTTTGGGAAATTATCAATGACCTCTCCAAACAAGTCAGGGAAACTTTAAGTTTTCAGGCCCATACTTGGTGAGAAGATCTATAGTGTTAGAATTACCATAGAATAGCTGATAAATGCAAAACACTACCCCAGTCCATATCATGATACCCTCTAGAACCATGAACTGGTTGTGTCATTAAACATCATTAAATTTTATTCAGTATTTAAAAATTGCACTATACATGCTATATACATGTATAGATGGCAATTAATGTTAGAATTACCATAGAGTTGATGATAGGTGCAGAACAATACCCCAGAACTTATTTCTACCCAGAACTTATTAACCTTATACGCTAATTTGAATACTGTTTTCAATGCTTAAGAATAATCTCAATACATGTAACTCCTTGCCCCCCCCCGGCACTTATCTCAGACCGGTGCTTACTTGAGGCCCCAGCACTTAAACGGGCCATGTGCTACAGTATTCATCTGTAACCCATTTACAGTGCATTCAAACATCGTGCCCTTTGGTTGAATAAATACAGTTCGGTTAATATAACTAGCAAAGCTGCATTCATATTCGGTGTGTGCCTATGGGGAAGAAATTGATGCGCCCCCTGAAAGTTGGCATGATACACCAATGCAGTGCTTGTGAACTACTTGCCAGTAATAGGCCGGTAGCTCTATGGATAGAAATTTTGTCAACTCAAAACAGAGAAAATGACCATGGCATTTCCTATCTATATTAAACAAATGGTCAGGAGACAGCTATGGATTAAACCTGTTTGAATCTCAGAATCTGCTTGTGAGCCTAATGTGATTGGGTCTAATACAGAGCCAATCCTTCAGAATTCCTCGACCCCCAGGGTTAAACCCATAGTTAATAGGAACACCAACAGTGAGATTATTCAATAAGTGACCTGTCTTGCTGATTCAATGGTACCAAAGGAAGCCCTTATCTGATTAAATCGTAATGCATTACTTGTTGTTTATTGAGGAGAACCGAATATGTCCATTTAGCTAAAGGATTTGGACGGGTGGATCCGTATTGCCATGGGATTTTTGAATACGAGCATCAATAGTGAAACTATTCCAGGCACTAATTCAAGCCCTATGACCAGTGCCTTTTCTAAGAAGGAACAAGATACTTTCAAGAGCTGCGTATGGTGTGCTCATGTAAAGATGAGGCGGACATCAATATAGCCAGGTTGTTTTCAGATAAGTGGAAAGCTACTGGTGAGATACCTCTATCTGGCAGGGTATTGAACTCGGCATAATATACACATCATCAACACACATCTAACTTCTGCAAAATACTGTTATTCTACTTCCTTCCAATGCACTGTCGAACTGTTTAATATGGTT
This sequence comes from Acholoe squamosa, assembly GCA_949317995.1. Classification (NCBI taxonomy): domain Eukaryota; kingdom Metazoa; phylum Annelida; class Polychaeta; order Phyllodocida; family Polynoidae; genus Acholoe; species Acholoe squamosa. The sequence continues at coordinate 60,636,527 of OX439043.1, forward strand.
TTGTTAGCTATCAAGTTATTGTAATCGCCGTAATCTATCACAGGTATTAGATATCATGCAGGCACTTCACCACCTTCGGAGATAATTCCTTCTTATAATTCTTTTGTATGAATCTGGAAATTAAGGTGCTAATCATTCCAAATATCTGTAATTAGTGGTTATTTTCAGTCGTTCATTGGTCCTGATAAAATTTGGTTTCTGACAGTGTTTATTATAGCTTTAGTGCATAAATTCGGGTTTTTAGTATTAAGAGACAAGTTTGGGTATGCCGCGGGTAAAAGGTGGGTTGTGATAAGTAAGTAGCATGGACCCTATATCTATTAGCATCATTTTTAGCATCAGAAGTGAAGCCTAAACGTTCAAGCTAGCGTGTTTATAGTATCAAATGCTTTCTGAAAATATGGAAAAATTAATAATGGCCACTATGATTGAAGGAGGAGAAAATGTCCTACCTGGCGCCCCCTTTTACTCGTAGGTGTAGTTCTCTTAGCAGTCTCTCAGCCTTTATCTTGGCCATCACACTTTCAAACCTCTTCATAATATCTCTTTTATCTTGAAGCAATTAATCAAAACAGCCTCTTTCAGCATGCATCCTTTATGAATATTATTGAAAGATCACGATAGAGATGGAGCTTTCAATCTGGATCCATGGTAAAGAATCCCAATCATCTGGGTTAGACTATGTGTAATGCTGGTTGTTATTGCTTTGATCAGATAGAGTTTCATGAGGCTGTCACCGTACCATCAGATATGTTGTTTTCAGTATACAGGTGTTAGGCATAGACAGTCACCGATTGACACCAAACTGTCATATAATCAGAGGTAGGTGTCATGCAATTATTCATTTCATTCCTGTGAGTCCTGGACCTCAAATTCTGTTGACTCAACTTAGGATCACAGGGTCATGGTATATGTATAAGGGATCCACAGGGAGCAGCAGAAAAAAACAACAACAAGGCAGTCACTCCTGTAGACGGTGTCAGAGCTAATGACATCCCCTCTCCTCCAGGGGTCACACAGAGGTAACTCACTTGTCAGACACTTCCACTGACTGGTATATTCAAACAGTTGTAATTTGACATGTACTTGTTGACACAGAATACAAACTCCAGGGTGTGAATAGGGATGGTCTACCAAGTTGTTCCTTATAATTCCTACAGGAGGAGGTGGAGGTACCGGAGGCATAGGTACAGGAGAAAGGGGAGGGCGGGGGAAAGCAGCTGGTGCCATTGATAGATAATCCAAGTTTGATCCCTACTTGAGGAGTTTGATCATGGACCACCGACCGTCAGCTTCAGTCCAGGGGCCCTGGAAGATCATGCCTAAGTGGTTTGAAGTAGCCTTTGGTCTGGCATGATACCACAGTCTTACACTAAATTCGTGTTTAGAGATCTACCTCTTGTAGTGGTCTGAACTTGAAGTAGGTATCAGAAATGGAAACAAATTACTAAATGCATTAGCTGTTTTGATTAATGCTCTTGCACATGCACTGACATTGATCTGCACCTGGACATGTGACATAACTGTGGGCAGCTGAGGAGAAAGGTACATATCTCTCTGTGCAATTGTTAATAGTCGGGTTGGCCACTAGGGGAGCTAGAATGGCAAAAACTATGGAAATAGGCCAAAACCATCTTTTTACCCAGAAAAGGTCAAATTCTACACGGGTTCTGCATGGTGCCAAGCTGATATTTGGGAAACGAAAAAACAAGTCACTGGGAGATGAATTAGTAAAAGCGTCAACCAGCACCAAGTCAGACACCAAAAGGCCTCCCCATATTGTCAGAAACCCATGCAAACGTCTTAATACTTGCAATTACTGTCCTAAACTTAATAAAAGTGGATACATCTTCTCTCTACGCGATGGAAAGAGATTTAGAACCTTGATTAATGTAAGTTTTCAGACTTCCAATCTCATTTATGCCATCACCTGTAAATACTGTGGCATACAGTATGTGGGTCAAACAGAGAAGAAGCTACTGGAGCGATTCAAAGGCCACATGTTTGACATAAAAAATATTGGTCAAGACACCACAGTAGCCAGACATTTCCGATCCTGCCCTGACACCACTAGAACCCCCAAACAATGTTGGGAGGATGGACCTATAATTTCAATATTAAGTTTCATCAAAAACCCGTCTACTTCTAGAGAGGGTCAACTTGAAAGGAACCAAGAAGAGAGACATTGGATGCATCGTTTATGCACCATCACTCCTCTTGGGCTGAACCTACTCGATTAGAGTATCAGAATGCCAGTCAGGTCAAAAGAAACCACTCAAAAGACATGCTCACAGCAGACCAGACCCGCCATCTGATTGCAGAATTAAGTGGCACTACTGCCACTCGGACATTGTCCTACCACCTTAAGACCACTGCTGCTGAAAGTAAGAGGCCCCAAGCTTCTTGGAGCCTGATGCCCTGAGAAAATAACCCCAGGTCTAGCATCATCATCCCAGAGACACCTGAGAAACCTGGCTTTTTTAATGAAATAAAACTAATTTTCATTACTTTACTTTCAAACACGACACTAATCCTAGAGCAGACTTAGCATGACACACCTCAATTTTCCAAACACAGATACCAGAGAATACTTAGTGATTAAAATAATTATTTCAGCTTTTTCATTCTATTATGAAGATTCAAATCACTATTTATATCCATATAATCAATTAAATCCTTTAAATCTCAACAATGTTTACTATTTTGGATGATACTGGATTTAAACAATCATGCCTGATGAGACACTTAGATTGAAACCACATTAAACATCCCCATTAATGGGCTATTACATCTGTGTAATCCACTCACTGTATCTCAGCCTGCACCAAACATCTGTTTGGAAACAGAGCACTACAAGTAAACGCTCTCCCAGCATCTATGTGCCTATAGAGCCTCACTTTGAGATCTAGTGAATGTCATATGAGCAATGCACTAGCCCCTCATTGGCCAGTCCATTGGTTGCCATGGTACACACAGTGGAAGCTTTCTAGTAAAATTGACACTTTGTGGTAGCGTATCAAAGGGTGTAGACACACCGCTCCTCACAGCTTATTTCAAATTCTAATAGAAGAGCCAATCAATGTTAATTGACAGAATGTTTTAGGAGGATTTATACACTGGCAACAGCATGTAATAAATAACATTTCTACAACCAAAGCTATGGCCTTATACCTACGAAAGATATGTCATTGATTAATTGGTAACTGGACACCTCGGAAGCAAAGATACCTCGGAAGCAGACACCTTGGAAGCAGAGACACCTCAGAGTACATCTCGGAAGCAAATCATTTTTTAAAATAATTATTTTACAATTTTAATACAGATTTGTGCCATTCCAGGATTCTACGGCATAGGGACAGTATCACTAGGGTTGTAGGCTTTCAAATTCTATAAGATGAGAGGGATATTATCATGGTTTGTCAGCTTCCCAGATGTCTCTGCTTCCGAGGTGTCCTAATGTCTGCTTCCGAGATGTCTGCTTCCGAGGTATTCCTGCTTCCGAGGTGTCCAGTATTTGATTAATCAATGATTAATATCACTGTAGTAATCAGATGTTCAGCTCAATTAAACAATGAGCTTATTGGCTGAAGTGAAATGCTTACATCATTCAATGTTCAATAAACAACAATCTCCAAGTCTAGAAAAGACATCCTCACATATTATACTTCATTTTAAATCTGATGCCTTCCATTCTAATGCGTTTTTGTCTCGGAGGACCCTTTCCCTTCATCTTTTTATTGTTCCTTGATTTAAAGTATCACTTTCAGCAAGACTAAATATGTTAAAGGGAGTAGACACGATCTACTCAAACGGCACCTGGTGGCAAAAAATAAAACTGCCAAATTTGACAATATTGCTCATATTCCTAATTTATATGACATCACCCTTCTTTATCAACCCTTTAGGTGTGATACATTGGTATTCTATACATTCTTATCACTGGATTTCATATTTCCTGTACCCATAGACTCCTATACTAAAGGAATTAGAAATATCTTTAGTTTATTCAGGAAAATTTCAATTTGCTTGTGACCCCCTACTTTTTGGTTCAAAAATAATTCTAATGATCTCAGGTATAAATACATTAGGTTTGGTTAAGAAGTTGTTAGAAGATTATTTTTCTATGGAATTAAATGTGGGAAAACACAAATTCTCATAGTTAAAACCATCAAACTTTAATACCTTCCAGTGGAAAAACGGACACCGTGATCTATGGTTTTTATGCCTTCTTTATGTTACCTAAGCATTGATCTAACATCCCTAAAAGTTACGAAAAGAAATTGTTGGTCAATTTCAACCAGCTGGATCGTGTCTACTCCCTTTAATTGCTAAGTTGGGTTTACAAGGGCAGCCTACAGGTACTACACCATTGCCATGTATTGAAATTGGTGAAGAAGGAAAACATGCTTCTCATACAGCATCCACACTGGCACTAGACATACATATATTCTTCATGCTCTTTAAGTGGGCATCATTTGAAGAAATAGTGATTGACATTGTACTGCCAACCCAGTAGAAAGCTTGGTTGGACGTAAATCAGGATCTTTACGTTTATTTGAGACCAGGTGGCAGCGCTGCATATCTACATATCAGATGGCAGCACTCAAAAGCTCAGCCCATAGCACACTGCATTCTGTCATCGAAAGTAAAGTAGGTCTCTGATTTTTTTAATTGTACGTCATTCACACAATATCAATCATCAATAACACTAGTAAATATGGCCCCAAGAAAATACCCAGTGGGCAAAACACCACTTAGTAACGGACTAATATGCCCTGCAATGCAGTGCTTACCAGCTTAGCATAACTAGGCTTAGCACAATTGGGGGGATCTTATGGTGGAGGTGTGCAACATGAGCTAGTGGCCCCTGTGTATGTTGGGTGCTACTACCTGGTATGGGAGACTTGCACCACAGTCAATACCCTTTCGGTCTCATAGAAGGAATTTTTCCCGCACTATAATCTTTTATAGCGCAAAATGCGATAGCACCCATTGAAACATGTTCATTTTCTAAAAATCACCCTAGATCTAATAGATTCATCCTTCCTTCATTATATAGGCTGACTTAAAATATGAATTGACCATGAAAATTTTGAGCACCGGACTATTGCGTAAAAACACCCTGATTCTGCCTTAATCTGCACTGGAGGGCATTTCTTAACAATGCCAATAAGTGTTATTGAGAAATGCCCTCCATAAAATGTAGATTCACTATTTCAAACCTAGCCCTTGAAAGAATGGGTAAGCACTCTGAGAAATGCCCTCCTGGTATTTTATCCAAAGCAGCAAACATTCAACATGTGTACTGGTTTTATATCTATGGGCATTATTTTCAACATGGTTATTGACCATTCAGTGTGCCTGCAGTATTCACTTCTGATCACAATCGTATATATGTATATATAACTTCCGGTTTGCTGCCGGACTTCCCTCACTGAGACCTTTCTACCTCGTTTCTGATGCTGCTGTATATTTTTTATGATTCTGAAGCTAAGCTGGGTGACCCAGACGTCTAGCAAAGTGATTTGGGTTCTCCAGACAAGTAGCAACCTGAAAAGCATCGCAAGGTTAAAACGACTTTTGATTGCCCAAACTGATAAAGGCATGCTCTCTTCTGCTTTATAAAAATGTGACAAAACTTGGAAAATCATGACATTAGGGGAAAATCCCTTTTTCTAAACTCATGTCTTCAGCTACATTTTGGTACTTTGCATATTAGAATACTCCTAATAGCTACAGAAATATAAAATCTCAAACATGGGATGCCAGTAACGTAGAGAAATTCAGGATATCCCTTAACTCAATTGCATATTGATTTATTGTAGCATAATGAATAAAAATGCCATTTTTGGAAAAATAACATTTTATAAACATAATCATCCATAATTTTGGATCTAAAAAGGATTATTCAATTCTGTTTTCAGTTATGGAAACCTTATGGACAGGTTAATAAATCAGAGGAACCTTTTATTCAAAAAGAACAAAATTATGGTTTCCATGGCAACCGAATATCAACAAATGTGCTAAATTTAGGGAAAAACGTTCTTTTTGGATTCTAATTAAGGTCATTTTAGAACGAAAATAGAGTCTTGGCTATACCATAATCAGATTCTTCAGAAAAGGTTACCCTAGACTCGTTTTCACTTAGTTTTTTACTCTTTTGGTCATATCTCCTTAAATATCATATTTAGAGCATTTGTGGGTATTCCCCTTAATGTTATGATTTTCTCTGTTTCGTCACAAATAACTACATGTAGGGTAGGTTAACGTAAAGACGTCCACATGCCTTGAGACATCCACCCAACCAAATCGCCATGTCTATGTTCTGTGCTGCTGGATCAACATTAGAGGCCGGTAGAGTCAATTCTCATCAATGATTCAGCAATGTTGATTCAGGTAGTAAAGCCATTTAAATGGTCATTTTTAGGGTAGTAGACGCCTTAAGGTTAATCTACCCTACATGAGTTTTGATTGGAGCCCAGCGCATTACCTATGAATGGTGTAAGGTATGAGGTGAATGGCTTATGGTGAAAGGATGATTGGAGTGAAATCGATATGTCCTAACAATTGAGTGATAAAACATTTAAGTGGATAAAACATTTAAGTATCATTGTGCCATTTTTGCCGAATTTTTATGCTACCATGATCTATGCCCTGAAGCAATGTTTACTATATGAGGACAGTGAATTATCCATAAACTGCAACCAAAGATTCTAATTTCGGCAAAATGCTTAGTTGGTCATGAACATGGCTAACATGGGTACTTTGGGAAAACATTACTATGCAATGGCCATTGCTTCTAGTGTGAATAGTAATTATCCATGCAGTACTACCGTGGGGTTTAGGTCTGTAGACTATGATAGGGCATAGGGATTTGTGGACACAGGGTATGTGGACATCTATGGGTGAACCTGCCCTATAGAGCCGTTGGTTCCTGTGAATACCACTAGATGGCAGATCACTATAAGACCGGAGCCGACCTCCTGTAAGGGGAACTGCAACTATTGCCGTAGTAATCCATGAGATAATCCTAAGGTTGCAGAACACCAATTGGCGGGAGGTGGCAGCAAGAGACACTTTGTAGCTCCGCACTAAAGGGTGTTGTACAATGATTATTGGTCTAAAATCTGACAGTGGGTAGGCAAACCAGGCATCAAATTAATCCTTAGGATGTATATTAATCAATTTGAGTGTTATTTAGGCTGATATTTGAGGGTAAGTTGAGGGGGGTGCACTCTTTTCAATTACAGAATTTATTGTAATCATTCACTGCAAAACCCCCAAATTTGGGTATGTCTGCACTCTACGGCCGATAGCAGAAAAGTTAATTACATTGTACCACATCTCATGGCCCTAAATTAATGGGAAAAATGTGTGCCTACATGAAAACAACAGTGGCTAAGCCCAGAAATTCGCACAAATATTTTATTTTCGCCCATATGCTATATAAGCCAACAGTGAGAAAATAATTAGTGTCCTGCAGCCTCTACAGGCTATATAGGGCCTTCTACCAAGTTTGTCAAATTTCGCTAAAATGTGTTTATTTTGCTTAGGGTAAGTCAGTTTGTCAATGTTATGGTGAGAAAGGGCAAGGGAATCAATAGAATTAATGAGAAATCACTGAAAATCGTAGTAGCGGAGTTTCGGCCTTGGAGAGGTTTATGAGAAATATTCTGGTGTCAATCCGCAAGCCTGATACTTCTCTCTTGGGGGTGCCAGGTATCCAAAATTATGGTTTTCAGGGTCAGAATGACCTGAATTTTACATTCTCAGCTGTTTCCATCTATTTCTATCGTCCTCAGTGCTCTATGGGAGGCCTTTTCATGCATCGGGGGAAAACATCATTTTTCTCTCCCCGAGCTATGCAGCCAATGAATGTCTACTGACACTTGATAAAATATCCTTGAATTCACCATATCTGGTTTATTTTTTCGTCCTCACATGGGGGAGCTTGAATAATGTGAAAATAGGACCATCTAAGCCATTACACATGGAGTTAAGATGCATTTTGTTGAATTTATTCCTTTTGACATTATATTTCTGAGGGTTTTTCATACATTTTAGCCAGATATTTCTGTGAATTATAGCACCTAGTGAGAGAATAACACTCAGCACCTCAGATGGGGCCCCTTGGCTATCACCATGTCAAATTTCTTGGCCCTGTGACCATTTTTTCTATGGGAAAGGACCATACCTCCATGTCAATGCTAGAAATGGATGAAATCTACGGAGAGCGCACAGACTGATACCCCCCTGGGAATTGATTTTCAGAGATATTTGAGGGGCCTGAGGGGCCTAAAAGTAAAAGATTCTGGATAAGACATTACTGGGCCAGTGAATAAAAGCTTTCCAAGGTATTTCATTGACCACCAAGATTCCAACCCAGGCCTTTAGGTTGCAGAACACCAATTGGCGGGAGGTGGCAGCAAGAGACACTTTGTAGCTCCGCACTAAAGGGTGTTGTACAATGATTATTGGTCTAAAATCTGACAGTGGGTAGGCAAACCAGGCATCAAATTAATCCTTAGGATGTATATTAATCAATTTGAGTGTTATTTAGGCTGATATTTGAGGGTAAGTTGAGGGGGGTGCACTCTTTTCAATTACAGAATTTATTGTAATCATTCACTGCAAAACCCCCAAATTTGGGTATGTCTGCACTCTACGGCCGATAGCAGAAACGTTAATTACATTGTACCACATCTCATGGCCCTAAATTAATGGGAAAAATGTGTGCCTACATGAAAACAACAGTGGCTAAGCCCAGAAATTCGCACAAATATTTTATTTTCGCCCATATGCTATATAAGCCAACAGTGAGAAAATAATTAGTGTCCTGCAGCCCTAAGTGCCTCAGAGCTGGTATGGGCTTTGCATTTTAATGGGTGTTATCTAACATCATATTATATCTATTCAAAAATCACTTTAAATGGGCTTACATTTGATTGGCTTCTGCTGATCTCTATGGCTCAGTGAAAGGTAGTAAACCATAGGGCCACTTAGAAACCTATTTTTTTAACCATGCACTTAGGGGAAAATAGGCTAATTGGGGATTCCTTTCACACAATTATGATTCATTATGACAGGAAATATTTAACACTATAAAATAGACAATTTAGTGTGTTTTATTTTGTATCAAATTGTAGCAAACTTCAAGTGCACCATTACACCTATTCCTGTCAATGATACTTTAACAATTCAAAATGTCATAAAGTTATTTACCAGACGTATGTATCAACCCTCTTTTTGACAGCCTTTCGCTCATGAGATTTGAATACTAAAAATGGAACTGTGAAGAAGGGGAGCACATAACCTCAGGAAAACAAAACAATTTAATAACAACAAAAAAAGGGGAGGAGATAATTTAGTCATCCCTCCTACGGCTACAATGAAAGTCCCGCATCTGCATGGCCGATGCTCTCCGCACGAGCCCCTCGGGCGTATAGTGGCCTTATATGCCCGAGGAGCATACATGGGACTCACCTGAGGGATCCAATACACGGGACCCCACCCGAGGAAATCCTATACATGGGACTCACCTGAGAGATCCTATACACGGGACCTCCCCACAAGGATGATACATGGGACATAGGAACAACTGGCCCTGATGCCACTTGGTGAATAGGACCCTTCGATTTTTAACTCTTTAAGGGCTGCTGATGCATTGATGCATCATGCCAATTAGTCTTCATGATGCACCAATGAAGTGCTGGCGACACTTTTCGCTAGAGAGTAACTCGCGAGGGCTGCATTCATGCAACATGCCGACCCTACACTCTGGGAGGGTTGGCATGATACACTCCCAGGGACACTAAACTGTCCCGTGTATAGGGTAGACTTTCCCTTGTATAGGGTAAATGCAAATTGTCCCGTGTATAGGCCAAAACTCGTAGGAGAGGCAAACCCAGAACCCCTGGGTCATGAGGCAGACGCTCTACCCCCTCGGTCACCTGGCCAGGTTACAGTGAGGCAGGAGAAATGAAGTATATAAGCCAAACTGTCCTGTGCATAGGGCAAACTGTTCCATGTATGGGGTAGTTCCATGTTGAGGATAGTCCCGTGTATGATCCTCTTGTGGTGTCCCATGTATGGTGCACTGATGGTCCCATGTATATGGTGCTCGGATGGTCCCGTGTATGGTGCTCGGGTGGTCCTGTGTATGGTCCTGATCTTATACACCCGAGGAGCTCGGGCATATGGCGCTTGGCCATCTGCGTCGATTGTTTAGCGATTAAAGATTTATTTAATTCAATTCAAATACCGGTGACCCCTTCTCAATTGCAACGGTGTCTATATTCATGGAAAATGTATATCATGTTCCACTGGATAGAATTACATTGGTTTAACATCAAACACCTCTAAATCTCAAAGACATATGATAGATGCAGAAGAGTCAAGATCACCAGAATTGGCATTTGTTTGGATCAATGTCAAGGTGGCTTTTGTATATACGAAGTGAATTATGGTGTTGTCTGTCTGGTTTGATATGGACCATTGATATTAGTAGATGAATTCTGCGCAGAGGGAATAACAAATATGCTTAGAAATAAAATGTAGTATCACATCGTCATTATTTCAGATAGTTATTTTCGTGTTTAATCGAAGGTCAAACTACTTGTATATAGGCATAATTTATAAAAGATATCGACATTATATTTTGGCATTGATTTCCTTTGTAAATACATCCAACCACTTGGAAGTATGCCAGGCAAGAGAGATTGTAGATACTATAGAAGGATGAGTAGTCTCTTATCTTCAATGCCATCGAATTCTCCCTGAAGTTAGGAAGTTTTAGTGTTTACATGAGGTTCAAAAACAGGCTTTATTAAACGAAGATTGTTTGTAATAATTTGTTAAATAGGCCTAGGCGATAAAGCTTCCATGGTTGGTACTGGGGTCTGGGCATCATCTTTAATAGGTTAATCAGATTGTTACACTAACACGATCTGCAGCTATACCTAATGTTTACCCAACCAAGCGTTCTCAGTAGAGATCATGTCACATAAGTGTATATATGCTGCCAATAATATAGATTCATTCCATGTAACTGCTTCCTGAGAATCAGGGTAGCCTGACTATATGTCCTAAGTTACAATCCGTATACGTTATAATCCGAGCATGATATTACATTATGTTTTTCCTAGGAACCGGGATCAATGGCTAACACGTGTCAAACATATACTCTGACTAGTTATACAGGAAGGTTAGATCTATGATAGCCCTCCCTCACACACTAAATCGTCTTACATTATTCATTATTCAAAAGCATAATGACATGTACTGGGAATAGGGACCTTAATGCACCCTGCACTAAGGGCCCTTTTCGCAGATCCTGTCACAATTATTATGCATGTCTCTTGACCTTAAGAAATGTACCATGGCATGGAATAAAGAAAAGAAATTAAATATTGAAGGTACTCTGGTTATTTATAAACATAATAGGTCATTGTATCTTTTTTCACTGACAAGAGAGAAAATATGAGGATGCGATATTGAGAACCTATTTTTATGATAAAAAAGAGAGAATTGAAATTTGAAAAGATAATTTCAATGGTCCTCATTGTACCAGTAAACCATATTTCCTCTACATCTTTGTGTGTATTTCGGTACATTCAATACTGTCGACTTTGAAAAGTGATCAGTGCACCTATAATATTGGAGATCAAATGAAGATGAACGTGTTTATGAGAGGTTCCCCATTCACCAATGGTCCACGAGTGAGCCCAATAGTTCCAGTGTATATCTTAGCATGGGAATATCCACAATACTGTCCACAATAGGCTAATACAAGCAAAACATAAAATACTCACCTCATGGTTCAAATATGTTGTTCAATCCACAAGCCACTGGTAAGAATTCCTTTATAAATGATAGACACTCCTTGTCCTTCTCAGCCTTTTTTTGATGAGCCTCTAGGTTTTCCACACCTCACCCCAGGTTGAGTTGTGAATTTATGTTTTGGATCCTATACTACATGATCTACACACGCGCCCATGAATGTGAGGCTTGGATTGTAGCAAAGCATGGCACATGAAGGACTTGGCAACGTGGGCTTCTAATTGCAACATCAAAAGGTGAGCGGCAGTGCCACGGGAGGCCAGGACCAGGGATCCAGTGATGCTTGAGATTTTGATCCACTGATCAGAATCTAAAGGGATCAAGCACACTACGTGGTCCACCTACACTGTGTCACACACTCACTAGGACACCACTGAAACACATACGCCTGAGACCCCTCAGACTATAAGAAGGCCTCAAATTAATATTGAAGTATCGGTAAATGTATTTGGTTGAAAAATGCAACTAGAGTTATCAGCTAAGTCAGAGTCTAATAGATTAATTATCGGTTCACCATTCTCCACTTCCCCATCTTTTATCTTCATTGTTCCTTCTTTTTGATCTTTTCTTTTAAATTTCAGTATTCATTTTGCAGTTTCTTTTTTAAGAGGAAAGGCATTAGTTTTACAATGTCTGTAATGACCTGAACGGACCCTTCTGCTATCTAAGGCTATCTAAGGTCAGTTTTGATACCATAGATCTTTATCTAGCACATTCCAGCTTAAGTCTATCTTTCCATGTCCTTAGGTGCATCTAGTTCATAAAATGCAATATAATGTATATATCATAATATGAATGGTTTCTACCAATACTGAAGTCTCAGTGTGCATTATGATGTTTTCATATGATATTTTTCCTGAAGTATGTATGTTTAAAGATGGAAAATCAGTCAAAAATGCCTGTCCTCAACTCAATTTTTCATTTTTGAAGCATAATTTTTTGAAGTAAAATGATCTTTGATAGTAATACCTTACACATGTGAAGAGGTGAAATCATTGTCATTTTAATTTTTTCATAAATTTTGAATTTTGAGCCTGTGGTTAATAACAATTTTATATGAATTTATTTCTCATGTCATCAGATTTCAGTTCATTTCTGAACGAATAATTATAGGATGATCTGAATACCAATTGTGATTTGTGTTTTGGTAGAATAAATATACCTAGCTGATACTACCTAATAACCTATGCCATTTAGGCAAGGTATATATTGTAAGTAGTTCATAACTGTACAAAGTTGTGAACAAATTAGATTTTTTAAGGGTTTCATTTCCGAACGGTTAATTAAAGGCACATACATTCATTCAATGAATGAAATATTTGTCATACAACTGTTGATCATGAGATAACAGTCACAGAAGGTGATTTAGGAAGTCAAAGACAGGACCACCACTGAGTACAACATTGCACTGCCTTTCTGCTCTCCAATCGAGCAATGGTCAGTGATAGTAACCCATTAGTGGAGGATTCACCATTTCGAAATGGATTCACCCTATTTTGTAGGCAAATGTAGGGGACGCACACCCTATTTTAAGCTAAACTTTAGATATGCAATATTGGGAGATAAGCTCTTAACCATGGCGTCTTGCCTACTCCCTGGTGACAATTGGCACAGGTACCCATCGAAAGGAACTTATGGCAAGACATTAAAGCCTGGGTTGCTGAGAAACAGCAAGACACCGGAACCAGCAGGGAAGAAAGAGGCTAGTTCCCGGATACAGCACTGCATGAGGCAACAGAGTGAGTCAATTAAGAGTAAATATGAACTAAGAGTAAATGTGCCAAATCTTTTAACATTAGGATACCATGCAATGTGGCCAATGCTTGTATGGATGAAATTGGGAATATAATTGTACGTGAGAGATGCCACATGCTCACCACTTATGTTCAGAGGCGTAGTAGACAAATTTCCATTGGGGGATGGGCAGGGGTCTTGGTTGAGGGGGCCCGCTATATTTTTAAATAGGCTTATATAGGGGACCTCCCCATTATTGGGGGCGGCAGGCGCCCCTGTCACCAGTTCTCCTACACCTTTGAGTACATTAACAATAATTATTTATATACATCACACTAAGTGCTTATTATGCAGGCAGTCACTAAAATGCAAACATCTTAATCTCTACTCAATATGACCAGAGATTATAGTGTATTAAGATTCTTATAGGTTTTAAGCACTTATACTAGAAAGTTGTCAATCTAATGACTTAAGTCACTTCTAATGAACAGTTACAGCCCACTCAACTAAGTAGTTAGGGAGTGCATTACGAGACCCCTAATGTTAATCCAATATATGTAATCTAGGATTAATTGGCACTCAAAACAGGAAGTGCGTCGCAGAACATCATTATCCAATCAGAAATGAGAAAATTAATTTTATTGGATGTGGCCACGTGATCACAACCCCACCATGCTAAAAGGACGTGACGTTATTGATGTGACTGATGTTATGCAGCAATAACAGTTTTTAGTCTTCTTTTATATACACTGTAAACTAGTTGTCAAAATAATGACTATATTCACGTCCCAAAGTTGCCTGAAATCTGCCGTTATTTTCACAGAGATTCCTTGTAGCACTGCACTGCCACCCGGGGCTTCTTGTAAGAACTACACTGGTTCAGTGCAATATGATAATGGTGGTTCACTGTTCAGTTTTACGAGGATCCCTTGTAGATCTAACGGTTACTTTTTTACAGTGTATGGCTGATACAGATAAAGTAGGCTAGGTTATCATCATATGGAAAGGGGCACATGTCTGGTAATAAAAGCTTCATGGATGTATGATTTATGGTCAAGTATAAAACTCTGCGAACACATGTAGTAGATCTATGTGTAATAATGATTTTAATGATGCAACAATAGACATGACGGATCTTTAAACCTCTGGCAAATACACTAAGGTGAGGTACAACACAAAATGACAATGCTAGGCAATGGTTTCCATATATCTTTTGTATTTAGTTTGGTTCTTACTTTATCACATTTATTCCTTAGCATATTAAGATATATCACATTATTCATATATATGAACGACTAGCACCAAAACACCAAGAGAGCTGTATGATTACCTACCTTGAACCTTTGATACAGAATGAAATAAACTGCCCCCCCCCCCTTAATTGCATGAAAATGTACATTTGGTATATCAGACATGAGGATACCTTTTATTTTTAATTAGGGCCTCCCTGGGACAAAGCCATGGGTACTTCATTCCTCTTGAGTTTAGAATATAAAGAATGATGAACCAAAGCAATGGCGATATTGAATATTGCTTCAACTTGCAAATAACAAAAGCAACACTGGACTAGTTCCAGTATTGTCTTAAAACAAAAGTATGGGATCTGTATTATAATGCTAATTAGCAATATAACATCACCCCCTCCAATGTATTAGTTATCCCGTGCTCCTGGATGATTCTATGTGAAAATGTTTTAGCCCCCCCCGCCCCATTGAGAAGGGGTGAAATTTTTCTGACCCTCTTGCCTCCCCCATCTGGTTGGAAATACGATAACTGGCCTTTTCACTAAAACGTTTTAGACCCTACCCTACAGGAGTATACTTTGACAGGTTTAACCAACATGTACAGTTATAGAATATCGCAACATGATATTATTCTCCTTTTGTCCCATTCTAACCGTGGTTAAAATTTTGAATCTACTTATATACAGACTGCACGGCATAAGGGCAACATAATACCTTTGGATCAACATATATATATATATGTTCTAAATTGCGACATATTACGTCCAATACATAATGGAGCGTTTACACAAAATACAAATATTATAATATTCATGGATTTTGATTGGCTAACGGCGAGTTTTTGGTGGGAAGTTTCGTTGGTGTCTGTAGCTGTCAATGTGACAGATTCATGTCTCTCTCCATACAATATCCATAGGCTACAATGTAAAGGTCCTAACAAGACCACCTTGTGCAATGGTGGTGCATGATACATTATCTCCCTACAAATTGCCTACTATAGTAGTTTTATGCATAAGGTATCGCACACTTTTCCAACCGTAATCAATAGGTGAGTTGCTGGGCATGATT
Source organism: Acholoe squamosa (assembly GCA_949317995.1). Classification (NCBI taxonomy): domain Eukaryota; kingdom Metazoa; phylum Annelida; class Polychaeta; order Phyllodocida; family Polynoidae; genus Acholoe; species Acholoe squamosa. The sequence goes on from OX439043.1 coordinate 60,652,411, forward strand.
TTTTAGAAGTCCGACTTATCAATCTCCCAGCAGAATGTAGCGCATTCACTTCTTGCAGTCCTAGATTCAGCCCCACCAAGGCCAAATTTCCAGGGTAGCTACAAAGAATGCGCCTTCTACACATGAGAGGAATATGAATCGATATACCCCGAGCTGGATTGACACTGAGTCGTTTTAATGAAGGTCAAATTCTCTTGGCTTTTATCTACAGTCGGGTGACCATCAGAAGAACACCCCGTTCTATTCTAGAATCATCTAGAGGATGTAGATTCCATAGAGTTTTATTAAGGCCTCCAGTGCCAAAATACTGACATCTCCCCCGTTCTATTCTAGAATCATCTAGAAGATGTAGATTCCATAGGGTTTTGTGACCAGTTGGTTGATATTAAGACCTCCAGTGCCAAAATACTGACATCTCCCATGTCAGCCAATGCATCCCGTGAAAATGAGTGACAACAAATTCGGCTAAATTTGAATAAAGTGCATAAGACACATTTAGGAATACTTGGCATTTCACAGCTGAGTAAGAATGACATCCACCTGATGAAGTGCGATGAGCATTAGATCATTTATTAAGTCAGTAAATTCACTTATACTGAGTCTCAACATTGAGAGGAAGTTCTCCATTGTGAATGTGGTTGATACGGTTAAACCCATATAACATTGATAGTGCCATGTGTCCATCCCATGGTCTTCAAACATGGTTCAGCCCTAACCTGGAGGTGTATTCCCTGGTGTCTGGATGCAATAGCTATACACTCTTTGGATGTGGTATCTCAGGCCACCTTGGTTTGGCTGGCTGTAAATGTGCCCAGAGGCCTGAACATTGGTCCGTGGGATAACATCAGGCTGTCAGGTGAGTCCAAAACAGCTGGCCCAAAGGCATACTAGTTTGGTCTCTACCCTACATGTGGGAAAGCCGAACAGGCTTTCTTGCTCTCCTTATTGAGGGACCTACATCACTATGAAATCTCGGTGAAGGTCACATCGTCGTGGCCATCGGCTGGTTTCCAGGGAATCCAGTAGCCATTCGTCCTCAGCCATTGTTTTTAGTCATATATTGTCCATTTAATATGACTAGATTCTACATAACTATTTGTTACATTCCATTACAGCTTGATCAGATCCTAAGTTTTATACCTGTGGAAAGAAGATGTTTGATATAGTCAGCAGAGCACAATACATTTTGGGTATATGATACATTCATTTCTCAAGGGTACCTTTGCTACATAACTTATTGACTATTCCTGCCGAATCAACTCTTTATATTATCATAATTCTCAACCGGGGATATTTCTGGCCAGGGAGCTTTCTGACCGGATATGCAGGTGCAGGAAAAAGCACCAATTCCATAAGCAAATCTTTTTTTTATTAAATATCCTTTATGAGGCTGCAGGGCTTATTTGTGACAGAATTCAAACTACAGCTCAATATCAGAGACGGTCAGAAACCTCCATTTCATGTTTGCATCACTTACATGAGATTTGGCCATTTAGGTACCATCACTGTGACAGTGCCCAAAACCCATAAATCCCTTTTATCATTAGTAGATGTAATATGATATATTTTTCTTAACCCTTACAAAGGCATGGCCATTATAGACATCTGCTCCTGCTGCAGCTGGCATTCTTTCATCATCGCCAGAAGATGCTGCACTTCTTCTGTCATCTGGTAATGACGATACCGTCAGTCTAGAACTATTCTGCACTGACTTCTTGGATACACTCTGCCAAAACATAGTGAGGAAAATCAAACAAGTTCATGCAAAATGATAGAAGACATCATAAAGAAAATGTGAAGTGTGAATCTTTTTGTCATGATTAGGTCTTAGCTTTGTTAGAAGTGTGTAGAGATTTACTTATTATCAAATTAATCAAAGCATTTGAATAGTGTAGAATTTAGGAAAAGAAGCCTTGACTTATGACTTATTTTGAAAATGATGCTTTGTAGATTATGAAATTAAAGGGGTTTAATAGTGTAGGAAACTATTATAAAGGGTTATAACTTATAGAGAATGATTTAAACTTAAAAGTTACTTTGCACCACTGGCAGTGTCCGTTAAATGATTTAATCATTAGTTCCTAATATATTATTCTTTTCTATACACTTCCATGGCATTCAATTTCAAGGTATAAGTAGGGTGTCCTGGCATTATAGCAGTTCATTAAATTCCTCCAATAAATGGCGAGGTGTGAAAAGTCACGTTGCTAACCTTATATGCCTTATTTGCGACTGTTAGGATGCAGTAGCGTTAACTATAATCCCCTGGGGTTTGGTTATTAGGTTGCTAGTCTACGAACTAGTAGCATTCCTGGCTTCATGAGTAGGTTATATAGGCCTAACTATTACCCCTTAGGGTTTTGTCAGGAGGTGAAAGATAGCATGCCATGTGGGTGGGTCTTGTTAGGAGGTTGCAAGGCTAACTATCACTCCTTTAAGTTTGTAAAGAGGTTGTATCAGTAACTAGCACCCCTTGGGTCTTATTAGGAGGTAATAGTCCTAACTAGCATCCCTTGGAGTGGGGGCTGTGTGCATGTTGCAAGACTATCATTCTTTTGGGTTTGTTAAGAGGTTGCAGAACTAACTGGCATTCCTTATGGGGTTGTTAGGAGGTAGTAGGCCTAACTAACTAGCATTCCTATGGGTTTGTTAAGAGGGTGCAGACCTAACTATATCAAGAGGTTGCAGGGCTAACTAGCATTCCTTGGGGTTTGTCAGGAGGTTGCAGAGTTAACTAGCATTCCTTGAGGTTTGTCAGGAGGTTGCAGGGCTAACTAGCATTCCTTGGGGTTTGTCAGGAGGTTGCAGGGCTAACTAGCATTCCTTGGGGTTTGTCAGGAGGTTGCAGGGCTAACTAGCATTCCTTGGGGAGTGGTCATTATTTATCAACAGGGGGGGTGGTGGGTTTGAGGGGGGCGTAAACCTTTCAGACCCCCGAGGGGGCTAAAAAATTCACCTTCTTTTAAGCAAAAAAGCCTGCGCGAAACTATAGATCAAAGAGGGGCACAAACATTTTTGACTGCTGTTGAGGGGGGGGGGCGTAGAAAGTTTTTGCGTGTCTGCGTGAAAAGCCACCACCCCCTGTTGATAAATAATGACCACTCCCTTAGGGGTTGTTAAGAGGTTGGAGGCTGAACTATATTAAGAGGCCTAAGTAGGGTCTGGGTCGGTTGCAGTCATATTGCCATACCTTTGGACGTTTTACTTTGTAAGGCCTGTTTGGGGTAGACCTTGGTCTTGAGGTAGACCTTGGTCTAGAGGCAGAACCTTGTCTAGATCTAGACCTTGGCCTACTCTTTGAGTCTGTGCCTGCAGAAGTTGGCTTTTCACGTGCCCCTGTCTGCATATCATAAACCTGTAGCAACATGTAAATACTACTAGTAGTTATAAACCAAAGTGCTAATCTACCCTTATCTATAAACCTAGAAATGCCTTAAATAGATCATCTGAATGAGTTAGCTATTATCTGAAGTACACTTAAGCATAGATGGAAAAGCTGTAATTACATATATACAAAAGGAGAGAACAGCGCAATGGAGAATGGAGAAGACTTAACAATCCTTGGTCATTACTCGTATGATAACCATTGTGTTTGAGTTAAAACCGGTGATCTACTGCTCTCTTATCAAAAGCCCATTTGCTGGGCAGTATTATGAAAGAACGGTAAAGAAAGCTGATGCACAATGTCATGTTAAAAGGGTATTCCATTGATTACTCTTTTGACTGGATGATACTGATCCAACAATTTCTGAAATAGTAAATACGGTATAAGGAGAAAAATTGCCGGATGAGTGTTGGTCAGTTGGGAATCAGTCTGGGCTAATTTCCAACCGACCGACTGATTAATGCTTTCTCTCGTCACTATATACTAGAACTGATAGTAGGTTGGAATTCAGCCAAATGGAAAGAAAAAAAATAGTGATTGCTCCTTCAGATTTCATTACACAAAACACAGCAGTGGATCACCCCTATATATGTGCAAACTTTCCGTACATAGAAGTACATCACAAAAGGATAATATACAAATCAATATACAATGTATACATTAAACCCCCTTTTAAACCCAAAGATATGCCTGGCAAGATCTCCAGAGCCCACCAAATTCCAATATGGTTGTTGGCTTACTTGAAGAGTATCCAGTGTGAAACAATTACTAGATAAAGGTTATTTTCTCTTTTAAACTGTACTAGCTGAATGTAATATATATACTAGCTACCATTACCAAAGCATTGTATAGCACAAATTACAAGTTACAAATCAAAGATAATTTAAAGAAAATAATACAATGCCAAAATATATACAATTTGAAATGAAGAAACACCAAGGGCAACCATTGACAAAGTACCCGCTATAGACACATTACCTTCGAACCCTACTGCTTTTACAAGCAAACGTTTAGTTCTCATGTAAAGAAAATAGACCGCACCTACCCCTGATAGCATGTTGCAAAAATAGTACAATAAAAGCAAATCAACACAAAGTGCATTCAGCCCTGTCTCATCAAATGTTGAACACAGTTACACAATGTGTACCCTCAAACTTTCAAGTAATACAACCCCCGCTAATACTTCTTGATACACAGCACAAATATGCACTCACTACATAGTCTATTCCTACCTTTCTGAACTTTCTCTTTACCTAGATAACAAGATGGCCGTTACACATATACAACGTGTGACATTTTGTTTCATAGAAAAGTAAAAACCACACTGCATTGATAAAGTTAATAATATTCTAACAATGAGCAGAATACATCTGTATGGTTACTTTCCTCATAAGACAAAACTTTTAAGAGAAGAAGATCCCTCACACAGTATGCCGCAAATGATTCCAAGTGATCTGGAATTGCTCTAGGAAAGTCACTGGTTCAACTTACTTGATATTTGGGCTGTATTTTCCCACGGGTGCCTTTTTCATTCACCAACCACTCTCTCATCCTCTGTTCCAAGTTGTCTAACACTGGGTCAATCTGGGCAGGAGTCAATTCTGCTGGTGCTGTATTTTTCCCATCACTTGACCCACCCTCCTGGTTGGCCCTATTCATAGTGGGCGAGCCCCCACCTCCACCACTGCCATTGCTGGCATACCTAGCCTGCTGTTTAGCCTTGGCTTGCTCTCTTTTCCTTATCCTATGGAACACAGTACCAGGTCCATGCATATCAATAAGTGGCCCTTTTGAAGGAATAAACCCATAACTTCCTCCTCTTTTGCTAACAGAGCCTTTTCCAGCGTTCTTTGAGTCCTTGGCCTTTAGTCTGGCAATGTTGGCTTGTTCCCGTTGCTCCAGGTATTCTTCCACCTTGGTAGATAGGAGGCTAAGGAGGGGCACCTGCCGGGCTATGTGGCTAGAGATGCGGGAGGTGAGTTTCAGCTCTAGGCCAGCCTTCATATTGTCTATGGAGCGGGGGTTACGTTTGACTAATAACCGCTCATAGTGCTTCATCTCCAGTAGAAGGACCTTTAGTGATTAGAGAAGTGTAATCATTAGAGAACAGCAGAATTGAAGTAATATAACACCTGGATTAAAGAAGCAAACTTCCCAAATGTAAAACCATACTTAACCTTATATTGCTAGATTTGGCTATCCTACATTGACACCTGGAAGCCATTTCTTATGGTACTACGACTACATACCACCACTACGATTTGAGACCCCCAGGAATAAGCCAGGTGATCGTAAGTACTGCCTTAAAGGGCTCCTGACGCGGTTTTTACGTTTTGTACTATCATATTGAGTGAAAAGAACATGTACAGTGTGTCAACTTGGTATATCTAACAGGAGGCACAGCCCCACCATTACTATACAGTATGCCAGCCAAGTCTCCCACCTGCCTCGACTCACCCCTCTCAGCTATCTGTCTTATCTAGCCATGTTGTGACGTCACCGGAGTCCATGATAAGCCTACTGGGAAGACAGAACCTATGCCATTGCTTATGTAACCTACCATATTTCATTGTATATTAGTCGTGTCCCGACCTCATTTCTTTTCAATATAGTCTAGTTGGGCTTTTAATTCAGGTTTTCAATAAAAAGGGTAGGTTAGGGCCACAAAATAGAGTAGGTAGCGTTACCTAAACACAACTCTTTTAGGCCATTAATATCTATTTTTTTCATATGAAATGATATTCACCCCTATTGTGATGGTCAGATCTGTTTTATAATGATATATTAATTATATTGTATTAGAGCGAGTCTAGTACAACATTGCAACAAAATGCACAAAGGCGCTTAAAAGAATGAAGATATCCATTGAGCCAGTATAGATCATACACTGACATCTTGATGAATGTAATTTCAAATATAACACGTAATGAAACAGGGTTGGTCAGCCTATTATTACAAACTGAAGAACATCTACTTGAAGTGTGTAATAAAATCTTTGTAAATTGAATTGAATTGATATAACCGTTTTTTTTTTGCCAAGGGGCAGAGGTGCACAGATAGGGTCCCAGGTAACGTTTATCGCAGTTGAAAGTCATACCAATGTCCATTTTCAGGGGATCCCAAGGGGCGGGTCACTTGGCCCTTGACTACCCTCCTATACTAATTATTAAGAAACTAAGTCAGAAACAAATAGAAGAAAATCACATGAATTGTTTTTTCTGACAAAGCTGGTGCAGAGCCGGGGTGCAGAGAAACAACTGTTTATCCATATATATGGAACTATATACACTCGTGTATATTTATATAATTATTCGCGAACGGTTAGGGACTACTTGCAGCGCGCATTGGTATCTATGATGTCATAGTATGACGTCATGGTCAACAACCCACTGGTATAAAAGTGGGCGGGTTCAAGCTAACCGTCAATTGGCTCGTATTCACCTGTACAGGTAACACCACGCTGGGTGTTCCCTGGAATTTTAAATTTTTTAAGCAGTTTTTTCTGGATTATTGCTTGGATATCGGCTCAAGCATGGGGAGGAAGACTGCTGCAGGTGCAAAGAAGAAGGGTTCGTCAAAAAAAATCGGCTAAATCGGCTAAAACGGACCGGGAATCGGCCAATTTAGGATCTTCGAGCAGTTTAACTTCTCTATGTGGGGGTCTGGAGCCCTTACAGCCTAATACGCCACAGGCTAGAGAGAGTGAGACTGCTGACCAGACGAGGCTGGACTTGATGGAGGAGGACCTTTTGGATATAAAGAAAATGCTACAAGACGTTATTGCTAACCAAGGGGCTCGTAAAGACGAGATGAATCCTTTGAGCGGACCGGACAGCGGGGCGGCGGGAGCACGTGCATCTGTATACAAACAAGATTCGAGAGACGCGAAACCAAGGCGACGGGGGCGTGGTCTACAGCGGGACGTTGACGACGACAGCGTCCATAGCAACCAAGATGGCGGCGAGTGGATCAGAGCAGGACGTAGAGGTCGTCAAGCGAGATCGAAATCGTCTTATACTGCTCGTCACAGGAGTCCCAGCTCGTCAAGAGGGTCGTCAATAGACTCGTCAATTCATCACCATCACGCCAAGCAAAAAATTGGTGAGTTTGACCACGAACAATTCATTAAAAAACGTGACAAGGTCGACAGCATTGAGAAACTTGTATTGGTCAATATCAAATTCATTATAGATTATTACAAGGATGGGGACGATGTGGAGGGCATGCTCAGGCACCTTCAGATGTTGGTTGAAAAGTCTGACACGAAAATATTCACTGTAAAAGCTTTAGTAGCATATGACAAGTCCGTTAGGGACAGAGCCAATATGGATGGTTTAGATGCCTTTGCTATGATTGAAAATTCGGATATCCTCCGTCATTTGTCCTATGACGGGACAGTTCAAGCCCAGAAGGCCTATTCAACCAAGTCAAAAAATTCTGGGAAATTTAAAGTATCTACGAGTTCATGTTATGCCTTTAACAGGGCAGAAGGGTGCTCTAGGGACCCATGTAAATATAGGCATGTTTGTAGTTCATGTACCAAACCAGGTGCAGAGCCGGGGTGCAGAGAAACAACTGTTTATCCATATATATATATATATATATATACATACATACATACATACATACATACATACATACATACATACATACATATATATATATATATATATATATATATATATATATATATATATATATATATATATATATATATATATATATATATATACACTTTCCAAACTTTAGTGCACAAGGGCTGACCTGGGCATTTTCAATTTGTTTTTCCCCGATTTTTTAAGGATTTTTTAAGGATTTTTTTTAAGGATTTATTTTTGGTAATTCTCTTTTTTTTTCTTTTTTAAATAAGACTTTATCTCAAAACCTTTATTCGAAATACACAGTAAAATTCCGATACAACAAACTGGTTGGGACAAGCAGAAAAAAAATTCGTTGTCTTCAAACAGAGGCATTTACTGATTTAGTCTTCAAATGGGTCTTCTATGCTCCACAGTCCGCCCTCCACCTCCAAAAAACTTCAACCTCCCAGTTCGCTCTTAACTTCATGCACCCTTCATGTTTGATGCAAAATCATGTAAAAGACTAGTAACACTCTAACTGAAAGGCAAGTCATGACAAACACTGAGGTGCTGAGTGATAGCTGTCACGACTTACAGCACTAGCTGGCGGCCTCCCACCCTCCAACCTCTGTACGATCAGCACCTATGCAGTAATTACATAAGGCTTGGTAGAGCAGTCAGAGTGCTGCAGGCCTTAGTGAACAAGTAACCAATGGATAACTCATGACGAGTGTGTGTTAGTGAAGGATAATGACACGAGGCGGTAGGCCAAGTGTTATTAGCCTTTGCTAACATACACGAGTCATGAGTTATCCATTGACTACCTTTTTTATACCACGAAACCAATAAATAATCAATATAATACCAAAAAACAAAAATTATTCCCCCTCCCCGTGACTCGATGCCAGCCATTGTGTGTACACGATCGGTACATACACCTCGGCGCCCGGCAGCGGACAGCGACAGCCCCGGTCTCGGCTAGGCTTGGCAGCGGCACACGGCGAAAAATAGTGTTTGTACACGATTGGTACATACACCTCGTTGCCCGGCAGTGGACAGCTAAAGCTTTGAATGCGTCTCGCTGTTATGTTTGTGTATAATACACCTCCTCGCCCGGCAGCGGACAGCGACAGCGCACACGGCGATCCATGTACCTCTGACGGCTGAGCGCAATGCGCTAACCGCTAGACCACCGCGTCTCCTCCTTCAGCGGCCGTGTCGGCTTGGCTATGTTTGAATGCATCCCGCGGTTATGGTAGCGGTCAGCCCGCAGTCGTCTCCTTCCAGAGCTTTGTATAATTGTGACATGTACTGGGAGAATGCGTCTTATAACCCCCTGCACTAAGCCCCATTTTCGCAGATCGTGTCACATATATCCAGATGTGGTTCGAACCGAGCGTATCTCGTCAGTCCCTGTGGCGCAGTGCATAGGGAGTTGGGTTTGGGATGTGAGACTGCAGGTTCGATCCCTACCCTGGCCTGGAATATTTCGTGGGTTTTAACATGTAACATATGACATGTAAGGACATGAGAGGTGTGCGGTTATCCATGGATAACCACACGGGGTGCCGGTTATCCATGGATAACCGCACGCCTTCCAAGAGTCATGCTACAACATTAATGCTGTGCAATATCGACAGATATGTGGATGGGAATAGCCACCAAAAAGCACTGAGTAACCAAGAAATCGTGGTATAATACCAACTAATGCATGATACTGTAATGGCCTTATTTTAAGGCCAGTCACTACGATTAGAAGTACAGCAGTCGTAATTTGTTCAGAAATGGCCTCTAGGTTACTGTAGTTCATGTTACTAAAGGGATGTTACTCATTCAATCAGACCGATAGATATAATATGATATTTCTTCTATGACCCTGATTTAATGAGTGCATTCTCTGTACATGTCATGAAAGCATACTGAGTGAGGAATGATATTTCGTCATCGAAGGTCATGTTGGTGACCAGAAAACCACATTAAACAATCACACCACTTGGAGATGAATAATTGTACATGATTGTCTATAATATTATGTAAGTCAGATATAGTGGAAATGTGAAAAATAAGACCCTAGAAAAGTGGCCATCACTGTATCTATGCATTATGCAGAGCATCATGTCCACTGGAGGTCGGCATGATGCCCCAATGAGGACTCCTCAATGGTGCATCACTCCTGGAGGCCATTTCTTAACACACAATGACTGCTGCCCTTTAAATCGTAGTGAGACTCTAATAATTTGGCCATAACAGTACCATGCACTAGTAGTCCCTAATGTCTGCACCAGTACGACTGCCCTACTAAAACTTATGCAATTACTGCATAGCTGCTAATCGTAGTGAGCAGTCGTAGGGCAGTTCCTACGATAGCCTGGCTTATTCTTGGCATTTTTTAAATCGTAGTGGCTGTGTGTAGTCGTAGTACATTGAGAAATGGCCTCCAGGTGCGTATGACCCTCATCTATAGGCTCAGCATCAGCTCAGATGCATTAATTTAATCTCGGCTCTTAATGGCTTTATATACTTAACAGAATAGCTGTCAATTAGGTCTGTAGTTAAATGATGATAGCATCACTATAGTACTAAATACCTACCTCTGTACGTTGTGTGCATACGGCTGTCTGCATGTATGTCTCCATATCCAATAACACCTCCACGTCACCTGGTGAACATAGGCAGAACTAGTAACAGCACGTATGCACCATTTTGTCATAGACCATTTATCTGAGTGGCGAGCTTGCATTTGTTATTGTTATTTCGGCACATGGCATTGCCAGGATATGAGGTGGTACCGCCCTAATTCAACCACTTCTAGGTAGAATGGCCAAATAGTTCCTTAGCAATTTTGTTATTTCAAGGAATTCGGACCATTTGTGAGGAGAGGCTTAAACCTATGGTTATTTGGTATCAAAATAATCAGGAAGTGTTTTTTCTTTAGTCCAGAGTTAATTTTATATTGATATCAAGAAAACAGTGGAGGGTTATTGGGTGAAATGACCATTATAGTGTATTCCTATACTAGTCAGGTCTCACTGCTCAAAATCATTGTGGTGGTTACCATGGTGATTTAAAAAAACATCAAACCTGACCTTTATATTCTGGACCTACTGCATAATTTTCTCAATTTCAAAAGCTAAACTTTTGTGTATTGTGCTAAGCTGTCAGGGAATTTTAACTATTTCAAATGTTACATCCAAGGTCGTCAACTCTGGTATTATTCTGGTACCACCATGAAAGGTGTAGTGCCAGTACAGTTTCACCCTTTATAAAAGTAAGACGTGGTATGAAATCAGTGATATTGTACGTACTCAACAATGTTGCTATCATAGGAGATAATAAAGTAATAAAGCTTTAGCGTCAGGTTTAAGCGATCAATTTAATATTTGTACAGGTTGAATGGTGCGATAGCCATTTTATTTCCAAATTTTCTGATCTACCTATGTGAAGAGTTAAATAATCAAATCAAGGAAAACAGCATTGTCACTTACCAACGCTCTCATTCATTCCCAGAAGGCATAGCTCAAGGACGTTTTTCCTCATCTTCCGTCGGTACTTTGGAAGTTCTGGTTCGTCTGGTCTGTGTCCTTTTACTGACATTTGTCTAATAAAAAGAAGAAAGGTATGCCCTTGTGGGACCATTGTGGCCTAATGGTTATATTGTTATTAGATACTACCGTGACTTTGCAGCTATGGTGGTGACAACGGACAGTGACTTCTTGTTAGAGAGACAGCCAAAACCGATTTGAAAATGCACCGAATTCTTCAGACACTCTGGCTAGACAGATTATATTCAGAACTGGTCGTTTTGCATTGCTTTGGAAGGTATATCAGGAGAGCACTTCACAATGATGCTAATTATCCCTATTAAGAAATGCCCTCCTTATGGTATAATTTCTATACATATATTTGTGTGGAAAGATTTTGTCTAATGCAGCCAGCCTTTCATCCAAAGTCATGTAAAATGTTTTTACTCTGCAGTAATAATGATCTTCAATAAATTTGAAGTGTGTAGTGAAACCATTGTATTGATTTAAGCAACTGGCACACTGAAACCTCAAGAAAAGGTCAGAGCTTTCATGCAATTATATAGCTACAAGATAATAGTATGCCAACACGTGAGAAAGCACCCCAACATGTGAGAAAAACTATGGCTATAGATTATTGGAATTTGTTCAAGCTTGACTAGTAGTTTGATTGATGCCTTTTATTTCAGTCAATCTCCTTACACTTGATGATGTTTAGTCACGAGAATTCAGCTCTGCTGGTATGTGAAAAGCCTGATAGTGAGATTGTTTCCTTTCATGATTGAATATTTGGACTTTACCATTTAAAGTAAAGGAACGCCCATAGCTGACTTTTGATTGAATGGTAAATAGTTCCAGCATGGTATCTTAAAGGTCGATTATTTATAAGTACATTAACAATGATGAAATAAGACAAGTAAATATTCATATTCAACTAATCATAATCATGTTCAAAATGTCTTTGTGCTAGAATACCATGAATTGATATTTCGGAGTTGGCTTTAGAATATGACTATGAATAAATAATAGTTGCCCACCTTACTAGCTACCTATTGTATTGTCTTGTATTAAATTTTGTGTTTACAATTTGTAAGATAACATTATTGTTGCTCTGTTCCATTTCTATACCTTTCTCTCTTTGTGAAATATGAAAAGTCTAACTATGTTGTGAACCTCCTTGCCGCAAATAATCTTTTTCTCAAACTCAAACTTAAAAGGTCATATTCCCATGAGCGAAAGAAATATTGGTGTCTCATTTGACCTGATAAATTATTGACCTACTTGAGTAACTCATTGACTTCGTTGAACTCCTCCTCATCTTCTGTCTTTAGCTTGACTTTGGGGAAGGTGCCAAACTTCTGATACTGCTGTTCATGTTGTGTTGGGTCTGATAACAACTTAACTTCGCCTCTGAAAAGGGTAAAAGCTTTTAACTGTGAGTATTTTGCATGGCGTGGCTATTAAGCAACATAAATGGAGATTGTCTGGTGAAAAGGGTGCATCCATAATTTTTTTTAGGGATGGGGAAGGGGTGGTCATGGCTCAGAAAGGTAGAGCACCTTCCTCTAACAAGGATTGTGTCGGAAATCTATCATATGCGTTCTAGATCAAAGTAAAATTACCGCCTTTATGCTAGAAGACGCATGCATTTCTGTTTCTGATTTTAGACCTTTATTTTTGTGTATGGGCCCTTATCATTACTTCAGCAATTTTCTCAGCATTTTACTTCATTATTCTTATTCATAAACTAAACCATTTAAGCTAAATGATGAAGTATACCTACGTTAGTATGAAGAATATTCCTGAGACAGGCTCCCCTTGTCGCACCAGTGTATTTTCATAGGGTACAGATTCCTTGACTAAGGCCATAGCCAACTGTTTCTTGTACTTTGGCGGCCAGTTGTGAAAGTATGGACTTGTGGCAATAAAGTTTGACTTGTCCTCAAACTCCTTCTGCAAGACTGACTTAACAGACCTGTTATACAGTTCTCTGTCCACCACAATAAGATCTGAGTTGTCATCGCTGATGATGGAAGCTGTGCGTATACAATCATCACTGAATAAGGCGACCTCACCAAATGTGGCTCCTGCACCTGTGTATAGGGGTAGAATGAATTGAAATTGATTCTTCTATTGTAACATTGGAAAATTACTTAAAATTCAATGGAGTACCATTGTTTACTGAAAATAGTATATATGGCAGAATAAAATAGGTGATTTTGAATGGCCATTATGATAAAGGAATGCATCCTTCAGAGTTGATGTTGATGCGCAATTAAAAGAAACTACCCTCACCATCAAGTTCTTATCACAAACTCAAACCTTTAACCATTTTGTTCTATTCAACGATTTCAAATAACTTAGAATGCCTGCTTCCCACGTTTCAATAAATGAAAAATGAGTAGAATCCATTCTTAGCCTGCAATTGTAGAATGCCGGATGTTGTGTCTGCAGGTGAGCCAAGCTTTGACCTGACCAAATAGGTCTAAGGTGTAGACATGGTATACGGTTCAATTCCACGAGCAGTTGAGCACGAAGGACTTGGTCATGCAAAGGTTAAATGGTGTATCTAGCAATTGCCAGTGGTAAAGAGAAAGAAAGAGGAAAAGGAAGAGAGAGAGATATAGACAGGGAGAGAGGTGAAGTGTGTTCCAATGTATGCTGAATATCATGGGTCCAATGTAATGGAAGGTAGAGAAAGTCAGACAAAGAAACTATTTGTTATGGCTGCCATGGCAATCATTCTAATCAGCTATGCATAATACACTATATCATTACTTTACAACACCATTTTAAAATTGGTATAAATTGTGAAGAGATCAAACATGGTTGTTTAGTAAGATCATCTTTAGAAAACCTGAGACAAAGCGGGGGAGATTTATTGTTAATACCGGTAGTTACATCATTTTATGAAGAGTGAAATCTAATATTCCAAATATAGAATATTCAGATGCTAAGAGGTGAGACGATACCAGTGTACACAGTGCTAGAGCAGTCAATAGTTCCACGAACAAGCTAGTTTGGAATGGATGAGACCCGGAAGCCAAACTGCCAACCAGACTAAGTAAGGAACTAGTCCATAAGAAAAGTACAAAGTCAATTTTCAAATAGGCCCCCTTTTCTCTACCCCCCCAAAGAGTAATAGAAGGAACACACATTAACAGGAATCTTTACAAAATATAAGTACATATGTTTTGAAGTGCATTATTCATTTATCATGTCAGTACCGTATGATAAAAGAGGTTTTGTGCTGTAGGCTGGCATTCCCATATATTGGGCCACAGTCGGCAGCTTGTTGGCCACGTTTCTACAGAATTTGAATAGAACTAATACTTTCGATCGTCCTACCCATATAAAAGACTGCATACAGAGTTGACCTTGGCACGATTAGGAATCGATACGGCGAAACCATTGCCTTTGTCAGCATGTATTGAAAGCAGTGACTGACCATGACTCAAGCCAGAAAATTGCAAGGTCATGGAAGGATGGATCACAACATTCTTTGGTGGTATGGAGGGTCAATTTAAACTCCTCCTTCCTACAGGCATCACGTGGAAATAATTAAATGCAGTTTGGTAACTCTGATAAAATAGGCTGCCCTATACCACCAGAGCTGGTGATAATTAATCAAATTCACGCCTATATTCCCATCCATATATAAAACTCCGACCTAGTCTGGAGCAAAGGAATTTGGGACAATTTGCAAAGACTGGCCACATTGTCTTCCCCGCTATTGAAAACTACGTTTAGACATGTACTGATGTTGTTTCCATAGTGCATATATAATATTAGACCATGTATATTTCACTACTTTAGGTTATCAATTAAAATGAGTAAAATATGGTTTGTCTTTTATCTTGGACCAATGTCTGTTGTGTTAGCTATGGCATTTGGTGCCTTCAAAATAGCAGTCTTTAGGGTCAATCTTGAATTTAAATCAACATATCATTTGCCATTCAGATTAAAATTACAACAAATGGGCATAATGCACTAAAGTACATTTTCTCCCAAAACTTCCTTTCATTGTATCGAGAAATGTTGACTACCCACTGTGTAAAGCCCAAAGTCACAAGTCACAGGACCCCCTGGGGGGCGACTCCCTCCCATCCCTACCCGAATGTGTGGTCATGATTTGGAGGGATATGGGTAATTTTTCAGCCTCTAGGAAGGGGAATCGCGCACTCCCATATGGGTGTCTTTTGTTAGTCATTACGCCATTATGGGTGCCATTTTTGGGGTGGGGGGTAGAGCTTTGTATATGTGTGTGTTGGGGGGGGGTGTTATGGTTTGTACTATAATAATTAAAATAAGAAGAGCAGACATACTGACAGTAATCCCTTCCTGACTTACAGTACTAAACCAACAGATATTTGGATACACCAACCCACCTTCCAATTAGTTACAAACCAAGCATAACACATGAAAGGTTTAGTTATTCTACCAGTTGAAAACACTCCCCAACACTGGTGTAGGGGCGAAAGGGGGAGGGGGCTAATACTTTGATTATTCTCTGTATACAATACCTATATTGTGTCATTGTCAGAGTAGATAATTGCCTTCATACAAATAATGATACAGGGAATATAGCCTGAGATATAAATGGCCAGTAAATGCATAGTTAACAAGATATTCATTATGTACACATATATGGGATCCTTTTCGTAGTTGTTAGAATCTACGCCATTATGGGCCATTTTGTTTTATACATACACCATTATGGGTCATACTGTTTTATCTTTATGCCATTATGGGTCATTTCTCTTAACCTCAAGTCTACGCCATAATGGGTCAGTTACTCAAGTTGATGACCACACATCCGGGTAAAAATATTTCAAGTCGCCCCCCGGCACAAGCCACAACGATTTTGCAAAGACCAACAAGAGCCTCAAGACAGTGACAGGGATGTGCATTAGTGAGGGGGGGGGGCAGTCTAAGTGATTGGAATTTTGACCTCGTGATCTTATGGTACCTAGCTAAGTTTGGTGATAATTCAAATGCAGAATATGTGACACTTGAAGTTTGGTGATGTCCTTCATATAACAGGTTTTCAGCATGCTAGTGAGGGCCCTACTCAGGCTGGTGTCAAATTTGATGCAGTCAGTGTAGGCACATGGCCCTTACCCAGAGCAGCTTCTTTGATATCGTCCAAGTCAACTTTACGGTTTATACGAAGTGTCTCTGTCACCAATTCTTGTATATCCCGCTTACTCAATTGGTACATGAAGTATGGGTCATCGTACTCCGCCTCAGCCATTTTACCTTATGATAGGTTTGACCTCACTGAATTCATTTAGGAAAACTTCATCAGTTTTTGCGTCATGTGCAGGCTTACATTATTAAAAAGCCATATTAGTGCCCAATCTATTTTGTCTAGCAGAACAAGCACTCGTAAACAGCAGTAATCTTAATTTCAGTCATATCTAACCAACACATTCCACCAAAAATTTGTCCCTGGTCTTTAGGGTTAATTAGGAATCTGAGGTATTGCTTGGGAACAACTAGAAAATATACAATTATGTGGAATAGAATCAGAACAGTAGACAGATAGGCCTAATTTAGAGAGTGTTGAATCCAATGATCTCAGACCTTTAATTTGGATTAATTATACTTTATACAGAAGAAGCTTGATTAATTCAAAGGGAAGCATCAAAAGTTACCTACCAAGACTGCAGATGAAGAGCCCAAGCTGTGTTCTGATTGACTCGCCTGGCTTGGCCTGGATTGGCTGCTTGTTGTCTTCCTCTGCCTCCAGTTTAGCAGCATCAAGAATGTAGATGGTCACCTGACCACGCAGCAAGATGTACATGCTATAAAAAGACAGCAAAAATAAATTAGGTTTTTATGTGATGAACACTGAGTAACATAGATACCAATAGAAGGAAAATGTGGGGGGGGGGCAAAGATATGCGAGGCCTACACTCCTAATGGTGTGCAAAGTCACAAGTTTGCTGCTTGACAGTAATATAAATATTTAGGGTTCCTGTTAGATAGGGGAGGAGTCTGCCCCAAGCCAGTATTGAAAAAAGAGTTGATTGTCTTGGATCCACGCATGCATTTCGATTGGGACCTAACCCCAGAAGAAAGAATATAAAATGACAAGTTGCATGATGAGTGTACCCAATGGACCATTCTAGAATCCAATGAGGATAGTTTCTCTGGTTGTAAGTCCAATTAGTTATTCATCATACTTATTGGTAGATAACTTTTTCATTGTGTGGATAGTGGCCTATCTCGTTCCAACCATCTATAGATGTTATCTGGCTCAAAGTGAAGATTGTCTATGAGTACAGCTAGGCCCACAGGTCCATATTTCTAGTGGCTAGAGAGTAATTACATCACGAGATGGGTGCATGATGTGAGGGGAGTGTACAACATGGTATACCAGGGCATACCTGGATGCTGGGAACCTAGATATCTCAAGGTTAGCTTGGTAGAAAATCATGTTTGGAACCTAGGTTGGGACATCCATTAATAATACAATGATGTAATCAGTAAGGCCAGTGGATCAGAATCTTATCGTACTACAGATGCATACAGACATGGACATGCAATGCTGTATGACCACAGACAGTGATGCTACACATTTTACCATAATTACAGCACACCGTATATAAAGGCGCCTCCGCATACAAGGCTCACATGGGTTTGGTCATCTAAAAAAATCAAAATAACAAAACCTTTTTTTTCTCCTTGTTGAATTTTCAAAATTCAGAAGACTATGATTGTGTCGTTAGGGACACCTAGGTCCCCTTGGGTTCCTATTATACTGTAATAGGAAATTAGGTGGGAGTTTGAGATATCAAGTTGAAAGTGATTAGTGCCCCCCTTGTGGATCTAGAAGAAGAACTAATGCCTTTTTCTTGGGTGATGGATCTCATAAGGTTGCAATTATTTAAGTCTCCTTTCTTGGTTTTGTTTTCTTCTATAATCATTGGCCTTTGACATACTTGTTGCCCATCTCTTGAAAACTGTACAAAAAGAAAGTACTGACTTAAAAGCAATACATTAACAGGTTCAGAACTCACCTGTTTCTTAGTACGCCCTAAGATTGAATGATAGTCCCTGGATCATGGTGTGTACTAATAACTTAGTACTCTTGTTTATCTTCAAATTTCTCTCACTTTCTTATCAAAATACATAATTTTGATGTCACCGTAGGTAGCAAAGGTCTATATTTTAGATACACTTTTTTACAGAACTAAAATCGGAATATTTTCAGAGACATGGCTATATTTACAATCTTCCCTCAGGGCCAATAAAAAAAAAAGGTTTGTTTTCAGTAACCCGACCGACCCTAGCGAAACAGGGGCAAAAAAAAACACACTTTTTTTTGTGGTTTTGAAGATCTTTTTTCTCATTTTTTTCATATTCTAAAGAAATTTTTTATTACTTTTTGGGGATTTTTTCCTGTATCCTTTTCGTGTTCTTCCCCTCTCTCACAGTTGTCATTTTCCCATCATTATTTTACAATGAAATCAAAGAATTTGATTCATCCATTGATATGTGCCCCAACATTTCCTATATAAATGTAAAAAAAGAAAATTAAAAAAAAAATCAAAAAAAATCCGACCTACCGACCCTAGCTCTCTGAACTATGTTACTGGAAACACACCTTTTATTTTTTTTTGGCCCAGTCTTGCTATACTAAAACTGATTTGCTAATTTTTTGTTTAATTTGCTAATAAATATGAACCCACAAGGTTAAAGAACAGATAAAGCCTACAAACTGACGTTTTCATTTTAGCTGAATGCTGTTTAATAAGGGAGTAAATGTATCATTTAATGTAGATATAAGTACCAAATGGTGGAGTGGTTTCACCATCCCACCTTTGACCCAAATAATGTATGCACAGGTAGGTGTCATGGTCCAGTGACCAGAGTTCTGATTGGTCCATACACCTGTAAAGGTGGGTGGCATGGTCCAGTGCACACACATGGGTACTAAGATCCCAGTACATACTAAGACTGTGCATGGTATCAGAATCTGAGTACAGACAAAAACCCGGCTGTTGTACCATGATCCTGGGGTGTGCCATCGAGATATTCCCATCCCCAACTTGATTAATGTATATTCCCATTAAAGTTAATATTACTTACCAGTCGCCTTTATCTCCTTGTTTTATAACTATGTCATCTCGCTTCTTCTTCTCCAGCTGTAGATGCTTTATTATGTCGAATAATAATTCTGAAATCAGAATGATATCACATTGATTGCAAAAATCATACATCAACATGAAGGATCATGCATATGACACTTTGATATGTTCTATACAAACTGATTAGAGAAAAAACAGAGCATAATTGTAAACCATTCTTTTGCAGTAATGTCTGACGCTTAGGCTGGTGTGACACATTAACCTTGGATCCACACAGGTCAGGTCCCCAATACAGATATGTTGCAGTTATTAGCAGATTAGGGAGGTTCAGATCAAAACGTGTATGGCAACGTGTATGTCTAAACTGATAGGAAATGGTAGGCTAGACTTTGCTGTACACGTTACAAGTAGGCAAATCGTATTAACCTCTCTCTTTTTGCCCAGTCAGGGTTGTCAGATTTGGCCCTGATAGAAGTTGAATTAAAGCTAAGATGGCCCATATGGGCTTTCTGTAGGAAGGCCATCTTCGTGCCGTGTGTAAAACTAAGATTTTCTTACTTCTTAGTCAGAAAACTGACATTTGTCAAGTGGGAAAGGGAGAAGAAGGTAAAGTTTTTTTTCTCTTTTGCAATAGATGTCATCAGAACGAATAGACTGTAAGACACGCGTCCAGATATTAAAAACATTTTTAAAGTATTTCTACACAGATAACAGAAAACAGCTATAGTCACTGCTAAACGTTTGGACGGTTTGTTTAAAAATATTGGACCTAGAATTCTCCACCTACCCAGTGTTCATTAAAATCAATGCAACGTGGAATCAACATTGCCAACTGATAAACTGTTGATATATTGGATACCAATGCTGAGCTAACTTGAAACTGACTATTTGTGCTCATAGGTGACTGACTTCAGGTGAACCCTGAAAGCTATAACCCTCATCTTCCCACTATTGAAATGAAGGAGTGTGTGAACTTCAGAGGGAAGGTTATCATATACCTGGAACTCATGCACCTCTCAAACAATAACCGTCTAGAAAGAAACACGTCTCTGCTAGGGCAATAACGTGGGCGTTCGCTCTGAGGAATTGACTGCTCACTAAACAACGTCATCCTATGAGACATCCATCATTCAAAGACTATTGCCGGTCTCCCGTAGGCCTTATGGGTCCCTGAGGAGCCATAGTCTTACCCGGCCCTATGGAGGAAGCCTATACCCTGAAGTATCAGAACGGTCAAGGTACACGGTATGGGCACAAGAACAACTTTGATTGCCTTGGCACTACTATACCCGTCCTCCTGATTAAATGATTAAGGTTGAGGCCAATTATAAACCCCTCCTTTGATCAAGAAAATCATTGGCTACTAATGCTCTCAATTGAATTATTGTCCTTGCTGGTTTTATCATTTTGTTTGACATTTAGATGATGTTCCACTAATGCTATACACAAACCCTTGACAGAAAAAAAAATTGCGACTCTACCCAAGGAAAGTGTTTCTCGGTCACCAAAATGATAGGAAACAATAACAAAGACAATGCTTCTATTATTGCCCACTTATTCTCATCCTATCATGGTGTATACAACGTCGTCGATAGATGACGACTGTTTTCCCAGTGGGTAAACGTAACACTAAAGCTAACAATTTCTTAGTTCCACTTTTGATAAAATCGTTTGCTGTTGTTGTTATGATAATAGGTAAAGCAGGAGTGGGCAGCAGGGGCAACTCACTCATGGGACTACATCCTCTGTATGCCCCACGTGTTTTTGGTTAAAAATCTGAAATACCAGATTAGGTTTTTATTTTGTGCATGGCTATCTTCTGTTCTAAGGAAAGGGAAGCTAATGATTTTCCCTCTCTCTGATTAGCTGGAAGCACGATATCTCCGCTCCCTTGTGGCTCGATGTAGCACTCTAGAAAACAAGTAAAGTGCACAGCAAAGCCAAGATGGCTTTTTATTGAATTTACAGGGTTCAAAATAGAGGTCATTGACAATAGGCCAATAAACAATGACCAGACATAGGTAAATATAATCAAATCAAAATTAATTTACTGTGATGAGCAATGTTGCTCATACCTATACTTTTGTATTTCATTTCACGCTATTGACACATTGAACAAATAGGGACTTCAAAGTGAGCTGCACAGAATAAAAAAAGGAAAAAGCTGTCAAATATAGTTGTCAGACCTAGCACTATGCCTATTTTGGCAACTTCACAGCTGGTCGTCAAGTACTACGTATAGGCCATCTGCTCAATCTGAAAACCCGAACAACTCTACAATTCGTGAAAAAATATCAATTACATCCTACAGGCATGAAACACTTGGAAAGCATCTTGCAGGACCCGGGTAGTAAGGACAATACTGAGACAAATCTCTAGATCTTGGACAATGGCTATACCTAATTTCAGTCTAACCTCCATCTATAGGGATGGCTCATTTATGGGTACGTCCACAGTACATGTAGACCTATATATACTAACGCTCGCACTTCTCGCATAAAGGCCATTCCATCGAGACACTAAAACAGTTTCCTATCCTTTTCCGGTGCACAGAAAGTTCAACAACCTTATCTTTTGGGTTCAGCATACATTTCTCATGACTAGACTGTAGAGAGATGTAGGATTTCAGAAAAGTGATCAATTACTATGGGGACATGCGATGCCATACTTGGGTGATCACAAGGCAATATGCTACCACAAAACATTTTCTGTCAAGAGAATTCGGGCAGTATCGACTAGTACTGGGCTGTATGAGAAAAAGTAAGGACAATACTGAGACAAATCTCTAGATCTTGGACAATGGCTATACCTAATTTCAGTCTAACCTCCATCTATAGGGATGGCTCATTTATGGGTACGTCCACAGTACATGTAGACCTATATATACTAACGCTCGCATTTCTCGCATAAAGGCCATTCCATCGAGACACTAAAACAGTTTCCTATCCTTTTCCGGTGCACAGAAAGTTCAACAACCTTATCTTTTGGGTTCAGCATACATTACTCATGACTAGACTGTAGAGAGATATAGGATTTCAGAAAAGTGAGCAATTACTATGGGGACATGCGATGCCATACTTGGGTGATCACAAGGCAATATGCTACCACAAAACGTTTTCTGTCAAGAGAATTCGGGCAGTATCGACTAGTACTGGGCTGTATGAGAATATTTCTAAGAACTGGAGTACTTTGAGATTAAGAAGTTTTCAGGCCATTCATGATTTGCAGTATGTGCCCTTAATGGTATTTTTTTACAAGACAACTACACCCTGGTAATCCCACACTGAAGATTATCAATCATTTAAGTCAAGGTTAGTATTTAAGAGGGTTCTCCTTCGTCGCAGCACCAAGGGGGTTTATTAAGCTTCAGTCTGTAAATTAATGTTTCTTGTGGCTGAGGGACCAATTATGTCACTATGTGTGGTCAATAGTGCAAGAAGCTAACTGCTGTTGCACCAGACCTTCATTAAATTTGATACACACCTGATATCATTTTATCAGGATTGATTACAGTCATAGCCTCCCATTTCCAATTCTCTGACCTAGGCAGGCCACTTCACACCTCAATAAATACTGATAAGGCTAGGAGGCCCAAAGCTTCACCGGGTCTAAACAGACAAATTGGAATTCATTTGACATCTGTCATTTTTACTTGAAAAGATCAGTCAACATATGGTGCATCGTGTGTTCATGTATTGATGCTTTGTGGGTGCATCTTGAAGTTAAATACAATGAACATGAAACCTATTTAAGGCATCATGATTTGCTTTACAGGAGAAACCGCATGCAATCAGTAACAAACGACTACAAAGGTATATTGAAGAACATGATGCCATAATACCATGTATGTATGCTGATTTAAATTTATGGGCTGTGAATTAGGGCCACTAGTCATAGTGTAGCCCGCCACTAAGCGTTACATACATAAAACTATAAGCTGTGATAAGGTGGAGGGGTTTATCGTTTTCAGGAACTAGATATCATTCATTCTACCTAATCACTCTATCCACAGTATAGGTAGCCACATATAGACCCCATTAGGCATAATTTCAATGGGCATAATCATAGCACTACGAAAAACTGCTATGGCTAGCCTGGAGGTTTCTGGATGCTGCGAGGGGTCTCCTTGGCTGAATTGAATCTTTGTCTATGAATGATTCAGTCTAAGTGGGCCCAGATCACCAAAGAGAACATGTGGCTCCACCCCCATTAAGACTGACCCAGGCGTGCAGGGTACCTCTAGGAAGTGGAGGAGATGTTAGATAGAACAAGGGCCGTTCCACATTGGTTAGTATCGATCTTGTACATTAGGGTGTGAGCATCTTAGATAGACATATTGTAGGCCTACACTAGTACTTTTATGTACACATGGAAACTTGTGTTCTGGTTATCTGGAGGAACTTTAAATCAGGGAACTATGTACCAATGCCATACATGCAGTGAAATTAATAAGGAGGTGTGCCTTTTCCTTTTAGAAAATATGAAGGAACAAATAGGCCTACAGTTAAAGGATCTGCTTCAGAACCAGAAAAAAAATAAAGTAGTCTTATATACCAAGCAGTAACCAACACAGAGAGTAAAGAGCAGTGCAACCATCGATAGGCCTATATCAAATTGTGGTTTAAGGAATATGTAAAGCTTCAAAGTCGAATTTAGAACCTTCAAAGGCCTTACATTATATCTTGACAAAGGGAGTGAAAGTATGACATCATGACTAAAGGCTACCAAATAGGTGACAAAGCGGCTCCACAAAGTCAGGCCTAAGTGGTCGGAATTGGGTGGTTTTAGATTTTGGACAAGGAAAAAGGAAATTCATAAGATGGAGGGGAAGGTGAGCTCAAAATGATGTATGGGACCCAGAATTATACTGACGACTGTTAACAAAGATAAGCTTACCATGTGTGTCTCTTATCAAGGTACTGATTTCCCACAATGCGATAGACGTCCAGTAGAAGAATCTGGTCACATGAGTAGTGGGAATCTGGGGGAGGTTCCGCCTGAGCAGCGCGCATGCGCCAACATGTGAGCAGATCTTGCGTGAGGTCACGAGAGCAGGAAGGAGGTGGGTGGTTTGAGTGGCTCGGAGTGGAAGGTACGCTGGCCTCCTTGGTTTACAATACCACTGGTAACTATTAAACCACTGGTCTTGGCACTGCCAGTTGTTAACCAGGTCTAAAGTGTGGCACCAGCTGGGCAACCCTGGCTACCACATTTTTTTTTGTTTCTAGCAAAGCAGTTTCCAGTTCCTATATGATCAGGCTGGGTACCGAGTTAGCTCAAGGGATGGGGGAGGAAACTATTGGGGGTCTGGAAAGGGTGGGTGCATTTACTATTAGAAAAAGGGGAAGGGGGAAACCATGAAAGGAACGATGGCAGTGTGATCGATACAGCCTTATAGAGGGCACCATTGTTTGAGGAGTGGCGCCACCAACGGCGATCCCGTGCACTAAACACGTTCCTGCTGTCTCCACAACAAAGACCCCCTTTACTCTCTGAAGATACTCACTCTCAGGTTCAGGTAAAAAAGAGAATGGCAGTTGAAAAGGTGAATTGAACTTAATGCTCTCTGCGATACCACAGCCTACCATCTTCTGTAGACCAGTTCAATGGCTGTTTCCCGATCCCCCTAGTGACCCATCTTAATAATGGATGGAATCAAGGAGCAGGCCAATTCAATGAAGTCAGGAGGGTGTTGCGAAAGGACAGGAATTCAATTCTGTCGGAGGTGCTATTCCCAAATGGGAACTGACTACCCTTAGGTGATGACTTCTCCCCTGTTTTACAGCAAGGTAATAGGTTATAAAATTGATTCTTAAGTTTCCATGAATTGGGGAATGCTTCCCAGTATTATTCACACAAAGAGGATTGATTCTGAGTGTAGGGTGAGAAGTTGGTTCTAAGCAGCAGACCAGCCAGGAACTGGAATTTGAGTTACGACAGTGAGAATCCGTTTCCGTTTCTTTTCGCAATAGCCTCCAGGTGTGTTCCCACCAGTTTCCTGAAGATTTTGCTTTGGGGTGGTAATAAGTGGTTTGTAGACCATTTTACTCTTGCTATATAAATGTTATATTCCTCTAGTACATCTTGTTGCTATAGGTAATTAGACAGATGTGCCAATTGCTGGACAGAAGGTGCTGGTGGTTTAAACACATTCTACTTTTACCTGCCGTGATCTCAATCAATAATTCAACATAGTCTAAGGATACGTTTACTCAGAGAATCAAGTCCTCAGTCGCGCGTAGCTCAACTGCATGAGAAACCACCCCCGGGGGTCCACTTCTACGGTTACCATGTGCGTACAGAAAGTAGCAGGAAATTGGATAAACTTTGGGCTCTGGACCTTATTCGGCCGCATTTGTGCATTCATAGACATTTTGGGCTAAAATGGTAGTTTTTATTGTTGTTGTTGTAAATCTTCAATTAAAGGGGGACCAAGTAGTCACAGATCGTCGTCAAATAGGTTGTCTTTGCCTCCCATTCAATGAATTCTTCAAAATAAGAGATGTAGTGGTGTTTTTCAGAAGACCCAACAGAACAGCCAAAAGGGGTGATTTTTAGGGTAAAAAGAATGCTCTAATTTTTCTCCCCTGCTACAAAAAGAAAAGTAAAGAGCCAAATCCTTATTCTTTTCATCTGGTAAATCCCCCCTAGTGTAGAGTTTTTTTTTGTAATAGTTGGGGGTCCATGTATTATCTTTTGTAAACACTGGGATCATTAAACTGTTAAACCTTTTGTGTAATTGCCAAGTGGTCACATCTCCGACCTTTCCCGGGTTCACTTACATCAGAAAAGACACCGTAAATGGACTACTAGAATTTACCATGTAGAGACATCACATGAACCTATCTATCCCATGAAAGAAATTGAACCTGCCTGTAAAATTGTACGACTGTGATTTGGTTTTGGGGTAGTTTATGCATGGTCACGTCTACAGCCAAACATGCAGCATAACTGCTAGGTGTATTATATTTGACTATCCTTATTATTTGTCCCTTATACCGTCGTATAAAAGGAATAAACCCTGTAAGTTTGGTGAATAATTAGCGTATTGTCCCAGATATATCACAAGAAAAGCATAGGCGTGGTCACATCTACGACCGTGGTCACATCTACAACCATGGACATCCCTCTGATTTGGTCCCTGCACCTCCCCCCTACAGCCCCCCCCCCTCTGCACTGTACATGTAGAGAGAAAGACATAATCTGTCGCCACCTGACTGAAATCTCAAAATCCAATTTCTCGAAAACTGTTGATTCATTTGACTCAGAACCTGAACCACTTAAATGAAAGTCAAGGCTTCTTCGTACCTGAATATGATAGCAGGCCGTCTGAGCTTTCTAGAACTGTTTCATGCCTGTCATTCCGTTGAATAGATCTTAAAATTTGAGGTGGGAAAGTATGCTACATTCAAACTTCATTTTCTCATGTGTTGAGGGAATGCGACAAGGGTTGGAAACCTCTTTCCAAGACACACATTACTAAGATTTTCTCAAATCATGATTTTAGAATACCCTCGATGAGAAGAAGCAAATCCCTTTTTGAGCAGCCTAATTAAGAGGCCCATTGCGGTGTGAGACCCTCTCCTGGCATCAGGCTTAGGACTCTCTGCCTAAAGAAGGCACCTTGAGGAAATTGATTCCCCCAGAAAAGTTTACAGATCTAAAGATTGTAAACCAGGGGGGCAGTTTGGGATTCTGCCTGTACCCAGGCCCGCCCTCTCCAGCATGTCAGAGTAAAGGCTGGCTTCAGACCATACTCTGGGTCGTCATCGACGCCCAGGCGGCGGACTAGTTCTCCCAGCACAGGCTTTACTGCTAAGTATTACCTAACATCAGGCAGAGAGTGAAAACACTTCCAAGTTCAATCAGATTCTTATCTAGATCAAAGGGGGTAATTAAGTAATAAACTGGAATGCACATAGTGACCGTGAGCCAGCAAGCCGAAATGGGGGTTCCTGCGGGATTTAGTACCTATTTTTGCCACCAGGGGGCATCACTATGGGCTAGAATAGGAAAAATATGCATAGAACTGATTTAGGGTACTTTTTCATGGAGAATTCAATGATTTTTGATAAAACGTTCTATTTTGGGTGGAAAGGTTCCAAACAAAGCATGTAAAAAGAATGTTTTTGGTCCTAAAAAGGCATTTTTGTTGATTTCTGTTGCCATGGAAACATGATTTTCATACTAAATAGGAAAATCAATGATCTCATTTGAAGGTATGTTTCACCAGGTTTACTTTGGTGAAAACAGAACGAAAATACCATATCTAGTTCAAAAGTTATGGGCAAAAAAATTAAAAGATTATGCTAATTTAGCTAATTAGCATAAATTATGCTAATTTCAGATGTATCTCATGACCAATTAGATGTAGAGCTTATTGCCATTCAGGAAATGGTCATAACTACCCATATTTAGCAAGTCATTCCTCTAAGACTAACAGGAGTATCTTCTTTTGCAATTTATCACTGAAAAGCTAGTGATCTGAATTTTAAAGTTGACTTTAAGCACGGAGCACCCTTTCTCCTTGCCTCTACACTGGTAATACAGTGAAATGTACAGCTGGCCGGATACCGCCATCACAATGTCTTCTAACAGGGAAAAATCATGAACCAGGAGAGGTAAAGACTTAATACCACCCGAGATTATTGCTGCCATCAACCAAATTGACACACGTGTCACAACGGTTGAGGATACTCAAACAGAATTCAAAACATGTATTGATGGATTCAGAGAGTCAATAGAAGGCCTACAAGTAACCACCAACACCTTTAACACAACACTAGATGGTATTCAAGGGAGACTCACCACCTCTGAGGGGACTATGGATCGGCTGTCAACGACCATTGGCAAAACAGGAGACCCCATTAAAACTCACACTGACAGTGTCAAGGCCCAAACCGACTTGCTACTACAACACGCCAGGCGCTTTGAAAAAATGGACACAGAAATCAAGAACAAAATCCTCATTATTTAAGGGGTTGAAGAGAGTGACGATGAGGATCTCACGGTAAAAATTGCTAAATTTTTTCATGATATTAAATCTAATGAGGATGTAAACTCCATTGAAAGTTGCAGTCACAAGGGTGAAGGTGGAACGATGATCCAAGATGAAGGCGCCAATGGCGGCAAAGGGAAATAAAAACACAGACAGATCAAAATTGTCTTTAAAAATCCTCAAACAAAAGGGAAAACTCTTGTACAAGTATGTCTCGGTGGGCAATGAGCTGGATGAGCGGGAGCAGAAAGAATTCATTGAACTTCGGGCCATGTATTACTTGGCAAAACGGCAGGGTTACAATGTACAGCTGAGACAGCGCTTTCTGATACTAGAGAAAAAGACAGTCTACCACTCTCAATTGGTACAAATGCCATACCCTGATCTAAACGTGCATAGTGCCATAGAAGCCAAGACACCAGACAGATTGATGTTCAACTCTATAGGTATCACAAACTATCAAATCTGTATAAGGGCCAAAACCCATTACCCGATTTTGCAATAATCGGTACATTTATCGGCTGAATATTGCATAATACACATAGATATTGCTCATTTTGAGATGATAGGGTGTTGAAATCTAACAATAAATCCCCGATTTTGTGGCCGATTTGGCACCATACTGCAGACTCATTATTTTTATTCCCGATTTTAACATATCAAACATGTTAGAAAATCCTGGTAGGTAATGTATTGGACTGTGCCATCATCTTCAAGGTTGTACCTTTCTCTTTTGAGGAATTATTATGTACTAGCATTGATCATCACTCGATTTGTATCAGCTGACACATTGATTGTCCTTCTACACCCCTACAATGCCCGATTTTGCAACCGATTTTGATGTTAACCCTGATAATCGGCCAGTTTTACAATCGTCTAATGGGTTTAGGCCCTAAGTGTGACTTCAAGTATAAAGGCTGTGACTATAACAGCGTAGAGCAGGCTTACCAAGTAGCCCATGCCTGTGGCCAGGGAGAACTTGCAGCGAAAATGATGACCATGGATGACACTGTCGCCATTATGTATGAGGGGAAGAAAGTCAGGCCTACCCCAGACTGGAATAAAAATGCTGAAGCCACCATGGAAGACATAGTCAAACATAAATTCAAAGTGGACTGTATGTAAGAGTATATGCTCACAAACAAAAAATCAGGTCCTCTATGAAGCAAGCTTCCATCCCATTTGGGGGATATAATATCACTTTGGACAAGCCCAACAGTGTAAACGTGACAACATAAAAGGAGAAACCCTGTTAGGTTTTATCCTAATGCATGTATGCAGCAAACTGGTAAATAAGGCTGAAGCTGATGAGGATCCAAACCCTGAAGGAGGAGACCAGCCTGACCAGAGCGAACATGACAAGACCAGAGACTCAACCCCACCACTTGAAGACACGTGAATCGAATTAACTTTAAAGACATCATGAAGATCATTGAGGTCATATATATTTACATATTTCATATAATTATTATTATAACTTTGTCAAGATTTAGAAGTATCTTTTTGTACTCAAAGAAATGCATTATTTTTGATGTAGGTGATAGAGTGCAGAAATCTTGGGGAGTACCGATATAACCAATTAAATGGTTATCACGGGTAGCCATAAGAGCTGTCAGCCTGTGATGGGATGGGTATGTGGGTTTTATATTCTTTATATTATTGGTTCATATTCAGTGTGGCAGAGGGTGACCAGCAGTGATAGGCGTGTAGTGTATACACACAATGTTGTACCGGTAGCGCTAAAGCTGGACTTAGTTGTATTTTTTAGGAAGATCAGACCATAACTTTGACTCTGATAAATATCTCCGTGACCTTGGAAGCTGTGACTGGTTTTTCTTTAATACTAGTAATGATCCCTCTGAATTCTAGGACATTTTAGAAAATTATATGAAAAGAATGTTAGACATTCAATGTCCTGTTAAAAGGTTTAAAGTCGTTGATAAGCCTAGCCCTTGGATGACAAATGAGCTCTTTGAGCATATTAATGACAAAAACTCATTTTTGAGATATGCCAGACGTAATATGGATATCTTAGCATGGCATAGGGCTAGAGCTTGTCGTAATAGAGTTAATATTGAAGTTGAAGAGGCTAAAGAGGAATACTATTCAAATCTCTCCACAGTTTTCAAAAAAGATTCCAAAAAATTTTGGTCTGTTATGAAGGAGGTTCCACCTTCATCCAAAGGCATAACAAAGACTATTAACTTGGTTAATGATGATGGTCAAAGAATTTCTTTAGATAATACTTCTACATTTATAAATGACTTCTTTGCTGACATAGGGCCAAGACTAGCTCAAATGCACGCTACAGATTTTGAATTTAAAGGTACCAGGAGTCAAGTGGATATGCCAGACATGACTTTTACAGATGATGAGATTGTATGTTGTCTTAAAAATATTGATGTATCTAAATCATCTTCTATTGAATATTTACCATCATACATTTTCAAATGTGCATTATTGCAATATCCGGATAAATTTATTAAAATTATAAATTTGATTACCCAAAATGGTAGCATCCCTGATAGTTGGAAAATAGGCACAGTCACTCCACTCCCGAAGAGTGGTGACCCACCCAGTGTATCTAACCTTGACCAGCTTAGACCAATAAGTGTATTGCCTGTACCTGGAAAAATCCTCGAAAGGTTAATTCAGAATAAATCAAGCGCCCACTTACTAAATTATGATATTTTGACAAAAAAACCATTGGGGATATCAAAAAAGAAATCTACTTGAGATACTATATCCACCTTAGTTGATGACATTTTAAGGGAAAGAAATCAAAATAATATCACACTGGCAGCTTTTATTGATATAAAAAAAGCTTTTGATTCTGGTAATCATTTAATTATTTTAAACAAGTTAGAACAATACGGGGTATGAAATAGAAAGTTGACTTTAATTGAAAACTACCTTTCTTGGAGACAACAGTGTTCTATAGCCAACCATGTAAGATCCAGATGGAGGGCTTTAACATGTGGAGTGCCCCAAGGATCAATTTTGGGTCCTCTCTTTTGTTTACTATAATGTTAATGTTTCCACCACTGATACTCACATAACCCTGCTGTATGCCGATGGTTCAGTCTTGTATATTTCTGATAGAAATTTAGGAACTTTGGCTAACCATTTGCCATGGCGTTGCGCTTAATAAATTCTCTCTTTGGGCCACTAGTAACAAATTAACTATGAATGAATCAAAATAAAAATTATGACTTTTGCATCTTCCATTTAACTGAAGCCATACTTCTTATGTATAAGATGCATGTTTTGCCAATCATTGATTATTGTGATATCTTATATAGTGAGGCTAAGGCAAACAACCTAGAGGAACTTCAACATCAAAATAAGTGTTTAAAAACCTGTTTTAATTTACATCTATTGAGTCCAACTGATTATGTGCACAAAAAGGCTGAGGTACCTAAGCTAGACCCTCGTAGGGATTATCACATTAAATTAACAGCTCATAAGAGATCATGTCATGAAAATTTCCTGGAAGTTAAAATTAGAGCCACCCGTTTTGCTGCTGCTCCTGTGTTGAAATATAATAAGATGAATTGTGTTGCTTATCAGAATTCACCAGAGGTCAAATGTGCCCAGACTTGGAACAAATTATCAGCTGATTTAAGAAATATGTGCAGCCGGGAGGAATTTGGGCTCATTTGCAAGAATGAGCTTAAGTCCCTGAACCCTTGAATAATTATGATGTTTATTTTTGTATTATACTTACATACCCATCTGAGGGGTCATTCCTTTGTTGTATTGAGAAAGAAATCTATATATGTGGACTAGGTGTAGTTACCGCGCCAGTCCAAGGGGGGTGGGGTGAGGAGGGGGCATAAGTTTTGTATGAGAAGATACTTAAAGTAGAATCATTGCCGCTGTTCATATAGTTTATTGTCACTAAGGTCTTACTATTATAATGTGCAGTTGTTAGTCTTTACATGATACGGCCAAGATAACATTCCTAGAATGACGGCGGGTCATTAACTTATTAGCCAAATAAGTATAATATGCCCTAAATAGGGTTGTGTGCCACAGCAAACTTTTCTATGTCACATATAACAAAGATGTTATTTATATCTGTAACTTTATTCAGGTATTATAAAATCATATTGTACATTCAAGAACATTGGTACACATGATATTCATGAATATGGATAACATCGATATATGGACGTATATATTCTTATGGCTAAATAAAGTTTCAATTGTTTAAAAAAAAATGAACTGGTATCGTATCAATAGCCGCTGCCCGAAGCTGCACTGTACCCTTCTTAAGTCATTGAACCCTTCACAGATGGTAAATTACCGGTGACTTAAGGAATCTGTACAGCATCCTTGTTTACCTGATGGATGCTACTTATTTCAGCCCCTCTATTACTTTGTTAAATAATTGTGACAAAACTTGGGAAATTGTAACATTAGGGGAAAATCCTTTTTTTTCAAATTCATGTCTTCAGCTACATTTTGGGACTTTGCATGATAAAATACTCCAAATAGCTACAGAAATATAAGATCTCAAACATGGGATACAGCAACATGGAGAAATTCAGAATAGCCCTTGACTCAATTGCGAATTGAAAAATATCGTAGCATTATGCATAAAAAATATCATTATTGAAAAAAATAACAATTTTTAAACATAATCATCCATGATTTTGGTTCTATAAGGGAAAATTCAATTCTATTTTCAGTTATGAAAACCTTATGGACAAGTTCATAAGATAAGTAAATTTTTATTCAAGAAGAACAAATTTATGGTTTCCATGGCAACCAAATGTCAACAAAAGTTCTAAATTCAGCAGTAAACATTCTTTTTGGGTTCTAAATGTGGTCATTTTAGAATGAAAATATGGTCTTGGATATAACATATTCAGATTCCTCAGAAACAGTTGCCCTAGTTTTTTTACTCTTTCGGTCATATCTCCTTAAATATTGCACTTAATGCATTTGTATGTATTTCCCTTAATGTTATGACTTTCCCTGTTTCGTCGTATATTATACTGTCACATAATCTCAAAGATACATGCTCATTGTGATACATGTATGATGTTGCCTGTTGCGAAAAAGACCGTCGTTTGACTAGACAAATGAAATGCCCTAAACCATTTTGGAATTAAGTATGGATGGAACCTAATGGAATTCTCACACCATTTACTGGTCACACTGGCTTAACTGGAACTGCATTCCAGAAAAACCATTAAGCAATTAAAAAAGAGGAATTTGTAATAGTTTGATGTCCATGGTAACATCGTTGAACTGACATATTTGAACACCATTTCTACACTGTACATAGCCCTATATGCTACACATCAATATTTCTAGGCTCCCATGTCACCTACACCAACGTCTATTGACCTTCCCATGGTTTAAGGGGTCGTGTGTGTTTGATATTGGGCTCGCCAACCCTTTAGAATTAAACCAATATTGCTGATCAAACAAAATTAAGACGTGTTTGAGCCGGCTAAACTATGCTATAAATTATTGCTCTTGATCTTTGAGAGGGTGAGGAACACAGGTTTCTGAGATTCTGATTTTCAGTATACAGTACGACCTTCAGCCTGGTCTTAGCTGGGTGTTAACTGATTAATAGAAATCCAATCATTTAAAGTGGGTAGAACAATTTCAAAGGAAATGCACACAATATTGGGATTAGGCATCACCAACAAGGCTTTAGACTATTCCCTGTGTGAAACCCTCTACTAATGCTCTATGGAATTCACAAAGCTTCTGCATGTATGCCTATAGTATAGAGTAATGGAAGAGAAATGTACACCCATAAGAATAAAGGAAACGATATGCATTCAGTACTAAATTGGAATTCCTAATAAATCTTAATGTATAATGGAAGACCTAAACAACTGAATAAACGAACCTTTCATGAACTACTCATAGATCGAGCCCATATTCACCTAACTTTGTACGTATTATATTGTCCTTCACACATTGGCTCCCCATGGTGTAGATTTTCACACTACTTGTGGCAGAATACACTCGACTTTCTCAATGAGGTGTGAGAGAATACACCAAGTCCATTCAGATAAAGCATTGCTCCATTGCCAAGGACAACCATGCACATTGTATCACACACACGAACTCATGGGGTCGAGTACCTTTGAAGGTAACCTCTCAATTATATGTGAAATATCAATAATGTCACAATCAAGCCAACCCATAGGACACCCACTGCACCATTGCACACAGGTTGGGGGGAGATTGTGGGTGGCCTCGGTGAAAGGATACTTTTGTGTATTAAAATATGAATCATCTGTTCCCACAATCGGCCCCACAGTCTAGATTTATCATTCAAAGTTCATTTTAAGTTTCAATATGTCAGAAGCAGGGTAGATATTCTTTTGCCCAAAAAGACATTTCCCTGCGTTCACTGCAGTCCTGAGCGTTTAGGGTGCAACACCGTGGCAGCTCTTATACTAGCGGATCAGGCTGTGAATCCTTTAGATGATGATGTAATAATCTGGGACTCTATCGGCCAAACTTTGTGTAAAATGGGGAGAAATTGCCAGTTGAAAATGAATGTCTGGAACAAATATATGGAACTTGGACTGAGCATTTCTGTGGCCGATGTTGCACCGGATTACTCGATATTAATCTTTAGCTCCATTGTAGATTTTTGAATATGAGAATTCCTAATTATATTCTCATGGAGATATGAAGATACAATGATACTTTATAATATAGATCAACATCAACCAGAATTGTATCCTCTATATAACCGATGCTGATTGTGTCACTTCAAAGTCACTGTGCCCCAGAAGGTTTGAATTCAAAATGTCACATTATCAGTACAAGTACTTCATTACCCAGTTCTGTAGCTCATTATGAAGAGATTCCTACCCCACTTTAACAGGTTTTTGGGCTAATCCTGCTTGTACATGTATCAAGCAATGGCGCTGCATAGGGGCAATGGGGCTACCGGTGTATCTTAACATAATTATTTTAGACAGAGGAAATAGGTCTTCTCAACATACTTTGTTACCAGAAGGCAATGTGAGGCCCTATGGTGATGCCTATTGACATCATATACGCATGGATAAGGTTAAGGGAATTATCTCATTTGTCTATTTCTAATGTTGGGATTGCTTATTCAGATATCTACCAGAAATATATAGGAGTTCAAGAGGGCTTTGAAATAATTACGTTAACAAAAGAATGGTGTTTCAGGAGGTTATTTCTTGAGGCACCTCGACTACACACAGCCACTACGATTTGAAACTGAGGAATAAGGCAGGTGATCGTAGGTACTACCCTAAGAAGTCCTGCTCTGTACGACTAGCTCTGCCGACTAGCACCTATGCAGAGAGCAGTCGTAGTATGTTAGGAAATGGCCTCCTGAGACTGATGATTACCTGAGATGGCACTATAAGAGACAATAGATGGACATGATGTTGATGAAGTAAGGGTTTATTTTCGCAGTTAGATGGGATTTTCATATTCTAGTTCTTAAGTTGCAGACTTGTGCCATGGTTAGTGGAATCCAATCCATAGACTAAACCAGATAACCCATGGTAAATAATAATATGTATATTTCCTGGGAAATAAAGCCATTTCCTGGTCTAGCCATTTCTAGCGACGGCTCTTACACCTTTGGTGGACACAGTGTAACAACGGCCAGCGTAAGCCCTCTAGTTAAGTAAAGGTGAGCCCCATTTCAACAATATTTTCACTTTGTATCAGGATTGTACTGGGGCCTATGGGTGGAACCAAGCTGCACACTAAAATAGCCCCCCCAACCACACACCTATAGATGTGTCCAGGTGGAAGACTTGACCTGAACGTGGTTACAATGTCATAACGCTACCTGAGCAATTTGTCCACAATCTTGGCATTGTGAACCATATTTGAGTGAATTATTTGTTGTTAATAGTGTTATTCTGTGCAGGGCAGCTCTGGTTTTCTGGCTATGAATCCTGATCTTATGGCAGGGACCCCCTGACCTTGTTAGTGTTTCCCTTATTCGATTATCCAAGATGGTTTATCAGTGATTCAATACATGAAGGTTATTGCGTTGAAAATATGATGCATTTATCTATCCTTAAGGCACACAAACCTGGCTTATTGCAATAGAATAAGAGCTTTGCTATGAGCTTTATTCTTTGTATAGGAAATATAAATTGTTTTATACCAATAGTGAGAGATTGAATCATTCCATTTGAATTCGATTGAAAAACAACAGCTTATATCTTGAGTTAACAAACGATTTCAGGCCTGTCAACATCCGAATTGTAATATGGCCTTATATTTACCACCGACATAACATTGCTTAGTCCTCTTATTGAACAGAAATGGCATACCTGATCAAAGGGTACCATTACCCCTTACGTTAACACCAATTATCTGCTTCATTGAAACAAATGTTGAACTTTTTCCAATAGCAAAATGAAAGAGGCCATATGGCTGGAACCCTGGTCAGGCTCTATCGATTCAACTCGAACATATAAGCAAAGGGAATTCCAAGATAAAAGAGGAGAGGTGCAGGAAGCGGAAGGAATGGAAACCTGAGAACAAAAACCCTGGTAATAAGGATTAGTCTACTTAGAGTGTGAATGTTGTCTTATGGTCTTAATTCTAAAGTGGAATAGACTTAACACAGCTGGTTTAAGGTTACTGTGAGGCAGTATACCTAAACACAAAACCACACAAGTCTGTCTAACTATGTAGTATACTAGTGTCAAAATTGCCTACCTGTCTTGAGATTCCTGAAGAGATCCGATTTTTTCCTGAACCATGAGAGGAGATTGTTCACTTCAAAATCCTTCCTCATATCAGGAGGCCTTGAAATGACAGATATCACTTTTTCGTACGTAAGAGCCATCCTGTATGCCTTAAAGTGTCAGTCTATGTGGTAGATAAAAGGTGTATAGGATGTGTTTTATAAGTTTCCTCTGTGTCCTCTGTGCAATCACTTATACTTATAAAGTTCCACCAAGAAAGAAACCTTGAAGGCTTTTTCCTTACAGGCCCCTGCTCCAGGGCATTTCGTGAGTTTCCTTTATTGAGAAGCCACAGCAGACCAGTACGTAAAGTTCTTTTACTCCATGAAAACTGAACATCCAATCTGGAAGTCAACCAGAAACAACATTTAAGACATATAAATCAGAAGTAGCTCCTATGACTGAGGTATCTCTTCCTAGTTACCATAGGGTTATGGTGACGTCGGTAGGGGGTGTGACTGGCTTGCCCAGAGCGTGCTTTAGAATTTGCTTTGTGTTTCTCTGAAACCTGAAGACCCATTCTGCAAAGGTCCACCTCCCCCTCTCTGCCACACCTCACTGCTACCACCTTAATACACGCTCAGTCCCCACTGACTCAGGCCAAGGTAAATACGGTTTCCTCTCACCTATAAATCTGTGTTGACCTGTCCATTTACAAAGGTAATAAACCCAGTGGTCACTGTTTGCTTTGAGCAGGGCCATGGCCCTGGCTCGCCAAGCCGTGTTGGTGCTGAGGATCAGAAGACTCATGCATGCAGACAGGTCTTCAGAAAAACACCTCTGTTTTGCTCAATCTAGCTGTATGTGTACTTTAAATGAACATATTTCTTTCAAATTAAAAGTGCTGATGAATGGGTAATGGAGAGTGTGGGTCTTCTTGGTGTAACCAATGATGCACTTGAGTGGCCAATTTTGGGGTTGGTTGATGATAGCTTTCGCACTCAACATTACTCATGACGTAGATTGGCTTCTTTCCCATGACATAATTGGGTAATGATTCGAAATGAAATGGGGCACAGAAACTCAAAGTAAATTATGTCAGGTGTTAGTTTGTTAGAAAACACTGAAACTAGTGCAATTAAACAGGTCTGGAGGACATTCCTCAATAATAAATGTTATTTAGCACTATCAAGAAATGTCCTGCCAATTTCAATGAACCCTGGTCATCTAGTCTTAGGGAAATAAAGTTCTATGTACTAAATGTACAATAATAAAATGCCCATTTATTCTGTCCAGACATTGATTCATACCAAGTAAATACTTCTCAAGAGCATGATTTTCCTTCATAGCAGCCATAGCCCCAATAGGAATTCAAAGTTTACTGCATTGGCCAAACATGGCTAATATCCATGTATCTATCCCTGAGGCAGGATCATGTGGATTTGTTATACAAACATGAATTACACCAAACACATTACTGCATATAGGAAGTGCTAGATCCTTGTATTCATGGAAAGGGGTTACCAGACAGATCCTAGGAAATCCAACAAGCTACCCTCTGTTGATTACCTGTTATCATTGTTATTTCACAATCATTTTCTTCCTAGAATAGCTCGGAGATAAACCTGTTGATTAAGGGAATTGCTAGGTATAATCCATGTACAATGTATTCAATGCAATGATATCAGGTCATATAATAGTATATCCCCAACTGATCTATAGACAATGATAGATTGTCACATTTTATGACATGGTAACAACAAAGGATTAAGAAGAGTGAAAGTTGAAGAGAAACAATATGCATTTGTCATTTCCTTAACGCAACTGCTTATACAGCATTTTCAAAACACATCATTTAACCAAAGCATAATTAAAACACATTAATTTTTAGCATTTACCTTTATTTCCCCTCCAGTTTTTACATGGGTGAAGTAAATGTATTTTAGATATGTTCTTTACCTTTACCAGTTTTACCCCACCCCTGACTGGGACAGTCCTACTACGACACCATATATACGAATGACTTACTGGATAACCTTGGGTACCTAATCTGTAATATACAGACCCACTACACCTACGGACCTACAATCACACCTAACCACCACTATAGATACGTCCAAATAATTAGAAATTAATTATTGATGACATGATGAACTGCTAAATCTCAAAGACACATTTAATGAGAAAGTCGAAGGCTTAACACGATCTGGCCTCACATAACCTCTTGGTTTAATTGCGTTGTTTACATGGAAAGTGCAAATGCAGATGACTTCATTGCTATGGGTGAGTCTTCTGAACCCTCTGAATTGCAGTACTCTGGAATGGGACTTGTTTTCATTGCAGATATATACACCACTTGGAGCGGATGGCACCGGGAGCATTTCACTAGATGCAATTGTGACATAACAATTTCTCCAACATGGAATATTTAAGCTTTTTACATTCTCTAGTGAAAGTACCTTATGGAGTGGTCACATTTTAACAAAAGGGGACAGTGGTGCATTTTCGCATGCATGTGCCAGCCAACATTTGCAGTCTGGCATTTTTCGTACCCCCCTCTTGTTTTATGGTATCGCCAGGGCTTTCTTCGCTAAAATGGGGGGGACAGTTTTTATGCCCCCCCTTGTTACTTGACCACTCCCTCAAGTTTGGAACATTTCCCAACCTTGACCCGGAGACATATTAAAGCAGGTTAATTGAAACCCCCAAATAAGCAGGAAATCCTAATCGGCGTTCGACAGACATATCACAAAATATCGAATTGTGCTTTCTTTTAGAATAATGAGTAGAATTATGATTTCTAACATCATTTCAACCAAAATCAAGATCTAGTGAAAAAGGATGGTTTACTGACCTGTTCTAACTGTTGTTGGTAATTCCCTACACAACTGGCTTTTTTTTTGTTTAAATCACTACAGCTTGGGTTAACCTTAAGACATCAACATACATTATTTTAAGTAGGTCTAATTTGTAGCAAACCCATCAGGAGTTGAACATGTGGCTGGAGAGGATGGGTGCGTGGGTTTAGTCTTGGGGCTGCGATTGCTTGTGGCATAAAGCCAGAATTTCCCCCAGCGTGAGTTCAATATTTCCAGCCAATGGCGCTTCCTGCTTAACCCATAAAGGACCGCATGATACCTCAGGGTTATTTCCTTGGTCGTCATGATGCACCGATGCAGTGCCGATGAGGTTACAGAACTGCGTTGGTTAGTACACCTCGCTGACCCTTTGTGAATTTATCTCAAGTTAAATACGATCTTCATCAGCTGTTCATATAGTTTAACCTAGAACTTCCGTATCACACTGCCCCCCCCCCCCCACGTGTGATAGCCAGCCCTCCCCCATATCACACTGCTAGATGACACATTAAAAATGATCAAATAACTGATGATAAATTCTTTCTAATACCAAATAAATGGAAGTTGGTTAATATATGACTAAATAAACATGAGATAAACACATAGGAGCACTTAGGATTATCACACTCAGCTTCGCCTCCTGTGATAACCCTCAGGGATGACCAATTATCATGCACCCTTCTCTATGTATCAGACCACAGGGTCAACAGCCCCACATTAACCACCAATAGAGATGATGCATTAATGCTTGAGAAGTTCTTGAATGGTTACTGAGGGTGGGTTTGAAGTCGTCCACCATGGAGGCACAAACTCCATTAGCTGTAGGGGTGAAATGACACTGTTTGTTTCCATGTTGAATCAGCCATAAGTGCCCCTAAACATATGATCTTAATACTATTCAAATACCTACAGTATAGGTGTAGGGTTTGTGCTAGTCTCCTATGCCTCATACCCTTAGGCTGTTTCTACTT
Source organism: Acholoe squamosa (assembly GCA_949317995.1). Lineage (NCBI taxonomy): Eukaryota > Metazoa > Annelida > Polychaeta > Phyllodocida > Polynoidae > Acholoe > Acholoe squamosa. The sequence goes on from OX439043.1 coordinate 60,693,492, forward strand.
ACACAAAATTCATATGTTTTTATAAGCTAGCTCTACAGAGTTTGGCTATAGACATACAAAGAAGAGAAACTAAAAAGAGGTCTTGAACAGGTTGTCAAATAACTGAACAAATCTTGAAGTACAAAAACAGTAGTCCTTCATAATTATTTAGTTATTTTATAGCACTTTTGCAACTCTTCAATCCAATTATATCTAGCAGTTATAAGTATGAAGAAAGGTGTTGATCGTTCATTGATTATTGGTGGTAACATTATAGTGATGTTTACAAAGGACTAAGTAATCAGGTAATATCATATTACACTAACATTAAATCAACGTGCCAAACATGCATTGCTTAGCAACATCAATCTGAGCTTTGATCACAGCCAATCCAATTATAGCTCTCCCATGAGTGCGACTTCTTGACAATGGTAATGTCTAGAAATAATGTAATGTTATCTAATAAACAGGAAACACATTTTATTGACGTAACAAGAGGATGGGGATAGTGCAGAAGGTGGTTTCTAAAATGATATTATTTTTCACTTTTTTTATGAAGGATACAACGTCACTCCATCACTCTTTATGTAAATGCCAATGTACTGGGAATGTACTTTTGAAATTGTTGGCGTCTGTCATTTTTTTAAAAACCCTGCGTCACAAACTTCACTTTTTAAAACCATCCATCACAAGCATCACAAGCGTCACAAGCGTCACATTTACAAAAGATCCCCTAATTCATTATGAACCTCACGAAACAAAATATAAATGATACTCCATAATCTGATTAGCCAACATGTAGGTTTGCCTCTTGATTTGGGTTTGCATAGCAAACACAGATAACATAGGTGAGTAGGGGATGGTCTGTGGTTAGTGACAAGCCTCCAGTAGGTCTCCAGGCGGCTACAGGTGTCAACAGGTAGACACACACCATGGAGGAGGTGTTGTGGACACAGGAGGTTGTCAAACACTACACAGAATGTAGCTACCAAGTGGGGCTCTCTGCTCAGCACATATACAAGTTCAAATTGAGAAAAAAACACCACCTTACTAACGCCTTGCCCTAAGGCTACAGAAGAACTGCTAATTGGTGATTTGGGATAGGGGTTGCGTGTGGCTGCATGCCTATCAGAGGATTTAATGGGTTGAAGGGGTATACATGTTTTAATGGGATGTTTGTCAAGAGTAATGGGCAAATATAGGTGTTGGATTTTACTGTATATCACGGTGTTAAACACATGATTCCATTAGTAAAATCAGTATCCCTTGAATAGGTCTTCTGACATTATTTTTATATATGTCAGATAAATTGTATTAAAGATAAGGAAGCCATTGGTCGCTCTTTTCTTTAAGATATCCCTTTAAAAATTACCGAAGGCAATATTTTGCCCCTTGATCAAGCTAGGTGAACAACTTGCTTCTGTCAGCAATAAATCGCTCAACAATACCAAAATCTACAAATCTTACCTGTGGCCATTTGTCCTTTCGTGATGTGCTATAAGAGCATAGCTGTTTATGGCACGTATACAGATATAATGTAGATCCAATCTCAGATCAGTTGAGCTCTCTCCTGTGGCTTATGATTTCCTCACCCACATGCCCACCTGTCAAACCACCTGTTGTTGTACCTCCTGGCCCTAAGGCTAGTGTGGACACTGGAGGACGTCCAGGCTGACAAATCAACATCTCTAACCATACCTCACACACCTAAACCAGCCTAATTAAGTGGATCAAACACCCCTCATCATTAAGCACACAATGCTCTAGGACGTCTTCCTAAATCTCATCCTGCCATAATGGGTGCCTGAATGGACCTGATTTAGGTCTCTTCATTATTGGTTGAGAGTGGATCAGGGTGCACAGGGTACGGCAGTATAATCCGATAATCCCGATAGTGTTAGGACTAAATGCTAAAAGGGGGAGGATCAGGGGAGATAAGAAAGAAAAACGTAGTATGTGAACCTTACCCTAGGGTTAAAACCAAGAGAAATAACTATAACAAATATTAAGAGCAGTATGCCATTTAATTTCTCACTTCACCAGAATTCAAACCCTAGACTAATGTTTTATTCATTATAAATTTTATCGATCCACTTCTTTTAATGTCGGTCATATCACTCTTTTCTATATCACCTTTCCTTATCAAAACATGAACCTGTTTTCGTTCATAATCCAGTAGACTGTCACATATGATTAGCCCCGGCTGATAGTCTAATGTAGAGGATATCACAGAGATATGATATGATAGTTTACCTTCTCCATACACACTTAAGTAAACTCCCCCTGACTCGACCACCGTGTTGATCTAAAGTCGGTCACCTTGAGAAACTTGATTCAGATGATACACAATATGCAGTCGGTCTCATTTACTACCATAGAAAGAACTTGCATTGCCCACAGATTGTGAAAATGAAATGTCTGAGTGGCATCTCGCAGTGGTTGTCCTGGATTGGTCGATTTTGTCATTGATGTTTTTGTATACATATCTCTGGAGGCTACTTCTTAACACACTATGACTGCTGTTCTTTAAATCGTAGGGATAACCTAACAATTTGGCCATAACAGTACCATGCACTAGTAGTCCCTAATATCTGCACCAGTACGACTGCCCTACCTAACCTTATGTAATTACTGCATAGCTGCTAATCGTAGTGAGCAGTCGTAGGGCAGTTCCTATGATAGCCTGGCTTATTCTTGGCATTTTTAAATAGTAGTGGCTGTGTGTAGTCGTAGTACATTAAGAAATGGCCTCCTGATTTGCATCTTTTTTTTTAGGTACCAACCAACCAGGTTTTAGAGTCGCGGCGACCATAGGTGACGACAGAGAAACTATTGCGGCACATCAAAGCAACAACAACAACAACAACATCAAAAACAGCATCAAGGTGACATATTATTTGTCAGTCAATGCCCAACAAACTCAACTGTCTTGTAGAGAAATGGATCAACAATGTCCGAGAGGGACACCTTAATAGAGTATACCATACAAAGCTGGTAGTTGTTAGTTATAGAGTAGTCATTGAAGTTCAATTCTGGACGCAGTCACCATCCTGGCTGTGATGCCCTCTTACGATTCGAAATTGAAATAATGCCCACCAAGGCCTACCATTTAGTGGAGTCACTCATTCAGCCTCGACATCCCCCACGGACCCCAATACTTTTACAACCTCATGGCGGTGCCAGTAGCAGGAAATTATGGAAGACATCCAGGTATCTGTCTATTTCTAGAATTAATGTAAGCTGAATGCAACATAACATGTTTTGTACCCCAATGCAATATGTTTATAAGCTTTACTGCCTGTTAGATATTTTTTGGTCTGCTACATCTGTGCTCTACATTGCTGTGATATCCGCATGAGATTTGGTAAAAATACCACCCTCCTAGTGAGTAGTGGCACATGCGCATTCTGTCGGTGATGCCATAATCTAGAGGCTAGTTAAGTGTACACTTTAACTGAGTTGGGGCATTATTGGCTATGTTACTTAAGACTCACTGCAGATGGCAGCACGTTGTGTATAGGCACTGGGAGTGGCTCAAGGACCAGTTTCATATAAAGGAAGGCAGCCAGACAGAATTAACCCTCCCTTTTGTAAAAAAGAAGAAAAGAAAAAGAATGGCCCAGCCTCGCAGGTCTACCTCAAATGGTATCTCCTTTTAATAGAAGCAAGCCCTGCGGGGCCGTTTAATACATTGCAGAGAAAGAAGCCCCGTGTGACCAAGGAGAGAGAGAGAGTGAGAGAGAGAGAGAGAGTGTGAGAGAGAGTGAGAGAGAGAGTGTGTGAGAGAGAGAGTGAGAGTGTGTGAGAGAGAGAGTGAGAGAGAGAGTGTGTGAGAGAGAGAGAGTGAGAGAGAGTGAGAGAGAGAGCGTGTGAGAGAGTGAGTGAGAGAGAGTGTGAGAGAGAGAGTGAGAGAGAGAGTGTGTTAGAGAGAGAGTGAGAGAGAGAGTGTGTGAGAGAGAGTGAGAGAGAGAGAGTGAGAGAGAGAGAGAGAGAGTGAGAGAGAGTGTGTGAGAGAGAGAGAGAGAGAGAGAGTGTGAGAGAGAGAGTGAGAGAGGGAGTGTGTGTGTGAGAGAGAGAGAGTGAGAGAGAGTGTGAGAGAGAGAGAGTGAGAGAGAGAGAGTGAGAGAGAGATAGAGAGAGAGAGAGAGGGAGAGGGAGAGACGGACTGACATACCTCTGATATAGCTCTTAGCAGTACATTGTACAATATCCTAGTCCTAGTATCATCAGCATTTGATCAGGGGAATAGATTCGCCAGACAAACACGCTACTGTCACTATACTACTCACAGCAGCATTGCTCGGGATTAGAAGAACTACGACATATAAAAGGATTCCGGAATCTATCTGGGGTCTAGGTCTCAAAGACGTTTGCCTGACCTTTATCAACCCATGACACATTTGGCTACTATCGAATTGGTGAAAAGAGGTAATTGTAAATTATGCTGAGAGAGAAAAGAATCTTAAGTCTATAGGATGGGCATAATTAAGCCATGCAACACACAGTTCATCCATTCGTGATCATTTATTATGAATCAACAGTCATCATAACCCTTTTGCCATTTCATTGGGATACTAAAGAGCAGCGACCCCAGAGCCCCTGTCGTATTATTCTTGAACTGATCATAATTCAGTAGTTGACCAGTGAGATAGCACAGGGTCCACAAGTGAGAGAGACTCGGTCGGGGGTCTTGTGAATTTGTAACTGTGCTTTGTAGACGGCATACAAACCCAACAAAATAAATATGAAGACAGCCAGCATGTAAGGCGTTTAATTTCGTCATGCACTTCCATTCAGCGCCAATCTAAAAGAGCTGTGCTTAGCTTCTCCAATGTGGGCTTAGATGCCTTATTTCAAATTATTCAAATAAATAAAACTGTTTACAATGGACATAAAACAAGGCAACTCTACCCTGAAATAAATAGAGTTTGTGTCCCTCAACCAATAAAATATGTCACATTAAGGTATCACAACATGCTTTTTTTTCACAAATTGACATACCTAATTGATATACCCATCATGGCTCTTCATATACAACAATAGTTCATTAGATATAATTTACTACTCATTTCTTTATCTAGCCTAGGTCTATACATGATGCAGCTTGCAGATGGATATCTGATTTGGTAAATCTGAAATATCATTGACACTAATTCAAACAGTTTCCTCAGCCACACCTTGCTGTCCCCCCTTACTGACCACTGTGGGAAGGGGCGCAGGGTTCAGGTTTTGGAGGCGGGTTGCCAAGTCATTGGGATCAAGTTGTCCATCATCCAGCCCCTTAGCTGAATTGAGTGGTGGAAGTCGAGACAACCCCAGTGATGGCAGCGGTCCTAGTAGGCTAGAAGGCTTCTTCTGTGATGGAGGTGGGGGTGGCAAGCTAGGGCCAAAACCCGAGCCAGAGGCAGATGCTTCCTCTGGGATGGCCGTTTGGGAAAGCTTGCGTTCACGAGGCGGTTGCAGTCCAGAGGAGCCCATGGAAGAGTTCTCACGCATGACTCCAGGGGGAGGTGCTCGATTGGGTCCTGGAAGACCACCTGCCATTGTGCCTTCTCGACGCATCATTCCTGGAGGTGGGGGAGGCCCGCCTGCCATTGTGCCTTCTCGACGCATCATCCCTGGAGGTGGGGGACCACGGATGAGGGTGCCCTCTCGTGGGAGGGCACCTGGAGGTGGTGGACCCCTGAAGAACATGGTAGGTGGAGGCGCCCCTGCTAAGGTAGTGCCCTCCCTCTGTAGCATCATTCCTGGAGGTGGCATCCTGGGTGCTCCAGGGGCTCCAGCAGCTCCAGGGGCCCTCATGAGGGTAGTTCCTGAGCGGGCAAACATCCCAGGAGGAAGCGGAGGTCCTGGCGGTCTTGGAGGTCCTCGGGCACCCAGTGCCGCTGGAGCTGGATGTTGTGTCAGCGTCTTCTGTCTTCGCATCATGCTTATAGCCCGCTCCAGGCCCACCGGAAGAGGTCTGTTGCCAGTAGCTGTACTTCCAGAGGATTCGCTACTGTAGCTGGGACGGCGTAGTGGTGCCTTGTCACTGTCTGTGGTGAAGCTACCATAGCTGTCCTTCCTCTTTAGTTGGCTTGTGCCTGGCCTCAGAGGGGTGTGAGTGTGGGCTGTGCCCAGGGAACTGCTACGACCAGACGTGATGCTACTATTGTCACTAATACGACTGTGTGAGCTGCTTCCACGGCGGCCACTTCTTGGTCGGGCGCTCCTGGCACGGCTTGTTCCAGGCCGTCCCGTTTTGGGTCGCGCCTTTCCAGTGCCAGGTCTGGAATGAACACAGATATTATAAAATTGACAAGAATGCGTTCAAATGACAAATACTAAAACAATTCAAATCAGACTTTATGTAGATGATAGATATCCTCAAATGCCCCTTTACATTATAAATTTGCCATACAAAACAGGTCTACAGATGACAGGAAAAAAGAGAATATCACCAAAAATCCTTACCTTTTGGCAGTCTTTGGTCTTTTCTTCTTTTTCTGTGGAAGCTTGCCTCCAAAGACCCAGCGTTTAGCCATGATATAGCCGGGGTAAGAGAGGAGGATGATAATAAACATAAGGACACCACATACAATGGCTGCTATAATACCACCATCCATGGGCTGTCCATGTGTTGTGGCACCAACCTGTGGGGGCACGTAGGGAGCTGGGGCCTTCAGCTTGGAATCTAGGAATATAATCATATGATCATATAAAATTATTTAAAAAGAGAAAAATCCAGGAGTGCACGCATAATACACCTTAATGTGTGCGCCAGGGCCGCATCCGTAGGCTTCATCTGTTTTATCTATCATTGTTTTCTATGGCAGACTTTTGAGAATTCTAGGAAGACCTTACAGTGGCAAGAAATGCGGTTTATGAATGATACATTACATTATAGATACAAGGAAGGTTTATGAAACTCTCTTCATCAAAATAAACATTATTGAGTCTGAAACTTAACTATCACATTCTGTATACAACGACAGTTTACAAGATAAAGTACTACTTATTTATACAAAAGAAGATGAAGATGTCATTTTCTGATATAAATTATGATCTTACAGGTGCAGACAGTGTTGGCTATGGTGATCTGGGTCCCGTTCAAGGCATCAAAGTCGTCAAAGAAGATGACATGAATATTGTCAGGGTCTGAGCCCACATCTTGCAACTCGTCCCTGTCAACCTTACTGCCGATACCAAGGGCGAAAATTGTCACGTTGTTTTCCTGTCAATGAGACAATGAAACCAGTGATAAATTTGTCAACAGTTCACATAGTACAAATACAAATGAGGGGTATATAAGGTTATGCATAACTGATCTTAGGGGAATCAAAATAAATACAAAAGGTGCATGTTAAATCAGCCCTGGCCAGGTACTCTTCAGGCATTCATGCATTATGACGACCAATGCACATGATACATTGATGCATTATGCTGTCATTAAAATAGCTGATTCAAGTGATCTATCACAGTATCAAATTTGTGGTCTCTCATCAATCACTATCTAGAAATTGTTCTAAGACATGTGTTAAAACATGTAATGATTTATATGGAATCTCTCTACTCCAGAGCAAAGAAAACACATTGATTCCTATCCTAGTAATAATTTAGGTGTGTCTGGAGGGTATCTCAAAAAGATTGGGAAACCAGTTCTCGCCGTAACTATTTGATCCTGCAGTTCTCCTACATTTCTCACCCTAAGAACAGACTTCCCTGCTTGACTTCTGCTACAAGTGAACTGCACGGAAATAGGTCGAGTTGCAAAATAAGAGACTGGACCCCTCCTATACTACTCCTATAACTGACTCCCTCTTTACAATACAAGAGGGAATCCACTCCAGAAGGTCAGTGAGTTCAATTTTGGAATTATCACCTCCGACAGGATCAATTCCAAATCTTTTTGAGACACCCTCCAGATTTCCTATAGAGGGTATGGAGTCTCTGTGCTGTGGAGGAATTGCCAGTTCTAATTCCAAAGGTGTACTAAACACTACTCAAAGCCTGTCAGACTAGCCAATAGGTGGTCCTCGGGAGAGCAGGGAAATGTCAAGGGCTGACCTGGCAAGTGCATTGTGTTGTGTTTAGACACTTCATTTGAGGCACTTTAAGGAAGCAGTGATTGGAACAAAATAACCGCGGCATAAAAATGAGCATTTGAAAACTATTTAAGACTGTTTCCATAAAGGACCCATGGAAGTTAACACTAGGTGGCAATAGTACATTGTGAGCTGGACTACATTAGCTCACTCAACCTTTCCTACTACTAAAGTAGTCATATGCCACCTAGGCAATCCATGAATCAAAACTACAGAATTAAGCATAATTGATTGAATCGAGCATTTGGAAGACCTGCCTCTTTGAAACAGACTCTAAACTTGGAAGTGATACAAATGTTAAAGTCTATCTATTACTACTTAAGAGTTTGCTTTTTTGACCCCGAATATGCCAACAAAAGATGTAGCCTACCTTGCAGGCAGTGGCTTCATTGACAGTCCATACTCTGTTGTCAGACCGTCCATCACTGATCAGCACTGCCACCTTGCGGGCATTTGATCGTCCTCCATTCGCAGCAGTGAAGGCAAGCTCCTTGATATATCTGGTGTAAAGAGAAGTCTTCAGGAAAAACTAGTTTTTACCTCAATGACCACTTATAAAACCATCAGAAATGATATAATATTCTTTGAATTGGTGGCTAATTTCCCCCTTGCACAGGTAATTAGCAGAGCATTTCCAAATAGTGTTAAATAGCATTTTTGAGAAACAGGATATTAAAGAGAAATTAACCACGATAGCATGAAGCCAAACACTATCGTGCCTTGATCGATGTCTTCAATTATGTCTGACCCCACCCCCAACACTGATAATAATGTAATTTTGTAGTATGTAAGATCCAGGTGGTCCATGATGTCACATACAAGCTGTTAAACCCACCTGAGTGCACCAGCCATATTGGTAGTTCCCTCCGTGTACTGTACCAGTGCCAAGGCCTCAAGTAGACTCTCTGGGTGTGTGTACTGCTCGAGGTTGAACTCAGGAATAACCTAGGAGGAAAAATAGAAGTTATTAAAAGAGACAAAAAACTTGAGAACAATGGATTAATTTCTTTCGGGATGATCCATCTACTTATGCTTCAACCTAAACCCACTATGGTTAAAGTCGAGTGACTAGGTCTTTGTATCTGCACAATTTATTACAAATGATATTGTTTCCTCAAGATGTCATTTGCTTAAAGTTGACTATAAAAGATCCCAAAACTTGCTTCCGAATTGAATCTGATCAGTCCAACGCGGATGTTCTCCAAACCAACGTTGAACATTTGGACTATTCCTCGAATGAAGTCTAACATCTTCTTGAAATTGTATTCCCGGACAGATCCAGAGGAGTCGACAACAAACATAACATCAGCCACAGCAGATTCACATGCTGAAAATATATAGAATGTTATCAGTAAATATAGATAAGCACACAGAGACCTATTAACAAGCAATATCCCCGAACCGCGAAGCATAGAATGGTCAAGAACCTTAGGTCAAAGTAAAATGTGTTTTATGATAGTTCACATTTAAAAAATCTGGGGTGGTCACTTGTTTGTACTGTACTTGGAGCCTTAAGTTACTTGAATACCAGCCCCCAATTTGCTATGAGACTCACAACCAGTGGATGACTAAATTGCCTAAAAATATCACCTCCAAAAATGTGTACGTTTTTAAAAATCAAAGAAAGGGATTACCATGGTCGATATTGAATGCAGACAAACATAGTTATTAAACTGAATCGGTGGGGCCAATGGCCTACATAAAATGCCATCATTCTAACATTTTTGGGGTAACTGTTTTTGGGGTAAATTGCTGCCTTGATATGCAATACTGACTTGATAAGTCTTCATGTGGCCAATTTTACACAAGCATTGTTATCAGGCTGCCATCCTTGCCAACAACTTGTTTTCAAAAGTTCTCTCACCTGAATGTTTAGTTTCAAATTTCCCAAAAATGGCTTTTGTCACTATCTCACCATTTTTTCATTTAAAATTTAGTGGCAAATTGATAAGAAAATGATTTTTGTCACTGTCTCGCAGTTTTCTTACTAAGATTTTTGGTTGTAAGTTTACAAAAATTGGTTTTTGTCACTATCTCGCCATTCCTTCACACAAAATTTAGTGGTAAATTGATTAAAAATAGTTTTTGTCACTATCTCCCAGCTTTCTTACCTAAATTCTTTAGTTTTAAATTGACCAAAAATGGCTTTTGTCACTAACTCACCATTTTTTCACACACAATTTAGGGCAAATTGATAAAAAATGGTTTTTGTCACTATCTTGCCGTTTCCTTACTAAAATTTTTAACGCAGATTATAAGTCTCCCCTCACCTTCTGAAGAGCTGCCTATACCGTTCATGCATAGAACATAGATTTTAAAAACAAAAAACAGGGGTTTTATGACATTTTGGTGATTTTTCACCATCTAGCCTGATTGCATTGTGAGATGGTGACAAAAACCCCTTTTGTCACTATCTAGACATGTCTTGTTGGTATCTCACAGTTTTGTCAGTATCTAGCCTGATGATGACAAGATGCTAACAAACCTATACATTTTTGTCAGTATTTCGCAGTTTTGTCACCATCTAGCTTAACACACCTGCATCCACATGATAGTCCCATTCCGGATTTGGAGCATTTAAAAAAAAAATCAATTCATTTTCAAAACTCAAAGTCCTATGGCCATCTCAAAACTTCCCTCATAGCTTTTTACCATCGGGGAGGACTGTGTGGGATGTTTTAGAGAAAAACCTTCCCTTAAATATTCTTTTATAAGGCGCACCAGGGGTCCATCGGCATGTGTAAGTCTGTACATTATATATGGGGTATAATAACAAGTACTGCATTAAGTGCTAATGCTTCGGAGCAGTCTTACTCTCTTACCTATGATCACAGACTCTATTTCTTAGATGACAACATTGAATTGAAACATAACAGTGCCTTTCAAACACTGCTAAGATGGTCAATGACTGACAGACAGTCCTGGATCGATGTTTTATGGCCAAAGGCTGACAAACAATGCTATATATATATCAGTGCTTGTGGATCCAATAGCTGACAAACATTGCTGCCTGGGACACTGTCTGTGGGGCCAATGGCCTACAGAAGATACTGCCTCAATCAAGTGTGTGTAGGGTCAGTCGTCTACAGATAACACTACATGGGTCAGTGCTTGTTGGCCGATGACAAAAAAAACCAACACAAATGATAGTCACCACCTTCTCATTTTATTTTGCATGTCAAAATTTAATGTTATGTAAAGTGGATTTCTTAAATGGAATTATCTAGATAAAATCAGATAGCTGTTGAACAGTGTTTGATCAAGGCCATGTTTTAAAAAGGATTACAATATTCATATTAGCACCTGAATAACTCTGCCCTTAAGACAAATGGTTGGTTAGTAAAGTTGATAGACACTCGCTAGACTCCATTGTCATTTTGAATAAAATCCTTACTGTTAAGTTCCGTTGCTGATCTGGCTGTAGTAGTTCGTCCATTTTGTCTACCACCATTTCCTCCGTTGCCACCACCTCCACCACCTTGTGCTTCAACTACTACAGAGACGCAAACCAAGCACACTGCTACCACTCGAAATATACACTTTAACTCCATTTTGTATCTGTACGAAAATCACATCCAAAGCTGCTCTGATGCCCTCATGGCTTCTGATAGGAATCCCTATCCCTTATGTTCTGTCTCACAAGGGTGTGACTGCTACATTCCTTCTCGTACTGGCCAGTGTGTCCTTAATAATGTCCACTGCTACGCAGAACTTAAAACGTTTACAGGTTCAGGTACATATAGGCCTATATTATTAGTCAGCTATACATTAGACTCAAAGTTAATCTGCTTCTCGTTGTATGAAATTGATACAGTGGCCTTGGGATTATCACAGGCCAGTTGGGATTAACACCACAGGAAGCTGTTAGGATCATAGGCACTGGATCAAAAGATTATGCCATTCTATTTAAATCATATCATACTTGCTCTTACATCGTTGCTCTGAGAAAGGTTTCAAAATAAATATGAGCTATAACTAATACTATCACATGGTGTGTTATAAAAACGGAGTTGTATAGCTGGTACTAGGTTTCATGAGTAGTGCGATTCAACAGTTGAACGTCTAAATATCTCAGTAAAACCAGTTAGATTTGTGGCACAGTGTTTGGGGGTTCTCATTGATGATCATATAACTAAAATTCTAAATTTCTAAAGATATCTAATGATCATCACTGTGCAACGGTCAAAAAAGAGTCCAAACATACCAGTTTGGCCTCTTTGAGGCTGCTGAATCTGAAAACGATGTTTAAAAAATTGCCCATTGGCTCGCAATTGGGGATATCCATAGGGTGCCATTATATGCTAAAAATCCCCTGCTGGCAATGATATTTCACTATTTTCACCTATATAATTTAGTAATTGAAGTGCAACCACTTTCTGATGTCATGCCTGGCATTTGTCTGGGTAATATCAATAGCTTTGACACTGCTGCAAATCATATTTCACCCAAAAGTGGCTCCTGGGCCTGCATTATTGGAACCAGTTTTATGGAATGTTATGTGTTGGGTGATCGGATGCTACATGTGCTCAGTTGTAGCAGTTTATGTACTCTACCAGCGGCTGTGCCGCTGGGATTGTGGCGCGGGAAACTAACTCAGTCATGCTCCTAAAGGCAGAGTACTCATTCAGGCTGGAGTGGGCAAGCCTTAGACCCCACACTGACCTGAACTACATCTGGCCGCCATCGTAGGCGTATATTCTTTTGGTAAAATGAAAATTTTTCAAATTGAAACACTGTGAATGGATTGCATTCAGTCTGCTAAGATGATAAATTTGCCACTTCAAAATCTTTATTCAATGCCTACAAAAGAAGATGTGTGCGTAATTACTATGGGTGAATGTAGCCCAAGACACCTCCTCCAGTGTCTGCCAGTGGTGCATTATGTGGTACGTTGTGCACTTTGCAAGCAGTAGGTTCGTTCTGCAGTCTAAAATGCGCAATGCTTGCAGCAGGTTCTGCCTATTGAAGACAACTCTGTTGATATGACGTCACAGGCTGCTGAATAACTTTAAAAGATTTGTGTAATAAGCAAGAGTTCAACCTGGATCATGCCACTAGGTCAAGATGTATGTATTTCCACATCAAGTAGCCGTTGTTTTATGTCCATTCTAAACCACTGATTTTGAGGTAATTATTACTTCATTTTGGTGTAAGGGCAGCCACCTAAAGAAAATCAGCCATATTGCTGTGTTAATTTCCTCTAAACATTGTCTTCTGAGTCATTTAGAGCAAATAACCATGATTTATGAGGTTGCATGTAGACATCATTATTATCCATAATCATGTGATAAAGGTTGTGGTAATTTGATATCATAACCAACAATAGGCTGCATAGTAAATGGAAGCCATGCCCTCAAAGCAGTCATAACATGATTTTTGAGGGCTGAAGATTATGTAGAGAGTGTGGATAAAGTGCTGGGCACACATAAAAAAAAAATCATCCAAAATATCGTTTCTGTATTTGAACTAGCATAATTCCCCCTCAAAACTGTGGCTTGGTAAGTGACAGACATTGGTAGAGATAACAACAGTTCTCTCGGAGAATACTACCAAAGATAGTGGTTACCTTTTCTGCTAGCAGGCTACTGAAGGGGTCTGAAATGGGATACGCCCAAGATCATGTACAAGAGACAGGAAAAAACCAGTCCCAAACATGTGCTGACTGACAAACATTTTGAGCTTATTTACTACTTTTATGGCAGATTACAGAGTGAAATGAACAATTCATTAGATATGGGTTTGGAAATGGTAATCAAAGACAAATAAATCACATTATATGTAAAATCTGGTGTTTATGTAGTTTGCACTAACATAAACTTGGCTACTTAGGACAAAAATTGGTAATTCTAGGGTAGTATGGGTATCTTAATACTGAGAGCCACCTGCAAAAATCTGATGCTATTTTTGAATTTTCCAGGTCAGAATACACAGGGATTAGTGTGTTTCAGCTCTGTTTTTTCTTTTCTTTTGAAAGTGAAAATTTGTGACACTGTGTTCCAAAACAGAAAAATAACATGCCCTCTATTATTCCTTTTCTACTCAGACATCTGGCTGATTGCCCATAGAATGAGCCCCTTTGTTGTATGTATAAATGGACAATCCTAAGCTTACTGTGAACTACCCAACATATATATGTCACTCGGGGGAACAGGGAGTGGTAGGGGATACCCAATGAAGTGTATGCGGGAGTCTATTGTGTTATCATAACGGTGTATGAACGTGTGTACCCTTCAAACCACGACCACAAAATGTGTGTTATAATAAGACACCTTATTTTGAGTCAATTTGGACGATTACCAATGGGAAAATTATCAACATGACACAAGAGAAGAACATTTATAAACCCTTTAGCATGCTTTCACAAATGACCAATTGTTTTTTCGCTGCTACCTTGACAGCAAGCGTTTCTTGAGCTGCTCAGGCCTGTGAATAGTGGGTGAATAGTGACATACGTTGAAAGATGGGACCAGTATGTCCCTGGAAGGGGGTTTAACGAGGGGCAAGGTACCTACCATAGTCAGTGAATTTTACCTCAACCAGTGAAATTCAAATTCTACTGGACATCCATATTTAGCCCATAGAATGAACCCTTTTCAACATAATAAAAACGTTTTTAAAAACGTTTTCTACCCAAGCCAAATAAAAACATTTGAAAACGTTGAAAAACCTTTTTGCCAAGTGGGTAGGTGCACTCAGGTAGTTCGATTAGTCAGGAGACTTCTTCTAGGTTCTGATAAAACCGATTCATTTTAGATGAAGCCATGCAGACTTAATTGTGAAAGAGGGAAACAAAAATGATAATTGCTCAGAGTACATGGGATATTGATATAGTCATAACTCTGTGAACAGACCCCCAAGTATAGAGTAGCCATAAGGTGGCAGCACTGAATCAATTGCTCAGCATTATACATTACATATTTGCTTCTAGCCTTAGCATTACATTCCCAGACTACTGGTACATAGTCGTACTTGTGTATACATGTATAGGTATGCCAATCAAATGCTAAAATGTCTATGAATACGTATATTCTTAATGTGAACACAATAATTGCCATAACTGAGGAGGTATGATATATAACATGCCCTCTATTGAATATAGCATGCCAGTAAGAGAGCACATTAAAATTGAGATTTCAAAGTCTATATTTATAGTTAGGTCTATCACGTATTATCTATTTCTTGTGGCATGAGCTCGTCTACTGGCCCATATATGTGTATGCCCTCACGAGCATCTGCAAAGGTCTCACTTCCTACTTTCATGTAATAATAAATACATTATCATGTATTTCTACACCATCAAAAAAGGAGGACAGCTATAGTTATGTATTTGTCATCATGCTAGCCAAACAGCACTTACATTACATTCCAAGTACTTGTGATATAGCACATTACAAAACCTATGTAGTGAAATCGTCAGGTTATACAAGGATCAAAGTGCCTTTGTATGTGTCCAAAAAGAGAAAATCATAACAGAACTAATTAACATGTACGTGTGCTTACTATATAGCTCTGAGGTCCTGATATGTGTTCAGTATAGTATAGTATAGCTATGGTCGATATTTATTTTCATATACACTGCAAGGCACGCAGACTGTGTGGGCTGTACGTGTAAGAATATAAGTCTCTGTCTCAGCCCTAATGCTGAACCTTGTGGAACACCTCATCCACTGAAGAGGGATACAGACACACCTAAGGCTACTAGGACCTTGGTGCAATCTCCTTGTGCCAGCCATTCTCAAGTATAGATAATGATTTAAGGAGGATAAATTTCAGGGCCCCAGCTGCAATGTATTAACTTGTATGAGAGGTGAATACCATCTTTGGGCAGAGATTTCGCTGAAGTAGAAACTGAGCGGCAAGCTGGAATAGTGTGTTTCAGCTTTAGAAGGGGACTGTGTGCGTACGTGATACCATAGAAAACAAAACGTTGTTGGATGTATTCGTTTAGCTATTTAGGATATTATTTCTATTTGATGTGATTTCGAATTTAACTCGACATGGCTCTGTTTTCCGATAAACGTGCGGAGAAGAAGGCAGCTGAGAAGGAGAAGGAGTTCCAGCGTGCATTAGGGGGCCCACAACAAGAGGTAAGTCTACATAATATATACTAACAATACTCATCTAGTTAGACCACATTATTAATCAGGGGTAGACTGTGGGCCTGGGGAAATCATTTTACTTTATTTGTGGTTCAACACGGTAAAAGGTACTCCCGCGCACCCCTTCGTGGGCATACCTCTTACCGTGTTGATCCACATTTTTAAAACAGAATCATGGCTTACCTACATAATTCACATTGAGAAATCTAAGGGGCCACAGCCAAATGTACGAGCCATTGGCCCCCGGGCCAGTGTAAGTGTCTACCCCTGAAATTTAAGTAGAGACTTTCCCCATTGATTTGTGTAAATTGTGCATCTTAAAGTCCTATGGGCAAAATTTGGAACATATATTTCATCAATGATGTTCTCATTCCATTCCTTGACTGACTTGAGTAAAGCAAACCGTGAGATATTTTTACAGTAATACATACACATCTTAGACATAATAGATTCACCTCATTGTTTACAGCCAGAGGTGGAACTACCTCCAGGAGTTATTGAAGGTAAGCAGTATCATGGATACGGGAAACAGAACCCATTTATAACACAATTTTTGAACACCTATCTTATCCTCATCAATGACTCTACATGTATATCTATAAGTGCTATCTCGGACGAAAATAACACTTTGCTACATGTAATTGTTATCTGATGATCAACACTATTGGTATTGTTTTACATTTTATCAGAACATAGTGAAGCCATCGTAAAGGCCCATGATAAAATTCAAGTAAGTGTATGCATGTAGATAAATGCATAACACAATAGCTCATATATATTCTCATTCATCATAATTTCAGAGTTCCGGGAGGCGTTCTCTCTGTTTGACAAGGATGGGGATGGAACCATCACCACCAAGGAGTTAGGCACCGTGATGAGATCCCTAGGACAGGACCCAACAGATGAAGAACTGGAGGAGATGATCAATGAAGTGGATGCTGACGGTCTGTAATTACTATGGTTACTCGTGTATAAGGCACGTCTTGTGTATAAGGGTCACCATGAGTTCATACCAGAAGTATAAGGCGCATCTTGTGTATAAGGGTCACCATAAGTTCATACCAGAAGTATAAGGCGCATCCGGGATCAGTTTTTGGTTATTTTAGTAGTGTTCTGTATTGTTTCAAATCCTCGCATATAAAGCACATCTTGGCTTCAAGCAGATACGGAAAGGGCAACAAAGGTTTATCCTCACTTACACCACAGGATTTCAATGGATTTCACACCATTTGCATATTGCACACAACGTCTGGTATAAGCTGGCTGATATACTAGTACAGGATTTAAAGGGGTGTAAAGCATATAGGGAATCTATAAGGCACCTTTTGTTTTATATCGCTTACACCCCTGTCCTCTTATAGTAACATATGAACTGTGCCTTATAAATACTGGATTTCTGACTTATGATGAAGAAATAAACCTGCATTATTCGCCAAGGCTTCATGTTATTCTATCATCATGATGTACCAATGACAGCAATATTAACCTGTTAGCGAGTGCTACCAACGCACCATAGCTTTTTGGTGTAGGGAGATAGAGACTGTTGTAATTGGAAATTGCTCCATTTGAAAAAAAGGTCGATAATAAGAAGCAACATTTCTCCAAAAAATCAAAATATTAATTTGGTTCATTTTACATTGTATTAAGTTAATTGACCATGCATTTGCTTCATATCATCCATAGGAAATGGAGAAATCGATTTCGATGAATTCCTTACGATGATGTCTCGGAAAATAAAGGTAGGTATGCTATCCATTAAGCTTAGATCTATCGATTATTAAATTGATATACTTGACACAACAAACCATGCTAGAATTACCCCGAAATGGACTGTGCCCAGGACCAATGCACGTCAGCGAATGACTAAACGATTGACTCTATAATTACCTATAAAATGGTATATGATATTAATTTTGATTTCTCCAAAATAATTGAAAAAAGTTCTAATCCTGTGGTCCCATGGTCGGGTTATACTCCGAAATATATCGTTCTTGGTGATACAAAAATAGCCTTACTAGGCGATCTGTAACTAGATGGGCAAGTAAAATTACATTCTAATATCCGAAATGATTAATAAAAAAAGCTGGGCTGCAATATTTTATTTTCAGGAAACGGACTCGGAGGAGGAGGTGCGGGAGGCCTTCACCTTGTTTGATCGTGATAAGGATGGGTTCTTAAATCAGAGGGAACTGAAAGAGGTAAGGCAGTTGCCATTATTTATTAACCGGGGGGGGGGGTAAAATCTTTTGACCCTTCTTGAGGAGGGGGGGGGTAATAAAATCGACCACTTTTAACGCCAAAAACCCATCCCCCAACCACCCACCCATATTGATAAATATGCTCACACCCGAAGATGTGCAGTGTGAGACAGCTATAATAAGGCCACAAGGAAATAAAAGTCCAGAGTGCGCCCTATAGGATCAATTGGAGTGGGTAAGAAGATGTCATAGAAAAGTACAAATTTAAGTGAAGAAAATCATTATAGTTAACACTGAACACTCGACAGTTTCATGTGCCTTCAGATAGGTGGCAGCACTACAGCACAGCTGTAACCGTGGCCAACACTGTCTGAATTCAGGGTTGGTTTAAATACACTCTAAAAAATGTGTTTTAACTAAAACACATTTTCATCATCTAAACACTTTTCCTAAAACACTTTACACTTAGGTTTATAAAAAGTGTTTTAATACTTGGTTCCAATCCAACTCACCAGGTGGCAGGGGCCACCTATGATGGTACTATTGTAACATTCATATGGACACAAATGTCTGAATTTAAGTATAAATGATAATGATACACAGCATCCTGATAGAAAGTCACATTTACACTTTACCTTAGAATGAATTTGTGAAAGAAATATCTAAAAATTACCTTCTCAATACCTTGATTCCAATGTAACCCATGATAAACACCCATTTTGTAACATTCAGGATTAAAACATACATCCCAGTCCTAAACACTCTGACTAGCCGGGAGGCGTTTCGCAGTCAGTAGCGCGTCCGCTCGCGGGCCGTAAGGTCGTGAGTTTGGTTCCCGGCCAGGCCGGGGCACAGTGGTGGTTCCAAATGTCACTGTAAGGTGTCGTTTGAGTTCCCTCCTGCTCTGGCTAGGCTGTGCTGGAAAGTCTCTCGGCGGTCATGGCAGACAAATGACTTAAAACAGGCCTGTCCATCTCTCACTATGCCTATGTAGTGATGGATGTTAAAGAACCATTGCCTAGGTAAATGTGTAGGGGTGTGCTTTCTATCTTTCGTTAGATTCGGTCACCATCATCCCCCCTCACCACTAGACTAGGGTCTGGGCACAACGCCACAAGGGTAATCTCACTTTGGTGTGGATACAACCCGCGGGACCTCTCACCCTTGCGTGTCGGCCGTAAGGAAGGCACGAGGTGAGATAAAATTCGATCATCATCATCACTCTGACTAACTCTGTGCATCAATGTGTTTGAACTCATCTTGACTGTAGGCCAAGCCTGGTTAGCACAGAATTAATGTTGATAACTGGATGACCAACATTCATCAACTTGCTATCAACATAACTTCAATATTCTCTACCTGTAGAGAGACATCAATATGCAGTAGGAAGGACTTAGTTATACTAAAACTGGGACCATGGGTTATAAATGGAAAATGAAATAATAGCAAGGGCATAAATTTGCCTGAAGCTCATTTTAAACGCTTTCTGAACCTAAACACTTTATTCTCAGAATCATTTAAACACTTTTTCATCTAAAACACATTTAAATCAAAACACTTTTGAATTTTTAAACACCTTTTGAAAAAGTGTTTTGTGTTTTGCCCAAAAAATGTGTTTAACAAAGTGTTACAAGAAAGTGTTTTAAATACAGGTAAAAGTGTTTAAAAACAAAGCACATTTTTAGAGTGTATCCAGCTGCCTCAAGCTTGTCTCTAATGATAAGTAACACTATCACACAAGGAGTAAAGGAAGAAGATCGCTGTAAAAGATACATGTACTTGATATGTGCATAGCCACTTGATGTTAAAACGAGGAGATGCACCCACTGAAATTTATTATAATTCACAACTGCGTCACACAAACTCTGCCGTACTACCCACAGATGTAAATCAGGGCAACAGTTCTTTCCAGTGAAGACAAAGTGCTACCACAGTCAGAGGCAAAAGGCTCTACATTAATATAGTTTCATATAGTAGCAGAAAATCTCACTAATCAGAATATAAAACACCATTGAATTTGAGAATACCTTTATCAATTAATGTTTCAGGTGATGAATAACCTTGGAGAGAACCTGACAGATGAGGAGATTATAGAGATGATAAAGGAGGCTGATATGGATGGGGATGGAAAAATTAGTTATACAGGTAGTACATAACTTTAGATAAATAAACCTATAAAAATGGATTTTTATGTTTGTCCTTCTCTATAAGGCTCTTCATGATATGAGTGTGCTATATATTTAGGGAGGAAGTAGCGACACAGCCAGTGTCGCAATATTGAATCACTTTAACGAAACGGCTTTATAAAAACTGATTTCATGTAAGTCTGGTGATCAAAATGATGCAAACTACTCTATAGAATGATAAGGTTAAGGAGTTAATATTTTATACTGCAAATAAGCAAATTTGTGATATATACATGTACTTCCTTATAAATGTTTTAGAACCATTCATCAGTTTTTTTAAACTCTTCTTTCAGAGTTCGTCAGTATGATGAATAAATGAGCATATTATAGTCTACCAAGCAAGGATCTACGATGTACGTGCGTGTCTTGTGTCAGCTTCAAGTGGTTGTTGGTAAATGTTTTCCATGGTAGAAATTTCCCAATAAAAGGTTATAAATACCACAAACTGTCTTTTGCTGCCAAATATGACTCACAGTGAATGTGCTTATAGGACCAAAAACTGATGAAATGAACCAAACATTGCCAACTAAACGGTCTCATGTCAGAGGCTATGACTTGATAATGTTGTCATGGAAAACAATAGATTTAAATATTTTATATTGAGCTCGATGCCATATTAAAAAGAACTGGAATATAGTGAGTGAGAGAAGAATGGGATGGTATAGTGTGGGTCTATTGACGACATCTTTGGTGACATTGAATCATAAATGAGAATATCAACGTATAAAAAGGCCACACTACACACCATGTTTTCTATACTTCTTTGTTTCAGTTTAGCACCCTAGCCACGCCTTTATCAGAATGTTCTACATACCCACCCCGAACCATTGGATGCTATTCCTCATCCAGTCTCACTTAGATGAATTGAGAGATCAAATTATTGTTGGTCTTGACAAAAATAAAGGGAGAAGTAGAAAGGAGACAGTTTTAAAAAGGGTGACCATTCTTCGTGACCTCTATATTCATTATTACAAGACAGATGTACGATCTGTTACATGAATTAGTTACCAATCAAAATAGGGAATTCATCATTAATTTTGCCTATAAAGTATTATATGCAAATTGTGGAAACTTAATTGCTGTATCTCACCTAGAGGGTATTTTGGAATATGCGATGACTGCCACACTTACTGGGAGGGTTTCAAAAACTTGTAGGCCCTCCAAAATATCACATGGGAACAGACTTTATAGTATAGTAATGGTGGGAGGTCAACACGTGCACCAGCTCTTTTACTGTAAATGCTTGTTTAATCACCTGCACTTATAGATTTAGACTACATGTAACCCCATGCAACACGACCTGTGCTCATTTGGGCTAATTCAAAGAGGAACTTTTGGTTTCACGGGGTCTTACTCCTGTGCTAAAAATTAGATATGTGCTCATTTGAGAGCCCTGTGCTTAAACAAGCAATTACATATATTTCATATAAAATGCATCATATTCAAAGGCAAATGAATCACCCATACAACAGCCTATGGCTAGAAGTAATATGGGAGTCATAAGGATTTATATATAAATGTCTGGATAAATGCCTATAAGTCATATATCGACCACCCATACTGTCTATAACTAGTCTGTGGCAGGACATGGGGCATGAGCCTCATACAGCATATGAAAGGCACCATTGACACCATCCTATACCACCCAGGAGGCCATCAATACCACCTAGCAGGGCGATAATAAGGGAATATAGACCAACCTTGCGGACACTCATATGGCAAGCTTAATGGGTAATCTCCTTAAAAACTAGGTTTTACACCCTAAGATCCAGTTTTTCCTTTGTACAACTGGGTTTTTACAGGCTAAAACACAACCTGATAGCTTAAAACCTGGTTGTGCTACAGTAAAACTGGGTTTAACAGTGAGAAACTGGGTATTACACTCTAGAATCCATCCTTTGTACCATAAGTCCAGGTATTATGGTGTAAAACCTGGTTTTACACTCTAAGACCCAGTTTTTTCATAGAAGGGTTGGGTTAAGCAAAGGGTGGTTATTTCCTGCTGTAAAACCTAGTTTATCTAACACAGGATGAGTTGTCCACTAAAACCCATCCTTTTACTCCAAAAGTTGGGTTTTTGTGTCTAAAACTGGATCTTAAAAGCTAAGGATAACCCAACCTTTTTATCCAAAGGATGGGTTTCAACAAACCCATCCTTTGCTTACCCACACATTGGTACCAAAGTAGGAGTTTCACTGTAAACCCATCCTTAGCAGTACCCCCTCCATAAAAGAAAACATCATTAGTGTGTTCAAATTGGTGGTACAAAACCAGGTTTTCTGACAGCAAGGGTGGATATGAGATGGAGAACCCACCCTTTTATAGGAAAGGAGGGATTAAGACCCAAAGGATGGGTTATTGGTTAAAAGGATGGGTTTTAATAGAACCCCTCTTTTACATGCTAAGGAGGGGTATTTAGTTTAAACCTGGTTAAACTCAAACTCAGCAGTATTGTTATGATTTTATATATAACCAACAGCACAGAAAAGGTTGGACAATATACAATAAGGTCAATATAGAACAATTTGAGGCCCAACAACTGCTCTGTACATTTGTATAGGCTTTAATATTGGTTTACTGGGTGATTCCAAAACGCAATAGGCTCTTCAGGCTGTATCTTATTAACAAACGATCCCTTCTATTTATGATTTTATGCAATGTTGGGCAGTTATTTCAAACACTTAAATGTGTTAAAACCTAAAGAAAAAAACATACCAAGATGACAGACCCTTCGCCTTGGTAAATCTTGAGTTGGATAAGGTGGAAGTGAAAATAAGTAAACAAATTTGTGTTGCTGCCTGGCTTAAATGCTTAATTACCGTCTTGAGGACACAACTTTGATTCCACTGTATTTAATTCCCTTAATTCCAACTTTCTCTGGAAGTCACCAAAAGCTTGGATTTGATTAAAGGGTATCTTTATCCGTCATTATTGTAATCTCAGGATCCATCTCCTGGTAGTCTAAGGGGTCACTTGAATATAGACCCACCATGCCGACACTCATATGGCAAGCTTAATGGGTAATCTCCTTAAAAACTAGGTTTTACACCGTAAGATCCAGTTTTTCCTTTGTAAAACTGGGTTATTACAGGCTAAAACTCATCCTGGTAGCCTAAAACCTGGTTGTGCTACAGCAAAGCTGGGTTTAACAGTGAAAAACTGGGTATTACACTCCAGAACCCATTCTTTGTACCATAAGATCAGGAGGTCATTTCTTAAGGTACTACGACTTCACTCAAACACTATTATTTGAGAGCCTAATTGTTTGATGCCAGTGATCGTACGCAATGCCCCACAACTGATCTGTACGATTAGCACTTATGCGGTAATTACATAAGATTTAGTGGGGCAGTCGTAGTGCTGCAAATGTAACGTATCCCCTACCACAAGGCTGTAATGTCAATAAATTAATGGTCCCAACTACCATTTGAAGATGAGCAGTCGTAGTGTGTTAAGAAATGGCCTCCAGGTTTTATGGTGTAAAACCTGGTTTTACACTCTAAGACCCAGTTTTTTCATAGAAGGGATGGGTTAAGCAAAGGGTGGGTATTTCCTGCTGTAAAACCTAGTTTATCTAACACAGGATGAGTTGTCCACTAAAACCCATCCTTTTACTCCAAAAGTTGGGTTTTTGTGTCTAAAACTGGATCTTAAAAGCTAAGGATAACCCAACCATTTTTATCCAAAGGATGGGTTTCAATAAACCCATCCTTTGCTTACCCACACATTGGTACCAAAGGAGGGGTTTGACTGTAAACCCATCCTTACCAGTACCCCCTCCATATAAATATGTCATTAGTGTGTTAAACTTGGTGGTTCAAAACCAGGTTCTCTGACAGCAAGGGTGGGTATGAGATGGAGAACCCACCCTTTTATAGGAAAGGAGGGGTTAAGACCCAAAGGATGGGTTATTGGTTAAAAGGATGGGTTTTAATAGAACCCCTCTTTTACTTGCTATAAGGAGGGGTATTTAGTTAAAACCTGGTTTTAGGATGTAAAACCAGGCCTTACATATTAAAACCTGGTATTAGATCACAAAGGATGGGTATACCTAGATTATCTTTGTAAAACCTGGTATTATAACCTAAAACCCACCCTTACTCACTTAAAGTTATAGTTTTAGGCACTGAAACTGAGGTTAAGGGACAAAAGGGTTGGTTTTGGTGCCTAAGGGTGGGTTTTAGGCTGTAAAACCTGGGTTTATACAACAAAAAACGGGTCTCAGGGTATAAAACCTGGTTTATGAGGAGTTTACCCATTCCGCTTGCCATACACTCATCGATCGGCCAATGCCCAGTCAGCTTACATACAGCTCACGGCATGGAACCACAGCACCAAAAGTCAATAGAGAGCGGTGCTCTGATTGGTTGAGAATGGAGATTGAGGGGGCCACAGGCGACATATGGCGGGACGCTTTGTGCAGCCATTGTAGCACTGTGCAAACAGTAGACAGTGGGGAGGTAGCAGAAGGGCCTCCTAGGACAATACACCAAGGCCGTGTATAGATCCATAGTATACCTATGGCAAAATCCACTCTCTATGTGTGTAGATTATATCCGGGTATTTCCCCATTTAGGCCTCCTCCCTAAAAATGCCAAAAGTCGAGTCCCCACATACTATATGGGCAGAAACGCTTGGTAGGCACCTAGGTCCCTGATATAATTCAAGATTGCAATGCCGTGGGCACTCCGACTTAATCAGAGTGGTCAAAACTATGTGCTGGAGGGCATTTCTCAATAATGCCAATTAACATTATTGAGGAATAACATCAGTTCCACTATAACGGGTAGGCCTTATAAGGGCATTAGCACATTAGGCTATGGAGGCCGCCATTAGACCCCGACTGCACTATGACTAACACCTTCAGCCCCCGTCTCCGCAGTAAATGCCAGGGATGCTTCCCATTGGTCAATAATACAATAGCCATGTGCCGTATAGGGGTTACTGTAACTGTTTGTTTAAGTGCACCCATGCTTATAAATATCAACTACCTGTAACCCCATACAACTCGACCTCTGCTTATTTTAAAGAACGATTTTAGGTTTCAGAGGGTCTTACTACTTTGATAAAAAGAGACCTGCACTCATTTGAGAGCCCTGTGCTCAAAAAAGCAATTACATATATTTCATATAAAATGGATCATATTCAAAGGCAAATAAATCACCCAAACAACAGCCCATGGCTAGAAGTAATGTGTGAGTCATAGAATATTAGTTTTATATTTAAAATGTCTGGTTAAGTGCCTATAAGTCATAGATCGACCACCCATATTGTCTATAACTAGTCTGTCACAGGACATGGGGCATGAGCCCCTCACAGCATATCAAAGGCACCTGCATGGTCATGCAAATCCATTCAAATCAGGGAGGTTTCAGGAGAATTAAATGTATCAACCATTTTCTGTCTACAACTAGGCACAGTCAGTATAAGGGTGTTTTGGTGGGCTAAATGATTATTAG
Organism: Acholoe squamosa; assembly: GCA_949317995.1. Taxonomy (NCBI): domain Eukaryota; kingdom Metazoa; phylum Annelida; class Polychaeta; order Phyllodocida; family Polynoidae; genus Acholoe; species Acholoe squamosa. The sequence continues at coordinate 60,719,497 of OX439043.1, forward strand.
ATACAATTTTGTCTGGAAACAATCAGGTTTGTGAGATAAAAAAAACCTTGATCGTTTTGATGCAATTCAAAACATGTTTTATTCATTTTCACAATGGAATTTGTAAACGATTTCCATGAAAGGTTTTAGTTTCAATGAAAGTGTTATTCTCAACATGAAACGATCATGCCAGTCTGATGATTTTAGTCACTAATTATAAAGCTTGTGAATTAACCTCCAGTGGTGCCAAACATCACAGTCCTACCAAGGGGCAACTACTTGTGACTGGGAGGGTGGGAAATCTACAGTGATGGGTTCTATGAAGGCACAGCTGGAGGCTCCACAACATCCTCTGTGTATATTTGGATTAGACAGCATTGTAGTCTCTTGAGAATACATCTGACACAATCTAAGTGGGACAAGCAATAGTATATTCAGAAATACCCTCCTGACCATAGCGATATAGTATTTAATTTCCCATCGATTTAGTTACTTTACCAATGGTACTCACGTAAGACTGGCAATGGTTCAAATCTTTAAGATTTGTGTATCTCTCTATCCCAATGGTTTTATGCCACCAGCAGGGCATTTCTTAGTACATATGATACAAATAAATACAACCGATATGACTCAGAAGCCCTCCAATGGGGACAGAGCAGTACCATTTCTTGTTTGATTTGTTTTCCTTGGCTTACCTGAAAAGCTTACATGTATGATGTTTCTTTGCCAAATAAAAATGTTAAAACTCAAACTCAGCAGTAACGTTATGATTTTATATATAACTGTAATGTATGACCGTTGGTGGTTCGGAAAGGATCACGAATACAAGGGAATTTGGTTTCGAAAGGCAACAAGTTTTTATTCAGTATCCTAGGTTACAGGAAGCTAAGTGGATTCCGTGTGGTAAATAGACTGTTCGGAAAGCTCGGATTTACGACTACCAGGTAAGGTCTCGGAGTCAGTAAAGTTCAGATGGTGTCCCTGGAGAATCCGGTAGGATTCTCCCCTTCCTAGGCTCCGACCCGACTATTATATAGCCACAGGGGTTGGGTGGCGACCTCTCGTGTTTAACCCCCGCAGCCCGGAGGGCGGTGCTGCCACCGCCCGCCAGGCGTGCCAGGCTCTCAACCCTGAAGGTCGCTCTGTTCGGAACCTAGGCAACCCGTAAGCCATAAACACTACTACTAAACCGTGCCCCTACACTACCCCCACCAAGACTATAACAAGGTGATACACGAAGGGTAGAAACTAAGTTATAGTATTTACAAACACAATATAAAGGGCGCACGGCTGGCTTACAGGTTGTCTGACTCTACATTAAAGTATAAACATGGAAATATGATGAGTATTGATATGGTTATATAAACACATTTACACCATAGTATGTACGTTATCAGTGTAATAAATACATCTAATCAGATGTTTTGCTTCAGTGTTATTATTTACACAGTACACATAGAGTATAAGGTGTTACCCATCGTAGTTTATACAGTAAGAAACGGAAGACTTAATACAGCTGCTTCCGTATATACTATGTTAACCTGGAATGTCTATTAGACTCTCCGAACTAAATTAATGAGTCGATACCATGTTTCTAGTGTTGAAACTTTACGGAATGGTATAAATAACATATAACCCTTAGGTCCGGAATGGAAGAAATATTAGATATGGACCTGATATATGTAATACAGATTCTAAGTAGGATACCTGTGTTATACGAGAAACCTAGGAAACCTTGGTAAGTATGATATGTGAATAATAGTAATAGTATTTTAAATAGTTTATATATTTACAGCACCGGAAAACACATATACAACTTTGAACACATAGTGGTGATAACGATCTGGTCTTAACAATTGCCAGATATATGTAATTTTAATTAAATAGTAACCTACCAGTGTAGTAGGAAACTGTACAGATATGTAGAATTAAGTAGTAACGTAGTGTTCATATCACCCTTGGAGTTTTCCGTCTGCATGGCCGTCCCATCGTCTCGATATAGTTGTATAACGGTACTAGCCCAGGGCCTCTCGGGACCTTTCAGGGTCTGAGTACGGGATCGTCCATCTCCTAGGTTCTGGAATGTCCATTCCGGTTGTGTTGAACTGTCTCATAGTGGAGTCCACGTATCGTAATTGTTTGCTGCCACTCTTCGTATCCATCCCGGGTGTCAGCACTCATCACACCATTCAGATTCATGTTAAAACATATTACAAACAAAAATCATATCGATTAATCTCGACCTTATTAAACTTATTGACTTCCGGAATCCTTGGGTTTTTCTGGCTCTAACCCATACAGAGCAATCTGTTCATCAATCATATCTTTGGCCTTGCGACGAGTGCCATCCCAATCAGAGAGTCTCTTTCCGAAAGCTTCAAAGAATTTCTGATTCAGGAAGTCCACTTCGCTCCTGGCCTTAGCGACTTCAACGGTCCAGAATTCGGATGCTTTCTTCTGACGTGCCTCCTGGGCTTCCAACACTTTCATCCTCTCACTATGTTCCAAATCACGTTCTGACTCGATCCGACTTATCTCCAGGGATTGGACAGATTCAGTCAGATGCATTACCGAGCCTACGACATTTTGTAGGTATTCTACAGACATGGCATGATGGCGTTTCTGCCAGTCAATCATACAGCTCTTTTGAATCTGAAAGCTTTCCGGAGACATATTCACAATGTCATAGTTAACAGGGTCCTGAATATACAAACTCCGCGTGGGTAGCGGTTCGCGTTCGGAATAGTCTGAGGATCCAGAGTGTTTCCGACGTCTGGGGTTCTCAGACAGGCTTCCGGATGGCATTGGAGAGGTTGTCACATCTCCCTGGGGGGTGGAGATTGTGACTCCCCTGCCATTTCCTACTTGGGGTGGGGCTGGGCTGGCCCAATTTCCGACTGTACGTCTTCCGGATGATGCAGACTTGGGTGTTCCCCTTCCGACACCAGTGGGCCGTTCCCTACCCCGTTGGTTGAGGGTCTGGCTTTCAGGTCCGGCTGGTCCCATTTCCGGAAAGTCCTTATCTCGGTCCTTATTCATATCAAACACCGGTGGGGCGGCGCCTCTCAATGAAGACAGAGGAGACGACGCTTCCAGACTACGATCCCTACGGTCAGGTGCCGGGCGTTGGATCCCACGGAATGAGATCTTACCCGGCTGAGGCTTCATACGTTTCGCGGACGTGGCCTTATTGGAGTCCCGATAGGCGCTGTCGCCCCGGTACTCCCTCATTTCCCCAAACTGTTCGTTGGTAATCCTTAACCTTCCCGGAGTGTAGTTCAGTTGAAACGCCACCTCCAGTTTGGAGTTGACGTGCGTTTCAACTTCGCACAGTTTACTGACTTTTGAATTCAGACTCCGGAAGTTGGTTTTCTTCCAGGCGTCCCACTTATCGATCAGAAGTTTGTGCAGATCTAAGGCTGCTTTCAGAGCTGATTTCACACCGACCTGGTGTTCGTCCTTCAGATGTCGGACCAGCTCGCCCTTTCGGAACGTGGTCAGTCCCGAACAGATGGCGCTGTTCCTTCCTTTGTTCATATAACACATATACACCGGGTGATGGTGCATATGCTCCTCAACAATGTGACGGATGAATCTCATATGGGTGCTGAACTTTTCGGGTTCATCGCTACCCCTAGCACAGATAATAAACGGACAGGTTGTGTTATTGTCCTTATCCCAACTATCGATAGCCCACTTGATCTTACAGTAGGCATCGAAATCGTAATACTCCTTATTTCGGTTGTCGATAGTCTGCTCGACCCAATTTACATAGAAGTAGTTCGGATTCCGGTCCTGACGAGTGTACCTCATCCACTCTTCATCATCCTGCTCCCCATCCATGTTAATGAACGGAGGGCAGCTGTAGTACCGAGTATTTCTCTTACACTCCTCCAGACATTTGGGAATCATGTTCATGAATCCACTCCTGACGTTGTTCCAGATTTTCTTTTCATCCACAGAGGGAGCCTCCTCGTCATCATACAATTCGGGATGGTCTATGTCCGTAGACCAATCCCAAGTCGCTGACTCTGCGGTCTCCTGTGAGCTGGAAGCCACAGGTTTCGGGACCGCAGTGGTCTTCGGAATGGCCCCAGTTGGCTTCGGACTTGTGGCAGCCGGGACCTGAGTTGCCTCGGTTCCGGCTTCCTCTTCCTCCGCCTTCTTATCCATCTTCTCTTTCTTCTTAAGCTTCTCTCTCTCCTCCTTCTCCTTTTTCTTAATCATGGCTTTCGCCTTCTTACTTAGACTCTGCTTCCAACCTTCTTTTTCCTTAACAGTGCCCTTCGTACTCACTCGGGCCTGCATCCGGGTTTTGGTGTCTTCTACTGACGCACTCAGCCCGGTACTTATTTCAGCCAATTGTTCTCTTTGTTTTCTTAACACTTCTTCCTGTTGATCAAGCTTCTCCTCGGTTTCTGATTGCATTCTTACGGCCTCTTTCTCCATCCGGCTGTCCTCAGCTCGCAGCTCGGATTCGGAAAGAGTGTCAGATGAGACGGAGGATTTCCTGGGGGTAGACTTAGTAGCAGCCATTCCCGCAGCTTCACCTCCGTCATCAATGTCCATTTGGTCCGATCCTGAATCAATCTTAACAGGGCTCGGTGGGTTCCGTGATGACTGCATCCCGTACCAGAACAGGGATGCGTGCTTCTCAACGGTGGCTTCCGGGTGTTCCCGGCTCCACTTGTCCTTAACGTATGCCACCGTATGGTAGAACTCTTGGTTCACACTCATACCGGTGGCAAAGTCCATATAGTTAAGTAACCATATGTCCGGAATCGACAAATCTTCGGGGATTGCCTTCTTAATTAGATTCCTCCACATCTCAGGAATCTTTTCCGGTTTTGATGTTTTCGGATTCCAGATAAAGTCTTTCTCAAGGTAGATCGTATCGCCATTCGGCCACACGATGCTTCCCAACGAATAGTCAATCTTACCATGACTTTCCGGGGGGTCCATCATGGCTTCGGTTGATTCTGAATGTACGGATTTTGCTGGGGAGGGGGGTGGAGGCATCTCCGTAGTTCCCACTCCACTAGTGTTCAGATCCAGACGTACAAGCGTGTTTGCTGCTTCCAAATCTTCCAAAGCGGCCTCTTCTTCGGGATGAATGGGGCTCATTCCCGAACGGTCCTCCATATCCACCTCCATATTAGATTCGGACAACATCTTTTCCGCCATTTAGACGGGGTTCAGATGCACCAAGTTAGCCTAGTAGTACTTCAACGTACTCCTCGACTTTGTAATCTTAGTTAGTGTTCGTATTTATCAGAGTTTAGCGCTTGGAGCAGGGAAAAACTACTGAGCAAAATCAAGCACGTCGAGTTTCCTCGGCATGGTCACTTGATTAAACAAGATGGCGTCAATTCGCGCGAGAAACCCCGAACCCGGGGTCAAGGGTCAAACCCTCGTTCCCGGTAATTGGGTCACGCGGCACCACGTGCTTTCTGAAAACAAAACGGTCTGTCAGAGCTCGTATTGTCTTCCCGACTCGATATCATCTGGAGTACCCGTGGAGAATACGTATAGCATTATGCTGATACGCCGGATCAATCCGTCCACTACCCACTGGAACCTCGAGGAGCCGACAACAGAGCAGGTTAGAGCGGTTTCATTATACACTGACGAGCATCCCGAAGGTGCTGTCAACATAGTTGACACCACGCTATATCATAACAAGTAACGACACAAACATTAAAAAAACACACACAAAAACAGGACAATACATCGTTGTGTTTCAGGATTCAATACTTATTAGAATCTACCGTGGGGCTCATTTAGGTAATACCGCTTCTCTGAGCAATCCTAGCACTACGGCGAACGCCCTCCTTAATAGTTCTATTTTTAGCATTGGGGGACTCCGCTCCATTCCCGGTATCCAAGCTAGCCTTTGGGTTCCCGGTCCGCTTCGTCCTCCCTACTCCTGCCGAGACTTTTTTATCCTTAACATCGCTCTCATTTGATTCTGTTTGATTCTTCTTACGTTTTCTTCGTTTTCGGGTGCCGAGCATCGGCATCCTTTTAGGTTTCTTCTTAATTCACTTTTCTTCATTCACAGGCTTTTCCGGATCTTCATCCCGATCCCCTGTACCAGGACCTCCGCCCAGTTCAGGTAAGTCGACAACTTCTGGTAATTCCATGACATTCGGACCTAATCCATACATCTCTTCAGCTAACTCCCTACCTCGGTATGGCCTTAGTGCTTCGACATGACATCATCGCACGTTCCCGTACAGGTCTTTTATAAAGCAGGTCATTCCGAAATTATCTGAGTTATGATGTGTGGGCCATACCAGCTCGACACCACTTTCAATTTATCAAGGGGTTTATAGAATCTGAGGACCCTATCTCCCACCCTGAAAAATCTAGGTTTCAGTCCGGTGTCGTAGCCCACTTTCTGCCATTTCGCCGATTTCCCTAGTTGATTCCGAACTAGTTGGTAGGCTTTCTTAAAGTTATCCTGTAAGGATTCCACAAACATAATTGAACACGGGGTTTCAGGACTTATTCCGATTACCCCAAATACTAAATCTGCTGGCATTATGATGTCTTCACCATAGACCAACATATTCGGAGTACAATTAGTAGAGGCATGCACTGTGCTGTTGTATGCATGCACTACGAAATCGCATTGGATGTCCTAATCGTCCTGATGCTTATTCACTAGTGGTTTCAGAACTTGTAGTAGGGTTCTGTTGAACCGTTCTACTAAGCCGTCCGACTGGGGCCGGTACGGATTAGTGCGCGTCTTGCAGATAGCTAAGTACTTGCACATTTCCTGGAATAATTCTGATTCAAACTCCCTTCCTTGGTCACTGTGAAGCATCAGGGGTACCCCGTACTGCAACACCCAACCTCTCACGAATGCTTCTGCACAGGTGATGGCTTTGTGATCTTTCAGAGGGAAGACTTTCGTGTATTTCGTATAGTAATCGCAAACAACCATCATGCAAGTGTTATCCCTAGGGGTTGTATTAAACCCACTAATGATGTCAATCGCAATTCTGGCGAAGCGTACTCCGAACAACTCCTGAACCAATGGGTTCTTTCCTAATCCTTCTCCGGGCTTATTCTTACAACATTCGGGACAAGTGGCGATCCACCTTAGCAAATCTCCACTCATTCCCGGCCAGTAGTATCTCCGGGTGAGTCTTTCCAGAGATCTACTCTTTCCGAAATGACCACTTGTCACGTGGCCATGGCAGTAATACATAATATCCCGACGCATAGCGTTCGGAATAACAATCTGAAGAATCTTTTTAGTTGGACTAATTTTCCACCTACATAAGATTCCATTTCTGACCTCTAGCTCGGCCCATTGGGCTAGAAGTCTTCTCATCTCCCTGTTCTCCATGCTGATAGCAGGACGGACAGGTTTGATCCCTAACGGAACTGTTTCCAGGAGTTTCTTGGTAATGGGGTTCTTACCCTGGAACTCACGAATGGCCTCTGGTGACCATTCTATTAAAGTTCCCGGATAGTCCCTGAGTGGCATATGCGCGGCAGCAATTACTGCGTTATGCTGCCCGCAATCACCACCACTCTCTCGACCACATTTCCGGATTGGCTTCCTAGATAGGGCGTCTGCATTGGTATGCTTCTTCCCGGACCTATGTTGGATCTGGCTGTGCTCCAACCCGAATTCCGAAAGGTGCGCCAACCATCTGCCTATCATCCCCTCGGCGTCCTTGAAATTAAGAAGCCATCGGAGAGAGGAATGGTCGGTTCTTAGTGTAAAATCGGATCCCCATAAAAAGTGTTTAAATTTCTTAGTGTACACCACCACAGCCAGAAGTTCCCTCTTAGTGGTGCAATAATTCCGTTGGGCTTTATTCAGAGTGTTGCTAGCAAATGCAATCGGGACTTCCACGCCGTCCTGGACCTGGGACAGTGCGGCCCCAATGCTATCATTACTAGCATCCGTATCCAATATGAAGTGACCTGAAGGGGTCGGGTATTTCAGTACTGGTGTATCCGTAAATAGGGCTTTTAGCTTCCTAAAAGACTCCTCCTGCTCATTCCCCCATGGGAATGGTTCCCTAGCTCTCCCAGGTGTCCAATGGGCGATGCTTTGCATAGGAAAACTTACTCGAGAGTATCCCGGAATGAAGTCTCTGTAGTAACTACAGAACCCCAGGAAAGATCGTACTTGCTTAGCAGTTCTCGGTCTCTCCCAGTCCTGAACACTCTCTACTTTTTCCGGATCAGCTTTAATCCCATCGGTGGATATAATCCTACCCAGGTAAGTGATTGATTTCTGAAATAATCTACATTTCTTAGGTTTCAGACGTAATCCATTGGATACTATCCTCTTGATCACTTCTTCTAGATTATTCAAGCATTCACGGAATGTCTTTCCGAAGACAATTACATCGTCCAGGTATACTAGACATTTCTTCCATAACAGATCAGTCAGGAGAGTCTCCATCATGGCTTCGAAGGTAGCAGGTGCATTACATAACCCGAAGGGCATAACCGTATATTCAAACAGACCTAAGTGACTGGAAAATGCTGTCTTCTCCATGTCCTTGGGTTCCATTCCGATCTGCCAATACCCGGATTGGAGGTCCAGGGTGCAGAACCAATTGTTCCCTCCCAGGGAGTCTAATGTTTCGTCAACCCTGGGTAGAGGGTACGAGTTTTTCTTAGTTAGCCCATTGAGTTTTCGATAATCCACACAAAAGCGAATGCTTCCGTCTTTCTTAGTGGTCATGACTACTGGACTAGACCATGGACTGGTACTAGGCACAATCACTCCCTTTTCCAACTGATCTATAATTTCCTTCTCACAAATGATTTTCTTCTTAAGCGGCAGTTGGCAGTACGGAATCTTGAAGGGCTCAGCCTCTCCAGTATTGATATGGTGTAGGACCTTATCATTCCGGCCCAAGGGACCACCGGCATAGCCGAAAGCATCCTCGTATTTCCGCATTAGATTCCGGACTTCCATCTTCTGATAGCTATCTTCCAGAGAGGATTCCTCTATTAGGTTATCCAGTTCCATGTTCATCTTTTCTTTTCCCACCAGTTTACATTCGGGTTCCCGAATGTCATTCCGGATCCCATTTACCAATGTCATGGACCCAAGCCTGGATCCCTTCTGTAGATAAATGGTCTTATCTCCTCGGTTCATTACCGGTAGTACGCTCCAAAATGGATTTCCTACCAGCGTATCTACTGATTCCAACCCAATGCTGGCTAACTGAACCACATCTGGCTCAAATACGCCTTCCTGATCTTTCAGTTTTCTATCTGAAGTACAAAGGACATCACAGGAGACACCCGGGGTTATCTTTACCGTATCCACCACGCTAGCTACCGCGCTTATCTGTCTCAATTCACATTTCACGTGGATATCATATGGCTTCCGAATTCTCAACTTCCCTGTACACGGGTTCAACTCAGCCTCAAATAGGCTTGCAAAGTCCAGCCCGAGTATCCCATCATCATGCATGTTGGCTATTGTGGGAGAGAGAACGAACTCTTTTCCGCCAATAGAGGCTTTCATAAATGTTCTACCAAGAACCTGCATACGGGTCCCATCGGCCGTACAAGCGTTTACCCCCTTTATGAGGTTCTCACTCTTGTCCGGCAAGAGGCTGTAGAATTTATTGGAGATCATCGAGTGGCTAGCACCCGTATCGACCAAAAATTCCCCAGTCCTACCCTGGGTCGTAACAGATACATACCATCTCCTACCTCCCAATGGAGAAGGGTTTCCGGTAAACCTATCAAAATCTTCCAAAATGCCGAGATCCAATCCATGGTCTTTCAGTGCTCCAGACATGGATGGTTCGGGGGAAGGTGTGCCGCACATACACGTGTGAATGCCTCTATCCACCCTTCCTCTTCTCCAACGCGCATACTTTCCCTTACTACTGACTTGGTATCCTCGCTTATGTTGGAGTCCCTGGCCATAGGAGGGGCGAGGTGATCAATCTCGGATCCCTCCTCCCCAGGCGTAATCATTCCGGATTCATTAGACGGTTTATCGGGGACAGTACTCTGGCATACAACAAGTTTCCGGGTTGAGCAATCTGCCACATCCTCAACCCTCCTTAATTTTCCGAGTTAGGTTCTACCTCTTCAACTGCCGACATATTCCGAGGGACCGGTTCAGCGGCCCGGCATTCATAGGCTACGTGACCCATTTTCTGACAGCGATAACATCTGATTCTGGACTTATCATATCTCGGCCTACTATACCGGTGCCTCTCAAGGTCCTCCCGGAAAGTCTTCAGCATGCTCTCCATCATGCTTTTCATATCAAGGTTTCCAGATGGTCTAGTCTCATCCTTCTTAACTATAGTTTCCTTGGGTTCGGAAACACTCTTATTGTGACTTTCGGGAACTCCCCGCCTTGGCTGTGTAGTCAAGGTCCTTCTGGGAATAAACTTCTTAGCATTCTTAGGGAACCTCAATGCTGAGATTGTTCCATCCTCTTCCTCATACTCTATTGTTTCATATTCTGTTTCAGCTTCCGAGACAGCGGCTGCTGCAGTAGGAACTACTGGTTTCAGATCAGGGGTCGCCACACTGGCAGTTTCCCGAGGGACAAATCCGGAAAGAAAAGTTTTCTTCTTATCCAAGTTAGCTATGGCATCACATAACGTTTTCATAGTCGCACCCTGACCCCATGCTCGATAAGCACAGTCCTGGTGGTCCTTATCTCGTAATCCTCGCACGAAGTGTGAGATCAACTCATCACTTGCATAATCGTCATCCATCATAAGGTTAGGTCTAGCCTTCCGTAGCAGTATCTGAAGTTCTAATCCATAGACCTGAACCGACTCCCCCGGCTTCTGTATTCTCTTCCTATATTGAGTCATCGGATCTTCCGACACTATATTCCCTAGATAAGAACTACAAATCTCAACTAACTGAGTGTAGGTTCCCTTATTCCTATACTGTTCCCTCCAATGATCGACTGCAATCCTACCCGGTCCCTTTTTCAGGCATCTGACCAATATGGGTAGCGACTCGTCTTCATCGTATCCATCTACCTCACGGTCATCCGTGAAGTCCGAAAACCAATCCCTCCATGGTTCTGATCCATCGAAGGACTTAGTATCGATCTGACTCTTCTTAGCGGAGATCTCCCGACTTCTTAACCTAGTGCATTGCTCCAGGCTCCAATCTAACATTTTCTGATCCTTAGTCTTTTTACCACCCCCACCGGATCCATTGGGTCCCGGACCACCGGATCCCGGATGGCTGTTATTCGGACTATTCCAGAAGGTAAACCCATATCCGGTATTCATAACGGGTTGGGATCCTATGTCCCCAGGAGCTTGGGCACTGGTGTAGCGAGCCCTACCACCACACAGAGTGTCGTTATTATTCTGATCTGTGCTACACACCTGATTGTCCACCCTATAGGTCTGATCGTTCGGAATAGACTGACGGCTCCCCTGGAGTTGGCTGGGTATATTGACTGGTTCCCCAGCACCCTCTGGAGGGGTGTGGTCGAAATGACTCGGGGGCGGGGCTTGCTCCCTGGTGTCGATGTACTGATACTCACCATCGATGGTGAAAGTGGCGTCTTTTTGACCCACGCTTAGTCGGACATTCTTATGATGGCCGGGAACATATCTGTCCCCCACGACATTCCGAACGGCCTGGTCGTTCACAAAGGGATCATACCCCTTCTTCAGAATAGGTTTCGGGGTAGAGGTGATCGGTGGACCCTCCTTTCCGTCATCCCTTGGGATGCAACTGATGTCGGGGTCCTCTGAGGGTCCCCTATTCTCGTTTACTTCCTCGAGATCCGGTTCTTCCTCCTCGGAATCCTCGGATCCCTCCTGCATCATTCGCAGCTTAGTTATTTCATATATGAGATCATCCCTCTCCTGATACAGTTCCCGATTGTTATCCTGAATGTCAGTGATCAACTGATCGTTTTCCTGAATATGTTTCTCCCGAAGGGCCACATGTTCCCTTTGCTGTTTCTCTATGATTTTCTGATTCTTCTCATAAATCTCATGTTGGGCCTCAATTTGGTTTTTCAAATCGGTAAGGCGCTTACCAGCGACATCCAGCCCCGTTCGGTATTGTTCCAAAGTCTCGTCCTGCTCTGAAGTCTTAGCTTCCAGGGTGGAGGTTGCCAGACTCAGTTGCAGTTCGACTTCTTCGACTTTCTTCCCGTACCTTTCATATTCAGCTTTCTTACCCTGGATCATAGCCTCGATCTCCCGGAGTCGAGTACGGTGGACATCCACCTCTCGTTCCAAGGTTTCCGTGGTTCGTTCTAACAGTCCCTTACTCTTGCGTAAGTCCCCAATTTCTTCTAGGAGGTCTTCAATCTCCCTTTCTAATTCTTTCACCTTACTCTGTTTCCGCTCAGTCTCTTTCTTCTGATATTCCAGCAGCTTTTCACTCCTGGACTTTTCCTGATCGCTCATCCGCTTCCATTCCGTATGAGCTGTCCTTTCTGATTCATACCTATTCCTCTCATCCCGGTACCTATCCACGGGTGCCCCACTCACAGGAGCCGGCTGACTAGACCCACCGGGATTGAAAACGGAGTCAGAAAGGGATGCCGAATTTAAGTGATTCAAAAAAACTCCCTGGCCAGCCAAGGGCACCAAGTGAATCGGATCTCTCCCTCGTCCTCGCGGCTCAGTACCAGGGACTTGGGCCGAAATGATGGGACTACCAAGATCCCCATCTCTCAATAAACCCGACGATCTTATATTTGGCGCGGTTTGGTTAGCCGGCGCGATCGGATGGTCATCGGTTGTAGTATCCAACCCTACCGTAGAAACCTCACTTCCGGAATCCAATGCCCCGGTCTCATTCAGGGATGGATCCCTATACTCCTGATAGGTTAGGCCCGGGGCGCCATGGCTTCCCGGGAGCTCACCTTCCGGACACTGAGTCTCGTCTTGTTCAGACAGGGCTGCGCACTTCCGAGAACCAAATCCTGGTCACGGCACCAGTGTAATGTATGACCGTTGGTGGTTCGGAAAGGATCACGAATACAAGGGAATTTGGTTTCGAAAGGCAACAAGTTTTTATTCAGTATCCTAGGTTACAGGAAGCTAAGTGGATTCCGTGTGGTAAATAGACTATTCGGAAAGCTCGGATTTACGACTACCAGGTAAGGTCTTGGAGTCAGTAAAGTTCAGATGGTGTCCCTGGAGAATCCGGTAGGATTCTCCCCTTCCTAGGCTCCGACCCAACTATTATATAGCCACAGGGGTTGGGTGGCGACCTCTCGTGTTTAACCCCCGCAGCCCGGAGGGCGGTGCTGCCACCGCCCGCCAGGCGTGCCAGGCTCTCAACCCGGAAGGTCGCTCCGTTCGGAACCTAGGCAACCAGTAAGCCATAAACACTACTCCTAAACCGTGCCCCTACATAACCAATAGCACAGAAAAGGTTGGACATTATACATTAAGGTCAATATGGAACTGTTTGAGGCCCAACAACTGCTCTGTACATTTGTATAGGCTTTAATATTGGTTTACTGGGTGATTCCAAAACACAATAGGCTCTTCAGGCCATATCCTATTAACAAACGATCCCATCTATCTATGATTTTATGTGATGTGGGGCAGTTATTTCAAACACTTAAATGTGTTAAAACCTAAAGAAAAACCATACCAAGATAACAGACCGTTCACCTTAGTAATTCTTGAATCGGAAAGGTGAAAGTGAAAATAAGTAAACAAATTTGTGTTGCTGCCTGGCTTAAATGCTTTATTACCGTCTTGAGGACACAACTTTGATTCCACTGTATTTAATTCCCTTAATTCCAACTTTCTCTGGAAGTCACCAAAAGCTTGGATTTGATCAAAGGATATCTTTATCCCTCATTATTGTAATCTCAGGTAATCTCAGGATCCATCTTCTGGTAGTCTAAGGGGTCACTTGAGATCTAGCCATTGATACTTTGAAATATCAACGTACCGATTTAAGTGATAGACCTACACGGAATATAAAGGTAAACTGGTAAATAACTATTGGAAAATTATTTATAGAAATTGGCGAAAATACAATCAATCATAGGATAACATAGGATAAAATCAATCGTAGGATAACATAGGAAAAGTTTACATAAAAGTCAATCTTTAATTAAACAGGAGGCATGGAAATCTGTAAAAATAAGCATGCCAAGTTATGCATAAGAAGCTGAAAATTCCACGAAACAGGTAAAAGGTTCTGTTCAGAGGCACTTCCAGAGATAAGAGTGTAACACCTTTACACATAAAATGTCCAAAGCATACAAATAACCTGCAATGTTATTATTGGCAATACAAACCGGCCACAAATAATGGGGAGACGTAAAGACTTTAAGGGTCGCATGGTGGCTCTTGGCCTTCACGAGCCACCAATGCAGGACTGACAAGTTAACTCACCAGCACTGCATTACTACATCATGCCGACCCCTCAAAGGAATATGTAAACCACATTACATGATGCATGAATGCAGTACTGGAAGTAAACTCACCAAGGTTGCATTCATGCATCTCACAGTCAAATGGGTATCGTGCAACAAAGTGCAAAGCATCCCTTGAATATCAACTTTACTGCCAGATCACAGAGGTTATGGCAGCTATTGGGGTGGGCAATGGGACCAAACATAATGGTTATGGTAGGCTAACAGGGGGTTGTTCAGGGATCACAAGGATCAACATATCAGGCGTGTTTTCATTAGAGCAAAGGAAAATCTCCCCCCACCCCACACTCCATTCTTCCAGTCAACTGGTGGATGGCCTATACGGCACATGGCTATTGTATTATTGACCAATGGGAAGCATCCCTGGCATTTACTGCGGAGACGGGGGCTGAAGGTGTTAGTCATAGTGCAGTCGGGGTCTAATGGCGGCCTCCATAGTCTAATGTGCTAATGCCCTATAGGGTGATGTTAACTCATACAGGGGTGGGGATAAGCCAAAGGTGAAACAACCACAGGATTAAGGCATAGCAGATGGGGAGATTCAGAGGTGGGGATTAATACATACTAGGTTTACATGGTTGGGGCGGTTTAAATAGAAGTCAGGCCTAAAAATAAAAAAAGTTTGTTTCCAGTTACCCGACCGACCCTAGCACAACAGGGATGGTCCTGGAAAAGATTTTTTTTGTTGTGGATTTTTAACATTTTTTGACAATTCTTAGGCATTTTTCCCGTGATTTTCATATTTATTTCATCAGTTTTCCGTGGAGTTTATCTAGGTCCTTATCTATTGGAATACAGTTCATAACATTCATTCATATTTTTTACATGAGCTTCGCATTCCTTGTTTTTCATTACTCTACTGTAAAATCATAGAATCCAACATGTCTGCCCATACATTTCTATACAAAAAAAAAATAATAAAAAAATTAAACCCCCCCCCCAAAAAAAAAACCGACAGTGATTGGCACCTATTGATAGCTATTTATTTATCTATTCCTTTGAGCTATTTTCATATAAATACATTGTATGCATACACTAAAGTATTCTTTATCAACCACTTGCAGAAAGGAGAAGCAAAAGCGGGACCCGTCTAGATTTCAGTTATAGATTTAAGAGCATTGCCCTCTAAACAGCTAGCTCACGGTGCCTATCCCCCTTATTTCCTCCTTGTTTCCTGCACTGGTGCAGGCCATAGACCATCATCTATAGACGGCTCCAGGCGTTATTGACTATAGAATCATATATATTTGTCACTGGACAGCTTGGGCAGGCATTTCTCAAGATGGTACGACTAGCCCCTTTCAAACAATAGTTGGATCCCTCACTGTAATGCCATTACAGCCCTACATCTCAGGGTTACTCATCAGCTGCTCATGATATATGATTATATACTGGTATGACTGCCCAACCAAACGCTATGTAATTACTACTGTAAGTACTGATCATACAGAACAGTCGTAGTGCATTACCTACAATCCCCCACTGTAATTTTGAGGTTTTCTAGTCGTAGTGGATGTATGCAGCCACATCAGCTTGAGAAATGATCTCCAGGAGTATTTGGGGACCTTTCATGGAGAAGTAGGGATACACTGCAAACAGTGAGGGTTTGGAGAATTCAGGACTGCAGACTCCTCCATATGGGTCTACCTACACTGCAAAAATGGTGTTTAGATCCTAAACACAATTCTAAACATATTCTTGCAACGTTTTTTTAATCACATTAATTTTCTACACATGTTTAGCCAAACAATGTGCTTAGCTCAAGTGTTTAGAAATCTAGGTGTTTAGATTTAAACTTTGTGTTTAGATATCTATGAATTTTTGTGTTTAGATGTTTATGAATTTTTGTGTTTAGATGTCTTAATGCTTTGACAGAGAGTTAGCGTATGCAGACATGCATAGATTTTAAAAAAAGATGTCTTTTGTTTGTTTTCTCATTTACTGGGGGGGGGGGGGTATTTAAATTTCAAAGTCTCCAAAGATGTCAGCCACACCTATTTATGTGTGCATGTATGTACACACTGCATCAGAATGAGAGACTTGAGAAAGTACAACAGCTTGGCAGAAAGGAAATTGCTTTGTCTATTCCAGAATAACATGGAATAGGTGTCAGTCATTGAGCTTATTGATTATTTCATGCTAATGATGGTGGTGAAAGGTGAATCTAGTCAACTTTCTATTGCCCTTTTTATTCTCATGACATTCAATGAATAGAAACTATAATAAACATGGGGTTTGGGTACATTTGTCACAAAAATTGATTATAATTGTGTAAAGATAGTCCATTCAAAGGTAGTGCTGCTACCTGGTGTGGATTCAACATCCAAGTATCTAAACATAATGATGTTTAAATCTAAACACCTATTATTCAAGTGTTTAAACTCTAAACATCTAAACATGTTTAGCAAAAATGTTTATGTAGTTAGAATAAAAGTGTTCATTTCCTAAATGTGTAGTCGATGAGACACCTAACTGACCTATATGTTTAGGTTTTAAACATGACATTGTTTAGACCTAAACATGTTTAAAATCTAAACACCATTTTTGCAGTGTATCTGTATGGCAATATTCATATCCCACCTATAGGCTATTCACCGACCTAGTGGAATACATTATTGACCAATGAGAAAATCCCTTTCAATCAGCGCAGACTTTTCAGGGTGCATTACGTAACACTTTGTACCCATCAGCTAGCTGTTATCAGTCCTTACCGTGCAAGGTATCAGCTCCAGCAGGGGTCAGCCCACTAAGGAATCCGCTAACGCGGATATTATAGGCGACACATATTACAGACCCTCCCAAACCACCCACTCACCCACCCACCCATCTATAATGTACCCCCTCCCCCATCTACTATATTCCCCCCACGCACGCGCAAGGACACTACTATAGCATACGTCCCAGCTGCTTTAACAGAGAGGGAACCACTAACCGCTGTCCCACTGCCTATACATGTATAATACATAGCTTTTAGACAACTTAACCAAGGGGACTTTACAAAAAGGCTTCAACTTCTCTTGTCCTGGCACTTTGACAAGAAACAGTCCATACAACTTGTCAACCTACTGGGGGCTGGAGCCTTCACAATAGCCTGTGAGAAACCGTGGAGTAAAAGCGTCAGAGTCCTCCTCCAGAGCATTTAGCTCTACACAGACTACCCCATCCCTTTTATCAACTCCTGGGTATTAACCTGAAATATATACAGTCACAATGGTAAGTAGCATTTACATACCAATTCCTATGAGTTAAGTCTAGTGGTCGTATGTTTCATTTGTCCCTGACTAGGAATTCAATTCCACTGATAGAGTGTCCTGTGTATAGGTAATGATATGCCATGAAACCACATCATATTGATCACTACCCCCACCCTCCCCGCCCCCACCATTGTGAATGCACTGTATACAATGTTGAACATTTTCTGAAAAGGTGAATGTGCGTAGAGCTCTGCAAGGTACTTTGATGAATAGATAGAGCTATAGACATACACATTTAAAAGAAAATTGTCAAAGGTAGGGTTAAGAATTGGTAGGGGCGTTTCTCTCCAATATGTCCACGATGACAATCTAAATTGCAACAAGAGGTGTCTTAAAAGCAGGCTTTCATTTTGGCTCTTTATTTAATTGGCTACATATTCCCTTTTGAGTGCATGCTCATAAGATAAAGCAGTATTTCACACGGGGCCAAGGGTAAGGATCACGTTGGTGATTGTTGGTCAAACTGGCAGAGGTATATATATTAAGTACTGCCCAAACCTGGCCTCCTCCATGCCAGTTTGCTTGACCCCCAACCTCCCCCTTGACATGGTACACAGAGCCAATGGTGAGCCTTACTACTCAGGCCCATACTAATCCCCCTGCCCCCTTTCTGACAGGTTTTCTGGACACCGCCCATGTATGCAGTATAGCCCTGATTGCCTGCAGGTCTGCACAATCTCACAATAATCGCACCACAGCCACCAGAAGCATAATTCCAGCGGCACATGTCCTTTGATACTGAATGCATGGTCAATAAGTTCCAGTCTATGCTCCAGGGGTGTATTTTTGATAAGTTAAGCAAACACTGGGGTGCTGGATACTTACTGCCATATATGTCACTGGCCATGTTCTTTGTAGGCCCAACACTAAAGGTGTTGTGTGTTTTAGCCTTAATTCATGGCTAGATGCCAACAGTTTGCAGTCCCATAGTAGACTTATGACTACTCTGCCACGATATTGCAATGAGACGTGAAGCAGACCGGGCTATAAATCACCACGCAGATGGATAATTGAAAGTTATGCCTCCAGTGGGCCACACCGCTCGTGAAAATTGATGGCAGGCTCAATTATTTACATGATAGATAGAGCTAGACTGCATGGCTTTCACTGTTGGTTGCTTTCAATTGATTAATGTTTGATTTAAACATAATAAATGTAGTACATGCTGAAAGGCTGACAATATAGGATGAGGTAAACGCTGTAAAATTGGGGGTGGGGGGAGGGAGAACCATGCTTCCCAGCACCAGGTTTTTGCATTGCCTCTATTCCATTGACATTTGTGAAGGCTGAAACATAGACCACATTTACATTTTGCCTCATATGTCAGCCGCTAGCCACCCAATCAATGCAATTAAAAAAAACTCTGAAAGCCCGGAACTTCCACTTCCAGGGGTTTTATGTGTCATCATGCATAAAACAGATATTTAAAATGCCACTATTAAAAGATAAGATTCTTCTCCACCCTAGAACAGTACAAATTGTTATTATGTAGTCTGTCTGTGGAAAAGGGGAGCATGAAAACACTTGTAACATACCATATGGCAAACATTGGACCCTGGATCACTTGGCCTTCAAGGTATTGGACCACCACTGCCGTAGGGCAGACTCAAATTAGCACGTGGAAAGTGCCCATTGTTCACAACAAACATGGAAACCCTTCACAAAAACCCCCCAGAAAACAGTTTATTATTGTAACCAAAAGATTGAATGTTACCTTGTCATCAAATATATTCATAGACTTCTCGGAGGAACAGCAATTGCCCATATACAGATTTTTCCAAAGCAGGCCAAGCATAAATATTATTGCAGGTCTTTTCTTTCCAGTGTTGGTGACTTAGCTTAATTCTTTCCACTGGACTTCATGCTTTCAACTTTGGATAATTGGCCGGTGTATGCCTACCATGTAAGGTGGAACAAACAACTCATGCTTCATTAAGCTCAAAGACTGCAGCTTTGTAACCTTCCCACAAGGTGCCCTGCACATGCTATAATGCCAAATAGTACTCTACTGAATGCAATCTACCCACCTGATTCATTATCTAACAGCTAACCAGTTATAGATACACATCGTCATTATGATAAACAACGCCTCTGGAAACTGTCTTTTCACCGATGGGCATAACCTATAGTGCTTTTTAAACTTGTGGCATTTGGAGCCAAAATATGGTGCTACATCTGCTGTTATACCACGATTTCTGGGTTACACAGTGCTTTTTGGTGGCTATTCCCATCCACATATCTGTCGTTATTACACGACCTCTGTGATTTTGGGTGCTTTTTCTGGATATTCCCATTCTAATACCTGTCGATATTGCACACCATGATGCATGCATCATGACTTTTGTAAGGTGTGCCTGATATCCATGGATAACAGGCACTAGTGCCTGATATCCATGGATATCAGCACAACTTACATGTCATATATGTTAAAACCCACGAAATAGTCCAGGCCAGGGTAGGGATCGAACCTGCAGTCTCACATCCCAAATCCAACTCCCTATGCAGTGCGCCACAGGGACTAACGAGGTACGCTCTGTTTGAACCACGTCTGGATATGATACAAAGCCGTGTGCGCTGTCACTGTCCGCTGCCGGGCGAGGAGGTG
The DNA here is from genome assembly GCA_949317995.1 of Acholoe squamosa. Lineage (NCBI taxonomy): Eukaryota > Metazoa > Annelida > Polychaeta > Phyllodocida > Polynoidae > Acholoe > Acholoe squamosa. The sequence continues at coordinate 60,739,736 of OX439043.1, forward strand.
TTTTTAGTATAGAAACATAACAGCAAGACGCGTTTGGTGGAGCAGAGGCGGTGGTCTAGCGGTTAGCGCATTGCGCTCAGCCGTGAGAGGTACGTGGATCACGCCCCGCTCTGGGTGCATCTTTTTTCGCCGGGTGCGCTGTCGCTGTCCGCTGGCGGGCGACGAGGTGTATTATACAAAAACATAGCCGTGAGAAGCTTTTTTCGCCGTGTGCGCTGTCGCTGTCCACTGCCAGGCGAGGAGGTGTATTATACACAAACATAGCCGCGAGAAGCTTTTTTCGCCGTGTGCCCTGTCGCTGTCCGCTGCCGGGCGAGGAGGTGTATTATACACAAACATAGCCGCGAGAAGCTTTTTTCGCCGTGTGCGCTGCCGCTGTCCGCTGCCGGGCGACGACGTGTATGTACACTATTTTTCGCCGTGTGCCGCTGCCAAGCCTAGCCGAGACGGGGGCTGTCGCTGTCTGCTGCCGGGCGTGGAGGTGTATGTACTGATTGTGTACACACACTATGGCTGGCTTCGAGTCCCGAGGAAGGATTTTTGTTTTCAACTTGTTTTTATTGATATTCTATTGATTATTTTTTGATTTTTCATTGATTAATCATGTAATGAAGACAGTAAGGAATGGGCTAACGGGCACCTCATTCAGTGTATCGTAGGATATTGTAACTGGTGGCCTATCGTAGGATATCGTTACGATAGGCCGTGTGCGCTGTGTGCGCTGTCGCTGTCAGCTGCCGGGCGACGAGGTGTATTCTACACAAACATAACAGCGAGACGCATTGAATGGAGGAGACGCAGCGGTCTAGCGGTTAGCACATTGTGCTCAGCCGTGAGAGGTCTGCGGATCGATTCCCGGCCCGGACGTGTATTTTTTCGCCGTGTGCGCTGTCGCTGTCCGCTGCCAGGCGACGAGGTGTATTATAGACAAACATAACAGCGAGACGCATCTCTTTTTCGCCGTGTGTGCTGTCGCTGTCCGCTGCCGGGGAAGGAGGTGTATTATACACAAACATAACCGCGAGACGCATTCAAAGCTTTAGCTGTCCGCTGCCGGGCAAGGAGGTGTATTTAGTACACAAACATAACAGCGAGATGCATTGAAATATTTAGCCGTGTGCCGCTGCCTGTCCGAGCCGAGACGGCCCCTGTCGCTGTCCGCTGCCGGGCACCGAGGTGTATGTACCTGTGTACACACACACAATGGCTGTTTTCGAGTCCCGGGGAGGGGGAATAATTTTTGTTTTCAACTTGAATTTATTGGTATTCTATTGATTATTTATTGGTTTCGTGGTATAAAATAAGTAGTCAATAGATAATTCATGACTCATGTGTGTTAGCAAAGGCTAATAACACTCGCCTACGGCCTCATGTCATTATCCTTCACTAACACACACTCGTCATGAATTATGCATTGGTTACTTGTTCAATAATGTGTGCATATTATCTTGGTGCAGATTCGGGAAAGATTGGGTCTAGAGGCCGATCTTAAGGTACTCCAATCATTACCAGCCCTTTCTGACACATTTATTCTACAATGGATTTATACATATTAGTGGAGGCTCCACTACGCGATTTTTTAGTACATTCTCATCTAATGGTATGCCTATAGTGCCTAAGGTATAGGGTTTTGGCATTCCTATGCCAAAACCCAGGGGTTATTTCATGGGTGATCTCTCTCCTTGTGTGCCATATTTACAAGCTAACCTACACCTGCATAGACTCTGTGATTGGGTGGGGGTTCAATAATATAAACATCAACACAGCAAAATATAAATAACAACAAAGCAGTCACACAGATCGCAGGGTCTTATACTGTAAAAATCAAACCTGTCTGATATTGAGTTGCAGAGACATCAGTGTGAAAGTCTGCAATATTTACATTAGATCAACTTGATTTTTGACAACATAAATATGCCTGAAATCGTACACAAACCCTTTCCTATATATACAAATAGGTCTCTCAACATGCTATTTCTGCCTTAAAATGATAACAAACACTACTATTTAGTCTGTGTTTGTGTCCCATTTTGTGAGAATAGCTCCGATTCTCTGCAAAAATCGCGTAGTGGAGCCTCACCTAATGTCTTGATGAAACTCAAACTTATATAAACATCCCCATGCACTGGCTACTATTGGGCCCAAGAAGGATTGAGAGTACTGGGAATCTGGGGCGCGGGGGGTTAATCTAGAAAATTTGCTTCAATTGTTTCCATGTTATTCGACATTTTGCTGTTAGTAGCAATATCAAATTGACTAATTGATATTATCCCCGTAGTGCAATAAAGTATAGTTGACACTAACCGAGGGCCATGTAAAGTATACATCAGGGGTACTTTTCTTAATAATTTGCATTGTTGAAAAATACCCTCCAGTCCTGAAAGGGTTAAGGATAGATCCTAAGTCATCGATCGTCAGCATTTGACAGGCATATGTTTGGGCCCAGACCAATATAATGTGGTGCAATGGTAGGGGTTCCAAAGGTTAATATCATACTTTGTCATAGTGAGACGTAACAGTTGCCTAATCTTTGCAGCTTCACCAACGGCACAAAGTCATATTCAGACATTAATAAAAAGACAAACGAACTATTTTCTCTTTTCAGAATGCTGCAGAATTAACAGAGGAGCAAATAGCAGGTGAGTTATAAAATTAATACCAAATTACACAAATGGAGGTTGTCTTTTTTTTAAAGTCGTCTTCAAATAATTGCTGATATTGAGGGGACTAGACATGTGTGTGCCAAAGCTCCCTCTGTCATCATACATGAGAAACTATACTACAACATCGAATTCTGCAACCGAACATTGTGATTTTCTGCAAACCGCTCACATATAATATACCTTCCTCATCGAGACAAAACTAGGAAATCAGAGTGGCTCTTATGCATGGTAATGTTAACATAATGTTAACATTCAGTAATGTAACATCTTAAAAGGAAGCCTTCTCTGAGAAGGTACTGAGCTGCAAGGAATACCATAGCCAGGGTAGGCTTACTACAGCAACCTCCTTGGTGTGTTCACAAGTACAGCCTAATGGTACTTTGTGCAAACAGAATTCCTTTAATTTGTTTCCTCTTAACTCCTTAGCGGATATATATGAGTTTCTAGTGGTCCTTAAATATGGATTGTTACAACCCTCGGTACCTATGGACTACCACGTGCAATGTCTATATATATATATATATATATATATATATATATATATATATATATATATATATATGTGTGTGTGTGTGTGTGTGTGTGTGTCAAGGTTGAGGTTTGCACTACAGTGCAATCTACCTTTTATCCTGCTTAAACGGAGGATTTCTCCCATTGAAATGCATGCATGGTCAACCTGCTAATGTAGGCTAACTTCTAAGAAAAACAAGGTATATGGTAAATATTTGTCTCCAATGTTGCTGGCTACGCAAAATGCCACTTGCACGGAATCAGACCTATAGAGGTCATAGGGACTGTTCTAAGCACGCAGGCGCATTTAAATTCCAATGCTACTGTGTAAAGGAAAAGGTCTTAGTGGTCAACAATATATGTTTCGAAATCCCCGTTTCCCGACTGTCACATCAATTAACCTTTACCAGCAAAATCCCTTCCAGATCCAAAAACTGGGAATATCTATGGGGTGGGGTGAGGTCGAAAAACCATCATGTTCCTCCATAGAAAAGGCCTAGTAAATGGTCACAAACGACCTACAAACATAAAAGGTCACTTGGGCGGAGCAGCCCCACTTAACCAAATGCCACCATGAGAATCATCCCGGATAGAAGGCAGAGCGAAATGCAAGAAACTGTTTTTATGACAAAATAGTCAAAACTTGAAAACAGCTGAAAGCAGAAAATTCCCAGCAAAATGGAACATGAGATATAACCCAGCAAATTGTCGTGACTCCTCGTCAACCTGTGTGAAGTGGCTCACACATGTCGCTAGATGGAACACGACGTCGCTATAGCACAAGATCACCAGGAATAGCAATGGTGGTGATCACACAGCCTCACCTCAGATGGCGAGGATGGTGATCACTCAGACTCACCAGGGATGGCGAGGCGGGTGATCACTCACCTCGCTAGATGAAACACGCACCTCGTCATAGCACATGTTCACCAGGGATGGCAAGGATCGTGATCACTCATCCTCACCAGGGATGGCGACATGAGTGATCACTCATCCTCACCAGGGATGGCGACATGAGTGATCACTCACTTCACTAGATGAGACACACACCACGTCATAATGCACATTCACCATGGATGGCAAGGATTGTGATCAGTCACCTCGCTAGATAAAATGCGTACCTCGTGATAGCACAGGTTCACCACGGTTGGCGAGGATCGTGATGACTCACACTCACCAGGGATGGCAAGGCGGTTGATCACTCACCTCGCTAGATGAAACACGCACCACGTCATAGCGCAGGTTCACCATGGATGGCGAGAGTGGTGATCACTCAGACTCACCAGTGATGGCGACGCTGGTGATCACTCACCTTGTTAGATGAAAAGCTCATGATCATTGATATTGGTAATCATGCAGCCTCACATCTGCCAGATCAAAGTATGTTTTGCCAGAGAAGGTATTGCAAGTATCTTCCCTCTAACCACAGACAAGGTGTTCATGTTGATATTTCCCTATGTATTTTTCCTGTAACCAGAGAAAAGGTGTTTATGGATAGTTGCTTTCATTTTAGAGATACCTCTATCTAAATTCAATTGATATTCTCTCTATATAATCTTGTTTGATTTAACTCTGAGGTATTACATGGAAATCAGTGTGAAACAAAGCACATTTGATACGTATGGGACTTATACTTCATGCCCACACTTCCTAGATAGGCTACATGTTGAACAGTGGTGCTGTCTCAACAACTTTGGCAATGGTGGTGATAAGTTGCCACTGTGAGTGAGAGTGAGTGACAGATGATGCAATCCTCAGAGAGCATTGACTTGGAGTGACACAAATTCACGTATTGAGTGAGACCAATGTTGGCAATGGTGGTGATAAGTCGCCATTTTGAGAGAAGATTGACTAGGAGTGATACACACTCACGCAGTGAGTGAGAGCCATGTGGCAATGCAGGTGAAAAGTTGCCATTCTGAATGAGAGTTGACAAACAGTGGCAAATATTGACGGAGTGAGTGAGATCCATGTTGGCGATGGTGGTGATAAGTCACCATGCTTTGTGAGGGATGACAAGGGGTGGCACATACTCACGCAGTGAGTGAGATCATGTTGGCAACTGTTGTGATAAATCGCCATGCCATGTGAGACTAACACGCAGTGGCGAAAGATGACGCAGTGAGTTATCACTCAGAAAGGAGTCACCATTGATGACCAATCATGGCGACAGATAACGACAATTTGCTGGGAAAGCTCAAATCTGATCAACTGCATAGAGTACGGCTACAGCTTACAGCGTACCCCCAGGAACTGAAATATCGTGTGCGCTCAAAAACAGCTTTTGCAATGGTATGATATACAATCTAAAATGAGAGTGAAATTGCATATCCTGGATCTTTCAAGGTATCCAATGCAAGCGTCGATGTTCTGTTGTTCTGTGGACTTAAGTCTACATCCAACGGTATCTAAAACTAATGACCTGAGTCGTATATGAAAAAAAGAAATCACAATCATAAGCAAACAAAACTTAAAAATAAAGTCATCAGACGTTACCACAACGATATGCTGGCAGCGTTTAATAATAATATGAAGAAAAAAACTCTACATGCCATGTGATTTTGATTGTGAAATAGAATAATATCATTCAAATTCGCTCAGAAAGGGTGTATCGTAGAATTAAAAAGGAGACATGTACAGGCGGCTCTCTGGAAAATCCAGTCATTGACTATCATCCTACAAGGATAAGTAGAGCCATGGACTAGATCAATGCAAATTGATTTTGAATGCACAAGAACATATTGATTTTCTCTCTTGTGCCAGTAATCGACCGCCTTTGTGTGAGAAATATATATATATATATATATATATATATATATATATATATATACATATATATATATATATATATATATACACACACTACAAAGCAACACTTCCTGATATAAAGTAAATCGATGTTAAACTGTCCTCGACACGGACACATCTGTTTACTTTATGCCATTAGTGAGTCGTATATAACAAAAGCCTATAAACCATCCACACCTGTGACATATATAGGTCAGAAATAAAGCAATTATGCCCCATGCTCTTGTACTAATGGCCGTCAATGTGTAGACTACTGCCAGCCTCACTGGAGGTTTTGTGTAGCATGTGATGAATAGATTATTAATAATGTTGACAAGACAATAAAGATTTCAATTGAGAGCCCAATTTGAATGAAAGGAAAATCACTTATCCTTAACTGCTTGCTGTTGTGAGCTTCTACCTTTACATTAGATATCCTATCTAATTGGTGAGTTTTTAAGTGTTCATCGCTTTGACAATTGATCAAGTTTGGTGACTCTGGTGTAATTGCAAAATGTATCTAGATCGGTTTGTGTCTCAAAGAGGCTCCGAACCCATATCTATAGGACTTCGACATTTACAAACCATATGCAGCTCACACACAGATGATGCAATATCCCCTAGAGTTAAACATTGTTTTAATAATATTTTGCAGAATTCAAAGAGGCCTTTAGTTTATTTGACAAAGATGGAGATGGCACTATCACAACCAAGGAACTGGGAACCGTCATGAGGTCTCTAGGACAGAACCCAACAGAGGCAGAACTGCAAGACATGATTAATGAAGTAGATGCTGATGGTATGATTCCTATCCTTGTTTTATATTAAATTTTGTTATCTATTTTTATATTGTAGGTTTATTTTATGGATAAAGTTCATGTTGGAAAGATAATTTAAGTTTCTGTTCATGATGCAATTATAAAAGCTTTCAGACTTGAACTGTAGTATCAGTGTAAAAGCTAGGATACAAAGTGTATCAGTTCTGAAGATATGTATGATATTATATGCATTTCTAGTTCTTGGTCATAAATATTAATTGTAAATGAAATAAATACTGTCATAATTTGACTAGGAAATGGAACCATTGACTTTGAGGAGTTTTTGGCCATGATGTCTCGGAAGATGAAGGAGACAGACACAGAGGAGGAGATGCGGGAAGCCTTCCGCGTCTTCGACAAAGATGGCGATGGCTTCATATCAGCAACAGAATTACGTCATGTCATGGCTAACCTTGGTGAGAAGTTAACAGATGAGGAGGTAGAGGAAATGATCAGGGAAGCTGATATTGATGGTGATGGAAAGGTTAATTATGAAGGTGAGTGATTGGAAATATTTAAATGATATAGTAAGCACAATATTTGACCACAGAAAACCAAAGTTTTGAATGATTAAGAGCCAAGTGCAAAGAGTGGTTAATCCCTAGGGATATTGACATTATTGTTATAAACACTTCAGCTGTTTGTGAATGCACATGGTAAGTAAAGGCCAGTATAATAATGTTAGTTGTTAATATAGAGTTATACCTCGTGGTCGTGGCTTGAATAGTAATTCATGGAAGCCCTTCAACTAAAACTTGAATCTCAGCCAAACTAACCGACCTTTCCTGGACCAAACCGAGCATAAATCTCTAAAGTCTATGCTAATGCCTAAGCTGCTTAATGCTACGGTGGTTAATGTTAGAATAGAGCATACTTATATTCAGCTCAAGATTGTATCTTTTGATTCTGTGAATTGAGATTTTATCTGATAATTATTCCTTGCCATTTCAGAATTTCAAACAATGATGACAGGAAGATAGAACCAGATGGCTTGAGGATGACCTCATTATGAACTAGGTACACTTTCTACATAATAGAAATGCTGTTGATCAAAATCGGCCATTACGATGAACCAATGCAAAAAGAAACCCCACAATTCAGTTCCTGTTGCCTGGATAAATGACATTTGCACCAACTACCTTCACAAGTTTCTACATGGCCTAAGTTATATAGACTAGGAAAATGAACTTTACCCTGGAGAAGGTCTGTCCATTTATCCAGTATGAATCATGAATATATTGGACGGCAATATAATGGGTTTTATTTGGCTTTCTTCTGATTTATTTCCTTAATATATTGCCATTGGAAAGTACATCGTCATGCATTACCATTTATATGTTATTTTGTGGATGTCCCATTCCAGAATCCCCTACCATTACTAAACCCGTTCAACGTTGTGATATATCATTATGTCGTTCCCCTCTTAAAGCAATAAAAACATGATTTTCTTCTAAGGCTTCACGAAGGATACTTACCACAACCTAATAGCTTCATCAAGATTTATTGCCTGTGATAGCAGGCCTCCCCCATAAAACTATGCAATTGCACTTTGTTGTTATTGAGCAGGGCCATCTTTATGGTGCATTATACATATAGGAGTAATAATTCGCCCTTTACATCCGTATCAAAGGGATGTTTGTTAACCATTATTATTCATTTGTGGGTAGTTTGCATCTCAGGTTATTTGGGTATGCAGCTTGTTATAAGTGTAGTCTGAAGATATCAAACTTGTTATTATTTCTAATAAAGTTTCTCCTGTAAGGGCCCTATTGTGATTTATCAAAATTTGCCCTTTATCATTACGTTTCATGCATCATTCCAAATCTATGGGGCTAAAACATTTCTAGAGGGTGGGCATAATGCATGAATGCAGCCCATTTATGCTTTTGGGCATAACGCATTGGAGCATTGTGAGGCTCCTGGTGGTATAGAAATAGAATCTCAGAGCACACGGGCTGAAATGCTCTGCAGTAAAATAATGTAAGCATGTTTTATTGTTGAACAGTGTGTCTGTAATGTGTCGAATGTCTATGTTACAATGTTCTAAGTTATTAATGGAACATGCTCTATGCCATTTAAGGATGTCCCAGAATGTATAGATATGACATTATCAACAGACCATAAAATAAGCTACACACCATCAAACAACATCTTATCATTTTGCTAGATACCATGCTTATTCAATTTTCAAATGTTCTGCAAAGTGAGAGGTAGTAACAGAGCAGAGAAGTTAGTTTATATGCAAATACATTCCCATGTTATATTGACTACTAGAAAATAAACACTTTCTACCAATCTGTTTCCTTTTGTCTACATTGATTTCCAACTGTGTACATCTCACAACATTATGGCATGGGTCTCTATGGTACCATTGTACATAAACAAGACCGATTCCAGCAAATTTAACCTTGGTGCTATCATGCCCTCTGGTGAGGAATTTTGGGACTGCTGAAAGAGAGAGGTTCATGTGGTCATTGGGACTGCAGGTACTAATATGACACAACAGATTGGTGGGGCCTGAGCTAAAGCTGCGTGGGAGGGGGGGGGACCATCTGATATTTTGTAATTCTAGTATGGATGCTCACAGAGCTTGACAATTATTTAGCAACCCCAAGCACACATAGCAAGTTATAAGCACGTTATACTTAAACAGCAAATCATGGCTGTTACATTTCACGATCCCCATAGCTACACCAAGAAAGTATTTATTACACGTTATCGTATTGCTTTCTTTGGGGAATCAGCACAACCGTAAAACCCAACTCACGTTTTTTATACATCTATATACATCATAGTTCATTCATATAGAGCTATTAGTGGGTGGTGATATCAATGTGTTATTTCTCCTGTCGTCTATGATCGGTGAGGTGGGAGCATAATTATGTTATGACCCTCCAGACACCAGCCGTGGTAGGCTTATATATCAACCATTCAGTAAATAACTCAGAAAAAACAGCCGGATTTGAATCTTTTTGATTCTCTTAGAGTAAAAATACGAAAAATACAACAAGAAAGAACAACATAGTTTACCTGGTGATAGGTTAAAAATACAGCAACAAAGAACAACAAAGTTAATCTGGTGAGATGTTTGACTCTGTTTTCTTTAGTCATTTTGACTCATTTTTATCTCTGTATATTCGCCTGTTTTATGTACCAACGTCCCAAAGACAGATTTTCTAAGACACAGCAACAAGGACAACAAATTGATAACAAAACAACATCAACAACAACAACAACAAAACAACAACAACGAAAAGGATGGCTGTATCATAGAGATGTCATGCTGTGGGATAAACTGGATATGGAAACTCAGTGCCTACCCACCAAAGCTCGCTTTCAAGCTGCCATTAATTGCTTCTATTTATGAGCTGTCAGCCGAAAAAAGGCCTGCACCAAATATCCAATAATACTGGTGTACATAATATTGTATATTGATGTAAGGATGACTCTGATTTACTATTCTCTTTTTTCTACATATATCTCTATGTTACAACAAGATATTTATGTAGTTTGATAAGAAACATAATTCAATTCCTTTGCAAGGAATATGTCCCTGCAGTATTCCTTATTATACCACGATTTCTGGCTTACACAGTGCTTTTTGGGGTCTATTCCCATCCACATATCTGTCGATATTGCACACCCTACAGGCTGTAACATCAATATTGTAAGGCATGCTGTTATCCATCTAAGGCGTGCTGTTATCCATCTAAGGCGTGCTGTTATCCATCTAAGGCATGCTGTTATCCAGGATAACAGCACGCCTCTCATGTCCTCCCATGTCATATGTTACATGTTAAAACCAACAGACTATTTCATTGCCATGGTAGGGGTCGAACCTGCAAACTCAGGTCCGTAGCCCAACTCCCTATGCATTGCGCCACAGGGACTGACGAGATACGCTCGGTTAGAACCATGTCTCGATATGATACAAAGACCGGCAAGGCGACGACTGCGGGCTGTCCGCTACCATAACCGCGGGACGCATTCAAAGATAGACAAGCCGACACGGCCGCTGAAGGAGGAGACGCGGTGGCCTCGCGGTTAGCATGTTGCGCTCAGCCGTCAGAGGTACATGGATCGCGCCCCGGTCCGGGCGCATATTTTTTCGCCGTGTGCGCTGTCGCTGTCCGCTGCTGGGCGACGAGGTGTATTATACACAAACATAACCGCGAGACGCATTCAATGCTTTAGCTGTCCGCTGCCAGGCGAGGAGGTGTATTATACACAAACATAACAGCGAGACGCGTCTTTTTTCGCCGTGTGCACTGCCGCTGTCTGCTGCCGCTGTCCGCTGCCGCTGTCCGCTGCCGGGAGAGGAGGTGTATGTACACTATTTTTCGCCGTGTGCCGCTAGCCGAGACGGCCGCTGTCGCTGTCCGCTCCCGGGCGACGAGGTACATGTACACACAATGGCTGGCATCGAGTCCCGGGAAGGGGGAATAATTTTTATTTTCAACTTGAATTTATTGGTAAAATATTGATTATTTATTGGTTTCGTGGTATAAAATAAGTAGTCAATGGATAACTCATGACTTGTGTGTGTTAGCAAAGGCTAATAACACTCGGCCTACGGCCTCATGTCATTATCCTTCACTAACACACACGCGTCATGAGTTATCCTTTCATTACTTGTTCAATAATTCTTTTAAGCATTTCTGACACTACGTTGGCTGTTGCTAGGTAGCCATTGACATGTGTAACAGCGCACACGGATAACTGGAATTTACTCTGTAGTCAGAGGCCCACTGGCGTCATATACGCACATGTGTGTTACCTCCAACACTGCAAGATTTCCTGGTCTGACAATAAGGTGAAATTATGCGATATTCACGGAAAGCTAGTGATTAAGTAAACAATGCAAAAGGAACAATGGGTATAAATTGCCACAGGTAACTGGTTTGCTGGCCACTGGTTTGTTTGCCTGGAGGGTGTTGCCCCTATGGGAAAGGGTAGTTTGCCTCACCTGCAGCAGTCTCTTTCTTTGCAGTCCTATCTTTTTTTTTTGTGTTGCACAACAAGACGTCAATACAAGAGCACTTGAAAGAGCGTGTGACAAAAGTAGGTATTTTATAGTGCAGCACACACTATTTTTAAGCAAGGCAGGTGCCCTTTCAGATTTATATGGTGAGTGGGAGTTGAATGGTGAAGCAGAGCATAACTTCAAGATTAGGAAAAGAAGACACCGACTCCCAGCTCTATTTATTCCTGCAGGTGGCGTCAGCTACTGGCGTCCTTGCAGCTCATGGGTGCGTTGTGGCTAAGGCAAAAGGGAGGTTTTACGTATGGACAGACAGAGATTAATCAAAGGTGGGCAATGGAACTGGGAGCTAGAATTAAAAATGTGAATTTCACTTTTGTTAATAATTTTCGCTGTTTCTACTCGTTAGACTTCCATTCTATGTCTTTTCAACATTGACTTTTTTTATCTGTTGTTGGTGGGATGATGAACGACCAAAATCATGCTAGATACATGGTAAATGACCAATTAAGTATCTTAGGCATATACCACAATTTTAAGGCAAATGATCTAGAGGAAACTCAGCTAGTTCACCAAACAAGCTACGGTAGTTCACTCAAAGCTCACATCAGTAAACATACCAAAATGAACATCATTTTACCCAATAGCAACTAGGTCCAAGCTTATTCTTGTAACTAACTTGAAAACTGGATTTATTGCCAAATAATCAGCTTTTAACCTTTAGAAATTACCTTAGCGAAGCTACTTCCTGCTGGTTATTTTGCTGGTTACTCAAGCTGGTACAGACGTTGTGCATTAACTGTTCAAAATTAAAATTTGGAAGGAGAAACGCCACATTAGTCACAGATCGTCGTCAAATGGGTTGTCTTTGCCTCCCACTCAATAAATTGTTCAAAATAAGAGATCTAGTTATGTCATTTATGCATTCTGGTCGTTAATGTTCAGAGCTTGAAGGGGAACCATGGTTTTGCCTATCTCCTATGCATAATAAGTGAGCTACAGGGGTGCAAAGGGCCAAAAAGGGTCATTTTTTGGGTAAAAATAATTGAACCTGCCTGTTAAACTGTATGTCCTAGAGGACACACCTATGACCGAGGACACATCTACGACCATAGACATGTCTACAGTTATATTGCAAGATGCTTGATACTTGACTGTCCTTGTTAAGTGTGAATTATACCTTGATATGAAAGGAACATTGAATGTTAATGAGATTATTCTGTCTTAATGCAACTCTGAGCTATGACACTGAATACAAATGCAAGGACACATCTACGACCAGGGACACGTCTACGACCATACATGAAGTCATACAGCAAGCTGCTTGGATTTAAGTAAAACCATTATATGTTAATTGTTCCTTGATATGAAAGGAACATTACAATCATGTTAGTGAGGATATTCTGCTTGACTGCAACTCTGAGCTATGGCATTGAATATATAGTGCATGGACACGTCTACGACCATGTAATTAGGCATTGTACTGTGGGCATCCTATGAAATATATTTAACCTTCCCTCATATATGGGCATTGTAGCCCAACATATGTACATTATATACACAAAAGGATTTTACCATACTGCAAAAAATCTTTTTAGGCCCCTCTGACCAGCCATTAATTTTGACGATTATCCATGACATATATGTCAGGGCGCCATTAATTAACGAAAAGTACACAATAATAAGATCTAGGCATCAGGTGATGGTGGTAACACTTTAAGGGGAGCATAATACTTAACACACACTGCTTTTCTATTGAATAAAACAGATGGGTAACTGACCTCAAGTGTTCCGTACACTCCGACTTTGTTAAGACATACATGATACGCTATTATATCACTGGGTTATTCTCTAATACTGCATTCATACTTTATTTTATGTGAATAACTTCTTCCCGTAGAGATAGCATTGCGCGGCAGATCTGCACACCCCCAGTGGCGTAACGTGTGCCGATCCACCACAGCGGCCGATCCACCACTGCAGCCTCGTTCTGGGTGCATGTAAACATTCAAAATGGCGGACCGGCACTCGTACGGGGAACTACGGTAACGGATTTTGCTAATTTTCAGTTAATTAAACACTCTAAAAACATAAAATAAATATAGAACTAACCTCCCCTGGTGTCCTCGGTGGCCGATCCACCCCTCGGGGGGAGTCTCCCCCCCTCGTGGTGGATCGGCCACCTTGTACACCACGGTCGTTTAGTTCTATCTATTTATTACTGTAATTGAACATAAATCCCTCGGACATCATGCCGTCAGTAAAGGGTTAATAAGAACGGACGGTATTACTATTGTTGGTACAACATAGCTCCAGGTGAGATATTCTACTCCCACTACGTGCTGGAGGACACCCATGTATGTGTAGTTCCACATATAGCAGTCATATGGTACCACTTAGCACTAATGGAAAACTATATCAGAGGGTCAATATCATAATGGAGGGATAATTATGAAAATCTAGCTTTTGGACGTGACATTTTGGGCATAGTATGCACCAAGGTTACTTAGTATCTGAGTACAATACACATACAATTCTGGTTCCCAACTTCATAATCAGCCCAAACCTGTCTCAAGGTAAGCAATGTGTGTCTAGATTTGTAATAGCCTATAGTGTTGAAGTGTTGTTGATACGATTAGCAGGTAACAAATGGAGCTTATAGACCACATTGCCTACCACCATTACTTCCAATACCCATTATATAAACCAGTAATATATAACTGTATTAATACCTATTCATTACCCAGTAGGTAGTTGTAGCCTTATGGCACAGATTATGAGAACATACCGGTGGTCCCTGCTTATAGTGTGGGGGTTAATTCCTGATTCCTCAGACTGGGTGGGTGTATTCTGGATTAATATTGGCAACTGATATTGTTGGTTAGTCGTTGTATAATATTATTAGAAGCAAGAGCTTAGGGGCGGGGGCCTCTATAATATAGAAGCAGTGGCAATAACACTAACAGACTGGGTATGCCACTTCTCACATACACATTCTAATTACAGAGGTTTGGACATATACAACACACTGTTTTTGGTGGGAGTGTGTAATTTACGGAACTCAAGAGACGGTTTATTTACTTGCTAGAAAGAAGAATACATAATGAATAAGGATGGATTTCCCTATGAAAGACTGGGACCTATTGTCTCACAGGTAAGGAACCTTAGACTGTTATTTCTCATGTGATATTGTACTGATTATTATTAGAGTAAGTATTCAACGTGCCAGCCACTATTTTAGGGGGATAGAATAGGGTGATAAATGGTAATTCTGGCTCCAACCTTTTGGCTAAAATTTGACGTGAAACAATGGAATCCTTCACAAAGTGGCTGATATAGATTTATTGCAGGCAGAGAGATCACCTAATATTGCACATATTCTGTTATAATTTCAATCCACATTATCCCTTTCAGTGTGCTGACTTTGATGAGGAGACGATAGCAGGTATGCGTACTCTAGTAGATATGTGTAGAGGCAAGGAGAAAGGGTTCTCTATGCTAAAGATCCACTTGAAAATTCAGATCACATGCCTTTCATAGTTTTATAGAGAAGTCAAACGTGTACCTTTCGGATGATGGCTCTGTAGGGCATTTCCCAATTATGCAAATTAGCAGTATTAAGAAATGCCCTCTAGATCAACAGATTAAGTAAATGAAATCTGATACTAGTATAAATCGGTACTCACCTTTATGTGGCTTATGCCATTATTCTTTTTATTGACGGCTACGATAATTCTGACCACTATAGAGTATCATGGAATATAACTCACCGTACCCACATTTATCAACAATTTTACGCCCTTTGACTTTCCTCCCGTGCAGAATTTCGGGAGGCCTTTTCCATGTTTGACAAGAATGACGATGGTGTGATTGACTCCCGGGAGCTGAGGACTCTGTTCAGGTTACTGGGACAAAACCCAACACCAGAGGAACTTAAGAACATGGTGTCTGCCTTTGACAAGAACAGTAGGTGTATTCAATCTGTAGTTTAACAACCGCTAAATACTGCTTAAATGCACCGCCCCCAATGGTTGTCCTGGTACCTTTTTCTCTCCTTTTTTTCAACGTTTATTCAGATTGAATGTGATTATTTGGCGATTAGCTAACGGCTATTTTCAAATTTCCATGACTAGCCATTTCTAAAAGCAAAAAAGCATGGGATTTTCCAGTCTCAGAGGGAGCCTGAAACACAATTTCACAATTTTCCTTTTAGAAATTACCTTATCGTGCAAGTTAGAAAATAATCATCAGATTAGGGCAGGTTAACCTACAGACGGCCACACACCTTGAGACGTCCACACCCCATGAATAGCCATAACATTGGTTTGCTACTGAATCAAAATTACTAACTGGTAGATTCAATGCTCATCAACAATTTCACAATGTTGATGCGGAGCAAAATCTATTTTCCATGGCAAAATTGTGGGGTGGCCGTCTTTTGGTTAATCTACCCTATCGACAAATAATCCTAATCATTCGAAGGAAAGATCCCAGACATGTTAAATATCATTAAATCAGTCATTTTACTATTATTGCCCCTTTTTGTGACGATTAGAATATGATAGAAGGGTACAGACATGTTCTGAAATCTAAATTTTTCAATGTAACTTGCAAGAATAAGTACCCTAAAATCATATAGTATCCTTTCTTTTTAAAAGATTTATTACGCTTTAGAAAAGAAATACTACTTTCTTTAACGTCTAGACCAAAAAGTAAACCTAACCGTCAGCAAAACTGTATGATAGTCAAATTTGGTCATGGAACTAAAACATTATTTTCAAAATCCTTTTAGAAATGAATATCTTTAAATAAAGTCTTTGATCTTGGAGACTCTCCTCATGCTCTTTATCACGACTACAAATAATCGTTATTTTCAAAATGGAAACACCTTTCCCTACGATTATGCCAAGGATTATCTTTCCCCAAAACAGAAAAAGTCCCCTGATACATAAATGCAGCCCTTACGAGAAGACCCGCCAAGGCTACAAAAATAAATCTGGAGGGTATTTCTTAGCAGTGTTCATAATGAGAATCGTTCTGAGATGCCCTCTTGCACTGTATTCATTCATCATGTCGGCCCGGTGGCAGTATTTATGATTAATAAATCTGAAGTAGGCTCTCCAGGGCGGTATTTTCTCATTTTGATAAAGAATGGACATAATGCAAGGATCTATTTGCAACCTGTCATGCAATGCATCGCCATATTTCAGATTTGATGAAGTCATTTTCAAGATGAAGAAAACTGTCATCTTTCACCTTTGCTTATGTTCGGTTTTCAATTAAAGGTAAATTGGAGACATGAAAAATGTTACACGATGGCAATTACATTTTCACACATTCCTATTTTTCAACACAGATGATGGGACGATAGACTTCCCAGAGTTTCTTTACATGATGAGTCAGCGCATGAGTCAAGTTGACAATGAAGAGGAGCTTGTCGAGGCATTTAAAGTGAGTTTTGTGCTTCTTGATCCTGACAGGATGTTTTCACTCTTTTCCATATACCGTATTTTTGGCTCGTATCATATTTACCAATCCCCACGTCCCAATATTTATTTTCACGTGGGCGACAGTAAAACAAAAAGATAAAAAATAAGGAATCACACTGTGGGCGGGGTCCGATGGGATGTCCTCGTGTCCCAGGTGCTTACAATGAATTATAAAGACGACCTCTCTGTGAAGCACTTTTTAAACTTATCCTTGTACATAGGGACTGCCATATGCATTACAGGATTGACCAAAGTTGGAGGTGCGCCTTATAGGCGAGGGTAGGATACTATAGAACAGTGCTAAACCGATCGAAATCAAACCTCACCTGCATCTTACAGTACTTGGTTTAACTCAGAATGAGTCTTTGTGCTAGCCCAATCAGCAATGGGGCATTGGGCCATGGATGCTTGTCCATGCTTGGCCCAATATAAGCCGACATTAGCCCAATATAAGCCGACATTGGCCCAATGTATCCTTGCCACCTGGGAAAGTGAATAAATCAAGCCCTAGCTGCGTCATATAGCATTTGCTTCAACTTGGTTGGCGTCTTATGCGCAGGGTGAACCTTATATCCGAGGTGTAACAGTTATAACTGTTTTGGCCATTTCTCCAACAGGTATTTGACACAGAAGGAAATGGCTATATCAATGCTAAAGAGCTTCGTGACGTCATGGTGAACCTGGGCGGTGACTTGACGGAGGCTGACGTAGATGAGATGATACGTCAAGCAGATACAGATGGCGATGGCAAAATCACATTTGAAGGTGTGTATACATG
The DNA here is from genome assembly GCA_949317995.1 of Acholoe squamosa. Classification (NCBI taxonomy): domain Eukaryota; kingdom Metazoa; phylum Annelida; class Polychaeta; order Phyllodocida; family Polynoidae; genus Acholoe; species Acholoe squamosa. The sequence goes on from OX439043.1 coordinate 60,757,762, forward strand.
ATCCAACCTTTCTCCAAATTTAATTTGTCAATCTGGAGTTGACTGCTATGTTAGGCAGAGCTGCTGTGGTAGGTTGATTGATTAGTGGCTGAAAGGTTTTCGACGTGACAGGTGGTGGAATGCCTTGTGGATCGTGTGCCTTGAAGTCTCAAAAGAGGAGTTAAACGTCCCAGCAAATTGTCGTGAGTCCTCGTCAACCTGTGTGAAGTGCCTCACACATGTCGCTAGATGGAACACAACGTCGTTATAGCAGAAGATCACCAGGAATAGCAATTGCTATGCCATGTGAGTCTAACACACAGTGGCGAAAGATGACCGAATGAGTTATCACTCAAAAAGGAGTCACCATTGATGACCAATCATGGCGACAGATGACGACAATTTGCTGGGGTGTTTGCGCAAGAACATTAGTGACCCATCAAGGGAGAACACCCCTCCGTGGGTTTTTTTAATTCCTCATTTGGCCACCAGGGGGCAGTGGAGGGTAAATTTAATCTAAAATCGATATAAAAATACATCAAGCCAATTTTTGATGCAGTATTCAATGGTTTCATTTAAAAGGCACCATTTTCTGTAGAAATGGCCCATATTTGCATGGTAAAATGAACATTTTTCATGAGAAATCAACCGATATGTCTGTTCCTGGTTGCCATGGCAACATTCCAATTATCAAAATTTGCAGATTTTTATGCCGGTTTTTGGGGATACTCACCAAAAACTAAAAACTGACAACAGAAATGGAAAATTCCTTCTAGATCAAAATCTATGATAAAATCACCTTATTGTTATGTATTTTTTTTAAATGAAAATGGCTGATTTATCCTGTTTTTAGACATTATTGTGGTTTGTAATATATTTAGAGCTTAATCGTCAATTTCAGATATAAATAATGACCTATGTTCAAGGAGGGGTTCTGACATAACTACTAGGACTATTGAAACCAATGAGGTCTCATTTTAAAGATATTGAGATGAACTTTGATAATGAATTTCCCTGCAGAGGGGTGTTCTCGCTTGCCTGGATTTAGTTTTTGTCAAGGATAATGGATAATTGTTTGACATTTCTGTACCTCCTATATCAAAAACCCCACCACCCTCTTGTTTAATACATGTATTGGTAAATATTTCCATCAAATCGGATTATGGGTGGTATAAAACCAAGCTTTGTGGTGTGGCTGCATTCCGGGAATGACTTTTAGTAAATAGACATGGACAAATAATATAGGGCATGTGCTTTACAATTGTATTAGAGAGAAATGTTCACCGCGAATTGAGTGCCACTATTTTTTACACCTTAATCTGGATTATTCATGTTATGCTTAATACATATGCTTTGTATTTGAAGGGTAAGCACGTTTTCAGCAAGTACACTATAACTGCGATATTAACATAGGCTACAATGATAGTATCATAATAGACGTCTATAAACACTTCAATGGGGATACTTTCCAGATTCTATCAACTCCAAGCTGGTTAAAAGTAGCAAAGTGTAGTTCATTTCCAATTATTTTCTTTTGGTATAAGTCTATGGTAAAATTATCTGACTTTTTTCTTCGCATCCATTTTCATTTTAACATTGCGTAAGAATCTCTTTGGTGCTTTCAACGTCTTAACCTATCTCATCCTCGGATATCATATGAAAATATGCCATGTAAATATGAATGTAGTTCTAGTCTATACGTGATCACTACCTATATGACTGTGCTTTTATTCTTTATCTTGCTTCTCTATCTCCGCAGCTCTCATAAGGTAAATGTGTGATGTATAAAAGGATAGTAAACATGTTCTAAGTGTTCAATATAGGATCATGGTATAAAGTTATCTTTCTAACATTTGTTATAGGATTAAGATGTCTTTATTAACACTCTATTTTTCTATGTTCATAGTTTATCCTTTGATTTAAGCTCTGTTTATATCCGTACACCCTCCTCATCATTTCACACCCATTGCAAATAATTTAACCACTAGTTTAGAAAGGTCTTTATTCAGATGCTATAGAAAGTAGATTTGTAGTTATCAGTTAGATCTCTAGAGAAAAAAATACCTGAACGCTGTCTTTTTATGTAACCTCTAAGTCGGTAAAAGCTCATAATTAAGGTAAAGTTGTCTTTTGCTTTTGTTTTCGCGAGTCCACACCATACATTCTAGTAAGGAGTAACTATTTTGAACAATGCATTACTAGTTTAGATAAAAAAAACAGACTAGGACCTATACTATGTTATCTCCTTGGAATATAAGGCCAAATCCCACTACATGAAAAATGGGTCTGAAATGTCTGTGATTCTGGATATCAGCAACATGGGACTCTTGCCAATTTCCTAAATCACAAGGGTACTCACTGCACTTCTTACCACTCCAAATCCGACTATAGCCAATAGTAGCAGGGGAATCTCTGTGATTTTCATTACTGCACAGATGAGTTGCTAGAATGATTGACAAAGATAGAGTATTTGATATTAAAATCACAGTTCTCTCTGATTATTTTCTGTGGTTTGCAATGGTCTCCTGCATAGCATAAACAAATGTAGCTTGCATAAATCACAAGCAGAACCCCATTATGACTGTAGTATGTTGAACCTGGCTCCTGATTTATCAAAGACACACCTCTTCTGATTTTCTAGAAACTGTTGTTTTCCTCTAAATCACAGGGATTTTGAGTCTATCACAGAGATTTCAAGCCCTTTGTGAAGAAAATATCTAAAACTTTTGATGTACTATAATCCCTAAATACCAGCACTTTGACAGGGATTTGTAGCCTTTATAGGTCTTCCCTAGATGATATTACCACCCCAATATCGGCTAAGCACCCACATATCCTATTTCACAACGATTTCCCGACCATTTTCACGCTGTGGGATTTGGCCTATAGATATCCTCTCTCATTTTGATCCAGTAAGTATTTCATATGTTTCTGTTTCTTTTACTCATGCATTTTATATCTATTTTCAGAATATGTCGCATGCCTGCTAAGAAAGTGAGGAAACCATAAACAGTGTATGGTGCTCTACAAGTATAATTGATACGTTTGGAAAAACACACACACACACACACTACATCATTGTTTTTATCCATCTCATACAAATGGATATGATCATTGGATGTATTTCTGGAGGGCATATTCTTGCAACGTTTTTGTAATCACATTAATTTCCTAAACATGTTTAGCCAAACAATGTGCTTAGCTCAAGTGTTTAGAAATCTAGGTGTTTAGGTTCAAAATTTGTGTTTAGATATCGATGAAATTTTGCATTTAGATGTTTATGATTTTTTTTTTGTGTTTAGATGTCTAAGTGATTTGGTGGGAAGTAAGGGTTTGCAGACATGTATCCGTTAAAAAGAATAAAGGAATATCTTTTGTTTGTTTTCTCATTTACTGGAGGACATTAGCAGGTATTTGCACTGCAAAGTCTCAAAAAATGTCGGCCACAGCTATATACACATATATGTACACACTGCATTAGAATAGGAGACTTGAGAAAGTACAACAGGTTGGCTTTGCTTTGAATTTAAACCTCACCTATGTGCCTCAAGGACACGTCGAGGGTGAGAGGTCCCGTGGCGTGAAACCCGGACCCGTACACTAGAGGGAGCTAAGGTAGAAATCACGCCCCTACACATTTACCGAGGCAATGGTTCTTTAACATCCGTCACTACATAGGCATAGTGAGAGATGGACAGGCCTGTTTCAAGTCATTTGTCTGCCATGACTGCCGAGAGACTTTCCAGCACAGCCTAGCCAGAGCAGGGAGGAACTCAAACGACACCTTACGGCGACGTTTGGAACCACCACTATGCCCCGGCTGGGCCGGGGACCGAACCCACGACCTTACGGCCTGTGAGCGGACGCGCTACCGACTGCGCCACGCCTCCCGACTCTCAGGTTGGCAGGAAAGACATTGCTTTATACTTTACAAAATAACATGACATAGGTGTAAGTTATGAAGCTCATCGATTATTTTATGGTAATGATGGTGGTGTAAGTTGAATTTAGTTTATTTTCTATTGTTGTATCTATTTTCATAACATTTAATTAAATGACATTATGATAAACAAGGAGTTTGGGGATATTTGTCACAACAAGTGATTATAACTGTGTGCAGATAGTCCATTCTGAGGTAGTGCTGCTACCTGGTGTGGATTTGACATCCAAGTATCTAAACATATTGATGTTTAAATCTAAACACCTAATATTCAACTGTTTAAATTCTAAACGTCTGAACATGTTTAGCAAAAATGTTTATGTATTTAGAATAAAAGTGTTATTTTCCTAAATGTGTAGTCGATGATACACCTAACTGACGTATATGTTTAGGTTTTAAACATGGTTAGACCTAAACATGTTTAAAATCTAAACACTATTTTTGCAGTGTAGTGGTCCTTAATGTACCCTATTCTTGGGAGTGTCATATCATAGTGGTTGTGTGTAGTCGTAGTACTTTAAGAAGTATCCTCCAGGAGTACTTCTATGGTACTATTCCAGATATTTCCCCCAAACAGCCTCTTTTTGAAAATAGGTTAAACACAATGCGCACATCTGTGATATTTGATGTCATTCCATGTACAAACTGATAAGAATCAATGAACTGATTTCACTTGGTCGTAGATTGCTTTAGTTTTCACATTTGCTACTTGAACAATGGTGCTTGTATATCTGAGAAGGATTTGTCAAGAGTTAACTATCGTCTAATAAAGTCTTTGTACAAAACTACCACTATAATTATGTTTGTCAATGCTATATGCCTGTATGTTGATGAGTATTGAGATAAATGAGATTATGAATGAGAATTGAAGAGCTGTGCTTTGTACCCCTTACCAATAAATCATTGTTGGCAACTGTTTAATGTGTTGACAATAGACTAAAACCATCTTAACCTATAGCATACTTTTTATATGCAAACTTTAAAAATGTCAAGGGAGAAAGATTGTTTTTGGATATTTTAGGACAGAAGTCAGTGTATTCTTTGATGTATGTTGCAATAGAAATGTCATTTTCATTTCAACTGTTCACATAGAGCAATAAAAAATGTGATCAGTATGCTCAAAACAAAGAAATCAACTTCTTTGACACAAAGAATATAAACGATATGAAAAACATTAACAGCAAAATGAGAAAAAAAAAGAATGACCAACATAAATGAAGAACAAACACAAAAATAACAACTAAACACAGACCTGGATATATTACATACATCCCTTAAAGTTGGAAGACCGCTGTAGGGACCGGTTTTAACCACTTTCAACTGCCCGAGGCCTATATTTGATACTTTTTTATGTGTTTACTGCTTTCATGACACTATAAAGGCTATTTCTATGCTTCACCGGCTAAAAGCTACGCCTCCCCCATCCCTATATCCCTGATATCCCAGAGGTTTTAAACTTCCTCCCCTGCTGCCCACTACACTTCATCCAGTACAATATACCACTATGATTACAATTGCCCAACTGTTACCGCTATACCATACCTCAAGTTTTTCATCATGATGGCCTCCTCTGCAATTGGCAGAGGAGGCCATCATGGCTACCACTGCAAAACCACCCTCACTTATAGCCATCCTTGTTATCTTCATGAGTAATGCTTGGATTATCTCCTCCCAAATGTGTCCGCTCACCTGGGAAGATCGAGCATCAATACTAGGACTTACCGATGAATTTTACCCCGTTGACTTGGATAATGATATGACAATCACTTCAACAGAGGAGTTGATCTCCTTGCTGTTTGAGCCCATCACTGTTTTTGATGTTTCATACAGCAGCATTGAAGTGAGTATACTTTCAATTTTATTTGTATTAGGGTAGAGGCACCCATTTCGGACGCTCCTGAGCACACAGGAGGTGGCCATATTTGGTACTCAAATCTTGTACCTTTAAAAGTGATGAATTCTACTTTCCATCTCACCAGTTGATACATGATACCTTACCCTCAAAATCCTTGAAGATGTTTTGATGAAACCCTCCAATACTTATGCATAAATGAGCTGTACATATTTAGTGTCCAAAACATCAAATTGCACCTCAAGTCAGACAGCTCATGCCAGAGGTGACCCTAGAGTCAGACACTATGTTATCTAATTGATACAGACACAATGGGTCATTGTATCTGAAATATTCCATAAAGGCACATAGCATATAACACTAAGGAATCCAAGGTGGGGTGTAATTGGTGTCCGACTGTAGGTGTAATCTGAAGGTTATATTGCCTTTGACATGTACAGAAATCCTATAAAATTGGAGGTTAAGACATGACAAATTGACAAATCAAACCAAGATCTCCATTCATTCACCATTCTTCATCCTCAGAATATAACAAAAACACCCTGGGTTTGTACAGTTGTAAAACCATGTATGACAGGGGTTTTACATGTCATTCTTCATTTGCTAGAGAGTATGGTACCTGAGTTTTCATGTATAATTCAAATGATAGCTGATTTTTTTTTATCTATTATGTAATTTAATGCAAAAGGTGTCCGACTTTAGGTGTCTGTCCGACTCAGGGTGCCTCTACCCTAGCTCTGTTCTTTGATTATGTTATGGGCTGCTGATTACTATCCAGTATTGTGAGGTCGTCTCATAAAAGGTTCAAAGTTGTGTGAGGAAAGCATAAAACAAAGCAGAACAATGGCTTCAGCATCTACCCTTCATCAGTCTATACAGAAGGGTTAACCCTATGCTGCCCAACCGCGCCATTTGGCGTGGTTTTAGACCTTAAATGAACTTTCTGGACATAAATAATCATTTAGATACTTCTGCTGGGTCAATTTTCAAAGTTAAACCACCAATAGAAAGGGGATCACCTCACGACTGCAGTGACACTGTCAGTACAACTGAGCATGCATTTTTACAGGTCTTATGGGTGCCAAATTGAAAAATTGGGGATGGAAAATCACCATTATCACCATCATTACCATTTTAGGGTGAAAGGAAGATGTGCTGTCAAGAGCAGGATTCCCAATGTCGCAATGCTAAAGATAGCAAAATTATATTACCAAAGATAGGCAAGATAATGGTTTTACCATCTCACCCTAACTTTTGCAGGAGATCCTGGACATGTTTTAATATCATTCTATTCCTAGTACAAAAGGCTCCCATTTTGATATCAAGAGGAATCATTTCATTCCCAAATAACAAGACTTTGCTAAAGAATAGATGACTCAGCCCTATGAACACCTGAGCAATCTACTAACATCATAAGATATAATATCTAATGCTATAATAGTTCCCATGTGCATTAAAATATCATATCGATGCTTAAGTATATATGAGTCAGCTTTTGATTACAATGGGTAGTTTGCCAGTGATTAATGAAACAATTAACTAAAACAAATAAACTATGAAGCCACATTCAGTTGAGGGGGTGCTAGATGATACATCGGAGTGTGAGTGGGGCTATCCATTGTTATACAATCATGAAGTTGTTACTTAAGACATGCAGTGCACACACACAGAGTACAAACGTTGATTCAACGCTGAATCAACATTGATGTGCCCACTGGGAAACCTGAAACAATTAACGAAGGTGAACATTATCAAACACGAATATATTTGATAATCATCTAGACAAGTACATTTCAAGAAACACAAGTATTTCTTACTCTCATTCATGGTCTTAATTTCAGAGGTGGTCGCTGTGAGGTAATCATTGATAGGTGATCTCTAAAACGGTGACCACTTTTCTAAAGCGATGGTCATGATTTCAGCGACTACTGAGTGACTACTACATTGTATATGTCAAGTACCTGCAGAGCATTGCAGTCTTTGGCCACTCCTCTTCAACAGTTATTGTTTTGTTTATGGGCAAAATAAATCTGGAATACAAACAATAATTGCGATTTGTTTCAGTATAGCCATATCATGATGGTATAGTCGTAATGCTATAACCCATGTAAATGCTAACTTGTGTCTGTGTGCCTGCATATAATATTTAAAAGTCCGCCATTGAGAAAAGCCTCCTCTGTGGTGCAATTATCACTTCAAGCAGGAGAAAAAAACGCTCCCTCTTCTCAGTGGTCTGTTTACAGCAGTTTGATGAATGTCTCTTTGTCAACAGCATGTTGTACACCACCTTCAAAATTGTGCCACATGATCCATTCCCTCATTAGTGGACCTTTATCAAGGACTTTCCTATGTGATCTTGGTAACTTATAGGTTTTAACTTCTCATTGGCCCTCAGATCCCTTGCTGGCACCACACAATGTTCCTCATTCTGCATGTAGTCGTACATAATACCAGGCACTACTCTATCCCTCCTCTGTTTTAGCATTTCTAATCTATATAATATTTTATGCAGATCTACGTTGTAGCCGTCTTTACAGTCTCTAATTCCATCACACAGTCGGAGGGCGACATTTTGAAGCACTTGAACTTTATCCGGGATCCATTGTGGTGCACCATCTTAAATGAAACTGCAGTAATCCATAATTTTGATTAAACGTTTTATTTTGGGTTGAAAGGTTCCAAATTAATTTTGCGAGCAAAAAGAATGTTTTGGGGCCTAACTAGGCATTTTTGCTGAATTTGGTTGCCATGCAAACATGGTTTCAATCAAAATAAGAGAATCAATGACCCCATTGGAAGGAATATTTCACAAGGTTTACTATGGTGAAACCAGAATGAAAATACCATTTCTAGACCAAAAGTTATGGGCAAAAGAATGAAAATGTATGCTAATTTAGCCAATTAGCATAATCTATGCTAATTATCTATGAATCTCATTACCAATTAGACCTAGAGCTTATTGACATTAAGGATGTGGCCACCCATATTTAGCAAGCTATTCCTCCAAAACTAACAGGAGTATCTTTTCATGCAATATATCAATAAAAGCTAGTGAGTTGACTTATAGCACGGAGCACCCTTTATCCTTGCCTCTTCACTAATATCAAGTCCTGCATGGTCATGTGCGTGGTGTGTCAGAGAAAGTCAATATTTCTTCAGTACTTCTCCCTGATGGATTCTACACCACTCCTGTTACTGGCTCTTATGCTTTATCCAGATTCCCGGCCAGTCCCCATTCCTCCTCCAGGGTGGTGAATTTGTAAGTGGTGTACATATGAGCCTATAGTCTCTTTGGTGTATACACCTCCCCCATTTAGTACTACAATGTCCCATTTAGTTTACAAATTGCCAGTCTCATGGACTTTCCCTTTCTACGGTTATTCTTAAGGACAAGGGCTCCAGGTGAGGTGCGATTCTGGAGGGATTTCGGTGAATAATTCCTAAACTGGACAACAATTTGTTTTGAAAAACTACAATTATGTCTATTGACATGTGTCAATGAAATTAAAAATATAAAATTATAGGGTTCCAACGCTACTTTTTGCACAAGGTGAGTGTCTGTAAAAGGGTTTAGTAACCCCAATTCATATGGAGTACAGTCAGATCGGGGTAGAGGGGGGTGTAACAGTCTCTTTGAAATGTTTCTCCAAGCTTAATGAAAATGCTCATTTATATTAAAAGGCATAACTTTTGAACTTATAATGATAACTTGCTATAAAAACTGGCAGATACCTCTAAATGAGCTAAATGCATTAGTTCCCCCAATGGCCACTAGGCTCCTGCGCTCTCGTCCTTAACTACCATTCCAGATCAGATGGATTGTGGCTGATACGCAAAAGGGGTCAATAAGGTTGAGACTTTAGACCTCTATAAATCAAAAAGGCCCAATTGAGGGGAGGTACATATATTTCTGTAACATCTTTTCGATAATAGCAGGGTCTATGCAAGAAGAAGACAAGGAAATGGAGACTGCCTTTTTAGCAGTAACTAGGAAAAGGAAAATTGGGTCAGAGGAGGAGAGGCTGCTAGCAGTAAGGCAGTCCACAATTGACAAGGACAAAAGTCTGTTTGGGGTGAGTAAACCAAAGAAGGGAAGAGAAAGAAGAGGAAGAGGAAGTCTTCAAAAGGGGCTGTTCAAAACTGCCAACCAGCGGAGATTTCTGAGGATCATCACCAAAACCCACCTACCATGAGAAGTAAGATCACAATGCCAGAAGGACCTACATAATCTACCCCCCACCTCATCCCCAGAAAAAGAAAAAGACAATAACAAAGACGTACCTAATTTAGAAGATAAAAGGGGATCAAAGATGGAAAGTAACCCAGAAGAAAGTCTGAATAATGACATTATTCCAGAGCTATTATCGAATGTTGAAGAAGACGACAAAGATACAGAGGACAGGGAAAAATCTCCTGATAGAAAAGAAAATATGGGTAGAGTTCAATAATGTCAACAATTTCACAATAAATGAGAAAGGAGACTTTGAGGAAAGAGCCCACCCCACCTCAGCTGGAGAAAGAGAAGTTGTGGTAGAACTGTCACCTCGCCTCACTGAAAAGGAAATAATAAATGAAGCAATCATTAATGTTCTCCACCAAGGAAGAACATCTCCAGACACAACCCAGCAAATTGTCGTGAGTCCTCGTCAACCTGTGTGAAGTGGCTCACACATGTCGCTAGATGGAACACGACGTCGTTATAGCACAAGATCACCAGGAATAGCAATTGCTATGCCACGTGAGTCTAACACACAGTGGCGAAAGATGACTGAATGAGTTATCACTCAAAAAGGAGTCACCATTGATGACCATTCATGGCGACAGATGACGACAATTTGCTGGGAAGACCCTTGCTGGAAAACAACAAAATTGCTGTACAAAAACCTGACAATCCAACCCGGATTCAGGAACTTATGGAAGCAACTTTTCAAGACCACACCACCAAAATGTATTACAGAACAGCCACAGAACAGATCTTATACTCCACATAGAGGAAGCCACTGGAGAAGGGATAACTACCAGTACAAGCATACTAGACACAGACGTCATTGGCTTTACTGAGGTGATGTTTAAATAGCTGATTACCCTGAAAGGGTTACTCTGGCTTTTATAACATTACTTTAAAAGAAAAATCGAAGTGGATTTGCACAGACAGGAAACATTGCACGCACAATTGCCTGTCCCTAGCCCTGGTTAACATGACACTATACATATGACAGCTGTCCATAATAGGGAGGATCTATCCCATGGTTATAACCACAGACAGATATTATCATCTACATCATAGGTAAGACCCTGAAAGGGTTAACCTATAGGTTCATGGCAGAGAGCAGACCCTGATATGGGTTAGCCTAGTAGGTCATGGATACATAATATGCACTTATCTGAGTAAACATATAACCCAAAACAAAAAAGGAAAAAAAGATGAACATAAAAGATTACAGAGCACAGATGACACTTTGACCTCTCGTGCCAGTGTACCGTATACATCTATACCATGTCTTTGGTTACCCCACAAGGTTTTCTAAGACCAGGTGTCTTGGGGAATCTCTACTCTGTTCCTTATCAACAATCAACATCTCTTACTAAATCTGTTGGCCATGACCAACCTGGGATATCAGCTCCGGTACCCTCTGGTCCTCAACAACAGATTGGGTTGTCCAACATATGTTATGGCAATCCGCAAGCAGGCACATCTACACAAGGCATGGTTGACAATAACCTACCTGATATATCACCGCCGGTTTCCTCCGTTCATCAACAAAAGACTGGTTGGTCTAACTTACAATATTGCCCTCCACGACAAGGCACATCTACAGGTATGGCACACACCAGAACCCAGGTTATTTCTGGTCCACATCTGCAGAGCAGTTGGTCTCACTTACAATATGGCCATCTGCAAGCAGGCACATCTACACAAGACATGGCTGGCCAGAACCTACAGGGGACATCGGGCCAGGTCTGTCTGGTCCACATCTTCAGAGTGGTTGGTCTCACTTATAATATGCCCCTCCGCAACCAGGCACATCTACACAAGATTTGGCTGGCCAGAACCTACAGGGGACATCAAGGCAGGTAAATACAGTGGTATCCTCAACAGGTGCTCCTCCCCCCAAACAATATACTGTTCCCTTAACAGCTCAGCCTTCGGCAAAAAATACCTTAAAAAACACAGAAGAAAATACTGAAGACGTGATGAAAATTCAGAAGAACATAATCCTTAAAAAAGAAAAAGAACTAAGGCATCTTCTTTCTTAAATCTAATTAATGATTCATTGGAGCCACTAAAGCACAATACACCATCCCCAAAAGCCATGCATATAAATTTTACTACGAGCACACCACATGATGAGACCAAGAAAAAAAAAGAGATTGGATCTAAAGGACAGAGAACTCGGTCCTCTCCTCGACTGGCAGAGAAAATGCAAAACCAGGTAACCAACACAACCAGGCTAGGAAGGATACAAAAAAAGTAAAGACCAAAAACTTTAAAAAAAAAGGTACATATGGCTTAATCATCTGAACTAGTTGCCCAGAAATTGTGGATTCACATTTGAATGCCCTTGCAAATCTTTGTGCTTCCCAGGATAAGGCGGTTGCTTCACAGGATAAGATGGTTCTTTCAGTAGTTAACCTAAATGACTGCATCACTGCCCTGTTCAACAACGTGGGAAATATTTGTAAGGATCTAGAAAAGGTGTTAGAGCGGCAGGTAAAGGCCAATGATTTAATGGACAGGAAAATATTCTAAATAGTATGATATGCAGGTTATAACAACTGAGTCTGGCAACAGAGCAGCTCTCAGCCAGACAAGACCGGGGAAATCTTCTTCTGGAAAGAAGCCACCACATTTTACAAGCAATTACAGCTAATCTGGAACATCTCACTGAGGCTCAAGAAAAGATGAACCGGCAATTCATATTAAAGTTTAATCAACAAAATAACATTTCCTACAAGAATAGCTGATAGGAAATCATGTTTGGATTTGATTTTTACCAATAACAATAAAATTTCAAAGTGTGGTTGTATAAATAGTGGCAATATCAGTGATCATGAGATGGTTTATGTTTCTACTCGTGATTATGTTGTTAAGAAACAAAAAAGGTGGAATTTAGATGTCGAAGAATGAAAAAATATAGTAAAGAGGCGCTAGAGAAGGCTCTTCAGCATTATAACTGGAACAAATACTCTACTACTCATGACCCTGATTTGCTATGGGACATTGTATTGAATAGGATTAATTATATTATGGACTGTCTTTGTCCCTATTCAGTTTATAAGGTAAAAGAAAAAATGGCAGATTGGATTACGCCTGAGCTTCTGGCTGACATTAAAGAAAAAGATAGACAACTTAATAATGCTAAACATTCAGGTAATGTTGATCTCTTGAAGAGTGCTAAACAAAATTGTAATCAAACTTCTAAATCATGTACAAAAGTTAGGAGAGTTCAATGAGCACAGGTATAATCCAAAAGCTTTTTAGTCTGAAATTAACAAGATTTTACCCAAAAATGATTCGGAGGTTTTGATTGATTTACTAGATACATCCACTGGCCTGTTGTTGGATGAAAGTAAAGTTGCTTCAGCAGTTAATGATAATTTCACAGATATAAGACCAGCATTATCAAACAATAATACATCACAATGGTCACTAGATCAAGATACATTTTTACCTACTACAGAGCTTACCTGGGATACTAATGAACAAGAGGTTTTGAAGTGTATCAATAACATGTCTACACATAAAGCAAGCTCAGTTGAGGGACTTAGTTCTAAGGTTTAAAAGGATGCCTTTACCATACTATTGCCACAAGTTACTCATTTGTTTAAAGTCTCACTTGATAGTGGAGTTGTTCCCAATGCTTTGGAAGATAGCTACAATTATTCCTCTCCCTAAGGATGGTAATCCTACCTTAGTAGAGAACTATAGACCCATTCCGTGTTGCCCTTTCCTTTTAAAATTCTAGAGAAAATAGTTCATTGGAATTTGATACAATACTTAGATGCTAACTGTATTTTAACAGATAAACAGGGAGGGTATCTTAAAAATCACTCAACTATTGGGACTATTGGAGACTTGACTGATTTCATACTACATGAAAGAAACATAGGGAGAGATACATCGGCAATATTTATAGATTTGAAGAAGGCCTTTGACACCGTAAATCACTCAATACTCCTTTAAAAATGTCAAATGTATGGTGTCAATGGTCTTCCACTTAAATGGCTCACTAGCTATCTCGCTGGTAGAAAACAATGTACTTTAGCAAATTCTGTCAAGTCTGATTATAGGGACATTGTGTGCGGAGTTCCTCAGGGTTCTACTTTGGGACCCTTGTTGCTTTTACTGTATGTCAATGATGTTGAAAAAAGTTTTGAATCATGTAATATTTTACTCTACGCAGATGATACCGTATTGTTTATGTCTGGAGATAGGGAAAGAGAAGTTGCAAGAGCTATGCAGCGAGATCTAGATAGTTATACTAGGTGGTGTTATGTTAATAAGAATATTAGCAAATGTCTCATATTTTGCATTCATACTGGTACTGTCATTGCTTTTATAACTTAACTCTACTGTTGGCTTTTTTTTTATGGGGAAGTAATAAGAATAAGACAGGTGTTTGGTACACTGCAACTGAACATCATCCTGCCACAATGCGATAAAAAGGTAGGTGCAATATAAAAAATCATATTCAAAGATGTTAAGGGGAACTGCCTTGGTCATATGCATGTACCCAGATAAGACTTGCTTCATGTATAGGGTGCATTCTAAATCCATGGGAATCTGGTGTCATATTCATTGAAGTTAGATATTAATCATTAGTACGAAAACCCCGACTGTAATGTCATCCTCATCTATAAGCCAGATTATGTGAGGATTTATGAAAGATCTAATGTGTAAGATTCATTGACTTTTATGCCAGTACTATGCAGACCCACCATTCACAAATTATGCCTCATTTAAAGAACAATGTTAATTAGCAATAGTGCAACAGTGAGGGAATAACTACCACTTTCATGAATATCAATTAACAATTGGTTCTATTTCATTCCCATTTATGAAAGCAGCTTTGCATTTTATGCAACAACACAGTTACTCATCGATGCCAACGTCTTAAATCATTGCAATGATATGATATTTTAACATACACTTTAATTCATCAAGGGCAGCAATGAAGTACTTTGACTTGACAGTGGGCTGGATTTTGGGCAAGAGCTCTACCAGGGGGCAAGATCTTGCTGTCAACCTCAGAATAAACACGGGTCTTCAGTGTTCTCAATATTCGCCCCTCAATGTGTTAATAGATCAATTGATAAGTCCGATGTCACAAAAGGCTTAAGATATTACTTTTCATCCAAAGGGCGAATATCAGCTTGTGAATCTTTATTTACCTACAGAGATCATTCTTCACAGAGAGTCAACTGTTAAGCACACCCAATGGTGGGTTCTGTAATGGAAGCCAGCACTGTCTATGACTTTAGGGTCACAGGCAGCAGGGACTTTGCTGAAGCTACCCTTGACGTTTTAGAGGAGGCAAGAGAATCATGCATTTGAGCTGTTCAGATCTGGTAAGAATGAATGTATAAAATCATCAGTTTTGGTCCAACTTAGAATGGAGATCTATGCATATCACATTGATTCTTACATAGAAAACTACTTTAAAGGAAAACAGCACCCTACATTCACATCATATTTTGATAGCCTTTGTATGAAATAAAAAGAATCTGGCATAGCTTTTAAAATATGCATCACTATAGACGAGAGCAGTAGGTTTATGTGATGTATTTGATGACGTCACAATTGGGCTAAATGCACTCAATTAATGCATGGACAGATAACATTCATTGTCTTAATATAGGATTCCTTTAAGAACTAATATACCTTAAGAATGTATGGCCAAATAGCAAGAGATGGAAAAAAATTCTTTTTCTGACTGCTGACTATTCCAGATAATAGCAGTATAATCTTCATATCAGTCTCCCAGCTGTAGATGTTTTGTATAGTTAGCAAATTACCCATTTACAGGAGATAACAGAACAGTGACCCATGTAGTCATGGTGGCATATGTTTAGTCATTGATTACTAATATCTCTGTTCATGCTATCCTGGTTACACTGGCAGGTATTGTGAGCGAGGTAAATTGACATTCGCAAATACCGACTAATAATAATTTCAATTATGCTTATGCAGCTATAAGGCTGTTCTCATCCCCCATATGGATATTTTCTTTTCTTTTGATTATGCTTCTAATGGATGTTGCATACCCTTCATTGCCTTTAGAAATTGATCCCTGTGGGTCAGAGCCTCGTTTCAATGGTGCAGATTGTTTTGCAACATCTGGAACAGAATATAAATGCAGATGTAAACCAGGCTTTTCTGGTGTGAAGTGTGGAACAGGTATTAGAGGCAGCAAGCTGTGCTGCTATTGCTCTCATTTTCTCTCTTTCATGGCAATAATAGGGACAGTACTTTTTATGCCATATACTTGTTCATTGCCAGATCCCCAGGTTTTAGATTTCAAACTTGCTGCTTGGCCCAATATGCATGCTGTTTATCAAGAAGGACAGATTATCTTTGTTATTATTTGAGCTGTTAGGCAATTGCTGTTTGCAATATCCTAAATTGTCTAGAAACAATGCACCTTTATAGAGTGCAATATTTGCTATGGTTATTCAGATTTATAAATTTGAATGCCAGTTAAAATGCTATAACCACTTCTATTGTTACAGTCATATGTGACCCTAATCCTTTGGTAAATGGTGCCACATGCATACTTGATGAGAAGGATGTTGCTTGGTGTATTTGCCCACCAGGGTTTGCTGGGATTCACTGTCATATCAGTGAGTCCAGTTTTTACACCACTGCAAATCCTATTATATATTAATACTCTTCTGTTGAGAAAAGTAAAGATTCCTTCTATTAAACACTAGCCACATGATTGCCTATTCGCAGGTAAAGACCAATTAAACTGTTCTAAAAAATTTACAGGTAGTGATGGACTGAGGACAGGACTTGGTGTTGAGTCTTTTTCTCATCACCAACCTATTGGTCATAGTATGTAGTAACAGGGGCACATGTCAATGTTTCCAAACAGGTCAGGTCCAAGTCCATGCTAAACCTGTTGCAATCATCAGACCTGGCTTAGGTATCGATTAAGGGGAACCCCAAGGACCCAGCCACGATTTCCAGTCTGTAATAGCCATATATTCCAATGGGAAAAAGATGATGAAATATGAAAGAGATATTCACCTAGATTTTAGATGAACAAATCATTTTGTATCAGGACCTGATATGTACGATTTGTATTTTTGAATGTAAAAGGGGCATCTAATTAGGTTTGTGCGAATTAGTGTTCTGGTACAAAATTGTTTTCTGTTCTTCAGGTGCTACTTCTTCACATTCATTCTATTTCAATGTACAACTGTACTTTACATTGAGTAAACTTTCAATTGAATTAAACATAAATGAATGTGAACATGAATTGTTCCCCTCATTGCATTAAATACACCATTAAGAGGAAACCTATGCAACCTGTTTATATAATTCAGATATAGTGCTTCACAACATTGTATTACATGACGTGTATATGGATAAAGCACATTAATTCCAATTGAATTAATTTAAAAGTTTAAATTACCTGAATGTCCTTGTTCATCACCCCAGTCGTCGTGCACACTGGGGAAGAGAGTGGTAGTTATTTATCAAAGGGCTAGGAGGCATAAAGAATTCAGCCTCTTTTTAGGAAAAAAAACCTGCAAAGATCAAAGAGGGGCGTGAAACTTTCCATGCCTCCGCATCAATGCAAAAGCTCACTAACTCCCCTGTTGATAAATAATGACCACTCCTTGGAACACTGGGTTCAGGTAAATGCCATAAAGTGCATCCTCGTGTATAAGCTGCCACTTAATTGTATGCCAGGATTTGTAACACATTTTTGTATCAATTGTCTCTGACAAGCAATGAGAGTTGACCTATCTGATAAATCATCTTTTGCCATCTTTTTGGGATCCAGCGACTTCAACATTGTTTTGGTGTACTTGGGAGTGTAATTTGTTTATCTATTTCTGTTAAAAATGTATTAATTGCCACCACAGTTGAAGGATATATATATATATATATATATATATATATATATATATATATATATATATATATATATGTGGGCAGATGAGGGGAAAGGGCCCTCCCTGCGGGATTTTTAGTACTGGATTTGGTCACTAGGGAAGCTAGAAAGACCAAAGATGTGAGAAATAGACCAAAAATAGCTTTTATGTACTTTTTTACACAGAAAAAAACGTTCTATTTCCTGGCACTTCCTGTATATTTGGAATGTAAATGGAACGTTTTGAATACAAAACAAGGCCTAAATAAGGGTTTTAGAGAAATGTGTTGCCATGGCAACCAAAATTATATTCCAAATAGAAAAAAAATAATGTCAACTAGTAGAATGATTTATGGAGATTCATACGCTGAAAAAAGCATAAAGATACAATTTCTAGATACAAAGTTATGGCCAAATGTATGGAAAGGGATGGTTATTTTTTAATTACTGCACCGGTACACTACTAAACGAAGACCGACCAATAAACCACCACCTGAGCAAATATCACGCTGGCAAAAAACACCCACGCACCGGGGAAATCATTGCCCCCTTGGGTAGGTACAAATGTCCCATCCTAGACTGTACTCATTCATATACCCACATAAATAACCTACGCCGCCACCAACGAAACTACCATCAACTAAATAAATATGATCTACCAAAATCCTTAACCTTGTCGCCAACAAAAAGTAAAACTACCGGTAAAAGAACTACATGGAAATTCAGCCCATCCAAAATACCCAAAGTCAAATTCCGCATTATTTACAAGGGTGAACCATTTGTTTCAGGCAAAATAGCCAGCGATGATTCACAAGACACACTGGAATCTGACTCTGAGGGTTCCTATGGCTTCTCCGACGCCTCAGTATTTAAAAACAAAAACACCGACATCCTACCTACTGACAATGATGGTAACAGTTCAACGGCGGATAAGGAAAAGTCAACCTTTGCAAAATTCCGTGAGTCCACAAGTAAACTACAAAACAAAGCAAAAACTACCAAACTCATCAGTCCCAAGGGCCAAAATCCGTGTGTACGCCGACGCACACAGCCATCCCCACCTGCCACAACAACAAAAGCCAAGAAGAAAATCTTCAGTGCAGTGCAGTGCCCACTTTCACCACAAAAAATGCCCATCATTGACATTACATTCAAAGACACCACACCAACTACTACAGCGCATTCCACTAAAAAGGATCCCGACACACCAAGCAGAACAAATAACCAAACAAACAACAACCTACCGACAGTAGATGAACTATTAGAACAAGACTTAAAAACCGACTTCAGTGACACAGACCTTAGCTCTACACAATCTTCTTCAGGTTCTGGCTCTGAATCTGAAGCCGAAACTGACACTGAAAAATGCGTTGAAAAAGCCACAAAACGGAAGACGAAACAGCTCACCCCAACACCAGAAAAAAAACCGACTCCCAAGAAGAGAAAGGCCAGTGTGAGTCCACTCTACAAAAAAAGTAACGTCACAAAGAAACCTAAAATTTCATCAACCATCACCAAACCATCATATAAAAGCCCGCGGCGAGACGTTAGCAACAATACTAGAACATGTCATACAAGTCGGGACAACTATCACCATCAGAGACACAGGTCTCAAAAGTCTCCCACTCCTAAAAAAAGCCACAAACATCACCAAGACAAAAACAACCACGACAACAAACAACGTCAAGTGTACGACCAACGCCCGACATATGACCAACCACGACCTACCCCAAGCCTAAACACTGCGACAATATTGAAAAGCTCTACCATGTTTTACATGTTTAAGATGATTGAGAAAATCGACACTAAGGTAGCCGAGGAATTCTACTACTCCCTCCAACGTCACCACTACTTAAAATAACTAAAAAAAAATGATGCTTGCATACCAGTTTTTTTCTCTACATAAATATAGAATCCCCACCAAGGGTATTACCGGTAACTGAGCGACAATACAACAAATGCAAAGTGGTTGAAAAAAATGCCAACTGCCTATGTGTATATAATATGCTATAGTATAATACAGCATGTCTAATTCATTGATTTATTTATTATTAATAATTTAAGGTCAATCAATTAATGTATATAAGCTTGTGAAAATTATCAAGCAATAATTACAATTGGAGCCTAAAACGGGACCATGGATAAACACTACACTACAAAATCTCACTACTTTAAGATGGTAACCATGGCAACTACAAAAAAAGTCAACAAAACTGGCAATCACATTTTGCACTTCAAACGCATAATTTAGCATAATAAACATGATCTAGCATGATGAAGATCCATTAAATGGATTGAAACGTTGCTTGTAAACAAGATCATCATCCATCCCATCTATGTAACAACCATTTCTCACATTGTTGAAGTTGTTAGTAAATGTTGATGAACCTAATCCTCCTGTCTGGTTTTGTGTGACAACCACCTACTTAAACTATTTTTTAATTGATTATTTGGTCACAAATCATAGAAAGTGTGCATATGGGGCCTTACATGTCATTCGCCCAGACATGTGCCCAGAAAAAGAATTCTTATAAGTATGCTTCTTTTACAATAGCAAGGACACATCTCACATAAATGATAATGTAATTTTCTTAATCTACAGGTCAAAATAGTCTGGACCTAAGATTTTCATGGAGGTATAAAGATTGTTTCTGTGGGAAATTAAGCCCTCAACATGTCTTGTAACTCAAATGTCATTCTCCCAGACACAATTTCGCCCAGACAATTTTGGTCATTTTGGGCACATTTTACCCCCCTGGAGCCCGAATATGCATGGGACCATCAAAACCCATATGTAACATGAAGATCCCATCCATTCTGACACTTTAAGACAAAGAAATAGAGGGGGAAACTAAAATTCGAAGAGTAGGAGCTGGAATACCTCCAAATTCGTCTTATGAAGCTACTTATATGCGCGCATATAAGTGGTGATAAATGGGCAATAGCAGTTCCCAATGTATTACCAGATGTCACCACTTCCATTCAGGTGTTATGTAACAGTTTCCTTCACTGGTGGCCTTTGTAGTCGGCCATATTGCCTAGCCCCAGGAAGGACCACCGGTCTCACATTGGAGATTTTTTCCCAGTCATCATGACTAAATGCGTGGCCTGTGATACTTCCTACCATGGTAACGCGGCCAAGTGCCCGAATTGTGGGGTGACCAATCCGGGGAAACGATATTCTCCGGAGGATTCGGAAGAATTACCTGGTTCAGCGGATTCAGCCGAGCGTGACGAGCAGGAGGCCACGGAGGCCAGGCAGAGCGACCGGCCGCCCCAGGGGAAGGACGGTCAACATGGTGAGCTTAGCAGCCTTGGGGAGAAATCTACACAAAATGATTTATTGCATCAGATTGAACTTGAAAGGGCCAGGAAATCAAAAATTGATGAAATGTGTAAACGCAAAGAGTTGGAACTAGAGTTGGCCAGCCTAACTGCTGAAAATAACAAATCTCTTCACCAATTGAACGAAGGCGTACATGCTTGGCGAGGTGCCATGGGTGCGTTCGAGGCCGAAACTTCTCTTACTGCTAGCGCTCCATGTTGGAATCCTTCAGAGTTGGATGCGGTAAGGAACGAAAGTGGTGGCTCGAACGCCATGGGTACGTTCGAGGCCCAAACTTCTTCTCTTACTGCTAGTGCTACGTGTTGGAATCCTTCAGAGTTCACGGTAAGGAACAAAGGTGGGGGCTCGAACACACCAGGCTTCCAAACGGGCCAATCACAAGCCAGCTCTAACTTTAACTGCGGAGTCCAAAATGGCCGCCCTGTACTTCCGGAAAGCCGGTTTTCGGCCGCAAACACTGTTTTAGGGCCTAATTCTAGAGTTATTGGACCCTCCGCAGGCCAATCCGGCCTTGAAACCACCTCAGGTATGTTTGAATTACCCAACTTGTGTAAAAAATTGCCTCCAGTAGAGGGAAATACCCAAGTAAACAAGTCGCTCACCCGCGATAACAAGCCACCTTCCCGGTACAATCACCCGGTCCCCAGAGACAATCAACCTGACTATCCAGTGGGTCAAAGACATTCCCATGGTGAATTAGACAATGATTATCAGGAGTTCCTACTGTGGAAACAATGGAGAAGTGGTGGTGTAGCTCCTAACAATGTTCCTCAGCTGTTCTACAGAGATGGCACACCTTATTTCCCACCTGTCACACCTGTTAGTCAGACTGTCAGTTGGCCTGGTGTGGGTCAATTTAGGGCACCAGATGGCAGGCTAAAGTTCCCACCTACACCTATGGTATATGGTAACCCGACTACTTCTCATATGTATGGGATTCTAGTCCCAACATCCCATCAGCAGCAGGCTTCATGTCAGTTTGGCGTTATTCCTAACCCACAACAACAGTACCAGGCTGCAGGAATTCTACCTAATCAACAAACCCTGTTCCAGGCTCCTGGTGTTCAGTCTGTGCAACCTCAAATTCTACATAACCCAACAGCATGGTATCCTAACCAACAACTACAACAGCAGGCTCAAGGCGCCCCAATGGTGATATTTTCACCAAACAATGCCAGTGGCAGTAAGTTTGTGACCTATGACATTGAACAGCACATGCCGCATGATAAAGTAAAAAAACCCGCCTTGAATGATATTTCTGCTAGCATGGGTCTCTTGAATAGCATGTTGGCTAGAAACTTCCCATGTAAAAACTATGGAAAACATGTTAAGTTCCTAACTGACAAGAAAGCATTCTACAATGAGGATGCTCTCATTCAGTATGATCTTGCGATGCGTGAAAGGGGAGAATCTTTTGGTGAACACACATTCTGCTATTTCGATCACGACATCTTCTCAAACAGTGTTGGTCTTGAGAATCTTAGTGCCGAGCACTTATGTAATGTTCTTGGTATCCAGCCTCCATCATCTCAAAGTGGTGCTGGTACTGTTGCGGGATCGAGTAGTAAGAGGAAAAAGAACAAAAAGAAAAAGTCAGATGAAATTCACTGTTGCTATGCATTTAACGGTGATAATGGTTGTAACGCCAAAGATTGCCCTCACCCACATGTATGTCGCTCTTGTGGGGGTAATCACACAAAACTAAAGTGCACTGTGAAAAAATCAAATGATTGATATCAGGCCTTAGTGGATTCTGATTCAGGGGTCAGTGACTCCGAGGAGTCTGGCATAGATTGTGGAATTATAAAATCTTCCGATTCTGACAATACCAGTGAACTTGAATATAGTTTATTATGGGATGTCAACAAATTCGTAATTCCTTGTGGTTCAAATCATGTCACTTCTTCAGACTCATTACCAGAGACGGAAGACATTATATTAACTCCTACTATCTACACTTCCAGAATTGTCGATGGTGTTGAATGGTTTAGACCTTGTCCTTTGGATTGTGATTCCGTTCATGTCTTAGATGGCATGTGCCTCCAACTCAACCCACACGCCTTCTTTGATGAATGCATGGGGTTTGAGGAAGTTGATGGTAACTATGCTTATATCCTAGACGGTGTTCGTAACGGATTCAAAATCGTTGATGTGGATTATAATGGTTCTTATTTTCAAAAAAATTACCATTCCATAATCAAAGAAGGTGTAAAATGCCAAATGGACGATCTGGTAAGGAAGGAGTTAATTGATGGTAAAGTCAAAAGGGTTCTTAGTAGACCCCAGTGTGTACATTCACTGGGGGCTATTTTAAAACCAGACGGCAGCTTAAGACCCATAACAGATTGCAGCCATGGTGATCCCGATGATAATCTTAAAAGTATCAATGACTTCATGTACACAACTTGCCAACCGTTTCATTATACTCAAGTAGATAGTGTTACTGATGTCATACATGAGGGCTCGTTTTTATGTGTATTGGACATCCAATCTGCTTATCGCAGTGTGGCTGTTCATCCGGACGATCGTTCCAAGCAAGGTTTTGTGTGGAGTCTGGACGGTGCACCAGAATATTTTGAAGATCAAGCCTTATCGTTTGGTCTTAGATGTGCACCATTTATCTTTACTCAACTAACCAAGTTTGTCATCCGGTGTATGAATCGTAGAGGTATTTTCAATGTTTTCGGTTACCTGGATGACTTTGTCATTGTGGCTGACAGCTACGAGGAGTGTGCGAGGCGTCAGGCGATATTGGTAGATCTGCTCCGACGTCTCGGTTTCCATATTGCATGGAAAAAAATCTTAACCCCTGCTACCAAAGTCCAGTATTTGGGTCTGGTAATTGACACAGTGAAAATGAAAATCAGCTTACCCCCACAAAAGTTAGACAACTTATTGGTACTGATCGACAAGTTCTTGGGTAAAACTGTTGCTACCAAAAAAGAATTACAAGAACTGTGTGGTCATTTGGCACACGCTAGTAGAGTTATTCGGGGAGGCAGAACATTTTCACGTAGAGTCATTAACCTACTCAAATACATGGCCGACAGTGTCACGGTGGTCAAACTACCTGATTGGTTTATGGATGACATCCGCTGGTGGAAAAGGTTCAGTCATGTATTCAATGGTTCTGCCAAAATCCTACGTACCTTTGATTATCATCCTATCGTAGACACTGACTCATCACTAACTGGTTTTGGCTCATGTTATAATGGTGATTGGTTAGTAGGTGCATGGAAATTACCTGCCCACAATCAGTTGTATAATCGCTTTCCATTACATCATACTGTTGAACCCCCTTGTGAATATGATGAGACAGCTGACATTAACCTACTGGAAGTCTGACCAGTGGTTGCCGCAGCGCAATGTTGGGGAAATGATTGGTCGGATACAAAAGTTGTAGTCAGAACCGACAATACCCAAGTCCAACGCATGATAAATACTGGCAGATCGCGGAGTGTTCGCTGTATGTGGTGGATAAGAGAATTATTTTGGTTATCAGTTGTACATAATTTTCATATTGTTGCTACACGCGTTAAATCTAAAGACAATATTGTTCTTGACTTTTTGTCGCGCTGTACAGATAAAAGGTGTGCAAAAGAATTGCCTTCATTTCTGATAAATGACTTCTGCTGCAGGGGATGTCTTGACTCACAAACTACGGAACTACCAGTCACAGTGGATGGCTGGAGCCACTGAGCGTACTAGGAAGAGCCAATGGAACTCTTATTTGGAATTTTGCATATTATATGGTGTGCTTGTTCCATTCCCCGCTAGTATAGAAGTTGTGTTGTTATATGTTACACACTTGGCTGAGAGACTGCGCTACAGCTCTATTAAACAGTACCTAGGAGGACTTTGGGTGTTGCACAAGGTCCTAGGTTACTCACATGTCAACCCTAATACATTTGAACTCTACATCACTATGAGAGGTATTCGAAGGACCCTAGGTGATCATGTGGACCAGGCGCGACCAGCGTCAGTGCAGGACTTAAAGCGTATTTATAAACTATTGGATATGTCATGTTCTGAAGATGTGGCATTTTGGATCACTGTTATCATGTGCTTCAGGGGCTTATTACGTAAGTCCAATGTGGTTGAACAAGGACTGGCAGTCTGCTTGTCAGATTTGACCTGGGAAGTCTGGGGGGTCTCCGTCAGACTTCGCCGTACAAAGACTATTTCATTTAAGGAGCGGGTCTTGTTCATACCCTTCACATTCATCAATGACTCTATCTTCTGCCTTCATTATTACCTGACCTTGCTGTTATCTATGGTGAACTACCCATCAAGTGACTCACAAGTAGTGTCGTACATGAAAAATGGCCAATGGTGTCGTGGCAGTTACTCATGGTACTTGGGCAAATTGCATAAGTTGTGTGCCAAGTCAGGCATCTATAAGTTGTCTTCACACTCGTTACGAAGAGGAGGTGCATCGGCCTTGGCAGATGCAGGTTTCAGTCTATTGGACATCAAAAACATTGGTGATTGGAAATCATTGAGTGTGTTGCATTATTTGACAAAATCCAAACAAGCTCGTATCGATCTTGATCGGCGTATGGTTTGCGCCTTATTCGTGTAAAATCTGGTTTTCTTTTTCTCTTTTTGTTTTATTCTCCATTCTGTTTGGCGTGTTGGCCTGGTTATGTATGTTTATTGGCCAGGTCCAATAAAATATTCGCCCAAACTAGATTGGAGTTGACGTACGTCTATTTATAAGCTACTTATATGCGCGCATATAAGTGGTGATAAATGGGCAGTAGCAGTTCCCAATGTATTACCAGATGTCACCACTTCCTTTCAGGTGTTATGTAACAGGTTCCTTCACTGGTGGCCTTTGTAGTCGGCCATATTGCCTAGCCCCAGGAAGGACCACCGGTCTCATATTGGAGATTTTTTTTTTCTTTCTTCTTGTGTTACTTAGGCCTGGTTATGTATGTTTATTGGCCAGGTCCAATAAAATATTCGCCCAAACTAGATTGGAGTTGTCGTACGTCTATTTATCAAACCTTCTATGATTTTCGACCATTTAAATCATTATGCTAATTAGATGCCTGATTTAATTAAAACAATTATTGATAGAGCTTATTGGCTGTTTTAGTACAGTCATGTCATTCCATTTTCGTGAAGCAATATCTTGACTAGACGGGCTATTTACAAGTGTTGTATCTCATTTTAAAGCTGATAACATCAATTTTATATTTCATATTTAACCTCGGAGGACCCTTTCCCCTCACCTGTTCACACACACACACACACATATACATATATATATATATGTATGCATATATATATATATATATATATATATATATGTATATACATATGTATAATATATGTATATATATATATTTAGAGGATATATAACATTTATTTATGCATGCGCTGATGTAAGCCACGGATACAATCAACAAGGGCAAAGCCCGAGTTGATTGTATCCAGCGGCTAACATCACCAAGTGCATAAATAAATGTTACATATTGTCTTTATACCATGGTTCTTTCCATAGTATTTACCTTTAAAATCAATGAATTTTAATGTGAGTCGAAGTGGACGAGCAGGGATGGCTTCCACCAAGTCGTCCGGTCTGCCGACGATAACATTCAATTTCAACCATTAATAGAGCATTTGAGTCCTCCGCATGTTCACAGAACCATGAATATACCTTCTTTTTTACTCCTCCCATGTTCCCGCTATATTCCCTCAAAATGGAGAAATTACGATCGGTCCTGGTTCGCTGTCTGACAAGAAAGGTAGTACTTAGTCTATACACCAGACGGCGAGACTGCAGCGTGGCAGGGGATGTTGACACTACGGTGTAGAGGCACAGCCTGCTGTCCGCTATGGTAAAGAATACGAGTTAACTCACTGTCAATGTATATCGCGGTCCAGTGTCAACCTCGTTCTTTATAGCCTGGATACATGAACTCCTTGTATCATTAAACTTGAATGCAAAATTATGCAAATCAGCCATAACCATGGTATAAATTCATTTGATTGTTATTGACTTTGCTTTTCTGTGGCTTATTTCAGTATCCCTGACGACAATATAGGCTCCATACACTCAATATGACCACCATATTGTCATCAGGGATGTTAGAATAGACACCTGATCAAAACCTTGGGTATTTCAAACGTCCTTACAATCGGATGAGAGAACATCAGTGGGAGCTCTCCATGCAGGCCTTTATCTTGGGGATATTTCTTAACATTCTAAAACTGCACCCTCCAAGTCGTACTGCAATCCCATAGCGTTGCCATTTCAAGTGATATATAGGGCGGTGTGCGATCGTAGAGCATTAATAGAATGTCATTGCCTGCAGTGAGGTATGAATTACTCTGGCCTGTCAAAGTGAGAGGATACTCATCTATATATGTACCATATAGGACTGCTCTGCGCTATTGGCACTTATACCACGATTTGTGGGTTACACAGTGCTTTTTCGTGGCTATTCCCATCCACATATCTGTCGATATTGCACACCCTATAGGCTGTAACATCAATTTTGGAAGGCGTGCGGTTATCCAGGTAAGGCGTGCGGTTATCCAGGTAAGGCATGCGGTTATCCAGGATAACAGCACGCCTCTCCCATGTCACATGTCACATGTCACATGTTAAAACCCACGAAATTTTCCAGGCCAGGGTAGGGATCGAACCTGCAGTCTCACATCCCAAATCCAACTCCTTATGCACTGCGCCACAAGGACTGACGAGAAATGCTCGGTTTGAACCACGTCTCAATATGATACAAAGCCGTGTGCGCTGTCGCTGTCCGCTGCCGGGCGACGAGGTGTATTTAGTATAGAAACATAACAGCGACACACACTTGGAGGAGGAGACGCGGTGGTCTAGTGGTTAGCACGTTGCGCTCAGCCGTCAGAGGTACATGGATCGAGCCCCGGTCTGGGCGCATCTTTTTTCGCCGTGTGCGCTGTCGCTGTCCGCTGCCAGGCGAGGAGGTGTATTATACACAAACATAACAGTGAGACGCGTCTTTTTTCGCCGTGTGCCCTGTCGCTGTCCGCTGCCGGGCGAGGAGGTGTATTATACACAAACATAACAGCGAGACGCGTCTTTTTTCGCCGTGTGCGCTGTCGCTGTCCGCTGCCGGGCGAGGAGGTGTATTATACACAAACATAACAGCGAGACGTGTCTTTTTTCGCCGTGTGCGCTGCCGCTGTCCGCTGCCGGGCGAGGAGGTGTATGTACACTATTTTTCGCCGTGTGCCGCTGCCAAGGCTAGCCGAGACGGGTGCTGTTGCTGTCCGCTGCCGGGCGAGGAGGTGTATGTACCTGTGTACACACACTGTCATGGCTGGCTTCGAGTCCCGGGAAGGGGGAATAATTTTTGTTTTCAACTTGAATTTATTGGTATAATATTGATTATTTATTGGTTTCGTGGTATAAAATAAGTAGTCAATGGATAACTTATGACTCGTGGGGGTTATCGACGATAATAACACTCGATAACCCCCACTCGTCATAAGTTATCCATTGGTTACTTGTTCACTAACTCTTTACCTTTGCCAGTATCGACCCTAAACATCTGATAGAAACCACTAGCACCAAACTCCCCATCCTTGTGCTATCAAGGACAACAGGTAGAAATGCATTGCAGTACTCATTGATAATCTGCATGAAAGAAAAATAAGTAAAATGTGACCAGCCCAGCGATTTTCGGTCTTAGGGGTCAAAATATCAATATGGGAATTGTAGTCCATTCTCTCTCTTGGGTCCCTAAAAGAGCCTTTATTATGGGAATCAGGGAATTATTTGCCTCAGTATGAGACTATTTTGTGAACATAGGGCAACTGATTTTTTTTTTTCTGTGAAAATGAGTCTGACCTCGAATTGCTTCTGTTGGGGGGGGGGGTCAAGTGGGGGTGTATTAATGACAGAACTCTATTGGTTGTTGTAATGCATTAACCATGAGAAAGGCTGTTTCATGCCCTTCAAAACGCACCTAAGATCAAGTTGATGTGGTTGCTGAAATATTGAGCTTTAAATCCTTGAGAATGGGTTTGTTATTTGCTGATTTACGAAGGGAAACCTTAAACCTCGTTTACTGAGGTTGGAGGTTGGTGTAGCTAAGACCAAAAGTCGCTGGGCAGGCCACAAATGGTTGACTCAATAATACTACATGACTGACCTAAAGAACATCTATACTAGACTTGATATCAGTTCAAGTTTCATCTGAGTGATTAGAACAAAAATAAAAAAAAAAAAGAGTAAGTTTTTTATGTAACTTTATTGAAGATTATAAAAAAAGAAACATGTTGGAAGGTGCACCCTATAACAATAGTAATAATGAGTGCCCCTAATCACAGTCACACATCTTTTTATCTACATAGAATACAACCATTCTTCATACAAACACATAATTATTTACAAGTGCATAGCTCCATCAATCCCAAATATAACACCAACCTTACTTTATTCAAGGCTTGAAAATTACATAATAAAATCCCATTTCAAATATCTATTATACAATGTCGACTCAAAAAGACATAATTTATACAATTCTGGACGGGTGACGCTTCAAATTTTATGTACAAGCAGCTTTGGTCTATTTCGTCATCATCTTGCAGAATTCTGAAGTATGAAATTGAATCATGTCACAGTAAATTATGTAAACATCATAAACAAAGTGTAAATGGCATTTTCAAGTATACGCCCTTTTGACTCAAATCAGTTTCTACTTTGAGGAGTGAATGGATTTGTTGCCAATCAACAGCTTGATTGATCAGAGGAACTAAAGGTTTGATTGCCAGACGAATGTGGGAATGTCACTTTTTAATGATAGATAGTTGATACATCTTGATGTTGTTTAAGTGTTTTTTTTTTGTGGATGTGCGATGTCCTATCTATGAGAACTTAGACAAAAGGAGAAGGGGTGGAGGGCATTTCGAAATGATAGCAGTCGTTATGCATTTGAAATGCCCTTTGCCCTCAAGGGCACATGGATGGACCGTTCATGGGCTCCTCAATCCTTTTTTTTATCATTCATGACTATAGACAAAAAATGAATGAAGACATGAAGGTCCATCTGGGCGCAGTGATATCGTTCAAGACCTATTAAAAACACTACTTTACCCAGCAAATTGTCGTGAGTCCTCGTCAACCTGTGTGAAGTGGCTCACACATGTCGCTAGATGGAACACGACGTCATTATAGCACAAGATCACCAGGAATAGCAATTGCTATGCCACTTGAGTCTAACACACAGTGGCGAAAGATGACGGAATGAGTTATCACTCAAAAAGAAGTCATCATTGATGACCAATCATGACGACAGATGACAACAATTTGCTGGGAATTGTTATAAACTTACCATCATAGTTTATCTTGCCATCTCCATCCATATCAGCCTCGTGAATCATCTCATCTAACTCCTCATCTGTTAGGTTCTCACCAAGATTTGCCATGACCTTAAAAAACAAAACAGCAGATTCTAGTCATTGGTCGGAGTGCAATCATAATATCTGTCAACCATGTCGAATGGAGATCATTAATAATCACTTGTCGCCATATTGCGCAAGTTTAACATAATATTTCAAAGTTCTGAGCATAATGAAATGGAGTTGAACTACTTAAATCTGAGTTGATTTGTACATTGGATCCCTAATTTGAACGAAATAAGTTTCAACTGAATACAAATGAATCTGCAGGATAGAAATCTGAATTTATTATTCAATTTTCTCATCAGTTCAGAAATTATCTATTCATGTAACATCAAAAACAAACTTAGAATATATCTAGACAGTGAATTATTTGATAGAACATTTTGAATATATCAATTACCAGTTTGAGTTCTTTCTGTGTTAAGAAGCCGTCGCCATCTTTGTCAAAAAGCCGGAAGGCCTCCTTGATCTCTTCTTCTGAGTCTGTCTCTTTCATCTTTTTGGCCATCATGCCCAGGAACTCCTCAAAGTCAATTTCTCCATTTCCTGTAGGGGAGATAAGGGTAGTTGTATATACCATGTCCCTTTGTGAGACAATCACGTTGCTATAATGATGAAACAAGATAATTATTTTCTTCATACAAATATCGGGAAGGCATTTCTCAACATGGTACGAACACGGCCAAGTGCTACGTTTTGAAGCCCTCAAAGTTAGATCTAGAGGGGACTGTTCTCTACAATCAACACTTAATTAATGTAGTATTTACATAGGGTTTCGTTGGGCAGTCGTACCAGTGCAATCATTAGTCACCAGTAGATGCAGGGCTGTAATGACATTAGACTTAGGGATACCATTACGATATGTAGGGGTCTAGTCGTACCATCTGAGGAAATGCATTCCAGGACAACCCAATGACATATCAATTTGGAATATCTAATGTGGTGACTTGGTAGATTTGACCAATAATATGATTTCAAAGCTGGTTTGATAATTAAGAAATATTAGATTCTAAACATACCATCAACATCCACCTCTGCTATCATTTCTGCTAGTTCGTCATCTGTCGGGTTCTGTCCCAGAGACTTCATCACTGTACCCAGCTCCTTGTTGGTGATGGTGCCACCGCCATCTTTGTCAAATAACGAGAAGGCTTCCCGGAATTCTGTTGGAGATATCCAAATGCTTCTTGTTATATAATATCGATCAATGTACTTTATACAAAGTTCAATTTTAATAACTTAAGTAGATCCATGGACATGTAAGTGTAAGAGAATCTATATATGGTAGTTATATTTCGTACAATCTGCATGCATAGCTATGAACTCTTTGAACGCCCTCCTATTTCTATAATGCTAGCGCTGTTGCAAATATGATCAGGTCCAAAGTTGAACTTTGTAGAATACCGTATTCCTCATCAAATGTACATTGGCTAATCAGACCTATTATACAAGATGGTATCGTATTAGCTGACTCTGTCAAAACCCTTTTGGAAAGCTATGTATATATTACCTGAACACCAAGTCCAGTGAAATAATGAAGCCAAACATTTAGACCTCTTGATTTCGGCATAGGTAGCAACAGAACTACCAGTAGCGCATTACACATGCTTTTGCCCAGATTCGCCAGCAGCGCGAGTTCGGGGAATGGAAACGCCCTTTCCTAATCTCAGCTATTATGGAAAAATATCAACTTACCTTCAATTTGTTCTTCTGAAAACTCAATTTCCGCCTGAAAGTAGAAAATAGAGATAAACAATTAGCCTATGCAAACTTTACTTCAATCAAAGGTCGCCTTGACAATCTAAACATACTTTTGACATTTTATTGGAATATAGCTGAGTGATTTGATTTCAACATGCCGATCCGATAGCAATATTATACTGGATGCCTCATAATTCATTTAAGTCCCGCTGCATCGAACGACATTATATTGTATGATACAGATAATAACCTCAAATGTGTCAAAAGTATGGTGTATCCCACGAAACACAATAACACACCAAATTGTAAAGTTATTACCATGATATCAAACTTGTTAAACAGCTTTAAATGATTCTACAAAATACACCAAGATATTCCCATGTTCGTAATATTCAAAAACAAATGCTTACATGTATATCATAAAAGAACAATCTAAAAGTAAACAATCAAACTTCAATTGTATTCATTAATTTTTTCATGTAGTGTTGGTATGTGCTGTTCTTTGCAAATAAGTAAAGCAAGCATTTCAGACAAGCATACGCTGTAGATCCAAAGCATTGGCATAAGCACTAATGCAAAAAGGTAAAAAGAAGAAGAGAAGAGGAGATCAAGAAACTGCTAAAGGTCCATACTCCATCAATAATGACAATCTTCCCCTTATCCTCAGGCACTGATTGTGTATCGTCCTCCATTTCACCAGTGTCTAAAGTATCCACACAAAATCACAGAAACCCTTAACAGCAATCCAGTGGTATATCTCTTGCACACTAGCAAACCAGTCCACTCCCAACTCAATTGGATCTACTAATGGCCATGGGCGAACTCCTTTCCCCCTCATCGCACATATTCAATTTTTTATTTTGTTACTGACTTTATGTGGCTGGATTTGGAGTGGCTGTATCAATGGTGGCAGGAATAGATTATGCCAACACCAAGAGTGTTGGTACCTGGCAGCTCTATTCATATGTTGGGGTGAAAGTGGTTGGATTAGGTAAGTTTCTTTTATCCCGACCATTACTGTACTTGTAGAGTAATAAGCTTGCCCAAATTAGCATGAGTTGGGCTTTCGAGAGTGGCCATGTAAAAGCATGGGGTCCTGGGAAACTCTGCTATATGGCAATTATGTACTATGCCAATGGTAATAACAGGCTAGCCTTGCTCACAAGGGTATACACAATATACATTATAGCACCATATATGTATTTTCTACCCCTGAAAGCTTATATTACAAGTTGCTCCTAGTATGATATGTGTCCATAGCAAAAGAGAGAAGCAAACCCCAAACACGCTAAAAGAATTTGTAGATGAAACCTGCAGCAATCTTTTACATACAATAGATAATGCCATATTTGATTCATATAAGCAAGCACCCATAACTGTGGTCACCAGCTCACAAATTTTGGGTGTGACTTTTTCTTTCGTGGGTGATACGTACATGTAGGCCTGTAACGCAAAGTAGTAAGTTGAGGAGAAAACCAGATATTTAATCTACACAATTTCAATATCTACTTAGAGTTCACACGTTAAAAGACATGCGCCCTAAGTAGCCTAACTTCCTAACAGGTACCAGGATTGGACTGATC
Organism: Acholoe squamosa; assembly: GCA_949317995.1. Taxonomy (NCBI): domain Eukaryota; kingdom Metazoa; phylum Annelida; class Polychaeta; order Phyllodocida; family Polynoidae; genus Acholoe; species Acholoe squamosa. Next base: position 60,791,669 of record OX439043.1, read on the forward strand.
CTGATACAAAAAGACAACAAATAACACCTTTAATGGTATACATTGAAGGCGTTAAAAGAAGACTAGTACCGCCCACATATCACCCTCGAAGGCATATCATCTAGCAGGAAAGAGAAACCGAAAGCAAGTGTTAAATAATGCGCTTCTTATATGCATTTCCAAAGCTTTGAAGCAAAGTTTAATATCCATAATTGAATATGATAGGAGGCTGCTGTGTATCTTCTGCAACAATATCATACTTACTGGTAAGTAATCATAGCAATGCTTTTGCTGTTGCTGTGCCTACAATGTGGTATGGTATAGTATTCATTATCATGAAGTTTATGGTGATAACATAGGTAATGTATCTTACCCTAGGGAATCTAACCCTTGACCCAGTTCCCTGCAGCTACTCACTTGCTCCCCTGAGGGGCAATTAGCTCACTGCTCATGTGTGGTCATTAAAGTCACTGTGCTGTGTGAGGCTAATTCTAAGTAATCCTGGTAATTTAATACTACCACTCCCTTCACAAGGAAAAAAAACCTTCAACCTTTTTCGAGTCCTAAGGATTTCTTCAGTTTTATATACTCAAATGTATTCTCACATAATCTATCTAACATCTTGCATGGCATCTAGATTAGATCTTGCATAGCATCATCCCCTAATGCTATTACATTCAGATACAACCTCCTGAAATTTAAGCCACAGAAAACCTTGTGTATTTAAGTAGGGTTGTCATTTACAACATCCATTAGACAGTCACACCCTATAATAGTATGCCCAGTTGATCTCTTTCCATACCAAGATACCCACAATTCATAATTAACTTTGCTACTCGTATTATTAGGCATTGACCTAACCATATGCATACATCTAAGACATCTAGTAACACTAGGATTCAATGAGGTTCATAGAGTTGATTATCCTATGTTTCTTATAATTCAGTGCATGACCACGTCACCTATCATCATTAGTGATCATCACAGGGAATTTGTTTTTAAGTTTTTGCCAAGGGTCTTTACTTAACTAGTTTCTCTAAAGCTGAAGGTTTCCTACAGCCCATCCATGGCAAGAATATCAATTTCTAAATGGATGCTGTTGAAGGTTGAATTAGCATAGGCAAACCTGATGGTAAAGATCCAATAAAAATATAAAAGTGCAGATACTTTTCATGTACACGACATATTTGCTTTGGGGATTATGTCTACATAATAGTCAATGAAGTGTCCCGGCAGAGCTATGCTGTGTTTTGATAGAAAGGCCTCTTTAGAGTTTATAAGACTTTGGCACTTTAATTCCCTCATGAGTAACAGAAAGCCTACTTATAAAAAAGATACAAATGCGGCTTTTTTTCAGCTATAATCACTAACGATTTCCAGGAAATATACCTTAAGTATAGAAAAAAGACAAAACAAATGGGTTCACAGAACGTGGTCTCTTGTCTAATAGAATGACATTTCTTGAGAAATCTTTGCATGGCAGTAGTGTATTGACTGTGTAAGTTGCTGCAGGGGCATACCACAGCCGTCACTTCCCTGTCAAAAACAATTTCAACCACATGTCGCAATAACTGGAACTTTAAGGGGCACACAATACTTATATATACAAATATTGTGTGATTCATCATTTTTATACATTGATGAAACACTGACGACTAACATAGACTTATGGTGGTTATACATTCGTACATCATGATGGCTTAAAGATAATTGATAATATTCCAAAGGGTCGACATGATTCATTGCTATAGTTTTGGCTTGCAGACCCACTAGCAGTGCATTGCTGTGTTCTAATGACAATGGAACATGGATGTGAAGGCATAATGCGATCCTTAAAGGGCTGTAGCAGGGCACCACAAGAGGAAAGGAGAGAACCATGTATGAAAAAAACATTGAAAAAGATACTGTAAGGCCTTGTTCAATGTACCGTAGTTTCTGGTGATACAACCCTTCCCTCTACCAATGGGGGAGGGGTGATATTCCGCAAAATCTCCTTTTTGCTTAAGGCCTTGTTCAAAGCCAGTTTGGCTTGCATTTGGATCATTCTTAGATAAATTCAGCGTAATTGGCATACATGCTACGGGTGGGAAACATTGGGCGTCCCTTAAACAGTTGAGTGAGATAAGAAATAAGGATGAAGCAAAGATTAGAATTTTATTCATTCATTACCCTCATTACCAATTTAGACTGGTATCATAGATAACTTCATGATTGAAATAACTTACGTTGGGCGAGCCTCCTAGCACAGAAATGGTGATTTATTTCATCTATTTCATGCTATTTCAAATTGAATTAACCAGGGTGGCAAAATATTGAAACAAGTATATTTCAAAATGAGGTTAAGTTTAATAGCCCCTACCCTGATAGTGGCTGAGTCACATCACCTGTAGCCACCACAGGGCCCTGTTTCAATAGTTGGTTTGGATGGCACCCTTTGCACTAGTGTATCTTAAGTTGCTCTTTCCAAAATAGCTCAGTTCGAGTTCCATCTAAGCCTGTTTTAGCCAGATGCCTAGATCCAAATGAATAGAGCAAGAAGCACCACTGTTTCTAAAGGTTTGGATAGAACTCAAACTGAGTCCCATCTGTTCCATTGACAAAAGTAAATTTGTTGTTTTCCAACTGCCTTTGTTGCCATGATGGCCTTGATTGTATACCAGAATGGCACTATCCATGTTTACTAATGCAAGGCTAATAGTGCAGATCCAGCAAAAACATGCTTCTGTTTCTTAACTTGAGTTCTGTCCTACTGCTCTATTGGCTAGAGCTGGACAGGACAACTTTAGAAACAGTCATGCAATTACAATCCTTGAATTTCAGCTCATTGTCTATCATCAAGTGAATCATTCAAGTTTTTGTGTGTAGTTTTCTTATTTAAAGTTTTGCCAACCACCTATACAGGTTGGCAGAAAAATTGTTTGAAAAGCAATAAGTTTGCCTTCATCAATGGAGCATATGGGACTGAGTTTGAGTTCTATCCTAAGGTTTAGCAACAGTGGCGCTACATGCTCTATTCATTTTGGTCTAGGCAGTTGGCTCAAATGAACTCAGATAGGACTCAAACTGCCATTTTTGAGAGAACAACTTAAGAAACACTAATGCAAATGGGGCCTTCCATAACCATGTAGGATACATGTATTTCAATTGATTTAAACATAAGATATAACATACAAATGAATAGGGAGAAGGCCCTAAGGATATACCAGTGAGAGGTGCACTAGGGGTGGATGGCACTATTGCATTAGTGTTTCTTAAGTTGCCCTATCTAGTTCTAGCCAATAGAACAGGAGAGTAGAACTCGAGTTAAGAAACAGAAATCAGGTTTTCCTCTGTCTGCACTTTTAGCTTTGCATTAGTGGACATGGATGTGGCCATTCATTTTTGAAAAGTATAGAAACAAGGCCCAGGGATCTCCTCGTGAATGGTGGGTCTACCTTGTAAAAAATAAGAGTTGAATTTGACAGGGATCCGTAATTGTATAACGTTGAACCAGTGTAGCTTTTACAAGAAGCCCCAGGCGGCAGTACAGTGGTACAGAAATGTACAAGGAATCTCTGTGAAAATTATGACAGATCTCTGGCAACTTTAGGACGAGGATTGCACCGTTATTTAGACAACATTTCTTTTACATTGTACTTAAAGCTGTTCCGTAGTTCATAAATGTGAAATTGTCTAGAGGACTTTATTTCACCTGCTCCATCACGTGGATATGGTAAAACACCAAGAGCTTATTTCAAAACAGCCTAAGACTGCACCGCCTGCAATGTTAGTGTCGGACTCTGCTTTGGTATTTTTAAGGAGCACTGTTAGTGCAGCACCGAAATATATGTGGGAGTCAAATAAAGCAATTGTAGGAGATTAACAGCTAGCATTGCTAAGGGTGCCATGATGGGTTGTAGTCTATTGAAATTACCTCCAGTTATATCGGAATTCCTAGAATGAAATGGCACTGTCCCTGGTAATACCTATAGTTCACTAGACCTCATTCACCAGATTTTACATATAGGGTTTGGGCCAGGGTTTGTATGCCACATTCACGCAAATGAGTCCAAGTGGACTATGGGGTTAAGGATGGTTGATTGAGCTATTGATATTTTGGTTGAGCTGGAACTGCTCATTGAATAAAACGGCCGAATAACACAAATATAGGAGGGATGAGGTCTAGTCTATTGATTCTGTCAGGGAGCTCTGTTAATAACATTATGTCATACTGTCACATATGAATCAGGGCAATAGACATTAAATCCATGATATCACATCATCTTATTTATATCAAGATCAGCTGCAGTAGGTCAATGAGAACTGATCGACAACCTCTGTCATTGGATATATATCTGATTTAACAATGGATTTGAATTGGATTGTAATCAGCTAAAAAGGTAAGGTATGGGGTATAGAGAGGAGGCGCGCTAACCTTATTGAATACATCATATCTCAAATCATATCCCTGGTAAAATTCAAATCATGCTTCATGAGATGGCTAACTTTGAAGATGAAAAGTGGAGAATTATCACTGGGCATATGAATTCAACCCGATGGTCACAATCAATAGAAATGACGTCTTTTTTTATGCATTCCTTGCGAAGCATGTTTTGACGTAAAAATGTCGTCAATTCCACAAGTTGTGTCCACCCACTGCGAAGTGTTTTTTTGCAGCTTCTGTGACTTTGATATTGGATAGGCTATTATTTGCCTGCTCCCTGAGCCTTTCCTCCCGACGCCATTAATTCCCATCCCCTTCCCCCTCCCGATTGTCGTAATTCATTATGCATGCAATTGGCTGACAAGTATGGGCATGCATACAATGTCATACACCTCTTGGGACAATGGAATGGCGTCTGTAATTCAGAATTATTTCGCATCCTGGATCACTTAGCTCATACGTACCACTATAGGAATGGGGAATAAAAATAGGCGACAGTATAAGAGAGAGAAAGAGAGAGAGCAAGGAGATAGGAGGGGAGGGAGAGATATTTATATTCAATGAGATATTTGAGTGATTCACTATACCCAGGTTTGTCTAACGGGTGTAATACCCCTCAGTTCTATAAATGGCTTGTATGTATTTTCTGATTGCTTCTAATAAGGATGACACTGTCACAGCGATATATAATACAATGGAATCCTATATGTATCCCTTCGGCTGCCTCTTCAGGAGTGTTCTCAACCTGGTACAGGAAATGACATATACTTTGTGAAACACATTGAAAAAGCTTCTTTAAAAAAAAGAAAAAACGAATTCTGGACACAAAAGGGTTAAATTAATGTTTCCAAAAGCTAACGAACCACATTACACAAAAGAACATATTTTACACCCTTCTCACAGCACAATGGCCGTCACACATTTAACGTCACATCCCCTTGAAACTGCAGAAATGCTACGGCAGCCCTGGGACCAATTAACCCAATGGAAATGCACCAGACTCCTTTCTTAGAGTTTTGGATGCTGAAAATGATGGTCGTTTTTCATAGATGAGCAAGATCTGCAAATCGTAATATGGACAGGAGGGGCATTGCTTTGGGACAATCCATTCTCAAACAGGATTTCAATGTCTTGACTTACCCCAACCTGTCTGTTGATGATGAGATCCATTCTGATTCTATAAAGGTATTTTTCCTGTCTCCTGCAGCTCTTCAAATCAAGGAGGGCCTAGACCTATATCAGCTAGGTGCTTTACCTCCAGAACCAACCAAATGAATGTCTCCAGTCCTACAAGGTATCCTCCAGTATTCCCCTATTTCAGCCAGTATGACCTTTGCCTCATCAGAAGCCATAAGCTGGTGCCTTATATTAACCTGCCACCGATCACATATTCCAATATTGACCTTAGAAGGGCATTGTGTATTTCTGCATACACAAACTAGTTGTTACAGCGGCTGAATAAGGACTTCCAGATGTTGGTGCACCGCCTGCAGTAATGAGTAGTATATTAGGCCAAAAGGAATAAAAAGTTATGTTTCACCTAAACAGGCCCACTCACAGAGCTGATGCTAAGCATTCTCATTTTTTCAGGCTATCCAACAGCGCCCAACTAAAATGACTCGATATTTTATATCTAGTGCAACAAGGAGAGAGAAAATGACAAAAATTCAGCCCATATAATGTATATTACCTAGGCATGATAGCCATTCTATACATTTCCTTGGCCTACCTACTTCCCATGTAACTGTAGTAGTAGTACATTCGATACTGTTGTAATCTGAGTGAATGGTCAGAGCCCCCACTGGTTTCTACCATGTTACAAACACTGTATACATATCTTCAGGGCTTCCAAAGCAAAGGGAGTCCTGCTTTCAAGTTGACTTATTAGTTGTAGCCATGGTGTATACTGGGTACTTGAAACTGTGTATGAGGGAATTCAATCTATGGGTGGCTGAAGGGTTGTGGAAAATAAGAGTAATTATAAGGTCCTATTCTTCACAATGCAATACCTTTGATATACTGTTTCATTGCCTGAATATCGGTTATGATAGCAGGCAATTTTATCTATTAGACAATGGTTGAAAACATGGACATCTTCCAATTTGGCAAGTGAGTCTTTTGCTTTAATGTTGATTGAAAACCAACTGAAGGTGGCAGCACTGAGTTCCTAGTAGCTTTGACTTACCCAATATAGGTGTAGGTCTATGCTAGTAGAGAAGGGATTTCCATTGTTAAACCACATACCGTAATCTCCCGCGTATAAGGCGCGTCTTATATGGGGATTTTTAGTTCTAATTGGATCCACAAGGGGGACACCAAGAGCTTTCTTTTGATATGTTACACTACCATATAAGCTCATCTGCTGTATTTGGGGTCCAGGAGGGTCACGGGGGTCCAAACAGCACATAGCTTTTTGAATTTTGAAAATCCATTCATTAGAACAAAAGTTATGATTTTTTTTATTTTTTTGACCATATTCTGAAACTCTGGGTGCGCCTTATACGCGGGATGCGCCTTATACGCGGGAGATTACGGTAGGTCAGGAAGGTATTGCTAAACATGGTACCACTAAACACAGCCACTACAACTGGAAGCCCTCAACAAAGAGTGGGTGATCTTAGGCAATGCGTCATGACTGCTCGCATGATGAACCCTTTATGTAATGATTACATCCAATTTGGTTGGTCAGTTATACCAGCGCAATCAATAGTGACCATAAGTTTAAGGGTAGAAAGACCCCTCTGAACAGACATCATGTGCCTCTAGCTCGCAACACTGATTAAAGTAGGATGGTAACACTATGGGATTGTTCAGTGTTTAGGCTAGAGGCACATGATTATAATCAGGCTGCTGCTAGAGGCACATGATTTCTGTGAACCTCGATTTGAGGCCCAACTAGGTCAAGAGGTCATGACGTCACACACAGTGATGGCAGCCAGAGGCGGCTGCCAGTGTGCAGTGACAGTGGAATTACAAAGATGAGGGATTAATAGTGAACCAAATAATTATACTCCAAGCTCTAATAGAACTAGAAACAATTAAAGGGCTAAGGATAATGTCCTTATGCCGTCCGTCAGTGACTGACGGTCCTCAGTTGGCTGTGAATTGGTGTTTTTTGTTGTGTTTACATCCCTGAAATCATGTGCCTCTAGCATGAAGGACTGATTTCATTTGGAGTCTTAACGCTATGGGATTCTATAATCAGTGTTGCAAGCTAGAGGCACGTGATGTCTGTTTAGTTAGGACATAGAAATGGCATTAGAGTGATGGATCCAACTAAGATTTGAAGGGGTCCAGTCATACCATTCTGAGAAATGCCTTCCTGGTTAAACTAGACCGTTGCTCCACAACATACACATGTATACTGACTTGGACATGGGATGTGGTTACAATGGTGTTACTGCTATCAGTTGGGGGTTTTACCTACACCGCTGAGGGCAGTGAAAATGGCCCCCATAGAGCCTGCTGTACTCCTATCTAGGCCTACCTGGGTGGTAGGGGAGTGAGGGGTATGGTCTATGATCTTAAATATGTGCCTTGTGGCATTCCTATGAGTATATCTGATGCCCTGAGGGCACAGGGGGCACACTGAGCTACATTTGAGACTATCCTCCATTTTTCTGTCTTTATTAGAAGTGTTACTGCTCACACCCTGGAGGACTAAGCAGCTCAAAATGAACTAAAAAAATGATATGATGGTAATGGGAGTAGGCACATCTCAAAGCTTGATTTATTGCCTGAAAAAAAGTTATTATGTGTTAGATTGTATTTGGACTAGTTTAGAATGGATTTTGGGTTATAAGGGGACATATCTAAGCCTTAAGAAGTGACTTTTTATTATGTTTGGGCTGGGTTCATAATTACAGTGGAGAGGAATGACAAAATCAATCAGTAGTGCTATTGGGTAATGCATTAGACATCATCCATGTAACAAATTTCAAAGAAATAATCAATATTGAAGGTGTAATGAATAATTAAAGTACACCATCTAGGCTGTTCACCTGCACTGCTGAGCCCTGTGTATATAGCCCTGTATGGTGGGGCTGGTGGAGTGGTGGTGTGTGCACAGACCATGACCACTTTCTGCCTTCAGTTTGTATGGGAAATATTTCATGGAAAACACCTGACTTTGCCTCACATTCCCCTTAATAGCTCAATAACCATAAGAGATATCAACATGGGGGTTTCTGAATTGTTCATCAGACATGTTTCCCTTTCAATGGAGGGGCTTTAATTTTTTTGTCAGACGAGTATTTCTAATAGGGGCTAATCACTCTATATCAGTCATTGGAGACAGCATTATAAGTTTCATGCAAATCTGGACATTTGAAAATGTTAGAGTGGCATAGTCCGATTGTTGGGGCCAAAAAAATCAATCTTCTCCAAAATGAACCAGGATGTTCACATAGATCATATATCCTATGGTGACTACTTTAGTGGCTCTCCTTCCTCATAATTAAGCTCATATTTGAAAGAATTGTCAGATTTAAACTCCATTTCCTACTTTTGGCGTGCACGCCAAAACTCCATCCATTGGAAATACACTGTAAAATGCTATAGCAAGGTCCATCAGTGTGTATCAGCTAAAGGCAACCATAAATTGTCCACAAACCCCTAAATATAGTGTTATTACATTGTGTAAAACACATTTGGATAGAATTTGAAAAAAGAAAAAAAAATCGGACTATGAAGAACTCTCAATCATCGATTACATGTATACCATAGTTATGGCTGATTTGCATATGTTTGCGTTCAAGTTTAATGATAATAGTCATTTGATTAACCATGGCGAGAATGAACAGTAGTTTGACACTAAACCGAAACATGCCATGACAGCGACTTGACTCATATCCTTTACCATAGCGGACAGCGGGCTGCGCGTCTCTGCCATAGTGTCAACCTCCCCTGTCACGCTGCAGTCCCGCTGTCTGGTGTATAGACAAAGTAGTACCTTTCTTCTCGGACGATGAAACCTGACCAATCATATTATGGCCATTTTGAGAGAATATAGACTTTAATTCATCTTTTGAAACATGGAGGGAGTAAGAAGGAGGTCTAATCTTTGTTGTGTGAACCCGAGGAGGACACAAATGCTCTATACGTGGTGTAAATCAAATGTTTTTCTTGGCGGACCGCACAGTGTTGACAAACAGAAAATCCAACATGGCGGAAGGCCACCCTCCTCGTCCGCCCCAACTCACATAAGAGTTCATTGATTTTCAAGGTAAATACTTAATATAGAGGTTGAAACCATGGTATAAAGAGCTTAGATAAGGGTTATTGATCCACTCATTGATTTTAGCCACTGGATACAATCAACTCGTGGATCAATAACCCTTATTTAACCTCTAACTATACACTGTAAAATATACGATGCCCACAACTGATTCCCACTGGGAGTGTCAGACTTCAGTTTCAGCTTGAAACCTTATAGAGCCTGCTGCCACCTTGTGGATTTCTTTGGTATCAATGGTGTATTACATATTATTACATCAGGGTATACAACCATTTCATCAGCTTTGATACAGCAGATGGCGCTAGTGGCGACCATGCCACTTTGCTACTCTGACAGGGGCATGGCTGGTTTGGACTCCAGTACTTGTAATATGCTCACATGTTTGTAATGATCTGCCTAATTTGTTGCTCATTATTTTTTTTCAATATTGATAGTGGATAAAACAGCACTATTTCTCTGTCTGCAGCTGTGATTTCTAAGACATGGAGTTGTATTTTACATTGCAAATGGGTATTTTAGTGAGGGGTGTCTGTGCTCTAAGGGTAAGCCTATGGTGCCCTGGGAGTGGATGCTGGATATGCCCATGTAAGCAGTGGGGCTACTGGAGCGCCATCTAGTGTATCAAACTGGTAAAAATAACGTTATACGTGACGTTATACGTGTAGGGTTTTGTTACATTGTAGCTGCATAGTGATAAATGTCAGTATTGACCTAAATGGGGATTACCACCATTCCACCATAATATGTTAACAATGTTAATGGTGCCTAGTCGTTAGTAATGCCAATGGAACCATGATTTAATCAGTATTGGTACAAGAGTGCACAACAAGTCTACACCTTTAAGAACCGCAAAGTGTCTAAAACAGCTATATCTTAGTGTTATTCTATTTATATGTAGTACTGGCGAATAGACCAGTAGCACATCGGTCCATCATGCCGGCCTTACAATTACAGTTGTCATGTGCCCTAGGCATGGGAGCTATAAGAGAGTTCAGTTGAATTTCATGTCCCCTTTGATGCCAATCCCCCATAATTTGCTTGTTGTAGGTTAAGTCTTCTATTCAGATATATGCCTATTGCTTGTTTCATGGACCTGGAAAAAGATGTGGTTGCTGTCAGGTTTGCCCCAAGATTATTCCAAGCACCACTTCCTATTATAGGCCATTCTTATTCTTATTCATGTACTGGCTACAAGGGGAAAGCTGTTTATTCAGCTGCCAACGTAAATCCATTGCAAAATGGCGAACATCAATGTTACTTGGCATGGACTCATACTACTTACTGCCCATCATAAGGAGGTCAATAGCTCCTTATCTACAATCCCCTAAGTTATGATCAATGTGAGTAGCAGTAAAGGGGTTTAGTCCATTCCCTCAATGACTGATACGGCATGTCTAGGTTTGTGGTCATTGGAGCTATTCTGAAATATATCACACCTACCGGTACTTGGTACCTTTTAAACGGAGAAACTGGATGTTATTATCAAACGTATTTATAAAGGATTGCTTAGTACAAACTGTTGTCTCTGTTGATGACAAGGAGCTTCAAAATAGGAAGTTTAACCCATTTATATGTTGTAAGATGATGGTGGTGATGGTGAAACTCTAAAGCCCCCAGTTAATTAGACAGGCCCCAGATGTCCAAAGGGACCCAGTATAGGTCGTAGGTTGTATATAGAATACATGACGCCTATGTGCAACACTTACATTTACTTTATGACTTGATATATTCCCTACAGAGGAAAATAAAGCGGCATGGCATTCAATTCCACTGATGCCTATACATCCATATGCCTGTAGAAGACAGGACTTTGCCTCTTACACAATGTGTCACTAGCCAGAGTCCTTTGAAGTTGAATGAATGCCATGGGCACCTTGCTAATCCTTGTTTCACTCTGGTGATAATTAATACCATTGCTTAATGTACCCAGAATGCTATAGCTTTGTTCTGGTGCATGTTCTAACACATGGTTTTCATGCTATTTACTACAGGAGGTAATATATATGTGACCTGTACTGAGAAAAAGGACCTTTTTCCCCCTGAAATAAGGTCCTGAAGGGTAACCCTAATATAGACAGATCTGCATATATTCAGTTGATTACACTGAGGAAGAGCCAAAGCACAACTATCAATGTCATGTAGCTCAGAAATTAAAAGAAACCCAGAAATTCTTTTATGATTTCTGAATTCAGCACGCACCCTTGATTTGACCAAGATCAGTTGCTTTTATCCCAGTTATTCTCTGAAAGTGCGAAAATGTTCCTCAGTGTTATATTTGGTATACAAATTTCGACCATAGTCTGTTTCTACATTGATTAATGGGCTGCCAGGCAATGGCGGATGGTCATAGCAATACTGAATGAATTTACTTGGGTAACAATGGTTAACTATTTTAATACCAGTTGGGTAAAATTCACAAAAATATTGCTTGATTCAATAAACTGACCACTTTGTCTTGAAAAATAAAGGAAGCTTGTTAGGCCAATTGCTATGCAGAGAGTCAAGCTAATTAGGGTGGTTGAGAATTGCCTTCTAGGCCTTCACTTCAAGTGTGGAATGTGATTATGTTCCATTCTCCAGACCACCTTGTAAACACAGAATGCGAGATAATCGGAGCATCATTTTAGAACTCATCAAGCCACAAGATCGGCCATCACCGAGCAGCAATAACTATAAAAAGTGACACTGAACACTATTAACAGAAAAACAATAAACCGAGGCAAATGGGTTCGAAGCTCTATACCTATTACTGGATATGGTGGCCTTGGGAAACTCTAAATATTTGTTTCATATGTGGTGGTTAAAGTTAGTACATCCGCAGAAAGATTCTTTTTCACATCCTACTTAAATATGTTCCACTCAATGGAACAAAACTACCCAGAAAGTTTGGTTGATATCGCATGTCATCCACAGACAAAAATGACTCCGGTAATGTGTGTCATGGTACACATCTAGAGGCCTGCTTTAGTGCTTTACTAATGGCTGCAACTTAATTCATGCCTGCCAATATGTGCACCTTGCCTCTAAATTTAACTATTTTATCCAAATTTAGGCAAAATAAGAGGGAATGAGAGGGAAAAAAGTGTGTAGTATATGAAGTATGGACATTACAAACATCTGGACACATTTTGAGGAAGATTGATTTTTGAACCACCCACATCGGATATACTAGCTTTGCTGTGCCCTGCTAGCCATTATACCCATGACAAATTGCAACAGAAGTTATATTACCATCAAATGGCTCGGAGAGGTTTACAGAATCACACAAAAAAAAGTTCCCGCAAATTCGACTACTTATTGTAATTAGATATATAGGCACTGACAACAGCCATGATAGAGCTTTCATGATGGACACCCCCTTCAAGATTATGCATAAGTACCTTGCTCGACAGGGTATGCATGAATTGCTTCCTTCTTATCTTAGCTGAACCAACACAATTGATTGATCCCTCCTCTACCGTATGATCCCTCCTGACGTCTTAAAGTGGCCAACGGTCAAAAGTGTTTGGTCAAGACCCTGCCAACATTATAATAACAGGCCCTTCTATGGACTTACTCTATATGATATACTTATTGGCTAGTTGGATATATGCCACGTCTTTGATACTTTTGGCCCTTTCCTTTTTTCACAGCGCAGCCTTCTCTCATAAAGAACACCCATGCTGTTATATGTGCTTATAATGAGTTGACATTTAAAGTTCACACATTCGCTTGACAAAATAACAGGGGGAAGTTTGTAAATGTTATTATTCTCTTGTGTCACGCTTTTATTGTTGACGTGTTAGGCCTCTATCCCTCAAAACAATCCCAAGAGACTTCCCTGTGGATGCGCTATAGAAGTCCCTATTAATTTCACAAAGCTCTTAATATAGGCTCTATAGGGTAAGTTAACATTAGAGTGTTAATGTCCCTTTGGATATCATCATTAGGATACCAATTTAATCATTAATAAATTATTTATTATACATCAAACATTATAGTAAGTTCAGTAAGATATAAAAAATAAACCCAGTTACAGTTGCTCATCCACAAGTCACTAATTTCACCATGACCTGACTGCAATTTCACCCTGGACGCCTTTAGGTGAAATCTCATAAAAGATAGTTAAATGTGTCTGGATCAGAATCTAATTACAGTTATTTGGAATCTGAGGTGCCATATACCTTGCTGACATAACTATGTAGATACTTGGAAATTAGGATTCAGAGAACGACCTAACATGTCCCTTTCTCACAAACTACCCCTATCTAATGAAAGATTCCTATATCTCAAACCTTCCCTATTCAGCTGATATTTGAGGGATAAGGCATTTTGAGCCATAGGGGTCTCTTATCACATCACTGACTATATCCAAACGAACAAACAATTTCATGTTGCCATATGTGTTTGTAGTGAAGTTGACATTTAAACATACCATGGAAACACACTATGTCAACACTTTGCATGTGGATTGCTTGTTATTTAACCCTTGTGTATGTAGTTTGCATAGATCATTAAGTCTGAAGCTTTTAGTTCAAGCTATCCTAACAGATAGGCTAGGCTCATCAAGAACTGAGATTCCCTAAGTGAAATGTAGAATCTAAATCAAAATCACAAGGAAGGTTTTCCTCTGCTGTCTTTATTAATACCTTTATATTACACAAGACCTTGGGCCTGTATAGTATACCGATGAATTAGTTCTACAGCAAAAATGAAGCAGGGGCGTAGGAGACACCCTTCCCCCCACCAGAAAATACAGAGGATGGTACTGGATACAACATATCTCATAAGACCTTGTTGTCAACAAACCGTTACAAGTTGATGTTGTAATGAACACTGAATCCAGAGAAGTTCTTTGATCCTTGTTTATTGCGTGATGACAGAGTGTACATATAGGTGGTAACAATGATACACTCGCCAGCATGGAGGCTCTGCCCCTAAGCTTGTCGCTCAACTTGTCGTAGGTTCTAGATACTAGGGAGGTTGTGTGTAGAATAATAGACATAAAGAGATGCCTGAGAGCTGCTCATAGGGTCTTATATACCCAGGTGAGCAGCTCACAGGGTGATGAAATATACCGGTAGGAGCAGGTCAGATCTGGTCAGGTCTGGTTGGATCTGGTCAGATCTGACGCGTCGTCATACCAGGTGATGATTCTATTTATATGTGGACCAATCAGGGTGAAGGGAGATTGTGGAATTTCCCTGCATCCTAGAAATGCGTCCACAGGTATGTTGGTATGTTGTGATACTCCCAGTGAGTTAGTGCCCAGAAATGGAATGGGTCTGGCTCTCACAACATCCTGGTATGGATGATGTAAGAGTAGCTCACTGTACACACTGGGGGGGGGGTGAGTTGTAAGCTTGTGAGCAGGGCCTGAGCGTGTGTGGCGAAGAATTTAATAGAAGTGTAAAATAATGAATAATACCTAGAATAGTCCATTGACATCATAATAAAACACACAGCATCCCAAATCGTGTCTATAGCCTTAGACTAACATGGTGGAAAGATAGGTAAAGGGAGGAAACTAAGCCTTAAATAAAAGGTTAAAGTCATTAAACAGCATGTTTCTAAAGATACAAACTCTTTATATGGATATATAGGCATTAGCACGCTTAAGCTAATTCCAAGTGGTTGGGGTTGTCACCTATATTAGTTATAAGAACTAGCTGCTCTGTTCCTGTGAAATCTGATTAGCTGATGCCAGTATTTCCTCAAGTGATGACTGCTATATTGTAGATCGCAATATGACCAAATACGAATTGTGGCCTGTATTATTGGACCTTCTATTAGATACTGCAATTTCCAAGAAAATATGAACAACACATCAAGGGCAATTATTCTTAACTTTCCAGATAATCATAATTTAGGTCATTCAATTTAGGTCATTAGGTACAGTGTACTTGAAAAGGGAAGGCAGGGAATGATGGCCTTTGTGAGGTAAACGTACTTGGGGAAAATCTGAAATCCATGGCATGTGATGAATGGGCAGCTTTTGTTGAACAACAGTAACAATAGGCACTGTGTTACTGTACATACATGTACATTAACAAAGCCGCCGTATTGTCGCTTGGTAATGAATGCACAATCCAAATCTCACTCTCAACCAAATAGCAACTGGTTACACAAAGCGCCAGCCTATTGTCCCTGCCACAGTAGGAGGGATTACTCTCAATTCAAAGCTACATTAAAGGGGCCCATTTTGAAAGTATACACAATTTGCTTAGCCCATTGTGGCATGCATCAAGCCCATTTGTCATAATAATGTACCCATGCAGCCATGTTGAGTAACTCTGCAGTATTGCATCATGCATGCATCATGCTGACCATACAGGTTGATACACTCAAAATGATCCATATTTCGGCGGATGCAGCACTGGTGAGTGGCAATGGACTTGAGCATCAAGAGAGGGATTTTAACTTTGAGGCACCATATATGTGACTCAAAAGGGTTAGACCAACTATACACAGTGTGTAGCTGCTGAAGGAGAACAGGAGGTCATTTCCTAACAGGCTACGGCTGCTCACTTTCAAATAGTAGTGGGAGCCCTTATTTTTAGTGACAATACAGCCCAACATTATTACTCATTTAGAACATGCAGCACTACCTTAAGAAATGACCCCCAGGGTTCACTGTGTATTTGGTATGTTTGACCAGGACTGGGGTCTCAAGCTCACATAAACCTGAGAATCAACATGGGACTTTTCCTGTTTGTTCTCCTCTCGATCAATGTAAGCTAAATACGGAAATCAATCAGGCTAACATATGGCAATATTAACATCCGTAGGCTAGGGAAACTCCCATACGAGCAGGTATAGCCCATACACACTATATGGTAATATCTTTACAAACTTGGCTTGTTACAGGTAAATGTGGAAATGGGAGCCAAAGGCACAGAATCACGTATATCATCTTAGGCCAACGTGGGTCCAGGATTATAAGGGATTTTCTTGCTATTTGTCAAAGTCGTTTACTATTACAAGCCTGTTTGTTAGGACCTTTTTGTAATGATAAGTACCAAAGCGGTATCCCTTGCTAATGTAATTGATTTTATATGTGGATCAATCA
This sequence comes from Acholoe squamosa, assembly GCA_949317995.1. Lineage (NCBI taxonomy): Eukaryota > Metazoa > Annelida > Polychaeta > Phyllodocida > Polynoidae > Acholoe > Acholoe squamosa. The sequence continues at coordinate 60,808,355 of OX439043.1, forward strand.
TAATGCAGTTAAAGGGAAAACGATATTTTCAATGATGGCATGAAAGGCGCCAAAGTAAAACGGTCTCCTCGGTTTGGCCTCATTCGAGAAGCGTTCACTAAATCCCCATTATGAATATGGCATTGGAGCTTTATGGAAGGCCAGATGGTTCTGACATACCCATGAAGTGCAAATTAGAACTGTTACAACCGAGATTATTAACATATGTGCTAATTCAATATCGACCCCAAGGCCTGTTACATGAAAGCCCTTGGTACACGGTCCTCAATTATGACACACACTAAATCAACCTTGGCTCTGATAATGCCGTCCAATGTGTATAGAAACAATCCATAAAATTCTGTGCATATCAGAACGAAATAAGGAGAAGTGAGCCTTTTTTTACCTCTGGCAACCCAAATTCTCAGCAGGAAAATCCTGTAATCTAAGTATTAAAATAACATGGCTTCAAAGGGGTCCAGGTTGTTCCAGCCATCCCCTTAATGTTATAGGATATTGCATTAATTACTCTGAGGCCTAACTAAAGTGGGTCATAAACCCTAGAGCTCCATGACGCAATGTGATGAAAACACTATCCAAATGCATAATATTGTACACCGGTACAGCATTACTACTTGGGCAGATCCACTGAGTGATGTTTGGGCCTATTTTAGGGGTGTTTTAACTTTGGGGAGCTACAGTAAAAAATGTAGACCACTTTTTTTCATTATTCTAGTCACATTTGATAGAAAACATCTTGACCTTTAATCAGAGGGCAAATTTATGTATAGGCCTATAATTTGACGAGTTACGGAGCCTCAAAGTTGGGAAATACACAAAAAATGCCATTTTTTGTCCACTTTTCCATCATTCCCAGCTATGTATTGGTAAGCTATGCAGTACTAGAGTATCATTAACCATTTTTGCCTTTGGTGAGGGGTCATAACTATCTATTAAAAATGTTTTTGCCATCACACTACCTCAACTGTCTTTCACACATGTATTATAATATCTAACTGCCAGCATCCTCACATACGTAACACTTTTTAAGGCCTTAAACTTCCTAGATAAAAAAGTATCCTCACTGTTCCTATTAACTGTGTTAAGCAGGGTCCCTATAGGGGGTTTAGATGGTAAATAAATGAAAGTGCTGGTTTGCTGCAGATATGAGCCAGATCTCATAAACCAAAATTAAACTCCAGAAAATGTTACATATGTGAGGTACACTCTCATATGTCTATAGGCTATGTAAATAAATAATTCTTTATTTCTAGTCTATTATAGTTTAGTAGGTATATAAAATGAATGTTTAAAAAAGTAATCATGGTTCAAGTCCACGTAGTAAGACCACAATGGGGGTCTGTTTGGCATCTGTGTGGAAATTCTTACATATGTAACGAAAATAATGGTGGCAAAAGGAAATGTTTCCAGTTGCCCTTGAGGAAAAGACCAACATCTTGGTACCACTGGGAGTCAATCTGAGGATCTCAAATTAGCTATGTGCACAGTCTACTGGGATTCTGCAGCTCCATTTACACTGACATTTCTTGAAAAGGTAAGGAATTTCAATCAAATTCTCATGACATATTTTGTGTTATATATGTGAGGGTCTGTAATTGTCTGAGATTGCCTGGGAATGGTGTATTTTGGGTTGTATTTGCCTCTCCTTGAACGTTTCAAGCCATACCGGCTGTAGCGGCTGGGTGACGTCATTTAGTTTGACCAGAAAGCCCCATACTCTTTAAGGCTTGATTTTCCTCACATACGTAATGTTTTCGCTGGGGAATGGAAATTGCTCTCCTGTGCTACTCCTGCTATATATTTAGGGAGTGGTCATTATTTATCAACAGGGGGGGTGGTGGGTTTTTGCGCGGATGCACGGAAATTTTTTACGCCCCCCCTTGACGACAGTCAAAATTTTTTTAGCCCCCCCTGCGCCTGAGGTGCGGAGAGTTTTCGTGCCCCTCTTTGATCTATAGTAGCGCGCGGGCTTTTTTGCTAAAAAGAGGGTAAATTTTTTAAGCCCCCCCTCAAGAGGGGTCGAATTTTTTTAGCCTCCCCCTTGGGAGGGGTCTGAAAATTTTACGCCCCCCCTCAAACCCACCACCCCCCGTTGATAAATGATGACCACTCCCTTATCCCCAAATCATTGTTATTTATTGAGATTAGGGCCTACATTTACTGCTAGAGTTAATTAGGTATTGTTTTGGATATTTTAAAATGACCCCTCAGCCTGTCTGGGGTGAGAAGTGCTGATTATTTTTCAAAATTTCACTTCCCATGCCCCAAAAGTGCATTATTTTGCAAGATTACCTGCTTTTACCATTGTTTATCTAATCCTAGACCTACAATCAATCATTTCAGTACATATAACCTCTCTTATGTACTTTGCAGTATTCCTTTTTCCTCCCTCCTTGGCATTTCGTTATGTATGTGAGGTGTTTACTAAACATGTTGCAACACACACCTTCAAATAGAATTGCTTGATAATCTTAATAATAGTGTCCCTTCCTAATATCCTGAATAGAATTAAAGAACTTGCCACATTAATTTCTGCAAGTTTCGCACAAATTTTAAAATGTTATGTATGTGAGGTTTTGTTCATTTTGGGTGCAATGTGTAGCTTGGACCCACCTAGACTATTCATAATTCGCCATTAGATGTGCATATGGTTCCCCAAACTAAAATAGTAGTGAATGTAGCAATCCTGCAACTTTTTTTCAAAAAAAGTTTATGGTGATTATATTCTAGGGTAAGGCTGCACTTGCAGTCAGCAATGATATTTAGGGGGTTCTATCCATGCACATTTTTTTCGTCATACTTACTTCTTATCACCCATTGGTATACTGTGAATTTATATTAGAGCATAATTTCTTGATATTACTCACTTTAGTTGTTCAACAATTGTATTCAATTTTTTTGCAGTCTGCCTGTTTTTGAGGTGGACAGGCCACCCACTGAGGGTGGCATGCGCTTGGAGTGAGATGGAAGTGACCCATAATGGGTCTAATTTGTTTAGATATGCCTTTGAACTACTAATTTAACAAGTCCTGTACAAGAATTAACCTTTCTAATAAGCCAAGATATAGGGCTTTCAATAGAATAAAGTGTTGTTAAGTAATATTGAGTTTGTAATTTCAATGGTTCTCAAGCTGGTGAACATCCTTCACTGAATCACCCCACATAAGAAAACTGATAACATAATACTACGTACCCGGTACTTTGAAATAAAAAGAGGCATGCACTGAGACTTTGCTAAATATCTATGTTCATACCCAACGATTTAATTAAGAATGGCTACACGTTCTTTATGCATGGCGTTGGGAAAAGGTTTGAACAACTCAAAATGTTCAATTTCCCATTCTTATTTAATTTACAATGGTGAATCATGTAAAATGTATGACTTTATTATTATCTGTAACAACATGACTGAGGATATTCCACTCACCATATTGCTGCCTGCGGTGCACGTTCCCTAGTGTCCCTTCTCCTGCTGGGCTTGGCTAGTTGATGAGTTGTCAATGGGTGGAGCAGTAAAGAGTACAACCCCTGCAGTGCACACTCACTCACTTAATCATCACTTGCTGACCACTCCCCTTATTTTCAACACTATCCAGTACACTAAACAGCAGGAAGGCTCTCCTCCAGGGGGCTATTGGCGGCAGGTATGCTGTTAGGGGACCGCCTGGCTTGTGCTAGTAGCTGTTCCCTCCAGTAGGTTCAATAAACGCAGTGAGGTGTTGATCTTCTTTGCTCCAGTGCTGGTAGTTCCAGTATGGCGGGTGAATGAGATCTATGCTGAGGGACGCTTCATGCTTGGTTAGTTTAAGCCATGTCCAAAGGCCAGGCTAGGCTCAATGGGATTTGAACCTGGAGGTGGCAGTGTGGCATTGGCTGTGGTATTAAGGGTGGGCAGGAGGAGTTAGTCAGGTGTATATACAAATACAATGGAATACGTACAGGCGCTCACACAACTCAGGCGTCACAACATGGAAAATCCAGGCCCCCAAATGGTAGCCACCCATATGGGGAATTACAACTGATAAGCCTTTTAGGAATCTTGGCTTAGGAGAGGGGTTTCACATGGCTCGTTCAGAAACCTTTTTGGCTTAGCTTAGGCTTATAGTGCCTCCCGCACTCTGGCACATTAGGGGCATTTAACTAAATTGTAGACATTTAAGACTGTTATGGGCCTGAGGGAGAAATGCCATCTATTGTGCTGCCTCAGGGCATAGGCATGAGCCGCGAAAAACAGGAATTCTCAAAGGCTCCTTCACGTCCATGCACAAATCCCATATTACTTTTAACAAAATCTGCTTTGATCTAACTCTTTAAAACAGCAGGATGATTCAAAATCCATTTGACTCTGTCATAGTTCACAATTAAAGCCCTGCTTGTACCGTGTCTACCCAGGGCTATGCATGGTATTATGCCTATCCTTTGGGTGTGAACCAACCACGAGGCTGGATGTAGCTGTAGTGCGTTAAGCTCTGGTGAGTTACTCCCTAGTGCTGCATCCATGCATCATGTGGATAAAATACCATAGTGCCATACAACACTATATTCTCCATAAATGGTTTAAGGTGAAGGTGAGTGAATTGATTGAGGGCCTATTCACATGACCATGTGACTCATTCCTTATTAAGCCTATTTACATGGCATGCACGTATAATGTCAGGTTTATAATGCTCACTGGCTTCACCTAGGCCTCTATATACATATTATTTATGGCAGCAGTTAGAGGTCATGAATGAAGACCATATATAGGTTTGTAGTGTGGACTAGACCTTTGGGCAGAAACGTTTTATTAGGCAGCTGTGTTTGGTATATTTTCCCATTTTACTATCCACCAACAAAGAAATACAGTTAACCCTATATGAACAAGACCTCTATGGTGTTGACTCAGCATGCAAAGAAAATGCATATTTGTTGTTGAAGTTCTCTGAAATGGCATCACTCGTGGAGAAACATTAAGGTAGTTCCCATCACCTACAAATATGGTGCCCCACAAGAATGAGTAATGTTTTTTGGAGTTGCAAGCCGCGTCAGCGGCCGGGAGCGTAGCGACCGTAGCAACTCCATAATGTTTTCGGTTTTCTCCCTGTCACCTATGATGTCATTGGTGATGTCATGCTGCCTCAGTGACGTCACCCAAGTGGCTAGCGATGGAGTGGCAACTCCTATCCGTGGTCCTTGCCACATTTTTCTTGTTACTATAAATCTTTCCATGTTAATTGGATTTTTTGCCAAATGTTGTTTACCTGTGAAGGATCAGCAAGGCGGTTGATTGTCAGGTATAAATTTCTTTCGACAATAGTCAGAACTTGGATATCTTGATTAACACATCAGGATTACACAGGTTAGAACACACTTATTGCCTCATGATTGAAAATAATCCCCAAGCTGTGTAACATTGATGTAAGAATATGAAATCAATATCAGCCATTTATCAAAACTCCAATCATCCAAGTTAATAACCATAGTTCGGATCAGAGGCATAGGTAGCAAATCTTCATGCAAAGTTTTATCTTCTTTTTCATTTTGTTTATAAGTTCTTGGCAAATTTTGGGGCACCAAGACATACTCGGGCCCCACTGACTTTAGATGTAAATGTCCAACATAATATCATGTCTGATAAATCGAATATCAAAGTAGAAGTCATGATCGTTGTTTTCTATGTATTCGTCCAATATGCCCTTTGGCTGCCAAAGTTCAGCCGACCTCGAGGAGGAATTGGGTTGATGCACAAAGGTCTGTGCTGGAGCAGCACTGAGCTGGTGCATCGTGACTTCATGATGTTAACTAAGGCCAACGTTAAGGAAGGGGAAGGTGCAGCATATAGAACACTTTGTAGGCTTGCTGTAACATGAAGAAGATACCAATCTATAAACCTATAACCTCCAGCATATGTTAGGTGTGTTCTTGTTTACTGCCTAATTAAGTGTCTAGCTCTAAGTCCTGGTATTATATGAGTACCATTATTTCTCTAATCACTAATCCCTGTACAATAGTTGGTGCACATAAATGGTGGCTTATTGCTTCATGTGGCTGCTAGGTTTTACAGGTCTATTATACGCCTGTCAAAAAACATCCAATCTTGATTATGAATCACTCAAGGGGAAAAGGGGATAAAGATCCCTTGAATCTGCTCTTGTTATAATCAAAGAATACTTATATGCCTACACAATATCTATACTTAGCCTTTACATTAAGTCTAGAAATAGCCCTTCAGCAATCAAAGTGATTAATTAGAGAATAGCTCATAATTGATATAGAAAACAACCAGCAACAAACACAGAGATTAATGTTTATTTAGTTTCAATGGACCATTGAGAGGTGAACTACTGAGGGATCTGTATATATAATCTTGGGATCTATAGAATAATTCCTAAAAATTTCCAGTGGATAATTGTCGAAACTAGGTTATTTTAGCCCTTTAATATCGGCTTGGTTAGTTTTAGCCATGTCCAAAGGCCAGGCCAGGCCAATGGGATTGGAGCCTGGATGTGGCTTTTAACGTGAGGAAAACAGAATCTCAGGAGAATCTGCATATATTTCAATAACATCATAGGTTTATGAAAAGCCCCTGGGCTCTCGTTACATGCATTTTAATTCTATATCATAGTTCGTCCTGTCTAGTTTATAAGGGAGTAATGAAAATTGAAGTAAACTATTTTTCCATCTAGGATACCATCATCCACTTTTGCAAGGTTCAGGGCAGTAAATGCAATTAACCCGTTTATTGATTGGGATAGTATGCAATTCCCACCGTAGATGCACCAGTATCGAGCAAACAGCACCTAAGTCATGAACTAATTACAATATATATAGTGTAAAGCCAGTATTCCATGTGCTCGAATTCCAACGCTGACTTGATAACTTTCTTAAAATTCTTGATTTAGGTTAATGTAACATTAGCTCTCTCAGCATGATGAATATATTCTCACTGCTCTCTAATGTTCATTGTCCCTCCTTAGACCCTTCAGATTCTAGTAGGAAAGGTGGGCATAGAACATCAAATCAATGTTGATAACAGCAACAGTTTCCCAACCTTGATCAACCATCTTCAACGATGGTTCAGTATTCTGACCATTGCGTTAAGTTTATGCCCTGATATCCGACTCAGGAGCTTTAATAGTCTTGTACAATTACATTACTAGTTGACTTGATAAATGATTCCAGGACTAAGCTTAACCTGTGTTTCTATAACTTATTACAACAAATGCCATTACACAGAATGATAAATATTGGACTCCTATATAGCCCTCTCTTTTAGACTTATTGATAGCTTACATTATACCATGATTTCTGGCTTAACAGTGCTTTTTGGGGTCTATTCCCATCCACATATCTGTCGATATTGCACACCCTGTAGGCTGTAACATCAATTTTGGAAGGCGTGCGGTTATCCTGGATAACAGCACGCCTTACATGGATAACAGCACGCCTTACATGGATAACAGCACGCCTTACATGGATAACAGCACGCCTTCCAAATCATATATTACAAGTTAAAACCCACGAAATTTTCCAGGCCAGGGTAGGGATCGAACCTGCAGTCTCACATCCCAAATCCAACTCCCTATGCACTGCGCCACAGGGACTAGGAGAAGGAGGAGACGCGGTGGCCTAGCGGTTAGCGCGTTGCGTTCAGCCGTGAGAGGTACATGGATCGCGCCCCGGTCCGGGCGCATCTTTTTTCGCCGTGTGCGCTGTTGCTGTCCGCTGCCGGGCGCAGAGGTGTATTATACACAAACATAACCGCAAGACGCATTGAAATCTTTTTTCGCCGTGTGCGCTGTCCGCTGCCGGGCGCAGAGGTGTATTATACACAAACATAACAGCGAGACACATTGAAATCTTTTGCCGTGTGCCGCTGCCAAGCCTAGCCGAGACGGGGGCTGTCGCTGTCCGCTGCCGGGCGAGGAGGTGTATGTACCTGTGTACACACACTATGGCTGGCTTCGATCGAGTCCCGGGGAGGGGGAATAATTTTTATTTTCAACTTGAATTTATTGGTATAATATTGATTATTTATTGGTTTCATGGTATAAAATAAGTAGACAATGGCTAACACATGACTTGTGGGTGTTATCGACGATAATAACACTCGGCCTACGGCCTTGTGTCATTATCCGTCGATAACACCCACTCGTCATGCGTTAGCCATTGATTACTTGTTCATTATATTGCAGGCCTTTATCGATCCTTTTCAGTGGCAAGTATAGACGACTGAATAGAGCAAGATAAATATAGGCACTATAAAACACATAGGACTAGTGTATGAATCAATAAAGTGACGATATAATCTATGAAGGAATACACTGAGGACAACAGGAGCAACTGATAGACTGAATGAGTTATATTAAATTGTAACAAGAGGCAGCCATAATGCGGGACACACAAAATAGGTTGTGTTAATCATTCTCCAACCAGACGTGAAACTTGATGGTGTAGTTATGCCAAACAGATACCAAACATGTCACTGATTGTAGATTTATGTATTTATGGACGATCTGCTGAGAACTTGGCAACTTGCCTCTTTAATCTAAGATTGTAAATGATATTTAAGGTACAATTGTATGCGGTATAATGTGCTCACACCTCTCTACCTGCACCAGGCTGCATAAAATTGATAATCAGCTTTGCGGACAGTGCCCTCACCCCTTAAGAAGGGCCTCATGGACACTTTTTTAATATCATAGTATAAAAAATGACCTAAAAAATGCGCACCTCTTGAAAAAAATATAAAAATATACCCTCACCACCATTGTGGTACTTCTACTTGATCAATTTTCATAATTCAATGGCTTTGGAATCCCTATAATATGTTCAATCTCATCCTAAAACTAGCTAATTAATCAAGAGAGTGGTTGATATTCTGCACAGTGAATAATTAGGAAACATATTTTGCAGGGTATTGGAGAGCTCATCAAAGCCACAGCAGCATAAAACAAGAATAATTAAACATGAAAATAATGAAAATAAAAATCTACCTCCCTCATTGTTTCAAATAAGGGAAAAAATAAAAAGTTACCTCCCTCATTGACAAAATATCATAGAACAAATAAAAAGCCTCCCTCCCTCACTTCATTTTTTCAAAAAGTGTCCGCAAAGCCGAAAACCGATTTTATGCAGCCTTTAAAGACATGAATAATAGACTACTTTTGAAGGATGTGCTCACCAGGAAGGTGTTTCCCAGCATAGTACGACTGAAGGAAAAACACAATACAACTTGCATCCCTCCAGATTACAGTGGATGATTGCAGTTAATGTCTTAAAACTGCTCTGTGCAATCAGTACTTAAAGCGATAACATAGGGTTTGGTAGGGCAATTGTACCAGTTCAAGCATTAGTGGCAATTAGATGCAGAGCTGTAGTGGCATTAAAATACTACGATTTCGAGGGGCCTATCGTCGTACCATCTTGAGAAATGCCTTCCTCAATCCAATGGTGAAATTTGGGGAAATGTTCTAGATAATTGATAAAGTGTAGATGAATGAACGGTACTGATCATCGCCTATACTGGGGTATGTTTCAGAACGTTTAACATTCACCAAATGGCCCTACGACCAGTAAGCCCTCTAGACCATTACCAACCATTTTGTACAAATCATATTGTAAAGGTTGAGTGTACAAATATTATGCTTACAAAATGTATGACAGCAAAATTATTCTATTGTTGTAGATAAATCAGTACGGTTTGGTGTTGTGTAATTGAAAACTATGATCATGATTGTATAAGTCTTACAATTGTCATTGCACAAAGGGCCAATTAAGACCAAATCGTTAGTTTTTCTGAAGTATACCCCTGATCAGTAATATTCTATGGTTGGGAGGGGGCGAGGTTATTTTGTCAAAATGAAGCTAGCAATGCGGTATAGCACCTAACAGATGGTACTAATTATTAGAAACAAGCATTTGACCCTAGTGTTTTAATTGGAATATTTCAACTCCCCCTTCCTCCTAATACGCTCTGATGGTAAAAAGTCAGAAAATATTAAAGTAATTCTATTTTAATAACCTCCTTTAGTCCCACAGGATCTGCATCACATGAAACATACATGAAAACATCCTGGGGCAGGATATAAGATTACTCTGCACCAAAATGTGTTATTTTGGTTGTTTCAAAGTAATCCGAGATGGTCGCCATGGGCTAAAGGTAACCCACCTCCTACTATGGCCAGACCCACAAGACCTTTGCCTCTAAAAACTCATAATAGCAATCCATCATAGAATGAATACATTTAAAAAAGCAGGTGAAAATGTCTGAAGTAACTTCTTTTAGATCGTGATGATATTATTCTCATTTTAGACTCCTATATCCATGATACAATTCTCTCTACAAAAGAAGTAATGATTTAGAAGTACTAAATAAGGCCAATGAGTTACGCCACCCTGTTTATGGCTGATAGCATTTCATCTTGTGATGAAACTAAAGATTCATCACTCGCCAAATTATCTTTAACTGTTTAGCCCCTCAGTGGGGTGTTTCAGAAGCTGGACATGATAATGAACATTAAATATCTATTTCTAAAATTGTTAGATTCTAAACTTACAACTGCAACCATTATCATCTCTCTCCAGTCATATAGTTATAGACACAGTAAGATAATGGTAATGCTTTAGAAACACATGCAGTTATAAGCCTACAATCCCTATTAAAACTGCTATCATATCTCCTTATGACCGGTTGTAAACATTACCTGCTTCTGAAACACCCCACTGGGATCTCCAAGGGATGAATGTATCATGAGTGCCCATTTAGTGGTGTGATGCAGAAATGCAGCTTTGGTGAGCCTAATCACACAGACTGGACAATGCTACCCCAGAACGGTCAGCAGGGTGCATGAGGTATTGATGCAGGTCCTTAAAGGTTTAAGCAGACAGAATCCATTGTGAAAATAACATGTTAACTCCACTTGCCATGTCTTTCTCGTTAGCCTTTGTGATGCTTCACAAGAACCAAGCCTTCTGTCCTGGAACAAAGAAAAATGTGAATGAGGTTAATTTATTACAACGGTTAATATTGATTAAGGCGAGGGAGATTCCCATCAGGCTGTCTGTTGGCAACTTGTTCCGATTCCTTGTGTGCAGCATGTCAATCAAAATGGACATGTCGCCATGTTGGTAATGAACTGGATTCAAAGACATTTCTGACTCTGGCCAAAATTGCATTGTGCAATGTGTGACACAGAACCAGATGTGTGTATGGGTGCTCTTGCTTAGTCACTTGATGAAATTACAAGCCACATGGCTGATTTCAAAATGATTTTACATCTGGGTGTCTCACCTTTGGTTAACAAATGACAAAACATGTGGGCATCCCTGGCCCTTCCCAGTCATGATTTGTTTACTCTGCCTCTGTATGTCATAGCTGCAAATTAATGTGATTTGGGCTTTATTTTATGTGAATAACTTCTTCCCGTAGAGATAGCATTGCGGAGCCGATCGCCACACCCCGAGTGGCGTAACGTGTCTCGATCCACCACAGCGGCCGATCCAGTACTGCAGCCTCGATCTGGGTGCATGTAAACATTCAAAATGGCGGACCGGCGCTCGTACGGGGAACTACGGTAACGGATTTTGTTAATTTTCAGTAAATTAAATACTCTAAAAACATAAAATAAATATAGAACTAAACTCCCCTGGTGTCCTCGGTGGCCGATCCACCCCTCGGGAGTTGTCTCCCCCTCGGGCTAACGCCCTGGGGGGAGACAACTCCCTCGTGGTGGATCGACCACCTCGTACACCACGGTCATTTAGTTCTATCTATTTATTTCTAATGTCATATCGGGCAATTATGAAAGGAAATGGATCTATTTCTAGACTTTTGAGAGGTACATATCCTCACTTTCAGCAATGTTTTCATTAAATCATAGGTATAGTCAGATAGTTCTTAACGCATCTGTATGACACTTACTCGGGCTAGGAGGGAGTTTTTTTTAGTAAACTGAATTAAAGTTTAATGATAAATGACCTTTTATTCAGGTTCTAAGTTTATTTTAAGTAAGGGGGTCGGCTTCTGAGGGAGGTTTGCTTGTGCAAGAGGTTTGATGGTAATTCGCCATTTTGTAAGTTTCTTCTGTCATTTTGAATTCAGCTCATCTGTTTAGTGTTGACCAGAAATAAGATAGTTCTGCCTATCAGTGCAGAGATGTGACAGCTGACAAGTCTATCCCCTTATCGTTCATTATCACTTCATGCTGGTCGCCGGTATATAGATTGTCTAGTGATAAAAGGGTAGAGGAACTACAGGCCACTCCTCACTGTAGCACCTTTGGGGAGGGATTCCACCAGACATAATACCATGCTAGGCCTAGATGTAGATTTGTCTTCCCTGTAGGGTGTGAATAACATGTCTGGACTGCATTTAGCATCCTGCCAGACAGTTTCTCCCGATCTACTTCTTAAACATGTCAATTAAAGGCAAACGCTAACAGGTACAGAGAAATCACCTGGTGGCGGAAATCAAAACCAGTCAATACCAGTACATTCACTTGGCTGCACAGAATAATATTGACTATTTCAGTTTTCCAACGTATTTCCAGTTACTCTCTGATCATTATGCCAATAATTACGATATATATTTTCTTTTTTCATTTCAACAATTTCTTCTTTTAAAATACCTGTAGTAATGTCCTTTATGTTATCAGTGTATTCAGAGTCTTGAAGATGAATCAATAGGTCATTCACTAAGATGCAAAATACGTAAGATTTTTCCATTCGATTCATTGTAAGGCATTTTCTATAGAGTGGTCATAGAATTAAAATTAAAGCACCATGACATAGGGTGTTTTTGTTTTTGCATTTTCTTAATCTTTACATACCAAACTAACTATCATGCAGAGTTTTTAGATTATCAATAGAAGATCTAACATGGGTCAGCATGTGGCGTTTGTCTTTAATGGGGGATAACACAGTCCTGCACTAACCTTGTCGAGGATGGACAGCTCCCTATGTGAAAAAAAAAGATGGAAAAAAAGAATGCAGTCCTTGCCTACTGCCTTTATGTTCTTAGTGGTACAGAGTGGCAGGTTTCAACAACTTTGGTCATAAAAATGTTCACTCAAGATCCTTGATTATTGAGTCTTGTTGTATTTTCTATTTAATTATTGAATTTATAATGTATTTATTGCACAAAGTGATTTTCAAAATACAATACATTCAAAATGAGATAAGTACTCAGTCCTTGTAAGTGACTTAGCATGGCATGACAGTAATCCATAGTGTGATGAGTTAGCTTTGAAAGAAGTAGCACTGTATATCAAGCACTTGTCATTTGGTATACTACTTATAATGAATGTATCTATGTTTAATTGCGATGGGTTGGCCAATATCAAATAATGACAATGTACATCAAGCACTGTTCTTCTGAATTCTTCAATTTGAAAGTATGAACAGTATTATTTCAAATATGTGACCCATCCTAACAAAGTGGTACTGAAGTCACACATTTAGAAGCCTAGATATGGCCCTTTCAAGTGGTATAGTGTCAAAAATATGTGACCTGGACTGGGAAAAGGGACCTTATTCCCCTTGAAATAAGGTCCCTTTTCGTAGATCCTGTCACATATCAGATTTTTCAAAATTGATATTTTAGCATTTTTCTTACATATGGGTAGATATCTTTCAGAATCCTTGCTTACTAGATTGAATTTAGGTCCCAAATGCCCAAAAGACATAGATCTAATTTTAATGGTTATATAGAATTACATAGGAATCATATAGGATTCATAGATTAAATGTTTAATATGTCAATTATCTCAGTTAAATCATCTTTTAATCGATCCGACTAAATTTTCCTACAGAAGATCTAGAGAGGACCACCTGGTTCAAATATGCAAGTGTTATATACCAAATGAAAGCTCTTGATGAGCTGCAAATGAATATGCCAATAACTAAACATTTTGCATGTGCGACTTCCGAACCATTTTGTAAGGATGGGTCACATTATATGGAAATGACAAAATTCAAGTAATAGTAGAGAGAGGTTAGTAACATTGAGCATTGTCAACAGAGAAATATGTATGTCGTTGGTCCCTGAGCATCTCAGACCACTGGTAAAGGCACAGATAGTAATTGTACAATTTACAAGTTATGATGAATCATTTGTTACCTTTGCAACACCAAATATTTATGAGTCCTGCATGCCAGAGTTTCATCGCTCACTTTAGCTGCTTTTTGGCCCAAATCTTTAACACAGTGACTTTTGCCTCAGTCTTAAACATGTCTCTAGAGCTTGTTAATCTACATGAGGCATTAAGTTGGTTCCACAATTCCACCTCTCTATACAATGGGCTTTTCCTATTATAACCTAGCTTTGCAGCAAGGGGGTAAGTTAGGAGTATGGTGTTTGTGGAACGGGTGATACAACTCCTGGTGGGTGGTGCCTGTAACTGTATACCCAATGATTCAGTATCATGCTTTTAATCTGACATTAAGATAGTCTATACCTGTGTCCATATGTAGACTGAGTACAGGGTATCTTATTTTGACATTTAGACATAATTATTTTTAAGCACCTATTCTGGGCATGTTGTTGACGTTTGTGTTGGTAGTCAGGAACCCCATTGTAGAGAAAACCACAATATTCTAATACAGGCAGGATAGTCTGTACATCAAGCCTGCAGTGTTAGATGAAAGCTTCCAGCGCATTTTTCCTAGCATATAGCATCTGTTACTCGCAGTAACTTAACACTAAAGAGAAATTGTTTATGAAACAGATAAAAAGTAAGGGCCCTAATATGGAGCCCTGGGGGGACACCATATCTAACAGGTAAGATGTTAGACGTGGTGCCATTGCACTTGACTTGCTGGCTTCTGTTACGAAGGTATGCACATAACCAGTCAGTGTATATGGTTAGAAGACCAAGATTGCGCATTCTACTCATCAATTCACCATGGTGAATACTATCAAAAGCCTTCCACATGTCCAGGAACGAGCCAGCAAAAGTTCACTATCGTCTTTGGCTTTATAGACATCATTAACAAATTTAAAGACAGGATCATTTGTTCCCCTGGACGTACGGAAGCCAAACTGACTATCATAAAGTAGAGAATTTCCCTCAAGAAAGTTATAGATTTTCTCATAGACTGTCTTTTCCATAATCTTAACTGGGACTGGTAACAAGGAGATGTGCCTCCAATTGCCGATTTGGCGGAGGTCCCCCGATTTGGGAAGAGGGACAACTGTGGCAGAAGCCCATTCCTTTGGAAAGGAAAAAGAGTGAAGGCACAGGTCCTGTTAATGAGGTCTGTTAATTGGGGTGCCAATATTAGTAGGACATCTTTAAGGACAGTAGTCTGTATATCTGGCAAGCCACTGGATTTGTGTACTTCAATACCTCTTATGAGATTGATGACAGCTGCATACCTTACCTTTGTGCTTTCTGAAAATTTATATTGCTGCCTTTCAGAAGAAATGTTACTGGATACTTTGGGTATATTACCTAATGAGTCAAAGAGCTGTCCTCTGATATTGGTAAAGAAAGAATTTATATAATCAGCAGCCCCCACCTATCTGTGGCCAGGTGAGGGAAAACATGCCTCCTGGGGGGAAATAGCTTTTTAAGGTTTACGCCATGGGCTTTAAAATGAGATATATTGAGGTAAAATATCCCCAGTAGTTTTGCTGTAATTGTTTGTCAAACATAGGTTGGTGTGTACAACTGAAAATTGGAAATAAGCTCTAAATGCATTATATCCTAACATAAACACTAATAATGCAAAAAATACAGTTTTGTGAAAAAATAACCAAAGGAATGTGATGTTTTTGTCATAAAATTGGTTCTAGAGGGACTTTTTTAGCTCTGTTTTCGGTTCTGGGTTCGTGAGGGATTTAAAAAAACAAATTTGGGCAAAAGTTCCTAATTGGAATAGGGGATTGGTTTCCATGGCAACCAGAAATAGCCTTATCTACCAATTTCCTATGTTTCCATGGCAACCAACATTCCAAAAATGGAACATTTTCAGTGGAGATGGAATGATTTTAAGCATACAACTGGATTCCTTATAAAAAATTGGTCTAAAGCTATTTTTAGCATATTTGTCAGTGTTTTACCCATATACTACCCCCTGGTGGCCAAAACCAGTACTAGAAATCCCCCCTGGAGGCACGTTCTCCCCCGTTGGGCCACATCTCTTCACCAGAGTTATGGTGATTCAGAATAATTTCAGGCTCACCCTCACCCTGCCTTCCAAGTATAATGTTAAGCTCCGGGCAAAATTTAGTTGGATTGCTGGATAATTCATCCAGTTTCATTTCTTCAGCAACTTTAGTTTTTGCATTTATGTCCCTTCTGACCTGTTTTGCCATTTTGAATAGGTCAGGTTGGACTTCCCTGCTTTACAGTACTACATCATATATTGGTAACGCTCATAGATGGATTCATAGATTTCACTGGACACCCATGGTTTATTACGATCCTTGTTCAAATTTCATTTCACAGATGCTGCAATGTACATCTAAGTAATCAGTTATATACTTAACCCTTTCGTGCCCAGAATTATTTGAAGATTTTACACAATTTCACATGTTTATCACTTTGTTGATAAGGCCATGTGTTATTTTGATCTTCTCTTTTGCTATGACCTCTGCATTACATTTTCTGAATACTCATAACTCAGTGAAGACCTTTAGTAAGGGACATGGCATTTCTGGTCAGGTCTGGTAACAATAGTTACCAAAACATTCCATTTGTTCTCATTCAGAAGTAATTGGCCTCTCTTTTGCTATATATATCCATATCCCGGGACCCATAATCCAAACAATTCCCAGACCTTCCAGAACTTTCAAACCTGATTCTGCCTGCATATGTACATCCACAGAGGAAATATAATGTGTTAGTTACAATGCATGGATCATCACCATGGACATGAACAGTTTTTGTAAAATCTAATGGGAGTAACGGACATTGTGTGTATATGATCCAGCATCATTTTGGTATCATGTCAGATCTTAGCTCCCTGGAGGGTTGCCCTCTAATGAACCATTTAATATGACAGCTCATTTTCAAGTTCACAGCATAGACTGGAAGATGGTCACTTGCAAAAAGAGGCAGGGCACCATGATGTAATACAATGTCAAATTCAGAAGCTATTAGGTCAATACAGGTACCTCCTGATCTGTTTGTATATGGCCTAGTGATATTATAAATGATATCCGTAAGATTTAATTTGTTTATACACTTTTTGTAAAGTTTAGTTTTAGTGTCATCTGGTTCGAAAAGATTGACATTAACATCACCTATCAGCCATCTTTCTCTACCAATTAGGAGTGGGCTTTCACATTTATTTCCACCACAGAATTCATGCATTTCACATAGCTTCCATTAGTTGGCCTGTACACATGAATGAATGATGTCAGTCTATGTTTTTTTTTGGGGGAAAGTTACCATAGATTCAATATTAGCATCAGTCTTGTCCACTACTTGCTCATACCTAAAAAAATCTATATCCAGGGACATACAGATTATGATCTGAATATTCCTCACTTAGCCAGCTTTCACTTACACAGAGGATGTTGAAAAGGTCATAGAGTTCACCGAACCTTAAGTGAAGACTCCGAATATTATAATGACCAATTTTTAGACCTTTCAATTTTATGAAATTATAATCATCTCAAAAACTTGAATATGCTGTTTTAATACAACATCAGGATAAATGGACGTGTAACCGTCACTGACTATATATATATATATATATATATATATATATATATATATATATATATATACAGCGAAACTTCGTTATAACAAACTCCCTTATAACGAAATTTGGATATAACAAACAAAAATGCTTAGTCACAAACCTCTCTTATACATTTCTATAGTAGAAAAACTTGGTTATAACAAAGTACTTTAGGCATAAACCTGTTTATAACTAATTAATTTTGACCCCCAAATTGGGAAAATATGCACTAAATAATTTATATATATCAATATAACTTGTGTTCATGTCCCCAGATTAGGTATAGATGTCCTTAAACAGGCCTTAACACCTTTTAGATCTCGGCCACTGCTACAGGTGATGGGGGGGGTAGATGTCCTTAAACAGGCTTTAACACCTCTTAGATCTCGGCCACTGCTACAGGTGATAGGGGGGGGTAGATGTCCTTAAACAGGCCTTAACACCTTAGATCTCGGCCACTGCTACAGGTGATGGGGGGGGGGTAGATGTCCTTAAACAGGCCTTAAAACCTCTTAGATCTCAGTCACTGGTACAGGTGACAGGGTGAAGGGGGGGGTAGATGTCCTTAAACAGGTCTAACACCTCTTAGATCTCGGCCACTGCTACAGGTGATGGGGGGGTAGATGTCCTTAAACAGGCCTTAACACCTCTTAGGTCTCGGCCAATGCTACAGGTGACAGGGTGAAGGGGGGGTAGATGTCCTTAAACAGGCCTTAACACCTCTTAGATCTCGGCCACTGCTACAGGTGATGGGGGGGTAGATGTCCTTAAACAGGCCTTAACACCTCTTAGGTCTCGGCCAATGCTACAGGTGATAGGGTGAAGGGGGGGGTAGATGTCCTTAAACAGGCCTTAACACCTCTTAGATCTCGGCCACTGCTTGTACACTGGAGTGGGGGTAGATGTCCTTAAATATATTTATACTAAAGTTTACATATACATGTATACCCATAATTGAATACATAAAGATTTTGAAATGTTTTTCTTTATGTTCCTTTTGTAGGGCCTACAGACAAAATTAAGACATCATTTTCACAGTGAAATAACATATGTGTATTTCTGTTAGCTGGATATACATGTAAAGCTAACTGAAGAATCATTAAACCTTTCGAAAGTGCTGTTCTTGCTTACAATGAAATTTGGTTATAACAAATTTTTTGAGCCTGTAACAACTAGTTCGTTGTAACCAAATTTTACTGTATATATATATATATATATATATATATATATATATATATATATATATATATATATGGGTGGGGCTCCAGAAAATGTCCAATTTTGAGAAAAAATGATCAAATTTTTTAATTACCCATAGACTTCTATAGTTTTACATGTCTGTGGAGGAGGTGATAAGCCATGAGAATGCTAAATATTGTGAAGTTTGGATTTTTCCATCATTTTCTATTTTTTAGCTCAAAATGCATATATTTTAAGCATTAAGAGGGGTGTTACGTTCATCAGATTTGATTAAATGAGATAAAATTGTGGAAAAATGATTTTCAAACAATATACCATGATATATATTCACAGGAACCTGGTAGACATGTATCTCTTCTATGCACAGAATATCATATATAAATTTTTCCTTCGTTTCCACATATCTTGTGTCATGCTTAAAATATCAGGTAAATTGAGAAAATGATGGATTTGCTCTAAGTTCATTTAAAAATTCTTGTAAACAACAAAAAAAATATAAAATTGAACAATGTTCCACTAACTGACAATTGGAAATGATTGTATTCACTTTTATTAGCTATACCTAAAGATATTTCTTTGATCTACTTATGCATTATAAAGGATTTTATCTTTGATAAGTCATTAGCCTGAATCCGATGAACGTAACATTTTTGGGGAAAATCATGAAATATCTCCTTAAAGAATATATCTATCTGGAAAATTCATATCCCATGCTGATTAGGTTGATTTTCTCAGGTTTAATGGTTGTTTAAAATTTTCTTCATGGATGATTTATGCCATACATATGCTATCATCAGTTTATCCGATGAACGTAACAGTCTGATGAATGTAACACCAAAAATCTGATGAACGTAACATAAATCCGATGAATGTAACATAAATCTGATGAACGTAACATTTATGATTGCATTCCTATTACAGCAAAACGATAATCTACATTGAAAAAATTCGTACACTAGCTGGTGCAGTTCACTACTTGGGTACCCTATTGATATTTGTTTTAACTATTATTGAAGAATTAGGCAAATTAGAGGTAAATCATCCATGTGAATCCGATGAACGTAACATAAATCTGATGAACGTAACATTTTCAATTTTCTGTCTTTTATCATACTTTGAAGTGGAATTTCCGGAATCAAATGGCAAGATCCTTTCCAGGCCCCCACCACACATAGTGTCAACTGAATTTCATCTTTATATGCCTTATATTTATATAATAAATTATTCCCCAAAGAAAATAGCCTTAAAAGGGTCATTTTTCTACCCCTCTTTGGGCCTCATTTATGGAGGAAAACATCAAAATATTCAGATTTTTGCATATCTGCTCAAATATGTGGGTGTCAGACTTCTACATACTGTCAAAAAACTACCTCAAATGCATTCTATTCATATAGATAACACATTTTTTAAATAAAAACATGATTTTATGAGAAAAACTCTATTTTTAAAGATTTTCATCAGATAATGAAAAAATTTGAAAATTTTCTTGAAAATTCACAGTGATGTACAGAAGGGTCTCTAAAATATGTTGTATTAATTGCAAAATGGGTTAATACAATGTGAATAGAGAAAAAAACTGACTGGAAATCATTTTTTCTCAGGGGACATGGACTTTTTGGTATTTTTCAAGCAAAATATGGGTAAATTCAGAAAATAACAGGAAAAATATAATTTATTCCTTAGTTATTACATAAGTACTCATTGAGATCTTTGTAACCATGCTGTTCATATCACCTGAAATGATCTTATTACAGAGTTATTAAAGAAAACATGACAAATTTGCTTAATGGACATTTTCTGGAGCCCCACCCATATATATATATATATATATATATATATATATATATATATATATATATATATATAGTGTTTATTTTCAGTGACCTAGCTATATCAAAGGTTATCTGATCTGCATTGGTGACAAATGCATTGGTGACAAATGAAAATATTGAGTTAACAGAAATGTTGCTATGCTAGGAATGGTAGAAGTGTCCCTCCTTCCTCACATTCATCCAACTTTCAGTAATAGAATTAGTCCAGTTCTCTTTATGGACAGTAATCTCTACTTACATAGCTTCCTTCTCCTGGATTTCTACTCAATTGCATTGTTCCAAGATGAAAAAGTCGTCCTTGTCCACACATATGACATAAGGAAAGAAGATCACTTATCGATAATAATAGAATCTCTTTGTCTGTTGATGGACAACTGGAGCTCATGGCACCCACTCATATTGATGATAGAGGCATAGCTCTTTGCTATTTTTAACATAAACCCTCTGGCTGTGAGGGTAGCCCGTCAGCTCGCTAGCGGTTTATAGGACCTAACCTCTCCTTTCTTCATGGCCCTAGGCATACAGCAATTTTCCTTATTACAGGACTTATTAGGAACCCACCACTATAATATTCTATTGTGGTCATTCCTTTTATGTAGAGGCTGCTTTTTTTTTTACTCTGAGACAAATATTTTCCATCGGAAAATTTAACAGTTATACTTAAGGAAACCATTTTAGCGCAGGTGATAAGTTGTAGTGCCATTGCCAGATGATAAGTGCTATAATTTAAAAGACAATGAGTCTAAATACTGCAGACGTCTTACAAAATGACAGCTAAGCAATGAAATTAATTCATCATGAAAAGTGCTGACATAACTAATTTTAAATAGTTCTTTTGCCTTGGAAATACCAATAAAGTGATAAACATCTCTTGAATCTGGAAATAGATAATTAGTTTGAAGAAGATTTTCTATCAATTACATGAACATAGAAACGACAATTATTGTAGCTGTGAAAGCATTGTTCGTGACTTATGTAGGCTGAAGAAGCAATATGAAGAAGTCCCAATATAGCTCAGGATGGGCGCCTAGTGGGGCCGCCATTGCTTTATCTGGGTCCTGGCGAGATAAGCACTGATAACAGCCCGCATGATGGGTACCAGATGTTACATATTGTACCCAAAAAATTCTGCAGTGAATGGAGGGAGCCATCTCATTGGTTAATAATGTATCCCGGGTCAGTCCTATATATGAGTTGAACTGCAGGGTATAGTTGTAACACGTTGAGAAATTGTGATGCGACATGATAAAGCTCATCTGGTTCAAGATGTACTTGAAACGGGGTGTGTGGGGGTATTTTTGAGGGAATTGTAAACTCTGAATATATGGAAATTGTGAACTATACATTTTTGGAAAACATAGATCCCCTGAATCCGAGATCCTCTGTTCACAAAATCATGACACTCTCTGTTGCCACAACAATAATTTCCCGAACCAACAGCAGAAATGATAGTATCATTGCAGAAAACCATAGAAATGACATGCACAACTCTCCCTATCCCACCATAAGTAGTTCACAGTGTTTTTCTTACTTTGGCTACTTTCTCTAGGGATGTCATGGTTTCTTAACAACAGCTAATTTTTATGGGTTCTGTCTGGAAGCTGCCATGGAAGCCGACCGAATTTTTGGACTTGGAGCCAAATTATTGTCAGACGACTCATCCTCCACACAAAATGGTTTTGCCACCGGTGAAACACTAGGACCCATGGAGGATAAGGACATGAACCAGGAAGTCCCAATCTTCAGAATCACCATGGCTCAAACTGAATTACAGTGTAACCTTATTCAAAGGTGCCAAAGTCGGCTAATAAATAGTCGTCTTTTATATATATAGTAAGGTGCTAGGTAGTGAGTAACCATGGACTAACCAAATATCCTCTGCTAACCAGAGAAACTCCTTTTTTAGTCTAGTTAGATTGCAGCTGTTTGCAGCTTACATGATACTCTCATTTGCCCATACTTATAATGTGTATGGGAGATTACACTAATGTTAGCTGCCATGTCAGTAATTGTTCTGAGTGAGGTTTACGATACTCGTTTGTGTCACTGTAGTGGGCCTTTAGCCTTATACCATTTGCTGTCCAACCAGCAGCCGGGATACACTAATCCAAATCCACATGGGAGGCTTTCTGTGCAGACAACTATTATGCATACGTTAGTATGGGAAAAGAGTGTCATTGCTTTGCCATGGGTAAACATTTCCACAGGCATTGACCCCCTTAGTTGAGTGGCAGCACTCTAAGACTTGTGTGGTTATTAATTACGATGTGCCAGTAATAGCTACCAGATGCAGCTCCAGCAGACTTCCAGTCTGGGAATATTTGCCTTCAGTGCCAATCACTCTTAATAAGGGGGTAATTTAGGAACCCACCTACTCCCCAACGAACATGTGGTTGATACACTAGGAAAAGTGTGTGCTTTGACAGATTCCTGTATTGATATGCCCCGTTGGCACTTTACTAGAGATAAGCCTATAATCTGCTACATATATAAATCTAGAGAGGTATAACAGACACACTAGATAATCTGTATTGTCTTCCGAGGGTCCGTGATAGGAAAGGGAGCTTAAATACAGTTTACAACACATTTTTCCCCTGTCATAATCTTAAGCAAAATGAAATGCTTTTATGCTTCTATTTCTCTCCTATGATATATAATATCCTCTGATTTTAGACCAACAGGACCTAAGTGGTGTTTAAGATAGAATTGTGAGTAGTCAAATATTATAACTTCGCCATCTATATTTGATTTAGTATTAATATTTGGTTAGGGGCACTTGTACTGGGTATGGACACCTGATGAAATGCCATTTTCAATTATTGCAGCTTTAAATGAGACAGACATAAAAATGAGTCTACACTAGGCATTAGAAGTGCACTGAAATAAAAGCATGACTAGAAGTTGAAACATAAGTATCCAGGGAGGATCTAATTACGTTTACATTCACCATCGGCTCCTTGTTATTTGTGCCTCACCCTGAACCTCCCCCTCACCATATGAAAGCAGTAAACTTGCCATCTCTGATTTAGTCAGCCCACTAGGGCCATTTAATTCTAATAAATTGGATTACGGATTTTTTCAATCAACTCTGTGGTCGGCCATGGGCAAAAAAATAAAGATAAAAGTTGTCCCAAGCCCCAATCTAAGACCCAATATATCCTACCGGCCAGAGCAAAAAAAAAAGAAAAAAAGAAAAGGTCAAGGAAAAGCAATTTTTATGTCATCTAAAGTGTAGATATCGAAAATTTGTTCACATGGAAAGGCAGAAATCGAAGGTTCATTGCTTACAATATATTTTTTTTCCAAAGAATAATATTTTTTTGGGTCATATTCTCCAAAAATCCCGTCGCAAATAGGGAAAAAAATTAAAATAATTTTTTTCCTATTTTGCCAAAAAATCTCATCGCTGGATCCGTAATCCAAGTTATTAGAATAAAATGGCCTAGAGGGTAGAAAGAAGATACTGACAGCAGGTGGTGTAGAGGTATTTTACTTTATGAAAAGGGAAGTCAGTAATACACAGCAGAGGTGGTTGAACCTATTTTCTGCAGACGGACCAGCTGGGACCGATAGTTTTTTGCAGTACAGTGTCCTATTATAGATTATCTTTTGTCCCATCAGATTTTGTTTCTTGGTAAAGCCAGCAAGGTTTGAAACCAATAATTATATAAAAGCTTCTTCATTTACATTATCAGTAATCTATCATGATAATTACACACCGTTGAATTTACCATTGACCTTATAAATTGGAACTGTATCAATGTTAGTGTGAAGTACCCGTATCAGCAGGGAAAAAGATTTTAAAAGACTCAAATAAGAAATAAAGAAATAATTACTATTTTCATAAAAAAAAATCTCTGTTCTTACTTGTTCTTTACTGTTCCACTTTCTGCCAATTATGGATACTTCTCAAGAGGCAGCGATTGTGTGACACCAATTTAAACAACTAGGGAATCTGGACCCATTCCTGTCAGGCAAACCCATTAATCTCTCGTCAAACCCAGGTCAGTTGCATAAAATAATTCCTCTAGGCCATCCCAGATTTCGACTCAGGCTGGTAAATGTCTGGGTTGACAAATGGGGCAATATCTTTAAAAGTGTTTATCAATTCCATAAAAGACTTGAAAATTAAAGGAAATTATCACATAAAAATCTAATCTTTTATTCCTGTTTCCTCTCTCTATCTCAATAAACAAGCAACATAATTATCCACCTAAACATTTATTACACAGTGGAAGGTTATCAGAAATAGAAGTTGTAAGAGTGGCTGAAGAAGGGGACAGAGCTAGGTCATGGTTCTTGAGATGTTTTGATTGTCTCCCTTTCGAACACATGTGAATGATTTGTGTTTGATTTGCAAAACATTCATTTTGCATTCCAAATAAGACAATGCGCAATGAAAGTATAGCCACATCTTAGTTGTTATTGGTTATCATCCATGATATCAATAATAGTTCACTTTTGTTTTAGCTGTTCATAACAATATCAATTTCAACTTTTGTCCTTCATGAGCTCATCTTTCTCAACCCCAGGTCTGTAGGCGAGTGAGCATGCAATTCTTATGACAATTTTACTTGCATGAGTCAGCCATCCCTCCAGGGATCACAAAAGTGACCTATGTGTTGAATGAACTTTACCTACTGGTAAAGTAGCATTGATCCAACCTATTGGCAAAGACCATTCAACACTATACCCTGGAGGGCTGGCCATTTCCAGGTATGTGGACGACTTCAGGTGAACTTCCCCCCATAAATTTTAATAAAATCAAGATCTAAATACTTCAATTCAAAGTTAGGAGGGAAGTGGACTGTAATTCCCGACACTACACTCTGATATGACCCAGTTATGTCCAATTTTTCTGTTTTTCAGATGACATTGTGGAGAGAGACAGGAAAATAAATCACATTCAATTCCAACTAAAAAGAAGGCATTTAAACCTTTCAGCTAAATGCATGTACATCACAACCTAGTTGGGGGGCCAGCTCCTGGATTTTGAAAAGTGCTGGTGTGGAGAGCAGCATGAAAAATGACACTTTAGAAGGGAAGATAGATGTAAATTGAGAGAGAAGGCATTTTCAGTGTTACATATGCCTAGAAAACACCAGGAGCTTAATTCAAAAGATCCTGGGATCCCAACCCCAGCGATCTTAGTGTAGGCACATATCATAAGACCTGGCTGGTCTACCCTATGTAATGCAGTGGTTGCAGGCCTGTCCAGAATAGCTAGTCCTGGGATCACTTCACTATTCCATTTCCACCACTAAGATCACTGCCATCTTAGTGAAAGAAATGCATAGTGGTTTCACCAGGGTACAAGAGCACTTACAGGGAACACTCCTGATTGAAAGAGTGAATAGCCTGCTGCATACATAAAGAGGGGAGGGAGGACGTTTGCTGAGTGTCCTTGAGGGCTCTTAGGGCTACTCATGCGTTAAGTGCACTGTAAGGTAATTCTTCCCTTCTCTCTCTTTGTCCTGGGGGGAGGGCACAATGCTTCTAATAGGAAAGCATAAATCATACATTCATGGGAACAACTCTTGAATACTGTACGGGGGTCAACTGCATCCTGTGCTCTTTTGTTAGCCCATATGGGGACGGGGAACGATGGTATAAGCACTCTTGTGAAGAAGAGTGACTCCACAGCTATTCCTTTATTTTGGGACTCTTACCCCTGTGCCTAGTCAGTTCTTCTTGGAATAGTGTAGGAGGGCTGAGGCTAAGAACGATGCGATCTTAGTGCTGGCTAGGATATGTGAACCCAGTCAACTCTTAAGATCGCTTAATAGGATAAGGCTGATTTATTCCTAAGATCGCTGGGGTCGTGATTCCAGGATGTTTCAAATTAAGCTCCAGACATTATATAGAAAAAGCTGTCACCATCTTCATCAGAACTGTATAGATTTAGTCTATACAAAAGGTTTTCCTCTTGGCAGACAATTCCGTCCTGTAGATTTTATCATTCCTCTTGTTTTAGGCTGTAAACAATTTAATAATGGTCCGGTTTGCAAGATGTAAAAAATGTAGCCCAAGTTCCGACGTGTTTTCATATGGACAGGATCATTGGATCCTGACGAAAATTACAATTCTATATCATTAGTTTATGAATCACCCATCAGGGGGACTATCATAGCCGTTCTCTTACTCAATTTCCTATTTCAGCAATTGCATGATACAATGGGTATTTAGAACCGTCCACTTCAGGACTAGGACTTAAAAATGAAATATAACCATAAACAGGGTACACTCCTCTCTAATAGCTTCCAAACCATTTTGTTTCAATAGAGTAATTGTCACTGCTATTTGGTTAAAGTGCCCATGGTAATAATGATTTCTTTTACAGAATTTAAAAAGAAAAAAACATTGACCATCCAACCAAAGCCAAATAGGCTCATTTGTCACTGCACAGGGAATTATCTAACTAAAAGTCATAACACAATGAAAGGTTATCAGAAACTCAAATCAGAAGAGTGGCTGAAGAAAGGGGCAGAGCTAGATCACGGTGCTTGGGATGTTTTGATTGTCTCCCCTTTGACTACATAATGGTTTGTTTTTGATTGGTGAAACATTCATTTTGCATTTCAAATAGAATTAACTATGTGTAATGAAAGTAAAGCCACACCATAGTCATTATCATGCATATAATATCATTAACAGTTCATTATTGATTTAGCCTTGGGGGTGGTGCTGCTGAAAAAGTGTCGGTGATGAGCTGTATGCCAGCGTATCAATATTTTCATTTCTGTACATGATGGGTTCACCTTTCTCACCCCCAGGTCTATAGATTACTGGGTATACAATGTCTGTGTTCACGGCAATTTTACTTGCAGGAGGGCCCCTTATGTCATAACATACTGGAGTCACCCACAGAGTTTAATAATACCAAAATCTCCACCTATTAGTTCACATTCAATTCTAAGAAGAAAAGGCATTCCTATCTTAGGTAATGTTATATAAGAGAAGGGCACGTGTATTATAGACATTGATGTTTAAGCTATCAAAGGTCCCTGATATGAAAGTGGTACCAATGCGGTGCATGAGAACCTATGATAAGGTTAAATTGAAAGTAGGCAGACCCACATATGAAATATATAGGTGCAGTCCTTTATATCGTGGTAATATACTGGAAAAATCTCCAAGAGAAAGATAAAACCTTTTGTTTAATAGGGTACACCTAGAGCTATAGCTAAGAATATTGATCTTTATCCTCGGGTTCATGGAACCCATTCATGTAGAGCTATGTATCGCCTTTATGAAAATGTACTATTATAAGGTTGTGTAAATCCACTGGCCGAGTTTACAGAAAAAAACTCTGTTGTGGTGTGAATCTTCTGATGGCCAATAAACTTTTTTCAAACTCAACTCAACTTTCAGCTAAATACAGTTCTATCTCCACCATAAAATGAGCTCTCGTGTAGAAAAGGAAAGGTCATTATATAAATAAATCATGTGTTATGATTTCTGACATAAAACTGAAAAGGAAAGTTCATCATAAATCATTGGTTATGCTTTATCACATAAAAAACAACAACAATAGATTACCAACTTACTCCCTAGCCAATTGTTCAACATTGCCCTATTACTACTTTATTGTGTGTTCTTGATATCCTTCAAGTTTATTACCATCCCTTATATTACCACTGTTTCCTAACTTCTGAATAGCCCCTCTGCACCATTAGCATACGTAAAGATTATATTAATTAGTGTTTCTTTACCAATTTTGCCACCTACCCTCCTAAGTGGATGGTTGGGTATTGTATAGCCCTACTCCAGCCTTGTCAGTCTGGTTAAGTGGATGGCAAAACCTTTTAAAAAAGAAAATGCATCCAAAAACATTTTGGATTCATTGGATGACGAAGAATGATAATTACTACGATTATGATACATTTCTTCCTTGATAACGCATCATATATCATAATAGATTTTAACATAAAACTCAAATAGATGGGTGTTGAACACTGAGGCCAAAAAGAAATAAAGGTGTGTTTCCAGTAACAAGTCATGGCTTGAAATGGTAGGGTTGGTAGGTCGGTTTTAAAAAATGTTTTTTTTTTTACATTTACATAGTAGTCTAGCAGAATTGTAGCTGAACCCAGACTCAACAGTTACAGTTTTTTTCTCTCTTGATTATTCATCTATAGGGCCCCTATACTCATTTCCAGGTGGGTGTGAAATTGTCACCCTTGAGCAATTTGAATTATTCACGATGGCCGCCAATATGTCGATATTTCTTTAAAAAACACACTTTTCTGCTTCTTATCAACATAGAAAGGCACCCATAATATATTCATGTGGTCAGGGGACTTCAATATTCCCATTTCAGACAAAGTAGGTGGCAGACATTTTTAATTTACAATGAGATAATCCTCATGAACTTTTCTTGTAATGACGGTAAAATGCCATTCAAAACTCCTAAACATAGATTGACAACAGTGAATGCATACATATAAACTTAAATAAGTTAGAGAATTCATAATGAGGGTGAGTGTTCATTTACTAACACAGGCATGGCCAAGGGCAAAGGTGTACTATTAGAATTGCTACATATACATCTCAGGCTCACCTCTATAGGTACTCCCTTTTTATACATTTTCAGTTATGAAATGGTTGATAATGACAATCACTATAATCTCTAGGTCAGTAATTAAGATCTCAGAAGTTATATCATCCAACCAAAATATTTTGCATTATCAATGGATGGAACCCCAACATGTAAAGGATACAAGCATGAGAATTTCTGTTTTATTTCTTGAGAGAAGGTATTTGAGGGTGATAATGAATGTATATTGAGATTGTGAGATTGTTTAAAATTCATTGATTATCAGAATATATCTGCATAGTTATGATCGACAAATTAGGGTAATTTAGGAAGAATATGATCAATCTGGATAGTCTCAGATACCTCATATCAGTGTGGATCCAGGGTTTTGATTTGCTTAAGTCAGTAGTTTTGGCTAAATTAGGTGAGACTTAAATGGGAAAAATAAACTCTGAGCTACATAAAAAAAGGAGGTGGTACAGCCTACAGCAGAATTCAATGGCTCTCTGTAAGGAAATATTATATATTTAACTTTAATGGTCTACCCCAATGGTTTAAATTTAGTCAACTAACCATACTTATAATAGGATATGTGTAGTACACATCAGCCTTGTGTATAGGTTAGTGGGATTTAGAAGGGCTTGCTGTGGGAGTTGGAGAAGGCATGATGGAATGCTTATGACTGAAGTATGCAGACTATGTCATTATTGGTATGACACTACACCAATAAGTTTTCTATGAGAAAAGGGTTTTTTCACTTTGAATTTCATTAGTGGTTCACCATGTACACTCACAGATTCTGGCTGCATGGCTGGTTTTCTTTTTTTTTTTAAAAATGAAAAGCAATTCTTATTTTCCTGCAGGTTAAACTGTATCTAACCTGTATCTCATGGCATTTAAACCAAACACGCCATAAACTGTTCTATAGTTATACACCTATATGGGATGTCTGCTTTAGTCAAAGTATATAAGGAGGCTTAGATTCCAATTATAACTTTACTAGAATGATAAATTGTGAAGAAATGTAAATTTTATAATGATTGTCTCATAAGCTATACAGAAATGTTGTTACATACCATCTCTAAGATGCTTTGCAGAAAATTTGGAATGCTTGGTACATGCAAAATATTTGTTGTAAAGGAATTTCATAGTATGCAAATGACTTTGTTTAAGAGGGTTTAGTGGGGGGCCTCCCTTAGAAGTCCAACAAATCTTAATCATTCATGGTAACAGTTAGGCAGGGGGGAAGCCCTGAACCGTGCCCCAAAATCTCCATGATGGCCACAATCCGAGGTTGAGGGATAGGGAGGTGCAACAGGTTCATTGCACCAGGTTGGCAGCGGAGAATTAATCTCAGCCTAGCCCTAGATGGCGAAATAAGTCTGATATTGTAGGGGACCATCACTGTAGCATTGCAGCTATAAATAGCATATGACGTAAGACCCCAATTTCATGAGAGGGGGTTGGCAAGAAAGAGCAGTACTCACTCAGATGGCATTTATGACATAATGGGTCAACAGAAATCTATTAAAATCGAATGGAGTCTACAAAAGTGTTGTCTTATTATGTCATTTGAATCTTGGTTCAAATTTCAGCAATGGAAAGTCAAAGTTGAAGTTTCTCTTTTCCCAGAGACATCCATAGTAAGATTATCTCCAAAACTTAATGAACCTTTTTAACTGTAATTTTGTGAGGCAGTAGCAAGTTGGAGAAGAAGTAGAAACTAAGAATATGAGCAAAAGACTATGGTTAGAACATTGGTTTTTAGTCTGTTGTAAAATGAAATAGTCTTATAGATAACAAGCTGGGTAGTGTGAGACATTGCATCAGCTGTAGATGTGTATTTTCATCAACAATTGCTGACCTAATGTCTAGACATGTTTCAATTGGGTAGTTCACTACCTTGATTGGCCGTTCTCTGTAGTTGATTGGGTGTTCCCCTAAGGATGATTGGTGCTGACATATTTCATGTTATTGTGGTAGACTATCCGTGTAATGCTGTAGCTATAAATAGTTGAGACAGGCATTATATAAGGGCAGAGTATTTACTTTACTGGTACTTGCAAGTTTATAGATCTTTAGATTAATTTTAAATCATTAAGGGTATGCGACAGGCATGTTCTAAGGGAGGAGTAGTCATAATTATAGTTATTGGTATGCTTTCCAAGGTAGAGCAGTCTGACTACAGTCCCCCATACAAGTACTATATTTAGGAGTTTTGAATGGCAATTTACCATCATAACAACAAGAAAATGTGTGTTCATAATGATTATCTCAGTGAAAATTCAAAATTGCTGCTTCCTACTTTGTCTAAAATGGTTATATTGAAGTCCCCTGACCATGTGAATATATAATGGGTGCCTTTGATAGAATTTCTACCTTTATCGGATCAAGAAATGAAGTATGCCCATTGAACAAGATCTCAGGAATTACTCAGGAATTTCTCAAGTCCCGACTTGTGAATACAACAAGAATAGAGAATGTGATTTTCCCTGGAAATTTGGACACGCCATAACATCTTATACTCGAGAAAGTTCTCTAGTCTAGATCTCGAGAATGGCTTGGGAATTTCTTGGGAAAGACTCAGGATATTCTCAGGAAAGACTCAGGATATTCCCAGGAACTGGACATGTTTTTTTTTTCTCGAGTATAAGATGTTCTGGCATGTCCAAATTTCCAGGGAAAATCACGTTCTCCTTGCCCAAGTTGTGAACGTTCCCAACTCGAGTCCTGTTCCGTGGGATGTGCTAATAAATATGTCAATATAGCACTAATCTCATTAAAAAAATTCAAAATGGCTACTATGTATGTTATCACTGATGACAAATATGAATTCCTTGACCCCATAAATATATATTTAGAACTTGAAATCGTCTTTCTATGTTGATTAGAAGCAGAAAAGTTTGTTTTTTAAAGAAATTTCAACATATTGGAGGGCATCTTGAATAATCCAAATTGCTCAAGGGTGACACTTCCACACCCACCTGGAAATGATCATAGGGACTGTGTAGATGAGAGTTAGACTAAAAATCCCATAATTTCTGCCAGACTATAGGAAATGTCAGGGCACAATGTCATACTAATGGATATATCAAATTCTTTGATTTCATTGTAAGATTATGATGGGAAAATGGCAACTGTGACAGAGGGGATGAACACGAAAATGTTACAGGAAAAATCTGTAAAAAGTAATGAAAAGGTTCCTTAAAATGTGAAAAAAATCATAAAAAATGTTCTAGGGTTGGTCGGGTTCCTGGAAACAAACCTTTTTTTAATTTGGCCTGAAGACACCCACGAGTAAGATGTGCACTAGAGTTGGAAGACACAGTTTGATTTGTGTTTCCATCATGACTGAAAGTAGATGTTAAAAACAAATATATCTATGATTGCTGAAAAGCAACAGAAAGATGTAATCTCTGTTCACATAGGAAATTAGTCAAACTGAGTCACTTTTGTAGCAGTATGCATTGAAAACCTTGAAGATCCGATATTCGTCATTCTGACAATTTTGTATAGACCACCCTAAACTTGTCCGCATTGACGAGTTTCTAGTGGTGGAAGGATTGTTGTGTGGTAGTCTCTGGTCATAAAAGAAATTAGCCATTGTTAAGCTCTTTTGTTCCAGTTTAGGGAATGCATGAAATGCATAGTTATTCCTTGGGAAACCTTGAGGTTGTTGGGAATCGGCGAGAGGTGGAGACGCGCATGCTCAGGGAGGTAAACTAAGATCCATCATGGAGGAGAAGGTAGAGAAGGAGCAGGCTAAGGCAAAGAGGGGGAAAGAGATATGTACGCTCATAGCTGGCTTTTTATTTTGCTCTTTCAGAGAGAAAAGGACAAGGCCTGATCTCAACCTCCTACATGCAGCATATCCCCAACCAGACATTGCTGGCAAACTCTGGTCATTCCGGAGTTGGAACCAATCATACAAGTGCTGATAACCAAGCCTAAAGACTCTGATTATCTAAAGCAGTAAGAGGCCCTGATTATAAAATTCATATTACATCGATGCTTAAATGGTGTGATCATGTCATGCCAAGACATGATGACACTGCTTTTGCACTGGTGACAGGTAATGACAGTCCGTGTGGCATTGTGCAAAAAGGTTATAGAGTCAAGATGCGTAACATGGCCTCTTGAGATGAGATATGACATTCAGAAACTCCTTGAAAGACAATGATTATTGGACTCGATTCAAACTAGGCAATCGTGGTGAAATGGAGCCATAAGCATGTAATCAGACATGGATTGTTGTTGATTAAACTTGAATTCCTGCCAGCAATAACGATATGGTGAAAGAAGGGGTGGGGCTATCTTAAGCCCTCTCCTGAAATCAAATTAATCGAACTGATTCCTGTCAGATGTAATATAAGCTTCCTGTTGTTCATCCCTGTATTTGTTCAATCCCGCTTGCTTGATTTAACTGAAATTTAATGATGCATAAAATGTGCTTAAAATAAAAGTACCTTTAGCAGATTTTTCGGGCTTTAAATGTCATATTCATTTCCCGTGTCTTAATTTGTCAAACTTGTGTAGGCTGGCATTTCATTGCAGTATGCAATTCAATGCATAATGCACAATTTTGATTAATGAAGCTGTATTCATGAAAGAAAATAATGGTGAACTTTGAGACAACTCTTATTTACTGGCTGTGTCTCTGGTACCTAAGATAAGAGCTGGTAGAACTTGGTTTCTTTTATAGTCAAACAGGTAATTTATAAAATGTATGAGGCCAAATAGTGTAATCTAAGGTAGGGGGGTCGTATTCTCTTTTTTTCATGTAATTGTTTGTTGTTGTTGTCTTT
The DNA here is from genome assembly GCA_949317995.1 of Acholoe squamosa. NCBI lineage: Eukaryota > Metazoa > Annelida > Polychaeta > Phyllodocida > Polynoidae > Acholoe > Acholoe squamosa. Next base: position 60,842,398 of record OX439043.1, read on the forward strand.
CTGCCAAGGGCCAAAAATAATTCATAGAATTCAAATAAATGATATTTATTATTTTGACTGCAATCTTTAAGAAATTAATGGAAAAATATCTTTGAAGATGAACCCAGCTTTGCGGGGCTAAATGTTGGGTAACCTGAAATACACCTTCATATCTTGTTTATTTTTTCGCCTTAATGTTACAGAAAAGATGGATAAAGTGACTGGTATAAAATGTCGCTATATTCTTTCCCCAGTTGATGGGGAAAACAGACTTATATGAGGAGGGCTAAATAAAAGCTGATGAATGGGTGGACTTCTCAGTATGATGTGGCTTAGCTCCAGAATTATTAATCAACATCAAGGGCTAGTTCCACTAGCGGCTTTTGTATCAAGGTTTTTGCCATATATAGCGGCCTGTAAGGGAAAAGATCAACACTATCTACATTTAATGCTGCAAGCTGATGCAGAATTAGTGGACCAAGTCATTATTGAATTATGTTTACCATCGCGAATTGCAACAGAAATCATTCTACTGCCAAATGGCTTAGAACGTTCTATAGACTAACAAATAAAATCCCCATAAATTTGAGTAAGGGAACATTGCCAAATATGCATAGACCAAGTTACCAGATATTTATCTCTAATCACACACAACAAGAAATGTGGTTGTGACCGTGTAAAAAAATGCCTCCCGCCGTTAATGTCGGTATACCATTGTTTGATGACATGTCTCATAAAAACAGACATAAAGAAGATTTCACAATTATCAATTTCTCTATTCAGTAATTTTGTATTGTGAGACCACATCACATGGGGCAAATGCAATCATCATAGCGCACGGTGTGGGAGGCGCAAAAAAATTGCGCAAGAGAAGGGTTTTAATTATCGCCACCCCCTAAATAGGACCCAGAGAATGCATTGAAATGCTTGGTTTGTCGCTAGGATAAACAGTTGCTTAATAATGACTACTGAATGTTCTTTTCCGTAGCAGCATAGGACTATTTGATAGCTCAATTCTTTTTATAAATAACTGCAGTTAAAAGATTATAGGAATATTTATGATCTTATTCAATTGTTATTACCAAACCTGAGTATTAAGCAAAATATTGGTAATTACAAGTGCACTTCAGGGTCAGAAAACTACAGGCTGCACTTTGACCTATGGGCCCAGAACAACCAAATTACTTTTTATTGAATAAGAACTTTAACTTAGATTTTAATATCAAAATCAGAATCAAACTGTGTGTCAAACAACCCTAGTACTGATAGAAAAAAGACTTTAAGAATAGAACTACTTGTCCTAACAAACCTTGTGTTCCACTCTATTTTCTGCAGGTCAGATTGAGGGGGTGCATAGATTAAAGCCCTTAATTGAGCAATATGTGCTAAGGAGTTTGATAATTTGGAGGCCATTCTGAATTCATGTATTCTGACGGTATTCCAGTGCTCGAATATATTTTCTTGTGATTCTATAGACCTCTCCGACCCATTTTTTTACCATCAGTTCCATTGCAATTTATGGTGGGTACCTATACCCCTACCCAGTAGCCTATGCTGAGCATCACACAGCAAATAATCAATGTTGTTTAAAATTATGCACTACATGTGAATTTCATACCACATAATACGTGTATAATTACTGCAAGAAGGAGAGAGGATTTAATGTTTTTATTCACAGCACGTGAGAAGGATATTGCATCAACTGATTCCCAAGTACATTTCTCTGGTGATTTTCATCCAGGTCTTGAAAATCATAAACGGAATTTATTTGAAAATAATTGTTATACCCTCACACAATTTATATTCATAATTAACAAGAGTAAAATGGTATCATAATACGCAAGGGTATTATGGTATAATGTAATTAATTCTTCAAGATTTCAACTTGATCTTACTAAATACAATGTAATTTAATTGACGTTTATATCATCACACTCAACGAAGTGTATACTTTTGATTTGAATAAAAAGAAAAAGAAAATGAAAAACCCGGGTACACATTAAGGCTTTAAGGTCATGGACCATCTGGGTCCTCACATTCTGGATTTTTGCATCTGAAAAGGACATAAATGATATTCCCGAACAACCAATGGACTATTGTAGTGAAGTCGGAGTCTGCCATGATTTTCTTTTCTCTTCAGTGACAGACACCACCCCTCTCTTAGATTTTCATGGCTACACTAGCGTTTGGTGTGAGCCCAACTGGGCAACTATAAGATCCATATAAAAGATTTGTGCCGAACTAATTGGTTCTATTTGAGCCATGATTTCCCTCCACAAAATGCCCATTGAATGACTCTCACTGCCCATTTAGTGGATGTGCCCAGAGAGCCACTAATAGAGGCAAGGCCTCTGCCTGCTATTACGCTCAATCTGCTCCAAAGTCAATGTTAATGTCTACCCCTGGTGACATACATGTTTATGTAGATATATCTAATAACAACTTGACGATACCACATTGTTATTACTAAAAAGGCAGTATAACATTGAACAATGACAACAGAATTGTATTTAGATATACTGTCACCCAATTTGACAAAACACATTAAAAAAAAGGGCTACATTTCAATCTTCCTCCAATAGCTATTAACCAATATTATAGTTTGCCTCAGTCTGAGGGTTCATTCCATACACAGTTATGTGACCCATTTTCATCGCTTTTGATACCTCCATAATATCTCACATACAAGGTACAGCTCGCTTATAAGAGAGACCTGGTCATAGAAAGGAAAGTAAGGGTCAAAGTCTGGACTCCTGTTCAATAATATATAATCCTTGCCCATAAGGCACACACTGCCTTTAGGTATACATATTCCATAAGGTGCAGTAAGGGACTGCCCTCAGACATAAGCCGTACCATATATGTGAGGTTTACTTTCAAGTTTCATTCGCATCGCCTTCAGAGCATTAGCCATTTGATGCACCTGTAATTGCCTGTCATAGCTTTGAGTTACTAGTCTGCTAATAGGTATGCCACCCTGAACAGCTGTAGTAAAGTCTCACCTTCAAATGCTGTCTACAGGATGTACCAGCTCCTTTGCCCGAAGGCACACTCCACCAGTACTCCAATACAGGGAGTCCTTAAAACACACTTACCAATTTCAAGTAGCCAATATGAAGTACATTTTACAGTTTCAGGTAGCCAATATGAAGTCTAAAACACAGAGATCCTACTCTTGCAACATGGTACGTGTGATGATTTTTTTTCAACACAATGTATCAGAAGGTTATTTCAAAACATCCTAAAATTGCACTCTTTGTAATGTTAATGTCAGACTGAGACTCAGATTCACTTGAGTTGGATTCGTTAATGATCCTAGAATTAGAATCAGCACCCTTTCCCACTCTAGTCATCTGGTGACACCTACAGCTACAACATATTCAGAGAGCTACTTTTGTTACCTAATTTAGTAGAATTCATAAGGAATGCTATACTTTTATCAATAACAATAGTGCTTATAATGGTATAAGTAATACACTAGTTTATCTACGTAAACAAGAATCCAGAGGGAAAAAGCTAGCCATATCCACACCTCTGCTTGGTTTGAGCTGGGGACTCCTTAGCCCCAATAGACAGAACATTCTAATGTAACTACTGGGGCTAGACAGGCCGATGATATACTAACGAGGCCCTTGGGTGTATAGTGCCACTATACGCACAAAGAAAAGGTCGTCACGGGACAATGGGTGGTCACGGGACCACACGAGGAAAAGGTGGTCACAGGACTGCACAAGTGTAGGGTGGTCACAGGACAACACGAGGAAAAGGTGGTCATGGGACCACACAAGGATGGGGTGGTCACAGGACAACACGGGGGAAAGGTAGTCACAGGACAACACCAGGACCAAACAAGGATGGGGTGGTCACAGGACTGCACGACGGTGGGGTGGTCACAGGACCACACAAGGATGGGGTGGTCACAGGACAACACCATGGTATGATGGTCACAGGACTGCACGGGAGTGGGGTGGTCACAGGACAACACCATGGTATGGTGGTCACAGGACTGCAAGAGGATGGGGTGGTCACTGGACCACACCATCCATGTTATAAAGGCAGTACACGCCCCCAGTTTGTGAGTGCAGGGGACATTTAGATAATATAAGAAAGAAGTTTCCCTTTTCTCTGTGTTAGACACAGGACAGAGTTTTCAACTGCACCCCTGACTGCTGTGAAAACGGCGTGTGCTACCCCTGTGCGGCCTGATAAAGCCATACATTAGGAGTACTGCCAGTAGGGGAGTGAGGGGGATGGTCTATGAGGACTAAGCAGGTCAAAATGAACTGAAAAATTAATATGATTGTAAAGGATGTAGGGACATGTTAAAGTTTGATTTATTGGACGAAAAAAGTTATTATGTGTAAGATTTTATTTTGAGTAGCATAGCCTTAAAAAGTAATCTTTTGTTGTTTGGGCTCAGTTCATGATTACAGGAGAGAAAAATAAAAAAAAGATACAGGTGAGAAAAAAAAAGATACCAATAGTGCTATTGGGTTATGCATTAGCCTTCATCCATGTAAGGAATTTCAAACAATAATCAACTTTAAATCCCCTCATGTATGCAATTCAATGCATAATGCACAATTTTGATTAATGAAGCTGTATTCATAAAAGAAAATAATGGTGAACTTGGAGACAACTCTTATTTACTGGCTGTGTCTCTGGTACCTAAGATAAGAGCTGGTACTAGGTTTCTTTCATAGTCAAACAGGTAATTTATAAAATGTATGAGGCCAAATAGTGTAATCTAAGGTAGGGGGGGTCATATTCTCCTTTTTCATGTAATTGTTTGTTGTTGTTGTTGTCTTTCTGCCAAGGGCCAAAATTAATTCATAGAATTCAAATACATGATATTTATTATTCTGACTGCAATCTTTAAGGAATTAATGGAAAAATATCTATAAAGATGAACCCAGCTTTGTGGGGCTAAATGTTGGGTAACCTGAAATACACCTTCATATCTTTTTTTTTTTTCGCCTTAATGTTATAGAAAAGATGGATAAAGTGACCGATATAAAATGTCACTATATTCTTTCCCCAGTTGATGCGGAAAACATCTCATATGCCAGCAGATGATAAGACTTGTATGAGGAGGGCTAAATAAAAGCTGATGAACGGGTGGACTTCTCAGTATGATGTGGCTTATCTCCCGAATTATTAATCAACATCAAGTGCTAGTTCCACTAGCGGCTTTTGTATCAAGGTTTTTGCCATATATAGCCGCCTGTAAGGGAAAAAATCAACACTATCTACATTTGATGCTGCAAGCTGATGCAGAATCAGTGGACCAAGTCATTATTGAATTATGTTTACCATCGCGAATTGCAACAGAAATCATTCTACTGCCAAATGGCTTAGAACGTTCTATAGACTAACAAATAAAATCCCCATAAATTTGAGTAAGGGAACATTGCCAAATATGCATAGACCAAGTTACCAGATATTTATCTCTAATCACACACAACAAGAAATGGGGTTGTGACCGCGTAAAAAAACGCCTCCCGCCGTTAATGTTGGTATACCAGTGTTTGATGACATGTCTCATAAAAGCAGACATAAAGAAGATTTCACAATTATCAATTTCTCTATTCAGTAATTTTGTATTGTGAGACCTCATCACATGGGGCAAATGCAATCATCATAGCGCACTCCCGTACCGCTTCGCGGTACCGCCACTACGCGGTGTGGGAGGCGCTAAAAAATTGCGCAAGGGAAGGGTTTTAATTATCGCCACCCCCTAAATACGACCCAGAGAATGCATTGAAATGCTTGGTTTGTCGCTAGGATAAACAGTTGCTTAATAATGACTACTGAATGTTCTTTTCCGTAGCAGCATAGGACTATTTGATAGCTCAATTCTTTTTATAAATAACCGCAGTCAAAAGATTATAGGAATATTTATTATGTTATTCAATTGTTATTACCAAAGCTGAGTATTAAGCAAAATATTGGTAATTACAAGTGCACTTCAGGGTCATATAATGACGTGTCCAGCCATCTGCAGAAAACTACAGGCTGCACTTTGACCTATGGGCCCAGAACAACCAAATTACTTTTAATTGAATAAGAACTTCAACTTAGATTTTAATATCAAAATCAGAATCGAACTGTGTATCAAACAACCCTAGTAGTGATAGAAAAAAGACTTTAAGAATAGAACTACTTGTCCTAACAAACCTTGTGTTTCACTCTATTCTGCGGGTCAAATTGAGGGGGTGCATAGATTAAAGCCCTTAATTGAGCAATATGTGCCAAGGAGTTTATTAATTTGGAGGCCATTCTGAATTCATGTATTCTGACGGTATTCCAGTGTTCGAATATATGCGACATTTTCTTGTGATTCTATAGACCTCTCCGACCCATTCTTTTTACCATCAGTTCTATTGCAATTTATGGTGGGTACCTATCCCCCTACCCAGTAGCCTATGCTGAGCATCACACAGCAAATAATCAATGTTGTTTAAAATTATGCACTACAGGTGAATTTCATACCACATAATACGTGTATAATTACTACAAGAAGGAGAGAGGATTTAATGTTTTTATTCACAGCACATGAGAAGGATATTGGATCACCTGATTCCAACGTACATTTCTCTGGTGATTTTCATCCAGGTCTTGAAAATCATAAACGGAATTTATTTGAAAATAATTGTTATACCCTCACACAATCTATATTCATAATTAACAAGAGTAACATGGTTTCATAATACGCAAGGGTATCATGGTATAATGTAATTAATTCTTCTAGATTTCATCTTGATCTTACTAAATACAATGTAATTTCATTGAAGTTTATATTATCACACTCAACGAAGTGTATACATACTTTTGGCTTGAAAAAAAAGAAAAAGAAAATGAAAAACCGGGGTACACATCAACGCTTTAAGGTCATGGACCATCTGGGTCCTCACATTCTGGATTTTCGCATCTGAAAAGGACATAACTGATATTTCCGAACAACCAATGGACTATTGTAGTGAAGTCGGAGTCTGCCATGATTTTCTTTTCTCTTCAGTGACAGACACCACCCCTCTCTTAGATTTTCATGGCTACACCAGAGTTTGGTGTGAGCCCAACTGGGCAACTATAAGATCCATATAAAAGATTTGTGCCAAACTAATTGGTTCTATGTGAGTCATGATTTCCCTCCACAAAATGCCCATTGAGTGACTCTCACTGTCCATTTAGTGGATGTGCCCAGAGAGCCACTAATAGAGGCAAGGCCTCTGCCTGCTATTACGCTCAATCTGCTCCAAAGTCAATGTTAATGTCTACCCCTGGTGACATACATGTTTATGTAGATATATCTGATAACAACTTGACGATACCACATTGTTATTACTAAAAAGGCAGTATAACGTTGAACAATGACAACAAAATTGTATTTTGATATACTGTCACCCAATTTGACAAAACACAGTAAAAAAGGCTACATTTCAATCTTCCTCCAATAGCTATTAACCAATATTATAGTTTGCCTCAGTCTGAGGGTTCATTCCATACACAGTTATGTGACCCATTTTTATCGCTTTTGATACCTCCATAATACCTCACATACAAGGTACAGCTCGCTTATAAGAGAGACCTGGTCATAGAACGGAAAGTAAGGGTCAAAGTCTGGACTCCTGTTCAATAATATTTAATCCTTGCCCATAAGGCACACACTGCCTTTAGGTATACATATTCCATAAGGTGCAGTAAGGGACTGCCCTAAGACATAAGCCGTACCATATATGTGAGGTTTACTTTCAAGTTTCATTCTGATCGCCTTCATAGCATTAGCCATTTGATGCACCTGTAATTGCCTGTCATAGCGTTGAGTTACTAGTCTGCTAATAGGTATGCCACCCTGAACAGCTGTAGTAAAGTCTCACCTTCAAATGCTGTCTACAGGATGTACCAGCTCCTTTGCCCGAAGGCACACTCCACCAGTACTCCAATACAGGAAGTCCTTAAAACACACTTACCAATTTCAAGTAGCCAATATGAAGTACATTTTACAGTTTCAGGTAGCCAATATGAAGTCTAAAACACAGAGATCCTACTCTTGCAACATGGTACGTGTGATGATTTTTTTTTCAACACAATGTATCAGAAGGTTATTTCAAAACATCCTAAAATTGCACTCTTTGTAATGTTAATGTCAGACTGAGACTCAGATTCACTTGAGTTGGATTCGTTAATGATCCTAGAATTAGAATCAGCACCCTTTCCCACTCTAGTCATCTGGTGACACCTACAGCTACAACATATTCAGAGAGCTACTTTTGTTACCTAATTTAGTAGAATTCATAAGGAATGCTATACTTTTATCAATAACAATAGTGCTTATAATGGTATAAGTAATACACTAGTTTACCTACGTAAACAAGAATCCAGAGGGAAAAAGCTAGCCATATCCACACCTCTGCTTGGTTTGAGCTGGGGACTCCTTAGCCCCAATAGACAGAACATTCTAATGTAACTACTGGGGCTAGACAGGCCGATGATATACTAACGAGGCCCTTGGGTGTATAGTGCCACTATACGCACAAAGAAAAGGTCGTCACAGGACAATGGGTGGTCATGGGACCACACGAGGAAAAGGTGGTCACAGGACTGCACAAGTGTAGGGTGGTCACAGGACGACACGAGGAAAAGGTGGTCATGGGACCACACAAGGAAAAGGTGGTCACAGGACTGCATAAGTGTAGGGTGGTCACAGGACAACACGGGGGAAAGGTAGTCACAGGACAACACCAGGACCAAACAAGGATGGGGTGGTCACAGGACTGCACGACGGTGGGGTGGTCACAGGACCACACAAGGATGGGGTGGTCACAGGACAACACCATGGTATGGTGGTCACAGGACTGCAAGAGGGTAGGGTGGTCACTGGACCACACCATCCATGTTATAAAGGCAGTACACGCCCCCAGTTTGTGAGTGCAGGGGACATTTAGATAATATAAGAAAGAAGTTTCCCTTTTCTCTGTGTTAGACACAGGACAGAGTTTTCAACTGCACCCCTGACTGCTGTGAAAACAGCGTGTGCTACCCCTGTGCGGCCTGATAAAGCCATACATTAGGAGTACTGCCAGTAGGGGAGTGAGGGGGATGGTCTATGAGGACTAAGCAGGTCAAAATGAACTGAAAAATTAATATGATTGTAAAGGATGTAGGGACATGTTAAAGTTTGATTTATTGGACAGAAAAAAAATTATGTGTAAGATTTTATTTTGAGTAGCATAGCCTTAAAAAGTAATCTTTTGTTGTTTGGGCTCAGTTCATGATTACAGGAGAGAAACATAAAAAAAGATACAGGTGAGAAAAAAAAGATACCAATAGTGCTATTGGGTTATGCAATAGCCTTCATCCATGTAAGGAATTTCAAACAATAATCAACTTTAAATCCCCTCATGTTGTCCTGTGACCACCTTTTCCTCATGCAGCCCTGTGACCACCTGTTCCCCATGTTGTTCTGTGATAACCCTACCCTTGTGTTGTCCTGTGTCCACCCTAACCATGATGTCCTGTGACCACCCTACCCATGATGTTGTCCTGTGACCACCTTTTCCTCGTGCAGTCCTGTGACCACCCTACCCATGATGTTGTCCTGTGACCACCCTACCCATGATGTTGTCCTGTGACCACCTTTTCCTCGTGCAGTCCTGTGACCACCCTACCCATGATGTTGTCCTGTGACCACCCTACCCATAATGTTGTCCTGTGACCACCTTTTCCTCGTGTAGTACTGTGACTACCTTTCCCCCTGTATTGTCCTGTGACCACCCTACCCTTGTGTTGTCCTGTGACCACCCTACCCATGATGCCACCCATGATGTTGTCCTGTGACCACCTATTCCTCATGCAGTCCTGTGACCACCTTTTCCTCGTGCAGTCCTGTGACCACCTTTTCCCCCGTGTTGTCCTGTGACCACCCTACCCTTGTGCTGTCCTGTGACCACCATACCATGGTGTTGTCCTGTGACCACCCTACCCATGATATTGTCCTGTGACCACCCTACTCATGATGCCACCCATGATGTTGTCCTGTGACCACCTTTTCCTCATGCAGTCCTGTGACCACCTTTTCCTTGTGCAGTCCTGTGACCACCTTTTCCTCGTGCAGTCCTGTGATCACCTTTTCCCTGTGTTGTCCTGTGACCACCCTACCCTCATGCCGTCCTGTGACTGCCATACAATGGATTTGTCCTGTGACCACCCTACCCATGATGTTGTCCTGTGACCACCCTACCCATGATGTTGTCCTGTGACCACCTTTTCCTCATGCAGTCCTGTGACCACCGTACCCTTGTGTTGTCCTGTGACCACCATACAATGGTGTTATCCTGTGACCACCCTACCCATGATGTTGCCCTGTGACCACCCTACCCATGATGTTGTCCTGTGACCACCTTTCCCCTGTGTTGTCCTGTGACCACCCTACCCATGGTGTTTTCCTGTGACCACCTGTGGTCCCGTGACACCCTTTTCCTCGGGCGTATAGTGCCACTGTACGCCCGAGGGCCTCGTTTGTATATAGCTTCCCGGCTAGACATACTTGCTTGTAGTGTTACGTCATACTTATCATTAATGCCCATACCAAATGTGACTCTTCATTCTTGCTTCTTGTCAGTGTGACTAAAGTTCCTGACCAGGAGGTGGGTATGGGTATCAGTTAGCCTTTGTAGGGTGCCTGAATCTCAGTTTCATATGTAGATATGACAAAATTGAAAAGTATTTTAATCAAAATAAAAATTAACCAGCATGCCAAAAAAAAAGTGATTTTGTAAAGGCCCTTCATGCATTTGCCCTTATTTATCAGTATGTTCCTTGTTCCTGTGTATAGGTATAGTGACACTATGAGAGAGTACGTGCTTGGTATAACACCTTTATCATGATCTATAGATCCTTCTGAAATATAGCAGCCTTTGCATTTCCTATCAGAGGACCAAAAAGAGTCCCCCTGCTAGTTGCTTACACGTTTACCTCTGGGTAACACTGCTCCTTATACATACAAAAACTGAGTCTGACACTAAAATTGTAGTGCAATGTTAATCTCGATTGTAGTTAGACTGTTTTGAAAATAATCCCCGTAACATTGCATGGTAAAATTTTAGCCCTTCTGATATTACAAGTTTGAGCCTAGTAACATACATACACAATATTGAAATAATCAGACGGCGCACTCGGCAGATGCATGTACAGACAATGGTATACCAATATCACTGATTGCACTTGTAAACTCCAGGTTTTATTACTACATTACTTAAAGATGGACAATTGAGCAGTTTAATTCTAGACCAAGTCCCATGGAAATGATGCAGGTCTGAAGTGAGCAGACGCAGTCCTAGCAGACATGGTCTGAGCAGACACAGGACAGATATTTTTCCATTATTTGCCAATGATGGCCACATATGTTGAACATATGGGATAAATATAGTACTGTAAAATAAATGCCGCCTCTGAAGTTATCAAATCATTACTTTCAGCATTGTAATGTCCAGAAACAGAATTTACTCTTATGTCCCGTGTCTGCTCATTTGCTTGGACCGCGTCTGCTCATTTATGGAGCAGCTCATCAGTTTTTAGCCTATTACAACCACAATTTATTATTTACATAGGATTGTTGGAGGGGGGGGCGGCATTTCTCAAAATAGTACAACTGCCACACAGCAAATTGTAGTGGGGGCCTTCACTGTGATGCCATTTTATCCCTACATTTAATGGTCACTAATCACAGCGCCGGTTCAGTCGCCCTACCAAATCCTATGTAAGTGCTGATCATACAGAGCAGTGCTACAGCACCATGGACGATCAGCTACTCTAATTATGAGGTTTTTGAAAAGTATTTGCCATGTCTAGTTGTACGCTGTTGGGAAATGCCTTCCCAATCTCTTGTTTATACTATCTTTTAGCAACCAATTAAATCATTTGTTATCATGCAATTTAGCACTTGTCAGGGTAAATGTACATGTATGTTGATTGAATACATATGGAAAATTTATTTGAAAGCAATTAATGAAAGCAATTAATGCACATGTATCACTTAAACAGACAATTTACTATCTGACACAGCTCAATCACAACAGCTGTACAATATTTCATGATTACTTCTCCTTATTACACATTGGTCTGTAGGAAATTCCTTTTCTTGCACATAAGTATATGCCGTCTTAGTAAACCCTTTCTACTTAGCTCACCATTTAGGTTTGTTGAGGATATATTGGCTCTCTCAACTTTGTCCTTAGAGTCTGCCTTACCATGTGGCATCTCACTGTTCTGTCCGGTATTCTGTACTTGTCAGAATTCCTTCTCACTAGCTGAGTTGGCCTTGAAGTAGTGCTCGGTTAATGATTTCCTCTTCTGATCATCAACAAGATGGTCATTATCTATATGCTCGCAAAGCACATCTATTCGTGAACTAGATGCACCCAGAGATGTCTCTCTGGCAATGTCATCCCCTCTTAGGATATCAATCACTTCCCTGGTTTCACTGCCAGACCTTGCTGCATGGGTCCCAGTCCCACCTGATGATCCAGGTTGTTTTACTACTGTCATGTTGGTTACTCTCTTTCCATGCTGATTTTTAGCACAGACTAATCTGGCTAAACCACCATTGGTAGAGCAAACTGGAGAGCGCCGCTGGCCAACATGGTCCAACCGAACAAGCATACCATCCAATTCAAGGCCAGGGTGGATGCGAGTGCTTCTACGATAACAGCAGGAAAACCATGAGCGAATATGTGCTCGAAAATAGTCATTAAACCAGAAATATATGAATGGATTGTAGCAAACACTGCTCATAGCTAGCCAGTGACACACCAGGTACACAGTGCTGTTATAGAGGAAGAGTTCACTGTCTGGGGTCAAGTCTGTGAGAACATGATAGAGGTTCAAGGGTGTCCAGCAGATGCAGAAGATCACAACTATCACAATTAGCATTTTAATGGTCTTTTGTTTCATTTTTCCCTGTGACAGATAGCTTGTGACATTTGGCTGACCAATCATGGGACGCTGCCATAGTTTTCTTGCTATTCGGCCATAAACAACTGCAATGATTGACATTGGCAGGACATATTGTGCTATTACTGTAGCTAGAGTGATACCCTGTTCATACTTATCCGCAGGGTCTGGGTAGACTAAGCGGCATCTTACAGCTGAATATAAAAACATGTCAACTGTCTCCACTTTGGCATATATGACAAAGGGCAATGACATTATTGATCCTATCACCCATGTCATAAGCATTACACTGATGCCCATCTTCATTGTCATCCGAGGTCGCAGTGGATATACGATAACAATATACCGGTCCAGTGATATTGCCGCCATGGTGAAGGTAGACACATACACAGCCACCATGAGGATGAAATTCACCATACCACACATAAACCAGCCAAACTGCCACTCTTCCATGACGTTTCTAGCCAGATTGAAGGGTATGTTGAAAACAGCAATGAAAAAATCAGAAATAGAAAGGTTGCTGATGAAGAGATTTGTCACTGTATGCAGTCTCTTATGCTTGTAGATCACATGGCACACCAACATATTGCCAAATATAGCACAGACAATGAGCAGAGTGTAAGACACAACTAGAAATACAACCTCAGGTATGGACTTCACTATATGAGTCCTGCTGTCAATGCTTATATTCCCCTGCTGGTGGTGATGTTTTAATAGCACATCCAAAGGAATGGAGTTCTGTGCACCGGTCATGTTGCCAGGCTGGCGATGTATAATACGATCTAATTCTTCAAACAGATCCATCTCGCTAAAGCCGAATTGACATGCAGGCATTTGGCCACGGAAAAAAAGGTTTCCTACTATTGTTGCATCTTTGGTATATTTGATGGATAATTTGTTGCTCCTTGTAGATTGTCAATGTGATGCCATTCAAGTGTTCTATATCTGCTTTTCATGATGCTCAAACTATCCCCTCTTTTCTTGAATGTACCTCATTGGTAACTTATTCTGCCATAGGATAGGCTTGAAATTGACAATTAAGTTAGTGTAGCAGCTCACCAAAAACAACAGTTCTAGTCTCTAAGGTGAGTTGAAACACAGAGCCCTTTAAGTAATTGGCTTAGTTACCTCTAACTGACCAGTGTCCCCAAGATTATTCAAGTGCATGTCTAGCCAGGACCTCAGGGGAAGGTGTACTGGGATACTCCAGATTAGTATCAACTTCCTTTACCTTTCTTCTTTACACAAATACATGTGGGGTTGGTCGTGTAAAGGCATTCTTATTCTCCAGGACCTTTGAAGTAAGATTGACAGCTGTATTACCATCCGGGCTCAAATCATTTGACATCAATCAGGTGTGAATATTAAATCTCTGTGATAAAAAAGAAGGAAATTATAAACCCCAAAAAGGGAGATAATCCTGAGGCAATGTCCTTTTCAATCACAGGTTCTAATTGATTCAATCTCGTTTCTCACGCAAACATTGACCACATGAATCCCTGATTTCGACTGACTAACTGCAACACTGTATAGGTATCCACTGACTGTAGGACAGGGAATTAAACTGTTCTGCCAAGAGGATTTCTGAGAAGTGATTTTGATGACTGTTAATTACCACCAATCACTCTACAATTGCCAACCATATTGCATCCAAACCGTCAAAGAAAAGTGGCTGGGATTACCTTACCATCCACTGATTCCTGTAGATGACCTTTGTGAGAGGTATTACTTCATATTTATGTCCAATAATCCATAGGGTTATCCTCATTGCATGTGTATGATGCCATGTCTGTGTCTTGCAGCTAGTCATACCATCACTGCCACAAAGATTACATCAATTCCCTCACACCTCTCATGTTGGGACTTATCCTGGATAATAAGACAACTCCCAATCCTTTCATTATATTTCCATCTCTGTGTAGAGAGCTCCTTTGCCGTGGGAATCAATACATTTATGTGTAGCTTTGATATGAAGGGCTACATAGTCAAAACCAGACAGTGCAAAAGCTGCAACAGTGAGAGTCTTAAAGACATTCACCATCCTTTCATTCCCTCTCAGATTGATCCTGGATCGATGGTAATAGGTGTTGAAAAGACTTAAAATGGTCCAGTCTAAGGATTGACTTAGTTTCCTCTTGCATGCAATGCTGTCTTAAAAATGGATTCTTAGCATGTGGGTGTTCAAGCCATTCTGTCAAGTCTCAGATGTCAAGATGATAAATACTTCCTTTTCGTTTCACAGTATTCTTAGAATTGGAACTTGCTTTTAGTGATAATAAATAGAAGCTGCAAATCTGTTGATGGATACCACCCACGGCATCAATGGTGGAGAAATAAGGTTGTACTATTTTCTCTGCACGATCCTCTGCATTATGGCTGGTTTGAATAGCTCCTCCCGTTTTTGAGGATGACTCCCATGCTGCTCACGGCGTTGGTAGCCTAGGGTCACGCGGAGAGTTAAGGTTTTTTATTCTGTCTTCACTTTGGTTGGTTGGACAGCTATTTCTGTGTTTTTGAGCACGACCTACACGCTGAAAACTGCCACGTAGTCCAGGGTTACACGAATAACCTGCAAGAGAAGAGAGCAACCATGAACAATCACAAATGAACAGATGAATTATGAATTCAGTTGTTTAGTTTGTGCTTCGGTCAAATCTTGGGTGAAGACTTAGATATGACTGAAAATAAACACGTCTTCAACTGTCGAAACGTTAATGTACGAGTCATTTTAGACATGAGGAATACACTAATATCTGTCAATTGTCAAATGTGTACGTTCTTCTAAAGCTTTCTTAGGCCTTCGCCCCTAAAATAGGTGCAAATCCATCTTGCCACACTCCTCTACTCAAAGGGGTACCACCTTGCCACACTCCTCTACACAAAGGGGTACGTGCTTGTTCCGTGTACAAATTCCCTATTAAGTGATCCCTCGTCCCCTAATTATTGGGGGGAGTGGGTGTCCCAGGTAATCAAAAGACACTATGAATAATCATTCTGTCCCTATTGGAATAGGAATAACACCGAGCACCAATTGTGTTGTGGTTATTTCAACTGCGGCAGCCTCTTACTAGTTAACACAGCATAAAGTGATGGGCATGGCTGTTTTGTTACCATGGGGGTATTTTTAAGCCATTTTGAATTAACCTCCTTTGCAGTGCCCAACCAAAACAAAGGAAGTTCTCAAGACTGCAACGTAACTGCATTAACTACAGAGGTTTGAGAATGAAAATAATTGATAATAATAATAATAACCCCTGTAAAGAGCTTTGAGAGGGCGTGGATATAAATCTTTCTATTTCTAAGTTTTGCAGTTGTTTCACTTGAGAAAGAACACGCTCTGTTCACTAAACAGATATGAGAATAGATGGACTATACAAACACATTGCTGGAGTGCCTCAGTTTGCCCAGGCAGATATCATGTGCCTCTGGCGAGTGCCACCGATCCACTGAGGGCCGTAACACTATGGGGAATTAGATCACTTGTTGTGCTATAGGCAGTTGACCTGGATCAGCCTGATGCTACAGGCAGCTGATCTGATCAAGCCTCGTTTTGAGGCCCAACTAGGTCAAGAGGTCATGACATCACACGCAGTGATGGCCGCCAGAGTCACAAAAGATCACATGCCTATAGCAGTACATAGTGATCTCATTCCCCATAGCGTTACGGGATCAGTGGCGCTTGCCAGAGGCATGTGATATCTGTTCAGAGGGGACCAGGGTTCCTATAGAAGTACAATGTCATAGTGATCTCATTCCCCATAGCGTTACGGGATCAGTGGAGCTTGCCAGAGGCACGTGATATCTGGTCAGAGGGGACGCCCAGGAAGCCTATTCATAAGGTTTGGCGAGTATTCTTTTTTTTATGTGAAGTGAGGGAATTTTCAAGCAATTTTCCCGATTTCTTAGCAATTCTAAAATGAAATACTTGCCAAGCTTGAATTCTTACAAACATTCTGTTTGGCAAGTATTTTACATAGTATAAAGAAAAATGTTGATTTGACATTAAAGGATACCTGTTATGAATTACACCAAATTAACTGAAGAGAAATTCTGAGGAATGGATGTCTTGCCTCATACTGAGTGATAAAAGTTGGGGAGAATTCCAGTTTTCACTCTCTTCATTATTGTGAACAAGCTTCCTGATCTCATAAAGCCCTGTTTTCACCACACCTTATACCTGCAAACCCGTTAAAGCTGTAAATTCCCTCTTTTCAGAGGGCATTCATAAAGGACGAGAAGAGAGAGATGAATAAATAAATATATATATATATATATGGGTCAGATTTTTGATTTCTACCCAATTGGCATTTTCATGGTTTTACCAGTTTCTATCAGGCCTGGTATAAATCAGCTTAGTCCCAACTTGGCTTTCTTTATGTCATTTGACAGAGGACATGTATACCTTTCAGAAAAGTATAACTTTTTGCACCTGGCATGATTATTTCCTGAGATATGGACTCTCAAAGTTGAAAAACACCCTTTTAAACCACTTTTTTGGTCATTTTTCTAACTTTGGATGCATGCAGGGAGTCCAAAAGTAATGCTATGATCACTATTTAAATTTTATTTTTTCGTTCTGGGTGTTAGTTGAGAAAATAATTCTGGTTGATGGTCAGGTAGGTGGGTTTTGTCAATCCCTGATGCCTTTTAATGGAATAGATCAACGATGTAACGATGGTCACTATTATAATACCTCCTCAATGACCATGGAACCACTGGGAATATATTTCACCTTATACCGCCTTCCTGTAGGGTATGTTTGACTTGTATGGTGTGCCAAAAATTTTGGCTCCACTGCAAATAGTTTTCCCTCCACAGTCATTAATGTACTTTTCACAAATATAAATGTGACCATCGTTACATGTAAATTTCCCCCTCCCATGTCCATAGTTTGGCAAAAATAATTCATTCCGTCTTGGAAACTCAAATGTAGGGCTAAAATGAACAATATTGACCAGGTGTTACTTCGGTAGTTACATCCTTTCCCCCCTATCAGAGGCTACCTAGCCGATCGGTAACGATGGTCACTTTTATTTGCCTAATAGAGGCGGGAAAGTGTTCCACGCTGTACGTTATCCGGCCGGAAGTAGAGCGGAGTGCGACGCATGCGCATCACGCAGAGGGACTTTGTTGACATTTTGATGACGATTTTGACCATCTACCTCTACAAAACATACGCCAAAATCGAGTTCAAGGTAAGAATTGAAGAAAATCGATGAAATGTTATCATATATGAAGGTCCATGGAACGTTCTGGTGTAAAAATAGTGTATCGAAAACAGTTATTTACGTTAAAAGTGACCGTCGTACGTCGCTTGGCATTGTGTTTTGCCGGCTCCCGCCATTACTATTCGAGTGAGAGGTCAGAAACTAGGTCCATAGCCGACATCACATACTACGGTAACGATGGTCACATTTATTCCTCGGTTCTCTGTACACCCTGTATCCGTTGTCAGATGATTGTAATGCATTTACCAACACATTAATAGGGGAGGGTAGAGATGAATACATGTCATGGTTAAGTTAATTGGGGTATTTTCATTTTTGTCACACTCTACCAACTGCTCATATAAAAAAATACTTGTAATTTTTTGGAAAATTTCTCTTCTGACCCCTCCAAACGTGGGAAATATATTCTACTCCCACTCCTTTTAACCTCTAAAACCTGCCTGTACCTTCTCCTGAACAATTCAGAGCAATGGAAGTAGTAGAATAGTAGTTTAATACATACTAAATCCATTTCTACTGATACCCATATAAATGTGACCATCGTTACCGACGATTAATTATTTTTATTGATTCTTCTTCTATACTTACCCATATCATATCTGTTGTGAATCTACTCCATTTATATGTTATATACCAATGCTAAGTACAATTTTGAGTGGTCTTGGTACAGTCTGCACCCTCCTGGGGCCAGCAATAGCCAGAATTTATAAATGTGACCATCGTTACAAAACCAGTTTTCCTGTCAAAATACACAGTAAGCCTTGGTGCAACCTCTCCATATTTGGACACAAGATGGCCCTATGGTACTGACATCCCATGGAATAGTCATTTATTTAATACCAGATACTTCATTTCCAACTTGGTAATAGGGTGGAGTTAATTCAACATTTTCACTTATAACATGTACATGGTTTAGTGTTATATCAAAAATAAAAGTGACCGTCGTTACAAAAGTTTGTGTGACCATCGTTACATGTCGAAAAACAATATTATATCAATTTCATGTGTTGATTCATTTCTATTTCATTTGCAGTATGGGGAGAAAGAAGCTGCCAGATGGGCAGGCTTTGACACCCGCGCAGCGCAAAGCAGCAAGCCGAGCCAAGAAACATGCTCAGCTGGGAGATACCGCCTTCAAGGCTGAACGCGCGGCAGAGAGCCAGACTCAGCGAGACCGCCTCAGGGCATCTGGAGACCATGACAAGATGGACACTATAAGGGAGCAAACCAGGGTTCGGGTTGCAAACCTAAGGGAGAGGGACAAGACCGGTGAGCCAGCACCCCAGGCCCCTCCACCTCCCGCAGCACCTCCCGTACCTCGCACACCTCGCACTCCTGCCACACCTGCAGCTGGCAATGCTGCCGCTGCACGTAGGACTACACCTAGAGCTGGCAATGCTGCTGCTACACCTAGGACTACACCTACAGGACGTACTGGCCGCTCGGCTTTACCAGTACTCCTGTTCTCCAACAAGAATAAACGCCGCTCCCGGAGGAGGACCTCTGACTTGGGTCATCAACCGAATGCAGAGGAGACAGATGTGCCAACTCAACAGCCTATTCAACCTCATGACCAACAAACTGACCGGGAGGCCGATGTGGTAACCCAGCAGGAGGAACCTCAGCTACCTCATGACCAAGAGGCACATGCCTCTGACTCTGACAGTGACAGGGAGAAGGGAAGGCAAGCTGATCTGAGACGTCGTCTGGCGATTGCTGATATTTCAAATGTAAGCATGTTATTATAAAGTAATCTCTTCATAGTACTTTAACTTTATAATTCATTCCAGTTAATTATACAATGTGCTTACAAAATGTTTGAAACCTAGAACTATACATTGCACAATCTGACATAATTTTCCTCAATAAATGTATTCAACTGATGAATAGAAATGATATTGTGCATTCCTTTTTGCAGCCCAAGAAACAAAAGAGGGCAGGTTCTTCATCTTCCTCCAGTCACAGTGGCTCTACACACCCACCCAAAAAGCGCAGGAAGCAGCTCGCAACATCGTCGGGGACAAGCCCACAAGATCCGATGGTTCTGTCTTCCGACAGTGCCGATGACAAGGAGGAAGGTAAAGGGTCCGGGAGAAGCGCCGCCGACCCGATGCTGCTGTCATCGGACAGCGGGGAGGAGCGGGCCCCCAAGCGTCCTCGCAGAGAAGCAGCTGCTAAGGCCAAACCCAGTACCAGGCAGTCGCCGCGCATCAAGGGCGATGATCCCATTACCCCGCAGATGGCCAAGGACCTTCGGTGAGTATTTAGAACATATTCCCCCCTTTAACATTATTTGAATGACCCATAGCATTTGTTAAATAACAAACACATACATTGTATATAAACTTGTTTGATTGATGTTTGATTATTCTTACTTTTGAATGATGATTTACAGTGATGTGGCTCTTCGTTCCGCCCGCAACGTGCTCAGCAAAAAATGAGTGTGACAAATGTAATTGTATAGTAGTGGTAAAATAGTTCCTAGTTGGGTTGCTGCTTAATTGCTTCTTTCCTTGGTTGTCTGGTTACTTTAGTTACTAGGTGCTTACTTTAATGTTTACTTTAAAGTTTCTGGTTATGGTTACTTGAATTCTCCTTTTTGAATTTGATCTAACTCTGAAATTTACATTCTGGTGAATCAAATTTGCAGTTTTACTACAAATGTTACATTGGTTCTAATCCCTATCAACCTCTCCTTTACAGTCCCGAAGGTGGTCCACACACCCCGAGGAAGAACCGGCTGCGTTACAAGAACCGGTTACTCAACGCCAAGTTAGCAACCCTCAAACAGCAGGTAGCTGACTTAAGTGTTGGAGTGCCAGACGAACCTGCTGAACCTCCTGAAGCGCCTGAGGGTGCACCTGAACATCCACCAGCAGTACTTCCAGCTGATGAAGTAACAGTGAAGGCCTACAAACTGTTGACGGAGGGATTCAAAAGCCTTCCACTCCGTGCACGGGTTAAGGCCTTCAAACAGCTGGGTAAGGTGGATGATCTCAAGCAGCAACGCTTGGCATCTAAATTAGCAGAAGACCTTGCTATCACCCGCAAGTCTCTAACATCACCACCTCCCAATCCACGCAAAAACTCTGCCTATGATACTGAACGTCGGCAGTGAGTGTTGGAGTTCCTCCTCGACCCTGAGAACTCAACAAAGCTTGCCGGCAAAAAACAGACCCGGACAATAAAAGGAGTGAAGCACCAAACCGTCGTCCTCAATGAGTTCCTGTACGTGCTTCGTGAGCGGTACAATGAGATGAACCCGACGCACACCTGCTCTTTGGCCTTCTTCAATTGTGTGCGTCGTGCTAACAGGTACATTGTACCTGTATCGTTCACTAGCACCTCGGAATGCCTTTGCCAAAAACATCAAAACTTTGCGCTGAGGCTCCGTGCGGTCGGTATCAAACAACTGCCTGATACCGTCGTACGTGCGAGTACCGCGGATGAGTTCAAACTGAAGTTGAACACCACGGTTGTACAGGAAGATGTTGTATGCGAGACGTGGAAGCTAATCGATGTTCCGATCGGGCCCCCAAAGGATAAGAAGTTCACGAAGAAACTCCGCCTTGTTCCCGAAACCAAAACAAAGAAAAAGTTCATCGCGGACATGGTGGAGGAGTTTTCGACGATCCTCGATCATTCTGAGAGGGCCCGAACGCAGCATCGAGTAGTGCGGGAGCTACGTGCGACTATGTCATTCGAAGAGTGTTCCATCCAAATGGATTTCGCCGAAAATTGGATGGTCACTTACCCCGAGAGCCCGCAGAGTACTTACTATGCTAAGGAGCCTGTGACACTGCATCCAGTGGTGATCCACTACAGGGAGCAGGACACAGGTGAAACTAAGCACCGCTCGCTGGCATTGGTGACGGATGACAGAAAGCACGATGCAGGTGCCATCCTTGCCTTCCTTCAGGCCATAGTTCGGTTCATTGAGAGGAACCTACCTGGGAGGGTTGGGATGCTGCACTATGTTTCGGACTCTCCGAGCTCCCAATATCGAAACATATCGATATTCTCGATCTTGTGTCGACATGAGGAGCTGCTCAAGAAGTACAGGGCAACCTGGACATACTTCGAGAGTGGCCACGGGAAGGGTCCGTGTGACGGAATTGGTGCCGCTGCCAAGCGAAACGCCGACTGGGCTGTGCAGCGTCAATACAAGATCAAGGACGCAGCAGACTTTGCTCGCATCGGGAACAACCCGAACAACCTCGTCAACAGGGACCAGCCCAACAAGGTGTACTATGAGTGCATTCCCCTGGAAGACGTCGCCCTTGCCCGTAAGACCGTTAATCAAGTGAAAGCTGATGATAGCTTGTACAGTACACTGGGGGTGCACGCTGCAGTTCCAGTTCAGAAAGGGCGTTCCTTGGCTGTCCGTGAAACATCCTGCTTCAAGGAGTGTTGCTGGAAGGACTGTGAATCGCAGCGTGGGTGTTCGGGTTGGAAGGTGCATGAGCTAAAGTTCCCCAAGAAGAAGCCTGCTGCCGACGCTGCACGAGCAACTCGCTCACAGAATCCCCCTGTTGTAGCGCAGGCGGAGCAAACGGAGCACGCTGCACGGGACGAACCAACGGAGCCGACTGCTGCCGACAACCCCGTAGTAGCGCAGGAGGAGCTACCGGAGCGCGCTGCACGGGATGAAGCACCTGTAAGTCCTGGTGTAGCGCAGGAGGAGCTACCGGAGCGCGCTGCACAGGCTGCCGACCTCCCTGTACCAGGTCCTAATGTCGCACCACTTGACCCCCACAGCCTTTGATCCGAAAGCTGTCCCGCTATGCCAATGGATCTTATGTGGCATGTGTGTACGACAATGAAGTGTTCATGGGACAGGTGCTGCAAAGGGAGGAAAAGCAGTACGAGGTGCGCTTTCTCAACCGCAAACAGGACTCAAATGAATTTGTTTGGCCGAGGATAAAGGACGAGCTGTGGATGCGGGACTGGGAGATCCTGGGTAAAATTAACCCTCCCAAGGCATTGGGCACAACTAAGCGGAAGCAGAACTCGGTCCGGATACCACAAAAAACCCTAGATGCCATAGAAGAGGCCTTCAACAGATATAAATAGCTTTAACGGTAACGATGGTCACTTTTATTTTATGTATAGTTGATACAGTATAACAGACTCTGATGTGTATGTCAGGGATATTTTATATTTAATTTACATGCTAGACATCGTTGGGCATTGAATAGAGGTGTATAGAGTGTGGTAATTATATTTTGTCCTGGTCCAACGTCCTTCCGAACTTGCAAAAAGTGGTAAAAAAACTAGCATTTCCGCGTTTCAACGCATGGTGCTCAACCTTTCAGGGTTCAAATTATGTAAATATGTGGTTAAATCAGTTTTCCAACCTGTTTACTATAAATGTGGTGGGTGTAAAGGTGTTATGGCGAGGGAAAATGGTTATATCCATGCTATTACTATGTCATATACATCGTGTAACGATGGTCACATTTATGCACTGAAAGGTATACTTTGGGTAGTGTCTAGTAGAAGGCCTACCATGGAATATATAGTGATCACATGGTATCTGTTGATGTTTATGCTGTTCATAGACTACTTTGGGCATTGAATAGAGGTATATAGAGTGTGGTAATTATATTTTGTCCTGGTCCAACGTCCGTCCGAACTTGCAAAAAGTGGTGAAAAATCCAGCATTTCCGCGTTTCAACGCATGGTGCTCACCCTTTCGGGGTTCAAAGTATGTAAATATCTGGTTAAATCAGTTTCCCAACCTGTTTACTACAAATGTTGTGAGTGTAAAGGTCTTATGACAAGGGAAAATGGTTATATCCATGCTATTACTATGTCATATACATCGTGTAACGATGGTCACATTTATGCACTGAAAGGTATACTTTGGGTAGTGTCTAGCAGAAGGCCTACCATGGAAAATAGAGTGATCGCATGGTATCTGTTGATGTTTATGCTGTTCATAGACTACTTTGGGCATTGAATAGAGGTATATAGAGTGTGGTAATTATATTTTGTCCTGGTCCAACGTCCTTCCGAACTTGCAAAAAGTGGTAAAAAAACTAGCATTTCCGCGTTTCAACGCATGGTGCTCAACCTTTCAGGGTTCAAATTATGTAAATATGTGGTTAAATCAGTTTTCCAACCTGTTTACTATAAATGTGGTGGGTGTAAAGGTGTTATGGCGAGGGAAAATGGTTATATCCATCCTATTACTATGTCATATACATTGTGTAACGATGGTCACATTTATGCACTGAAATGTATACTTTGGGTAGTGTCTAGTAGAAGGCCTACGATGGAAAATAGAGTGATCGCATGGTATCTATTGATGTTTATGCTGTTCATAGACTACTTTGGGCATTGAATAGAGGTATATAGAGTGTGGTAATTATATTTTGTCCTGGTCCAATGTCCGTCCGAACTTGCAAAAAGTGGTGAAAAATCCAGCATTTCCGCGTTTCAACGCATGGTGCTCAACCTTTCGGGGTTCAAAGTATGTAAATATCTGGTTTAATCAGTTTTCCAACCTGTTTACTACAAATGTTGTGAGTGTAAAGGTCTTATGACAAGGGAAAATGGTTATATCCATGCTATTACTATGTCATATACATCGTGTAACGATGGTCACATTTATGCACTGAAAGGTATACTTTGGGTAGTGTCTAGTAGAAGGCCTACCATGGAAAATAGAGTGATCGCATGGTATCTGTTGATGTTTATGCTGTTCATAGACTACTTTGGGCATTGAATAGAGGTATATAGAGTGTGGTAATTATATTTTGTCCTGGTCCAATGTCCGTCTGAACTTGCAAAAAGTGGTGAAAAATCCAGCATTTCCGCGTTTCAACGCATGGTGCTCACCCTTTCGGGGTTCAAAGTATGTAAATATCTGGTTAAATCAGTTTCCCAACCTGTTTACTACAAATGTTGTGAGTGTAAAGGTCTTATGACAAGGGAAAATGGTTATATCCATGCTATTACTATGTCATATACATCGTGTAACGATGGTCACATTTATACGTGATGAATGAGTAAAGTTAGGGGGGCAACAGAGGAGATATACTGTACAATAAGTGTACAATTGCACTTGATTTACATAGTACAAACCCTAAATATAATTCAGAGTGATATTCAGGCGAATAGAAGGTATTTTAGTGTTGTTATAGAAAAGTGCACAAAGGTTGGGATGAAATCAACAAATTTTCAAAATTTCAAAAATTTGAGATCATCCATAGATTTAGAAGTTTTTGAGAGAGGATATTTCTTTTTGGCATGTACATTGGTAACTATTGTAAGTATAAGCATACCAAATTTAAGGGTGATATGAGCATTTTCAGCTGGTCTGCTATGGACATAGATT
Source organism: Acholoe squamosa (assembly GCA_949317995.1). Classification (NCBI taxonomy): domain Eukaryota; kingdom Metazoa; phylum Annelida; class Polychaeta; order Phyllodocida; family Polynoidae; genus Acholoe; species Acholoe squamosa. Next base: position 60,867,898 of record OX439043.1, read on the forward strand.
ATAAATGTGACCATCGTTACACGAAAAGAGATGATTTTCATTGATGGCTTACCAAAACTGACATTTTAGGAGTACAACTTTGGAATCATGTTTTTTGGGGGCCCAAGATGTTGGTCTTCCAATATAATAAAGTGCATTTCATTGATTTTAAATTTTACGTGTTTGGACTCTGTGCCCTAAAGTGGGTAGAAATCAAAAATCTGACCCATATATATATATATATATATATATATATATATATATATAGAGAGAGAGAGAGAGAGAGAGAGGCAGAGAGACAGACACAGACTGACAGACAGACAGAGACAGGGAGACAGAAAGACAGAGACAGAGAGAGGGAGGTCGGATAGCGAATTGGGAATACAACAGAAATCATAGCGATATTCAATGCCCCTTGCTTCAAAGAGAATGTCGTCCCAGTTGGACATGGCAAGCACCAGTTGTTGATGTCTCCTCCATCTGTCAAACTCTTTGCTCATTTGTTTCTGGTGTCTGTGCAGTTCAGAATGAAACTGATGTCCAATTTAAGCAGTGATCAGTTTCAAAGATTTTGTAGCCATGTTATTCATCCTTCCCCCACAACCTGCAATGGTGTTTATTTATCCAGATCACTGTAGTATTTTAACTGAGCCACAAAAAGGACACCCAGGAATGAAGCCCCTAATGTAAAGCAGATGGACCATAAACGTTCAATGACTTTCTCTGCAAAGAGTTTTCGATGGGTATGAATTGCCCAGTTTATTTATGGTAGCTGAACACTGGAATTAAGCAGCTATTTATATGCTGGGGCCTAGATGTTTAGAGCTTGTGGCTTGCTATCAGGCACTTCTCCTGCACACAACCACTACGATTAAAACTCCCCAAAACTAAGTGTCAGTGATCATAGGCATTTCTCTATGACTGCTCTGTTCGATCAGCACTTAGACAGTTTTTACATTTAGTGTTTGGTACTTGTAGTGCTGTAGGCACCAAGTAACAAATACTATTGTGCCTTTGCCCCTTTAGATGGTAAAAGAGACCAAATAAGATTGTAAATGTGACAATATGTCACTCATGTATTGAATTTGTTATTTAAATCTGATATGAATAGAATAATTTCAAATACACAATTCAGTAATAGTATAACATTCACTCCGGATTATTATGTCAAAATTATGTCAAAATTCTCTTGGCTGGGGTGATTGTACTGAATTAAAATTCAGCAGTTCAATACTATTTGCATAATTCAGTTATTAGGAACTACAGTACACAGAAATATTCTATCCCTAGTACTAAGAATCAATGTCTTCTGAATTGTGATGTAGGATGTATCCTCATTGAGACGCCTATACCTTCTATATGATAGCTTTAATAATGATGTCAGGAAATAGTCGTCCTTGTCTCTCATTCCATAGGCAGGTAACGAAATGGCATTGGAATCACTATATAGAGCATTAGCATAATGATGAATAAACACAAAGGTCTTATGCACACATGGGACTCTGTCCCTAGGGATGCTTATAAATGTGAGGTCTGGTAGAGGACTAAATCCACTAATGATATGTGACAAAGTCAGGGAAAGGGGTAAACCTGATGTGAAAACACTTTATAATCTAAAGTATTTTTCCTTTTTTTTGTACATTTACATTTAATCAGTATGGTACCTAGACCAATTATTATTTGACGGCATCCTTAGTCAGAATGTTTGGCTGAAGAATGCCCAACAGATGTAATTGTGTACCTGACCTGGCTCAATCATATCATGATGCAGGAGTGAAATTAAAAAAAAAAGAAAAAAAAAGAAGACAAGCTTCAGTACTCAGAGACAGCTCACCTCAACAGCCAACATCCATCGTGATGAAAACATTATAAGGAGCATAAGCGAAATTATGTTATTCAGCATAGGATATACGTTATTCAGATGTACAGAGAGCGTAGACTAATAACATTATGGGAATGATTACAGGGGCCTGTTTCAAAACCTTTTGATATTTAGTAGAGATATTAGCACTTAGTATAACCGATTTAAAAGTGCCAATTTCCTAATATATCAATCTGTTTCAGAACAAGATATAACAAAAAAGGTGACGCCTATATTAGGGCGTGTATCTCTCCTATATTAAGATAGCTGCTTTTGAAACAGATTGATATATCAGGAAACTGGCACTATTTAGGTGTTTTTTTTACTTCAAGATGTGGTTATTTGAGTTCATACCCAGCAAATTGTCGTGAGTCCTCATCAACCTGTGTGAAGTGGCTCACACATGTCGCTAGATGGAACACAACATCGTTATAGCACAAGATCACGAGGAATAGCAATTGCTATGCCACTTGAGTCTACCACACGATGACGGCATGAGTTATCACTCAAAAGGAGTCATCGTTTCATGGCGACAGATGACGACAATTTGCTGGGTACCTTCTGGCAATGGTTCCTTAAACAATTAACATTCTATAGGCTAATTGTATGCTAATATATCCCTAATAGATCTATATAGCCATTTTCATAATAAATTGGAATAACTACCAAGCTAAAAGATATTAAGTCACTAGATTCTGGTGGGTATATGTCTAGCATGTGTACTTTACAATGGAATTACATTTTTTAATTCCTCAATATATTGTATGTGTACTTTGGAGGTGCACATGGAAATCCGTTTTTGAAATATGTAAAAAAGCTAGTAATTCAGTTTATATAACAACTTTTGGTGACACTAAATCCATTCTGAAACAGATTGAATTTGGCTATAATAGAGAGATATTAGGCAATAGGCCATTACTATAGCAGACATAAATATATATCAACTATAGCACAAAAAAAAGATATAGCAACTTTGGAAACAGATTTTCCTAATATGCCTATTGATAAAGGTTTTGAAACAGGCCCCAGGGGTGCTGCGACCTATTCTGCTGATGCCAGCAAAGCAACATGAAGGACTCTTCCAAGTATCACAAACAGACACAAAAAACCTATAATGGCTTATATCCTATTTGACAGATCATGTCCATCAATTAGGTCATCTAGAATTTATTGTAGAGGATCATTATCAGTTTTTCTGTGTTAATTCAATTTGGCCTAATTGTTTTTTCAACATTTGCACGAGCATTACTACCTTTGTATTCCACAGAGCTGAACAAGTTCAATGACTATACCCTATCTTATGCCTTTATCCTACAGAAAATGAGGATTAGTGCAGTTTTTTTTTTGGAGTTGCACGCCACATCAGCGACCGGGAGCGTAGCGACCGTAGCGACTCCATAATGTTTTCGGTTTTCTCCCTGTCACCTATGACGTCATTGGTGACGTCATGCTGCCTCAGTGACGTCACCCGCAGTGGCTAGTGATGTTGCCATGATCTATGAGCGCAACTCCTATCCGTGGTCCTTGCCACATTTTTCTTGTATATATAAAGAATATCAGTCTATTCTGAAGATTGGTATCATTGGGAAAGTTCACCTTTTATTCTCCCGCAAATGCACAAAATCATACTCGCCCACAGAACCTCCCATATGTATTATCATATAGCAAGAAAAAGAAAAGCAATAAGGCTCAGAAAAAGAAAAAGGAAAAAACTAATAAGTTCAACAAGTAAAGTGTTTATATATAGATCTGTGTGTTTTTCTTATTTATTTTCCCAAAAACATTGTAAAACAGAAAGAACACAAGTGTGTTCACGTTTACCTAAACATTCACATTTGCGACCTAGATAATTAGATGCCTAAATATGTCAGGAGGCATCAGGCAGGATAAGATGTATGGTGTATGATTTAAGCATAGTATCCTGTCAGCCTCTTTCTACAAGACATATCTCTGATGGATGGAAGAACTACCCAATATAAGACAAGACAAGATTCATATTGTCACACTCATAGAACTTTGTAAAGGCCATTGTGCAAAGAAAGGCGATTAAAGTAGCAATACAACTTTGGGGTGTCTAACTGATAATCATCTAACCAACATTCTAAAACCATGTCTAAACTATCTCATGATTTCTGTGACATAATTGTGCTCCAAAAGAACAAAAGTCTATGCACTGTATTAATCTTTATCCCACTAATAAATCAGGTATGTCTGCTGCGACCTGCCTGAGCATCTCTCTGCTTTGCTACCAACAGGCATGCTCTGACTAGCAGCCTCTATGCAGTGCATGATAGGTCAATCCTCAATTACAAGCTGCACTAAACACTATAAACAGCCTATGAGCCTAGCCAATAGATGGCACACAGCTGGGCCATGAACTAAATGCTGTTCAATGAAGTGTATTGTGTTGTGATTAGGCAATTCCTTTTGAGGCACCTTGGGCAATCAGTGATGGGAACAGTACACACATGAGACCAGAGCAGAACACTATTTTACAAACCCTTTAGCATTGTTCCCTAAATACTCAAAGCTGTCCTTTCAGTAGATTATGCTATCTCTAACATAGAAGTGTTATCTGTTTATTTTGTTTGGAACCTCTATTCGGATTCTACCGAATCTAGCGGTATTGTTGCCAAATGTAGTGAAAAAGCTCTCACAGAGAGAAACAAATGTCCATGGTAATTTCACATTGGCATACCAATTCAATTATTTGCAGATTCTTTATTAGGGTTAAGATCAAGGAGGATTATCTAGTCACATTCTAAAATGTAACCATTGAATCTATCAGGGATCCTCGTAAAAATGAACAATGAACCACTGGAATCATTAAATTATTGCAGTGAAGCAGTGAAGTTTCTACATAAAGTCCTAGATTGCAGTAAAGCAGTATAAAGAATCTCCATGAAAATTACAATGGATCTTAGGTACCTTTGGAGCAAAGATTTTGCCATTATTTTGATGCCATTTTTTTTTTACAGTACGTCCGACCATTTCTTGGTATTGAAAGACCTATTTAAGTTGTTCCTTGTCATGTAAGTTCATATTACTGTATATCAATAATCAAGGTGTGAAGTATTTACCTTAACACACACATAACTTAATTCAAACTCAGGTTTTAGTGACCCTCTGACATTTCCTGACCTTTGTGTTGAAGTAATTTGCAATTGTTGGTTGGAACTATTGTATTTCAGGAAGAGATTTGCAATAAACTTGTATTGCTGATAATGAGTATGTACAACACATTTTATGTGATTTTGTTGTGGTTGTTGTCAGCAGATAATGCCCATGTTTAAGCCAAACATGACCCTGGAGAGAAAGATATTGACTCAACATTATTGTTGGTATTGTTGGCTCATACTGAAATTTGTGGCATCCAGTGGTCAGCCCCCAATTAATGACTCGTCTGCAGTCACCTTCAACTGGCTAAATGTTTGCTGGCAAGCCAATGATTCCTATCATTGAGTTCATTTTGAAATGCCAAAAACCTTTTAACCTTCTAGAATTACTGATGGGATGTCTGATAAGTAACACAACTTGTCAAACCATGGGCTAAATATCCTATTTTCCTATTCATCCAAATAAACTGATACATAATCATAGTATCCTCAAACCTCTGTATGTCTATAGGATACTTTCATTGTAAAGATAATTATGCCTCAATCTTTAGTTACTTCCAAACTCATGAGCATTTGATGTAAATTAGTAAAAACCTTTGAACTTAAGGAGTTCCTTAGTTTCCTTCCCGTGTCATCAGTAGCTACGTACTAAAAAAGGGAAGAGAAAGATGGCAACTAAGACTATGTTAGCTACTGCATGAACGCTTGCATCTCTATTATCTTTAAAGGTCATGAATGTCAGGAGTACATTTCTCAACATGGTATGTCTAGACACGGTCGCTATGGTCCAGGAATGCAATTCTCAAGACGGTACAACTACATCCCTTAAAATCATAGTGGGATCCCTCACTTTAATGACATTATGGACAGCCGTGCATCTAGCAGCCACTGATGAGTGCACTGGTACAAGTGCCATACGGAACCCAATGTAATAACCACTTCAACTGCTGATTATACAGAGTAGCCTTAGGATATAAAATTATAATATTATCATCAACTCTAATTTTGAGGGTTTCAAATCATAGTGGCTGTATTCCGTTGTACCATCTTGAGGAACGCCTTTCTGAACACCTACGGAGCAGTAATATCACATTGATTCTACTTCTACTGGAGGCTATTGCGAAAAGAATCGGATACGGCCCTTGAAACAAATTCACGTGAATTCAACAGTAAAATCACGTGTTGAACTGGTGTCGTTCCCGTGAATTCCCGTGAATTTTACACGTGAATTCACGGGATTCTGTGAGCAGAAATTCACGTGATATCCCGGGATCACGTGAAATGACAGTAAATTCATGTGATATCACGGGAATATTGAAAATACTTTTGCAAATAACCCCCACTTCTAACCTCAATTTAAGATTTGAAATCGATAGTTTGTATTCCTATGATGAGACTTTCCTCATTGTATTTGTCTTTGATGTAGATCTAGCCTTGAAATGCCATCATTTCGATTGATAGATTCTGAGCAATATAGAGATTCACACAAAACTAGACACATTGACTTATATTTTGATTTGAGCCTTTATTTGGGTAATAAATACATCTAGAATGGGGGCAATAAATGAGGAAGGTGGATGGCGCCCAAAGGCTAAAAGTAGCTAAATTTTCGCCAGATTTTCACCATGTTTGTAATTACTTTCTCTTTCTAATAGTACAAAGAAAGCAGTCTTATAAACTAACATAGGGTCCCATGCTAGTTTATGAGATATTTATCTATGAATCTACCATAGGGTTATACAGTGTTTTGCCATAATTTGCATGGAATCTCATTAAAGAGTAGCTAATTTTTTGGCTTACTTTCCCAGAATATTTTCATCAACTTTCTGTACCCAGAAAATATATTACCATCATGTGGTCCCATGCACTTTTGAATCGTTTTTCCACATTGAAAATCTCCTGAAAATAATAGAATTACATCATGCAGGCTAAATACTGCTCATAAACCCCCACACAGCCAGCTGGCTTTGTGGCCTAACTAGTTAGTGTGCCTGGTGTAGACACAGAAGGTTGAGAGTTCACCTCAGCTTCATGGGCCTGCTATGATTTTGTATAGTCGTTCACTAGCCATAGAGAAGTACACATGTGCAGAAACCTGCACAGAGAACATGATTGGCATTAGAGCCATCTACCTTAAAAAAGCCAGCATCAGCATATTGAATAGAGTAAGCTCCACCGCAATGAAAATATTCAGGTTTTTCATCACACATATAGTCTTGAACAGGTAAACGGGATTGGTGCCTAGCCCGTGCTAGATTTATTTCCTAATTTTGCCACAAGGGAGCACAAGGGAGCACAAAGGAGCAAAAGAAAATCAAGGAACCCATTTGTGGGAAAGTTCCATGGTTTACTATGGTGAAGGCAGAAAGAACATACCATTCTTACACCAGAAGTTATTAAGAAATAAATGGATGTATTTCAAGGCCAAATAGAGCTAGAACATATTGAGATTGGGTATATGGTTATAAATACTCATGGGTTCATATCTAGCAAGCTATTTCTATCAAACTATCAGGAGTATTTTCTTATGCAATATAACACTGAAAGGTGTGATCTCAATTTGATAATTGATTTTTAACATGGAAAACCATTTACCCTTACATCTACACTGCTATTACTACCATACATTCTTACATAGAGGATTTGAAGTTCTAGTCTTGGCCACCAGGGGGCAGCAACATAGCATAAAATGCCTTTGCAATATTATACTGTAATACACCATGTATATGGCATGTCTTACATGCAAGAATTACCCTTTGGTGCATCTTCTAGATGCAGCAAAACTGGGAGTACATTTTCTCTCTGGGAGTAAATTTTCCCCCAAAATCTCTGCAATATTCCCCCATCCACATTCAGTGGTAAAGGTGGGTGAAGGAAGCACTGGGATGGCTATTGGTTCTTGAATTTTGAAGATCCATTGATTAGAATAAAATATACAACATTTACATATCCTTTTATCATATTAGAAAGGTCTGGGTGTGCCTTAAATGTGGGGTGCACCTTATAGACAGGGTATTGTAACTACATTTTCTTTTGTTTAGAATTCAAGACTGCATGTCTGAATCTTTTTATTCAAATCTACCAAAAAAGGCATGATGAATCCAGGAATCAACAATGCAAGCCTCTCAAAGTTTGGTTTACCTAAATAGCCATACTTAATGTATCTTATTTCTGACAGAATATCTATGACAGCAATAAAAATATCATATGGGTGGCACCACTGTGCTGTTTTTCAGCCAGCCCTCTTCTCTGGAGTACCTCTCTTAATATGTGCTATCTAGCAGATTTCATCAAGCTCCTGTGTTGCAGTTGACTACCTGCATAAAGAAAACAAAAGTACATGCCCATGAGTTAAAGTGAATGTTTGGGTAGTAGTTATTTCAAGTGGAACATGAATCAGGGGCATAGGAAAAGGGGCACCAGCCTCAATTATAAAGGAAGTTTATCTGGGCCCCTCAAAATTTGCAAAGTATTCAAAATAAATTTAAATTAAACAAAAATTACTTTTCTACACAAATTCAAATGACCAATGCATGAGACCACTGATAATAAAACCGTAGTGTTGTAGATTTTAATAGAATAGTAGAGAATAGACCTGTGAGACATAGCGCGGCAACTTGTAATCTTGTGTCTAGTGATAAAATAATAGGAAAGCTAACTTCAAAGGCAATTAAAGGTTGTACCATCTGGCTCACCCTGTAACTCTTGTGCTGCCTTGTACTACTAGGTATACTACCGAGAAGTTCTGCCTGCCCATAGATGACCACTACAAATGGTAGAGGTGGGCATGTTCAATGACCCAGAACCATATGCACCAAGGACCCCAGAATGACTAGGGTTGTGTGTGGCAGTCTTACCAACCCCAACAGCATACAGCTGGTCACAACCCCCTCCCCACCAAACTGGTAACCCCCTCCCCTCTGTAGACAGGGTACACCAAGTTTAGCATTAGTCTCTCCATAGAGATTTATAGAGATTCTAAACAGTAAATATCTTCTTCAAATACAGAATATATGATCCAAATGTACCATAACCCCGTGAGATGAAACCTTTAGTACATATATACAGCAATTTCAGACCACAGAGTTATCAGATAAAGCCTACAGAGATGTATTGGTGAATCTTAATTTTGTCTTATGCTAATCTTCCATAGAGCTCCAGGAGCTGAAATGTCTAATCTAATCATAAAACCCAAACTAAACATATATCACAAAAACAAGTTATCTACCATTAGTACATACATATGCTGATAACAATGCCTCAATATTGTGCCAAAATAGTCCATAGGAGAAGAACAGTGAACAAAAATAGAAATCAGGGCTCCCCTATCCCTTACACCGTGGCGACTCTGAACCATTGACTAGTCTACAAGTCTCACTAGTAGGACTTAGAGTCGCCGCGCTAAAAATTCCACTTATCTTAAAACAAGTCATCTAAATAATATTTTTGGGAAAGTTTTAGTTTAAATCAGATTTATTATGGAATGATAACAAATTAATCTACTACATGAATATCAATTTGTAAATTGGGTAGAATGACTTCTATATAAAAAACCTCATTAGTGTATTACAAATTATTGGATAATAGATTGTTATTGTGTGTCTTTGATACTAACAGTGAATGACAGCATTTGCTTTTCATATTGATTTTCATCCATATGTCGTTGCCTCAGTGCAACAAGGTTGTATCTGCATATATTTCAAGTTTTGCAGGAGAGGGAAAAGAGGAGTTGCAATCTGTCTATATTTCAGACAAACACATTCTATGATAGTATAGCTTAATAACAGGGTTAGTAAAAACCGTTTGATAGAGAGGGGGTTTGTCCCAGAAACATCAATTGGATGATGAAAAAATGTTGACAAACATTAAAAAACATTTTATGGTAGCCAAATTTAAAAAAAAGAAAATCGAAATGTTCCCAAAATATTTGTATAGATGTGTAGAGGCAAGGAGAAAGGGTGCCCCATGCTAGAAGTCAACTTTAAAATTCAGATCACTAGCTTTACAGTGATATATTGCATGAGAAGATACTCCTGTTAGTTTTGGAGGAATGGCTTGCTAAATATGGGTAGGTATGACCATTTTGTGAATGTCAATAAGCCATAAATAAGTCCCATTGGTCATGAGATACATCTGTAATTAGCATAATTTATGCTAATTAGCTAAATAAGCATAAATTTTCATTCTTTTGCCCATAACTTTCGATGTAGAAATGGTATTTTCATTCTGTTTACACCATAGTGGACCTTATGAAATGTTCCTTCAGATGGGATCATCGATTTTCTTATTTAGAATGAAAATAATGTTTCCATGGCAACAGAAATCAACAAAAATGCCTATTTTGGCCCAAAAACATTCTTTTTAATGCCAAATATGGACCCTTTCCCCCCAAAATAGAATGTTTTATAAAAAAATCATTGGATTGTCCATAAAAAAGTAGCCTATAGCAGTTTTAGGCATATTTTTCCTATTCTAGCCCATAGTAGTGCCCCCTGGTGGCTAAAACAGGTACTAATTCCTGCAGGAACCCTAATTTCTGCTTGCTGGCTCACAGATGTTCTTACATTCCCTGGCATAAAATAGAACCCAAGATCTCTTGATATAGAGTCAAATCTGTTACCACTTGGACTATATGTTGATACTTCATTCATTACAAAGATATGCTTATAATCTAAGTGCTCGGGAAGTTATGAAAAAATCTGTCAACTTTTGGATATGAATATGGGGAATAATGTGACAAATTACTGCATAATCCTATATAATATTAAAGGTTCTGTATCTCAAAAATATGAATGGGTCCCCCACTGGCAGTAAGCTACAAGCCTATCCATTCCTCCAGCACTAGCTGACCCCTCCTTCTGCCCATAGTCCAAGGGAAATGCATCTGTTTACATGTGTTCAGTATGGACTATAGGTTGCAGTTATTATATGTACAAGTGACAAGTAATCAGGCATGGACTATAGTTTGGCATCATATAAATTTTGATGGCCATGCATCAAATGCATCAACTCACCAACCTGAACCACTACATCCCAACTCACCAACCATTACATCCCTTGAAGGACCACTAATGCATTAATGCATCATACCCATCGGTCATCATGATGCTACATTCATGCATCATGACGACCATATGAGTTGATACACACACTGCAAAAGGGTCGGCATAATGCTCCAATTAAGTGTTGGAGAGCATGCAGACTCTAATCCCACCTTACCAACCACTAAAATATAGAACCAGCCTGTACATAGCAGTGTGCGATGCCTACCCCGGTACTGCTGACTGTCCAGGATCACCTTGTGCTAAAACTCTAACCCACATTAACAATTTCTAAAATAAACATGTATACATATAAACCCAGCCTGTGAAATAGCAGTGTGTGACACCTACCAATGACTATCCAGGATCGCCTTGTGTTACATACCTAAAACCCAAAACCACCAATCACTCTGTATGTACCAGAAGTGACCTGGGATGTGTAAAAATAGACACCAGTAAACAGAACAACGGCTGTGTATGTATTACCAGTCTGCAACATGTGTATTTGTAGCAGTAACTGCTCCAAATATAACAATACTATGTGGCTGGGCTCCTAATATGGGAATGACTAGCTTGTTTTCCATACTAAGACTCCAATTAACCAATGCCATGTCACTTTGAACTCCTAATATGCACTTCATACATTGGTGCATCATGATGTCCAATGGACATGATGCATTAATGCATTAGAGGCCCTTGAAGGGTTAAGAGGTGTGTGCGGCCCTACTGTGGAGGAGGGGGTATGAGAGCTGTCAAAGTCGTGACCATTCGGGTGTGTTACAGTTAGGCCTCTGTGATGTCACAGGGTGGTTAGCTGCAGGCAGACATTGGCAACACATGGTTAGGTGACTACACCATGAGTAGAAGCTCCTCAATATATTAGAATATATTAGATAGGATATTGTTAGATGACTATATGGAATGCTCCTATGATTGGTATGTAAATTACATGATTTAACATGTACAACAAGAGATTAAGATCTACTTGCAATGTGTGTATAGTTTTCAGGTAAGTGCATCCTAGTCATCTTACCCAAAGGTCAACTTAATGCATTGGTTTGTTTGCCCGAAAAGACCCATAAATATTAACAATCAGTAACTGTAACACATCCTATGAAGGGCCAAGTGGGGGGAGGGCAGGTCCTCTGTGTGTGTCTCAGTGCTATGGTCACATGACCAGTTCTGAAGGCCAGGTGTACGAGTCAATCTGACCTGTTCACAGTTTGTTAGATGTGCTTGATACTACGGATAGCATTATTACATAGCTGTAATGGTTAAAGGCTATGGGCCACAAAACCCAAAAAAAAATCTAGGACTTTGCCAAGCATGTTGTAGAAATTCATTGTTTCTCCATACTATCAACCATTCAGTGATCATGGTCACTGAAAAGCAATTATTCGTTGCTGGGTTTTCACTGGTGGGTGTTAGAAATGTTCATTTCCTGCTTGGGATATTAGAAAAAATCATTGGCAAATATGTGCATACATGTCAAATAACAATTTTAGAGAACCTTTGAAAATTTTGAAAAAATCATATGGAGTAGAACGTGTTGTCTTCTTGAACCACTTAGTAGAATGTTGCCTCCAGGTCTTCATTGGTCCAACTTCATACACCTATAAAGACAAATGGTATATCCATTACTCACTAGGTTATGCCAAACCAAACAGAAGGAGGTAGGTGTGGACATAGAGGGAGCTGGGTGTGGACATAGAGGGAGGTGAGAGTGGACACAGGGGGAGGTGGGTGTGGACACTGAGGGAGGTGGTTGTGGACATAATGGGGATGTGTAGGAAGATAGAGGGAGGTGGGTGTGGACACAGAGGGAGGTGGGGTGTGGATAAAGAGGTAAGTGGGTGTGGACACAGAGGGAGGTGGGTGTGGACATAGAGGGAGTTTGGTGTGTACAAAGAGTGAGGTGTGTGTGAACAAAGAGGTCAGTGGTTGTGGACAAAAAGGTAAGTGAGTGTGGACAAAGAGGTAAGTGGGTGTGGACATAGAAGGAGGTGGGTGTGGGCATAGACGGACATGAGAGTGGACACAGAGGGAGGTGGGTGTGGACACAGAGAGCTTTGGGTGTGGACATAGTGGGGATGGGTAGGAAGATAGAGGGAGGGCAGGTGTGGACACAGAGGGAGATGGGTGTGGATATAGAGGGAGGTGGGTGTAGACACAGAGGAAAATGGGTGTGGACATAGAGGGAGGTGGGTGTGGACACAGAAGGAGGTGGGTACAGTGGCCCACAAGGGTGAAATTGAAGTTGGAGCAAAGAGTTGACTTTCACAAAAAACGTTAAAGTCCAAAAGCAAAATCAATGTTCAAAGTCAATTTCTTTTCATTGCTGTCAAGCTGTCAAGGTGTCAACTCATGAATGTAAACCCACTTGTGACAGGTATCTTTTGGCTTTGCATGGTACACTCTATGTCTTTCTATATGTCTATACCAGCAACTACTGGGTAGCTATTGGTTCCCTCACGCAATAATTGATGGTTCCATACCAAGTAGCTGCTGGTTCCAGCATCCCATAACTGGTGGTTCCCACCCACTGTAACTGGTGTTTCCACACCAATCAGCTACTGATACTGGATCCCATACCAAGTAGCTGCTGGTTCCCACACCAAGCACTTGGTAGTCCCATACACATTAGTTGCTGTTTCCTGTACCCAGTACATGCTGGTTCCCACATACAGTAGCTACTGCTTCCCACATCAGGTAGCTGCTGGTTCCCATATAAACTGGTTCCTAACCCAAGTAGTTGCTGGATCCCACACCCTTGCTGGTTCTTGTACCCAATACCTGCTGGCTTTCACATAGAGTAACTGGTAGTGGTTCCCACATCCATGAGGTGCTGGTTCCTGCACTCACTACCTGCTGGTTCCCAAATAGAGTGCCTGCTGGATCCCACATCAGGTAGCTGCTAGTTCTGAAAACAGTAGCTGTTGGTTCCCATACAATAGCTACTTGTTCCCATATCCAGTAGCTGCTGGTCCCGATATAGAGTAGCTACCGGTTCCCATACCTAGTAGCAAAAGAGTGATCTGGATAAATTCTGGATGAAAAAGGTCATATAAGTCAAAAATGGGCAAATTGGGAAAGTTGCATGAAACTAGGTCATAAGCAGTCAAGATAGTTAAAATTTGTCGAAATAGGTCAAATTGGTTCCAAGTAGGTAAAATTGAATGAAATTAGGTCAGACTAGGATAAATTATGTCAAATGGGTTGAAAATGGGTCAATCAGGTCAAATTCTAGCAAATTAGGGCAACGGTGGTAAGAATAGATCACATTGGTCAAAATTAGGTCCAAATGGGTTCAAATGAGTCAAATTGGTCAAAAGTAGGTCAATTAAGGTCAAATTATGTCAGAGTAGGTAAGGATAGGTCAAATTTAGCAAAAGTAGGTCAAATTGGTAAAAGGTAGGCAGATGAGGTAAAAGTAGGTCAAATATGGTAAAAGTAGGTCAAATTGGTCAAAAGTAGGTCAATTAGGTCAAAGTAGGTTAAGATCAAATTTGGTTAAAACAGGTAAAATTGGTCAAAAGTAGGTCCAGTAGGTCAAAGTAGGCTAAGGTAGGTCAAATATGGCGAAAATAAGTCAATTTGGTTAAAGGTGGGTCAAGGAGGTTAAATCAGGTCAAATATGGTAAAAGTAGGTCAAATTGGTCAAAGGTAGGTCAGTAGGTCACATCAGTCTAAGATAGGTCAAATTAGGTCAAATAATGGTGAAGATAGGTTAGATTGTTCAAAAGAAGGTCAATTAGGTAAGGATAGTTCAAATTAGGTCAAATATCTTAAAATAGGTCAAATCAGTCAAAAGTAGCATGATTAGGTCAAAGTAGGTTAGAATAGGTCATATTAGGTCAAATATAGTCTAAGTGGGTCAGATTGGTCAAAAATAGTCATAGTCGACCTTATTTTGACAAATTTCGACATAATTTGACCTAAATGACCTACTTTTACCTATTTCCAGCATATTTGACCTTACTTCACCTATCATACCCTACATTTTGACAAAATTGACCTACTTTTGACCAATTTGATCTATTTCAACCATATTTGATCTATCCTGACCTTATTGGACCTAATTGACCTACTTTTGATTAATATGACCTGTTTTCACTATATATGACCTTAATTGACCCATCCTGACCTAATTGACCTACTTTTGACCAATTCGACCTATTTTCACCATGTTTGACCTAATTTGATTTACTTTGACCTTATTGACCTATTTCTGACCAATTTGACTGGTTTTCACCATATTTGACCTATCCTACCCTTATTGACCTACTTTTTACCAATTAGACCTATTTTCACCCTATTTGACTTAATTTCAACTATCCTGACATTATTCATCTACTTTTGACCAATTTGACCTAATTTCGCCATATTTACTCTAATTTGTCCTATCCTACCCTATTTGACCTCCTTTTCACCAATTTGACATATTTTTCAGCATATTTGATCTATCCTACCCTTATCGACCTACTTTTTATCAATTAGACCTACTTTCACCCTATTTGACTTAATTTCACCTATCCTGACCTTATTGACCTACTTTTGACCAATTTGACCTATTTTCACCATATTTACTCTAATTTGTCCCATCCTACCCTGATTGACCTGCTTTTGACCAATTTGGCCTATTTTCTAGATATTTGACATAATTTGACCTATGCTACCCGAATAGACATACTTTTGACCAATATGACCTATTTTCAACATATTCCCACTGGGCACATCAACATTGATTCAGCGTTGAAACAATGTTTGCAATGTTTGCATATCAACAGTTGATAAAGGCTTGAAATATAGTTGAATTTGAAAGTTGACACAACATAATCAAAATCAACTGTGATTCAACATCTAACCATCAGCGCTGATTCAATGTTTGTATTTCTATGTTGATTCAACATTGACACAACATTGATATGATGTTGAAACAACGTTGATATTTGTTAGGGCATTCTTTGTTGACATGTCAATGTTGAATCAACATTTAATCAACATTAAAATCAATATTGTTGATTCAACATTGACAAATCAATGTTGAGTCAACATTGAATTGAAAACAATATTTCAACATTGATATGTCAACTGTTGATTGGATGTTGAAATGGTGTAGGTTGACAACATTGAAATAGAATCATTGAAAAGGTGTTGAAGACAGGTTGATCAACATCATCAACATAATATCAGCAGGTTGTCAACGTTGATGCAACGTTCTGTGCCCACTGGGTTTGACCTAATTTGACCTATCCTGACTCAATTGACTTATTTTGACAGAAACTCTTTTAAGAACTCGTAATTACCTGATGTAGGAACCAGCAGGCACTCTATTTGGGAACCAGCAGGAAGTGGGTGCAGGAACCAGCACCTAATGGATGTGGGAACCACTACCAGCTACTCTATGTGGAAGCCAGCAGGTACTGGGTGCAAGAACCAGCAAGGGTGTGGGATCCAGCAGCTACTTGGGTTAGGAACCATTTTATATGGGAACCAGCAGCTACTGGATGTGGGAACCAGCATGTACTGGGTACAGGAAACAGCAACTAATGTGCATGGGAACCACCAAGTGCTGGGTGTGGGAACCAGCAGCTACTTGGTATGGGATCCAGTGCCAGTAGCGGATAGGTGTGGGACCGCAGTTACAGTGGGTGGGAACCACCAGTTACAGGATGCTGGAACCACCAACTACTTGGTGTGGAACCATCAGTTATTGTGTGAGGGAACCGATAGCTACCCAGTAGTTGCTGGTATAAATTTTGTTCATATAGAAAGACA
The DNA here is from genome assembly GCA_949317995.1 of Acholoe squamosa. Taxonomy (NCBI): domain Eukaryota; kingdom Metazoa; phylum Annelida; class Polychaeta; order Phyllodocida; family Polynoidae; genus Acholoe; species Acholoe squamosa. The sequence goes on from OX439043.1 coordinate 60,884,673, forward strand.
AAGAGTGCACCATGCAATGCTAAAAGATACCTGTCACAAGTTGGTTTTCATGAGTTGACACCTTGACAGTTTGACAGCAATGAAATGAAATTGACTTTGAACATTAATATTGATTTTGGACTCTAACTTTTTTGTGAAAGTCAACTCTTTACTTCAACTTCAATTTGACCCTTGTGGGCCACTGTAGGTGGGTGTAAACGCAGAGGGAAGTGGGTGTGACCACAGAGGGAACTGGGTGTTGACATAGAGAGAGGTGGGTGTGGACACAGAGGGAGGTGTGTGTGGACACAGAGGGAGATGGGTGTGGACATATAGGGAGTTAAGTGTGGACACAGAGAGAGGGAGTGTGTATATAGAGGGAGGTGTGTGTGCACTTAGAGGGGATGTGGACATAGAGAGGATGTGGATGTGTGAGGGGGTGCATGTGGACATGAGGCATGTGAGTGTATGTGGATAAAAGGGAATGTATGTACATAGATGGATGTGAGTGTGGACACATATACAGACATGTAAATATACTGGGACAGAAGGGGAATCTGACCATGAGTGTTGCAATCTACAACAACCCTGCATACAACTAAAGTCACCTTCTGCTAGGTGCTTGTGTGAGTTACCCAAATTAGGCTGGCTGGGAATGGGTACACTGTATAAGAGGTAAGGTAATCAGTACACAAGGTGGGCCCACTATGACCTGGATTTGGAAAGGGTCTGACTGCCTCTCACACTTAGTTGTATAGTAGTAGTATGCAGCTGTAATAAGGAGGGCTATTTCTGAACACAGCCAGTGGCCACACAATTACATGTATAGGTTTGCAATCATGCCTTCAGATGTACAATATCACATATTATTGCAAATAAAGATCCAGTCAAGTACTTAGGATTTCTTTTATGGATCATTGCAAATGCTGGTAAAGTGCTTGAATTAGCATTCATGAATATTGCACACAACAAGGTACAATGCCATTGGTAATATTGAGATACTAGTGCCATTTCCTATTTAGGATTGTAAGTGCCCTTATGAATAGAGCAGCAAGAAAATGGTGACCTTTGCATGTCATAATGAATAGAAAATGGTGAAAAATGGCAAATTTATGCTTACCCACTGTTACCCTCAGTTTTTGGAGACAGGTCTTGTGTGTAGGTGAGCCAGGTGGAAATGACAGCTGAGGTGGGGCAGTGTAGCCCAAACTGGTTGGTCCTGTTGGTGTATGGGAGTGTTCAGTAGGTATCAGCAGGGGGTGAGGGGCAGGATACCGATGACGGCGGTCTAGCTAGTCCTGAGGACTAAGGCGTCTGCCGCATCCGCGCTGGCCCTGTTTGCCGCATACGCTGCAGCGGCCAGCAGCAGCCACGCGCCGACATCTAGTCCTGGGGACTAGAACGCGCCTTTACTCGCCGTTCTACAGTTTAGTCCTCAGTACTAAACAGGTGGTTCCTGGGACTATGAATCTCATCCCCAGGGCACCATGACTATTCTCTACTCTTGGATGATTATGAGCCAGGATCTAAGTCCCAAGGACTATAATCTAGTCCCTAGGACTGTATCTTTAGTCCCTGGGACTACACAGAGCAGTCCTGGGGACTAAGAAGTAGTCCTCAGGACTAAATTTGAAGTCCTGGGGACTACATCCCTAGTCACAACTACATTAGACATCAATCAATGAATTAGTCCTCAGAACCACATGCATTAGTCCTGAGGACTAGGCAAATGTTATTGTAGTCCTCAGGACTAAACAAGTAGTCCCTGAGTCTACAAATTAGTCCCCAGGACTAAAAGCTTAGTCCTGGAGACTAACAGCACAGTCTTATACAAAGTCATGCGGTCTGCAGGGTAATTCATGGGATTATAAATGTACAATTAGTCCCTAAGACAATATCCTCATATTCTTAGTCCTGGGGACTAGGCTTTAGTCCTTAGGACTTAAGCATCGCATTTTTATTAGCTATAGTCCTGAGGACTACCACTACGCCCACGCACCTACGCGCACCGCGGGAGGCTCCGTTTAGAGTCCGCGAATTTAGGTTAGCGTGGACGAGCCAGTCACCTTATTCCTCAGGACTAGCTAGACCGCCGTCATCGGTATCCTGTGGGTGAGGGGGCACAGGGGTGGTTCTATTTCCATCTGATATGTCACATTCATTTTTCAAATCATACTCAAATATGTTCTCGACGGACACATGTCATAACATGGTATTTATGTGTTAATAGTCCATTAAATATCACATAGTTATAGTCCATTAAATATCACATAGTTCATAGTGAGTCTATACATGAGGTGTGATGGACCTAGGCATAAACCTGTTACAGTGTATTTTCAATGGATGGAACTATGGCATGCATCCCATATGAAGGAAGTCTGGTGTAAATTTGAGATTTCCCCAAATATTTTCCCCCAAAAATGACACAAAAGAGAGTCAGAAAAGTTTTCCATGTGAGTATCTTGATGCTCATTTTTGAGAAGACTAATTCTTGACACTCAGCAATGATTGCTGGTCTCATATAATTACCAGTGGTTAGTGGGGGTGGGCAGGTGTTAAAATAACTCTTCAGCACTAAAATTTCATAAGTACCTGTCTTGGATATGGACCAGGGGTAAAGACCAAACCAAATGTCTGAGTATTTATTTAGTACAGTGAATAAGGCACAGTGAGATTTTGGGCGCTTTTACACGGTTAAGTAGACAGCACAGACAGTGTTAAATGATGCCAGTATATTTTTCATGGGAGGCTGAGTTTAGATATGCTTTTACATTCACCCATTTATGCCCCAGAAATCCCCCTCCCCATCTGACTAAAATGACCTGTTCTGTAAGTGTGTACCACAGGTGGTTTGCCTGCACCCTACCACCTTGACAGTCTAAATTTAGCTGACTCTTTACTTAGTGCCCCTAAACAACTTAGCATGCCCTATAATCATTGAGTGCCTATTTGCCAGGCCTCTAAATGCTACCTAACTCTTTAAGGTCTGCTGATGCAGTAGTGTAACGTGCCCATTGGCTGGCATGTTTTACCGATGAAGACTTGGGGAGTCTGCTTGCCAGCACTTCATTGGGGCATCATGCTGATCTTCCCAAAGCGTAAGCATGACGCTTGAATGTAGCCCTGGCTGCATTAATGCATCATGACAACCAAAATGCATTGATGCATTAGGGTTAGCCCTTAACCCTTTAAGGGCAGAGCAAAAATTGTTGCCCTGGCCATGGGGACGGCCTCTGAAAAAAGTATAGTTCCTAGAGGACGAGCCTATTTTCAATTCCTATACTAATCCTATATAACTGGCATCGACTATAGTCAATGCTAGGCCTGCCATGGTGTCGACTATAGTCGATGCTAGGCCTACCATGGTGTCGACTATAGTCGATGCTAGCCCTCAATGGGTTAAAGGGTTCAACTCTGTTCAAGACATGTCTAGCAAACATGCACATTTAGTGAGATATCAATAAGGGTCATAATTATTAGAACGGGAGAGTGAGTGAGTAATAAATGTTTAACGCCATTCCGACAACTGAGGTCATATTCATGGCGAGAACTACATAACACATCTTCACAGATGAATGTGTCAGTGCCCATGCATATGTGCACCACACACATATTAGAATGGGACACATAATATTATGATTCAATCAACTTTATGTATCAATTTTGTCAGTAGCTTAAGTCAATCAATTTTCCTTTTTTTTTGGGGGGGGGGCAAGGCTCTCCCTCTTTTTTTTCTGCCTCGTTCTCTTTCTATTTTGCTCTCTTTCTCTCTCTTCCCTCCCTCTATTGCCTTCCTCTCTTTCTGCCGTTTCCCTCTCTCTTTCTCTCTCTCTCTCCTTTCCCTCTCCCTCTCTCTCTCTCTCTTTCTCTCTTTATATCTATCTCTCTTGCTCTCTGTGTGTCTATCTTGCCCTCTCATTTCTTTCCATCTCACTCCCTCTCTCTGTTCTTTGGACCAAACCAGGATTCCATGCTCACACAGAGGCCCCTGGTGGGCTCTGGCATCTTCACTTTATGCTGAAGAATCAGACTTATGTGTATAAATCTCACTAGAGGGCCCTGTTAAAAACTGGGGAATATCAGGGTAATTCACGGGATTGTAGGTACTATTCCCAGGATCTTCCCGAGAATATGTGCTCACAGATTCACCAGTCATTCACGGGATTTTCCCGTATCTTGTTTCTAGGGGGATTCTCACCTTCGTAACTCACCTTCCAGTTCCTGGCTGTTCTGCTGCTCCCCAGTGGGCAACATTGACAACCAGTTGATGTTATGTTGATGGTGTTGATCAACCTGTTTTCAACACTTTTTCAATATTTGTATTTCAACGTTGTCAACCATCACCATTTCAACATCCAGTCAACAGTTGACATATCAATGTTGAAATATTGTTGTCAACTCAACGTTGATTCAACATTGATTTGTCAATGTTGAATCAACAATATTGATTTCAATGTTGATACAATGTTGATTCAACATTGATATGTCAACAAAACAACTCTCAACGTTGAAACAATGTTGAGTCAACATAGAAACACAAACATTGAATCAGCGCTGATGGTTAGATGTTGAATCACAGTTGATTTTGAGTATGTTGTTTCAACTTTCAATTTCAACTCTATTTCAACCCTAAATCAATGTTGATATGCAAACATTGCAAACATTGTTTCAACGCTGAATCAACATTGATGTGCCCAGTGGGTCAGAACCCACTTTTCACCTTACACTCAGAATCAATCCCCTTAGTGTGAGTCATACTGAGAAGCATTCCCCAATTCATAACTTTGCTGTAAAACAGGGGAGAAGTCATTGCCTTAGTCACTGTCATAGTCAATTCCCATTTGGGAATAGCACCTCTGACAGAATTGAATTCCTGTCCTTTCGCAACACCTTCCAGCCGTTCACATCCGTTAAAGTATGACTGGAGTCACCTAGTACACACTATGCAGTAATAAAGTTTGATAGGATGCTTCTGGCACGACTTGAAAATCTCAAGTCCTAGCATCTTGAGAAACGCCACCCTAATGTATCTTTTGACTGGTTCTAGGAGAAATTTTCCCCCCGGAATTCCCCCCTCACAAATCCCCCCGGAATTCTCTCCCCATAAATTTCCCCCCCCTGGAAATCTCCCACTCTGGAAATGTCCCCCCCTGAGAATTCTCCCCCATCACTTCTATGTAATACATATACAGTCAGAAATGGCTGCATTTCAATTTTATTGCAGAATAAAGATTCTAACCCTAACCCTATCCCTAACCCTATCCCTAACCCTAACTCTATCCCTAACCCTATGACTCACTCTATACCTAACCCTATAACTAAGCCTAAGCTTGGCCTATCCCTATCCCTAACCTTATAACTAAGCCTAACTCGATCCCTAATCTTATCCCTGACTATCATTAACCCCATCCCTCACCCTTATTAAACCCTATAGCTTTTCAAAATAGGGGGGGGGTTCTTGGGGGGGGGGGAATTTCCCAGGGGGAATTTTCCAGTGGGGAAATTTCCGGGTGGGAGTATTCAGGGGGGAATTTTCTATGGGGGTAATATCCTGGCACTTTTTCGACTATACCAGGCTTTCCATCAAGACCTCCCCCTCTGCCCACACACATAGACCACCGTCATCTCTCGCCCCATGTCAATTTCATATTCTGAGGGAAGTTCTCTTTTGTCTTTTAGAAGATATATAGTGTTTAGTACATAAACAGGTAGAGGTAGCATGCATGACACCCTGCGAATTCCTTGTCACATCACAAGCATTGGTTCTCTGTTGGCTCATACTTCATGTAAAATATAGATCAATGGAAAACTGACTGCATCTCTGTAAGTATTCCATGTAGATTATTCGACACAAATTAACATTGATTTAAGATTCATATTCCAAGATTCAGCTACTCACATCTTGAATTTGGAAATGTTGGAATATTGTCCTCGATTCAATGTTGATTTAACATTAATTATGTCACCATTGCATTAATTATGTCAAATTCAATGTTGACATGTCAACTCAGAATAACAACAGTCAACATTGTAACAATGTTGAGACAAGATTGAATCAACATAAAAAAGATATACATTGAGTCAGTACCTATGTGTAAATGTTGAATCACAGTTGATTTGACTATTTTGTTTCAATTGTCAAATTCAAACATAGGCCCTATTTCAACCTTGAATCAAGTGTTGATATGCAAATATTGCAAATGTTAATCCAACACTGAATCAACGTTAGTCTACCCACTGGGTAATTTGGGGAACTGTGTGAAACCAGGGTGAATGCTTTCAGCAACATTGTTGACAAGAAAGAATTTGAGGCGTTGAAGATCAATGTAGGATGTGGCTAAGAGAGTGCTACTCAAAAAAGTATGATCTACATAAGGTGCCAATCTTAGTTACAAACAGTGCAACAATGGATTGCCTTCAAAAACAATAGATGGGGCATATAATTATAGCAACGATCTTCTTATGGTTGTTATAGATTTCAAGATGAGTCCTTATTACCTTTCGTGAATATATGTATGTAGGTAGCTACTTGCTTAGATTGCTAGATTACTTCTTGGCCTTCCTACATCCCTGCAGTTTGATGACCCTGGCCCCACCCACTCTTAAACTGCTTCCTACGCCCCTGCAATGTAAACAGGTTGTATATGCACTGTGGGGTTCTGAAGACACCTGTCTTGGGTTACAAGCCATATAAAACCTTGATCCTATACGAATACGTTTAGCTGCTGATAAAATAGGCATACACCCCAATTGTGTAACTGTGTGAAAGAGAGCAAACAAGGTTAGTCATACATATTCATTGCCAGTAATAATAATTATTGTCAGAAGGAAAATCCACATCTGGTATGAGAGCTTAATGTAGCAAACCAGCTCTTTGTAATGGTTTGATGAGCCATTTTGTCTTTTATGCAATAAGACAGCTGCATTAATCATTGGGAAGTAATACTAGTTTTTACTATTCAGAGGGAAATCAATAACATATACCCATATTCACAAAAGGCCTGTGACAGCAACACATTATTTTCAGCTCCAAAATGTCAGATGCACGAAACAGCTCATCCTGAGGCATTATCATTTGGGAGTATTAACATTAGCTGTAATGAAGTGGAGACTGCATGAATAGTGAACCCTGACAACTGGGATGTTGAAGGACAAAATATTGTACTCTAGCTGCCACCATGTTGACTTAAAAATAGAGATGTTGTTTAACATTTGGGTTGAACCACTCAAGAGTTCCTTCCCTAGGTTTACAATGCGATTCCACGTAGGCTTTTCTTATTTATAATGGCTACTGAACATCATGTTAGTAAATTGCAAAACGATGTTGAATGATACTATTTTCTAGTTGGTATGTTTTGTCTCAAGATTTTCTGATGCTGCCACATTGTGTCGCATTGTTCCACCATAGCCGATCACTTTGTCTATCAATAGGAAAACCCTAATGAATGTGTCTTTCAATTATAAATTTTGTTCAAGCAAAAATTTTAAGATTCGCTTCAAGTACTGAGGGGCTGATATTTCATTGAGACAGGGACAAAAATTCTCTATCCAGAGAGATGGAACGGTTTCCATTGCTACTAAAACGTGGCTCCTTAGTAGTATATAGTAAACTCAGTGCATAGGAACAGCTACTGAAATTGAATTGACCTACTTTTGAACCGGAAGTGACCAGTTTTGAAGGCGGGAAATTTGAAATCTCGAGCTTTGATTGGTTGAGAGACCGGAAGTTTCTTGAGCTCTGATTGGCTGAGAAATGGTCTAGTTTAAAAGGCGGGAAATTTGAAATTTTGCAATTGAAGGTGTGAGAGATGGTTACCATTGCAACAACAAAACATAACCAAATGTGTTGTTGTCATGGAACAATGATGTGACCTTACGTTTAGATTACTTTTACAATGGCAGAAGACACCCACTCTGGGGTAAATGTTCAGTTCTTGTAGGTATGCTGCAAATTTTTGCACGCTGCCTAGTGTGTACCTGCTATAATGCCGTGGGCATGACTCTTTAGTGTGTAATTGTTATATGCCAACACACCAATCCTTTGCCTGTAACGTAAAGTTGTTATGTTTACAAAAGTCAATGCAAACGACAAAATCATCCCAAAAAGCCACAGTAAAGGACTTTCTTACTTTACCACACAGGATAGTACACGATAGAACACAACCTTAACCTTAACTTTACTAGAAATTTTTACAAAAATGTTTATACACAAAAATGGCTTGCTTAACCTTTGAATCACTTTTCAAAGTGGTAAATCTGACATTGTAAATGCTTTTGTATCGTTTTTCTAAACCAGCTATAGATTTTAAAAAGTTTGCCATCATAAGATTCCTTTTTTTTCTATTTTCTCACACGTAAAAAGTGAATTTTTGTCTATTTTCAGGCGCAAAAAGTAAATTTTGTCATTTTTCATTGCGTATGCTACACTATAATTTCTATGCATTAAGATGAAACAATATAACGCTTGTAACACATGAGCACTAGTTGTTGAACTGGTACAAATCTTGTAGTCTTGTGGTCTTGTTCCAGAAGTGGGCCCACACATGTTTGAAGAGTTTCCAGCACTTGAGGCGTGATGGTTTGCCCACAGTGTGAGGGACAGATGGGGTGGCGTATGGGAGAGGGCACAGAAAGGTTCATTTCATTTATGTAGGACTGAGTGCCACTGTGGATTTTACCTGCACACCAACCCATTTCTTGGATGCTAATTAGTTGCTCTCATTTCCACCTACAGACCTAAGGTGTGGCGATCCTGGCACCGGTAGTGCCGCTGCCGCTGCTTTAGAGGTTCTCTGCCTTTTCTTTTTTTCCACGGTTCAAAACCGGTCCCTGGCCCTGTGCCTGACGCTGTTGCTTTCTTCTTTCTTGAGTTGGTTTTTTCATCAGTCAATAGCGTGGTGAAACGTCCAAAGGGTGGTTAACACCTGCCACCACCACTGTCACTAGCTTCTTTTCGTCTGACTTTTCTTCCTTCTCCTCCTCCTCCTCCTCCACCTCTTTGGTCGAGTCAACAACCTCAGGTTGAGTCATGACAGGATAAGTGTACGACCTGCCAAGGACGTTTCCATGGAAGGGGGTGGTGCCAATGGTGTCCGCGCATGTGCTGCTGCTGTTTATGCAACTTCAGTTAGTTTGATGATGTTTGTGGGGGTTGTAAGGTCGTTGTAGTATGTGAAAACTATACTCGCCATTCTCCCCACTGTCCCATCCACTGTGCAACTCGCGCATTAAGGTTTCCACCTCTGGAGTTTTATCCGGGGTCAGTGGTAAGTAAAACGGTGGTGGTGCTTCCTCGGCGCGGCAGTTTAAGGGGTGGTAGCTTCTTAGCTCTCATTTTCAGTTTGCTTGGCATGACTGTGAAAATGGTGGTGGCGGTGAGGTGAATCTGTGGTAGGTGCGGTTGCAGGAGCAGCGGTAGCAGTAAAAGCACTCGTGTGATGTTGAGTCGCTCACCACTCCTTATAAACCCTGCTTCCCCCTCCCTCCAGTAGCACCCTAATGAGCCTTTATATGCAACCCTATTTTGTTTATATTAGACCGCCCGCCAAGTTGCCACCATGTGCAGAAGCTTTTTTCCTCCCACCCACTTTTCCACGGTGCAAGGGTCACTCACTGCTCAGCTGATCATGACTCCTGCTTCACTACCTCTGAGCTTACCTACTTCTCACAAAAGAGAAACAGAGGTTTTTATTTCAGACATAAGAGGTGGTGTTGAACTAGGTAAGCTGTTTCAACTGTGGCGGTATTGTCCTGAACATGATCCTTTAGACTCGTTTATTCCTCACAATTTAAATTTTAGAGAGTGTTCCCTTCAAAACAACACAGCACCTTTGATAAAAAACAACAAACACTCCTTTTGTCCATCCAAAAACAAATTGATCACAAAAAGTAAAAATTGGCAGGTAGCAGGGATTGAGCTTACTCACAATGTTGTAATGCACATTATGAGATGTCACGCCATACTCTGTGAATCCTCGATCTCTTCCACGCGCGAAAGAAGTCCAAAGGGTGGAAATTTAGATTTTGTTGATCCCACTTTGGTAGAAGCGTTGATAAAAACAATGTTATTTCAGGCGGACAAAATTACATTATCCCCCAGTGTCCCAAACAGAATCGTTTACAAAAGGGTGTTCAGAACTGAAATCGGCCACTCCTCACTAGACTGTTGTCATATAGTGAGGGTGGTAACTCAAATATCCACTAATGGTTGCAAAGTTGTCACAGCTTATCCTGTTAACCATTTTACTCCTTGTTGAAGAAGAAAAGACAAAAAAATCCTCTTGGAACAAAAAAACAATTTAACAAAAAATAAGTTTGCGAATTCTTTAATAGCACAGTTTTTTTTCAAAAATATCTCATGGGGTTCTAAACGCTATGTTTCCACACGCTGTATGAAAAATCTCCTTGTTACTAAAACATAATTTTACACAACACACAATTTAAAAAAAAATGTTTCCATCATCACATTGAAAACTAGTATAGTCTACAGCCCACCCTGATTGCATGATACACCACTGCCTTTGCCAGCTGTCCCCCAGGATCAAAAGACAAGTGTGGATTTCATCCTTACCTCTAGTCCTACCATAACCCCCACAACAACAACAACAACGGCCACTGCACACTTCGGTACTTGTATAATAAACGTTTTGTAGCATCATTTAACTCACTCACTCATTAATAACACTCTCTTCACCGTACCATTAAAAAAATAAAACCCTGCATATCACCGTGTGTAAATTAGCAGTTAACATCTTGTTTACATGTTACAAGCTGTTCAAGACCATCTGTGCTACATTGCTATAGAGTTCAAAAGACAGTTGGACACCCAATGGTATCTGTGTTCCTGGATCAAAGCCAGCCGTCGGGTTTTACCACCGTACCTTTTAGTCCTTTTTTTTAAACAAAACTGCATACAAGCATTCAAAAGTGTTTTTTTTTACCACCTGCTTCCCGGCTCACTCATCATCCCATCACACCGTTAAGCTCCTGAAAAGTTGCTCAACACTAAGTGAGTGAGTGAGTGAGTGGATCGTGTGATAGTGAATCCTCTATCCCTTTTCCTATCCTCCACCCTAAAGAGGTGAGTGGCTGCAGTTAGGTTGTTTAAACTATTATAAACACCATCAACAAGTTGATGTCCATTACTCACTGATTTTCTCCTTTACTTACCCTACCCTATTTTACTACCTACTTTAGCTTAGTTTACCTTTAAATCTTAGTTAGGTGCTTTTCCCAAGTATGTAATTACATTACCCCACTTAAACCGACCACTGAGCTGTCGCTGTGCACTCACTGTTCAACTGATCTCATAGCTCCCGCTTCACTGCAGGTGCACGCCAGGTTTGTGACATAGCGGTCTAAAGTGCTGGAATGGATTCTCCGTGCGCCTGTCTCCTCGAGCGCGGGGTTCGAATACTGCTGATGGCTTCGAAAGACATACGGTGTTACCCCAAGCAGCGCTGGAGCACACAGGTTTCGAATCCTGCTGATGGTGCGCAAAAAACGCACGGCATTTTGTCGGTCGCTTGCCTATGGGAGCGCTGGAAGCCGCAGGTTAGAAGCCTGCTAACAGCGTTAATTAAGTATCAATGGGAAATTTCTTTTTTAGAAAATTAACAGCAGTTAGCTAGGTAAGTAGGTAAGTAGGTAGGTAGGTAAGACATTTTTTTTCCTCCTGGTTCAATTTGTTCCTAACATTCTCCATGAATGAACCTATCAACATGAACATGTTCCAATTAGTCTTGTACATGGTGCACTCTGCCACTGCACGTGTGCCATATGTTGTAGGATCAAAGGAAAAGTCTCCAGTTTCATGCATCATAACAGTCTTCCACAACAACTTGTCAGCATCAACCACTGAACACTGCTTCGTGCTTGTATAATAACAAACGAATTCCACTCTCAGGTGTAAGGGGTAAAAAAGAAAAATAGGTGACACAGTTTACCCCCTCCTCTACGCCATAACATTTTCCCCACTGCAAGGTTACACAAATAAATGACTCTGTCAACATGTTCCAATTAACCTTTTACATGGTGCACCCTACCGTGGCATGCATAGCCTGCATGCTGGCGGTGGCACACAACCATCGCTGGTCACTGGTTATTGGACGAATAACAATCAACTACCCACCCACCTACCCACCTACCTACCTACCTACCTACCTACCTACCTACCTACCTACCTACCTACCTACCTACCTACCTACCTACCTACCTACCTACCACCACGACAGGAATCATCGAAAGTAGATGTTAAAAGTGGAGGTCAAATGTCACCCATTTTGCTTAACTACAGCGCAGGATCAAGGCAGGACACTGAGCATGACACACGTGCAGAGCCAGTTAGATACTGGTTACAATGTCTTCAGACATTTGTGACAGGATCTACGAAAAAGGCCCTTAGTGCAGGGTGAATTAAGGTCCCTATTCCCAGTACATGTCACATTTACAGCGCTGGAATGGAACTACACTGGAAACGCACTGATCACCAAGCGCAAACATGCATAGAGAGAGACAGAGACAGAGACAGAGAGAGAATTGGAGAAGTGATTTTAGTGCTTTAGTGAGTTTATTTTGGTGCTTTTAGTGATTTAGGAGAACTACACTCCAGAGAGACACTTTCTGCTGATCCCACAATTGAACCGACTGTGGCGACATGCTTGTATGTGACAATGAGTCTTGTGCTCGGACTGTAACAGTTGGGGTATGGACCTCCTCAATAGCTATTAGGACGAAGCGTACTTATACCCATTGGTCATGTAGAACCCACGAATAAGGTGTGGACTAAAGTAAAAAACTAGAAAGCGAACGAACTACACCATCTGTTGTATCTTGTCCAATTTATTCTAATGCTACAAGCTGTGATTTTTCATTTTCAAATAAAATAGGACATATAAACCCCTTTTTTCCAACATAAACATAATACTGTTTGCTTAGGCATAATACTGTTTGCTTAGGTGGATAGTGTTACTGGAAAAAGTGTAAAGTGTTGGCACCTAGTGAAAAGCAGACGAGCTAACGCTGTTTACACACACAGGTTGCGCACCACTCGCTAAGTTGCTACACCGAGGTGTGAAAATAAAAGAAGATATCTCATCCCAACAGTTTAATAGTGGTGTTAAACAACATGGGTTGTGCCGACATAGCTCTTTACGTAGAAAGTTTAACGGAGGTTTCAGCTAACTTAAAAGACATCACTACTGTTGAGGTTTAAGCTTTCATTCACCATGGATCAACAACAGCTAACACCTCTTTCTGTTGCATATGTATCAAAATGAAATACAAGTGAAAAAAAACCTATGTTGTGTTGTGTTAATTATACCTTTCATTTCTTGATGAGTAAAAGGAAAGAAGCATGTTACATGGTGTAATGAATCAAACAAACAATACCCTACAACCTGATTGGCTGCTCTCTGTTACATTGTAATGCAAAGCCTAAGAATAATGGGTAGTAAGAAGTGTGTATGTTTTATACACTAGTGGCTACTAATGCCCAAGAATGACTGCTTTACCAATCCCCATGTATTTACAGAATAGCTACTGATTTTACAGAGCAGTCATAGGGCAGGTCACATGCCTTATTCTTTGGAGTTCTAAATCACTATGGGTGTATCTATTTGTAGTGCTAAGAAATAACCTCCATGGACGTCAGCAAGGTTTCTGTCACATTGCTCATCAAGAAACTTAAAGCTAAGTGACATGCCTTTTTATGAATATGAATTTTCTTTCAGCGTTTCTTATTCGGAGACCAGAATAGCTTGCCAAGACAACTCATTTAATGTATGAAAATGACCTCTGATTGAAAATATTTCCTTACATTTCTCTATTGCATATTTATTACCCATTATATATGACTTTGTCCACAAAGAAGAGCCAGGTGTACAGTTGGAATGAAATCAATGAGCGCCCAGGTGCTCATATGGGCCACTTCGGTATATGCACTCTATATAATACACTGATCACCATAGAGGTCAATGAGCCTTACTATAATACCCAAGTCCTGAGTTAGGCTGTGAAGACCGGTTTCACCACCAGCCACCTCCTGGGGTCGCTCTCTGAGACCCTTAGGTGGGTACACTTCTCAGCAGGCCTACAGTTATAACACTAGCTGGAGAGGAAGTATTTTTTTAAACTTTTATGAACTTCTTTGTATTTGTGGATGAAACTTTCTCAGCATGACTGACATACAACTCCCCTTCCTTGGTTGAATTTATTAGGGTTTTCAATAAATGGAAGTATACAAAATATGTACATTTATGTAGACAGACTGACCTACATTGAGTCCAGTCCCTGGCTACCCAGGAGCAGGCCACTCCCTGTGGTCAGCTGTCAGGGAGCTCATCACCCCCTCCAGCCGGTCTCTACTCCATACCCTCCATTGGACCATAAACTGCACCACAAGTGACTGTTTACAGTGGGGGTTTGGTAACTCGGGACTTGGGTATCATAGCATGGTGTTGAGGTGGCTATGTATCTTCAACTTCACAGGGAAAGGGGACAAACCTGCTGCCAAATGGGAGTGTCTGGAAAATCGCCATACATCATCTTAAAATGAGATTTTCCAACCAGAGTTCATGAAGATATTTTCTAGCTCAACAAAACATAGAATCTATCAATTTCTATGAAAATCATTCCTGGCCCCTTGGGTCCTCTGAGAGGGGGATGATAAGATCTATGCACTATGCAAAATCATGATCTTTGACCTTCTTTAAAACTATAATCCCTTTCCATGTCAGTTGACCGTGTGTGTGCCCTTGTAACCAGGTGGGATTACCTATATAATTTAGGTACTGCAGCCCTTTGCTCATTTGGGTGGTGAGGTGCAAACCAGACCTCAAGGGAGGTATGACAGGTCGCTATGTAGCCATTAGTGTGCCCCTATGACTGAGTGCTATGACTTCATAGTGGTGTGTATTGAGCCAGTAGTTGAATAAATAACAGCTCCTATTTTGAGGTCTGTACTGTAGCTAACTATGTAGTCACTGGTATGGAGTCATTTCTTATACCTCCCACTACGATTTGAGGCCATCCTGTCGTGAAACTATTGAAACACAATCCAGATGTAGATTGGTCTGCTAAAGGGCCTTTACCTACAGCCAAGAGAATATGTCATTCCTTAGGCTGTTGGTAAATTGATTGCCTGATTTGCTCAGTCACTATAGCAGAGGTACTTGTAGGTCCCTCTCATACCACTACAGATCCAGCAGCTTTAAATGTCATGATCAAGCTGCTATATTTCTTCTAGACTTGCGTGACCATTTCACAGTTTGTTTCAGGCAAGAAAGAACACAATATCTTCATTAGTTTTACCGATATGAGACTAAATGGGCTACAAATTTAATTTGTCCTGATTCCATAAAACCCTGATCCAAATTAAGCTTGATATACCATCCACTAACACTGTCAATTCCCTCTTTTCAAAGGGTGATCTTAAGGAATGACCATTACTCTCCCACATTTGACAAACCTACTCTAGGACAACTGTTTTGTTCATTGGTTTCTGGTGTCGGTGTAAGCTGGCTGTCCAATTTGGGCATAGATCAGTTTCCAAGGTTTTGTTGTTTGTTCCATGTAATTGACCCCTTCCCCACATCCTGCCCAAAAGAGCAAGAAAAATGCAATGGTGTTTATTTACTCGAATCATCATTGTATTTCCACGGACTCACAAAATGGAAACTTTGGACTAAATCCCCTGATGTAGAACAGATGGATTAAACAAAGGGCCTTCAATGGGTATGTTTTGTAGTAGGGATCTCCTGCAGATTCACCCACAGATATTAAAGACCATTCTGATGGCATGTATTACTGGTTTCAACAGCAAGACAGACTTTTTTCTGAGAGAGAACAGGTGTCATGGAACAATTCACTGCTCACTATATTTCTGGAATTGCCATGGAAATGCCTTTCAAGCAATCAACAAATAGAAAACACTAAAAACAAATACTTCATAAGTTCTGTCACCAGTGTTAAAGAATTTATATCTATACAGACTGGTGTAGGCCACAGGTGCATTACTGCATTAGATCGGTTGGTCAGCATTGTCATCACCTCTTAACCGCTGTTTAAAGTAACTTTACATGTCACCTCATTGTAGACCATTTCCAGATCATGATTTTATTTCATCATCATCAAATTTTCATAGGGGGAAGTAAATACTTAGCACTAATTGCTCCCAGTTCAGCTGCTCCTTTGCCCCTTGCATAACAAAGGCAACCAAATAAATTTGTAAATGTGACTATATCACTCTATATCGCCCTTAGATTTGCAAATGGTATTAAAGGAAATAAAGTGTCAAATGTACAACACACCCATAGTTCTATTTTCAAGCATGTATTACTATCACGTCCTGACATTGTAATGGCCCTTGTAAATAGCTCATTTACAAATGGCATAGTACCGGATAAGTTGGCAACAGTTATCCCACTGCCAAATTCTGGTGATCCTAGGAATGTGGGCAATTGGAGGCCTGTT
Organism: Acholoe squamosa; assembly: GCA_949317995.1. Classification (NCBI taxonomy): domain Eukaryota; kingdom Metazoa; phylum Annelida; class Polychaeta; order Phyllodocida; family Polynoidae; genus Acholoe; species Acholoe squamosa. Next base: position 60,901,122 of record OX439043.1, read on the forward strand.
AGTCAGCTAAATGTCTTGTCTAAACTACTGGAAAGACCTGTACATCGGCAACTGGTTCATCATTTGATTAGTCACACCCTAATTAGCCCAAAACAGTTTGGATTTTTACCGGACCGCCCAACTATGGATGCTGTTTACTATTTGGTGCAAGACCTTTATAAAACAATTGATATGGGTGAACTTACTGTCATGGCCTTCCTTGATCTGAGGAAGGTGTTTGATACTGTAGACCACATCCTGTTACTTAATGAATTAAAAAATATAGGCTGCACTGAGGTAACACTTCAGTGGATTGAGTCCTATCTTACCAGACGACTTCAAAACTGTAGGGCTAATAGTCTTATTTCCGACCCAGAACTGATCCAATGTGGAGTCCCACAAGGATCACTTTTAGGTCTGCTGCTGTTTCTGGTTTATATAAATTCTGTTACCATGGTGATTCAGTCCTGTAGGTATATACTATACGCTGATGACCTAGTTATATATATATATATATATATATATATATATATATATATATATATATAAGTGGTTCTGACTGTGAGTTTATAGCAGAACAACTTCAAATGGATTTGAATCGTGTGTCTGACTGGTGCGATGCCTATAAACTTACCATCAATGTAGAGAAAACCAAAGTAATGTGGTCCTATGTTGGGCATGCTAACTTAGATCTATCTAATTGTGCCATATCTCTACATGGGAATGAGTAAGATAGAGTTAGAGTTATCTCATATCTTGGTATTGATATTGATGAATGACTGAATTTCAAAAAGTTCTGTACTAAGATTAAAGATAATGTTAAGGCAAGGATGTATCAACTACGCCATGTACGTAAATACATAAACACCAATCTGGCAGTCCTCCTATACAAGCAAATGATACTGCCTACATTTCACTATGTTGACATAATCACTGATGGTGCTTCAAAAAGGTAGAAAAAACATCTCCAAACTATGCAAAATCATTGCCTTAGAATCTGCCTTGGTGTGAGTATTCCAACTGACATGTCTAGGGTAGACTTGCACACCAACAGCTCATGTCAATAGCTGTTTGAACACAGAACTCGCAGCCTTCTGAGTATGATGTTCAAACTGTCAAAGAATCCTGAGTTGATATTAGAACCTCAGAGAGTTCTGAGAAGTAATGATAAAATTGTCTTCACTGTATGAAGAGCCAGGCTTGCATTATATGATAAAAGCCCTCTCTCAAGAGGCTTTTACCTCTGGAATCAGTTACCTGGAATTATACAAAGGAGTGAAAACAAAGATGTATTTCTTGCTAGACTAGATAATGTGAACTTGGTATACAGATGGTAGCATTGACCAACCGACTTTTGAGATTGGATGACCCATGTGAAACTACTGTATAAGTGAAACTAATGAACTAGTCTCTAGTGATACTATTACTTTATTCTGGTGTAACCCTACTGATGAAGCCCTGTGATATTGATTTCTAAACTGATATTACCAGCTCATGTGATACTTAACTCTGTTTTTTCTCATGAAATGTTTCTTATTATTGCATGCTGTTCATTTGGTCTGTATGAATATCGTATGTAACTATGATTTCTTGACCAATAAATATTTTCAAACTCAAACTCATCAAAGTTGGGCAGAACCTTGTTTATCCCAGATTGTATAATGCCTCTGTAGGCCAGCATTGTAGCCAATGATTATTGTTCCCTTAGAAGATATCTACCAATCAGAAGTGAAAATGCTAAGTGGGAAGTTTATTCATCAAAATCAGAGGTAAATCTGTATCTGTATGTTAAACATGTGTACTAGTTCATTATCTATTATGTCAAAATTTCCTTGGCTGGGCTGATTACACTGAGTTGAAATGTAGCAAGTGACTACTATTCGCATAATTTAATATTTGGAACTACAGTACTCTGAAATACCCTACCCCCAGTACTAAGAATTAACTGCAAATGTGCAAATATCGGACTCACCCACAGGCGAGTTTTCATAAGGTCAGAAGAAAATAAAAACTAATAAGGTCAATAATATTACAAAGAAAGTGTTTACATATAGATATGTTTTTTTTGTTTCCCAAAGGTATTATAAAATAAAACATCACAAGTGTGTTCACATTTACCTAAAGCCACACATTTGTGACCTATAAACAATTAAATGCCTAGAAATGCTAGGAACAGGTGTATGAGCTTTCATCTATGCATGCCTTCTCACATGATAAACATCATTAACGACAAAGTTCAGTAAATATTGAATAAGTAATGATCAACATTGCACCTGCCTAGCCATAATAGTATTTTAATCAGACTTCTTTAGAAGACATCTCAATCAGATTTCTTGCAGCATATTCTGTCAACCAACAGCTACAAGACAATGTCATGTTTCTTATGGATGGGAACAGGACCCAATATACGAGGAAACATGATTCAGTTTGTCACACCCATGTAGGTTTATAAAGACAATTGTGTATAAAAGGCAACATTTAAAGTAGAACAGTATCAACTTTGCGGTCTAACTGATAATAGTCTAACCATTATTCTAAAACCATGTCTAAAGATATCTCATGATTTTTATGAAACAATTCTGCTCTAAAACAAAAGAAATGTATGCCCTGTGTTCATTTCTACCCTACTAATAAACCAGGTAGGTCTGCTTGCTTATAGATGGAGCCTCTTACTCAATCAAGCTTACCACTATATCCTGCTGCGACCTGTCCTTGGAAGCATCTCTTTGCTTTGCTACCAACAGGCATGCTCTGACTATAGCAGCCTCTATGCAGTGCATGAATGGTCAATCCTCAATTGCAAGCTACACTAAACACTATACAGAAAGCCTGTGAGACCAGCCAACAGATGGCACACCGCTGGACAGGGAACTAAGGACTACACAATGAAGGATATTGTGTTGTGATTAGGCACATCATTTTGAGGCACTCTGGACAATCATTGATAGGTACGTTACACACATGACACCAGAAAAGAAAATTATTTTAAAAACCTTTTAGTCATGTTTGCTCAAATATTCAAAGCTGTCCTTTTAGTAGATTATGCCATCTTTAACATAAAAGAGTTGATTATTTTTGTTATTGGAAGAGTTGATTGTGGGCGTCCTGGATGGGTGGTGGTTGTCCTGGATGGGTGGTGGTTGTCCTGGATGGGTGGTGGACGTCCTGGATGCATGGTGGACATGCTGGATGCATGGTGGGTGCAGAACCCGGCTTTCTACAGTGTAGTTATGTTGTACCTCTGTGGGGTAGTGCTGGGTGTTTTTCCATGATGGTCCATGTAGTATAGTATCTCCATTGTAATTTGTAGTGAGTAGGAGCATGGAAGTGCCACCTACTTCTACTAATGAAGTCGGAGATGGAGTATGTGTTGAAGGTTACTTGGTGATTTATTGTATATTAAAAATGCCTAATAAGAGGTCACCTGACACCAGTCTCAGCAGTGGATTTCCTGATACTCAGTGACTACCAGTGGTTGCACCAGGGTTTATATCCCAACCCTGGGGCAACACAGGAAGTCAGTGTCTCCGTGGTGAATGTCAGGTAATAAATTACATATATTAAACATGGCATATAATTGGTGGATACAATTGATACTGATTGGTTATAACGAGCTGCCACACCTTAAAGGTGTCCGTTCCTTGTCACAGAGCAATATAATAATGCCCATATATGGTAAGTATATAAGTCATTATCTATTTGGACAGTACTTTTTTTGTCAACAATACAAAATGGCCGTGTGCATTGGATCGCTAGGTAAAATCATTGGATTCTCATTTCGAAGAAAAGGTTACAAAATGTAGGCAAACACCAACTAAAGATCGTATATTTGGCGGTGCTAGAAGTACAGGACTTGACATGCTTGGATTCTACCCGAAAAGTCGTTGGAAAGACAAGGGTATGGCGGGTGGAGTAAAAACAATGGCTACGGTGGCTTGGCAAACCGTGCGGATTGCATGCACTTACAAAATGTCTTCTCATGGTTTTTATATGGGGTTATAAGGTAATAATTTAATACAAAATGGAGAAATATGTTAGATAAACGCCTTAATCAAGTTATGTCTCATAACATTGATTAAACGCTACTTAAGGTGTGAAAGCTGCCGTTTCCTGAGGCAGGGAAAATAACATATTATTGTCCATATTTAGTAATAATATCATGATGGGAAGGCACAATGGCGTGTGACATGATATCACTGGCATCACAGTTCTACCAAACCCTATGTGCATATTACTACATTACGTTCTGATCATACTGAGCAGTCACAGTACGTCACCGACACTAAGGTATAGGGTTTTAAACTCGTCTGGGTATGTGTGCAGTTGTATCACCTGAGAAATGCCCTTCAGAAAATACAATTACTTGGTACCATTGCATGTTATATTCCTCATGCAAGTATTCAGATGCAGCTTTAGACTTTATCTATTAAACATTTTAATATCAGAATTGGCCAAATGATTTGCAGCTTTAATCTTGTCTGTACAGCTGGAAGGCTGAGAGCTACCTTCCTGTAAGACGTGGGTTATACTTACTATTCTTATATAATGATAATTCTGAGAGATTTACTCAAGGCTCAAATCAAGGCACAGCAACATGTCTCCTATTGACCATCACTAATTATTAAGACAGTTTAGTGGGTCCTATGTCAGCGGCAAGATTTGTTAGACATTGTTGGTACTCATGAGCCATTTCCATGGTCATTCTGGGGTCGGAGTAAAACACTTATAATCACACCTACCAAAAACCAGCATCTACAGACCACAGAGTGATGCACTGCCCTCCTCTGGCTTCAGATGATACATGTATACACTGATTTCCATACTAGTTAGCCAATACTTTTATCAGAGATGGCATATAATAATGGCATTGTAACACCCACAAAAGGCAGGTTATTCAGCTCACACACACACACACACACACACACACACACACACACACACACACATATATATATATATATATATATATATATATATATATATATATATATATATATATATATATCCTCGACCAATCCTTCTTATAGAACCATTTCCTAATGATGCATTCTCTTCACGACCTTTCCATCACGATAATCCACTGAGCCCATTGACAGACCTGGCACTGGTAATATTGACACTGAAATGATTCGTCATAGTCTGAAAGTAGTAATTTACAGGCACTTTGGATTCTTCTGTGCAATCTTCTCCACAGTCTGACAGAGACTTTTGCTCTAGTGCGGTAGGAATCGCTATACCACCTACAGGGCCTCAGGTACTCCATAAGATTTTGGACTCAGCATGGTGTAGTCTTATGAGACTCAGTAAACTAGCTATATGCTATCATAGATGATTCAGAATAAATGAACTTAAGGGTAAAAGAGATAAAAGTCATTATTGAATGACACCAGACCAGGAGGGAATTTCGCAATTATGCTAATCAGCACTACTGTGAAAGACCCTCCTGGTTTAAGTCAAAATGTTAAACTACCATTGTCACTGGCGTGTGGAGGTGGCCTTCACGTGTTATCACACCTCGGGTTCAAGTAAGACTTAATTGTGATTATTTTCTTTTTATTTTTACCTTGTTTAATTTGTTTTGGAGCATCATTGTTCACTTCACAAACCCTACACCTAGAGCAGTGAACCAGATATCCCTACTTCACACCACTCTGACAGCCATTAGAGAGAAACTAATATTTTCATTTGCAAGGCAAGTTTACTACAGTTGTAGAACTAAATTCCGCTAAATTTTGCTTATTCTGATTTGATGGCTTTAGCACCTCTACTTCTGAAGATATGGCCCTCCAAACAGACCACTGAATCATGATTAATTGGCAGTTTTTTACAGGGAATCTGAGATATTGTGCTTAGGAGCAAGCAGGATGAGTGCTGGAAATATCATAAAAGAGTTCCCATCTAAAATCATTGATTTTTGCAGATGTGTGGGTGGAAGGTGAGCCGAAAAGTGGCTAGACTGCACCCCGTGGTTGGCCATGCGTGTGCTTGGAATGTTGGGGACCAATGCTTTCAGTGTGCCTACACTCTGATTCAGTTTCCGGGCAGTGTAGAATAAAGGGTAATTTCTTTTCTTATTTGTGGAGGGTGGTTGTGGATAAACCACCAGGCCGAGCGATATACAGACATTTACATCAGTCCCCTTGTGAATTGTAGTGTTACATTGGATTTGGCGGGTGGTTGGATGCTCTTTCAATAGATCTCTTATAAGTTGTATTAATACTAAATCAATTGTTACATAGCATGCTTATAGTTTTCGGAGAGAACGTACTCTAGTCGTTAAGAGTAAATAAGTTTGATACCTTGTAGCATTCCCATGGCCTATTAGTTTACATATTAGATGCGTCACTACCATGGACTAAAAATAACTAGATCTTCCAGAAGAATTTTGCCACAGGCCCCAAAAGAAATCATATATGTTTGTGGAGATGTTCATACATGGAGGGCTTCCCTAGCCCACTTAAAAGGGTCTATTTCTCCTCTTTCCTATCCCCTCGGGATGTGTGTGGTGCAAATATGCGCGGGCACTGACACATTCCCCTGTGAAATTGTGTAATGTAGTTCTCACCATGAATATGACCATAGCTGTTGAAATGGCGTTAAACATCTATTACTCCACTCCACTCCACTCATACATGGATTTTATCGTAGGATTGTTTTCACCTAATTATTCTCTTTCAGAAAGATATATTCTGAATATAGGTTCCCGGGCATTTTTATGTCTTTGTGGGCACTTGAAACAACCTCTATATGTACAGACAGTTACGACCAGTAGAGTAGCCAAACAGCTAGGAGTGCCTGGTCAGCAGATTCGAAGCTGAAGGGATTGATCCCAACCCAGGGCAGATAGCTACGGTTTTGTAGAGTACATCAAAGGACATAATAACGGTGCCTGCATCAGCGCAAAGGTCGAGGTTGACATGAGAGTGACCCACCTTAATTATAAGTAATCTCGACCCACAGTTTCACAGGCAGTGCACCTGTACGCCAGTACAGGACCAGAGGGACGTGATTGGTCTGTACTGAGGGCTAGCTGTTGTAAACCATTGTCTCGAAATTGAAAAAAAAAAATGCAATGGATATCTGAGGTACCGAATTCTCTGAGGACATTAGTCCAGATACATGTATATTATGGGAAATACATAAATATCTCAAAATCCCCTGTCTAAGAAAGTGATGGATACAAGATTATGAAGAGTTGAGGGACTATGAGTCGACTATGGTAAATAGCAATGCGCTGTAATATCAAATTACCTCTATACCTATTCATAATGTCAATGTAGTCATTTGAGAGAAATGTCAAAAAGCCTGGATGCTATCATATATGATTCAGAATAAGTGAGCCGGAGGGTAGACTGCACAAATGTCAAGGGCAGACATGGGGAATATATAGAATAACATGCTTACGTTCCAGTCTCTGAGCGCACATAGGCCCTTAGGAGGCATTTCTCAAGATGGTGTGAGTGAACACATAGGCCACCACTGACTACGACTTAAAAAACTCAAAATTAGAGTGGGTAATCAGAGGCTATGTGCTACGACTGCTCTGTACGACCAGCACATGATGTATTAGTTATGTGGAGTTTGGTAGGACAGTCGTTCCAGTGCAATCATTAGTGACCAGTAAATGCAGGACTCTAACGACATTATGGTGAGGGATCCCGCTACCATTTAAAAGGGTCCAGTCTAACCATCTTAGGAAATGCCTTCCAGATGGGATCTATCCAAGCAAGTTTGATGACATCAAAATTGGAAGTCATTTCTCAAACTTTAGGCCACGCTCCCCAATCGTACCCACCTGCCCTCTTATCAATACAAAATGTTGAAGTTGAACACACACGATTCGCATCCTACTATTGGGGTAGATGTGAGGAACTTTAAATAGCCTGCAAGTACAGGATCAGCGATAATAGGCCCCTTGTGCAGGATTTGAGAGGTATACCTGATTTCCAACTCCCCTCAGAATATGAAGTCTCGAGATAGGGGTCGTAGTGTTTGGGAAATGACTATCAGTGTAGGGCGTTCCGAGTTCTCGCAAATTGTTCAAGGCCAAAAAGGGCCAGACTTTCCTTCTTTACTTAAAAATTGAAGTACTTCGTTTGTCTAATTACCCAAATGTCATTTTCTTCTAGAAATTCAAATACAAAATCGTACATTGTAATGTCTCTGTCGATTGAATGGGTACCTGGCGTCAGCCCTGAAAAATTGATGGATTAATCAGTGGATGGGCCAATCCAGCAACCTATTAATCTGAGCTTGCGCAACAGACAAAATATAAAGTATGATAACACTGCAACCATCACCCCCCCCAAAAAAAAGGACAGCAATAAAAACCAACAACCAAAACAACTACCAAGAATCTTAATAAAGGGCATTTCATTTCTAGACAATGCTACACTATGACGCAATTGGCCTACCAGGACATAAGGTCTCAAAAGTGTATATTGTATGTACTCTCTATAATTTAGAGTAGGAAAATCTGTACCTCAAATTCCTAAATGAGACTAGATGGACCAGACCGGAGAGAGTGAGGAATAGATGTTTAATGCCATTTCGACAGCTAAGGTCATATTCCTGGCGAGACCTACATTACACAATTTCACAGGGGAATGTGTCGGTGCCAGCGCATATGTGCACCATTTATAGCCAATATACAATTGCGGCTGAGAGTGTAGCTCTCTCAAAATACCAACCACTATTTCACCCATGCTATTATACATCCCAGCAAATTGTCGTGAGTCCTCGTCAACCTGTGTGAAGTGGCTCACACATGTCGCTAGACGGAACACGACGTCGTTATAGCACAAGATCACCAGGAATAGCAATTGCTATGCCACGTGAGTCTAACACACAGTGGAAAAAGATGACGGAATGAGTTATCACTCAAAAAAGAGTCACCTTTAATGACCAATCATGGCGACAGATGATGACAATTTGCTGGGATAGATCTATCATCTGGCCCAGTATGCCTACATCAGTGTATACATATATATGCACAGTGCTCCCAAGAGTCTAATTGAATAGTGCAGTCTATTTGGATACCTGAAGTCACAGACTTTAACAAAGCCTAATGAGATAGGCATGGATGTCGCTAACATAGTCCTGCTGTGATATGATTGCGCATGATACACTTTATATTCTTCCCAGTACCTGGTGGACTGCTGGCTCACTAACTGCGCGATAGCACCACTTCTATGGATAGGTACAAAGTTCCCCTGTCATAGGTGGCAGAAACAAAAGCTCGAAAATCCGCCAATAGCTAAGGGAAGAAGGCTTCATAAAAAATAAAAGAAATAAAATCCAATCCAAGTACCGGGTCTCCATAAGTATCCATGCCCTAACTAAGATTATGTAATATAGAGTGTAAAATAGTGTATCAAAAGAATAAAATGAGGACATTCAATTGTTGACATATGATCCTTCATCTTGGATGGGGTAACTGCCAGTTACCCTAGTACCTTCTACATTGTGATAAATAGGTATAGGTATGGCTGACTCTGACAGGAAGTGTAGTACAGGAAGTGCAGTGAATTTACATATTTTCAATACAGTATTTATCATGTTTTCATTATTAATTTTGGTGTAATACCACTGTACATTTCGAGTAATCCATCGAACGTTATGTAGAGGAATAGGATTTGTATTAATTTTAAAACAGGTAGATAAAATGAACGGTGCTGCATTTAGTATCTAAACACAACCTTGAGCTATTGAATGGGCGTGGCAGGCTAATGTTTTATAGCTAAGAGTTATAGATGTTTTGTTAGCGCAAAGGGTCATTCAGTTTGTATTTCTGCTCATTCCGCTATCATATAAACTGATAAGGAATAGTAAAAACGTAGTAAATAAAATTAATATCGAGTCCTCCAGACGAACGACCAGCAACATGCTTTGGAAAAGGTGGAGTAGTACAGCAATAGTACCAATTCCTACACGCAATGTTACTTCCTTCAAATGGGGTATAGGACAGCTGTTAAGGCTCTGCCAATACATGTAGACCGAGGCCACATCCCAAAGGCAGTTCCCCTTCACCCTACTCTCAGACATCGCGTGATCCTTGGGCACTAAGGACCACTAAGATATCTTGACTGCCCATATGGGTGTGAGGATCATTCCTAGCAATTACCTTAAATTACAACCAGAATTTGACAATTGTGATATTGACCGTTTGTCCTTTTCTAAAACCTAGTTACATGCAAATGAAAAGGTTAACCTCGAGGGTTATAGTCTTCTAGAAGGCAAACATGGGATGTTAAGTGTAAATCCAGGCTAGGGGTGGATTAGCAGTGTACCTGAAAAAACAGTGCACATATTCAACTTCTAGGTGGGTGCACCTAAATTACAATAAACCCGATATTAAATTACTAACATTACATCATGTTGACAAAATGTTATCAAGTCTGCGGTGAAGAATATAATTATATATCATAATTGAAAAATACAAGGTGTTTGTAAATTCAATCGATGTGGAATTCAGCCTAATCACATTGCACGCTTATATTGGAAGCAGGAATTGTCTCGATGTGTGTAGACCCAACACTCCACCCTATCACGAAAGAAGTGCCCAGAATCTTGACTTCATAGTCATGAAAAATAATGATTCTGTGGACAAGCTTTCTATTCCCTAGGGCCGCATAGTCTGCTTGGGAGCTAGTTGTTCTTTTATATAGAAGGTATCTCTTTGGCAAGTTGGGTGAATTAGATCAAAATCAATCATTCATGGTAAATCTAACATCAGCACTTTGTCTCTAGTGTGGGGATTTAAGCTATAAATGCAGAAGGAGTCTATTCCAAAATGAACCTTTAGTGTTTTTCATGTTTAGAGTGTTGTTGAACTGCACATTGGTAACCACATTTTCAGCTTATCGCATCAGTCGGTAGAATACATGTGGATCAACATGGTAAAAGGTACACCCATGCACCCCGTCGCGGGCGTACCTTTTACCGTGTTGATCCACACATTTTAGAGTACTTTATAACTATAGATCTAGCCTATAACCTGGAGCCAGTAGAATACAGGGCCACATGTGCATCTAAGTTGCACTCTCAAATAGTAATAAAACAATAAAAAAAAATAAATTCCAGTAGAGTATTTCTTAACTATTGTTAGTTAGCATTATTGGGAAATTCTCTCCTTATTCGTGCACCCAATAAAAAATGATGCAAAATACTTCATTGTTTTGGACCTTAGAATCTTGAATGCGGAAGGCAGACAGACCTCCTATGGAGGGGTTATAGTGGTTCTAGAATTCACTATGGTGCTTCGAATGATTTTCCTCTGAAATCGAGCCTCTCCCTGGAGAAAAGTGAACTAGTGAACATCCCTTATTAAAATTTATGTTACATAAGTCACTTAAAGAAACCTTTAAACCCTCTATACACAATCCCCTAGTCTGGGGTTTAGGTTAAAATCTCCCAACACAAGGGTACCTCTTTCCTAAATATGCATTTTTAGTAATTCCGACAGGGCTTAGTTTCTTGCAATTTGAAGTCAATAATAGAAAAGAATTATCATTGAGGGTAATTCCTGTTCAGTGCACTATGTATTTCTCAAAGCCGATTGAATAAGCAGCCACTGATCATCTGCAAGAAACCCTGTTGTTCACTGGATATACATATAAGGGGGCATGTCTAAAACCATAGTTCTTACTTTGTAACTAACGGTCTATAGTATCCAGTTGGGGCCTTGATGCTAAAATGGACCTATTGACCTTGTTTTTATATTAACCAGCCAAAAAACATAAAATTGCAGGCATCTAGGACATATTTCCGGGACCCACAAAAGTGACTATTTGGGGGTTGGCCATATTTGGTAATAGACCCCTTTTCATGCAGTTGCCATGGTTACATGAAAAGAAGAATAAAAATAGTTCTTGCAACAAAATGGAAATTTTTACTATGTTTTTATGTATAAATGAGTTCCTGAGAATATATTATTAATTAAAATGTGTTTTTAGTGTAGGTCAATGTAGTAGAGGTAGGTGTTTGTTTAAACAGACGGTAGGCATATCTGGGTTAATGATTTCAACAAATGCACTTGATTTGGCTTGACATCCACAAATCAAATTAAGGCACCTTGGGTACTTGGTAAACAGTGGGTTTGCCAGCTAACAAAACAATGGGATTGACTAATTGGCAAGGTATTTTTTAGCAGATAACAAGTGGGCCAAACCAACCGGACGTCCAAAGAATCCCATTATTCAACCACAGTATTAAAAGTGTCTATGTTTCAGCAGGGTAAGGAAAATATGAGAGCATTTACACAAACTTTCTATAGATCTACTTCTATTAAAATGCAAGCAGACCAAAGCAGAAATATCTTCTTATTTGTCGAAGGAAGAAAATCTTGAAGCACACTGTCAGATGATTTCTATCAAAGTATGTTTTTTGGATGTGGCAGTAAAGGTATAGTTTACAGGACATGTCTATACATTGTATCCAGGCTTGTATTGGATAGGTGGAACAGTAGGGCTTTTCTCAATATCATTAATAATATAATTAGCCCAGTGAGGAATGCCCTTCTGTGGATGGATCTCATTCCTAACTTCTTTAATTTGAAGGGAGTTACAGACGATAAAGATACCAACAATGTTTTAGCATCGGTTGAACATAATTATTTGCATGGACCTGCTCTCTCATAGGACATGGACACCCCCATGGCAGTGATCTCGCAGCTCTATCTGTAACAGTGTTAAAGTAAAAGACTGACACCCATGCAAATGTGCGTCTTTTGTAAAAGACTGACACCCATGCAAATGTGCGTCTTATCTGCTCTTTATGAAGTCGATTACTGATCACAATTGCGTTATCTGCCGACTGGTTGTCTTGTAAATGAATGAAACAGCACTGAAATTCGACTTTGGTCCATCTTGTATGGGGGCTGACATCTTTGCCTGAAAACATTGACATACCATTGCACCCAACCATGAGGTCAAAGGCCTACCTAATAGTAGGCACTTACATAAAATTCTCAAAGTGTTTCGAAATTTATAGAATTAACTTGGCCATATAGATTTATTAGATAACTTTGGGTTATTCACCACTGTGATCACAGCCTACTGCACAAACAGGCAGTGCAGTCATTGCTTACCCTACCAGAGGCCCACTCATATGAATTGGGCAGAAAAAATACATGCGAATTTCATGACTCTTTGGGCAATGCTCCTCATTGACCTAAACTAAGCCCTTTGCAGAGTCAGTTTACAACATTATGTTCAATACCCACAAGTTTCAAATTTCTCCAAATCACATTATTTCATTATGTCCTTTAACGTGTCTGCCCATACCAACAACAAGTGTACAGTTTATATCTCTCCTCAAGCATGAGTAAACTCAGATTGACCACCATTCTCTGTTGGTGAAAATAAGACCCCAACCACCCCTGTAGCCCAAATATTAAAGACAGGAGGGTCCTCAGAGTGAGATAGGATACCTGCTGGGTCTGAGAGAGTGCATTACAAAACTACGACCTGAGCGGCCCTGAGTTATGTAAGTGCCTATTAATAGTTGTAATTATTCAGAGGGCATCACGTACCAATTGGCCACTTGTCTGAGACCAGCCCTTCCAACATACCCACGTAGGGTGGAATGTTAGTGATGGATACCTTTGTGGCATTGATATAGACCGATGTTGGGGAATTGTGTGGGTACCAATGTGATTGACATGCATGAGTAGGGAGGTAGGTTGACAGACCCTGGAGGCCGTTTGCAAACATATTTGGAAATGGTTCTGTTAGAGGTGCTATTCCCAAAACGGAACTTACTTACCTCAGGAATTGGTTCCCTCTTGTGTTGTGAAAGGGGAATCCGTCAGAGGAGTGGTATAAGAGTGGTCCAGAGTCAGGGTGTAATTCTCAAGTAGGAACCAATTCTCTAGGGAAGTCGATTCTCAGGGTGGGGAAGAGCGGATAATTGAAAGATCGAATATGTAGCTACAGTGAGAATTCTAATTTAATTCTTTTTTCAACAGGCTCCAGTACAATAAGGTGGGCCAGGATTGCACACGATGCTACAAGTAGTAGTCTGCTTGCGTGACATGAACCTCCAATCCCTAAACAATAACATTGCAGTCAATTCATAGAATCTCTACTAGACTGTAGTATGTACAGTCTTGCTCAGTCTCATCAACATCACTCATCAAATAGTGAAAGCTATTTTGGTAGGTGCAGCCACATTCTAACATAGTGTAGTGGACCTACACAAACAACTACTACCGTCCCACTGAATACATTGTCATTGACTGTCCTTCAACTGCTGTACGTAACTGTCAATGCTGAATGCATTACCATTGAACTGCCCTTAGGTTAAGTACACCTGTTGTAACCCTGCTCCCCTGGAACTCTAAGTGTCCTTGAACTACTGCCTAAATGCCATGGCAACCAGCCTGCATGGCCTGCCCTTGAACCATGAAAGTGAAATTTATGATTGTATCCATCATTGTGCCCCTTGTCATTGACACCATCCCTGGCCAAGGCCATATGTGTTGTTTGTCATCAGCACTGTCAGTGAATAAGACTCTATGTATTGACACTGTCCTCAAACAAGGCTGTATATATTATCATTGCTTGTCACTGCCACTGTCCTTGTCCAGGGGTGGCATTTGTTATCACTGTTTGTCATTGTGCCTGTCCTTGAAAAAGCTTGCCATTGCTTATAATTGGTATTTTGCCCTACCAAGGTTGCATATAATTGCCAGTGCTTATAAGTGGCACTTCTCCTAGTCAAAGTTACATAAACTATCATTGCTTATTCTCTAATTCTTATTGCCATTGCTCAAGATCAGATACCCAACTCAAACCTGAGAAGGTTGGTCTTGATAATAGTCAGTTTGCTGGAGGTATTGGTGTTGTAAGCTGGTTGATGTCGAGAATATTTAAGTCTTCATGTCAAGTACCTCTCACTTGTACACCTATTTGGGATTCTGCAGACCATCCCTAGCCACCCCTTCTGATATATTTATTGGAGGAAAATCCCATACCACGATATAGCATGTGGTGATTAACTAAGATTTCCTAACACCACAGGGAGGTGACGTGAGACCGTTTGAAAAAAACAACAACAACTGAATTGCAGTTAGGTCATATTGGTTTGATGTTTATTGATGAACGGACCTAACCGCATTGAGGTATTGCCCATTAAAGAAAGTATTGCATGAGCATCAAGTTACAAGACTTCAAAGCAGATACTAGTACACGATAATTAGGAAATTTCTTAGCTCTTGAAGCTGGAGGGCTAAATCGTTCCAATTCATTGAATTGCTTTGATTAGATTCTTTTTGACTCGGTGTATCCAAACTTCAGAGAATTGGCAAAGTTATATGGGGTCATTGACAACTTGGAGAAATGTGTTCTTTCTGATTTGCTTCAATGACTCAAGGATTTGAAAGTTAGACTGGCATATTTTCATCTGAGGTGTACAGTATCATATGAAGAATTTGGTTCTAAAACGCAATGAACACCATTTTGAAAAAATAGGCAAATATTTCAAAGGCCTATAGGTTAGATATTATTAAGTGCAATAAAGAAACCATTGTCCTTGAGAAATATGTTTTGAGCTGTCTAGAGTCTATTTAGTAAAGATTTCATCATGATATCTTTAAGATCCACTCCAGGGGAGCACTACAAACATGGGTATAATACTGAAAATCTGGAATGAATTTGTTGTGTTTTGGAACCAAACTCTTCATATAATCCTGTCTTCCTAGTTCATTAGACCAAATATCAGCCAGCATTTCTCATCTTTTTTTCATAGGGAGACAAAAGGTCAGGGTTATCCATACATAGAATAGAATAGAAACTTTTGTTGCACGGAGTCGCCCTTAAAAATGGCATTCTTCCACGCACAGTTGGCCAATATATGTGGAAGATAGGTTTTAATTAATTACCAGCCATGGTTTATGGTGCTAGTCTTTGGAAATTTTAAATATCACAATATAGCTCATGATTTAAATATGTATAATTACACAAAATTTGAATAAGACTGATTTAGAGCTTGATAAGGATAAATTTATATTAATGTTATGTAAAATTTAACATGATAAGGCCAGAACAGCTAAGGTATATATGTAATGTAACAGGTCGGGACTATCATAGATGGATCTCAATAGAGATGTGAAAGATCTATCATGTGTAGATCATTCCTAGGATAGTTGACACCTCAGTCTTCTCTTGAATGCATCAATGGTTGTACACTTCTGGATTGACTCAGGTAACTCATCCCAGGCTTTCACCCCCCGGTAGAAAGGGCTCCGCTGGAAACAAGCAGTCCTGGCTTGACGAATTCTGAAGCGGAGTTTCCTATCTCCTCTGGTCCGAACATCTCATATTAGTAATTGGGCATCGTCTTTGGACCTCTTCCACATCATAACCAATAGTTGGCGCTTCCTTCTTAATTCCAGCTTCTCAATCTTGTTGTTTTTGTGCAGATTGTCTATACTATTTGTAGTTTACATCTGTAGTTTACAGTAGATGCGCAGAGCCTGATTCTGTAGTCATTGTAATTTGGCTAATTCATTGATATTGGCAGTCCCTGTATAGAAGCTGTAGTAGTCAAATGTAGGACAAATTATACTCTTGTATATAGTCAGACAGTCCTCCTTTCCTGCAAATTTCCTAATCTTACCCAATTTAAACAACTTGTTCCCAACACTTTTCTTGATTCTAGTTACATGTGGCTGGATAGTCAGGTGGTCATCTAACTCAACCCCCAGATAGCAATAGCTTGTAACAACTGGTAATTGGTCATTGCTAATATACATTTCAGGGGCATGTGTTTGTGACGATGCTGTTTTTGTACCGAAATTAATAATCACCATTTTTTCAGTGTTGATCGTCATATATATAGTTTCTGAGACACCTGTTATGTAGGACATTCAGATCATTTTGCAGTCGTAAACATATTTCATTATAATCAGGACCGATTGCATACAAAACAATATCATCAGCGTAAAGAACAACTTCAGTATTGGTCAGAATATCACAGAGGTTATTAATATAATATGCGAATAATAAGGGACTGATGGTGGACCCCTGCGGTACCCCAAATTTTACTGGTTCAAGTGCAGATAGGCTATTGTTGGTCCTTGTGCTGTGTTTTCGGTTGGACAAATAGAATTTTACCCATTTTTTATGACAGGAGGAAGATTTAACCAGTTTGTCTTACTTATTAATGTGGGGTGGTGTATGGAATGGAACGCTTTGGAATGATCAACGAAACAGGCTATTATTAGGTGGCTATTGTCTCTGGCAGTGTACAAATCATTTACAACATGCATGACTGGATCTCCAGTGCTTTTGCCGGGTCTGAAACCGTGCTGATTCCTACTAAGCAGAAGGTTTTCTTCTAAGTGCTACCTTAGTAAATCGTGTACCAGCTTCTCAATGAGTTTACCGGGAAGGGGCAGGAGAGTGATCGGTCTCCAGTTTTTTATCAATGTAAGGTCACCCTTCTTAGGTATTGGTACTAGGGTACCAAACGCCCAGTCATCTGGAAAAATTCCGGATTTGATTGAGCACCTAAACATGTGCAGAAATTGATCATTGATAGTCCTCGGGCATTGATTATGCCCAAGGACTTGTCCACTGAGATATGATTCACCAGCTTGGCCACATCAGCATGATTGATGAACCTGTCTAAGTCCAGCTCCAATAAATTTTCTATATCTTCTACTTCCATTGGCTCCTCATCCAGCTCTTCTTGCTGTAAGTTGTGCTTGGAGACAAGGGAGTCAATACAGTTTGCTACCAATTGTCACAAAATAGCAATTAATATGGGGGCAAATGAGGGGAAAGGGCCCGCCCTGTGGGATTTCTAGTACTGGATTTGGCCACTAGGGGAGCTACAGAGGCTAAAAACATTAAAAATATACCAAGAATTGCTATTATGTAATTTTTTATACAGAAAAAGATGGGTTTCTCAAAAATGTTCTATTTTCTGGCACTTCCTGTGTACTTGGAGTGTAAATGGAACGTTTTGAATCCAAAACAAGGCCTAAATAAGCATTCTCAGAGATATGGGTTGCCATGGTAACCAAAATGATATTCCAAATAGAAAAAATATTAATGTCAATTGATAGAATGATTCATGTAGATTCATATGCTGAAAAAAGCATTGAGATACCATTTCTAGATCAAAATTTATGCCCTAATGTACTGAAAGGGTTGGCCATTTTTCAATTGGTTATTTAAATCATTATGCTAATTAGATGCCTGATTTGATTAAAACAAGGAATATTAGAGCTTATTGGCTGTATTGGTATAGATATGTCATTCCATTTTCATGAAGCAACATCTCAGAGACCAGAGGGGTTATCTGCAAGTGTTATACCTCATTTTAAAGCCAATGACTTCAATTTTAGATATCACAATTTACCTCGGAGGACCCTTTCCCCTCACCTGTCCACATATAGTCAGCTGTATTTTTATGCTCAACAGGACTGTCATTGTCAACAACAGAAATTGTGGAATTTTTGGGTTGTTGATTAATAATGGAATTTAAAGTCTTCCAGAATTGTTTAGGATCTCCCCTGCTTTCATCCAGGGACCTCATTGTTCCCTGTGCTTTCGCATGCATCTGCTGTCTGCGTATCTTATATGTGAGTTTACGGGCGCTGAGCAGATAATTAATGTTGCCAGTAACTTGGTGATTATAAAGCAATCTTACGGTCATTAATAATCTCAATGATCTCTCTAGTGGCATAAGTGCACTCCTTTTATGAGTATGATATGCCTAGCTGGCCAAATGGTGTCTAAGTACAATAATATTGCATTTTTTTTTAAATTCCATTGCACATTAGGATCTTGTGTTGTATGGATATGATCCCATTCATACCCAGCCAAACTTTCATAAAAATCATCAATACAATAATTTTTATATGAGCGCCCTTTAAAGGTGTCACACATTGCAATCTCTCTATCCTTCTTCCTCACAGCATATAAGGGATAGTGGTCAGAAATTAATGCTAAAATAACCCCTTTTTTCTTTACAATTTCACAGTCAATTATTTAGTCAATACAACTCCCAGGACCACCACGAGGGTTCGGTCGAATTATTTCATTATTAAGGGACCTTATGCCAGTTTCACGCAATAGATTAATCAGCCCAATGGTATCGTTCTCATTTCTTTTATGCATATTTATATTGAAATCCCCGAGCACCCAAATTTCATGCTGAAACTCTTTAAGGAAATTGAGTGTTTCTCTTAGCACATCTAGGAAAGTTTGAACACAGTTGTCATTCGACAGTCTATACACATTTACAATATGAATGTTTCTTTGATCAGACTTTTCTATAGATATCACCAGAAGCTCAATATACTTTTCCATTCTGCTATAGGTGTGCACAATTTTACTATAAGGACTAAACTGGCTACTTATGTAAGTTATAACACCTCCAGCTTTATCAGTTTTCCTATCAAACCGGTAAGCTGTATTGTCATTCATGTAGGTTAGACTCTCATCAGATCTATCATCTAACCAGATTTCACATAAGCAAATTATATCAGCATCCCTAATATTAATGCGAGTCTGTTCAATATCACCTGATAAGCTGTGAATATTATAACATAGGAACTTTACCCCCTTCTCAGACGACAATAAATCCCCTACATAATTTACAATATTATTCACCGCGCCCTTTACAGATTACCAGGTATAAGACATACAAATGGGGATTCAAATTGTGTAGGAATTTTGCAGTGGTTGCTACCAAATGATTTAATAAAATTGATAGTCAAATAAAGATCTGTACAGTCTACACCGATACCGACTCCCACTTTGACAACAACAAACATGTGCTTAGTTGTAAGGAATAGGTTCTTGAGAACAAAAACACATAAATCAATAAAGTCAGAGTAATACAAGTAATAAATCAAGACAAAAGGGGGCAGTTTTTGCTGCAGTTCAAGGGTACCCCAAGTTACCCTACTGGGGGTAGTCCCAGGACTCAAGCTCAGAGGAGCAACCTCAACTCCCGTCGAATCCCACATTATTGATCAATGTGAACCTGAAGAGATAATGGTATATGGAGGGCACATACACCTGGATCTCGGTAGGTAGGCAGCATACAGCAAAATTGGGCAATCAAATAAATCTCAATACATAAAGCAGTAAACCACAATAATAGCAAGCAGAAGATTGTCCTAGGGTAGTAATAAATGGGTGTCTCCTACCTTACATCTCAATGTGACATGTTACGAGTATATAGTGTCCAATTGCTAATGAACATGACTTATATACAGTTCATGCAGCTAGTCTGCCAATGAGTTGACACCTTGTATGCATTGCATCATAACTGTGGTCTTTTTCACTGGTGGAGGGTTATCGTTACTAACGATAGGCACAAATGAAGATATGCTGAAGATAGTTTCGTGGATATCTTCAGAATTCTGTTTCTATATAAGTTGTCTTCATTAGTCATGGATTTAGATACAGAGGATAACTCACTTGTCATCGATCTTGGCATATGTCATCTTCAAATAAGCATATCTTCAGGCTATCACTTCCCCTTTCCTTTATTCTGGTTCATGTTATCTTTTACAAAAACTGGGGGGCCACTCACCACTTTCTTGCCAAAGTGAACCTGTCTCCTTACTATAAATAGCTGTGCTAGGGGGTGTCCCATTCATCAGTGACATTATGATATACCATTTTATTATTCCATAAATTGTAACATATTTTGTATTAATCAAAGGATATCTATGAAATTAATACATGGGTTGGTTCTAAGAGCTATAAGAGCGCTCAAACTTTGTATAAGAGCGTTCATGCCCCACTGCACACCAGCCACAGTCAGTTAGACTGAGTTTATGACATCAAAAGGTCCGACCTAATGGTTCACTGCACAATATAATAAGAATAAGGGTCTCAGTGTGCGACCTCATGGTTCAGTGCACAAACTAATAACTTGTAAGTGAATGCAACCGGCCGTCACGGGTGCCTGAGCACCGCTGACGCCGTCATGAGTGTCTGAGCACTCTAAGGACTGAACAATGGGTTACATAAGCACGACGCCATAACCTTCCGGTCGCTCTAGCGTCGCTCCTGAGCAAGCTAGGTCAAATATCAAAGCATTTATGAAAAGCCCATAATTAGACGGTCAAAATGAGCCCAAGATCAAGGCGGAACTCCCATTATTAAGGAAGTTATGCCATGGAGACTGAAAGGAGCTCCGAGTGCACTACAGACAAACCGGCGCGAATTACGCACCTATCCAGCGGGCATTATAAACTTGGCATATTCAACTCCGCGCATACCCAAAATGGCGGTTATAAACGCATAAACGACCGAGATATGAGGGTCTAAAGATGCAGAACTGACCAAGACAATGGGGGGCATAGCGGCGTCCATGGGGGTCCTTTGTCCCCCTGTGACACTTGAAAGAGTCCCCTCAAACAATTGTAGAGTTAGGCAGATGCTGCTGGCTCCAGTCAGTCTGGAGGTGCTTTTCCAAGATTTGCTACAAATAGCCTGTCTGCACCTCCAGGAAGACACATCACCAAGAACTGCTCTAGAGGTAACATCTCCAGTCATCTCCTGCTACCTGCTATACCACTGCACTATGGTGAAACTATGCTAGACAGGCATTGGTTTCCTACCATTAGTGGCCAGAGGCTATCTTCTTTAAGACTTCCACCAGAGGGTAAAGTTATCCATTATTACATTATTCCTCTAAGCAGCAGGTCAGGAGCTAGGTGTGGGAACCCACCTAGAAGTATGCTGGACACTGTATTATTAATACCTCACAGGTGGAGTGGAACTGAACATTATACTTCATAAATTACTGTATATTTACTGTATGTGCAAATTACCTACATACTAACTACTGTATGATTGATATTTCTTACATGTTGCCTAAAGCTGAATAAACCAGTGACAACTGGAAATAACACTATTTATAAGAGCCTTGAGATAATTACACTATATACCACTAGTCTTATGATATTTCTCATATGACAACTTGATCATGCCAATCACTAGTATGACAACATCATCATAACTTTTCGAGTTGCATGAAGACAGGTCTGAAGACAGGTCTTCATGAATGGGCCTGGTAGATCGTGAGTGGGGCTGAGAAGATAGGGAATGGGCAAGAAAGGTCAGAAATGGGCGAGGGGGGTCGGGAATGGACTAGGTAGTTCGGGAAAGGGCCTACTGTAATACCTCATGTATAAGGAGCACTCCAAGTATTTATAGGGTTGTTGATGTCTTCAAAATTGCGCTAGAAAAAAATTATATTTTCACAGTTTAAACTGAGTGCCCCTACCAGAAAAAGGGTAAATATCGATGTAATTAGTATGGGACATCCAGAATTGAAGGGAATACTATAAGGTACAGTTTGGTCTTAATTTCGAGCAGTTTAGTACTGTTCTGTGGTGCAATATCACCACCTATAAGGTGTACCCCTAACTTTTGCTGATTCTATAAGGCACCGAAGGGTTCATCCTCACATGTAACCTGTGCCTTGTATGTAAGGTAGTATGGTAAAGGTCAAATTCCACATGGCGAAAAATGGCTGAAATATCTCTGTGATTCTGTCCTTTGCATTCTAGGGGTGTTCCTGAGCCCCTAGATCGCAAGGATTGTTCAACTTTGACCGAATCCCACAGTAAATATGCAGCTAGAACACAAAGGACAAAATCACAGAGATATTTCAGCCATTTTTCGCCATGTGGGATTTGACCTTAATGGTAGTGGGTATTATGGTAGTGGACTGAGAACGTTATTTCTATGCACAGTATCGAGTCATGCACTCTGCCCAAGGCACTCTAGTTTGAGAGTATTTCTATATGATTCTACCACTGGGTGGGCAATCTACCAGATCACCTGGCCAGTGTCACATTTTAGTTAACACAGGCTTCAATGGGATTACACTACCCAGCTCCATACTACTATGGTAGAACCAACATTATCAAGCAGTTTTTTACCGTAAACCCCTGCATATAAGATATACCTTGTGTATGAGGCCAGAAATGTTCCTAGGATATTTTGGAATGGGACAATGGTGCACTTACAGGAGAAATAAATCACCATATCAAATAGCTATGTGTCATTTTATGCCTCCCTTCTCAAAAATAGGGAGCAAATGCATAGAGAATGAATATAATCAATCACCTCATTGAAGAGAGTGAAAACAGCCCATCTCATGATGTCCCCCACCCATGCTGCCATCCACCTTCTGCTCTTATGAAACCCGGACCTCTCTTTCCCAGCCTCTCTTCACTTTTAAAGACAAGTGAAGATAACTTGCATTGTTGTACTAATAATTTTTGCTGTAAAACTATGTATAACATTATCTTTTATGATTAAAATCATTTGAAAGAGTATGTGCATTGGAAACAGATACTAATTGCCTTATCTGAGGTGCGTATTAAAGACTTTTTAGGTATAGAGGTGACACCATCCACCCAATAGACTGGCTTTGTGAAATGACATATTTGGGGTTAAAGACAGGTCTTCAGGCTATCTTCAAAGGCTAAAGACATGTGTTAGAAGTGCAAGTATATCAGTCAAAAGACAGGTTAGATATAGGATTTCTCAAGATATCTCCAATAATTCAAAGATATCTTCAG
The DNA here is from genome assembly GCA_949317995.1 of Acholoe squamosa. NCBI lineage: Eukaryota > Metazoa > Annelida > Polychaeta > Phyllodocida > Polynoidae > Acholoe > Acholoe squamosa. The sequence goes on from OX439043.1 coordinate 60,924,664, forward strand.
TTCAGTTTGGAAATGACATTCACCTATTGTTACCATTTGAAGATATCTTCGCCCACAGTGAAAAAGACCACAGATGTAGCAGCTGTAAAACGTAGATGTAGTAGTGTATCATAGAGTACTCCAGGTGCAGCAGGTATGTTATAGGTGTAAATATCATACAGGGCATTCACAGGCCATTAGAGGTATGTGCATTTTCAAATGAGTGACCTTGCAAGGAACAACTCAGTGCATCCATTAAATCGCTGATTAATGTATGGGTATGTGATAATTAGTGCCATTCACATTAACAGAGTCCTTGAAAGGAGCATCTGTATTGAGTGGGGTCCAGCAGTATTAACAGTGACCTTGGAAGGAGCAACTGATGCTGGGGATGCAACTCGTTAAAGATGACCAGAGCAGTGAACTACCTGGCGACTAATGCACACAAAATAGTTCCTGGGTGTGTTTGTACGGCTGTAACCCTGCTAGCACAACTCAACCAAATGATGTCTATTTTACGTAAATCACATGAGTTTACACGTAAAAATGACGTAAATTCCATGAGTTGTGCTAGCTGGGAAGTCCAGGGTAATTCTGAACAATTTTATGTGCCATGTAAACAATTTTATGTGCCATGTAAACAATTTTATGTGACATAGCTATCGAATTACCCAGTTTTTTTTGATGCATCCAGATTGAAATCTTATCTAACTGTTTTTATTATTATCAGTAAAGTGGCAATGTAACAAAGTGTTTTTTTTCAACCAATTTTCAACCAAATATAAATGTGTTTTTTTTTCAATCAAATAAAAACATTCGTTAGTTAGGTTTTTTGACATTTTTTAACCTAGAATTAAAAATGTTTTTATAGAACATAAAACAACATCTTTTTGTTTACATGTTTTGATGCTGCTTTGATGTCCAAAAACAAATGTTTGACAAATTTAGGAACCAAATAAAAAAAAATCTTTACATCAAAAAAACGTTTTTACGCCAAGTAGGCTGTGTGTTTACAAAGTGGGGACATGCCTACACAGTGTGTGTATGCAAAATGAGGACTAGAGCACTTTGTCTATGCTATGGTCAAATGTAAAAAGTGTAGTTAAACTGAGAACTTGGAATTAGGTATGGAACTGAGGAGATGATGACACAGCATATGGTTGCAAATAGAGGAGGTGGACTTAGATGTACTCCATACAGTGTAGTTAGGCTAACCAAGGACACTTGTAGCGAAAAGAGAACTTGGAGTTAGATATACTCTACAGTGTGTGTATTCAAACTGAGGACATGGCCACACAGTGTGTGTATGCAAATAGAAGATATGCCCACACAGTGTGTGTATGCAAATAGAGGACATGGTCTTAGAAACACCTCACACAGTGTGTATAGACAAACTGAGGACATGGGCACACAGTGTGTATATGCAAATAGAGGACTTTGTCTTAGATACACTCTACACAGTGTGTGCAGGCAAATTGAGGAAATTGTCTTAGATACACTCTACACAGTGTGTGCAGGCACACTGAGGACATGGCTACACAGTGTGTGTATGCAAATAGATGACTTTGTCTAAGATACCATTTACACTCTGTGTGCAGGCAAACTGAGGACAGGGCCACACAGTGTGTGTAAGCAAATAGAGGACTTTGTCTTAGATACGCTCTACACAGTGTGTGCCGGTAAACTGAGGACATGGCTACACAGTGTGTGTATGCAAATAGAGGACATGTCCATACAGTGTGTGTATGAAAATAGAGCACATGGTCACAAATCATAGAAAGTGTGCATATGGGGCCTTACATGTCATTAGCCCAGACATGTGCCCAGAAAAAGAATTCTTGTATTAGTATTCTTCATTAACAATAGCAAGGACACATCTGACATAAATGATAATGTGATTTTCTTAATCTACAGGTCAAAATAGTCTGGACCTGAGATTTTCATGGAGGTATGAGGATTGTTTCTGTAGGAAATTGAGCCCTCAACATGGCTTGTAACTAAATTGTCATTCTCCCAGACACAATTTCGCCCAGACAATTTTGGTCATTTTGGACACATTTTACCCCCCCTGGAGCCCAAAATATGCATATGGGACCATCAAAACCCATATGTAACATGAAGATCTCATCCAGCCTGACACTTTAAGCCCAAGAAATACAGGGGGAAACTAAAATTTGAAGAGTAGGGGCTGGAATACCTCCAAATTCGTCATATGCAAACCTTCTATGATTTTCGACCACATGGTCTTAGATTCATTCCACACAGTATGTGTATGCAAATAGAGGACCTTGTCTTAGATACACTCTACAAATTGTGTGTAACAAACTGAGAACATGGCCATACAGTTTGTGTATGCAAATAGAGGCATTGGTCTTAGATACACTACACACAGTATGTTTAGGCAAACTGAGGACATGGCCACACAGTGTGTGTATACCAAATGAGGACTTGGTCTTAGATATATTCCACACAGTGTGTGTAGGTAAACTGAGGGCATAGCCACATGGTGTATGCCGATAGAGGACTTGGCCTTAGTTAAGGTCTACACAGTGTGTGTAGGCAAACTGGGGACGTAGTCTTAGATAAACTCCCTGCAGTGTGTGTAGGCAAACTGAGGAAAAAGCCACACAATACATGTGTTAAAATAGATGACTTGGTCTTAGATATACTCCACACAGTGTGTAGAGGCAGACTTTGAGTTAGAGTAATTCTTTTACAATACTTTTGTAAATCAACGTAGGATACTGAGTCAGAATCAAAATTTAGCTCAGGAGGATCATGGGTCTCCCTCTCTTCATGGGTAACCCTCTTGAGGTCTTGGAGGACCTCCTGGACCTCCTCTTCATCCTCATCATTGTCCAGCTAGACCTCATCATCCTTAGGAAGCTCTTTACCACCATGGGTGCAGGGAGTGCCTCCCAGGATTCCACACTTGGTGAGGATGTCCTTCTAGGGGGCTCATGATTTCCATGGTCAGTGAGGACAGAGACAGCTTTGCTCATCCATTTCCTTCTGCTGTAGCACTTAAAGGGCCTGTTTAAGGACACATCTAGGGGTTGGAACAGAGGGGTAAATCCTCCTTGAATGACTGCAATCTGGAAATTCCTCCTAGTGAGGGCCTCCCTCACTGCCTCTGTAAGCTTAGGTTTGCTATATTGCCTGGGAAATGTTCTCCGTATCCAATCTAGGCACTTTTCCTCATTGATGTACCCTTTCTCACTGTTTCTCTTGAACTTCCATGACAACCCCTGGGACTGGCCATGGGTCCAAGGGAGATAAGGGGATAAGGGGGGAGCTTCACTCCAGTTGCTGTCACAGTTAGAATATCAGCAAAGTCTCGTTTCTCTTTTCCTTTTCAGCCAACTTTTGGTCTGTACTTGGACAGTGATAGCATTTTAATGCCCCTCTTGAAAAATCGCTTCACTCCTACCAGTTCTTCTTTTTTTCACCCATTCTCGCACTTGTTTCTCATTTACACCAAAGACACGAATTTCACCACTTTCAGCTTGAATGATGCATCATAGGCCCGTCTTGTTTGCCCCATCATCTCGGAAATGTAAGAAAATGGCACTTCCCAGCTTCCTGTGATGTCAGAGAACGTTATCTGAACGTAATGTGTTACTTCATTCTTGCTGGATTGATGCTGTCTGTCCGTGAATGTGCTTGGAGGCCCATGCATCGGCTGTCTGTCACCATGGGAGCACGCCATAGCAAAAGTAGACAAGGATGCTAGCAGAGAGAAAAGTCTGTTTGAGATTACCTCAAATAACCTCCCAAACCTATCTACTCTCCCTAATTATGCTGAAGTTTCAAATTTCCAGGGTTCACTTGGGTCCCCCTCTCCAATTACAAAGGATTATAAAGGTCCAATGGAAGAATCGGATTGAAATATGGTGGCACCTACATGCTAATCTTATGTTGCACATAATTTGCTTGGCTTGGAATGTAGATTGACAGGCCTATGTTGGTTGTGAAAAATGGATTGATAATGCCATTCCTTGACATGAATGAAGAAATTTGATCTATTATGTGGAGAAGGTTGATTTCCCTGGAATGTTTTACTAGATCTGTTTGATAAAAAATTGTTATGGATTTTTTAAATAAAGTTGAGAGAAGGTGAACCATTGGTGTGTTTGTGGAATTTATCCTTTTTCCACACAGTGCTTTTGATATCTCATCAGTTCATATTTAAGAGGCAAACGTTCACAGAGATGTGAGCCGGAACTCCACTAGCACAACACTGGCATCTATATGACATGCAGCAATTCTGAGCTAGTGACCAATTGTGACTAATGAATTATCACCCAGGGACAACTATTGGGCCCATTTTTTCAATAGCTTGATGGAACCCGCTACCTGTGCTTTCATAAGCATTCGGTTCCTTCCATTGTGGGAACGAAATTAAATGTAGCTTTAATGCATGATATTGTCCACATCAGCTACTAACTGACATTCCCATGACTGATATAATAGATGGAGTGATAATGTTAAATAAGTTCAATTCCTTACTCCTTTGAGAATGTTCACCCATGAGAATAACGACCACAGGCAAAAGTGGAGCTAAGTAGTAAATATTCCACGACCCATGCAGCGGGGAGTGGAATATTGAACCATAGACCCACGAGTGCTGTCTCATAACTTGATTAAAGCATTTATCTAACATATTTCTCAATTTTGTATCAATTTCTTACCTGATATCCCCAGAATTAATCAAGGAGAAGACATTTTGTAAGTGCATGCGATCCACACAGTTTGCCAAGCCATCGTGGGCCATGTTGTCACTCTGCCCGACATACCTCTACCTTTACACACATTTTTCAGGTGAATCCAAGCATGTCTAGTCCTGTACTTCTAACACCACCAAATATACGATCTCTAGTTGGTGTTCGCCTCCATTTTGCCTCCATTTTGCCTCCATTTTCTTCGCAATAAATGAGAATCCAATGATTTTACATAGTGATCCAACGCACACGGCCCGGTACATGGCCATTGCGTCTTCTTTACAAAGCAGGAAGGTGCCCAGATGTAAGAACTAGGTCAGATACGCATAGAACAAGGAATTGCCGGACGGGTTGGGTGCCGACCCGTATCGCTATGGAAAATCAATGGATTCTTATTTATTTCGAACAAAATGGAGAAATTAGGCATGGCATGTTCATATAGGATATCTAAGGATGTTTCTCTGTTAATAACTCCACCTGGCACCATTGGATTCTATGCTAACAAGGTGTGTAAACTTCAGGTATGTCAGAACACTTTTTCAAATCCTCCATGTGCATTGGTTTCTAGCACCGGTCGGCTTGGTATAGTGGACAGTGAACTCGTCCCCTGCCACAGCGGCCGGGGATCGATTCCCTGTTGAACCCTAAACAGTTTTAATAGGAAATCAATGGCGTAGTTGACTTTGTATGCTTCAGCAAATTCATTAACATGTCCAGGTTGAAACCAGCACCTTCTTGAAGACGAACAAAAGGTGTGGTTAACCCATTGAGGGCTAGCATCGACTATAGTTGACACCATGGTAGGCCTAGCATCGACTATAGTCGACACCATGGTGGGCCTAGCGTCGACTATAGTCGACGCCCATTATATAGGATTTGTATAGGAATTGAAAATAGGCTCGTCCTCTAGGAACTATACTTTTTTCAGGGGCCGTCCCCATGGTCAGGACAACGGTTTTTACTCTGCCCTCAAAGGGTTAAGGCTTGATAACGAACCGTGGGTTATAAGAAAAAAGCACTGTCCAAGCCCAAATAGTTAGATAATTTCATACAATGGGCCCATGGCTTATAGCCTAAAGAGATATAAACAATCAACTCAGGACCTCTGCTGGACCCTTCTCCCATAGGGGACAGTAATCATGGTTGTGGGCAGCAAGTTCAAGTTCAAATGATTTTATTGAGAACAAATCAAATACCTACCAACCAAATGAGATATTGTTATATAGCCAGAAAAAAATGGCATTACCAAGTTTGGCCCTCTTGACCCTATTTGCGGTCACATGATCATTCTGGGCCTTCATCAGCCTGATGCCTCTCAACCGAAGCCTTACGCTGTCAGTGCTGCAGGCTTCAGGGCTGTGACAACTGTCCACAGGGCTGTAACTCTATGTTTGTATTTGACCTTTGTGAGTCCTATATGGACCCAATGTTTTACATGGTTTTGACAGATGAACTCAGCTCAGTTTGTGGCGATTTTAATTCCTTATTCAGTTGGCTACATATTTCTGAAAGCCATTTGAATTAGCACCCGATGATCGCCTGCAACACTCCCTGACCCCTGTAATTGAAATGAAATAGTTTATATCTAATCAATTTAAGAGGATTCAGGTTGTATGCTTATCACCAGATATTAATTGGATCATTCTCCTTCTTGAGACACTTCTGATTTGTTAAATTGGTGTCATTAATATCGAAGGGATCGTGGTCTTTTAGAGCTACTAAGCAAAGTCCTGCTGTGGTACTAAAGTTGAGTTTGAGATGCAGGCGACCTATTTTTGGTGAATCAGCTGTGTTACATATCATTTCAGTGGTCCCACATATCTTATTATTTACTGTGCCTTACCTTTAAAATGACACTACTGATTTCAACAAATGCAGGTGTTTGATCTCTGTTTTCAATGTGATACAACAATAGACCTGTACGTTGTAAACTATGTCGAAGACAACAGTTTTCTCAAATAATTCTGGGCATGAAAGGGTGTTAAGAATGTATCGCACAAAGATCAGAATACTAGACTTCAAAGCAGTTACACACTTATTATCTTAGCTCTTGAAGCTGAGGGGGCTAAATCATTCCGAATCATTGAATCACTTTGATTTGATTCTTCTTTTTTTGGCTCAGATGAATCCAAACTTCAAAGAATAGGCAAAGTTAAGCCTATGGGTTCATTAGCACCTAAGAAAAACTCATTCCTTCTAAACCCCTATCTTCAGATGTTGCAATTTCTCACAAGGAGAACTAATTGATGATTAACTGTAAGGGCATCTGCACTTCAAGATCAATGAAAGAACATGAAACTTTTCAATCCCTGCTAATTTCATCCAATAACTCAAGGATTTGAAAGTTAAACTGGCTAAATTTCACCTGAGGTTTATCCATGCACAGCTGTCATAAAATTGCTCAGCCTTTCAAATGCAACTTGTTTAAATCTGCTAGTCTAATTGTTTTAATAGTAAACCAGCAATGTAACGATGCATTGCTTCAGATGATATGATTAGGGAACAGACAACGATCGTCTTCACATCGAGAATGTCTGTTGTCCTGTAATAAACGAATGCATCTGACTGCATTATAGGACAACAGTCAGTCAAGATGTGAAGACGATCGTTGTCTATTGTCTTTATAAAACATTGTACATTTCATTCCAAGCAATCAAGTACCCAATCAAGGTATTTTTAGACCAATTAATATAATGCACTCGAGGCCACTCTTGTCCCATGACATTGAGGAAGAAAGATGAGAAATTGGAGATAGGCCCACGCGCAAATGTCACAATTGTAAGAGTGACGTGCCGTAGTCAGGCAGCCCTGCGGTCAGGACCTTGTTTCAATAGTATCTAGACAGCATCAGGCTGCTACGACTTGAGAAGGGCCAAATCATACCAGGTGATCTTAGAACATTGACACAAGTGACTGAATAGCAGGCTACATTACTGGCTGATCATACTGCCTGCTGACTAAATAGCCACCACAGCAGTGACACATTAGGGGACCCTGGTATGACAAGCCTCTGTGTAAATAATTAGTGGGTAGTCTGCACTCCCTTGCCCAAAAGTACCCAATCTGGGCTCTTTTCTATATATATATACTCTATATATAGACCAATGACATCCCAGGCATGCGCTAGGGATTGATCCCCTCCAGTTGAGGGTGTGTGTTATAAGTGGGTTAATACTATACACAGTGAATCGCAGTGGTAGGTAGTCATTTAAGTTTCATTAAAATGCCATTGATATAAACTACTGAATGAAATAAATACTAATAAGTTACTATAACTGAAGGCTTTGTTGATTTCACTACCAGTATCTTTGATTTTGTCGGAAGTTATTTGAATGATTTCATTTCGTAGATTAAGGTTGTTGGATGACACATCAGACATACACAAAATATGTAATATGGTAAGTCTCAGACACTCTATAAAGGTTTGCAATTAACATGTGATATATGATTACCCATAGAAATCAGTACAAAATGAAATGATTCACTTCAGCACTCCAGCCCTATATCCTATTGGACAGTGCACTGCAGTGCGAACCAGACCATGAGGGAGGTATGACTAGTCACTATTGAGCCATTTAATAGTGTGTGTTGGCTAACGCTGTATAACTGAGTGCTATGACTGCATAGTGGTGTCTATATGAATAAAAAGCAGCTTCTATTAAGGGGTCTGTAATGTAGCTCACTATGTAATCAAGGGTATGGAGTCATTTCTTATACCTCCCCCAATGATTTGAGGGCATCCTGTCATAGAAACTATCGAAACAAGGTCCTGGTGATATGGGTCCAACAGACGCTCTCTGATGTTGGTCTTTTTTCGCAGAGGCACAACAGGACAGGGGTTTGATTGTACAGAGGGTGGGGGGGGGCTAGGTTTGGGTTGGAGGAGGGGGCATTGGTCAGGTCCTTCATGCTAGATAGTTGGCCGATTTGTACCAAAACCTAGTGGCGAAGCCACTAGTTTTAAAGAAAGTCTGCCTAGCAAGGGCTATTTAAAAACCCAGCGCTGGCATATCTCATGTATTCATATGAAAAAGAAGAAAGACAGTGAATTTGTTTGAGTTGTCGACTATTTGATTGTAACTTGTAGGGCCTATGGGGGCAAAAAAAACAATATAAGATTAGATCTACCTATTGTAGACATAATTGCAGAACACATCTAAGACCATTTATTTTTTCAGTAGTAATAACTAAAATTTTAATTTGGTCATGCAGGAGAGAAAACATTCATAGCAGGAGGACATTTCTAAAGTAGATAGGACCAGGCCTGCTCAAGTCGTACTGCAGTGTTCCATCTACCGCTTAGGGTAAGGTAAAAACTAATCAGTTTTCTCCTACAACCACCCAGACTAATCAGAAATAACAGAAAGCCTTAGCACTACTCCAAATGTACCTGCAAGCAGACTGCCTACTCATACAGGGTAACGGTAGGGCCCCCAAGTTATACCACAATAGATCTCAGTGCATTTCTATCTGCTACCGCGGGTCATTGTTTCAACAGTTTCCATGACAGAACCAGGCCACTACAGTCATCTTGAGGAGAAAAAATTCTTACCAGGTGATCTTAGGACTTTGGCCATAGTCTCTTAATAGCAGTCTACATTACTCACTGATCGTATTGACTGCTGACTATATAGCCACCACAGCAGTGACTGAATAAGGGACCACGGTATATTTTAAGAACCCTCTATGTGAATATAATAGTTGGTAGTCATAGCTGCTGATGTGTGCACTACTCTGCTCAAAAGTACCCCATGTGTGCTCTTTCGATTGTAACCATATCTTTGTGACCAAAGTCTAAAACTTAATTCTTCCATCTCCACCTGTCCCATTAACACTCATAAGATTGGTCAATAGAGTATATTGATGTGCAGATTGATATAATGGTTTCTTGTTTCATATTGATATAATTTTAATGTTGTGGATCTAAATGATAATTTCAATCTTTTGTCAACCATTTGCACATATTGCACAATGGCCCATATTTTGATGGTAAAATGAACATATTTCGTGAAAAATCAACCTATATGCCTATTCCTGGTTGCCATGGCAACCATTACAATAATTGAAATTTGCAGATTTTTATGCCAATTTTTGGGGATACTCACCAAAAATTCAAAATTGAAAACAGAAATGGAAAATTCCTTCTAGATCAAAATCTATGATAAAAATCTCCATATTATTATTATTATTATTATTATTATTATTATTATTATTATTATTATTATTATTATTATTATTATTATTATTATTATTATTATTATTATTATTATTATTATTATTATTATTATTATTATTATTATTATTATTATTATTATGTATTCTTTTATGAAAAAGGCTGATTTATTATTGTGTTTTTAGACACTATTATGGTTTATACTGTATTTAGAGCTTAATCATCAATTTCAGATAAGAATAACAACCTATGTTCAAGGAGGGGTTCTGACATAACTACTAGGAATATTTAACCCAATGATATCTCATTTCAAAGATCTTGAGATAAACTTTGAGTATGAATTTCCAAGCAGAGGGGTGGTTTTGCTTGCCTGGTCACAAATTGTAAATATAATTTCATTCTCTACTTCCGAATGGCCAGATATCTAGGAAAGTGTGGCCAATAACTACTATATTCATGATTTGGATCATTGTGCTCATCATCATATACATCTAACTCAATATGATGGTGGTTATGATTAAGAAATTTATTATGAAGAGAAGGGAAGATGAGGCAACAATGAGACAACGACAGATGACATAGAGATAGGGTCAAAGGAGGAGATGGAGGGAGGGTTGGAGGGAGGCTGTAAGATCAGATCATCCTTGGTGGGTGAGGGTTGAGAGAAGGAGGCATTTAGACCAGACAGTCCTTAGAATTAGAAATGAGACATTAAACCAGGTTCGGTCTCTGGGTCTTGTCCTTAAAAGGTTCCTTAAAAGACCTCCTTATTTTTAGCTCAATGGGTATTTGGAGGGAGGTCCTCTCACTCCTGGAAACCTCTGTATATTGGGCGGGCTGTGCTGCATAGTGATAAGGACCATAAGGTTAAAACTCTTTATTTTAAAACTTCATGGCTGCAGCATATCTCAGTCACACTAATGAATGTCAGATGTATCTAACTTAGCTGTTCCAACTCAAATAAGTACAAGTTGAAAACGACACTTCAATATGCATGTCAGTGGTAGGTCTATAGTCTGTGAACTCATTTGAGCAAATGATTGTAATCAGGCAGGGCAGCCTCATCTTGACTGTGCCCTTTAAGGAATAAACCTTTAAGGACTGCATGGCAAAGCAAGTATTATTCCCTTTGGTCATCATCATGCACCAATCAATAATAGCTTGCACGTTTACATTCACTAGCACTTAACTGGTGCATCACAACAAACACAACCATTCTAGAGTTGGCATGATGCAGGAATTCAGCAAGTATTTTCTCAAGGGTGCATTCATAAATATGTCGTATAACAAATGATTTATATGATGGGTTAAAGCAGTGTGTAGCATTTAAAGGGGGCACGTGCTTGGCACGCACAACGTTTAATGTTTTTCTGTCTGGTCACATCTTGCAGAAAATACAATGCCCTGAACAGCATCTAAGAACTGCCTGAGAGTTTTTATTATGATTTATTTTCTTTTATGTTCAAATGATGAGAATGCATTCAGAGTTCCACTTGAATGAAATACATGTACATCTGCCTTTCTCATCTGACAGCCAGTGTAACAAAGTTCTATTGTCCTATCAACAACAGCTATTCTCAGAAAATTGTACATGCTAGCAGTTAGGCTATACCACCATGGTCTTCTGATAACTAAGTATCAGGGCAATCAGAAAATATGTGGTGGATATACAATAAGTAGCGCTTATGGTCTAAGCAAGCCCCCAATTTAAGAAATTCCATAGACAAAGTGTAAAATCTTGATTTCACATCATGTTAGGATATCGGTTCGAATTTGGAAAATCCAATTAGGGCAATTCAAACAATTTGTATACGAGTGCATACCAAATTGGTAAAAATCTGGCAGAAGTTTATCTAATATTCCAGACAAGGGAAATACTGCAAAGCCTTAGAGATTCATGTGTTTTCGAGTATGTCAATTTACATAAACTGCACTGAGAAAATATTGTTACTCACTTGAGTCTAGATCCAGACTCAGGCAATGTCGCCAAAATGAGTATGCTGTATAAGGAATGAAGGGTGCAAAAGCTCGGGAAAGCCAATAACCAGGGACTAAACACGGCTAAATGGGATTATCATCATTAGTTCACAGTTCATGCCAACCAAGATATAAATAGGGTACTTTTCCTTTGTGAAATCTGTTTACCCTGGTATATGAAAGGTATATGTTTGACGCCGATATTCTTTTTTCAAGTAAACGTAACGTCCTGATCATTGTGTTTGTGGTATAAACCGGTTTCTGGATGATCAGAAACTTGATGACATACCCTGACTCGTTTAGATATGTACCGGACAAAATGATACAAACTCTGAGGCCCAGAAGGCATTTCTCCCCTTCAAATCGTAGTGGGATTCCTCACTCAAATGTCGCTAGAGCCATACGACTGCCTTACCAAACCCTATAATATGTAACTTTCCTTTTACTCAACCTTTTACTCAACCATGCACCAAAGACCAGAAAGACGGCACCAGAGAAAAGATCAGCATATATCCAGACTTAACAGAGCTTCTTTCCCAATCTGTGATGTACTCTCTTCAATTCCAAAGGGAACCATTTTACTCAGAAACCTGAGTTGTGAGATAAGGTCACACTGCTGCTCCCTTTTCTTATTTAAACCAATTTAATCATGTGGTTCAACATCTTCTATTTTAGGTTACACTATTCTTATCCAATTATTTTTTCTTCTCCCACAAATTAGTCAAATCTCTTTGAATGCTTGCTTTGGCTCTAGGGGTAAGAGAGTCGTCACTGTTTGATGGATTTCCACACAAGAAAAGATTTCCGTATTGCACAAGCAGGTACCTACTGTGTCATTCTCTTTTTAGTGTTCTTGTTTTGAGTACTCATCAACTTCATTGAAATGTATTTGTACCTAACTGACATGACCACTCCTCAGGCAAAACTACTTTTTCCTCTATGTGCAACATCCTCCTGAATTCTTTTGGTCCCCCAGAATCCATCTGTTTAAAAAAAGAAAGAATGACTCCCCTAATAGTGCATGTTGTACTTTTTTTATTTTGTAATTATTTCTGCTTATTTCCCTGAAACTTTATCTGGTGCATTCATGGTATCTCTCTTTCAATAATTGTTCATTCAGTCTATCAGTGTGTATTATGAGTTTACCAGGCTGTCAGTTACTTTCTATCAGCCTGACCTTTATGTGAACAAGACTGGTTTATTCAGTAATGGCCGTCAGACAAATCAAATCAGTCATGACAACCTGACCGGACTATGCCCTTTAAACACCTACTGAACACTTACCTTGTGGCACTACACCACACAGAATGACCAATGTTTTTTTTATTATTTATTTATTTTTTTTTTTTACAGAAAAAGATATTTAGTTTTAAGTATGCGTTAAATATTTGACCTCTGTGTAGAACAGATCAAAAGAAGTATGTATTTATTTCTGGGCCCCTTCTTCTATGTATGCCTAGCAATGGACCAAATAGAATCTTACACCATATTAATGATTCAAAAGAATTGAATCAAAGACTCCTAAATTAAGTCAGAAATTACTTAACATATATAATTTATAAACAGAGAAAGTAATGCATATTCCTTAGTTTTGGCCAAACCTGTTATGCGGGAATCGAGTCTATCAAGTCTATATTGTCGATACAGTATAGGCGTTCATTAGGTACCAAATATGGTCATATTTGCCTGTATATAGTCCTTTTTCAGACTGGGGTAATATACAGGTCATTCTATACTTCAGCCGGTACACTGATAATGTCAATGTCGATATCAACCTTTAGATAGTGCAAATATCGATGACATCCCTACTCGTTTCAGAGATACAAACTTATCTACACTGTCCGCCCACCACGTGGATATCCAGTAGAGTCCTTATTATTCTGCAATACAGTTGTACCTTCTGTATGTACAGACCTACATACCAGATTTACTGCTTAAGGTACAGGTACTTCTAGTCCCTACTTTCAGGGGTATTCATAGCACATTTACAATTGTGGCTGATTGTGTAGGGGATATGAGAGGCTGTTGTGTTGCTATTCTCCCTTTGTAGACATTGTTTCAGCATGAGATGCCAAACACGGCTGCTGTTTTTTTTTTTATATTACCCAAGGACATTTCTGTTTGAATTACAACAGGATTATAGAAAGGAAGCAGCCAGGGGATTTCCTTTCCAATGTCACTGAGATTCATCAAAATGAATTTGTTGATTGCTCTCGAAAGATCTGCTGGACTCAAGGACATCTATTGAGATGCGCCAATAACTAAATGAAAACAATGGACATCAGCTTATGATATTGGCTAGATTAAATCTCCTCTGCCTGGTTCCATAAATTGATTAATCAAGGGAGCTCCAGACTACTCCTTTGTTCATTCCGCAGTCTATGACGTCACGAGTACCACTTGTGTAAATTTTAGTACAGAGAGAACAAAGGACAGACTCTCTGTCTTATCATAATATGTGATGTGTTTCATACGATGTATGTAGATAAAGGCCCGCAAGAAAGAAAGACCCAGTTAATTGGAAAACTGAGACAGACATATGTGAAGATTGATTTAGTGCTCCATCTCTGTCTTTGTATTATTGGCTCAGGGTCTGCCCTAAGTCATTTTAGCCAGTTTTTGGTGACGATTCTAAAATTTCCAATGAGAGTTCATTCATTTAAATACCTTGGTGTAATAATGGATCCTACATTGTCATTTAACAAGCATATTGACTCTATATGCTCAATATTTGCTCACAAATTATACATGTTTGCCAAAGTCAGACCTGTGCTATCTTGACATTGACCCAATGCTTATGATGTACAAGATGTATGTTCTTCAATATGTTGACTTTGGTGATGTACTATACGGTTGTGCTAACGCAGGTAGACTAGATAAATTCCATAAGCTGTGAAATCGAGCCCTGAGGTTGGTGCTTAGTTCTGAAAATAAGACAGCGGTAGAACAAATTCATCAAATGGCTAACATAAGCAAACTAGGTATAAGAAGAGAGACCCATCTAAGGAATTTCATGTTTAAACAACAAGGTAATGGGAGATTGTCAACACAAGAAATCTATATACAAGGGCTCATGATGCAAATGTGTTCTGTACTCAACTACCAAGAAATGAGAAGCAGTGTTTTGTATAGGGGAGCAATCACTTGGAATAGTCTCCCAAATGGGATGAAGAATATTGTTAGTTTTGAAATGTTTAAACTTCAGCAGAACAGAGTTTGAAATTAAGATCAAACAGGCAGCGAGTTGCCCACTATTAAGCGTGTGACGGGGAATTGGCAGATTCAAAATAGTTTCTGCTTAGCAGAATTTCAGATTCCGATTGCCCATAGTTAGGTCTGGTTAGGTTCGAATTGAAGATGAGCTGATGGATGTCACATCCATTAACGGATGAGACATGACTGTTCATTTGTGATTACATGCAACATTGAACTAGTTGACCTGGCGTAACACCCCAGCATACCTTAGGAAGTGGTCATTATTTATCAACAGGGTGGGATGGTGGGTTTTCATGCAGACGTGGGAAATTTATTTTGTGCCCCCCCCCCGCAACAGCAGTAAATTTCTTTTTGCACCCCTCCCTCCGTGCCAGAAGGCCTCAAACTCACCAACCTCTGTTCATGACCACTCTCTTAGGCTTAGTCACCCAAAGTAGCAGGTGTCCACTTAATACATAAGTACAAAAGACATCCAATTATGCTTGCCAGTGGTGGGTGTGGTCAGTGAAATCTTTTGAACAAATGAGTGTAATCGGACAGTGCCACCTCGTCCTGATCGTGCCCTTTAGGTTAACTCTAAATGTCATCTCCCAGTGTCATTCTCTTGGCCATGTATGTATACACGATGATACACCAATAAAGTGTTGGTAAGTTTCTGATTTTGGTATGCCTTTGAACTACTAATTTAACAAGTCCTGTACAAGAAATAGTGATGCAGATGATCTGTGATGTTTAAAAGTATTGCTCTATCCAAATCCTCACATACGTAGCGTTTTTCTTTGGTATTCAGAAGTGCCTTTGCAGATCTGGACCAGAATGTATATATATATATATATATATATATATATATATATATTTGGAAAAGAGTGACATCTTTTGAAATTAGGGACACTCTAGATAATAGAGAGTGTTTTTCATAAAGATCTAGTTATTTTTAAATGTATGAGGGAAAATTTAAGAATGCTAGGCTACATATTCAAAATTTTCACTGATCTCCATATTTAGCGATGAGGTGTAACAAAAAGTTCTTAGTGCAGGGATTTCGTTTTTGCTACACCTTAAGGCATGTATTGTTGCATTTTGGACATGAAATCTGATGTACATAGGATGATATTTAATGACTTTTATGAATGTTTGTTTAAAAACCTTACGTATGTGAGGGCAAAGAATTATGGTTTTACACCACAGGCTATAAAAACTGACGCATTAGGAGTTGGTGACTTGAATCAACCTTTCTAACAAGCCAAGATATAGGGCTTTCAATAAAAGAAAGTGTTGTTAAATAATATTGAGTTTGTGATTTCATGTGTTCTCAGGCTGGTGAACGTCCTTCACTGAATCACCCCATACACGATGATACACCAACAACGTGTTGGTAAGTCTTTGATTTTGGTTCTTTATGGCAACCCTTTGGGTTTCATTATAATAGATTAGCATGATTCTTAGTTATGTACCCAGGCTATACATTTGTGGCCCAATGGGGGAGAGCGTGCCTCCGGGGGGATTCTTAGTACTGGTTTTGGCTACCAGGGGGCAGTATATGGGTAAAACACTGACAAAATGTTAAAAAAAGCTTTAGACCAATTTTTTTATAAGGAAACCAGTGGTATCCTTAAAATCTCCACTGAAAATGTTCCAATTTTTGGAACGTTGGTTGCCATCGAAACATAGACAATTGGTAGATAAGGCAATTTCTGGTTGCCATGGAAACCACTACCCTATTCCAATTGGGAATTTTTGCCATAAACCTTTTTTGAAATTCCTTCAGGAACCCAGAACCGAAAACATAGCTCATAAATTCACTCTAGAACAAATTTTATGACAAGAACAGGACATTTCTGTGGTTATTTTTCTACAAAAATGTATTTTTTTGCATTATTAGTGCTTATGATAGGATTATAATGCATATAGAGTTTATTTCCCATTTTCAGTTGTACACACCAACCTAGGTTTGACAAGCAATTACAGAAAAACTATTGGGGATATTTTAGCTCTAGATATCTCATTTTAAAGAACATGACTTAAACCTTAAAAGGCCATTTTCCCCAGGAGGCATGTTTTCCCTTACCTTGCCACATTTATGCATCATGGTGACTGATTTGTTAAAAGACGGTTTTAATGGGTTAATTTTCTGCTGAGGTGAGCACGACACTGAATAAGTCCGGGTGGCCACATCTTGCATGCCAACACGAATGCAACACTCTGAACAACATTTTACAAGTGACATCAAAGTTTATTTTCATGGTTTTTCTTTTGCATTTGCTACGCCATAGGACATCTGTTCATTGATGTACATTGAACTGGAGGGAAAATGAAGTAGCACCTAAGATCATGTTGGCCAGCCTACAGCTTTCAGCAATGGTTTATATTTATGATATTATTTTGGCCTTTGAGGTTATCCTTTCCTAGAATGTTGAAAGGATAATAAGGTTTGGTAATTATTAGCAGTCCTTTCATAAGAAATGATAGATACAAGTAAATCCTACCCTTGCTCAACTGTGTTATAGTCCAGTAGATAGAGCATAAAGATTGGCACATTTGGCAGCAAGCATCAAAGTTTGTACATAGAGGCTTTTTGACGTGCTGAATCCATTTCTAAGAGGAAACATCATTTTCGAGTAACGTTTCTGCTCATAAATTGACATTGAAAATAAAAAGTATTAAATAATTATTAAATTCCATGAAAAATACCCAATACATTTTAAAAGAATTTATGAGCCTTCAAACCCACATAGAATAGCTACAGCCCATCAGTTTTCATTATCTAAAGTCCAAATCAGTAATGTTTTAATTGGCTGTCTGCATATTGATGACCTAATTTGCATATTTCAATCAGGTAGCGCTACAAGCAAACCTGAGTCACTCAACGCCTTTCTTTGATACTTGGCATAGTGGTAGTTCTTTCACTAGCATTTAGTTTCAATTGAGATAAAGTCATATATATAATTAGACCTTCCCACATATACTGCTGACTCTAATTAGCATAATTTATCTAAAATAGAATGGACTAGGTATATGTGTCAAGCTTTCAAGTCATATAGTAATCATAAATATATCAATCCATCTCAGCTTGGATATACATTCCATGATGACCAATCATTATTTGATTGATTTAGTTCATGATTCTGTGTCTGATTAGCATAATTTATGCAAAATCATGGGGAAAATATGGTATGCTAATGTGTAATGTCAGAGCATGAAAGGTTGCAATATGAATAGATACGACTGGATATGAGAAACTAAGGCATGCAAATATTGCTTGTATATTTAGCATAAACAGTAGTAGAGCAGACTAAAAAGGCTTCTATAGTAAATAGATCTCTTTATAACAAAGTATCTCCCCCCACATTATCTATTAGAGGTGCTGTATGTATGAACAATGGGGTAATGTGATGCCAGCTTGCTGGATGGTGACGGGAGTGGGGGGGGGTTTAATTAGTAAGGGTCAGTATGTGTCAAAAATAGCAGTATGTGGTAGTGCTGGGGGACTGAAGGTTTATAGGAAGTCTTACTGCCATGCCTATCTGCCTGCTTCCCTGAAAGCCTGAAACTTTGATTCTTGGACCTTTGAGTCAAGGGTCCTCTGCCCTTTCATCCTCAACCGCTGGTCAGTTTAGTGTAGGGGCTTCTCCTACTAAGGCTGGATACCTACTGGGAGGTCCACAGAAGCAGGGAACATATGCAGGACAGGGTTTCTCCCCTCCTATCACTGACCTTGTTCAGGTAAAGCGGGTGAGGGTCTTCTTGCAATTCCGGGTCATATGAAGCTATTCCATCCCCTGTTCCCCCAGATTAAAGTCTCAAGACAGTTTTGAAGAGTTATAAGGCCCCTGTGTAGCAGTATATGGTGGCACAATTAAGGCTTTCCTTTACGAAGAACCTTTTGCTTGTCCCAACCACTTTGTTCTAAAGGTATTTTACTTGTATCAATTTGTTTATTACCTTTTGGCGATTCAAAACTACTTTATATCTTGATCCCTATTATCATGACATTAACAGATGTTAAGATAGCAGGTTTGAGTTAAGTTGAGTGGTCAGCACCCATAAACTATCCACTCTGGACAAATGACCCCAGTTAAAACAAAATTGTATTGGACCCAAGATATTGAGCAGAGTAGGTTCCTGATGATTTTCTACCTCACTAATGAAAATGATATATAAGCTATAAATTCTGGGAGGGGTGTCGTAATAAAGTAGAAAGGTGTCATATTTGTTCAGCTACTCTCTTGAAACAGAGACAGAGGTGGATCAGAGTGCTTAGTGCTTGAAAAAGGGTCACCACTTATGGCATTCCTATTCCTCTTTGTTATTTGGGCATGTTTCCCTCACTGGAGTTTGATATTCTCACTACTCAAGTGAGGCGATGTGATGGGTATTTCCCCTAGGTAACTTTATACAACTTTACTATGGTTGTTGAAAGGTATGTGGGCTAATGCCCGCCTGTGAGTCCTTACTTAGGTAAAAGTAGTGCCCGCCTGTGAGTCCTTACTTAGGTAAAAGTAAAGGACAGTATGATATTGTAATGGGTTCCGTTCTCCCCTTATTCGATTGGACAGACAAGTCAACAAGAGGAGGATTCGGGTGTATGCGAACAGGGTTTATTTCGGTTCGAATAACACAGGCACGGCTACCCGGAGGTAGCTCGGAGAGATTGTATGAGATACCGGATTCTTTGTATTAGATTGGAGTACTTCATACAGCGATGGTCTCATTCACTCTGACGCGGCGACTGAGCCCTGTCCTCCTCTTATAGGTAGGGACAGTGGCGCCCCCCCCCCCCGTGCCTCTCTCACACCACCCGAACAGATGCTGCCACCTATCCGGGAAGTGGAGGGCGAAGCCCGGGTGGCTGACTCACCCACCGCGCCAAAGGACCATAACGTTATGTACATATGTATATACCTCTACACTATCATTATTAGGTGTTGAATGCTGCAGTTTACCTATAACCTTGCTTGAGGGTATTTAGAAAAGTGGGGAAGTGAGTGTCAGGCCAACACCTCCAAGTTGCATATATATGGTTAGGGGAGTGGGGGAAGCCCTGATTTTCTATCCCCAGTGGTTAGGATAGTGGGGAAGCCCTGATTCCCACCCAAGGCCTCAATGTTTTATACATAGCCTACAGCTTTATCTAGAGACATGCTACTATCAGACACTTTATCTGACTTGAGCCTACAAAATAATTGCAGGTGACTATAAATAGCTGTCCATCATCCTGGAAGTGGCGTCATAAGAGGAGAGTGTGTGCCATGTATTGAAGATTGAAGAATTTCATAGAGCAGCCTCTTTGAACTGTGGTACATGTATAGTACAACCTATCATTACATTAGCTTTAGCAGACTACTTCAGACAAGCACCAATGGAGGATCATTTTGTTGTTATGAGGAGCTGTACCATGGTTTCAGGGGGTTCAGTCATAGTGCCAATTGAAACAGTGCTTGATGAATAAACCCATGAACTATGGCCATGAATGTATCAGGCAGACCTTTACTGTATGATTGTAGGGTAGTAAACTAGTCATCAATATAAAGACAGTAAAGTATGTATTAATAATGGGTATAAAGGGGAAATACAATAGATATATTAGTATGTAATACTGCTTCCTGTGCTATTGCATAGATAATTAATTATGCAAATTAATTATATCACATTTAACATACCTTTCAAACATGGTTATCATGAGGTTCATGTTTAGTTACTATCCTAAAAGATGCTATAATGGATTGATATACTGTGATTACTGTATTGCTGAAAGCTTGATACATTTACCCCATAGTCCTTAAATTTCTATTTTGCATAGATTATTCTAATTAGGGTTAGCAATATCTATGTGTAAAGCTTTAGCCAGTATGCAAAGACAATATCTAAATGGTAAAAGAATGCTAGAGAAATAGATATTTTCTGCCTTAATCTTTCAGAAAGGTCTGGCGGTCCAGGTTGGCATGTGGAATTAAGTAATAATAATATGCAAATTAGGTCATTAATCTGCAAACAATCAACATACAACATGTACATAATACCTATTAAGACTTAAGATGACAATAAGTTGTTGGTCCGGTCCAACTATTTTGAATGCCTTAAAACTTTTAATTTCTTTATTTAGTATTTATCAGTATTTTTCATAGATTTGAATAAATTAATATTAATCCTCATCATGATTAATGTTTATCACCAATGGTTATTTATATTATTCTTCTTAAAATAAATCAATTATTGTTCAAGGAATTATGGTATAAGCTGAGATGGATTGATATGTAAATTTATGTTTACTACCGGGTATATGATAGAACATTTATATCCAGTAGTTCTATTTTGCATAAATTATGCATGACTATAGCAAAATTGGAACTATATATACTAGTGAAGCTATCACTATTCCTTTGTCTCTTAGATGTGTACTGCTTCAGGCCAGCTTGTGAAGCTACCTAATAAAAATATGCAAATTAGGTCATTGATATGCAGACAATGGATGCAAAAATGACGGATCAGGACATAATATGATAAACACAGGTGTGTTTCAGGTATTCTTTCTAGCAATCTACCTGGGAGGCCCATAATTACTCTAATAGTGCTAAAGACTACCGTAAATTCTCTCGTATAAGCCGTGGCTTATACAAGAATCCAAATGGAAGTTAGGCTTATACGATCAGCGCAAAGAAGGGGTGCGGCTTAGTAGTATATAATGCATCGGACGGGACTATAGCTAACTACAGGATATCACTCACTCAGGTTGCAGCCAATCAGAGGCCTTTATTTGGTCATGTGACCCCTTGCCATGGCAATGTGACCTACTTAGAGGATTAGCGACCACCGCTCAGCCAATCAGAGGCAACCATTCTGGTAACCATGGTAACATGACCTAATTAGGGGATGAGTGCGGTCACGTGACCCATTGTTTGTAAACAACAACACGTGGTGTAGTCACATGACCCCTTGTTTGTAAACAAAGGGGCGGGGCTAATTATGCAAATGAGATATTGTTTTTTTTTACTCCTGAATTCTTTGCATGTGATGATGATGATGAGTTGACTAGTTTTAAATAAGATATGTATGAAATAAAACACAACAAAATAAATCATTTTCATTTATTTATTTTCATGAATCATCTTTTATCATTTTTAATCAATCATTTTTTCTTTCGTCCGAACAGTCTGCAAAGTCTCACTTTGTCAGTGTCACAGTCACTGACTCTCTCCATCATACATTGCACTAGTTTGGATAAATCCAACACTATTGTGGCCAGATATAGGACCTTTGTCTGCATGAATTGTAGAAACCCCGTTTCCTCTTTTTCCAAATTCTTCACATCATCATCATTGCAAGCCTCTGACTCACCGACCGGTCGCTCAGTTTTGGGTTTTTGTTCATCTGCATGACGCATTTTTTGGGGTTTCTTGTTTGACATACTTCAATCAGGAAATGTACGCAATGAGGTCCACAGGTGTCAGCAGTAGCATCTTGGAGTTGATCACGGTTTCTTTGCCACTTGAACGGAGCAGACACGTAAAACACCACCCAATGTTGACCTGGTAAATGTTGAGGATCCGTGTTACTCACGAAACAAGTGTCCTTGATAGGGTGCTTCGGGATAGTGTCACAAGAGAAAACACCTAGGAAATGGTGTTTTGTATGAATGTTATTCTTCAACACTTTGTCTATATCAAGTGTGTTCATGCACTTTCTTGTCTTCAGTTCATGTGGTAGTCTGTGATGGGATGTCGATCTCTGGTCAGCTCGACGACGTTATCGTACACCAAGTAGAGCAGTACCGTTGTGGTCTCCGCCAGCGCCGTGCCAAAACTGAGCTCTACCCTCAGCTGACCCACTTTTATAAGGTTCACTCTACACCCGTCATGCGATCTGTCCAGAGTTAAATCCAGGGGGACCAGCATGTAACCGTTCAGGAAATCGTCGTAGGAACTGCCGAAGGAGCATGAACCCTGGTACATCCTCGTTTCCGTGTGTAGTGCTAGGTACTCCCTCACCGCTTCCCTTTTGGCAAAGTCGGGGACGTAGGCGTCATTCAGCACCCTCTAGTCGTTCACTATCACTTGAAGCGAGTTGACGTTGCAATGTTTCAGTTCGAACGGGTTCTTGGCGTAATTTCCATTGAAGGCGTCGTGGTCTAGGAAACAAATCATCATGGACTTGGGAAGTTGATCTGTGTTGGAGTGCATGTAGGTGTGATCTCTGTTGCCTGCAGGGATGGCGTAGGTCGTTACCTCCACTCTGTTCACTGGGTAGTCAAAGGGACCCTGTTCTATCACAGCCTTTTCGTGCGTTTCCACCACAGAATCAGCTATGACCACTCGACGCACATAGTGCTTAGCTTTTTGAGTTTGTATGTGGTGGTGCTCGCGCTCATCAGATAGAAACCAGGGGCAGCTTGTTTTAGAGTGAGGTTGATTTCCGTCTCTCCAGCTATGAACTTTGGTTGATGAGCTAGGTCAAAGTGGAGTCTCGCCATCAGAGAGTGATGGACTCAGCTCAAATTTCCTCCTAGAGTGTACGTAGTAAACAGTTGGCGAGTTGTCTACAGTGACGGTGGTGGTAGCAGCAGCAGCAGTAGTAGAAGCGGTGGTGTCAAAGGAGACAGTGGACGTGTTCTGCCCTTCCAAGAAAAATCAGGGCTCTTTATATAGTTAAGAGAATGATCTAATCCTGTTTTCACATGGATCCTTTCACCCCGCATCAAGGGGAAAAAATGCTTTTGGAATAAGGGTATCAGGTGGGATAAACAGGTGTAACAACTGATAATTACCTAAATGCGACTTAGATGTATAAGGGGATTATGGATCGTTAGGAGATTAAGGCGTTCGAAGTCTGTATACAAAAACTACAGCGGGTGGTTAACAGTAGGGGGAAAATATAATCTTGTAACAGAGAAGTCAAAGTGTTTTAATTGGATCACTCACTAGCCAAGGTGTGGGGTGCGCAGCAGGAGCAGCGCGCGTGGCGCCAAAAATGGTGGACACCTGCCCACCTCCCCGCCTATGTAAGTACCTACCTACCATAGTACCTTGCATATAAGGTGCACCCCCCAACTTGAGGGAATGCTATAAAGTGTATCTGCAAGCTTTATTTTTTGGTCGTTTTAGTAGTGATTTATAGTAACCCCTACCTAAAAGGTACACCCTTAACTTCAGGGGTCGCACCTAGCCTAATATGCGAGGTACTACAGTTCCTACCTACCTACCTGTCTATGTATCACAGGAAAATACCCCAGGGTGTGTGTCTGCCACTCTGTCTGTGACTACAAAGGTGCACGTGTGGTAAGCAGATTAAGTCTAACAAAATCAACAAGTTAATCCCCCTTTCCTCCTGCTACTCTTGTCGCCATGAGACAACACTTTGATGATCTCAGTTAAACCCTCCTGCAGTGAATGGTGGGTGACAAACAGATACCCTACCAAGGGAGAATCTCTGTGACTATGGGATCAGTCTTTTATCTTTTCTCTCTGGGACCAACCACACTTAATGATCTAAGGGATCCATGCCTACAGCAAACCGCAGGTGAAAATCAAAACAGACAGATACCCTACCGGGCAAAGGTCTCTGTAAAAATGGTATTAAATCTCTTTTAAGCCTTTGATCGATTTAAAAACACAGTTAAGAGGCTTATCTCGGACGGGTACGTAAGAGAGAGTGAAATTTTGTTCCCTCACACTTTCTCTGCCACCTTCATCATGGAAACATGGACCTCTCTACAGACTATCAACTCTGAGAAACCAAAAACTACTACAGCATCACCATATTTCCCTACACATATCGAGATCCTTGCTGATCTGTTCACAGGTGTCGCTAACATCAAATTTTATATCGATCTGTACGGATGGTTGGACGCTGTTGCTGCTGGTGCTACTGCTTCTGCTGCTGCTGCTGCTGCTGCCACCACTTCTTGTCACACCTAAACCCATAGACATCGCAGCTCTGGCTAAAGACGCTGAGGCGGGTAACCTCACCGGACATGGAGGTAAATATCTTGGATGCTGCTGCTGCTACTACTAGTGCTGTACAAGATCGCACATTATTACCACCACCACCCCCATAGCCCATGGATATAACTCTTCTGGCCGGAACCTTCAAGGTACTACCTTGCCTACTCGTATATATTGTTAAAGGAGAATATGTGTACTTGCGAACTGTTTTACACGTGGGAAGTAATCAATGCAACAGATGTGGTGTTCTTTAAAGCACCGTTGTTAAAACAAAATGTTCATAAAGGACTCATTTCTAATCATACATTCGATTCATTGAAAGAGTGTTTCGAAGATGTTTTCTGGAGAGGGACCGATGTCTTTGCAGACAGATCGATAGGACTATCAATTTCACAATCAGAAAACCTGTCCTCTCATCAAAAGACGGTATACGTTAGAATCTACTAACGCTTTAATATTTCTTCTCGAGAAAAACTCAGACTTTGTATGGGATATATGTTGTCATAACTCTGAGAGAATTTCCAACACCTTCTGTCAAGAGTTTTTAGATTTTGTGCTCTGTAGAGAGTTTCATTTTGAAAATATACAGAACGCTCTACTGAGAAGCGTCATGTCCACACAAACTGAATGGCATACTTGGTATTATACACTAATCCCCTAATTAGGTCATGTTACCATGGTTACCAGAATGCTGGCCTCTGATTGGCTCAGAGGTGGTCGTTAATCCCCTAAGTAGGTCACGTTGCCATGGCAACGGGTCATGTGACCAAATGTAGGCCTCTGATTGGCTGCATCCCGAGTGAGTAATATCCTGTAGTTAGCTATAGTCCCGTTCCGATACATTATATACTACTCGGCTTATATAAGAGTTTTTGGCACTATAAAACAGTATTAAAACTATAATTTCCAAGCATGAGATGCTCCTCAAAGCCCCCTCCAAAGTCGGGGGTGCGGCTTATAAGATGGATGCGGCTTATACAGGAGAATCTACGGTAGTCCAGTAGTTGCAAACTGAGAGGGAACAGTACATGCGGGGCAATGACCGCCATGTGGTCAGGAAGGGTTTGCTCAAGATGTTACGACTAGACATATATATCAAGGACGACTGGAAGTGTGCCAGTTATACAAAAATTCGCCTAAGGCTGCCTGGCTACAATCCCACATTGTGTCCGGTCTCATCATGGTGGGATGCCTCACTCTCACAGAGTTAGAGTGAGGAATGAGGCATCCCACCTAATGCAATCACATTCACAGCCCTGCAGCTAATGGTCACAACTGATTACACATGTATGATTTTCCCCCACCAAACCCTAGCGCATTACCTTTTGACATCCACTCTACAGGGTTTCAAGTTGAAATATAGCGGTGTTCATTCATACCATGTTGAGAAATGCCTTCCTTAGATAAACTTGTGCATCTGAAGGGGTCTTCTTCTAGAGTTCTTCTAGACTGTCATGCTTTTAGAAATCAATGTTTGATGATGTTCATTTTCATTGACATCATCTGGGTTGCTGATTCTTTGACTGTTATTTAGAAACGGCCATAATATGATGAGGTTAACTTAATTTCCTTAAAGATGAATAGCAAGGCAAATGACTTATATATATTGTCAATGGACTATTCTATGTATTATAATTATGAACGACAAACTCAAACCAGACTGGCCAAGCTACCCCCTAGTTCAAACCAAGGTCAACCTAATTTTTAGCGCCTCCCACGCCGCGTAGCGGCGGTACCGCGAAGCGGTACGGGAGTGCGCTATGATGATTTCATTTTCCCCATGTGATGAGGTCTCACAATACAAAATAACAGTGGGAGGCGTTTTTTTACGCGGTCACAACGGCATTTCTTGTTAGCTTAGCAGGGTGAAGAGTTCACACCTGCCCTCCTCCAGTGGGAAATCCCCAGGCTCCCTCCTGTGGATCCCCCACTGGAGAACCCAACTATTTTTAGATTCACCTAGCCAATAGGAGCAGCTCACCCCTCCTACCACAGATTGGGACTGAGCAGAACCACCGACTCAGCATATTTGAGTCGCTCCCTATACTAAAAATAGAAAGTACAGAAATAGACACGACGTCATCTGGGCTTGCTCCTGACTATATAACCTAGTCAGGATCAAGCCTCAGCATCTTATTCTTCTCCAACCTAGACCCTACGACACTCAGGTGCCTTGGCTTAGGATATAGCTTGGTCAGACTGGCGAGTACTATATTGTACACTGTATCAGTTACTCATCATGCCAATCTTACAATAAAGCTGGATCATCAACTGAATTGTCTGGACTCCTGTTACCTCACTTCATGACATGTAACGAGACATTGACAATGGTGGAGAACCCTATTTGTAACGTCCCATTGTTTTCACCTCTCATGAGCCATGAATCAAAGTGAGACAACAACCAAAGAGCCATTTACAGAAGATGCCGTTACATCCCCAGGGCTAGACGCGCCCCCACCAGCAGCAGCACCAGCAGCAGCACCAGCAGCAGCCCCAGACCAGCAGCAGACTGTTCCGTCATCTGACTCGTCACCTGACGCCTTTCTGTTGGATCCAATCCTACCACCATCATTTCTAACACCCAAGCCAACACCTGTGAGTAGAAACAAAACTTTTTCATCAACAATTGATGACAATAATACCGGTACACAGACCAGCACCCCACTCACATCACAGGCACCAGGACTTAATCTGACTTTACCTGGTTTTTCAAGTGCTGAATCCCCAGTCCTAAGACTTGCTGGTCTACCAGGTGAACCATCATCTACACCTGTAGCTTCACCAAGCCACTTAGACCTAGACTCACACCTAGAGCCCAGGTCACCACGACTACAGGCCGCCTTAGAAAGCATACCTACATTACCTCGGCAGCCTGTTACCGGTAGAGACACCACCTCACCCCCAGCTGGTTTTACACGCCCCAACCCTTCTGAACTCACCTGGGACAGTTATATTCCCCCTGACCCTACATTACCACCTGAATCTGATCTCTGGAGACAAAGGATAAGATCAGCTATCAATAGGTGGAGATCAGTAAGGACAAATAGAGCTCAGGAGGCAGGTGCTATAGGAGCCACTTCCCAGATCTTCAGGAGAAGAGCCACCCCATACTGCACCTCAGAAGACAGCCTAACCTCTGAGGACGATCCTGAAATCACCTTCCCTCACCTACGCAGAGGCAGGATGGACAGCAGGACACCCACTACACATCCTCCCAGGTATGATCAGGACGACCTGGCCAGGAATCTGGTAAGAGAATGTACACAGGCAGTCAGTGATTCCTTAAGCAATTTACTGACTGGCCAGGTTAATCTCCTATCAGCTGAAATCCAAAGGGTAGGCCAGGAGCACACCAGCCATCTAAACAGAGTCAATGACAGGTTAGACAACATGGACACCTGGAGGGCTCAGATGGAGCGCGACTTGATACAATCAAACAGGAGAGCTGCAGAAGATAATGCAGATGTCCTGAGAAGATCTGAAATGATGGCAGCAGATATCTCTGAGCGCATCAACAGAAACATGGATGATGTTAGGAGAGAGATTTGCTCAGTTTATGGCCACAGGCCCCCACTCCAGCCCCCTTCTGCCCACTCCTCACCGGCAAACTTGGGTATACCTCACGCCTCACAGACCCCCAGTGCACCTACCATGCCAGGTTACCAACATGCTGGCAATGACATAAGGTTAAGCCCACCCAGCGCCTTCCAGAACAACACTCCAGCTGGTTTATTGGGTGCCACGCCCACCTCACACAGATCAACCCGAGACGAAATTCCTAGTGTCTCCGCCACTCACCAGATGGCAGCTCCAGCCACCACTCCGGTGCAGGCCAATACTCACACATTAGGTACAGTGGCAGGTAATATCTACATCCCTGCTCATGCTCGTACACCCAGCAACATGCCTATACCCATGCAAACCCTGTATTCCCAAAGTACAGGTGCACATTCAACAGGACACCGCCAGGCATACGACCACTCCACCCCTATGATACCAATGATAGGCCAATCTCACATCGCCAGTGGTTTGGGTCAAATAACTTTGAGTGATGATAAACTCTCCTCAGCCCAACTCAACTCTTTTAATAAACCTGAGACATTTGACAAACCAACTGAGTACAGATCTGCAGCCAAATTTATCACAGAATTTAAGTTCTGGATCAGGAATGTATACCCCCGCCACCAACACCTACATGCCTCCTGCCTATACACTTTCCTAAAGGGCAGGGCAGCTCAATGGTTCTTCGCCAATATTTTTGAGAAGCCCATCATGTATGATAATGAGGCAGTATATGCAGCCTTCCTGAAGCGTTTTGGCACCCCTGACCCCGCAACCATCAGCAAAGGTTATAGAAACAGAACACAACAGCCAGATGAGACAGTGGAGCAGTACTTAGAAGACATGACCCTGCTCTTGGCAAACAGCAACCTGGAAGAGTCAGTTCAAGTGGATTATCTGATTAATGGACTTAAGCCTCAAATTAAATCAGTGATCTTCCCTGACATGCCCATAACCATAGCTGATGCAGAAAAAATGGCCCTTACACAGGAATTGCGCATAGAAGCACATAAGATGGCCATGGCTGGGACCCAACAAGCAGACCTCTGTGCCATGAACAGTAACAAAAACAATAGTGGCACACCCAGAAAGGAAAACCAATACTCCAACAATAAAAAGTATGACAGGTACCCCAGTGGCAACTACAACAAGCAGTATGAGACCAGGACCCAAAGCGGCTCCAACAACCAATCTGACCCCAATTACAGAAGGTTCAGAAGGTCAAGGTCTCAGGATGCTCCTGGAGGAAGAAATAAACTACCTCAGCAAAGAGCTAGATCACAGAGCGCCCCCAGGAATCCCACCTCCAGAGATGACAACAAAATAGTCATCACAGTGGCCACAGCCCCAGCAAACAATAAACAGGTTTCCTTTAAAAAGGTCACACATGAGGCTGATATCATAAACAGCAATAGTCCCCCTTACCAGAATAGGAGGACCAGAGACCCCACACCCAGCAGATTCCCCAGGAATAACAATGAAAGTGATACGACGGAACCTGAGGGCAATGCTGACCTACATAACATTGATGAAGACAGTCATGATCAAAACGATGGTGATGAAGACTTCATTGATGAAGACACAGACTATGATGACGAAGAATAGGTTTCAGGGGAAGGATGCAAAGCACCAAACCACCCCGGCCCCACCACAATGGATATGAAATCTGGAACGCCCCCCGCCAGCCACCACCCAACTGATATTTAAAGTGATGCAGAAATCAACTCACTACAGCAGCCAAAGATGGATTTATCCAAGGACAACAACCTGGATTTTGGTGACAGCTCCTCTTCAGACAGCGAAGACTGTTACGAGGACAGCAGTAGCAGAGTGGCACGGCTTCAACTGAGAATCAAGTCAGATAAGTATGGGCAGCAAGGTAAGGTCTCTCGCATTAATACCGAGTTAACTAAAGGTGCAGTCTTTGTCGACATAGATGACCACCCCTATAGAGCTTTGGTAGACTCTGGAGCATCCTTATCTTTTATCAGTCAAAAAATGGCAGATAAGGTAATACACACCCCAAACTTTAAACATGGAAGACGCTCACGTATGAATGTCCTCCTAGCAGACAGATCCACAGTACAGGTAAACCATGCCATTACACTCAGCTTCCTAATTGAAGGCAAAGAATTTGTTACAAGATTACATGTTGTACCAAAATTAAATCACCCCATCATTCTTGGAGTAAACTTCATGACCAAGTACAAAGCTAAGCTTAGTTTTGGCCCCAAGCTTCCCTCCATAAACACAATCAGGCCTGCTGAAAACATCACAATACCACCAAACTCTGAAACCACTCTCAATGCTATTGTCAATGGTTCAGAAAAATTAAATAAATTGACAGGCATCACTGAAAATATCAAACCAGCCCTACCTTTCTTGATTAAGCACGCCTTGGTTAAACCCAAAACAAGTGCAAAATTAATACCGGTAACTGTGGCAAACCCAAATGATTTTCCTTTGCATTTAAAGAAGAAACACACACCTCTAGGTATTTTCAAACCTTTCAACATGAAAAAGGCCATACCAATAGGCCCCCTGGACACTCATCATTCACTAAACCATGTCTCACCTGCCAGCGAGCTTTTTCCAATAAATTGTGGTGAAGACCCCCTGGAGCAATTTCCCAAGGGTAATGAACCCCTACAATACAAAATTTGTAAGCAGCTCACTGATATTCAAAAAATGCAGGTACGTAAAATTGTTGAACAGAATAGGCAGGTTTTTGTGATTGATGACAGCGCCATTGGCTCCAACACTGAAAACGAGGTCAAGCTGGAATTAATTCCAGATCATGAGCCCTGTAACAGGCCCTCATACAGAATGTCCCCTCATAAAGAAATTTTCCAAAGAGAGCTCCTAAATAAACATTTAAAGCAGGGAATCATTGAGGAATGTACCAAGCCCTGTGAATGGAACTCACCAGCTTTCTTGGTACCCAAACCTCAAGGAGACAGATCTGTAGCCTCAGGCTGGAGAGTGGTAGTGGATTACAGATGGGTTAATCAAAACCTCAAATCTTTTTCCTACCAATTCCCCAGAGCAGACGACCTCATGCAACAAGTTGGCAGAACAGGCGCAAAATATTTCTCAAAATTAGATGTGTATAGTGCCTATCATCAAATTCCCCTGGCGGAAGAATCTAGGCCTATTACCACCTTTTCAGCCAATGGAACCAGATATATGGCCAAAGTTCTTCCAATGGGACTCAAAACCTCAGGTTTGTCTTTCATGAATGTCATGGAGCAATTGCTCATGAAATGCAAATACAGAAATGCAGTAGCATATGTTGACGATGTGGCTATTTATAGCCCCACCTGGGAAAGACACCTGCAGGACCTAGACGAGGTGCTCAAACTTTTCATCAAAGGAAATATCAAACTGAAATCAGAAAAATGTGAATTTGGCACAACCAAGATGGATTTCTTGGGATTTTCTCTAGATCAACACGGTGTGTCACCTTCCCCAGACAAAATCTGGCCAGTCAAAACCTTCCCTCCACCTAAAAACATCCACGACCTTAGATGTTTCAATGGCATGGCACAATTCTACAAAAGGTTTATTAAAGGTTTTGCCCACATAATGGCACCTCTATATGAAGCCACCAAAGGGACCTTTAAATGGACCACTAGTTGCCAGCGCGCCTTTGAAAAAATCAAAGCTTCAATTTGCACTGAAGCTGTCCTCAAATTCACTGACTACAGCAAGCCATTTGTCATGTTTACAGACTCAAGCAACTACAGCTTGGGAGCTGTGATCACACAGGTAGATGAAAATGGTTTCTATAGACCAATTGAATTTGCAGGTAGAGGTTTGACACCACAAGAGACCAGATATGGAATAACAGACAAAGAACTTCTAGGCATCGTCTTTGCAGTTAAAAAGTTCCACCATTATGTGGATGGAACCCACTTCAAAGTGTACTCAGACCACACTGCCCTGGTCTCCCTTTTTAATAGAAAAGAGAACATTACTAATGGGAGACTGGCCAGGTGGGTAGACACAGTCATGTCTTACGACTTTGAGGTGAAGTACCTGCAAGGCAGAGCAAATTTTGTGGCAGATTTCCTATCCAGGAGATCCTACCCACCCAGCTCTGATGACCCAGTGCCAATTAGATCCCAGGGGAAAATTATTCTTCCCCCCAAGAAATTAACTTTCTCTGATATCTCCATGACCAAAGTCTTTAGGTCCAACGAGCCAGTACCCAAGAACCCAATCCAGATGGGACCCCCTAGATCAATTCTAAAAGGAGGTAAAATCTGGGGAAGCACAGGCAAACCACCCAAGGGCGTAATTGCAAAGAAAAATAGCTCTGAAAGAAATCACTTAGCTTCACTAGCAGCACCAACAGAGCTGTGCGTCTTGACCAGGGCACAGTCACAGAACTCCCAGGAAGACACACCCCCAGCCCCCAGCCAATCACGGCCCAGAACCGCTGTAAACAAACAAGGCCGACCCACAAAGGTCAAGCCACCTGGTTCAAGGCCAAGAGGTCGACCTCCCAAGTCTAGGTCACCCAGGGTATCAGTTAAGGCAGCCAATGCCAGACGCGCCAAGCTGTCACACAAAGTGTTACCTTTGGCTGAGAGGGCTATCACCAAAATTTGCAAGCACCCCTCACTCACACCCTCTAGAGAAGTATTGATAAAAGCACAAAAAGAAGATCTTTTTGCTTCATCAATGCTTAATTACATTCAGGATGGAAAGTTGCCACCAGATCAAGGCTTGACAAATCAGATTTTAGCCAATCATGATCAGTTCATCATACTAGATGAGGTACTTTTCAGAATCACTAACACAGTCATGGGTAAATCCCTAGACCCCTCCCTTCAAATTGTGATTCCAGAAAAGTGGGCAGAGTCATTAATTGAATCCACACACTGCTCCCCATTAGGAGGGCACTTAGGTTCAATGAAAACATATGCAGCTATCAGGTAGCACGGTACTATTGGCGCTCAATGTTCAAACAGGTGTTTGATTACTGTGGCACATGTCACACATGCCTTACCACCAAAAAGAGGCCGAAAAACCTAAAATCACCAATAACACTCCGTGAACCTGTACTCACAGCCTACTCTCACGTCACCATGGACACAATAGGACCATTTAACAAGGCCGTTAATGGATCCCACCACATACATGTGGTCACAGATCATGCCACTAGACATGTAACAGCATGGTGCACAGAAGACAACACAAGCGCTGATGTAGCCCTTGGTTTCTTTCAGAGAGTGATCTGCATCCATGGCACTCCCTCAGTTTTAAACACTGACAATGCTAAACAATACACTTCAAAATTCTTTGCCCTCTTCTGCAATAAATTTGGTATTAAGCATGTCACAGGGAGCGCACACTGGTCCAGATCTCAAGGTCTATGTGAACGCCAACACCAGACAATAGAATCATCCCTCAGAACCTTTGTGTCTAAATCACAAAAACATTGGTCAACCTTCCTCCAAGCTGTGATTTTTAGCATGAACAACACAGTCTCCAGTGCCTTGGGTTACTCACCCAATCTCTTGGTTTTTGGAAAACAAACCCACCTACCCACAGAGGCTGCATTAGCACTGATCACAGCAACAGAAGATGTTGACCCGACACAAAAAGAAAATGTAGCCAGTCATTTATTAAATCTCAGGGATGAAATTCAAATGAAGGCAGCAGAAAACATGATAAAGGCCCACAAAAAGATGAAGGCCAAGCATGACGCCTCTGCAGAGGTAGCCACCTTCAATACTGGTCAGTTGGTGTACTTAAATATTCCCTAACCTCCTGGTGAAACACACCACCAAAAAGCTGCAACCCACATACTCTGGCCCTTACATCATAGTTAAGATGACCTCATCAGTGACTGCAATTTTAAAAAGGTTGCAGGATGGACATGTCTTTAAAAAGGCAGTACATGTATCCAGGCTGAGAAGACCAATTACAAGGGCCAGCGCCAAAGCCATCATAAAAAGGCTCCAGACTGGTCCTGTACAAACTCTCTTCGACCCTGATTCAAGCATAATTGCTGATACCAATACACCAGCCCCTCCCCTCAAGAAAAAGAGAGGAAGGCCGGCAAAGAAAGGTATCATCACCTTTGCCCCATCACCCAAGAAAAGGGCAAAGAAAAGAAAGCAATGAAATTTCGTTGAAATCACATATAGAGAAAGCACAAATACCCCCCCCAAACACATAAACACCTCTCAACCCCAACCCCCCCCACACACACACACACCAACACTCACCACGGCTGTTGGCCCTCACTCAGGCCACGTGCCACACCCCTGCTATCTACAGGGCAACCCGCACTCACACACACCTAGGCCCAATTACCATGTGACCACCGACCTCAAAGCCCCGACCCGATGATAACAATTTCCCTCAGCGGCACCCCATATCATCAGGTACCCCCTTTTCTCTTCTTTGAAGATTTCCTAACACTCACCTCTTAACTTATCACCTCGCACACCTTTTTGTTTTTATATTTATCCTTTTATTATATATATCTCGTTTTTCTCAAACCAATTTTATTTTTCCTTTAAATTATTTATCAAAGGCCCAATGAGCCAAATTATACACTGTTTGACCCCAGGATCAAACCCCTCAACCAGCCGCACTGTCAACCACTCAAGGGCAGCATATGCACACAATTTTGTCCAGCTATGGTTAGGTAGCCACATAAATTGCCCACGGCAGCAGTGTATCCTCTGGTACATGTTTTTCATTTAAAGAAAAATCATGCATACACCGGCTAGATAGCTTTTCAGGGCTCCTATTTACCAGTTGACACGCCTATTGTAGGTGCTCATATTCCCCCATGCCCACCCATGTTTGTACCTCTGTTTAGCACGAGGGCGCTGATACAGGTAGAAACCCATATTTATGAGCTGTCAATTAAGAGCAGCTCGGTACCCCAGGCATGATGTTTCTCACACACATGTATTCATGGTCAGCAAATTTTTAGACATATGAACTGACCTCTCCACTCCCGCCTTATCTCAAACCTGACCCCAGGAATTCCAATTATAAGCTTATTACCGGGGTATAGGTTCCAAATTTGCATAAGGGACATATGCCCAAACTGCAGCCATCCAATAGAATCAGGCCCAGCCTTTTTAGGGCAAGACATACCACTATAGGGATATCCAAAAGTGAGAAATAGCCACCCTCACGGATGGGTTTATAAGCCTTAGCCCACCCCCACCTTAGCCACTCCACAATATCACCCAGATCACACCATATCAGCGTTCCAAGTGAACAAGTGCCTGGACCAGGGATCACCATGGCGTTTACGACGTGCAATAAGCCCAGGTAGGCCTGTCCTATGTGCCCATTAACCAGTACTTGTTTTATCAGTCGTTCTTATATGGTCAATGACATAACCTGATGTCATGCTACCCAGGTACCTCTATTAACCAATGGCAGTGTGAGTACTAGAATACCTGTAAAAAGTTTGATTGTTCACTTCGCGCCCCATACCTGACTCAATTGTTTGTGCCCCTATACTCACCCCTCTGTATGGTTTACAGCTTATAAATTCAAAAAGTAGCTTACTCAAATTAAAACTTCTCTTCAGTGAAAATTGGACAATCTACGACCTCCTGGGACCGGTTGGATTATTGAAAGAAGGAAGAGACATTTTTGAGTTTAGGCAGCTCATTGTACACCACCAAAATTTGGTCTTCAATATGACTTCTAAACATTTAGCATATTACCTGAATGACCCCGCAGTCCACAAGGAACTGCCGCTATCAAACCCGTTGGTCTCTACCCTCGTCAAGAGGATGTTACTTTATGTCTGTTGTGACATGCCAACTTCTCCAGATTGGAGCACCTTCAAACCTAAAACAGCCGCTTATATAGCCTTGCTGTGCGCGCCCACACTTCTGGTCTCTGACCAGCCTTTAAAAGACCTTCCCAGATACTTTAGTGGGACGGGCAGAGCGTTGGTCATCAGGGACGCCATAGAATTAGTAGTTCAGAAAGCCATTCTTGAGACCCACATGTGGTCCAATAACCTGTCTAAACTCCCACCTACAGCCTATTGCTGAAATAAATCTGACAGGGTAAGCTACAAAATTTTTACTCTCACAACCCCCATTTAGTCTTAGCCTACTAATACCCCAGGTCCAGTCACATCCTCCTCATACCCCCCTCACACCCTCGCCAAGCAACCACCCCCCACTGTTTAAACAAACCACACTACACCCACCTAGGTGTGCCTACAGTCCCCTTTCACAGGAGGACACCTCCCACACAATCGACCATAAAACCCCCCACCACATAACCCAATTGCTGATATGACTCACAAACTCAATCCCCCCATCACATCTCTTTTACAGAGCCGCAGTACCTCTAATAGTGCTGTGTATCCTCTTCAACCTCACCAATGGATCACAGGACAAGGAGTTACTACAAAGGATCGTATTCAGACCAAATTATGGAGCACTGTTTACCCAGTTACCACAGCCCCTAATCTCAAACTTCATGGACTACCCCCTAGTTTTCAGTTTGAACATCTCCCTGTCCCCCAACCTCCAAAGACCTGATAGAGTGTCACCCCTACTTAAGCCCGGCACCCCACCATACATTACCCAAACAGCCAACAATCTGGACACATTGATTATCACCCTATTTGACAAAACCCAAAATTCTTTAGACCTTTTGATTAATTTAATTTCCAACCCCAGGAACCGTCAGGTCAGAAATGCCCCAGGACAAATCATTGGCGATATTCTCAGAGCAACCCTAGGCCTGGGAACCCAACCTGACCTGAAATTGACCTTCTAAACGCTGACATTTCTGACATTGACAGAAGATTGGCCACTAAAATGCATGTGGTTGAATTAGCCACCCATTTTCTATTAAATATCTCAGAATACAATTACAATTCACTAAACATCCTATCTGAATTCCAAAATGATACTGATGACGCACTGTCCCTGCTGGCCCAAAATCTAAAAACATTAGATTCCAACTTCTCGAACATTATTTTAAATTTAGAATCCCAAGCCAGACAGGACACCTTTTATTCCATGTTATTTTCTGCAGCAAACTCACAAATTGAGTCACTAATCGACCTTCAGGAAGATCTAGATATTTTATTAAGTGCCATAAACAGCTTAATGGAGGGCGAGCTCCCTCCCACCTTAATTCCCCATGACACCCTCAGGTCAGGCCTAAACAACCTCTCCAGCACCTTGAGTAGCGCCCACCAAGGCATATCAATCCTTGACATACCCATAGGTCATTACTATAAAAGGCGAGTAAGTGCCCAGTGGAGTGACCCCTCCACCCTCTTCATCTCACTACCCATACCCATAGGACTAGGGGATAATGTTTACACCCTATTCAGAACTGAAACCTTTCCAGTCCCCTTTGACACATCAGATGTTAACTCTACAGGTTACACCCTGGTACAGCCCCTACCCCCCTACATAGCCATGTCCCCCAGCCACGCCCATTTCATGGAGCTTCAGCAGGCAGACTTAGACCTATGTACACAAGACGCCTTCATCAGCTGTAACCTACCCCTCCCCCTGCTATCACCTCTACACCCCACCTGCACTCTGTCCCTACTCCTGGACCTACCTGATGCAGTGCACCACACCTGCAGTTTCACTGCACACATGGCTGCACCCATACCCAACCTAATCAAACCCATTTCTAGGTCAACATATCTCATGATTACTAGTAAGTCGCCATCTTACTTACAGTGTCACAATGCGGGACAAATCCCAATGATCAATGCAGCATATTCAGTCATGTCAGTACCATGCCTATGCTCTATTAAGAATGCAGGCATGGTTATGATCAATTCAAATATAACCTGCGTACAAAATATAACACTGGAACCCATGGCCATGAGCCCCATAAACTTACCACTATGGCGACATTTTGGTTCACCTCCAGCTAACATATCAGGCGTTACCATGACAACCGTGCCACAGTCCCTGGAACTACCTAACTTCCAGCGTCTCAAATCCTTACACAACCAAAAAATAGTACCCTTAATTAAAAGCGTACTCACCCTCAGACGAGCAGCCAAAGGTCTGTCAGATGAGTCTTCTCTCCTGTCAGCAAGTTCACTAACACACCTTGGTTATCATTTGGAATATTCGATCTGGTTCCACTTAGTGACCCCTCTGATTGCCATCCTCTGTTGTGCAATGACATGCCAGATCCAGATGCGCGTGTCACGCCTGGCTCAGTTGGTGACAGTCCATCTAGCACTCAACACACCCAGAATGGCGGATGCAGCGACTTGGCAGAATCTTAAGGATCTGATCAACAAGGCCAACAACAACTGGCCCTCGGCACCCACACAACAGCCCGTGAAGCAAAGCCTGGAATTTATCCAGACTCCTGGACGCTACGATGTGATGTGGGCAATCGGCTCCGTCCTGATCGTCTTGTCCCTGGCCCGCCTCTTCATCTCCAGATGCTGCAGGCACTGGCCACACTGTAGGCAAGACGAATCCGATGGCTTGCCCCAGTTTGTCCTCCGCATCCACTCCCAGGGAAGAACATACGAGTTTGTTGTGGGGACCATGATTTTCGGTTCCAACCTATGGCCACCCTTCATTAAGGCCCCTAAAATTGGAATGCCCCGCCTCACTATGCCCTTTGGCCGTCACCTGGATCTCAACTGGAAGGCCAAGGTCAGCTTCATAATTGGCGCCCAATTGAGAGTGGTGCAGCTCGAGAGATACCCTCGCTGCCCTCTTTTCTGGAGACTACCCCTCTACAGGATCCTAAATGGGAAGCCACATGTTATGACCCTGGTCATCAAGTCCAAAACCCAGCCAGATTTCCAGCTGACCCCAGGATATGAGACAATCGAAGACACCAACATCCCAGAAATCCCCAGGATCCAGGCCCCCAGCAGCCCCAGCCCCAGGCCCAGGGGCACCCAAAAACCCAGCGGCCAGGTGGAGCTAACTAAATTCACACCAAAGGATTACCAACCCCCTAGGGACATGTACGTGTTCATCCCCACCCTGGAGGATATATCTACCAAATTCCCACCAGAAATGGGTATGTTTATTTTTCCGTTCAAAATCCTTAAGGCCCATGTCTTGATTTATGTGGGGATACCCACATGTCCTCGTAGCCAAAATTGTTCTACAGCCACCGGCCACCCCTATTTTCTCATATAATGGAACCGACCAACCATACCACAGCACACGACCGGATAGCCACACACAGGATAACACATCCTATGTGGGTATACCCCACCACCCCCCCCCCCTACCCCACAAAATAACCTAGCCCGGCGATGCCGAGCCAAGCCTCATCTCATCCCAGACTCCCATCCCATACCCCGTCAGTCTTATCAGCACAACAAACATAGCCCCATTAAAACAAACATACCGCCACATACCTATACAATAGCAGCCCCACTGACCCAATTTTGAATGTTGTATAGCGGATCACAGACGCCAAGTGCTGACGCTGCGTCTGGGCATTTTTCGCGCCAAAGCGCAGCGTCATGACGTCGCCGAGCGTCCCCAGTACCGAAACAAGTCACCAAATGCACGTGATCACGCTCACATGACAATACGCATAACCAAACAAACGTCCACACGTGATGTGCACGTCAATACAATAACATATGCACGTGTTTATATTACAGTAGACTTGCAACATACCCCGACTTACCACTCCCCGATCACTATACCAATCTAATTCAGACCGGCACCCAATTTGGAAAGCCCCAGCAAGCACAACACAAACCCGTAACTGGTGATCACAGAAGCTTATATTAAAATTCTAATTCTCGTGCACATTAGAGGCTCCTCAGGCCATATCATATAGCAAATCACAGGATAATTACATAAGTAAATCACAGGGTAAAGTCTCTGGCTTCCCTCGCCTGCTTCAGATCTTCAAATTTTCAGTCTTTCTTCATGTAAATTTTCTCCCTGGAATTACTGTACAAGCACATATAGTGCGAATCGCCATCCCAGCACGACACACGGTCCTGCAAATGAAAGGACCTTCATTAGTCTCCGCCCCAGGCCCCGTCAACAACCCAAACTGAAATTCAAGGCCCACCCCTCCCCCCCTTTTTTTTTTTTTTATCTTTCTTTCTAGACAAAGGGGGGAAAGAAGCAAGAAACCCACCTCTAACATGTTCTCCTCCAGGGCCTAGCACCAAACACCGCACGGCCCACTGGAACCACCGGCAGGTCCCTCCTTCTGGCCAACGAGACGCCGGCAAGCATAGGGCACCCACCCTATCGGCACCAAGATGGTGCGAACCCTGAATAAAAACCAGTAGGGCCTTTTTAGGGAAATACGGAAAATATAATAATCTTGACAGAAATTGTTTTAGCAAATCGGGTCACCTAAATTGATGACAACTTACCTCACAGGCTCAACGAGCCGCACCCGGAGGCACACGGCCCCACTCTCCAAAACGCACACAGAGAAGGTAACCTCCATCCTCCGTTCTCCTTGATCAGGCCGAGCGTAAAATCCTCTAAAAAATTCTCCACAGGCACAACAACCTTTCAACAAACCTTAGGCAGCGTCTTCTAATGCCTAAAACGCCGTCCTCCCCTTTTATACTAGGCCTAGTCGCGGGAACCTTAAGCTCATTTTTCGGCCCAATTTTCGAACCTCAAAAATCCAAACCTTTCCAGCCGCTTTCCAAATTCTTGAACCCAAACCAAACCCCCCCCAACCCAAAATACAAAGTAAACCTCCCCAGCCCCCGTCCCAACCCTGAAGGGTTGGTGCAAGTCTACATCTCTCATTTACCGTAAACTCATAGGCCTTAACGTAGATCCCATACATTAACCAAACGCTGTACAGACGCAGTGGCGCCTCTCGGTGTTATTTTCCCAAACCAAAATCCGAGACGGAGCAGCGTACGGCCCAACGACCGTCCGCTGGCGCCGCCAGGTGTGTAGCATTGGAATTAACATAGAGTCCTTGGATACGGCCTCCCGCCTAGCTCCAAACCTAAACCTTTGCTTCTGTATGGTACTCCTAAGTGTCGACTTAACCAATTTTTAGCACCATGGGTTAATCTTGGTATTTTTGTGGACCTGATTGTGAACCATACAACCTGACACAGTCTCTAATGCCTCGTTTTCTCTGCTCTATGTTGTTTTCTGACAGGTCAACACGAGATGACTGGGACCCGGACAACACCGACCAGGCCGGCCCCAAAAGACCAGACACCTCCCCAGCCGGAAAACACCCAGGTCAAGAAACCAGTTACCCTCAAAACTCAGGAGGAACGAACCCCAATAGCAGCAGCGGAAATACACGCAACAGAAGGGCCGACACCCCCATCCCAGAGGCCCGCTACAACTGGAGGAGCAACACCCGCACCCCAGCAAGGCCCAAATGCCTGATAGCAGGATGCAGACTGTGCTCCAGCACCCCTGAGGGTTTTGTCTGCCCTTGTTCCTACACAGGCATCAAATTCAAACCCCTAGTATCCCAGAGACACTACACCACCACCACCTTCACCAATAGCACCCCAAACCTAGATCACCAGGACAACAAAAATGACAATAGCTCCGAGTCTGAAGACTCTGATTCTTCAACCTCTACATCCGCCGAACCAGGCAACCTGGCCTCGGTGGAAGAAGATTTTAGAGACATAGATTTAGACCCCAGCACTCCTATAAAAAGAGCTGCACTCAGAAGGAAGTGGGCAAGAGGCAGATTCTACATAAGAATGCCCAGACCCCACCCTAACCTACCCCTCTCCAGTGTCAGTGCTGGAGACAGTAAACCTTGGAAACATTAATACTCAGAAAACCATGTAAACCCCCTCCGAATTCAAATTACAAATCAGTGTTATTCTTACCTTCCTTTCCATATTTATCGATTGTAGGGACACAATTTAAAACACCCCCCCCCAAGAACCACAGTACCGCTTTCATTTGTATGTGATCTTTAATTCGATCTGCAAGGTTTACACGATTTCTCCACGATTGTAAAATAAAACCAAAACTCATATTGTACCATCTTAACCAACAACCACCATACCTTTACTTGTAAAAACTCTGTGTAAGCTTAGAGTTGACCTGGCTGGCAGATCAACCCTATCTTTCAGGTGCCACAGAGCCCCCATCTCTCTTTTCAAGCCCAACCATGTCATTGTATTTATGGGTTTTAGCCTGAGTAGAAAACCATGTGTGAAAAATGTTTTGAAATATTTATTGTCTCAAGAAGTTGAACATCCAGAGCCTGTAATTTCCACTACTAAAATTCTAT
Organism: Acholoe squamosa; assembly: GCA_949317995.1. Taxonomy (NCBI): domain Eukaryota; kingdom Metazoa; phylum Annelida; class Polychaeta; order Phyllodocida; family Polynoidae; genus Acholoe; species Acholoe squamosa. The sequence goes on from OX439043.1 coordinate 60,967,461, forward strand.
AGGATGCCACCTTGGCAAGCCTTTCAACCCCAAAAGTAACAAGCGACAAATACCTCGGGCCAAATGCTCCCTTTTCCAAAAATCCAAAATTGTTTTGTCACATTTTCACCAACCTCTCGGCTCTGGGTGAACAGTTTCTCCTTGCATGCAAGTTTGTGTTTTCAATTATTTTATGTACAAGCTAGTCCAAAAGAGATCGTCGGTCACATCTCACTGTATGTCACTGACGATAGTCACCTTGCCCATATAAGTAGCTTAGCAGCGATACCACTGCTGCCCAGCTCAATCATTAACTTATTTGTTAAAACCTTGTATGTAAGGACAGCATGTACATATTTTCACCTTATTTAAAACCTCTTTTAAACAATCTGTGCTTTTATACCGCTGATGTATTTGTAATTTTATACCGTATATTTTTATACTGGATATAGAAAATGTATTTTGACAAATGTATGATGCACAGGACAGATCTAGTCATGTCCCTACCACCCTGCTCAGCCAGAGCAGTCTTAGTATCCTTAGCATTTATTTTTGTGGTGTTCAAGCCAGATTATTTTGAGTTAGTTCATAGAGTTTGCCTCAATTGAGAGGATGCAAGTTCAAGTAGTTGTAGCTAACAAAAATATCAGTTGTTATCCAAGCTCCTATGTTTTGTACCAACTACTACCGGTAGAACCAAATATTGTACCTTTTTTTTTCTTCGCAAGAAACTTGGTAATATCAATTTTATCCAGCGCTGAACATCTTTTCAGCCCCCATCTTTAACACTTTATACTTGAGCATGTCAATGGACTTGATATAGACTCTCATTCCTTATAATTATACTCCCTTTAACCTCATGCAGAGATGAGTGGGAATGTGGGGATATGTCAATGGACTATTCTATGTATTATAATTATGAACGACATACTCAAACCAGACTGGCCAAGCTACCCCCTAGTTCAAACCAAGGTCAACCTATTTTTAGCTTAGCAGGGTGAAGAGTTCACACCTGCCCTCCTCCAGTGGGAAATCCCCAGGCTCCCTCCTGTGGATCCCCCACTGGAGAACCCAACTATTTTTAGATTCACCTAGCCAATAGGAGCAGCTCACCCCTCCTACCACAGATTGGGACTGAGCAGAACCACTGACTCAGCATATTTGAGTCGCTCCCTATACTAAAAATAGAAAGTATAGAAATAGACACGACGTCATCTGGGCTTGCTCCTGACTATATAACCTAGTCAGGATCAAGCCTCAGCATCTTATTCTTCTCCAACCTAGACCCTACGACACTCAGGTGCCTTGGCTTAGGATATAGCTTGGTCAGACTGGCGAGTACTATATTGTACACTGTATCAGTTACTCATCATGCCAATCTTACAATAAAGCTGGATCATCAACTGAATTGTCTGGACTCCTGTTACCTCACTTCATGACATGTAACGAGACATTGACAATATGTCTTGGGTAAGGCTGTGAAACTATCCACTAGATAAGTAAGTGTGATAACCCCCCCCTCCCCCTCCCAAAATGACCTAAATAAAGGGCAAAACAGGATGCCTACCAACTGCCAGTAGCAGAGTGAAATCTTGATATCCATCTTATATTAATGCAATATGATATGGGAATGACGAGGGCTGGATATCCTAAATATACCGGCCCTCGGGTTGGTATATTAAGAATATCCAGCCCTCGTCCTTCCCATATCAACCCTTAATGCATTTATACCACGATTTTCCCATAAAAAATCAATAAATTCAGATTGACTACGAAACGTTCACGAGCAGCCCGGGACTCGAACCTGGTAAGCCTATCATAAAATTGATTCAGGGCCCGATGCTCTATTGACTAGCGCCAAAGCTACTGCTACTGGAGCCAGGGGGTCATTACACAATGAGAGGTGTAGCAGTCCCTGAAAGGTTGCTGTGACAGCGATCCTGTTTGTGTCAATAACCAACCCCACGTTGCACAATCAGTCATGTATCTAAACAGCGACTGTCGCTGTTCTAACTGCGACACTTTTTCATGTATTTGACGCTGTCGGTGGTAACTGTCGCTGTAGTTGAAGCTGTTCCCCTGGGACCAGTGTAATCTGACCTACTTTGCTCACAGCGTCACTTCTGGTTAGCAGACAAATCGATCGCCGCCAACAAGGGAAGCAGCTAGAAAAAGGTAAATATCTCATTTAATCATGAACCTTACTTCACCCAATGTATCAAATAAGTTGAAAATTAAACCTTCCTGGCTTCCTACATGTATTTCACCGCAGGACATTGTCATATGTAGCCGTATACCGCATTCCTTATCCCTGCCGGTGAGCGATAATAGGTTGTTTACACTCTCGAATTAACCAAAGAACCCTGCTGCAGACAGAAACAAAAAGAAAAATATCTTTCTTGCTCTCTCTCTCTCTTGGTTCCATTCTTTGATAAAGAAGGAATTATTCTTTTTTATTTTTCAGATCCCAACATGTCTGACGAATCTGGAGATGAGTTCGAAGAATATGACAAGCTAAGGCCCTCAGAGGATGACTACCAGCCAAGTTGGGAGGACAGCAATGACTCTAGTTCTGAGGCTGACGGGGAAGACTAAGGGGACAATGAATCCAGTGAACTGTCAGAGTCGTCCCATGAGGGTTCACTCCCCCCTTTCCCTTTCCTGAAAGAAGACTCTTCAGGCAGTGGGTCTAACTTTTACAAGAGGTGGTAGTGGAAGTAGTAACCAAGAACCAGGTATCCCAAGATAAAAACCAAGTGTCACCTGACCAAAATAAAGACTCTGGAAAACCTTCTTTAAACCTCATTCCCCACTGCCTGATACCAAAATTAAAGAAGTAGAAGAAGAAGAAAGAGACATGGATTACTTAGAGACCCCTACCAAACCAGACAAGAATGCAGCTGAGAACGATACGGCTGACAGGAAGAGGGACTTTTTCTGGTCAACAGATGAAAATTATGCGCTATTCCATAGTCTAGTCAAAAATTTTGATCAAGTTACAGCCCGGGGGAGTCCTGGGGCGAAAGATCACAGTTATGGGTGAGTATTTATCTTGCTAGAAAAAAATCTTTGGTTTCATTCCTTATAAAAAATGAAAGAATTCATGAAATAAACACACAATTCACCTATCTTATTTTTCTTTTTTCATGTTTTCTGAAACAAATACCCGAGCTGTAAAGTAGTCTTCAATGTGGTTTTGTTATTTCCTCTTTTTCATCTCAGTCCAAAGCGTCCAAAAGCATTGAGAAATGAGTACTATACATTAATTTTTATGACTCTTTTTCTTTCCTGTTCCAACAGCGTCAAAATACGTATAGTACTTATCCTAATTTTTTTTTTCAGCGTGCTTAACCAGTGTCAGCCACCACACCAGGACAAAAGAGAAAACCAGAAAACACATAAACGATTATTATAACCGTTTGTGGCCTGGGGTAAGATATCTCCAGCTTTTTTCCCCTTTGGGTTTTCTTGTATTTCTTGGCTGTATTGCAGTACATTTTTAAAGTAAAAATGAAATAAAATTTCATGTTTCGTCTGTTACACATGTATAAAAGAAAGGTAGTTTCCCTGTTCCTCTGTCCTGTTCTCCCCCCTTCAAAATTAAACATTTTTTTTCAGAACAAGGAGTATGTGGATGCCATTAAACGAGGTGAACCTTCAGAAGGCTGTACAGAGAGCGAAAATACTCTGCCTGCGCTATAAAGGGGTTGCAGAGATTGCTTGCCCTAACCAGAAGATAGTCTCTGGTTTTTCCCGAAAGCAGTCACCTGTGAAGAAACCAGAATCAAAGAAAACTCTTCCTTCTCTACATAAGTCTGCATCTAAAACTAAGGCAGACTCTGGTAAATCTAAGACAGACTGTGGTAAATCCAAGGCAGATTATGGTAAATCTAAAGCAGATACTGTTAAGTCTAAGGGTTACTCTGGTAAAACTAAGGCTGACTCTGGTAAATCTTCTAACATGGAAAAGTTCTCCTTTTGCAAAGCAGTCCGAGGTTTGGCTAAAGCTGGAGTTAAAACCGTTTCCACTTGGCCCATTCTTCAAAAGTAACAGCACAGAAATCCCAGAAGGCTGACAAGAAACCTAAATCTGGTACAGAGACCTCTGCAGATGACATGTCCGTAGATATGATTGATTTGACTTTATCAGGCCCATATTATGCTTCAACTCCTGATTCGAAGAGGGGAGACAAAAAAATTGAGAAATTACCCAGGAGAAGTCTAAGGATAGCAAAAAAATCCCTAAGCTTCAAAGAAAAAATGTTGAATGAACCCATATTAGTAGACACAGACACAGCACAGGAGGTTACTGCCAATTTACCTGACATTAAACAGCAACAAACAATTAACCCTGTCTCTAATTTAGAGGAGACCCAGATAAGACTTGCTACTTTTGAGTCCCTGGTTTCCTCCATGGAGCAAGAGTGCCGGCTTGCTTTGAACCATAGTCGTGAGCTCCAGTACAAGTTCACAGACATCAGTGAGCGGTTTGCTTCTGCCTTAGAAAGGATATGTGCAGACAGACAGCTTATTCTGAACACCCTCAGAGCAGCCAATGACAACCAGACAGCCATAGTGAAAGGTGAGGGCACATCAAATTTTGGCTGCTTTTGCTTATTAAAAAAAAGGTAAAGCTACCTACCCTGATATTGTGTTGCAGTTTTAATGAAACTTTTATTCTTTTTAACAAAAATAAAAAATCTAAATGAGCTCACTGTAGAAAGCTTACAATAGAAAAACCGTTATAAGGGTCGCTGTTGAACAGCGACAAAAAAAAGGGAGTAAAAAAACTGTGACATTTCTTTGTGTAATGGTTTCTGTGCAAAAGTCTGAAACAGCGACGATTTCTCTCATCTTGTAACGACCCCCAGGTGTGTAATCCAACACCCTTCAACTCTATGTGTACATGCTGACCGCGACTGAGGGTAGCCAGGAAGGTGTTGCTCCTATTGTAAAAAGAGCTGTGAGTATGTGCCCTCTTTTCTAAACAAGTCGTGCACTGCTTCACCTAAGTACTTGCACTGACCACATTAGTCTGAAAAGTCACCTGCCTTGTTTAAAATAGAGAGAGCTGCACTACCAGGTACCTACTCATGTCACACGCTCTATAGTTTATCATACTGACTGACTTCTCCTAACTAGGTACCTACTCAAATCCCCTTTTTTAGCACTGTACTTGAATGACCACTTGAGAGCAACAAAGGGGACAAGTTATAGCTACATGAAAAGAAAGGACTGGAAACAAGGGCATTTTTAGCCAGCTCTTCCTTTTACTATAGGAGCAACACCCTCCTGGTGTTTGCGGTTATGACACCTTGCCATAGTCCAGTACTATACAGGCTGTGTTCTTCCTACCACCAGCAGTAATGGATAGTGCATTGGACTGTCAATTCCTAGATTAAATGTTTGAAACCCACCTTTGGCAATGAAACTATTGTCAGTTTTAACATGAAAAGAAGTATATCCAAAAAAGCACTCAAAATCGAAAATCGTGCGGGTATATTCTGGATAATAGGGAGGTTTAGCAAGCACTGCATTGGCAATAAAACACAGACGTGCAGCATACCTACAACATTGTTATGTCTGCATGAAACCAGAAAAAGGTTATGTACGTCGTGGTTTCTAAACCTCCATAATGCACGCCTGATGTCCTAAAAATCAGCCAAAAAAGCACTCAAAATGGCAAAATCGTGGTATAACACGCAATATGGTACCTTTACTGTAAGATAGAACTATGTGGTATAAAGCCTTATTGATTGGATATGTCAGGAGGCCTTTAAGATGTCCAGATTGAGTTCCACCCCCGCAGGTCTGAGTTTAATCGCATATGTACAGAGAAGATAGAGACGAGAAATGGGAGAAACCAACAAACAGTTGGCATCAAGAAGCAATTAACAAAACCAATGCATTTATAAGCAGAGCATATTTTACTTCAGCAGGTCCAAGCACATTCTATAAACCATAGCTCTTGGGTTTCTAACTCACTAAGGATCTTTTAATATACCAGTGTTTAATAATTCTGAATTCTGTTGAGTTATATATTGATAGTTGTCGAGGGAATAAGCAAAGCATTCCAGAGAATAAACTACAAAGAGCATCTGTTTGCACCATATGCATCAAATAAACCTGCAGCTCTTCGCTATTGTGACACATATCTCAATAAGCATGCCAGGAGCTATCTTTTTGATGGAAAGGCCATGAAAGTACGTTATCATGAAAATATAAGGTAGTAATTTTCTTTAAACGATTGTAGGGGCAGTAATTCCCCGTACTTGGTGGAGATACCGAGTGGTCCCACCTTGTGAGGGGGATCTCTAGAGAGCTCGGTACCAGGTAATCACTGCCCCCTAGTGTGTGTATCATACTGATCCAGGTGTAGTTGGAAGGTAGAGAATGTCAGGCCAGGGGAAGTAGCTCCGGGGTAGAGCTTCCGCTTCGAAGTTGGAGGGTCCCGGGTTCGAGTCCCGGTTTCTCCATGACATTTTCCGCTGACCACTACATTGGTGGAGAAACCGAGCATCCTAACGCAATCACGGATTGAAGGTACGGGAACCCGTATCTTAACGCAATCACCACTGGGAAGTCAGGAGTGCCCCAACACTGCTTGATAAAGCCTCAACTCTCAGGTAACTGGATTGAGGGGGAATGCCGGGTGCTAGTGGATGGTGGTTGAAGCTGATGGGGAGGAGTGTAGGGGCAGTAATTCCCCGTACTTGGTGGAGATACCGAGTGGTCCCACCTTGTGAGGGGGATCTCTAGAGAGCTCGGTACCAGGTAATCACTGCCCCCTAGTGTGTGTATCATACCGATCCAGGTGTAGTTGGAAGGTAGAGAATGTCAGGCCAAGGGAAGTAGCTCAGGGGTAGAGCTTCCGCTTCGAAGTTGGAGGGTCCCGGGTTCGAGTCCGGGTTTCTCCATGACATTTTCCGCTGACCACTACACGATGATTGGGACTGTGATAACTTAGGTGAAAAGCTTTTTTCTACTTTAAATATAATACTGGGAAAATGATTTACTGACACACTGTCAGATTGGTGCTACCCTACGCCTGCGAGCTGCTCAATGCGGACGACTTAAGCGGAAAACAGATGGCGGTTTCAATTCCAATGTATGCCGGAGGGCATCAGAAAACCCCTATTAAGTGCTTCCTGATGTGTGCACGCGTCATAAAAGCGGTTTGTATGTCTTTAGCTTTCGGGGTCCTGCGATTGACAATTAAGAAATCACCACTGGGAAGTCAGGAGTGCCCCAACACTGCTTGATAAAGCCTCAACTCTCAGGTAACTGGATTGAGGGGGAATGCCGGGTGCTAGTGGATGGTGGTTGAAGCTGATGGGGAGGAGTGTAGGGGCAGTAATTCCCCGTACTTGGTGGAGATACCGATAGGTCCCACCTTGTGAGGGGGATCTCTAGAGAGCTCGGTACCAGGTAATCACTGCCCCCTAGTGTGTGTATCATACCGATCCAGGTGTAGTTGGAAGGTAGAGAATGTCAGGCCAAGGGAAGTAGCTCAGGGGTAGAGCTTCCGCTTCGAAGTTGGAGGGTCCCGGGTTCGAGTCCGGGTTTCTCCATGACATTTTCCGCTGACCACTACACGATGATTGGGACTGTGATAACTTAGGTGAAAAGCTTTTTTCTACTTTAAATATAATACTGGGAAAATGATTTACTGACACACTGTCAGATTGGTGCTACCCTACGCCTGCGAGCTGCTCAATGCGGACGACTTAAGCGGAAAACAGATGGCGGTTTCAATTCCAATGTATGCCGGAGGGCATCAGAAAACCCCCATTAAGTGCTTCCTGATGTGTGCACGCGTCATAAAAGCGGTTTGTATGTCTTTAGCTTTCGGGGTCCTGCGATTGACAATTAAGAAATCTACAAACGGTGTTGTCACATGACGACCATGGGTTATCATCTGAGAAATGTGTTTTTACAAAGCTCGCCTTTAAGAGTGAAATTCTTCCCTGTACAATTGGCCAAGTATCTGGAGATTTACCATTACACTAGCCATGGTATATGCAGTGCATGTGGATTAAAATGATCAAGTTGAATTAATAAAGTTTTTCCAGTTCTTGGAAATAGTCAAGATGAATCCCTCAAGGTCAATTTTATAGAGAGATTTTAAGAGATTCCCAGAGTCCTGTGTAATACAAGCACTGTACTGTGTCTGATGCTTTTATCTGAGGATAATATTTAATCTATGAATAATGAATGCTTTTTTAAGCCAGCCATTTTTTTGAGTTTCAGCATCAAGGCTGTCCCATAGTTTAGTGTCTCTCTTAAATGAGAATCCAGTGCGAGCATGGTGGTTTCTGAAGCACACTTTCAGGTCTCCTCTTGTCCTGAGATTATTCTCCACATCTCCACACGTAGGCCAGCAGAAGTTTGTTCTGGCAAGTTTCTGGTAGTTCAACATTTGCTCTGGCATGCAGGTTACAATGTTGCAGGGTTGTAGATCCGGATCTTCTAGTCCATTGAGCTCAACATGGTCTATAGAATTAACATTGCAAAAGGGTCATTCATAAAATTGGCCACATCTACAGAGGCAACTGGGGTACTATCATCATGTATGAGATGTTCCTTATTTTAGACTTAGGTCCAATAACGGCCCTTAGCCCCCGACAAATGCGATGGGGCTCATTCATTACGAAAAGAAATCACGAAAAATTAGCTAGAAATTCATAACAATTATGTAAAATTTCTTAAAAATTCTCAAAATTAAAAAGTTTAGGGTCGGCCCTGTTTTGCTAGGGACGTCCGTGTTTGATATTTTTGCCCCCCTCCGCATTTGAAATATGATTCATATTGCAAATATGGAGGTGGGTGGGGGCAGTAGGTATTTAAATATTGCCATAAATTTGAAACAGGGACGTCCGTATTTAATGTACAGACGTCCGCATTCATTACATTAAACGTGGTGAAATGGCCTCCAGGGGATGTATATATGGGTAAAAACACTGAAAAATATATCAAAAAGTGCCTGAGGCAAGTTTTATATGGGGAATCCAGTGGTATGCTCAGAATTATTCCATCTCTACGGGAAAAAAATTAAATCAATCATTTGGTTGCCATGGAACCATAGAAAGTTGGTATGTATGGCACGTTCTGGTTGCCATATAAACCACTCGATTATTCTAAATGGAACCTTTGGCAATGGAACCTTTGGCCACAACTGTTACATAAGGAACTCGGAACTCCAAACAGGCAAAATTCCCTCTAGGATGAATTTAATGATAAAAAATCTTTGTTCGTTTTTAAATAATAAGTGTTTTTTTTTTTGTATTTTCTTATTTATGATTGGGTATAATGCATTGAGAGCTTATTTGCCATTTTCAGTTGTGCACACCAACCTAAGCTTGACAAACAATTACTGCAAAACTACCTAAGATATATGAAATAATGTTGCTCATATGAAACACAAGTCAGTATGTACAATAGGCTATTTGGATGGGATACACAGTAAAGTTTTAAGTTGCATTATAGCTTCTTGGTTTGGCCTAATCATAAATGCACCCCTATGTCCTTCTGTTATAATAATATTCATTTTTGTTTCTCACCCCTCTCAATGTTCAATTGAGCTACTTATACATGTTAAAAGCAAAATGACTTAACTTCATTTATTTTTAGAATATCTTTTTTTTTTATATGGGTGTGCCTTATAGGTATGCTTTATTAGTAGACTGGTCCAAATTTGGTCTCAGACATGCCCTATATAGGATTCTCTAGATATACCGATGCAGGGTATTAACCTATAGTAATGCGTACCATTTTCACTATAACCAGATAAAATTGTTTTGCCCTCCCCACTCAGAGGGATTGAAAAGATTTTGCCAACCCACGACCCCTACCCCCTGTTGTTGAAAAAATGATCACTACCTTGGGAAAAACTATTTCATAGAATTGGCCTGAAATGAATTGTATTGTATTGCGGGGATAAATGAAAATGGTTAAGTGGTCGATGTAAAAACCTTAAATCCCATTGAATATGCAATGTGTGTTAAACCTAACCTCTTCAAGTAAGTTTGATGTAACTCTGGGTTTTAGTGCACATGAAATAAGCATAATTTGCATACTCAATTCTGAAGCCTTCGTAATGATATACTGATAAAATCCTGATCGTGGTAATACTTCAGAATAATGTCCTTTAGTATTTGGATTCCCTCTCTGAATTGTTAACCATTTGGGGATGGGGATATATCTTGTTGGGACACACCAGGATCATAGTACAACAGTCTGATTTTAGTCTGTACTAAGATTCTGATACCATGCACAGTCTTAGGATGAACTGGAATCTTTGTACCCTTGTGTGTGTACTGGACCATGACACTCACCTCTACAGGTGTATGGGCCAATCAGAGCCCTGGTCACTGGACTATGACACCTACCTGTGCATACCTTATTGGGGTCAAAGGTGGGATGGTGAAACCACTTCACTATTTTGCAATCACCAGCATCTATCGGCAATGGAAAAGTCTGGAGGGGTTGGGCATGTCTCCTAACAATAAATAATAGGCTTCCTGTATTAGGGATTATATAAAATCCAACCCACTCCTTGTATAAAGAAATTATTAATAGCCACTGCTCAGATCAATTCTGAGGTATAATACTTTAGCTGAATTTCACTTCATATGACACAGAACAAACCTTTAAAGCATACACCAAACACCTAGGTTTTAGCTGAACCTGTTGGGGTGGTGAATAAACTAAATGCTTAAACTGATCATATCCGTTTAGTCACACCATTCAAATTTTCTTTTTTTCTGTTTTATCATTGGCTGTTCAAGATGGACTTCAAAGATCCAGAGGCAGGGCCTTTAAGAAGGAAGTAGTGAAGTTTCTTCAGAAAAGACAACGCTTTTCTTGAGATAATTCTAATGATTGCTCATATTGATATTTCTCCCTTCTTGTGGGTTTTTACCAGGGTACCAGTGCAAAAAAAAACAAAAAAAAAAACAAAAAACATGTGACCCGTCCTTACAAAGTAGTTCGGAAGTCACACATAGACAATATTTATATATTGGCAGATTCGTATAGAGCACATCAAAAACATTCATTTGGTATATAACACTTGCATATTCTCACTACTAAACTAAGAAAGGCGCTGAGAGACCTAGCAAAAGATAAATCCATAACGATAAGACCTGCTGACAACAGAAGAGGCATTGTAATACGCAATGCTGTTGATTATATCCTGGAAGCAGACAGGGAGGCAAATGATTGCAAAAATTACAAAATACAAGATGAGGATCAAACTCAAATTAATCAATTAAAAACCCCAGGGTCTGGTTTAGAGACATTGATGGCATCCTCTTCATCTGGGATCATGGAGAGGAATATAACTAGAGAGCCGGGTACCCTAAGGATACTGTCCCTACGCCGTCTTCAGTGACTGACGGCCATCAGCTGCCCATCAGTCGGCAGCCATTTATTTTGTTCAAATATATACAGGAGGAATGATGACCTCCCCACCATCACCACTGCTGACGCTTACCGGTGAAAGTGGCATCAGTTGCTTTGAGGCAGGTGACAACGCCCCTGACAACATGCCTCAAGGCTGTTCCAAAGTGTTCATAGGGGACAATGGACAGAGAAATTAAACCACTCAATCGAAACCATTAAATTCAGCACACAACGGTCTAAGGAACAAATAATTTCCTCGACACTATGGTAAACAAAGGATGGCAACAAACTGTATATTGCATTGTATAGAAAAAAAAACATTATTTAAGATATAATTCAGCTCACTCGCCAGCGGAGAAAAAAAAATTCTACCATTCAATCAATTCATGAGCTTAAAAATAATTTGCCAAAGAAAGAAGACTTTTTAGCATGTGTAGGGATCAAAATGAAACAACTAAAGAAAGATTCTAGACAAAGCATTGAAAACAGTTTAAAACATTGATTGAAGAAGCTTGCTTGAACCAATCTAAAGGTTAAAATGAAGGACACGGAAGAGGAAGATGATACAAAAGAAAAGAAAATATCCATGATGACCACCTTCTATCCCAAATACAACGAACTGCCTTCTGTGATAAAGAAAAGCTGGAAAAAATTGGCACAATAAAAAAAACAAAAGACCAATACCGAGATGCGCGATGGTTCCTAGATAGCGTAGGGTAAAAAACAAAACTGAGAGACATTTTAGTAAGGGCAAAACCTACTTCAATCCCAGATATACATTCCGCTGCCAAAACTTCATGTGTTTCTTAAGGCCTTAACAAATCCATTAGTCACAGCTTAATAACTATTTATATTACATGGGATGCGTGAGGATATTGAGACCAATTTGAGAAGGGCTAGGAGGTTCTTTCAAAATCTAATATTACACCCCATGGAATGTTAACATTACACAAAAGTAAAGCATTTATCAGGACCATTGTTAAGGACCAGCCGTTCCATCTATTATAACACCCCTCCTACTGTCTGGAGGTTGCTCACTTTATGGAGCTGCTCCCATGACTACCTCAGCCACTAATGATTCCAGCCAACCGTAACATCAGACCAGGCTCCCTGCTGGGACAGCTCTATAAATGATTTGTCTAAGACCTGCCAGGATGCATCAGTAGAACTCCAACATGTAGAACCTGTGCACCATCAAAACTTCCCCAAGGGCAAAGAGTAAACCTGTAGTCAGTAGGGGGTTCTTGTCTGATTATGATGTAAGGTGGTGTCAGAGGTGATTATCATCACCGTTCCATAGGACTGTAGTGTCCTACCCCTCGATGCTCATCGAAACATTCAATAGACAATGAAGAACAACTAAATCAGGTTCCAGTTAAAACTTTATAGTCTGGTAGAAATTATGGGATTTTTAGTCTAACCTGGACTCATCAGTTATAATTTTTTTCTCTCTTGATAATTCATCTACAGGGTCCCTATGATCATTTCCAGGTGGGTGTGGAAGTGTCACCCCTGAGAAATTTGAATTATTCAAGATGGCCACCAATATGTCGATATATTTTTAAAAACCACATATCTCTGCTTCTAATCAACATAGAAAAATGATTTCAAGTTCTAAATATATATTTTTGGGGTCACTGATAACATAGGTGGCACCTATTTTGAACTTTTAATGAAATAAGTGCTATATATCGACATAATTCATTGACACATACTTCATTTCTTGATCTGATAAACATAAAAAATTCCATCAAAGGCACCCATAATATATTCTCAAGGTCAGGGGACTTCAATATAACTATTTTAGACAAAGTAGGTGGAAGCTATTTTGAATTTTCAATGAGATAATCATTATGAACACGTAATTTCGTATTCTAATGAAGATTGTAAAAATGCAATTCAAAACTCCTAAATATAGATCAATGACAACAGTGAATTCATACATGTGACCAGGCAACCAAATACACCCATGTGCAGGGAAATTTATTATCAAAGTCCATCTCAAGATCTTTAAAATGAGACATCATTGGGTTAAATATTCCTAGTAGTTATGTCAGAACCCCTCCTTGAACATAGGTCGTTATTCATATCTGAAATCGATGATTAAGCTCTAAATTCATTATAAACCACAAAAATGCCTAAAAATACAATAAATCAGCCTTTTTCATAAAAATTACATAATAATATAGTGATTTTTATCATAGATTTTGATCTAGAAAGAATTTTCCATTTCTGTTTTCAGTTTTGGGTTTTTGGTGAGTATCCCCAAAAATTGGCATAAAAATATGTAACAATTGATTATTGGAATGGTTGCCATGGCAACCAGGAACAGGCATATAGGTTGATTTCTCATGAAAAATGTTCATTTTACCCTCCAAATATGGGCCATTTCTACCAAAAATGGTGCATTTTAAATGAAACTATTGAATTCTGCATCAAAAATTGGCGTAATGTATTTTTATATTGATTTTAGAGTAATTTTGCCCTCCGATGCCCCCTGGTGGCCAAATGGGGAATTAGAAATCCCCCGCGGAGGGGTGTTCTCCCTTGATGGGTCACACATGGCTAAAACTGGACAAGTGGCAGCCATTTTGAATATTTTCCCCTTTGTAGGAGATTGGCTCCATTATGTAAATATCAGACTTATTTCCCCATCTTGGGCTAGGCTGAGATAAATTCTCCCCTGCCAACCTGGTGCAATGAACCTCTTTCCCTCCCTCCACCCCCACCTCGGATTGTAGCCAGAGATTAAGGGCTTTATATATTTTGCATGTAACTCCAACTCCCACAGCAAACCCTTGTAAATCCCACTAACCTATACATGTGGCTGATGTGTATACTACACACATCCTATTGTAAGTATGGTTAGTTGACTAACTTTAAACCATTGGGGTAGACCATTAAGGTTCAATATAATATTTCTTTATAGAGAGGCATTGATTGCTGTAGGTTGTACCCCCTCCTTTTTGAAAGTAGTTCAGAGTTTACTTTTCCCATTTAAGTCTCACTTAATTTAGCCAAAATTACTGACTTAAGCAAGTTAAAACCCTGGATCCACACTGATATGAGGAATCTGAGACTATCCAGATGGATCATATTCTTCCTAAATTACCCTTATTTGTCCATCATAACTGTGCAGATATCTTCTGATAATCAATGAGTTTAAAAGCTTCTAATGTTCAGCAATTAAATATATCTATTATCATGATACATTAGAAGTCATATTTTGAAAGATTTGTTGTGTTTTCTAGCAATCTCAATATACATAAACAGAAATTCTCATGCTTGTATCTTTTACATGTTGAGTTTCCATACTTTGATAATGCAAAATGTTTTTGATTGGATGATATAATTTCTGGAGCTTAATTCAAAACATCCTGGGATCATGACCCCAGTGATCTTAGGAATAAATCAGCCTTATCCTATTAAGTGATCTTAAGAGTTGACTGGGTTCACATATCCTAGCCAGCACTAAGATCGCATCGATCTTAGCCTCAGCCCTCCTACACTATTCCAAGAAGAACTGACTAGGCACAGGGGTAAGAGTCCCAAAATAAAGGAATAGCTGTAGAGTCACTCTTCTTCACAAGATTGCTTATACCATCGTTTCCCGTCCCCATATGGGCTAACAAAAGAGCACAGGGTGCAGTTGACCCCTGTACAGTACTAAAGAGTTGTTCCCATGAATGTATGATTTATGCTTGCCTATTAGAGGCATTGTGCCCTCCCCCCAGGACAAAGAGAGAGAAGGGAAGAATTACCTTACAGTGCACTTAACGCATGAGTAGCCCTAAGAGCCCTCAAGGACACTCAGCAAACGTCCTCCCTCCCCTCTTTATGTATGTAGCAGGCTATTCACTCTGCAGTGATCTTAGTGGTGGAAATGGAATAGTGAAGTGATCCCAGGACTAGCTATTCTGGACAGGCCTGCAACCACTGCATTACATAGGGTAGACCAGCCAGGTCTTATGATATGTGCCTACACTAAGATCGCTGTGGTTGGGATCCCAGGATGTTTTGAATTAAGCTCCTGAGGTCTTCATTGCTGACTAAGAAATCATAGTGATTATCATTATCAACCATTTCATATCTGAAAACATATAAAAAAGGAGTACCTGTAGAGGTGAGCCTGAGATGTATTTGTAGTAATTCTAATAGTACACCCTTGCCCTGGACCTGTCTGTGCTAGCATATGATCACTCACCCTCATTATGTAATATAGACGGCCTACTCACTCACCCACAAGCAGCAAAGTATTCAAAATACCTGCCATCTAACCTATTTAAGTTTATATGTATGAATTCACTCAAAGTAAATCTATGTTTAGAAGTTTTGAATGGCATTTGACTGTCATTAGAAAAAGAAAATATGTGTTCATAATTACTGCCTCATTGAAAACTCAAAATGGCTGCCACCTACTTTGTCTAAAATGGTTATATTGAAGTCCTGTGACCACATGAATATATTAGGGGTGACTTTGATGGAATTTTTACATTTATTAGATCAAGAAATGAAGTATGTGTCAATAAATTATGTCGATATAGCATCTCATTAAAAATTCAAAATGACTGCCACCTATGTTATCAGTGATAACAAATATGAATTCCTTGACCCCAAAAATATATATTTAGAACTTGAAATCATGTTTCTATGTTGATTAGAAGCAGAGATATGTGGTTTTTAAAGAAATATCGACATATTGGCAGCCATCTTGAATAATTCAAATTGCTCAAGGGTGACACTTCCACACCCGCCTTGAAATGATTATAGGGACCCTATAGATGAATAATCAAGAGAGAACAATACTATAACCGACGGGTCCGGTCCAACTTCAATTCTGTTAGACTATTATTTTCAACAATGCATAGGCACCAGCCATCCTCGATGACAGTTTACAAGCAGTAGTGTTTAACCACTAGATAACCTTGACACTATTCGACTAGCACAGTCTTCTAGTGTCTAGAAAAAAACAACTACATATACCTTCTCTGTGCACAGAGAAGTATCTAAAACATGGTAGTTGGGCAGAGGAATAGCATGAGCTGCTAACTTCTGAACGTCACATTCCTGCCCTCGAGAAGGTACTTCCGTATCTCACGAGAAGGTTGGAACTGCTGGTTTGGGAGTTAGTTTCCAGATGTGACGGTGCTTATCTTTCACCCACTCCTCGAGTTGAACCCCGAATATCTGATGAAGTTCGCGGTCAATCTCTTCCCAACCTTCAATGATTCTGTCTCTCTTGGCGATGTCATAATTGGCTTTCGACACAAAGTTACTGAGGCCCGTCTTAACATCCGTCAGACAAGAATCCATCTTGAGCTGAACGGTCTGATGTGCCTCCTCTCTGATAGCCGGGAGCAGTTTGATCCCTTAACTTCAATTACTGCAATCACCAGCATTTATTTGCAATGGAAAGGTGTGGAGGGGTTGGATCTCATGCTTCTCTCCAAAAATTACTAATAGGCTTCCTGAATTAGGGATTATATAAAACCCAACCCAATCCATGCAAAAACAAAACAATAGTCATTGCTGGAGTTTCAGGGATCTATTCTGAACTATATAACTCAAGCTGATTGTCACTTGATATAGAGCAAATTGTTTAAAGTATACATCAAACATTTACGTTTCAGCCGAATCTCAGGTGGTGGTAAATCAATTATTTGTCTAAATTGATCATAAACATTCCTATTTGTTGTTTCAATATTGGCTGTTCTCTATGCACTTCAAAGATCCAGAAGCATGCACTTGCACACAGGAAGTAGTGTACCCACGTGCCACAGAACATTGAAACACTGAAACAACATCAATTAACAATTATCAACATTTCAATGTTGATAATACATAATTTTAAAAATGTTTCCAGATCCCTATCCCTCCTTCCAATAGGTGTATATGATGTGAATTCATTGCAACTACCCCTATGAAGATCTTTGTTGGCCCATCCGTTGACTCTCATACCAGAACATTAGGAGGTTATTTAAAAATCTAAAATTACATTTTTAAGCATATGTGGCATTTATAAGGACTGCTGTTAAGGACCAGCTGTTCCTTCAACTGTAACACCCCTCCTACTGTCTCGAGGTTGCTCACTTCACGGAGCTGACTACCTCAACCCCTGATGATTGCAGCCACCCTTAACATCAGACACGGTTCCCTGCTGGGACATGAAAGCAGGCAGCTCTATGAGGGAACAGTGTAAGAGCTGCCAGGATGCATCAGTAACACTGTCTTGTAGAACCTGTGCACCAACAAAACTTCCCCCTTTAAGGAATGCAGAGCACAAACAGTTAAGCTATATGGTCAGTAGAGGGCTCTTGTCTGAATATGATGTTAGGTGGTGACAGAGTTAATTTATCATCACTGTTCTATAGGACAATAACACCTAGTTGTACGTGTATACAGAGTAGCTATACCACAGGAGGTAAGAATGAAGTACTAATAAACATCAGTCCTGTGCTGATTTCACTCTCTGACAACAACCTTTTAGTGGCCCATATATTTCAATCCCACTGTACCCTGAGCACTAATATGAGACAGGTCCTTAAATTGAATTCTGGTTTTAGTGCTTAATATTAATTCTGATACTCCAATACCCCCATCACTTATTTGAGACTGGTGCTTATTTGAGACACCGACACCATTACGATAGGCCTAAAATCGTCAAGAAACCTCCCATGATCAGAGCTATGTTGGACATAGTGACCTACTTTGGTAACTGCAATGTTAGGATTGGTATACAAAATCCTTTGTGATAAGGGCATAAGCCCTAATCTGTGACGAATACATGCCCCTCCAGTAAGATTGTCAATGAATATTCACATTGTCAGTTATCAAATTAAGCCCCTAGAGATATTTTTATAGTACTGCAGCTGCGTTCCTTCACATTGTAGTGAGAACTCTCACTATGCAGCCGCTTTTTTAAAATGATGTTTAATGATCAAAACTCATAGTTTAAGGGAGATTACATAAAACTAGGTCAATAAAGTACAGTCATGTCTCAGATTTCCAGTTGGCTCCATCAGAGCTGGTCTCTGGCCAGTTCGTGAAATGGATGGTTCACTAAAATGTAGGCGGGGGAGGGGGGAAGTGTGTGTGTGTTGAGAAATGATGATATATATATATATATATATATATATATATATATATATATATATATATATATATATATAATTGCAATCATGAAAAGATGGGGATTCATAGAATGGTCAGGTCTTGGTTGTTTGCAGTATAGCTAAGCTTTTTACTAACTTTTGACTGACCTGAGGGTCCATTACAAATAGTTCATTTCAGTTAAATCGGTGATGATAATTATCTTCATCTGAACTCGTGATTCTGCAGTATGCATATGCATTATTGATTCACCATTTGATTACATGTACTTTTCATTTAGGCGTACCTAATGGCGGACACCTTTTAGATATCAAGTATATTTTGCATCAGTTCTGGCCATGCAACCTCAGACCTTCTTAGAACTTGTCTAACTACCAAATGAATGAAAAGGCACATTTATAGCATGTGCAGTGAGATGGGAATTGTAAGAAACAGCATGGATGCTGCGATCCTGATAGAAACAATGAAACATATGAGTTCATGGACCTTACCAGATTTATATTCAGGAGATTGCTTGGAATGGCATGAACATGATGAAGCTCATGATGAAATAATGTCCTACATGTAGGAATTGATCAATAATAATGCGCATCTTGCATGATATCCATTAGGTAAGACTACTGTCCGCTATTAGGTACCTGTCCGCTATTAGGTGCTAATTCAATTTTTTCCTAGCTCATCTTTCACATAATAAAACACATGTAATTTCAAAGCTTAAGACGATGCCTGTACGTTACCACAACCGCAGTTCAAAGTGGCTGCTCCCTTGGAACCACCTGCCTTTTATGCCAAGCACACACTCTCCCATGTGATGTCACTTCCAGGATGCAAAATGTGTCCAGGATTTCAGGCACGCCTGGTCCCTGATTGGTCCAGTGCCACTAAGCATGTCAGTGGTGAATGTAAATAAAGTGATTTATTAAGCCACTCTTCACTGTGTTATTATGATAATGTGTTCATTCTGGGAGAGATCATTTTATAATTTTCAGAAACCATAAAATATTTTTAGAGTACTCTTTGAACCCTGGTTTTGATCTTAGATCTCATCAGGTGATACTGTATGTACCAGGCAGTCAGAGTTCCCTCAGACTGAAAATAGATAGGGGTATACCCCCATGTGTGTATGTGTGGTTGAGTAAGTGGATGCACTGCAGGGTGCAGTCCTTATATAGGGGTGGTGCATGGGAGCTAGCCATGTCCCCTTGGTGGTGATGGATTACTATGGTCACTTGGGGGTTCCAAGTCTGGAGACCTATTTTGCTGAATGAGGGGGTGAATTGTTGCCATACAATCTCCCTATATCAACAAAATTTTTCTGACGTTACTTTTGAGGTTGGTATGACCCTTACTCATCCATACTTGTGGTCCATTGTATTCAAACCCATTGGAGTTTGGCTTCTGATTTTGTGAATCTAGTTGTATTCTTTCAGATGTCTTAGTTCCAAAGCCCTTTGGCTTTCTGGATGCATTTCTATTAAGTCTACTTTGTGTACCTCCATATCCTCCTCACATTCATGGTTGCTGCTCCCAAAGTGTATGGGAACTTCATTTATTCCTTCTTTGTTCTTCCCTTCCATTCTCTTTACCTCGCATGTTTGTACCGGTTGGCCCTACCAATGTGTTCTTCTAGTCTTTTCCTGATCCCCCTGTATGTCTGTCCCACATATTGTTTGCCACACCTTTTGCAGCTTATGCAATACACCAAGTTGGAGCTTCTGCAGGTTACATTCCATCTTGCTTCATGGGTACGGCCTGTACAGTGTCCCGTTATGGCCCCAGTGTTGTTGATTAACTTGCAATATTTGCAATTGGATGTGTCACACTCATTTCTACCATGACCTTTCTGTCTTTTTTTCCTCCTGTTTTCTGCTATTTTTTTCATCCCTTTCCGAGTTGTAATCTGTTCTGGCCCTCAACAGGATGTATTTTAGATTTTTCGGTCTTTTGTAGCACCTTTTATAGTTAATTTTATGAATGTCTTTGGTGGTGTTGGATCTACCCATTATGTCCCAGTTTCCGCCTACCACTTCCTCTATGAAGTTGTTATCTGGGTTGTATACTGTCACCAGGTAGTTCATTGGTTCTGGTTCCTTCTTCTTGGCCTTCCCTGCAAGTAGGCTGTTTCTGTCTTTTGTCTCCATCCTATTGAGGCAATCCTGTAGGATATATTCAGGGTAGCCTTGTCCCTGAATTCCTGTAGTTTCTCTTCAGCGTGTTTCTTGAAGTCCTCTTCCTTCTCACAGATTCTCAAAAGTCGCATGAGTTGTGAGTAGGGGAGACTCCTTTTTGTTGCTGGTGGGTGTGCCGAGTCAAAGTTGAGATATGTGTTGCAGTCTGTGGGTTTCACATAGAGGTCCATGTATGATTTTTTGCCATTTTTCTTTACTCTGGTGTCTACGATACAAATTGATCCCTTGGAGGCCTCCATTGTGAATTTTATTGTGTCGTGTCCTTTGTTGAGTTCAGTAAAGCATTCTTGTAGTTTGTCCTCCATATGTTCCCAAGGTAAAGAAGATATCATCTATATATCTCCACCAGGTGGTTGGCCGGAGTGTTTGTATTGACAGTAGGTCTTGTTCTACCTTCTCCATAAAGAGGTTGGCATATGAGGGCGCCAGTCTTGTTCCCATTGTCGTGCCCTGTATTAGGATGTAGGTTTTACCATTGAACTGGAGGTTGTTATTTTTAGTACAATGTCCAATAGTTCCACTAGAGTGTCATTGTGGGGCTTCTGGGTTTGTTTTCTTGAGGGCTTTAAGAATTGCTGTTCTCCCCTCATTGTTCGGGATGTTGATGTACAGTGACCTTACATCTAGGGTCCCTATAATGGTGTCTTTATTAATTTTCTGGTGATTTTGAATTTTGATAATAAAATCATTTGTATCTTTTACATATGATTTTATTTTAGGGACCATGGGTTTGAGAAAGTTTTGTTGATATAGGGAGATTGTCTGGCGACAATTCACCCTACTGCACCATCCATTAGACATCTATTATGACCATCTTATGTACATGTATGGATCTCGTCAGTCCTTTACTTATTGTGATATGGAGAGACAACCCTTGACTGTCCGCCTAATGGGTCCTTTACTCTAGACTTGTTTTGAATATAAATACAGAAATGCATCTGTTCACATAGGCCTTTATCACCGAGTTATTCACGTTAAATCTTTTATCATAGTCCGTGTCCTTATATTTAAAGGTCCATGAAAGGTCTACATTAAGTTAAGATGTGTCAGCATTGGTGCCACCCAGGCAAAATGCTGATACAAATGGACAGGGTTGAGTCAGTCTACCAGGACCTCAGGAGCAGTGGATGTTGGGAAAGCAGTGAAGCTAAACGTGTGAGTGGCCAGGGGGAGTGGTACTTATAATTTCTGTTCGGTTTAGATATTCATTCAGTAACTTAGGTTACATCTGAAATGCTAAAGCTTTCACCCATGGCAAATGGCCCACATCATACATAAAGAGCTGCCACTACCAACCGAGTAAATGAGCCAACCCGTAGTGGTACAATGACTCCAGCTCCTGGGTCTCCCTGGTTAGGTCATATAATTCCAATTTAAGGGATAAGGGTAATTTTACCACCATGACAGTACAGATCTTTTTGATCATGCGCCGACCCCAATATAGGGGACTTCTGGTGGGCAAATTGCATATTCCTTACCATTGCCCGGGTAGTAAATCGACTTATAAGTTATATTCACGTCTATCTTATTGATAGCCATTCAATGGGGTTCGTCAATACAAAGCCATAGAAGCGCTTGGTAAGTCAATACGACCAATATTGAGATATTGACAGAAATATTTCGAAGGAAACCTGTAGCTAATTATTATGTAATGCCCTGTAAAATGGCCGATACCAGTGGCTTTTGAGGTTGGCGTCTTCTGGTGTTTCATGCACCAGCTGTGGATGAATACTCAGTATTGGCCCATGTGCATGGTGTCCCAACGACCAATGATTAGAGATTTTAGACTTAAGGTGATGCTTATAAGCAATAAAACAAAAATAGCAAGAGTCACACATGTATATGTGTGACTCTTGTTATTTTTGTTTTATTACTTATTATTTTTGTCTTGTACCAACTGGATGAAACTTAATAGTGTAAACTGCATAGTGTGCGGTTACGTCTGGCCAGCCTTCCCCTGACCAGCCGGATTATTGTGTGATTTTGTAGTCCTAAACAAACTCTTGGTGTCTGAAAAGACTGACCAAAACTTGAAACATGTGTGGTTGACTTTTTGAATATAAAATAAATGCAATTGAAACTGTTTTCATTAATCCCCAACCTATATCTGAATTGGTCTACTTCTTGGCTTGTCTCATGTATCTCTGTGAGTTTCTGAGAATAAAATCATTGTCATTGTCATTGACTGTACAGGGCAGCACAAAAATAACAAGAGTCACAGACAATTAAACTGTAATGGTTAGTATTGACTTATATGTTGGGTGGCTCTTTGGCTCGCTTATCACTAGAGATACCAACACAACACGAGTAGTTCAGGTTGGGCAAAGCCCCAGACTCCCTACCGCTCGGGTAGGACTTTATTCACTTCTCTCAGAGCATACGTCTGGACTGGACTATGTCCAGTCTCCTTCTGCGGATCGTCCGGCTTCTTAGTAGAAGCTGGACCCGAGGCATGGTGCTGCCCCCTCTTGTACCAAATGGGTATCGCGAAGCCACACCTGGTTGGCATAGAAGGAACGAGCACCACACGAGTGCGTCTCTCGGATGAAGCGCACTAATATATATACAACGATGCCGGCCCCTACAAAACTATTGCCGGTGGTACAGGTTCACCAAGCCGTAAAACTGTCTGATGCGCATTTTGATGTCATAACAGTCTTACATTGGTGGTAACTACTACATGCACTGGTGCAACTGCTTTACCAAAACATGCGTCATAACTAGATAGGTGTTAATTGAACAGAGCAGTCA
Organism: Acholoe squamosa; assembly: GCA_949317995.1. Classification (NCBI taxonomy): domain Eukaryota; kingdom Metazoa; phylum Annelida; class Polychaeta; order Phyllodocida; family Polynoidae; genus Acholoe; species Acholoe squamosa. The sequence continues at coordinate 60,990,893 of OX439043.1, forward strand.
AAGCTAGCTTTATACTAAGTTCGCCCATAATTCAAACTGTATCTATTGTAGTGATATCTAGGGCATAGTCATGCAGCGCATGGTCTGTTAAGAATCGCCCTCCTGGTGACTGGTTACAGCATTTTGTAAATTTGTTTGTACGACTTTCACCAACTGTGAAAGACAGGCCCTAGAATAACTGGATATCTGCTTACCATTAAGGTGCATTATGTAGGCTTATGTCTGCCAATGTAAATAGTTGTTAACAGTGTGTAACTCTATAAAGATAGTGAATCTCAATAGTTATAATCATGCACTTAAGGGTAGCTGTAACATTAGAATGGGATGGGAGATAATGAATAAATTCCTTTCATCACTTGTGAGACATTTGGAAGAAATTAGGAGCTTGACAGTGTTATATTTACAAAGCTACTCTTTCTCTTTTGTTGGAATAGAAGGTTGTTTGGAGTAATGCTACTGTTAAATACCTGATGTTAGAAACACCTTTTGAATGAGTTAATGGTGATGCTCTGCTGGTACTTGCAGACATAATACTTCATCAGACAGGGACATCGAAAATGGAAATGTCTATTGGATCAGTTGGGCTTTTATTGAATGCATTGAGGATGTTCATATGTCAACTTCACTTCTCATATGCAGTTCCTGGATTTTAAGTTTGGATACAGTTATTGCATGGGAAACATTTAAATTATGTTGGGAGGTGTGTTCATCTGACACTGCTTAATGTAAAACGTTAAGAAAAGCCAATTAAATATAAAAGATATTGGGAACAACATAATGAAGCTTGATATATACTAATACATATCAAGCATTGATCGGATTATTGCCTTTATGATATGAAAAGCTCCACCGTATTATTTGTCGTTGCACTTAGATCAGGTGGAGTCCTGAATGTGATTGAGATAGTAGTAAGGAAGAGTACTTATATACATGCTATTGGTAATGACATGCATGACATTCTCTCTGCTTCCAGACAATTATTATGGGACCAGGGTATTACACCAACCTATTTATAGAATTAAAGCTATTCTATCCAAAATTTTAGAAACAGTGGCACTTCTTGCTTTATTCTTTTGGATATAGGCAGTTAGCTAAATCAAGCCAAGAAAGAATATGAACTTAGCTATTTTTGGATAGAGCCACTGAAGAAACACTTATGCAAATAGTGCCATCCAAACCCGGTATGGAAACAGAGCTCTGAGGACGAGACGATATTTGATGGAAAGTGACTAATGGGATGGGAATTATGCATGTGGATTATGTTACAACTGCACTTTAAGATTAATTTTCTGTATTGGACCTCTATTGAGATAAAATTAATAATAACTTGCCTCTGTGCTACTGTAATTGTCATTCACCCCTAAATCTAATGGCATCAGATATCAAATTAACCCCCCCCCCTCTTAAGCACAATATACCACATAATGGAACATGAGAGACAAATGCATTGGCTATTCAAAAGGTATCGTGTTTAACCTTATGTGATACATGTGTGCGATTTAGATGTCTGGTGAACATAGTTGTGTCTGGTCATCTTAATGAATTAAATAAAAATCCAGATGATCTAATTGCCATTTCCATTTTCGATGTTTCATGACATCAGGAATTCTCAATAACCTTTTCAACAGAACTCGTCTGCATAAATGATTTATGAGAAGGTCACAATATTTGTAAAAGATTTACAGCAAGTCTCATTGTTCTTACTTTAAGAAGTGGGATATAAAAATAGAGACTGGCTCTGGTCATAATCACAATGTCCAGAAATGGTACAGAACCGTTAGATCTGTGTACTAGTGGTACAATTAAGGTATATGAGGTAGGGGATATCATAATGCCACAGGCCTGCATCAACAAGGCCTATATCCCTATCTACATAACTTCTCCTTGTCAGGTGACCTATATGCAGTCTTAAAGACAAGGACATGGAGGTACATGTCAATGCCATATGTCTGCATGTATTGTAGACATTGAGGCTATGTATTGTACATTGGGTATTAGCATAAAACCTTTTGGTATTCTTCCTGGCCCACAGATAAGGTGTCTGATCTCCCCTGTTGAAGTATTCAGGATTTAGGAGTTTCATTTTATTATCAAATAATACATGGAAACTTAACAATGAAATGTTTTCACTACCCTTGTGTGAAAATACCAAAACATTTTAGTGATCCATCTTTCCAAGAGCAAAATTACACAGAGCCACAGCAAATGTCTCAGGTGTTGGTAGTACCTCTTGGTAGTGGATAATCCTAGTACAAAAAATGACTGTTTGCCCCATCTAGTGGTATATCCCACAACAACTATGCATCTCAATCCTGACGTATTATCACATATCAACACAACTTTGACATGGCTGTGACCTTTGTCAAATCAAAAGTGACATGGCATTTCAAATTGTAGGACATGTAAGGCATGCCACAGGTATCATGGTGACATATGTGCACATGTCCCAAAAAAATGAGCTCTCCACATCAAATCTAACTTGACATGGGTATACATGTCATTTTGTCAGATACAGCTTTTTCAGTGTGCTATACCCGAGTAGTCTCACCCCCAACCATCCCCCTCCCCTTGTTCCCAAAAACCGGTTTTGATGTGACCATACAAATGCCTCTCTGAGTGACCTGTTTCTAAAAACCAAAATCACTAGGATGCTACTGCTGGACTAGATGATTCCCTACTCGTCTTCTGCTAAACCCAAAGTTGTGTGATTTATGACCTACATGAGGCAAGTTTTATGCCTTGTACTTTTACCACAAGTTGACACTATCATCAACCACACCCCCATAATGTGATCACCTCACTAACTAGTGAGACAGTTTATTATAGAGAGTCTTGAGAATCTCTGCTATATCTTGAAACTAGACCGACAACATAATAATGATTTGTGTCATACATAATATTTTCTAAACCCTTAGGCTGCTTATCAACCTAGTTTTGTATAATGATTACATCTATTACTATACTCTTCACTAAACTTCCGGACTGCGCCAAGATTGGAAAAGTACTTGCTGATACCAATCCGTCAAATATCATGTGAATGAATGTGATTTGTACTAAATAAAAAAAAACTAGATCCATCAAAGTAACTGATCACTACCGTGTGTGGAGAGGTTGGGCCAGGGGATCACTGGCCAATTGATCAGTGTTCTACAATAGCCTTCCAAGATTACCCCCCCCCTTCCAAATTCTACCATAGCAGTGTGGAGCTGGGCAGGTTGATCCCATTGAACCCTATGTTAACCAGAATGAGGCACTGGGCAGGAGATCTGCTGAATCACTGTGCAGCCTAGCCTCCCTATTTAGTGTATAAATGAAACTTTTCTTATAACTGTGGATCAACAAGGTAAAACGTGCCTTCGTAAGGGGTCTCGCAAAGGTACGTTTTTTTAACAAAGGGGGATGGGTAATCTTGGAAGGCTATGGTAGAACACTGATCACTCCCTGTGTGTCGGGATTGAGCCGGGGATCCCTGCGGGCCTTGGCCAATGATCCCCTGGCCCATCCCCTCCACACACGGTAGTGATCAGTAAGTTTGATGGATCATGTCCTCACCATTTTCTCAGCTGAAGACCCATTCCCACTTTATAAAGAATGGAACAAAATGATTTTTCATGTTTTGGTGTTTGCATTCTTTTATTTTCAAGTATAATGTAATTGATAGGAATTAGGAATATTGGTAATGCTATGAGAGGATGGGAAGAGTAGCCATCACATGTATGCTCAGACTAGATCCATCAACCTTCAGATCATGTAGTGAACTAGGCTAGCCCATGTGGGCCCCAGTTGGCTGCCCTGACATTTACCAGCTTTTACCCATCTGGGCCAGCCCAAAAAGCCCAGAGGAATCCCATCTGGGGCCCATGTGGTCGTGCTGGCTGGGAGGATGTACATGGTGTACACTTTCAGCCTTATATAGTAATACAAAACTCTATTATTATGGGAAATAAGAAATTGTTTTATGAACACTGGCGTATTGGTCAGCAGATAGAGCTTTTTCCAAAAAGTGGTCTGCCATTTTTGTACCTTTATTGGTGTCATTACTATGGTCCTGTCAAACAAACAAAAAAGAAGGAAAATCGACCCTGTTTTGCCAGGGTCGGTCGGGTAACTGGAAACAAACCTTTTCTTTTTTTTTGGCCTAACCAATGTATTTTCTACTATGAAGCCCCAGATGGCAGTACAGTAAAGGAGAGTGGTCCAGGAGATATAACATGTGAAAAAGGTAGAAATCTCTGTACTAAAGTGGCTACGGATCCGTCATTGTTTTGATGACTTTGTTTTACAGTCTAGCTTAAGGTGCTACTCTGCCCATCATAAAACAGCAGTGTGATGTTAATCATAAGCAGACAACATAGCAGATATTAAGTCCTATACTGTAACTGGTAAATTGCCTCAATTGAGTAGCTAAGTTAAAGGGCAGAAGCCCCAGTGAGTGCTGGCATTGTTTGCTCTTAATGATTTAACTCTTCCTTTACCAATTTTTTTTACAGTGCTGCAGCTTGTTCTCCGTGGAGTCCAAGGAGTTCGGCTCTACCTCAAATACTTTTTGTATGGTAATCTTGCAAACTTGAGACAGGTTACAGAATCACCATCAAAGTTTTCCATAGATTTACTCAATATTTAAGCTAAAAATCATGAAAAAACAAAATATTATCATTTTTTTGGTGAAAATTGACTTTGTACAATTTTTCATGCTAAACAAAATGGCACTGAAATTCTAAGTGTATTTTGATGCATTATGGGTTATTTGGGCTGGTTTCCATGGCAACAGATATGCTATGAATGTCGATTTTGCATAGTTCTGGTTGCCATGGTAACCAAAAAGAACATTTTCTAAATTTCATCATTTACCTAAATTCCAGTAAAATACTAAATTTCCTATAACATTATTTGAAGTTTGGTTGAATGATGAATTTTTCTCATTAGACCACCACATTTTCCATACTATATCTCACAAAATAAACATAAAGTAAATAAAGAAACCTTGGGTGTTGCTCTTTCAGATTGACAAGCCCCGCATACCCATCACCATTTCCATTCTAATTGGAATAGTCACACAATTCCAACAGTTTCTGAAAGCTTATGACACCTACTTTGCCTGAAAATAGTCTGGTAAAGGAAGAGTTAAAAAAAAGACTAGATTCAGTGTACCTCATACACTGCTGGCAATATCTCAAAGTCAAGAATGGGGGTCAATCCAAGCTGGTAATGATGATGGTGGTAAAATCATTATTCAGTTAAGGAGCTCCAGAAATTGAATTTGGCAGGAATAAAGTGATCAATGTTCAAGTGAACTGTGAATCTTGTGATAAGTGGAGATCACCATGAACAAAGATACCCAAGTTGAAATTGGACACATTTGGCTTATTGGCATGATTAAGCTGATTTGATCTGGCAATTCATTTGGCAAAGTGGTTGCCATTGTGAACAGTACTTCAAAGTTCTGGAAGTGAGAACAGAAAAACTGTTCATTTCAGGCAACCCGATCCAAGTTTTTTCTTCAATATTTTACTATATGTTTTGAGCAATCTTTTTTAGAACTTCTATTCATCCCGGAGTCAACATGACTCCCGGAGTCAGCATGACTCATTCCTGAATTGCCATGATGCAAGATATACATTGCCGTGACCTGTCACAGGTTATTGTAGCAGTTAAAGAAAATGCTATCTTACTGTACCAAAACAATTATGTTTGGCCTAGTAAAATCGTTTCAATTGACTTTAGGTGCTGGGTCTTGACTGTAGATGCCATGTATTCATGAAGTATACCAAGGGTTCCCTTTGATTCTCTGTGATGTCCTTCTGATTTTAGTGCAAGGACTATGATGGTAGTTTTTAAACCTACTGTCAAGTACATCAAATTCTGTTGCTTTGCCACAGACAAAACCCCTTGTCATTGCCTGAGTCCCCATTGATTATTCTACCTGTTAGTAACAAGTAGAAACAGAATCATTGTTCAGATCTATACTCAATCCCTGCTCACTGCTACATTATAAGGAGATAGATCCTATGATTTAGCTACCCAGCAAATTGTCATGACTCCTCGTCAACCTGTGTGAAGTGGCTCACACATGTCGCTAGATGGAACACGACGTCGCTATAGCACAAGATCACCAGGAATAGCAATGGTAGTGATCACATGGCCTCACCAGGGATGGCGAGGATGGTGATCACTCATCCTCACCAGGGATGGCGACATGAGTGATCACTCACTTCGCTAGATGAGATGCACACCATGTCATAACGCACGCTGACCACAGATGGCAAGGATTGTGATCACTCACACTCACGGGGGATGGTCACTCGGGTGATCACTCACCTAGCTAGATTAAACGCATACCGTGTGATAGCACAGATTCACCACAGATGGTGAGGATCTTGATCACCCACACTCACCAGGGATGGCGACAAGAGTGATCACTCACCTCACTAGATGAAACGCACACCATGCCATAGCGCATGTTCACCATGGTTGGCGAGGATCATGATGACTCACACTCACCAGGGATGGCAAGGCGGTCAATCACTCACCTTGCTAGATGAAATGCGCACCATGTCATAGCGCAGGTTCACCATGGATGGGGAGAATGGTGATCACTCAGACTCACCAGTGATGGCGACGCTGGTGATCACTCACCTTGTTAGATGAAAAGCTCATGATCATCGACATTGGTAATCATGCCAGATCAAATATGTTTTGCCAGAGAAGGTATTGCCAAACGTATCTTCCATCTAACCACAGACAAGGTGTTCATGTAGATATTTCCCTATGTATTTTTCCTGTAACCAAAGAAAAGGTGTTTATGGATAGTTGCTTTCATTTTAGAGATACCTCTATCTAAATTCAATTGCTATTTTCTCTATATAATCTTGTTTGATTCAACTCTGAAGTATTACATGGAAATCAGTGTGAAACAAAGCACATTTGATACATTTGGGACTTATACTTCATGCCCACACTAGATAGACTACATGTTGAACAGTGGTGCTGTCTCAACAACTTTGGCAATGGTGGTGATAAGTTGCCATTCTGAGTGAGAGTGAGTGACAGATGATGCAATCCTCAGAGAACATTGACTTGGATTGACACAAATTCACGCATTGAGTGAGACCAATGTCGGCAATGGTGGTGATAAGTTGCCATTTTGTGTGAGAATTGATGACAGTGGCACACACTCACACATCGAGTGACATCCATGTCAGTGATGGTGGTAATATAAGTGGCCAATTTGAAAGAAGATTAACTAGGAGTGACACAAACTCACGCAGTGAGTGAGAGCCATGTGGCAATGCAGGTGAAAAGTCGCCATTCTGAGTGAGAGTTGACAGACAGTGACACATATTGATGGAGTGAGTTAGATCCATATTGGCAATGGTGGTGATAGGATGCCATTCTGAGTGAGAGTTGACTGGGAGTGGCACATAATCACACAGTGAGTCAGATCCATGGTGGCAATGGTTGTGATAAGCCGCCATTCTGAGTGAGAGTTGACAGGCAGTGGCACATACTCACGCAGTGAGTTAGATCCATGTTGGCGATGGTGGTGATAAGTAACCATGCTTTGTGAGGGATGACAAGGGGTGGTACATATTCACGCAGTGAGTGAGATCATGTTGGCGACTGTTGTGATAAATCGCCATGCCATGTGAGACTGACACACAGTGGCGAAAGATGACGCAGTGAGATATCACTCAAAAAGGAGTGACCATTGATGACCAATCATGGCGACAGATAACGACAATTTGCTGGGTAGATTCTGTCATAACAATGGTACTTAGGTGATTATTGAGCTTTTTGGGGATCGTAGGTTGTATTCAAACACACCCCTTTGCACCATTACTTCATATCAGGATCCGGGTCAGCAGCCTGAACATGCTTCCCACACCCTGTACTCTGCAGCATGGGGTTATCCTTTTACATGTTGTATAGTAATTAATGATGGATATGACACTTTCATAAATAGGAGTAGCTAATCCCCTGTGCCACGCATCCATCCTACACCTATACGGCCTCTTCTAAATGTGAGGTAATAGCAGGCGATAGGAAGCCTTAGTAAGGAGATACGTCAGTTGGTCTTGAACATGTCAACACTACTCACAATCAACCATGTAATTAATATAGAATAGGGACTAAGTTACAGCCATCATATAAGGTCTGATCCTTCAGATAGGTTCGCAGTAGTAGTATATAGGTGTTAACTCAGCACATAGGAACAGCTACTGAAATTGATTTGACTTACTTACGAACCGGAAGTGACCTTTTGACCTTGACCTCTCGAGCAATCAGAAGCCACCGTTTCACCCGAAGCCACCCCCATGACCATAATATGGACATGTGACCTCTTTTCTCGCTCTCTGATTGGCTGAGAGGTGGTTGCCATGGCAGCCATAAAAAATGAACAAACTGTGTTGTCATGGCAACACCTTGCGGATATTATTGGAACTGCTTAAAGCTGGGTTTACTGGAGACCCCTTGTGGTTAAAAAAAAAACTAGTGGTGCCCTTACACCTGACACCTAGGGAATATTGTTAGAATTGCTCATAGCTGGGTTTAGTGGAGCCCCCCTGTGGTTAAAAAAGAATTAGTGACATCTTTACGCCGGACACCTAGGATATTATTGGAACTACTTATAGCTGGGTTTAGTGAAGCTCCCTTGTGGTTGAGGACATGACATGTGAGCCAGCAAGCAGAAATGTGGGTTCTGTCACACGCAAATCACCAATTGGACAATTTGCAAACAGCGCAGCGCAATTTGCAAATTGGGCAACATCGGCACTGCACAAAGCTCCAATTTTGTGCAAAACACCAAAATCAGCGAGGCGGGCTCCTGTCAACATGTTGCATTATATTTTCAAATAGAAAAAGATGCGAAATGTTACACCATCAATTAAAAAAACATAAATACTTTTCTTCTAGAACTACCAAACAAATAGATTTTAGAAAATGGATAACTTTATTGAAACCTTGCACTATTAGTGCCTGGCGCAAGACGAAATTGGCGATCGGCGCAGATTGGCGAAATGCGCCTAACAGGTTCCTGCGGGATTTAGTACCTGTTTTAGCCACTGTGGGCTAGAATAGGAAAAATATGCCCAAAACTATTATAGGGTACTTTTCTATGGGGAATTCAATGATTTTTGATAGAATGTTCTATTTTGGGTGAAAAGGTTCCAAATTAGGCTTGTTAAAAGAATGTTTTTGGGCCTAAATAGGCATTTTTGTTGATTTCTGTTGCCATGGAAACATGATTTTCATTCTAAATAGGAAAATCAATGATCCCATTCGCAAGAATTTTTCACCAGGTTTACTATGGTGAAAACCCTTTCTAGATCAAAAGTTATAGGCAAAAGAATAAGAAAATTATGCTAATTATACTATAGATGTATCTCAAGACCAATTAGGCTGTTGCCATTCAGAAAATGGTCATACCTACCCATATTTAGCAAGCCATTCCCCTGAAACCAACAGGAGTATCTTCTCTTGCAATATATCACTGGAAAGCTAGAAAGCACTGGAATGATGTGAATTTTAAAGTTGACTTTTAGCATGGAACACCCTTTCTCCTTGCCTCTACACAATAAACCTTTTTTTTCCAATATTAATGCATATCGATGCAATTTAACCATTACGACAAGAAATGAAATGTGCAATTGACTCAACACAACACAGTTTTTTTTCCCTCCTTTTTTAGAGGCAACCTCGGCATACAAATGTGATTTTACCATTAGAAGGTTTTGTACATATGCGACAGAAAGAGCTGTTTGCGGTTAGTGATTTAGTTCTTGTCCAATGCATTGACTTTAAGCTTTCTTTCCAGGTATTAAAAAAACATGTGCTACCGATTCTAGCTATGTTTGCAATAGCAGGTTCAAACAATGCCTGAGCCAGAAAGGAGGCGGAGTTGTTTTTCACTGAAGCTAAAGGCCCTGAAAGGTAGCCTTCCTTGAAATTTAGCTCGAATGAAAAATGACTTTTTACCCCAACCAACTTAAAAGTTCCAAGGTGCATTGTAGACAGGTGAAACATATGGTTTCACATATTTTGCCAATGTTTAGATCACTTTTAAAATGGCATAATACACCCATTTTGGGGTAAATTTCTAGTTCCTGAAGGTATGCTGCAAATTTTTGCACGCTGCCTAGTGGGTACCTGGTATGATGTTGAGGATATGTCTCTTTAGTGTGTAATTGATATACTCCAATACACCAATCCTTTGTCTGTAATGTAAAGTTGTTATGTTAACAGTAGTCAATGCAAATGGCAAAAGCATCCCAAAATGCAGCATTAAAGAACTTGCACATATTAAGGCTATTTAAAAAGTGGTCAACAGTGTCTGGTTCAACTCCTCTAAAATGTTGAATGTTGTTTATAGGAATTGCTTCCTAGAAAAAGCTTTCTTCACATTCGTATAACACACTACTTATATTATTGCCTGGAATAATTGCGGAAGGTTTACCTTATGTTGTGCTCGACTGTAAATGAGGCCACATATAAAATTCAACAGGTGGGTTAGACATTATGATGCCTGCTTAGTTAAAACACTACCAAAGACCAGATAAGGGAAAAAACTGAACTGTTTTACACGATCACTTTTCTGTTTTTGTTTCTTGCGCTTGGTTTTTTTGGGGGAGATCCTGTATCCCTTCTAATAAGCGCACCTGCTCTAATAAGCGCACCCCTTCCTTTTTGGACCCCACCCTGGTGTAAAATATATGAATAAAAGATTTTTAGGGCAAAAACAACGATTTTAGGCTTTTGGGGGTGCGCTTATTAGAATTAATTTTTCTAATAATGTTTTGAGAATCTAGCAATTAATTTTCCGCACATGTTTAATTATTAGAAGGAATACGGTATTTAATATTCATGCATGAAGGGTGGGGTAAAATCTCCCTTTAAAAGCATTTGATACACTATAGGTTCAAATTAACCCCCTCCCCAATGTGGAATTTTCTTCAGTCAATTACAGTGCATTTCCAATCAAAGTTATGATAGAACTCAATACTATCCGTTCACCCTATATGTTTATCATGAATAAAACTGTCATTGTGAGTTTCAAATGAGGTGGGATGCGTAGTCTTATTGACCACTTGTAACATGATAAATGTCATGGAACTGAATCCCACATAAGCATCCACCATGAGTTATATAAAACTCTGTAGGGTAAATTTTTAACATAATGAAAGCTATCTTCATTGTGATAAGTAGGTTTATCCTGATTTCTGATTAATACGTCAGTGAGCCCGTTGAATTGAGAGAATCTGTATTGATTTATGGAGGGACAAAGCCAAGCACAATGTGGACTGGACCATATATTGTTTTATGTCTGGGGCTTATTTATCATTAACAAACTTTAGAGAAAGATAAAGAAAACCTTTTTAAATTATTTCTTTATGGGTGGGCCATTGGCAGAAACTCTGGAAGACTACTTGATTGCTTATGGGATTTACTCAAGGGAATTCTACATCTAATAATCCGTTTTAAGTTAAAATGTGTGATGCCTTGTCAATTGGACCGCCTGCCCCTGCTGCAGAGTTGAGATAATGACGAGGCATTTTTCTTTCTAAAAGTCAACCTTGAGGGTGATCAATTATTACTGTTTCCTTGGAGACATGATAGAGTAGACGTTATTCAGTTGTGTGTATTATGGACAACCTGTATGTAGCATTACTACTAGCTAGTAGTATGTAATATGATTGATGAAACCACAGATTAAAAATTTGCTGGCCAAAATTGAACAAATGATTACGGCATAACTAATTCTTGGCCTAGATATCTACCATTACATCACATGATCCATGGCCTCAATAGTTTGGGATATGATGATATGAGTGTGGGGAAGAACTGACTGATATAAAGAGCAGGATTGTTATGTCTAGCAAAAGGTCACTAAATTGTATATTAAAATATGGTTAAAGTGCAGGTAAGACCAACCCAAAATAATGCAAAATTTAGCCACTACAAATAATACATTTCCCTTACAAACCAGTACTAGTCAGCTTATATTCATTTTTGAAATGACAGCATATTCAAAGAAATTTCAATATAAAGTAGTAAGAGGATGCCTCAAAATGCAAAGTTCATGGCTGAAAATGGCATTCAATGTTGAAGTAAGCTACTTATACTATTGAGTTGCAGTACAGATGAACCCTTGCCATTAGCCTTAATTCCCGTAGGTCGGGTGATCCAGTAGGCCAGTTGGCTATAATATAGCTATTCAAAAAAGGGCTATGAAGAATGTGCACAGATGTGGACATCTAGGCTAAGTATAAGGGTGAGGGTTAGTGATAGACAGGCTAGACAGTGGTGTGTTCTATGAACACCAGCCAGGGGAATGCGGAGCCAATTTAATTTTATTTCAATTTATTTGATTCATGGGAATCTTGACCTTCATTTCTCATCATCTTGTGCCAAATTACTTTGGGGTTGTTTTCAGATCGTAGGAGGCTGAAACCCATGAAATATGTGCATGGGCCCTATATTGTTATGAAGTGACATGAGTAAAATCTGAAAAATATCGCCATGGCAACCATATAGATCAAAAAGTGACCCCCTATTTGTCCGCCCGAGTAACCAATGGTGGTTTTTATTTACTTTTGCACTTTAAGTTAGCTCCTGACTATCCATTATACCTATATCATAGCTGAAGCCCCCCTCTTTCAGTTGGTATATAACACTACCGCCCCAAAATTATGTGAAGTACCCCATAGTTGGCCTACAGTAAGGTGTATTTTGGGCTACTTGGGCGGACAGCAGGCCTCTTCTAAAGGGGTTTATGGGCACCAGAAAGCCAAGAATAAGAGTTAGATACCTGAACTTAGGTTCAAATAATTGTGAATATAAGTTATCATTATAGAAAAATAATAGAGACTGCGTAGTTGAAACTGTTACCCATGTTTTTTATGGGAATGTCTAGTATTTACTAGGGTGGAGAAACCTATTTTATTGGGGTTTTTGATCACCAAAAAGCCAAAAATTGAGTTAGATAGGGTCTACCTGAACTTAGACTCAAATAATCCTGAACAATCTTTAGTTGTCAGGGACAGGGTGGCGCAGTGGATAGCGCGCTTGCCGACGGATCGCCAGATCGCCGGTTCGAGTCCCGTCCGAGTTGACTCAGCTCTCCATCCATTCGCTGGTAGGTAAAATGAGGAGCACCAGAGATTTATCTCACTGTGCGAAAGTAAGCAGGGGGCAGTGACAAAACGTGGAGACAGAAATGTCAAAGCGAAGCGACCATAGGCTGGCATCCATGGGCACTGTGTATGTATCCTGAAACCTGTATAGCCCCATGGTACTCGTTTCTGTGAGGTACAACTCCTGATAGCTGAATTGCCTGTGAGGGAGATCAGCACCCAGCTCCATGTGCACGAGCACGGCCACTATACCAAGGGCAGGAGAAAAACTTAACTTACTTATTATGGAAAAATAATAGATTGTTTAGTTGAAACTGTTACTCATGTTTTTTATGGGAATGTCTAGTGGTAACTCAGGTGGACATGCTGATGAGAAGGGAATTTGGCCTCCAAGGAAGTGAAAATAAAAGCTACAGGTCTTATTATTAGCCTATACACAGTGCAGTCAGTACTGAAAACATAGAAAAAAGGCAGGGGAATTGTTTTTCAGCATGGTAGGATATGCTCTGTACCATTCATGGTTACTCGGGCAGACATGCTGATGAAATAGGACTTTGGCCTCCAAGGAAGTGAAAATGATTGCTACAGGTATATTTCTTGACCTATACACAGTGGACTCTGTATTGTAACCTAAGGGAAGAAAAACCAGGGAAATTGTGTTTTCTGCATGTTAGGATATGTTCTTCTACAATTTATGGTTACTCGGGGGAACACAGCTCCAGAGCATGATTTATGGGTCCCATGAAGTGAAAAATAGGGTAGAAACATGATTTTTGGTGAAAATGGTTATAATTAAATGAGAATTTATGTGAGATTAAAATCTTGTACGTACAACCTCATTTTGATAGTGACCTGCCTTTGGGATATTTCTCTTCCCAAAGGGTTTTTAGACCTGAAGAAGCCAGAAATTGGGCTCAAATTGAGCCCAATTCTTCAGGCTACAAAGTTAAAAGAGTGCTGGTTGTAGACTATTGCTGATTTCAGAGAAAATTAGCAGGTCGAAAATCATAGAAGGTTTGCATATGAATTTGGAGGTATTCCAGGCCCTACTCTTCGAATTTTAGTTTCTCCCTCTATTTTTTTGGCTCAAAGTGTCAGGCTGGATGAGATCTTTGTGTAACATATGGGTTTTGATGGTGCCATATGAATATTTTGGGCTCCAGGGGGGTAAAATGGGCCCAAAATTGTCTGGGCGAAATTGTGTCTGGGCGAATGACAATTAGGGGCCTAAGTTACAAGCCATATTGGGGGCTCATTTCCTACAGAAACAATCATCATACCTCCATGAAAATCTCAGGTCCAGACTATTCCGACCTGTAGATTAAGAAAATCACATTATCATTTATGTCAAATGTGTCCTTGCTATCATAAAAGAAGCATACTTATAAGAATTATTTTTCATGATTCTGGGCACATGTCTGGGCGAATGACATGTGAGGCCCCATATGCACACTTTCTATGATTTGTGACCAGCAAGGAAGACCAAATTTTACTTAATGAGGGTGATTTTAAGGCATTTTTGACCATTAAATTTGGAGGCCTCTGGAAGCTAAAAAATGATTTAACCATATAAATGGGTGTCCCCCTGAAGGTCTCATTGAGTTCTATAAGATAAACAAGAAAGATCATAAGTGCAACCACCCTGGAAAAAATACCAGGCCCGCACATTGGATTTTAGGGCAATGCACGGTTTTCATGGGTTTTGGCCAGGAGTGGTATCTCGATCTTAACCATATCATAATCTATATAAGTGTTTATCACACATGTGAATGGTTATCTCTACACAGGTGAATGGGGTCGAGTCTCAATGATAACTATCATATCTACCACTTTAAGATGTGAAATGCCTTTCTCTATGACTTAGAATTAATAATGTGCAAACATTGTATGGGAATAGCAATTCATTCTACTATTCTTCACAATGTTTGCTTTAGAATTAATTAATACAGGAATGTGTCCTTTTACTTTCAATGGATAGTGTTCTGCCGACAAAAAATCTCACTCATATCAATTTCACTCACCACCAGTTTATTGCTTTGAAGCTATAACATACTTAGTGAAGGATAGGGCAATACTGAGAATTGAGATTGCCTTGCCACGACTGAATGTGCATACAACTTGTTGTGTACTATCCCCCCCCCTCTTTTTTACCCTGAATATGATTAGTATAGGTAAAGATGATATAGATTAAGAAATATATTTACCTGACAAAACACATGTGGGGTCTTTATGCCACAAAATTGCCTTCAGGTTACAAGATAGTATCATTTGAGAGGTAAAGGCTCACATGCTGCCTTTAGGCCACAAAAGTGGCATCAGCCCCCCTTTGGGCCACAAACGCCTTTAGGCCACAAACCACTATGTGGGTTTTGTGAGGTAAAGGCAGAGCTCTCTTGGTGGGCCGTTTGATTTAAAAGAAAATCTTTCTTTCTCATTTTTAGATAAAAGAGTTAGAATTCCGTTTTGTTTCTTTTTCAAAATAATATCCTAGGTGATTTTAAACTATTAAAGTCTGGAAAACATTTGAGAACTTTCATTCAATAGGATTGACCCATGTTGATTCATGAAATGTACAGGTCTATGAAAAAACCGTATCTGAACTGATTTAACAACTAGAGATCAAAGGATGATCTAAATGATGGTTTTCTGAAATATCAGGCATAGAGTCCTTCTGGATGCAATCTATCTTCCACACTGCCTCGGGAACACTTGTTAGTTTACTGAAACAAATCCTATGTCTGACTTCAATGCCTCATTAATCCATGTGATAAGGTTCGCACAATAAGATGCAAGACCTTCTGCTCTGCTTACCTCTCATTTCCTACTACGTCCATACGAGTACCTACACATTAATGAAGACCATAATTATGTCTGCCTCTGGGTATTCTCCTCCTTGTGTCCCGTCACTTCATACAAGAACCATGAACCAATACAAGTGTTTTACAGTGCCTTACACCTCTCTGAATTCACAAGGACTTACAACTATAGGATTTCTATGTGTAATCCTGAAATATTCCTAAATTTGATATGGACGCCAACTTGACAAGGCTTAAAGGTGATACATGTACACATGAAGTGCTGCATGCATGTCATTATTAAAAGCAGAGATAGTTAAGTTGCTTTTGGCACTGCATGTATTATGGCTTCTCCGTTGGCGATAGCCAAATTACTTTCTGAACAGATGAGTGTATGCAGTGTTCTATTTTCCTCTCTCAAGCTGAAATCTTTTTGATATTAACTACATTTTACTGTATTATCTTTTTTGTATTGTTGTTGCATTGAATAATGCATATAATATGGAAATCTATCACAAAAGATAGGACAGACAGAATAGACTGAGTGTGCATTTTAATAACCATCCAGGAAAGGCCTTTAAGACAAGATGGGAAGGATGTTCTATCTAAAGCACTGTAGTCTGCAAACGACGTACAATCTTGTGTTGATGTAACAAGTTGAAATATTGTTAAGTGTTAAATTTATAAATCTAGATAAATTAAGTTTCCATGGGTGGTTTAATGTATACCATGTGCAGTTGTTAGTCAGCTACTGTGGCCTATATAGGTACTGAGATTCCCAATTGCAAGATGACTGGAGAGTCGGGGTCTTGTAGTTTTTTTTTTTTAAATCTTGCTATATTTGAAGGGACTTTAGTATTGTAACGGTATTTGCTTGCTTGGGGAAATAACAACAAGACAGCTACCTGAGTATGGGTGACGAACAGAGACGACTGTCCCTTCTTTTCTGAGAATGGCAAACAGTACATGGAGTCAATGACTCATGAAACAGTCATCCTTCAAACATCGATTGGTCATCTATTAGTCATCAATTTAGCGTCTAGAATCAACACCCAACGCCTTTCCTATAGCCGTGGCTCTATGAGGTAGGCTGGTCCGACCCGTGCCTGTTGGAGCCTAAGTGATGACTGAGGGGCTGCTGCTCCACGGTCACGTTATATAGTGACCGAGGGATACGTGCCCCCTAGTGGCACCTGGCCGAACCAGCCGGCCCCACAGAGCCCCGAAGTAGTATATTTGTTTTTTTTTCTATTGTTTTTGTTTATATTATTTTGAACAATTCAGTGTGATGTTGGTAGGTTGCACTTGACGCCCTGTATAGGGTGGGAGTGACAGGCTGAATTATATCCCAGCAAATTGTAGTCATCTGTCGCCATGATTGGTCATCAATGGTGACTCCTTTTTGAGTGATAACTCATTCCGTCATCTTTCGCCACTGTGCGTTAGACTCATGTGGCATAGCAATTGCTATTCCTGGTGATCTTGTGCTATAACAACGTCGTGTTCCATCTAGCGACATGTGTGAGCCACTTCACACAGGTTGACGAGGACTCACAACAATTTGCTGGGATATGTGATACAATACCGAAATGGCTAGGTTGCTTGATAAATAGATTTACTGGGGTTAAAGGCTTCCATATAACTTACATGAATGCTAGGAGTTTGAAGTGTAATCATGAAAGAATATATGTTGAATTTGTGAGAGCCAATGTCAGTGTGATGTCTTTCTCTGAAATCTGGTTCACTGAATTTGAGGCTCGCGATAAATGGAGCTCCCCAGGATGTAGAGTTGACCGTGCCTGGTTTGATAAACCTTAGGATGTTACTCCCAAAGTAGGTGGTGGAGTATGTTTGTATATTAAGAATAATATTGAACATGATGCCTTCATTTATGAGCAATATAACTGTAGTACGAACAATATAGAGGTTCAGTGTGTCAAGTTAGTAAAAGGGAAGGGTAAAAATACAATAATTATCAATGTATACCGACCCCCTGATGGTAATGTGGAAAATATTTTAAATTACTTGAAGTGGACTTTGGATAATATTCGGAGGAAGGCTAGAAGGGATGTAATTATATTAGGTGATATGAATATTAACTTAAAGTCTGAGGACTAAACATAGAAAGCACATGCCGAATCCTTATACTCAATAAATTGAAAGTTTTTGGTCTTCATCAACTAATACAGGACGGGCCTCCCCAGCCCCAGGCCATCTTTAAAAGGGGTCTATGTCTTGCTTTTCTATCCTCTCTGAGTGTGGGTGGTGTCCATATGCGCGGGCACTGGCACATATTTGTTCCTTGAATCTCCTCTTTCCTGTCCCCTCTTTCTTACATATGTCTGGTGTCCATATGCACGGGCACAGGCACATGTATTCCTTTGTGACGTGATGTCTAGTGTACTTTTTCCGCCATGAATATGACCTTAGCTGTCGGCTTGGCGTTAAACAACCATTACTCACTCACTCACCAATACAGGAACCAACAAGGGAGTTTTGGGGTAGCTCGACAATACTGGATCTTATTTTTACAAATATTCATGATGTAATGCAACATGGAAATATGAAACTGAATGTTACTGATCATTATGTTGTTTATTTGACTTAAAGGAAAATTAGATACAAAAATATTAAAAAAACAAAACAGGTAAAAGGCAGG
Source organism: Acholoe squamosa (assembly GCA_949317995.1). Classification (NCBI taxonomy): domain Eukaryota; kingdom Metazoa; phylum Annelida; class Polychaeta; order Phyllodocida; family Polynoidae; genus Acholoe; species Acholoe squamosa. The sequence continues at coordinate 61,009,480 of OX439043.1, forward strand.
TAATACAGAAGATATAATAAGAATACATTAGCACATGATTTAGAAAGTTACGATTGGTCACAATTCGATGGAACTGATGACCCTAATTTAGCTTGGGATCAAGTTGAATTCAAAGTCTAAGAATTTGGTAATTGAGAGAGCCAAAAAGTCCCGTAATCCAAATGACTGGGAATTGAGAAACAGGGAAAGGAATGAAGGGAATAAGCTGGCAAGAAAGGTAGGCAAAAATGTGTCCGACGGGAAGTTGATGAAAATATAAATGATTATAAGCGCTTTTGGCGAATTGTCAGTGGTATATTACCTGGATATAAAGCGGAAAGAGAAAACAGAGACTTGAACGATGCAGCTACCGGTGGAATTGTTAATGAGATTAATGTACCTGACTTAATAGTTACTACTGTGGAGTGGAACCTAAATTAGCAGCTAATATGCTAGCACCTTGGCAATTCTATGGAACCCCGGTACACGACTCTTTTGATGACATTATAAATAACTTAGACAAAGTTAAGAAAATGGTACTTGATATGAAAACATTTAAAAGCTCTGCAATGGAAAATATATCATCAACTGTGTTAAAGGATGCACTACTTTGTATTCTACCTCGCATCGTTTGTCTTTTTAAATTGTCCTTATCCCGTTTTCTTGTACCCCAAAGTTGGAAAAGAGCCGTTGTGATGCCAATCCCTAAACCTGGTGACCCAAAGGATGTGGGTAATTATAGACCTGTATCTCAGACCCCAGTGATTGGTAAACTGCTTGAAAAGTTTGTACATGCAGTTTGCAGGAAAGGCCTTTAAGACAAGACATAGTATTCTGCTCCCCCTTCAGGGAGGTTTCCTTTCTAAGCACTCAACAACCAAAACACTGGCTGCCTTTACTGATGTATTGAGAGATAAAAATATTGGCAATACTATTCTTGCCACATTTATTGATCTGCGGAAGGCATTCAACACCATAGACCACTCTCTCCTATTAGCTAACTAGAACTCTATGGTATGAGAGGTAATACCTGGAAATGGATGGAAAGTTATTAACATAATAGATCTCAATGTGTTAGAGCTAATGATATGGTATCAGGTTTGGAGAGGGTGGTATGCGGTGTCCCTCAGGGGTCTGTGCTGGGGCCGCTTCTATTTTTGCTATATGTGAATGACATTTCTCACTGTATTGGATTTTAGGATCTACCAACTTGCCTGTATGAGAAGCTTTTTGTCAACAAAGGCAGCCGTACATGTCTTCAAAGCAACAATTGTACCATACTTTGACTATGCAGACATTGTATTTATGAACAGCGCTTCCAAATACATTGACGAGTTACAAACTCTTCAAAACAGGGCCCTGAAGATTTGTTTGAAAGTGGATCATTTAACTTCTACTAACCTTGTGCATTGTAGATCAAATGTAGCTAAGCTTGAAGATAGAAGGCATGCCCATTTGGCAAATTTTATGTATATCAGAAGTAGAGAAGATGAGTATATGTAGATAATCGAGTGTGCCCTACTAGAGCAATTGACTAACCAATGTTAAAGGTTCTTCTGCCAAACTGTGTAGCATATGAGAAGAGTGTCGAAAATTATGGGGCAGTATACTGGAACTCTCTGTGGGTTAAAAAGAGGCTAACCCTAAGTGATAGGGGAGTGAGGGGTATGGTCTATGATCTTAAATCCGTGCCTTGTGGCATTCCTATGAGTATATCTGATGTCCTGAGGGCACAGGGGACAAATTGAGCTACATATGAGACTATCCTCCATTTTTCTGTCTTTATTAGAAGTGTTACTGCTCACACCCTGGAGGACTGAGCAGCTCAAAATGAACTGAAAAATTGATATGATGGTAATGGATGTAGGCACATCTTAAAGCTTAATTTATTGCCTGAAATTTCTTTTTTTAAGTGTTAGATTGTATTTTGAGTGGTTTAGAACGGATTATTTCTACTAGGTGATAATCCTCCTAAACTGTGCTACACTGATTGATTGTACTGGGTCAATTTGGACCCTATTGTTATTTTATTTTATTTTCACTGTTTTTTTTTATTAATTGAATACATATTGAATCACACCAAGAAGACTCATTATGGCGTTTTAGAATTAGCAGCCCTGTAACCTTATAGGGGGGCTGAAGGATGACCCTTCTTATTTGTCTAAAGATCTAAATAACTACTGAGTGCAATTGGCTTCATTATTAATGTTTTGATTCGCTTGTTCTGGACATCAACATATATATGCACTGGAAATACTCGTACTTGTGCTCAATGTATTGCTTTATCATGTGTTAAACATATATGACAATAAAGATAAATTGAACTTAAAAAATTAGATTCAATACGTCTCACTTTTTTGAATAACCCCTTCTTTTAACTTGCTGGTATGAAACGTTTGTGGGCGATGACTTTCCCTTTGGCTAATCTGTAGGTACTCAGTTCGATAGGGATTTCATTACTTCAAGGGATATTTTGTGCAAGAAGGCATCTTAGCCACATAAATGCTTTTGTATGATTTCCTCAGTGTGTCTGAGAAATGAAAGTATATATAACCAGATAACCTTAGAGACGAAATCGATGTTGGTGTCTGGAGAATTTATTTGGGATGAAGTCAAGATTATGATGATAATAGTGTATACATCAATTACAAGAGGGAAAAAATAGAGCAGGAATGTGGGTTTTCAGGTTATCCTACCTAGCCTGCCTATATAAACAGGACAAGCCATAGCATTGGCAATTAAAAAAAAAACGGAGCAATTCTTTTAGTTATCGAATGCTTATGTGTTAAATGTTGGGTGTAGTGTTCTACCCCTTTGATTCTAATCGAATCCGTCGATACTCTCCAATTGAGTATTTGACGTTGCTGATACAGTCCCAATGGATCAGTCGTCAGCGAAGTGGTCAATCCACCACCTATCAGTGGATCATTAGTATCCACCAATTGACCTGCAGCTGCTTGATCTTGATCATTGGGGCCATCAGCGTCATTCAAGTGACCCTGCATGTCTGAACTTAAGCTCGCAATGCTCAGATGTGGACTAAAGTTAACAACTGTTCATGGCACTAGTGTAGTGTTCTACCCCTTCGATTCTAATCGAATCCTTCAATAGAAAATGAAGAACAACTAATCAGGTTCCAGTTAAAACTTGATTGTCAACAATGCACTAGGCACCAGCCGTTCTCAATGACAGTTACAGGCAGTATTGTATTCAAGCACTAACAACTCAACACTAGTCGACTAGCTCAGTCAACTAGTGTCTGGTAAAAGCAATCAACATATACCTCCTCTGTGCAGAAGCACAGAAGAGTATCTAACACATGGTAATTGGGCAGCCGATCACCATCTTGCAGGATGGTCTGTCATGACTGGACTGACCCTATACTCCAGAGTCGAGGCCAACGTGACCCTAAGGTGACGTGGCACTGGACTCCAGCGCCCCCAGATGTCAGGTAAGAGAGGTGTTCTCGATGTCGTCAATAGGTTGCCCCGACATACATCGAAGCTCTCCGAAGATGACTCGCGACCACCACATTGGGTATGAATATTATAAAATACTAGCTACATACCATAGAATCATTAGACCATGTACTCTGAAGCATTTTTTTAGCCTAAGGCATAATGCTACTACTGCTGATAGAGCACTGGTATAGCACTAACAGGGCAGGAAATACAATACACTCCTGGGCATTGCAGGATAATAAAACACTCAGGGACCAAGCGCTTCAGGCAATGATGAGATAATGCAGTGCAGAAGGCCTATGAGTATGGACTTTCTTCGCTTCGCAGAAAGTTCTATAGGTTAACCTTGCTACTATTGAGTAAATTCAGGTAAAGTGGGACAACTAAGGAAATGACATTCTAAATCAAATTATTCTCTCTGCTAGGAGTAATAATTTGTTTCTTAAAGAAATATATGGTTTATCTCTCTGTTCTGTAGGTCTTATACTATAATTGATTGTGCTTTCAAAATGTTATCACAATATTGATCCCTGGATTTTCTTCATAAAAATCTGCTGATGCATAAGAAATAGTCAAAAGAATTGCTAGTGATGGCATTGGGAGTAATGCAGTACCATTGCAGACTTTATGCATTTATTAGATGCATTTATGTCATGGCAGATACGAGTATTACTATAGAACAGTACTGGACATGTCATATTCAATGGGGGGATGGAATACAATGTGGCCGTATTCACTGGGTGTCTGCCATCTTGGATTTTGAACAGATCTGAGCTGTTTTGCTTTATTTAAAAGCAAAATAACCCCTTACGCCATGACATAAATGCAAATGTTCTACTTCCATGGGATTTTTTACATGGTATTCCCCGAGGTGTGACTGGCGTATCCCACGAAGCCATTATATCCTATGGTCATAGACATTTACTTATATATTGCTTCTCTCAATCCTGAAATATTTTAAGCAGTCAGTTTTTAGGATGAAGCACTGTGAGACCTAAGTTTTAAGTGCCTCACTTTACCTGAAGGTGTTTGGTTAAGTGGGACAGCCAAGTCCAGATTAAGTGGGACACTGGATTTCACCATTATCTACTGGGTACAGGTGATTAATATTTTAATATTTTCATGAGAGTTAAGGGGAAAAAACAACTATAAATATCAATATACATTGCAGATACCCATTCCTGTCAAGAACATCATGAACTGTATGGTTTATTAGGATCCATATATGCAGGTATTTAATGGTTCTTCAGGTTACACTAGATTGACCACTTGGTCAGAGGGTAATCATAAGCCAAATGTACTGATGGCCGATATAGATCAAATAGTTACAAGATGATTGGGTGCTATGACTTCATAGTTGTGTGTATTTAGCCAGCAGTTGAATAAATAGTAGCTCCTATTTTGATGTACTGTAGCTCTCTATTACTGCTATGGAGTCATTTCTTATACCTCTCACTGCGATTTGAGGGTGACCTGTCGTAGAAACTTTTGAAATAACTTCCATTGCAGCCATTTGATGTAAGCAGTGCTATAGCAAGACCACTGTGATGGTCCAAAAACGTCATACAGCGTGTTTGGTAGGAGGGCATGAAGTGCATGCAGGCTACGCTATAGCTTGATATGATACTTCTACATAAAGGTCAGTGACCTTTTCCAAATTATATGCAGCCAGTATAGGGAATCATACCCACAGCATCAGGATCGTGTTTCAATAGTTTCCATGACCGGATGGCCTCAAATTGTAGTGGGAGGTAAAAGAAATGACGCCATACCAGTGACTATATAGTCAGCTATAGTACACACGTCAAAATAGCAGCTGCTATTTATTCAACTACTGACTCAACACCCACCACTATTAAGTCTTAGCACCCAGTTGTAGAAGCCACTATTGACTACATAGTGACCAGTCATACCTCCTTCATGGTCTAGTATGCACTCCTGTGTTCAAATGAACATAGGGCTGCAGTAGGGGACGAATTTATTGCCAGGTGGGGGGCTTGTTAAATATAGGGCGGTCATTTTGAGAAAGACTCCCTTGGGGGAGCGCAAAACCCAAAAAACCTTCACACTGGAAGGGGGCGGTTAAAACTAAATATGGGCAATTCAAATACCCATCACAACACCTCATCCCACATGTATATATGATTTTAGGGGGGTCATTTGACAAAATCAGTTCTTGGGGGGGTCGCAATCATTTTTGTCAGAAAAAATCTGCCCATCTGCTAAAATCCATCAAGCCCTCCCCCCACCTGGCAATAAATGACTCATCCCTAACTATGTAAACGTTGATCCCACCTGGTCACCTAGGAGACCATATATATATATATATATATATATATATATATATATATATATATATATATATAATATACAGTTATATCATTGCAAAGCAAATAGCACAGATTTGCTACATTTGAGCAAAGGAGTGTAGAGGTCAGCAGCTAAGAGTACCCACTAACTATTCACATAGAAGGCTATCATACAAGCACCCCTTATTGAATCACTGCTCTGGTGGCTATTTAGCTAGTAGGCAGTATGATCACCCAGTAATGTATCCAGCTATTTGGTCACTATGGCCGAAATCCTAAGATCAGCTGGTAAGATTTGGCCCATCTCCAGTCGTAATTGGCTGAACCTGTCATAGAATCTATTGAAACAAGGTCCATGTATGGCAACAGGACTCTGCTTCACCTATTTCTTCCAAATCTACCCGGCCATCATGGTACCTACTTACTGTTTTACCTATCCGCTGTTCCCACCATACAAAGTATTACATCTCTTACCATTTGTTGTCACACAACATTAACACCCAAATGTCTTAATGTGATTTTTTTTTATTGGCCTTAAAACAATAGACAATTGCTAATCATCGACATCAGTGCTACATATCAAACTTTCACATAAAATTATGAATGACACACCATGACTCCTCTCCTCAATCTTAGCTGTGGTTTTACGACCAGCATTTGGGCCGCTCATCCAATATCCAAACACAAGAGGGTAGTGATGTTAGGGCCATTTGAAATAAGCTCCTTGTTGAGATAGATACAGTATAGCTACCCATGCGGCCATAACTCACTCTGGGATTCAGTATAAGTTAAACAATCCTTGCAATCTAGGGGCTCAGGAACGCCCCTAGAACACAAAGGACAAAATTACAGAAACATTTGTGCCCTAAATCGCCATCTGGGGTTTGACCATAATATTTCACCCTATCCCAGCAAATTGTCGTTATCTGTCGCCATGATTGGTCATCAATGGTGACTCCTTTCTGAGTGATAACTCACTGCGTCATCTTTCGCCACTGTGTGTCAGTCTCACATGGCATGGCAATTTATCACAACAGTCACCAACATGATCTCACTCACTGCGTGAGTATGTGCCACCCCTTGTCATCCCTCAGAAAGCATGGTGACTTATCACCACCATCGCCAACATGGATCTAACTCACTGCGTGAGTATGTGCCACTGCCTGTCAACTCTCACTCAGAATGGCGGCTTATCACAAGCATCGCCAACATGGATCTGACTCACTGTGTGATTATGTACCACTCCCGTGCCACTGGCATCAACTCTCACACAAAATGGCGACTTATCACTACCATTGCCAACATTGGTCTCACTCAACGCGTGAACTTGTGTCACTCCATGTCAATGCTCTCTAAGGATTGCATCATCTGTCAGTCACTCTCACTCACAGTGGCAACTTATCACCACCATTGCCAGCCTTTGTCTCACTCAATGCGTGAATTTGTGTCACTCCAAGTCAATGCTCTCTGAGGATTGCATCACCTGTCAGTCACTCTCACTCACAGTGGCAACTTATCACCACCATTGCCAAAGTTGTTGAGACAGCACCACTGTTCAACATGTAGCCTATCTAGGAAGTGTGGGCATGAAGTATAAGTCCCATATGTATCAAATGTGCTTTGTTTCACACTGATTTCCATATAATACTTCAGAGTTGAATCAAACAAGATTATATAGAGAGAATATCAATTGAATTTAGATAGAGGTATCTCTAAAATGAAAGCAACTATCCATAAACACCTTTTCTCTGGTTACAGGAAAAATACATAGGGAAATATCAACATGAACACCTTGTCTGTGGTTAGAGGGAAGATACATATGGCAATACCTTCTCTGGCAAAACATACTTTGATCTGGCAGATGTGAGGCTGCATGATTACCAATGTCGATGATCATGAGCTTTTCATCTAACAAGGCGAGTGATCACCAGCGTCGCCATCACTGGTGAGTCTGAGTGATCACCACTCTTGCCATCCATGGTGAACCTGCGCTATGACGTGGTGCGCGTTTCATCTAGCGAGGTGAGTGATCAACCGCCTTGCCATCCCTGGTGAGTGTGAGTCATCACGATCCTCGCCAACCGTGGTGAACATGCGCCATGGCATGGTGTGCGTTTCATCTAGCGAGGTGAGTGATCACTCGTGTCGCCATCCCTGGTGAGTGTGGGTGATCAAGATCCTCACCATCTGTGGTGAACCTGTGCTATCACGAGGTACGCATTTTATCTAGCAAGGTGACTGATCACAATCCTTGCCATCCGTGGTGAATGTGCATTATGACGTGGTGTGCGTCTCATCTAGCGAAGTGAGTGATCACTCATGTCGCCATCCCTGGTGAGGATGAGTGATCACTCATGTCGCCATCCCTGGTGAGGATGAGTGATCACGATCCTCGCCATCCCTGGTGAACATGTGCTATGACGAGGTGCGTGTTTCATCTAGCGAGGTGAGTGATCACCCACGTCGCCATCCCTGGTGAGTCTGAGTGATCACCATCCTCGCCATCTGAGGTGAGGCCATGTGATCACCACCATTGCTATTCCTGGTGATCTTGTGCTATAGCGACGTCGTGTTCCATCTAGCGACATGTGTGAGCCACTTCACACAGGTTGACAAGGAGTCACGACAATTTGCTGGGATGTGATGTCAATGTACGCCACCATAACTCAGTGTTGGCTGAACACTAACACAACCCCATGTGCTTGGAGTTTGCACCCCTACCACGGTGACTACACAAACATACACTGACATAAGGAGGTAGCTATTTTTATGTTGATAACATATTGCTGCCAAAGGATAGCACTGGCATTACTACTTACAAACACCAACACCGAGTCTGACACTAAAGTTATAGAAGGTGCAATGCTAGGCCGTTTTGAAATAACCCGATGTTTAAAGCTGCGTAATCATAGGGCAATAGAATTTATTATGACAAAATCCGCTGTACACTTCCAATGATAAAACTACTTTTGTAGATTTCCGCCAGAAATATCTTACATGTTTGATTTCTGTCATCGGAAATGATAGCTGGTGGTGTTTTTGTTGTTGGAAATGGATGACAAAAGTGGTTTAATTGGCGGGAGCTGACGCTGGATGTATTTTTGTCGTCAGAAATATTTCCAGTACCTATTCTGTTGCCCTGTGGACACAAGGCTTAAGAGTGATGCCCTGATCATGAGGAATTGCTCAGGGCCCAGTGGGTAGAGGCCTCAGATAGTAATTAGGGTAGATTAACCTAAAGACGACCACATACCTAGAGTTAACCACCTGTCAGCTTGTTTTTCTCACTTTCACATGTAGTGCATTGGTCTTAAACCCTAATATTATTGAAAATAAGGTGTTATAGTACCCAATAGAATGATGTCCTGTAATATGTGAAGTAATTGTCACTGCATGATATTACTCTAACGTTCTCATGTTTGAATGGTTTTTCCAATGACCAGCTGGTCATTTCATCAGAATTCTCCAACTTTGGTTTGATAATTTGAAGATGACAAGTGCTCACATATACAACATTTTGACTCTAGACATAGATAAATATCTTTGCTAAATGACAGAATAAGGAAAAGTGCAGAAATGTTAAATACTTTCTGTATAGGACTTATCTCCTAGAACATACCAATTTCACCTTGAGATGACCACCATTTCACCATGAGTCAACCACTCCTTCTACACCTATTTGTGCAAATAATTGAATAGAAACCATTGATTAAGTAGAATTACATCACAAGAGTCATGGTCAGAATAGTTTGGGATAGAAATCTTCACTGGATTATGCTCTCTGATGCATACATTTCAATCTTTACTGAAATGCTATGATTATTACTATGTAGAGGAACTATTTGATACTGAGAGTGTGATAATAAAGTTAAGGAATGGATTATCATATTCCATATTGAAGGTCTAATAATGTACATTAAAAACAAAGCCTCTATAATGCAGGGTTGGAAATACCACTTCTATTTTGATGAGATTTACAATATCTATCATCATAACATTGCCTCCAATTTCCATTCTAATTGAGTCACTATAAAAACATACATTTTCTTATGATGAAATAGTTTAAACTACACCATTTTACTGCATATCTATAGAAGACACTTATTTTTTTTTCAAATGATATAGGGGTATTCCACCAAAACCGATAGTATTGCCGGGCCGATCCTCATCCACGATGATCATCGTGTGTGAATCTGGGATGAAAATTGTCGGCCCGATTTGCCCACAGGGACAATCGGATGCCCTTTTCTGCCCACTTTCATCGCTCTTCCACCGAGGACAGGGTGATCACTGGATACCATCTGCGATAAAGGTGTTTTACTATATATTTTTTTTAAGTCATAAAAATGGGTGTCAGAAAACCAGCTGCTTCCTTGTAGTGCATAAGTAATAATGTCATAGGGTTTTCCTGTATAGCCTTTTATTGCTGACATTGTGTATGTGTATTATTAAGTGAAAATGTGATTTAGAACAACACTGTACTATCATATGCTCTAAGAATGATAGAAGATTATGAATAATAATTCCCTTTTGCAGTAGTGCTGCCACCTGGTGAATACTACACATTACATACATAGGTCTTAGGAACCCATTAAGTTCCCTCTATAGGTCTTAGGAACCCATTAAGTTCCTTCTATGTAGGCAGAATTTGCTTTGCAAGTGCAGTGCTATAGAGGGAACTTAATGGGTTCCTAAGACCTATAGAGGGAACTTAATGGGTTCCTAAGACCTATGTATGTAATGTGTAGTATTCACCAGGTGACAGCACTACTGCAAAAGGGAATTATTATTCATAGTCTTCTATCATTCTTAGAGCATATGATAATACAGTGTTGTTCTAAATCACATTTTCACTTAATAATACACATACACAATGTCAGCAATAAAAGGCTGTACAGGAAAACCCTATGACATTATTACTTATGCACTACAAGGAAGCAGCTGGTTCTCTGACACCAATTTTATGACTTTCAAGAATTAATAAAGCAGTATAGTCTGCTGGGTACTATATCCCTAGTACTGCTGTCACGTTTGATGGTGGTGGGAGTCTTGAATTGCCGGCCCGATAGTTGGGCCTCCCGATTCTCACCCGATTTTTTCTGTTCTGACAGAAAAAATCGGGTCTGAAAAAAAAATGTCGGGGACCATCGGCGATGGTTTCCGATCCATTTCCGATGCATTTCCGATAATTTTTTTGGCTATTCCACTGAACCCGATTCTTGGCCGATATCGGCCCGATCGTGTCCGATTCTCTATTTCTGTCGCCGATGCATCGGAAATGCATCGGAGATGGACTATCGGCCAAGAATCGGTTTCGGTGGAATACGGCCAATAGTTTGATGAACAGAGCCCCATTAAAAGAGTAGTTATCAAGTGGTCAGCTCAAGGTGCAAGGTGGTCATCTCAAGGTGAACATAGACTAACTGAGATGGTCTTAGAAATGATGAAAAACAATAGATAAACTTTACACATGGATTTGAGAAAGGTAATTGGTCCAAAAGGCCAAATAATGGCCTTTCACTTATTACCTTGGGGAACCCTAAGGACCTATATTAGACTCAAAGATATTAGCTACTACATTTCCTTTATTGAAAACCTGCACAGGAACGGCCATCTTTAGGTTAATCTACCCTAGATACTGTCCTAAATAATCACGTATTGTCCTAAGGGATAATGTCTGTAGGGCCTATAAGCCTTAGTAGGCTTGGTGCACCCATTGCTTTGATTAACTTTGTGCCTGCTCAGTGCACGCTGTTCGCCTGTACACTTTGATGGACATAGAAAGGTCCACCGGAGCCACGAACATAATATAGTGAACCTTGTGAACATGACCTTTATCTCCAGAAAAAAAAATATTACATTTGAAAAAAGAGAGAGGCTAGGACTTCTATGTGATCAATACAAAAAGCAGCTGGTGTCAAATGTAAACGTTTCTGTCAAAGGAGACTAAAGGTGCAAGGTCAAAAATCCCAGGTTTCACTAAAGGTCAAATCCCACGATGCAATTTTGGCTGAAAAGTTTCTGCAATTTAGTCATCTGTTGCAATTTGGGGCTCTCTCCTTATATTGCAAGACCTGTAATGGCTACAGGGGCTTTAATGGCAAGGAATCCCTTGTAGATTTGCACTGCAGTTAAGATCTTTATATTTAGATATTTTCCCTTGCTTAAGTAAAAAGTTTCTGCAATTTACAGAATTTGCTTGCAATTTACAGAAATATGGATAAAGTCATTGACATATGGGGATATGTGTTCACTTCAACTTGCAACCCAAGTCCCACTATGTAATCCTAACTCTCCTCATACCCTGCAATTCGTATGCAAAATGTCTATAAATTGCACATAAAGTTCAATTTTGGTCTCATTCTGCACTGTGCTTACCAACAAAAGCTTGCAAATTCAATATCAAGGAGAATAGCATTGCAATTTAATGGAGCTTACAGATAAACATTGCAAAGGTGAGGGGACAGTTTAATTGCAACAGTTGGATTTGTAAAATGCAATGGCATGTTAGAGGCCTTGCAATTTGCAATAAAGGCATGTCCCCATCTCTGCAAGTGTTCCCAAATTGCAAGAACTTTCCAGGGTTAGATTGCATCGTGGGATTCGACCTTAATGCAGTAAATGGTACTCAACTCAGAAGTTTTAGTATTGAGTCACTTGAATCTAATTATTGTAGACCATTATCTTAGCTCGGTCGATCTAACTCTTCAGGCACTTTGAATTAAGGGTAGCAGGTGTTTTTACTGGGGGCACTTTCTTGGTTTCCCTGCAACCACCGTCTTGAGAGAGTGACTAGGGACATTCAATGGTGTAGCACATTTATCAATGATGTTTCTTCACATTACTATTAACTGGGCTCTGGAAACTGCATCTTGATTTTCAGGTGTCACTATGCTCTGCTTTATAAAGTGATCATACACAAGTTAGTAAGTGCCTTGTGTCGGAGTGAATTGATTCGTTTCGGGGCCATGGCGTAGGTATAAACAATAGAACATTTATGCCAATCATGTGTTAATGAACCCGTGTGAACAAATCCTTAGAAAGCCCTGGCTGGAGTCTAACGGCATACTTAGGTGGTAGGCACCTACTAAGGATGGCCTAACCTATAGTCTTATGCTACTAAGCAAAGAAACCAAATAGAAAACAAATTTTCTTTTCTGGTTGGATCAGACCTTGACGCTAAACTTATTTGGTTTGTACTTTTACCCACTGGTATCTTACCTGTTAGGTTCGATGATACGACCTGCTATGGTGTTAAGGGCATGTTCGCAGGGCTGCTTATTTGCGCCGGTATCTAATTCAGCTCAAACAGGAACATTCATGCAAAATGAGGTTGAAAATAATTCTTGGCAAAGATTAAAAGATAAGAATTGAACACATGTTGGACATATCAGACAAGGGATCCCATCACGTGCAGGTAGAATGTAACACATGCAGAAAGGGGTGTTGATAGATGAAAAAAGGTCCAATTCAATATTTTTCAAGAACAAAACACGAACATTTATTTTTCAGTAGTCACCAGAGGCTTTGACAAGAAACACCACAAGTCAAAGAAAATTTTGAGTTTAAAATAGCGTGTCCTGCATGCTTCAAAATGTTGATAGAAATGACAGAGCTTCTTAATATTAAGAATAAAATCATTAATTAGTATCTTTTTGGGGGATGTAGACAAAAACTATCAACATGACAGTTTGTCAAGGTAATTTGCCTTGTCTTTATTCATCATAAAATATCTGACTTCCATACTCTGTACATGAAAATTGTGTACGCTCAAAGAAGCAAATCAACTTAGTAGGCTGCAATTGCATTGTTAAATCTACCTCTGTGTCTCATAAATACCCTGATGTGAAGGGTGGTTAAAAGAAGATTTTAACTTTTGATATTTGTGACCTAGGATCTTCTCAGATCACTTCCCTAACTGAATTAATCAAGGAAACTTTAGGTGCCAATTGAGGACTACAGTGCCCATGGTATTTCAAATGGACATCATCACTAAAGTATGGAACATTCCAGAATGAAGAAGGCGTAGACTGTCTTTAATCGGAAAAGAGGAAAGAAGCTTGGATGTGTGCTTCAGAATGATTAATCACTGTTCTTTTTGTTTATTTCCTGATATGATAGTGTATTCAGGTTCTTATCTCTACTTGTTTTAGTGCAGCACTTATCAAAGACGTATTCTAGACTACGAACATTGAGATTATGTGAAGTCATGTGTCCACACGGCGTCAGAATTTGGGGCGACAAAACCCAGCGTTTTTTCCCAACGATAAAATTTCTTTTGTCGTCCATTTCTGATAATAAAACCACTTCTGTCATCCATTTTCGATGATAATATCTAACATGTTTGAAATTTTTCATCAGAAATGAATGCTGGGAGGGTTTTTGTCTTGGGAAATCAATGCTCGGGATGTTTTTTGGCATTGGTAATGGACGACATAAGCGATTTGGTTGTCGGTAATTTGTTGGCACCCATTTTTATTGCCGCGTGGACATAAGGCTTTAGTATGGAGTTTTTCTTTGTCAGACTTATTGGGTAGAGATGTTATATAGTGTTTTTCACTGGGATCACTGAGATTTCTAATGAGGCCGGAAGGCAGGACAGACACTTGTTATACTACTACTGTCTCTAATGCAGTCTGAGTGGAGACTCTCATGATTTCTCATCCGGTCAAGACCAAGCCGTGGTAGGCAATATTAGATAAATCTATGGGACACTGCATTTGTGTAGATAATTATGCTCTGTATTCCTTGGGGCTTTTGGTACCACAATGACATGTGTCTGGATTTCTTAAGGTTGAGTACAAACAGGAAGGACTTTGCCAATAATATATCAAAGCAAGTACTGGATAAATCTCCTAATTTCCTCCATTACAGAAATCTGCTTAATTCTGATTGGATTATGTTGCCACTAGGGTGACCAGGGAGGCCTTATGGCATTGGTGTTGTCTCATGTCATTCAGAGACGGTATGTAGTCTCATTGACCACTTGGATCTAATATAAACAATTCAATCAGATTACAAGAACCCTGCCTATGCATTTCGTATTCTTATATTAATCTCTTCAGGTAACTATTCCCCTATTGCAATTCATATTGTAAGATGGGTAAACAGACAGTTCCCTATATATGCAAAACACAGAGGGAGTAGGTCACTATGCAAAACTCTCAAAGGGAAATGGTGTATGATGAAATTTAGTTGTTAGTTGAAATATCGTTTGGATCATGATACCTGGGACTTTGTCATAAAGAAGGTGTTTGGAAAAGATTAGAAAAGTATAATATCCAATGGCTGATCATGATCACCAGGGTAGTGTCTTTGTAAATAGTTCCTTTAATTCAGGGGACAGCCAAACCCCTGTTAAGAACAATCTCAGATTTGTTATAAAAGCTTCTTGTGTTCAAAGTTACAAGTGAAAATCAAAAATCTTCTTAGACCATTGCAACACCCATTTCCATCTACCAAATGGGAGCCACATCCCATAATCAAAAGGAAAAAAAGTGAAGATGACAATAGACATAAAAACTGAGGTTTGCAGGTGCAATTACGAGTGGTCAATCCAGGCATTTCTTTCGTCTCCTGCTCTGTCAACTGTTATTTTTAATGGCTTCCTATTGAAACATAATTCCAATAATTCTGGATTATCCAACCGATATTTCCACAACAGCTGTCTACCTAACATGTGTAAAAATGAGAGAAAGGTAGCTTAATTACAGGTCTAACTGTGATAAAGATTCATGAAGCAAATCCACTCAGGGGATGAGAACGTTGCCAGGACAACTTTGCCATTCTACCTAATGAGATGATTACAGCCATCTCGAAAGGGAGGATCCCCATCTAACATGATCCCTTTCCCAGACAATGACACTCATAGTCATGTACAGACAGGGGAGTGGTAGATATCAGAACAATGGTTAACCACAGAAAGCCAAGAAAAGCATATACAAGACTCTCAGCACACCTGTCACCAAACATCTTTTCCTTTGTAGGGATATACTATTTCTGAACTATATTGTAGGGCCATGTTGTCACACCATATACATATAAATCAAAAAGTTTTGTTCAACACAAGGAAAAACAACAGATGAATAATCCAACTTGGTAAGCCAGGCTACTTGTTTTTAGAACGATCCATCGTATCCAGTGTGCCCTGTAGGGCTATTGGACTAATTTCTCACTCATCTCTCATCTCCAACTGTCCTATCTAGGTATAGATGTAGGCCCTATCTGACTTACTTCTTATTTCATTCAATGTGAAAATCAAAATTGACCAGCATTCACAGAATGAAGATTCACTCAAACTGTTTCATGAAAAAACTGTCTTAACTTATTTGTGAAGAAATATTATACATCCCCTTGGAAATAGTGGGGTAATTATTTACCACCTGTTTATATTGCCTTAAATCTCTATAAGATTAGTATCATTTGTTTATCTACTTTAGCGTCAATGTAAACTGTCTAGAGATATATGCCTGCTTAGCTCTGAACATCTTGGTGATCTCCCTAACTTACAAGTGTTTTACTTGAATTAAAAGTCAGTAAATCTTTTGTCACATGAAACTAAGAAAAACTGTCATTTTTTTTTGTGAATGAGACTAAAACCAAATAATCTTAGGACCACTTGTAAAACTTGAGCAGCAATGAAAATGAATTCTGTTGGCTTGTGGTAATCGGTAATTAAAATTGTTAATTGTCTTTTAATTTGGTTTACAATGACTGTGATCCTTATTGGTGCTTTAAACCCAAGGGACTTGATTGAGAGGGACATGATTGCCCAGCTAGAAAAAGAACTATAGTTAACTATAGTAAACTATAGTATATTAAAGTTTACTATGGTTAACTATGATATACTATAGTACTCCCTTGTATTTGTACTATAGTCTACTATAGTACAATGTAGTATACTACAGTAATGGATCAAATACAATGCTATTGAAGTAAACTACAACAATAGTTTCTACAGTTTACTATAGTTGTACTATAGTTTACTGTACTATTACTCATGCGACCTGGTCCTATAGTAAACTATAGTATCAGTTACTATAGTTTACTATAGGTGTACCATAGTTTACTGTAGTATTACAGAGATACAGAATTAGAACAGAGAAAAAACACCACATGTTATATGTATACATATTAATAATACATGTATGATACATTACACATGTATCATTAAAGTACATACACAGGTGCTAGTGGTGCATTATGGTCATACAGATAGGATGTCTGGTGTGGTAGCCCAGGTAGTGTTTGATTGACACCTGAGAACAATAGGACAGGAGAAGGCATGATGCTGCATTGGTGAAGAGTACTTCAGCAGACATCATACAGAGTAAATGCTTATATATACAGGTAGGTGTATTAATACACTATGCATGTATTTATAATATAGATTTGACAATAACTTCTTTCTCTTATATTAAAACTCATAAATTACATCTATTAAATGTACTCACCATGGATGACCTATTCCTGTCTTTTTAAACTAAATAATAAGTGACCAGGCAAGGAAAAACACCCCTCTGCAGGGAAATTTGTTATCAAAGTTCATCTCAAGTTCTTTAAAATGAGACATTATCGCCTTAAATATTCCCAGTAGTTATGTCAGAACCCCTCCTTGAACATAGGTCTTTTTTCATATTTGAAATAGAGGATTAGGCTCTAAATACAATTATTAACCATAATAATGCCTAAAAACACAATAAATCAGTCTTTTTTTATAAAAAAAACAACAACAAATAACAATACCCAGCAAATTGTCGTCATCTGTCACCATGATTGGTCATCAATGGTGATACCTTTTTGAGTGATAACTCATTCTGTCATCTTTTGCCACTGTGTGTTAGACTCACGTGGCATAGCAATTGCTAATCCTGGTGATCTTGTGCTATAACGACGTCGTGTTCCATCTAACGACATGTGTGAGCCACTTCACACAGGTTGACGAGGACTCATGACAATTTGCTGGGTAGGGTGATTTCTATCATGAATTTTGATCTAGAAGGAATTTTCCATTTCTGTTTTCAGTTTTGGGTTTTTGGAGCATATCCCTGAAAATTGGCATAAAAATCTGCAAACTTTGATGATTGGAATGGTTGCCATGGCAACCAGGAACAGGCATATAGGTTGATTTTTCAAGAAAAATGTTCATTTTACCATCCGAATATGGGCAGTTTCTACTGAAAATGGTGCATTTTAAGTGAGACCATTGAATTCTGCATCAAAAATTAGGTTAACATATTTTTATAATGATTTTAGAGTAATTTTCCCCTCCAATCCCCCCTGGTGGCCAAATGGGGAATTAAAAAGCCCCCACGGAGGGGTGTTTTACCTTTAGTTGTATTCTGTTTGAACATATATATACTATGCTTATCACTTTTTTTTCATTATTTGCAGGTTCTGCATCAAAAACCTGAATGTGCTCCCAGCCCCCAGCACGTCCCAGGGCCGGTCTGACGCCCCCCCCCCCCCCATCTCCCTGGAGGTAGTACCGGCCCCGGCACTTCCCAGGGCTGGTCTGACCACTCCCCTATCCCCCTGGAGGTACTCCCGGCCCCAGCACGTCCCAGGCCCGGTTTGAGCCCTTCCCCATCCACCTGGATGTACTCCCGGCCCGCAGCACGCCCAGGTGCAGTGAGACCCCTCCCCTGCCCACCTAGGCGTAGCTCTCTAAAATACATGTATCTACATCATTTAGGCAAAATAAATATATGTGATAAAAACATGTTTTGACATATTTTTTTCTGCTCCTAACATAGAGGATACGCACATATTTAAATGACGTGAAAGCCCTCTTTCTGCATCCATAAAATGAAGGTCTGTCACGCAAAGATACCTTAAATGTAGATAGTCTTATTGTACATGTATATGTGTATAGATCTATACACATGCCACCAAATGAATGTAGGTCGATTTTATATGGGTAAATACATACGGAAATTTTAAGGGAAACCTGGCTCCTGGCCCCAGCACATTTTTTTTTTTTTTTTGTTTGAAGCCCCCCAAGCACGAAGCGTTGAAGGGGACAGGTGTTTTAGTTGGAGTAGACTGTCACGCCGAACGAAAAATAAAAAAAACCATGTTGGTTTAGAATTTATGTGGTAAGAAGAAAATGTGGGGAATTTGGAACTTGGTTTGAGTTTGTTATACATATTATTAAGGTGGTAATAAGAGTTTTTGAATTTGAGTAATTTGGAATAAGGCATCTATATGGGACTTTAGCGTGTAGCCGACACGGCAGGCCTTTGATAACCCAGTTTGCAGCACTGGGGTTTCTGGGAGATGGGCCTAAAGTCTGTTACCGAGTTTTTCAGCCAACAATTTAGAAAGGCTAAGCCCGTAGGCATTGATGCCTTTGCCATTACTGTCCTGACCCCAGAAGTCGTCTTTCACGTTGTAAATGTTTGGACAGCCCATGGGAAGCAGCAGAGCTTCTTTGAAGTGCTTCTGCTGTGTCCAACGGGTGCCCTGGATCAGCGTACCAATTTGAGCATCCGATTCTGTGGCATATGTGAGTTGGCAATCTTACCAACTGCATTGGCGTCTGCGGGGTTCGACGAGTGCATAATGCGGCTGGCAACATCAAAGAATCCAAATGCCATGCACTTCTTTGCAAAATTCCGAAGAATGAGTTTTTTGTGGCAATCTAAACCAAATTCTGAAGAATGAGCTTTTTGTGGTAATCTTAACCTTGGTTACCAAATGTACAACCCGACAAGCAGACAGTTCAGACATGGTTGCCATGCCAACAGGCGCCCCGTTTGAACCGTCCGGTTTCGGTTCCTTGGGTTTTCCCCCTTCAGACCAGGGTGGCTAGATTGCTTAGCAACCCTGTTAGAACAGTACTCTTTTTCCAAATTTGTGTTATAATGCTATGGGACTGTCTGGCAGGTTTTGAAGTGGTACTGATCATGATAAATGTACCAAAAATGGGTTAGACTTTGGAGAAAGAATTGAAAATCACTCGATTCCTTACCTGCACACTATGATGCAAGGCCCTGCTAGAAAGCCAGGGATCGCGCAAGAGTGGTTAGGCACTGGAGTAGTGTGTTTTCCCACTTCTCACCCATATGTGTTAGCTTTTTGGTGGCGATACCGTGTTCAGTACTTAACTGGAGGGGTGAAAGGATGGGGTACAGCACGTCTAAGTGGTAAGGGTTATTGTGTGGAGGGGAAAAGCTGAGCCAGGGGTAATGGATGGGGGGCCTCAGCATCGTAGTGAGGATCTGGCAAATACCTCGTAACTAAGCTCAAGTTATAGGACCGGGGGGGGGGGGAGGGGGGGAGTGCTGGTTAGTTTCCATTGATGCCAGGCCCCAACATGCGGATGGGGATATGGCAAAGGTCAGTAACCTTTCTCCTCATGTGGTCTCAAGAGGGGGGGGAGTGTGGGGGTCCTTGATGTGTTATAGTGCTGTATACCCTTGTCCTTTCTCCCGGTGGTTAGTATAGTAAGTCTTCATTTAGTTTATAGAAGCTTACCAAGGGGGAGTCACCCTGGTCTGCAGCAAGTTTCACCATAGCAGCAGCATGCTTGCTAATGAGTGGGATGTGTTTGGTTTCATTTATAATGTCTATTAGGGATTCATAATTAATGTACTTGCAGGACGTTAGAATGTGTGGCATACTGAACTGTTTGTCCTCGCAGTAGCAGTGTGTATACCAAGGTATATCTGCCCACCTTCTATGCCCCAGCCAAAACCGCGTGGCAATGTATTGGACCTTGGGAGTGAGGCTACATGGGGGGGGGGGTTATTTTAGAATTTTGCTGTTGGCTTGTGTCCTGGAAAGGATAGGGGTGTGTTGGAGAATTTCTGGTTATTCAGTGCCTTCTTTTGCCGCTTTATCCGCTAAATCATTGCCCTTTACCCCACAGTGAGAAGGGATCCAGTGCAGGACCGTGTCCAGATCTCTTTTTCTTCTATTTAAGATGATTTTTTAAATTTTTTTGGAGTCAGTGTGAATGATCATACTGTCGTTCCATTATTCTAAGGCTAATTGTATCGCTACGAGCTCCGTGGCTAGGGTGGACGAGTGGTCATTGATTCTTTCTTTCAGGGTTTCAGACTCAGCAGTATTTACAGTAGCTGAGCCCACTCTGCCGTTGGAAGGTATGACACTTCCATCTGTATAGCCATTGGTGAAGTTGGGGTATTTATTATTTAGAATTTTGTTTTGAGCCAGGATGCTTTGTTTGAGAATGGTGGTTGCCGTGATTTTTTTAGTGAATTCATGTGGATGGGCGGTCAAAGATATGATCTCCATTATTGAACCCATATCTAATTATGATGTTGAACCTAGTGGAAAGTCTGGGTACCTTTCTTACAATGTTTTCTAGTTGTCTATGCTTATGTCCTAAGCAGATAGCGGTCTAAATTCAGGACCAGTGACATGTAGGTTTTGTGGGCAATTTCATATATCCTAGACAGTATGGGTCCTATATTAGTTTCCCTCTGCATTGAATGATTTCTGGTAAGCATGGGCGCTCTGAGAATGGTCCTTAATGCTGAATTTTTTAATGGCTGTTAATGTGGGTTTTTTCTGAGCAACAACCCTCAGCAGTTTGGTACGGAATAGCTGTGAGCAGTGCAGGTGCGGCGTAGTCAACTAGTGATCTAACTGCAGCTAAAAGTCATATAATGCTCTGAGATTTCGGTTGGATGCACCATTAGCCTTACAAGAAATACTTCTCATTAGGTAAAGTCTGAGCACTATGCGCTTATTTAGCTACTTGACTTCTGACGCAAAGTTAAGCCTGTAGTCAAATATAACTCCTCAATATTTCATTTCAGTCTTCCATTCAAGTGGTTGGGTGTCTAAAGTGAGAGTGACTTCAGGGGGAAGTAGGAAGTATCTCATGATTTTTGTTTTGCTAGCTGATATTTTGAGACCCAGCTGGGCACATTTCCTAGCCAGATGGTCAAGTGAGTTTTGGGTTTTTTTCGCAAATTTTGTTTTGTGCTGTTACTATCATGGCTATGTCATTTGTGTAAGAGATGAACCTGGTGTGAGGGAAGTTAAGGTCATGTTTTTCTTCTATCTACATGTTAAAGATAGTGGGAGATAGGATTCCCCCCTGGGGAACCCCGTTTTCTAGGGGTAGGTAGTCTGAGTAGGTTCCATAGAAAGCTACCCTGGCCGTCCTGCCGATGAGGTATTCCTCTATGTACGCTAACACTTTGCCTTTTACTCCTTTTTTTCTTAAGGAACTTAGAAGTACAGTGTGGTCTACTAGCTCAAAGGCCTTTTCAAGGTCGAGGTAGGTGACCATAACTTCCTGTCATTTATCTTTGGCCTCGTACACATGATTGAGTTTGGTCAAGCAGTGTTGGGCTGATCTGAAGGTTCTAAATCCGAATTGCTCCTCCAGGGGAGTGTGGTTGGCTTGTTTGGTAGAGTAGACACTTTTTTCTAGCAACTTAGAGGTCGTTTGTATCAGGGTGATAGGTCTTTTGGCGTTTGACCCAGGTTTGGGAATTGATACAATGAGACCCTGTTTCCAATCCTGTGGCATGGTGGTAGATTGGTAAATGCCGTCTAATGTTCTAGTGAGTATAAGGCGGTTGGGTTGATCAAGGTTTTTCAGTACCTGTACTGGTACTCTGTCTGAACCTGGGGCTTTGGTTTTAGTGTGTGGGTGGCCTTCCTGATAGCTCTGAACCTCTCAGGCTTGAGCTTTTAGAGGATGTATAGGTGTCCGAGTGGAAGATTAGTTTTTTTTAGTTCTGTTAGTAAATTCTAGGGCCAGCTTCTCAGCTTCCTTCTCTGGTTCAGGGAGAAGGGGTTGAGGAGTTTTCCCCTTGAGGATGCTGACTTTTTGCCACATGACATTAAGTGAGGCGTGTTCATTCATTTCAGAGATCCAAATTTGTGCATTTTTAATGTTGGGTTGGAAGATCAAAAAGTTTCGCTCAGTTCTAAAACTTTTGAAGGTTTGATGTGATATATTAACTAACCTAGATGCTTTTTTACATAGAGCTGTGTTAAACTACCACCTTTCGTTAGATTTGTGATTGGGGGTAGATTTCGGGATGGCTTTGGCCATAGCATAGTCTAGAGCTGTTTTGAACACTTCATAGGTGGGGTTTATCTTATTTGTAATTACATTTTGAAATACCTCATTAAAATGGTCCAAGTTGGCTCTTTTGAGATTGAATCTGGGTTCAGGTTTGGGGGGGGGGTTACTTGCTTTTCCTCAAGGGTAGTGACAAAGGCATAGTAGTCAGACATGAGTCTTTCATCCACCTCAAATTTCCTGTTCTCAGCAAGATCAGAGGTGAGTATACTAAGATCCATGGAGTAACCACTTTTTCTAGTAGGTTCTCTGTTATTTATAACCGATAGGGTGTCTGTTTTAAAGATTGCATTAATCAGTGCAATACCATCCACTCTGTTGGTGTTTAACCCCCACCCCACATTTTGTGGTGGCAGTTAAAGTCTCCTGCAAAGAGGTGCTTTGTGGGGCTTTTTCTTAAGAACTTCTTGAAATTGACTGCCTTCTCACCACTTGAGTGGTATATATTAGTTACAGTGATGGTCTGTTCAAGGAGTGTTAAAGCCACAGTGATAGTTTCCGTTTAGGTTTCGAGGGGAGGAGATCTGACTCTTTTAGATTTTATGGAATTTCTGACAAGAGTGGTGATGCCTCTGGTACCTTCCCTTTTGTAGGATGAGTACGCAACAAATCCCGAAATTTTCACTGCCTTTTGGGCTGTGGCTAGCATCTCCTGTAAACAGACGACGTCTATATCATTCTGATGAACATAAGGAATGAGTGTCACTTTTCTTATGTCAAAAGAAAAAATGTTCCAGGATAAAACTCTTAGGTTACTAAAGTCCCTTCTGGTTGTATTTTCTATTATGATTCTACTGTGTTGAGTTGCATGCTAATTTAGAAGAAAGATGACAGTGAGTTCCAACAGTTGCTGTGGCTAGGGGGACCGTTCCACCAGGAGCTATGTTCCTGTGCCATTCTTTCCATGATACTTCTTTGAGCGAGGTGCTTTTGCTTCATGGCTTAAGCCAATTCGAGGTTGGTAGGTTCCTCCTGTACTTGAGGGTTTTGATTGAGAGACTGAATTTCGATTTTTTTTGAGTGACTTGACTTGCTCCTTAAGAGAGGTTTCTTTTACTTGCTTTGGAGCTGTACCAATTGATCGGCTAGAGTAGACTTGCCAGGGTTAGTGTTAGTATTCTTATCATTATACCCTTTGGTAGGAGGAGATTTTGAGTCCTTCCTGACTAGCTTTCTGGCTCTCAAATTCTCCTGATACCTGTGATTCTTCTCATGGTTCTTACCCTTGGTGGGGGGCTGAGAGGATTCGCTCTGGGGTGGATCAGCTTTCTTGTTGGTAGGGAGGTCAGGGTTTGGGTTGTCCTGCTTTTGGGAGGGTGGTGTTTTGTTGTCAGCAGAGCTGGCAGGTAGAGAAGGCTGTAGGCATTTCTCAATGTCTTTGGGGGCAGATTTCCAAACCTTAGCTGAGAATTTGTCCCCATTGGAGGCTTTCACAGTCTCAGAGAATTTGATTGAGAATAGTGATTTAGGTGGCTGAACATGTTTGCCATTAAGTAGAGGAAATGCTTCTTCATTTGGCATGACAGGCGGAGAAGATTTGGCCTGTGGTGGTTTTTGTGACAGTTTTGGTCAGGTTAGGCCTGAGGTTGATGTCTGCATCCTCTCTAGATTTCTGATTTTTGGCATTGCCTGGATGGTATATGGGATTGAGAGCTACAAAGTTTCTAGCATGTGTTTGTGCCTGACTGAGCATTTGTCTGTGGAGTGGGCCCCTGCACACCAGTTACATCTGGCTGCATTGGTACATTCCTCCACAATGTGATTGAGTTCACAGCAGTTCTGACAGCGGGCAGGCCTCTGGGGAGCAGGCCTGATATGCAGAACTCCCTGTACAGTTTGAATTCTGTCAGTGGAAATGACTCTTCTGGATAGGACAATTTGTTCCTTCTTATACAGTGGGGGGAACAAAGTTCTCTTCACTGAGATTAGGTGGACATCAGAATGCCTGAAGTCCCTGAAGGATAAGGGTCTGTCAGTTGGGGTGAGTACCTCATAGGGGTATACACCCTTTCTTTGACTTTGTTGATGGGTTGAGGGTTGGGGCTTTTTTTTGGGGTGGGGGTGGGGGGTGCCAGGGATTTCTATCTCAACTGGCTTGGTTCCCTTGCTGGGAGACTCCTCAGAGAGGGCTACAGCTGGGATCCTACCTTGGAAGGTTCCATTGACATTGGCCTTCATAGAGAAGAAGAGTCCTGACTCTTCACAGGCAAGTGCAAGGTAACCATGGGTCCTAATGGCTCTGACTTCAGCCAGTTCTACTATGTCGGGTTTCCTATTGTGAACAATTCCAGCCTCCTTAAGACCCAGCAGGGGATCTTTAGGATGGAACACCGAAAGGAAGTACCGGGGGAGGGGTAGAATCAACCTTTTTCCTGGGAGGTTGAGGGATATCCTCATGTTTCCCTTTACAGAGGTGCCCTGAGCGGGGGGGGGGGGTTGCGTTTGGCTCAGTGGTAGGTTTTTTCTTGCCCGAGGGCTAAGGGGAGGGTGTGGTGGGAGATTCCTCCACCTGGGGTGTTGGTTTTACTGATTTGCCCTTGTCACCAGGGGGTGCAGGGGTGGTCTTGGCAGACCTAGGACCCGCCCCCGGATTGGGGGCCAGGGGGGGGGCTGAGCAGACCCAGGGAGGGGCGGGGGGAGGTAGAGGAAAGAGAACCTCTTGGACACCCCGGGAAGGAGCGGGTATGCTTGGGGAGGTGGGGGGAGAGTTGCTTAGGTTGGCCAGCCCCTGCACATGTCGTGGGGTGTACACCATGGGGTTGACTAGCATGAGGGGGGGGGACTTTCTATTCCCCTGCCATGTGTTTGTTGCTAGCTCCAAGATCTTCAACAATACGCAGAGCATTTTGGCTCAAGAACCTGAGTTTTGCTTGAATGTTTTTTTAGTGTCTTTTTTTCTTTTTAGAGTCGGCCCCATACATATCCCAGAGATGATTGGCATGGTGAAAGATTACTTTCACGGTAGCGCAAATTTTCTCAAATATCTGAGCTACTACATGGTTAGCTGGTAGGCTTCTCTGATAAATAGACAGTCATGATGGCCCTGCCCTACGCTCACCACTGAGGTATACCTTGTGGGCGAGGGTAGAGTGTTGCCTGTGGGTCAGCGTGACGGGTTTGATTCTATCTATCACTTGGGAATTCAGCAGGGTGAATTCCTGAACCAGATTTGCTCTTAGTGAGCCGGGAGCATTATTAAATTTGTCAGAGAAATAGACATACTCGTCTCCGTTAAAATCCTCCTCAGTGAGGGGGACTGCGGGGGGTCATCCACCATTTTGTTTTCCTGTGAATCAGTTAGAATGGACGTAGCAAGGCTGTCCTCTATAGAGGGGGGGCAGAGCCCCCTAGGTCGGGAGGGACTCACCGGCTGTGAGGGGGAAGGGGGGCCCCCCTTCTTTTACCTAGAGCTGGTGAGCTCTCAACCTTTCCTTTGGGCCCAGAGCCCTTGGGGGTGGAGAATTCCTCCATCACAATGGAGCCCTGTATGATTTTACCATTATCCCCTGGGATAGGTTCTTTTAAGAATTTCTCCGCGTTGGGGTTATTTTTTGCTCTGCGCGTCATAGTGAAGCAGTTTTTTGTAACCAGTCCCAAGGAGGTATTCTGAGTGTAGTATACACAAGTAGGACAATTGTGTTTACTGTTAGACAGTGTACAGCCTAGGGTGTAGGTGTGAGTGTCTATTAAGCCAAGGTGAGAAGCTACAGTTAGCAGTGGTGGGCCACTGTAGTATAGTGGTTAGGTGTGAAGGTGTAAAGGTGCTAAAGTGGTGTGTGGCACTGAGAGTGCACCAAACTTTGGGGTTCTTAACTTGACCTATTTATGGGGCCAGGTTAGCTTTTGTGGTTATTATAGGGGAAATTAATGATTTATTTCTCAGTTTTTGCATATTTGAGGATAAAATGTGGGGGGGGGGTGAATGGTGGTTGGGGTGTGAGTTTTTTGGAAGAATTGATGTGGCCATAGGCACGGAACAGAGGTTTCGTTCTAATTTGGATTTTTCTAGAAGAAACCTATAGTGTGTAGGTTAATAAAAGGTGTATCTTTATTATAATTCAAACACTTTAAGAGTAGATTTTTACTATCAATTTTACCTTTCCAAGCAGTGCAGACAGGCAGGACCTGAGTGGGCTAGGGTTTTGACTGTGACTTGTGTACCAACAAAGTGCAGGGGGTATATGGCAGTCTTGTACTTGTTTGGTAGGCTGGGACACAGTGCTGGGTGGGCGGATAGCTTGTGCAGACTTGTCAGGAGACCGAGAGCAGGCTACAAGAGCTAGTTCAGGCGATTTTTGGACAAGGCTGGTGAGGCTATGGAGAGTTATTGTCGCGGTGGTTTACCAATGCGAACTAAACCCCCAGCACGTCCCAGGGCTGGTCTGAGCCCTCACCTCCCAGTAAACACACATGTATACATAATTTGTACGTAATTTGAGAACGTTCTCTGAACGTAAAAATGTAAGGGTTTTTCTATGTTACTGGACATAATACAATGCAACTCTGAATGTTTTCTGTACATATTATTTATGACATCTATTTACATCATTTAACATAAAATCATGTCATTTACCTTTTTGTTTGGGGATTCGGTATGCATCTTTTGAACTTTCATTTATGTAATTTATTTGCGTGCCTAAATGTGAATTTATGTAATTTGAATACTGTGAGGAACATGATTTGGAGGAAAGAGTTTTGCCCAAATCATGGGCCCTTGAGGGCCTTGATTAATGGTCATTTAAATGTAAGATTCCAAATTTGCTCTATGAATCAATTTTCCCCTGTTAAAAAGACTGATATGCCTACCTTAAAATGAGCAACATGGGATACAGAGACAGAGTGACAGTGAGAGACAGACAGACAGGGAGAGACAGATGGGGGGCAGCTGAGAGTGGTATTCATTTCCCAAAAGAAGGAGTATTTGTTTGACCTAGTCTCTTTACATATAGTGAGAATATCCATTTGGTTGAGCATGAATAGTTTTTATCAGCCTCTGACTAAACCTCCTGGCCCAGGACTTTATCTTTGATCACCATGCCCTACTGACGCCACCCTGCTAGCTACCTGTGCCATGTAGTGAAGGGTCTGGTCGCAGCTGAGTACTTCTCATGTGCCCACTACTCTGCATGCTGCTAAGTATTAAAGTTTGTATCAGCATACCATATCACAGTAAATATGCCTTCTTCTTGTACTGCCCATGGCTGCCCAAATATGATGGAAAAGTATAACTCTACACTATCCCAAAAGCAAGACATCCATCCAAGCAAAATCGAAGGGACATATGGCTCACTGCAATCCACAGACATGGTGACAAAGTACCTCTCCATTAAAAACTGGTCGGGGTTGTTGTAATCCAATTTGTACGTCTTGAAAAAGCTCTACGACTGAAGTAACAGATCTTGTCAATGAACACTCATGTAGGCGTGGTGGAGTTCTCCCAATCTGTGATCTTGGCTATGGTCAAAGAGACGGCTTGGGCAGGCAGCAAAACTGAGAACCCGTTCTACTATAGACACTTCAACCTGAAGGAGGTCGCTCTCAGATTCCAAGATCAAAAGTTTGAACTGAGAACAGCTTTTGACATTGACAACTGCGGGAGAGCTTACCACCAAATGTACACCGACAGTGGTCTCTTAGCACTCGGGCAAAACTGCGACATCTCTCTGGAGGAGTTCATGGACGGGCATTCGTTCTTCATATTCGACCTTACTCCAGACAACACTCCATAAGATTCTCGCATCAACCTCATCAAACAATGAAAACTAAGCGTAGTGCTCAGGTTCGCTACTCCCACCACCCACGCCATTTCGACCATCCTGTGTTCCTTCTACAACAACAACATCCAACTCAAGGCTGACTGCCTCCCGGTGACAGACTATCACATGAACTAGGAATGACATCACCGCCATGTTGAAAAACCTACAGCACACACGAAGACACTACCTGGAAACTTTTTCCAGTGACCAATGTCCTAAAACCCTTCACATGTTTTGTAAGCAACAGTGACCCTAGTTCTGAACCGGGTCAACATTGGGTGGCTTTCTACATGAAAGAAAACGGTCAAGTTTTCTACTTTGATCCCTATGGCATACCACCTTCAACTATTTTTCATTGCGAGTTCTTGTTGAAATTGTCAGACGTTCACAGAAGCTTCAACAGAGCGCAACTTCAGAACCTGTATGCCAAAACCTGTGGGGCTCACTGCATCCACTTTCTCATAGAAGCATAATAGCAAGGACCCCTTTCACATGGTGAAAACCTTGTGTCAACTACCGAAAAACCTAATGGACAAAATAGTCCAACCATCCATGAGGACATAGTTTGCACAGGACATCTCACATGTATAAGGATCGGTGACATGGACATGGCCAACAACTTGCAACAAATAAAAGCGGTAGTGGAACTAGTCCTCGAATTCGTAGACAAGTTGGTGAACGAGGTGACCATGTTGGAGGTAAATGTGTATGTAAACATACCGCTGGCTGCTGCAGCAGCAGGCAGTGTGTTAACCTTGGGTAAGACTCGCTTTGTTTTTGTTTACATTTTCTACTGTGGCGACCATTCTGATCACATGGTCAACCACATGGTCAGTCTGTTTTTGTTTATATTTTTTGTTTCGATCATGTGATCATCACATGATGACATCATAGCTCTCAGCCAATCAGAGTGCGAGAAAGTAGGTCACATGCCCATATATGGTCACTTCCATTCTCAGAACTAGGTCACTTCCAGTTCATAAGTAGGTCAAACGGATTTCAGTAGCTGTTCCTATGCGCTGAGTTTACCCCTATAGACTGCTCATATTGCCTGTCTTAGTGGATACTCTTCACACATTCGTAGACTAAATATTTCTCTTGGTATGGGTGCATTGTTAACATTGGTCATGTGATTAGAATTAAGCATAATGGGATCATTTGGTCGAAAATCATAGAAGGTTTGCATATGACGAATTTGGAGGTATTCCAGCCCCTACTCTTCGAATTTTAGTTTCCCCCTCTATTTCTTTGGCTCAAAGTGTCAGGCTGGATGAGATCTTCATGTTACATATATGGGTTTGGATGGTCCCATATGCATATTTTGGGCTCCAGGGGGGTAAAATGTGCCCAAAATGACCAAAATTGTCTGGGCGAAATTGTGTCTGGGAGAATGACATTTGAGTTACAAGCCATGTTAAGGGCCTAATTTCCTACAGAAACAATCTTCATACCTCCATGAAAATCTCAGGTCCAGACTATTTTGACCCGTAGATTAAGAAAATCACATTATCCTTTATGTCAGATGTGTCTACGTATTGTAAAAGAAGCATACTTATAAGAATTCTTTTCTGGGCACATGTCTGGGCGAATGACATGTAAGGCCCCATACGCACACTTTCTATGATTTGTGACCATTTTCATGTGGAACTAACCATTGCAGCAGTTCCTTCAAAATAATGTCAATTTACTGATATCTTAAAATACCCTGCAGAGTCACAAGTTAATCTACTCTTAATTTTTGAAGATTATACTAAAGGAGATGTGGCATTGCAAAAAAGTTAGGTTCGTTTATTACACAACCTTTGTGATTTTGGGTGCTTTTTCTGGATATTCCCATTCTGATACCTGTCAATATTGCAGGTCCTGGGAGTGCTGATATCCATGGATATCGGCACTCCTAAGAGTGCTGATATCCATGGATATCGGCACTCCTTGTCCATGTCACATGTCCTAACATGTCACATTTTACATGTTAAAACCCATGAAATTTTCAGGGCCAGGATAGGGGTTGAACCTGTGGTCTCGGATCCCAACTCCCTATGTATTGCCCCACAGGGACTGATGAGAAACGGTGTGTGTTTGTTTGGTTAGATTGTAGAGGGAGGCGAGACGAGTCCCAGTCCAGGCCGGTCTATTGGTTACAATGCCACCAGAAGCTGTCCACTGACATAACCAAGCCAAGACAGGTGCCGAGATGTGAGACGCGGTGCTCTAGTGGTAAGCGCATTGCGCTTGGCTGGTAAAGGTAGGCGGGACGAGTCCCGGTCCGGGCGCATCTATTTTTCGCTGTGTGTCCTCTGCCATAACTGCGAGACACGGGACGCATTCAAAGCAAACCAAGCCAAAATGTGTGTCGCCCGGTTGTTAGTGGTTAGAATAAGGTTAAAACAGCTCTATAATAATAGAGGTCTGTGGGACGCGTTCTGACCAAACGGCTGTGGGGCGCCGAGCTGTGTGTACCGATCGTGTACACACACTATGGCAGGCTTCGAGTCCCCATTTTTTGTTTTTTTCGTAACGATATCCTATGATACACTGAATGAGGTGCCCGTTTTTGACACACACATGCAAAGAATCTACCAATACACCTCTCGCTAGAGCTTCTGATGAAAAATGACCTTGTGGCACCCACAAGTCTGTGCAAAAAGCACGCTATATATGCCCTTGATAATCTTATGGTCTTTATTGGGTGTACACAGGGATGCATGTTTTCACCAACAAGCTCATACAAACAGGGTTTTCAAAAAAGGAAATTGATCGTATTTGAAACAAAATCTATACTTGATAGTTTTATAACACAAATCGCCATCCTTGTTCAGCAAGGTGTCTTCTTAGGATGCAAAACCATTGTGTATGTCACACTTAAAAAAAAAAATCCAAAACTGCACTGATTTTTCAATTACCCCAAGAGCCAGACTTATGCGCTATATCTGTGTATCTAGTACATGAATAATTAATTTTGATTCGTCTTGAGTTCTATTTTATCTGACAGTTACTTTTATAGTGTTTGAGCTAGGAATGGACAAGTCCTACCATGCCAACTGTGCAGCAGACATAAGACAAGAAGAGGGTACACCAAAATGTAAGAACAAATTGTTCACACTTATCCGGTCCTGCAAAAAGCTAGCTTGTCCTGCAAAGTATGTGGGAGCAAATATCATTTACAGTGAATAAGATTTGTATAGGCTGTTCCTTGTAAGTCCCCAAGGGGCCCTTTTAAGGGTTACACGCTGCTTGACTGCATTGAACTGACGGCCTAATGGGGGTAGGTACATAGACTCTCTATCCCATTCAACTATGTTGGGGCAATAGCAGTAGGGTTCCTGTCATTATGAGGGCATTGAGCAATGTGAAGAGATACCCCTCAATTACACCGGCTAATAGACCCTTTCAAAAAGTAGACCATTGTGCCGGCATATTTCTTCTGACACATGCTGATACAAACCCACTATCTAGCCGGTTAACTCAAAAATGTCCTGACATTGCACCCCTACAGCACTAGAACCAGACTCAGTTTTGGTGTTTATAAGGAGTGATGCTATTGTAGCGATGATAACATCCTAAAACTGCCTACCTCTGTTACCTATTGATATAGTCAATATATAGATATAGTGTAAGGTAGCACAGGAGGGTATTTCAATTTAGCATAGCATCGCCCCCACCCTGCACTGTTAGTGTTGGAGAAATTTGTGGCACTGATAATGACTGATGTTAGTGCACTCTGTTGACAGTGATGTTGGCACCTTCGAAATACCAACCACTAGTTCCACTTTATATTGCGGTTGCGTTACTTTACCCTGCTAACATTAGTGGTCTTAGTGATTCCTTAAAATAAGTAGATAAGGGGGGGGGGGGGCGTGTGATAGGGCAAACTGTGTCCACTGTTAGCACCTTGCTCACTGTTGCCTCACTGCTCCACTCAACTGGCAATGTGACTGTTCCATGAATATATTATAATAGGAAGGGCTTTGCTGTTTGGCACTTGTAAGTTGTTAGCCTCTTCAGGCTGCCCATGCAATACCTGCCCAATGCACCCCATGTAACTATAATTAGAACAAAGGGGGGAAGAGGAACACTTGATTTTCCCTTTTGGGAAAAGGAGTGCTATTGCACCCTATGCGTCTACAGTCAGTGTATTCTTTCCGGTGAGAGAGGGGCCGCAGTCAGCGCTTTGGATAGGCTGACGTTTTCATCACTGGTAACAGGAATGTCAGCCTATCCAATAGTATTTCACCACACATAACCTTGCACACCCTTTCTGTGACTGCTACTCTGAGTGGAGTATATAAAGCTTGGAGTTGCATTTCTCCTATAAAAGCTTCTATCCTATTCCTATATATAGAATAGAATACCAGGTATGGAAAGGAAGCTTGCCCTGCAGGGCTACTAATACAGGACAGAATAGAATCTTGCCCCACAGGGCTATCCTTTTGAAATTGATACTTATAGGGAAAAGAATAGAATTTTGCCTCACAGGGCTATCAATTTCAAACCTTCCATCTTAATTCTTTAATTCATAAATTTGATATTATTAGCCCTGCGGGGCAAAATTCTATTTTATTCCTTAAAAGTATCAATTTTGATTTAATAGCCCTTTCTATTCTATTCTTTATAAGCCTCAATTTTACTGAAATAGCCGCACTGGGCAACCTTCTTTTCCATTCCTTATAAGGAACAATTGCTAATCAATGCTAATCAATAGCCCTGCAGGGCATTCTATTCTTTTCCAAATTGATTAGAAAACCTTGTATACAACCACTAGGGACAGTATCATTAGGGTTTAGGGCTGTTCCTCTAGTTCTATTAGAAGAGAGTGATGTTATCATGGTTTGAATAAACCATAATATCTTTGAAAAAATAAACCATGATAACTTCCCTCTCTTCTAATAGAACTAGAGGAACAGTCCTAAACCCTAATGATACTGTCCCTAGTGGTTGCATACAGGGTGGGTGACCAGTGATGGGAATGTCAGCCTATCCAAAAGGCTGACCGCGGGTGCCCTGTCACCGTATCGAATACGCTGACGGCAGACGGAGGGGGTGGCTATTGCTAACATCGGTCCTTATTTCATAGCACCTGGGAATGTGAACTGAGTGTGTTGGGCCCAGTACATCACTGAGAGTTTCCACTTCTCTCACTAACATCACCCAATAGGTGAAACCTTTGGAAGTAGGGCATTTGAATTCCACTAGGTGGGGGTTTCAGAGCTCTAATCACAGTTTATGTTCCAAATACCTGTATAGGAGAGATCAGCCTCGAGCCCAGCCCCACTATGCGAACATGTGGGCCAGGACAAGAGTCTATTTGCAGATGGTTACTTTTGGTTCCCCCTGTAGTCTAAGAAGAAACTAATATGCCCAGGATCATGGTGCAAACACACTGGCCCCCTGAGCTTATAAATGCTTCTCTGTGGTCCCAGTACTCTGCTGTTACACTGCACAATACCTGTAGCACCAGTTGTAACTCCAGATCAGCATGGCAGCTACCACAGTGGGAGGTAGGGGGGTAAGACTTTACCTGAAATACATAAGTTTGTTGACTATATTGATAATGTCCTATATCTACCATTCCATAAAGATGGTAATTGTTCTATCTAACTAACGTCTAACAGTGGAGCAGCTGTCTTCCCTGTTTCTGTGTATGAGGACATTGTAAAGTCCTATGTAGGCCCTTCACACTCACTGTGTACATGTATACATGTGTCCCATACAGCCTGGAGGGCCTTATGCAGTGTAGTAGAGTGTTTCTCTACATTGTGATAGTACTAGTTGTGTAGGCAGGGTGTGGCACCTGTTTGTACAGTAATGCCTTTGTCTTTATGTCATATTTGGGACACCAAATTTAGGCTAAAACCTAATTAAAAAACAGAGGTGACAATTTCTAGGTGCACAATTGTCTTAAAGCATCATTTATTTGTTTACAGACAGTACTGTGCAGTCAATACTGGGCTGCATCTAGTCAATTGTGATTTCATACTCTGCATGAGATGTGGTAATGTCGCATATAGGGGCCAGGCCTTGAATAGGAGCCTCCCTTGAATAGGAGATGGGGATAGGAGGACTATGAAATCAATATTGAATATGGGCCAGCCTTTAATAGGGGCTGGGTATGGCCTACTTTAGAAGACTAAAATAGCAGAATATTAACCTAAGATTGGATTTCATTTTATCTAAGGTATTACAAATACGTCAGGAAATGACTGAAATGAGACACTAAAAGTCGAGGCAAAGAGCCTTAAGAGCATTATACTTCACTAAATTACACCTGAAAAGGTCAAGGATCTGTGCCTATACTAAGGGAGCATTCATTATTTATTTCATGAATATTCTTTTATCTAACATAAATGCCAAAACCATGCCTATACATTGTGTGATACATATAATTATACCTCACTTTTAGCTATAATTCATGGGAGTAATACTTTAACATTTTAATGATTAGCATTGACTATAGTCAACATCGTGGCGGGTCTAGCATCGACTATAGTCGACACCATGTAGGCCTCCTTATATAGGAATTGTACGGGGACTGTGAATACCATATTCATTCTAATAACCGCACTGGTGCTGAAAATAAATCATTAGATGGTCGAAACCTTAATACAAAAATCATTTCCAAAAGGCACACCCCTAAAGTCTAAAAACCATTGTTTTTGCTCTAAAAAACTTTACTTTTACATTAGCATGATTTGACACAAGGGGAGTGTGCTTACAGCCCAAAAGGCGAGGGGTGCGCTTATTAGTGCAGGTGCATTTAATAGAATGTAGGCCCTTACTTCTAGGAAATTTAAAGGCTGCCCCCATGGCCAGATAACTCATGTGTCTTCTGCCCTTAATAAGTTAATAGACTCCAAGGGATAGGTGATAGAATTGGTCTCAGCTCAGATACACCTTAAAGACAAGGTATTTTTGTGTAGAATAGTAGACCTACTACTTTAAAAATTCATGCATAAGGTGGAGATTATACACACAGACAGCTCCTTCAGTCAGGCCCACAAAGAATCCTTCTAAATTCAGGGTGTGCTAGGATATCATATTGTAGAACAGTACTTAATTTTCCAACTTTCACCCAATCTGTGCCTCACCCACAGGATATTTTGTATGTACTTTTAAATCCCAACATTTGCCAATTGGGTTTTACCTTGACTGGGGGCTTACAGTCAGCCCTTGCTTCCTCGACCCTTTAATTCCTCAGATCCCTCATTACCTCAGACAGATGATCTTCAGCTATCTCTATGTTTTCTATTATATTTGGACTCACATCTTTGGATAATTTGCTTCCCCACACATTTTTCCTTGCATTTTTCAAATCTGATGAAGCAAGGGTCGACCTTTTGCCTTATAACATGTCCTTACACATTCAGGTGGTCTTGTAGCTGCATGTACTGGTAGTCATCGACAAGAAATGCACATATATAAGAATTAAAGCATTTTCTGTGATATATTAACACAGCATCATATATACATGCTATATGGGACCACAAGGAATAACTGAGACAACAGCATTTATTAATGTAACACAATACACAATTCTGTACCACCATAATCAGAATATTAGGGATAGCCAACAGATGTATGATTCTGACAAACCAGCCCAGGGGGCAGCACCCACATTTCCAATTCCAACATCCCATAATGATCCATTGTTACCAAACTGACCAGTATCATAGCAACCAAGAGGAAGTCACAAATTTATCCTTTTGTTGATGTAACCCCAACATTTA
Organism: Acholoe squamosa; assembly: GCA_949317995.1. NCBI lineage: Eukaryota > Metazoa > Annelida > Polychaeta > Phyllodocida > Polynoidae > Acholoe > Acholoe squamosa. Next base: position 61,045,780 of record OX439043.1, read on the forward strand.
AAAGCAAAGGCATCCTGATGAAGGACACTGAATGTGCCCGCAACGTAGATCCAATTGTTAAGTTCCATCTTAGGAACCACTGATTGACACTGTGAACCTGTACAATACGGAATAAATTCCACCTTGTATTTTTAATGGTCCGCATCTGTTTTGTGTGCTATAACAACTTTAAGTAGAAATGTACATTGGAATTGATCAATTGAAAAATATCTCTGAATATAGTTCCATCCAATTAGATTTCACTGAACTGGATCAATTTGATTACCTTTAATCTTTCAAAAGGAGTCTTTGATACATTAAAAGACATTTTAATGTATCAAAGCATACCCTGAAAATATTTGGCCTCCCCCTAAGAATACCCTGAAAATAAATGGCCCCCCCTAAATTTGCTCACCCCCACACCTGCCATAAATAATGAATCCTCCCTAAAGGGTATAAAAAACATCGCTGTTCCTTGAAATCATGTGATCTCTGGTTTTATTTCATGTTTGGAACAGTGGGATACAGACGGCCCATAGGATTAACATAGAAGCTCCGTATCTCACACCTCCATGAGATAACCCTCCCCCGTATCTCATTGCCAGTAAGAGGACACCAAATGGTTATAGAACATGTAAATAATTATCTTTTTTTTATGTAATTTCAAAAGAATTTTCAACATTTCTGACTCAGATAACATGAAATAAATACTAAGACTCATGAGTAGTGGGAACGACTGAGGTTTTCTCACTTGGCTTCACCTTGTGAGATAATCCTAAGTCATTCCTACTACTTGTGAACCTTTGCCTATATACATGTATGTGAAACACAGCACCCACTGAAACAGATGTGACAGAAAAATGGGAAACATACAACCAACTAATAAGAATTGCCATGTACCCATGCAAAGTGAATAAGATATGCCACTAGAGGGCAGCAGGGTCGTCACAAACCACAAATAGACTTCTGCTCAGACTCTACTATATCATAGAGTCGGGTCTGAGACTGAGGAGAGATAGGTTGACCATTGGGGTGACAGGGTGCCCTCTTCTGAGTTAGGGTGAACAGAGGAGATGATTGACTGGCAACCTTTTAGGCATGGTCTGCCCGTATACATGCCCTCAATATACAGGCAGGTCGCCAACCAGCAGAGCCTGCAACTACAGGCATATGTTTTTTTAATATTACAGGGAAGACGGAGGGGTAATGTCAGGCCATTTTGAAATAACCTCCAGACGGCTGTGGTATAGAATCCAGGAAGGCATTTCTCAAGATGGTACGACCACACCCCCTTCAAGTCGTATTGAGATCCCTAGTTAAATGCCATTACAACCCTGCATCTAGTGGTTACTAATGATTGCACTGGTATGACTGCCAAATCAAACCCTATGTAATAACTGCCTTAAGTGCTGAATGTACAGAGTAGTTGTAGTGTGTTACACATGATCACCCACTCTGATATAGAGGGTTTCAAGTCATACTGGTTGTGTCTAGTCGTACCATCTTGAGAAATGCCCTTCAGAGCAGTTGTTGAGTACCAAAGACCTCTATTACATAGAGAATACATCGGTGGGCTTACCGTGCTGGTTCTAATACTCCTTTACTGCTATCTGATAATTATGAGGTCTTCTGATATGAGGTCTTCCTAGCTGATAACATAGATTATCAGAATATGACAATATCTTAGTATTCAGATGTCTAGGGTTGTTCTATCATAAAATCTCTATTATCCTTTTCAGGAACGTACAGTCTGTAGGTAGGACGTAATTACATTATTTTTAACAGATCCAGCCAGGAAACATCTGTGTCCTCTGCCTGAAAAAGCAAGATGTTGTAAAAAAGAGTAGCAAACTTGACATAAGAGGAAAAGGTCATTTCGTTTCTCAGTATAATAATATCAACCCACAGGATGATGTGCCACCGATCTCAGCAGAGTACTTAATAAAAACTGAATTGAATTCCAGACCATCCAATGGTTTTTGTGACATGGGTTACATTTTGGTTTTGAACTAATGTCTCCCTTTAGTCTTAGAGATTGTTACAGCAGGAAACGTCCAAACACTCAGGTTACTATGGTGACTACAGGTCCCCTTTATGAGTGCCACTCACAATCCTTGACAGCATGGATAGCTTGGTCTTTACCTAAATCCACTGCTAAGTGGAACCCCTTTTGGACTAAACCCTGCTGCTGTAGCTTCCCCCCTGAGTGACCCTATGTGAGCCCATCAAGCCACAAGCCTTTGAAAGGGTGGGGGGCAAGGAAAAGGAGGGAATCAAGAGACTCAGGCAGAGACATTCTGAGAGGGTAATAGGGCCTTCTAGTTGTGTTTGTCCAACTGCATGATTCACGTCTTGTTCAATGAAAAAGGTTCCATTCAGCTCTTTGATGAGACATGGCCTATTCAAGGCTAAGATGTCAAGAACAAAGGAATGACTTTGAGATATAGAATAAGACAATCCCATTTCTCGTTGGTCTTACCCAGTGGGCACATAACGTTGCATCAACGTTGACGACTGGTGGATATTGTGTTAATGGTGTTGATCAACGCATCTTCAACACTTTTTTAATTATTCTATGTCAATGTTTTCAACCATCCCCATTTAAAAATCCAATCAACAAATGACATATCAACGTTGATTGATTCCAAATTGATTTGTCAACATTGAATCAAATATATTGATGTCAATATTGATTCAATATTGACATGTCAACAAAGAATACCCTATCAATGTTGAATCAGGGCTGATGGTTAGATGTTGAATCACTTAATTTTGGTTATGCTGGGTCAACTTTAAAATTCCACTATATTTCAAGCTGACTCAACCGTTGATATGCAAATATTGCAAACGCTGTTTCTACACTGAATCGATGTTGATGTGCCCAGTGTGTAAAGATTTCTATTTGAGGAAATATCCTGTTTTTTTTCTCTCTGGCATCAACAATAATAAGTGACCAGGCAAGAAAGAACACCCCTCTGCAGGGAAATTCATAATCAAAGTTCATCTCAAGATCTTTAAAATGAGACATCATTGGCTTAGATATTCCTAGTAGTTATGTCAGAACCTCTCATTGAATATAGGTCCTTATTCATATCGGAAATCGAATGGTTAACCTTTAAATGCATTATAAAGTATAATAATGTCTAAAGACATAATAAATCAGCTTTTTTCACAAAGTTACATAAGAATGTGATGAGTTTTACCATAGATTTTGATCTAGAAGGAATTTTCCATTTCTGTTTTCAATGTTGGGTTTTTGGTGAGTATCCCCCAAAAATTGACATAAAATCTGCAAAATTAGATTATTAGAATGGTTGCCATGGCAACCAGAAACAGGCATGTATAGGTTGATTTCGCACGAAAAATGTTCATTTTACTATCCAAATATGGGCCATTTCTACCCAAACTGGAGCATTTTAAATGGGACCATTGAATTCTGCATCAAAAATTGGGTTAAGGTATTTTTATAATAAATTTGAGGTATTTTGCCCCTCCAATGCCTCCTGGTGCTCAAATGAGGAATTAAAAATCCCCCACGGAGGGTGTTCTCCCTTGATCATATTGAGAGAAAGAGTTAAGACTACTCCAGGAAGGGGGCAATTAAATTTAATCAACCAACCAGCTGACGACGTGAGGGGATTTCTTTTCAGTATGTAAACAGTGGTTGAATGTGGCATGGTGTTGATCTTGCTGTATATCAACATGCTTACCTATGAAAGCAACAAGTACTGAATGCCTTAATGTACATGCATTGAATCACCAGTGCATGTACAATGAATTCTACAATAAATGTATCGAAAAAGCATTCCTTTGATTATTAAATTAGCTATCATTTAAACAGTCTTGTAATCATATAGCTTAAAATTCCTTTGGTTATGAAATAAGCTATCATTTTTACAGTCTTGTAATCATATAGCTCAAAAGGCCACCTTATAATAGCAGTGTGCATAATACATAACTTCCATCTGACCGCATTTATTTCAGCAGAGATATGTCAGTGAAATGCGATTGGGTCCTAATTAATAGTTTACAGGGGCGAATTTAGAGTGCTGGAGCCAAAGACACCTGAGGACCAGGAGGGATTTTAGGCCTTTTAGTGGTAGTAAATGGGGTGTAAATTGAAAGAGGAAGTCACTACGGCGCCTTCCGACAAGCTCTATACCCAGTTCCTCCAGTTTGTTCTACACAGTCTTGATAGGAGCCCAGGCTTAATGTGACATGTTGCTACTAAGCTGCCTCTAAATACTGAAATTCTATATATATTGTTTTGAGTCCACATTCTCAACGTTGATCAACATTCATTAAAGGTTATCTGGAAAAACGTTATCTGCTGAACATTGCTTGAATGTTAAACCAACATCTATGGAAAAAGCGTTTTCTCAAGAACCCCAAATCAACGTTGAAAGAATGTTTTTCAACAGATGTTAGTCCAACTGACCACCAGTGAACGTTGATTAACGTTCACTTAACGTTTCTTGTTACCTGGGTAGGTTTTTAGCCCAATCCAATACAGTACATACCTTAATTTTGCATTTATGAGAATAATCCTGTAATTTCCTTCTGCACTGATGCCAGTGTTTGGGTTAATCCCCCGGGGATTTACCATTTCTGTGTATGATAAAATATATTTTGTTGCATTTGAATACTTACCAAAGCATTGGGTTAAGCCTTCAGATTTTCTTGTGTCTGTTATTTTGACTTGCTTATCACGTAGTATTTTTCTTCTAGGCATGGCAGCTTCAAAAAGTGCCTTCACTTCAGCCTCCGTCCAGTTTTTCTCCCGCATGTCATCATCATCTCCAGACTCTGAGTCAGAAGGGGATATATAACCTTCTTTACTGATAAATCTGCTTTTCACTCGTTTATTTAGCTGAGGGACTTTGAAATCCGTTTCAAGGTTAAAAGAAATAATTATCTTTCAAAAAAGGGTTTAAATACATTTTCTTAAAAAAAAATTCATATAAGAAGGAATTAGATACAAGTTCATAATAATTGGAAAATAATTTCTATTTTTAAATAAACAGTGGACAAATCTCTTACCTTCCGATACATCATTTCTTGTAGATAAGGATCCTTTTGTAGAAGTTAAAGATTTAGCTTTGATTGATTTTTTTTACGCCAGCCACACCTATATCTTCTTCTTCTGATATTTCCTGGTCATCTTTTTCGTCTTCCTCCTCTTCGTCCTCATCCTCACAGTCTTCAGCTTGAATTAAAGCGGAGTCATTAACCGTACCACTTTGCTTATTCCTTTCTTGTCTCATCCTTTTTATTTCTTTGTTGACATCGAAAGTATCATCCGCATCTGTATCGTCAGTGGGAGCGACAATCTCTTCTTGGGTTTGGTCATCGTAAGAAGAGGATGACCCAGAATCTTCTCCAATCTGTAAGGAAAATATGAAAGAAAATGTTAAAGCGAGCACACTTTTTAGTCACATATATCATCGTCAACGAATATTTTTGTTAGAGTTAACGCCACTTAAACAGCAAGTACTATCGCCCAAATATAATATGGTATTTTGGCTTATACATCCATACATACATATATATATATATATATATATATATATATATATATATATATATATATATATATAAATACATACATACAAAATATTTGACATATATTAATAGTATATTTCATAAAAAAAACATACAAACCAAGAAATAACATACCTTTTGGCAAGAGAAAGGCATAACGGAGGTAAAAATGTCATTATCTATAATCAACGAAGTAGACATGGCACACATCCCTTGGGGAAGAAACATGGATTTGGACCCAGTCAAGCATGTTGCATCTGTCACTGCCTGATAATTGGGCAAAGAAATGTGTGTCTAGAGAAGCAGAAGCAATTATCATACTCCTAATGTGAAGGTATAGATAACACTCTTCTTGAGCAACTAGTTTCTGCAGGGGTCTTATGCTTGTTATTCGACTGGCAGTATTCATTAACACTTACTCAATTTAAGCTTTTCAGCACATAGTAGTAGAGAGGGCATATGGTGACATGAACAGCCAATGCGTTAAGGCTGGATTATGTGTTGCCAGATGTCCTGCTTTCATTGGCTGGAGGGTAATCCAAAACAGTGATAGATTAGCTTTAGTACTGTTTTAAATTAATCTCCAGATCTAAGACTCGTATTTTCGTTTTCATCTCGGTGTGATTTTCCTGAAATGGATCTCAAGGGGTCTGTTACTCCAATAGATGTGAGTGGTTAGGCCGTGTTATTATAATAACTTAGAATACAGGAATTCTTAGCTGAGATTTTGGGTGGCCGAAGGTAAAAAATAAAAAAAAGTTTGATTTTTCAGACCTCAAAATCCCAGCGGCCACAGGCAAAAAAGAAAGAAAAAAATCACATGGATTTCCCCCAAAATGCCCTTTTCGAGTTATCAAAATCACCTTTTGGCAATAAAAAATACTTTTTGGGGAAGTAAATGTTGGAAAGGTCGAGAATTGTTGGGTGTTTGCATATGTCCATGGATCTTTTTTTATATTTCTTACCAAAAATCTTGAAAATTCCTAGAGGCCAGACAAAAAAAAATCTTTTTTGCTAAAAAATCCCAGCGGCGGATCCGTAATCCAAGTAACTATCATTGAATGGCCTTAGTAGGGTAATCATGTTTCAGTATGAAAAAGCTGTATGCACCATACTTACCACTTACAGGTAAAGTCATTACTAGCAAGTGCATACCTGCAGAAAGGTATGAAAAAGAAGTTTAACATCCAAATCAAAATGTACAAAAAAAATGTATGATTAATTAAATATTTTTCATATTTTTCCATATTAATAATAATATTGTGTATATAGACAACCATGTTATCATCAGTACGAAAATTTCTATGCAGCTCAGATAGATGTCCTAGATTTTTCTGCAAGTATTCTTCACTTGCAAGTATTAAACTTGCAAGTATACTAAAATGTTGCTAGTTTAGAACTCATAACCTGATAAAAAGCACCAACCTATACTAATTCTTACATGAATACTGCACTTATGTTAAAGCAACTTTGTACTACTCACATGTTTGCAAATTGTTGACAATTACCTCTATTTTCACTCACTATACACTCTGTCTCTATTGTCATAGTGGCGTTAACACAAGTTTGCATAATTGTGTTAATGCAAGTATGAAAGAAAGTTGCAAGTATGCTCGGAGTTACTGTCTCAAAACATACTCGCTAGTCTTAGAGTGACACGATCTGTGAAAATGGGGCTTAGTGCAGGGGGATCTAAGACCCCTTCTCCCAGTACGTCATAGATATTTTCTATTGTATTTACATTAGCGCATCCTCATTCTTGTAACTATTGGAGTAACAGACCCCAGTTATATCCAGCCACATGCGAAGGAGACACATACTGCTCTTGATGATGTTGCTCTTGAATTATAGAAACACCTTAGAAGTAATTCATTTTGAGGATACGATTCCTTTTGGAATCTACTCATTAAATCCTAGTGTCCTACTTTAGGACTATAAATGTAAGGCAAAAACTTGCACATAAAGCGCAACTAGAGTTCAATATACACTATGCATGTGGGTGGAGTCATTGGTGTCTTTGGGGAATCTATGCACTAAATCATGCACTAGTCCATTTTCTTCCCTTTGTGATATACATCTGCATATGATATAGTAGATCCTTATAAGTACATGTTTTTTTCATTGTCATTCGGGTGTGGGAGTGTGCGCCTGCCGAGGATGGCAAGCTAATCAGCTGGTAAAAGCCTTTTCGGTATAAGCTACCACCTTTGTGTATCCCTCTAGTACTAAAGGGTAGTAAGTAGCCTCTCCAGGGCATTCATAGATAAGCAGGGACCATGACAAATCTGCCCATGAGATTATAGTGCCATTAGGCAAAGCACTAAGATAACCTGCGGCTGCAGAACTTAGCTGATGAAGAAGTTGACCATGCATGTCATATGTATGCCTGAAACAGCGACCAACACAGAATGGCTGATAGGAATGCAATAATGGTTGATATGGGCAGGACGAGGGCTGGATATCATAAATATACCAGCCCGAGTGGGTGTTAATGCATTTATACCACGATTTTCCATACAAAAATCGATAAAAAAAATCAATAAATTCAGATTGATTACCAAACGTTCACCAACCAGCCGGGAACTCAAACCTACCCCAGGGAGCAAAACTAATGATCAGAGGCGCGATGCCGCTAGGCGCCTGCCGCTCTTGTCCTTAAAGTGTGTTTTGAATTTTAAATGGCATTTCGAAAAAAAATCTGAAAGGAATTTTGGGTGTGATGCCTTAGGGAGCTTGTCTCCCATACCTCTGTTGACTACATAAGGTGTCTGCCGGCGTTTTTATATGTCAAAAGGTTACATAATCACCATGGAGCTGTACAAGTTTGATTTACATTTCCCAAACAGGACTATTCTCCACCTCACCGTTGTCATGGAGGCAGGGAGGGAGGTGTTTTATAACTTATTTTGGCTGAATTTCGTAATTTGAGGCTTGGATGAGTGATTTGTGATTTTGAAAGAATTTTTTTTTTCTTTTTTCAGCATCTTACAAATCCAGTTCGCTTACTATTACACCGCCGGGCGCAATGAACGGCTTCTGAATCAGGTAGGTGGATGTTTTGATCAAGTCTACATGTCAATATTGTTGTTTTTATGCATACATTAAGTGTGGGCGTACATGACAGATTGTTGTCATGGTAACAGCTGTGACGGCCATCATTGTGATGTTGGTGCAAGTGATATCAAGATGGCGACCAGGCACAGTGTTTGCCGGGAAAATGGCATCCAGACGCCTGTGGCGTGTGCTTGCTGGACAAAACAAGGACCTAACTCAATGTAATGCGTTAGTTATGGTTAGCCGATGGTGTAATCTAGTGTTAGGGTAAATGGTTAAGTGGCAGGTGCTAACTGATACATTTGGGGAAGATTTTGGGGTTGTGGGGGTCACGGTGGGGGTTTGGTTTTTGTGGGGGGATGGCATCCCAGGAGGGGGATCCCCACATCAGCGTTTCACCCATTTATCCGGTGCTTTATCCGGCACTGCTTTGTTAGGGTAGCTGTCATCCCCACATAAGTGTGATGGTATGGTCCAGTCCTTACTGACATTTAGATTAACCTTCGGGCCGTTTTATCTTATGGGTTAGCAGGGGTGGCCAGTAGTGGATTGTGGGGAAAGGCAGTACGGGAACCAGGGACGATTCCCACATGAATCGAAAGCAATGAGTTTTTTTAGGATTTGTGTAGAAAAAAAACCTACAGTGAAGAGTGTCTGTGGCCCTCTCAGCCAGTGTGCGGATGAAGAGGTGCATATCCTTTGGAGGCTGGGCCTCCTTGGGGTTCAATAACGCCAGTTCCTTGGGATTAACCTTGCTCGTTGATGCCATGGACATCTGAGACATCATGGAGACCTCATTTTTCCAGTGGGCATCCAAAGTGGCGGTCAATAGGCCTGGTTAAACTTGGCTTGGGAGCTACAATGGAGGAAGGTTAGAGGTTTTTACCATAAATCATGTCGGCTACTGGGAAGCTGTAGGTCTTCCCCCACCCCCTCCCCCTGGAGTGAATCCGAAGGACGAACCTAGGAGTGTTCTCTTTAGGTTCCTTGGGTTCCTTTGGGTTGATACTATAGAAAAAGGCCGCATTATTTTATTTCTACTTGGTCTGAGTTAGAGCACTGAAGGATAGATGGTGAATTGCTGGTAATCAGTATATAGGAACTGTGAACCTGAACATTACATGTGTGATAGACAGCTTCTGATATGTCTATAAAAATAGAGACAGTGCACACTTGGAGTGGCGATAGGTGATAGCATGGCCAGTGGCAGATCACAGTTTATAAATGCTCCACACATATCCATATCCATGTGATCCATCTCAATGTAATGTGAGTGAAATTTTGACATGGCTATATAAGTGGGTAGTGGCTGTACTAGTGTATACCCTGTAGAGCTGATGTTGATGGTGTCAAAGGGGGACTAAAAGATGCCTCTGTTTTATCATAAATAGAGTAGATGTTTTTCCCCATAGTCCTACGGGTATGGGTTCAGTAATGTGAAGTTTGTTTTGATTCTGCCAGTGCAAGTGCACTCTTCTCTTGTAATAAGAGCTGATGGGGGCAATTAGAATCCTATGACGTGCGTCTGACAGATTATCAAGGCCCAGTTCCATTGTCTCACGGGGAGCTCACCTTCCATCATTCCACTTTTTTTTCTGTAGCACATAACCCATGGTGAACACATACACAGGTGATGGGATTCAAAAGCAGATAATGTTGGTCAGTATAGGGGTATTTTCATAGTTTAGTAGAGGAAACTAGTTAATGGATGTGCAATAGGATAATATTGATTATGTAGCCATATGTTAGGGGGATATTACTGACATAGTTAACACAGTTAAATATATGAACAGTACATAGTAGGAGCAAAATTGTTGATTCCCTTTTGGTCAGACAAAAAATAGCAACAGAATCGCTATAGAAATTTATTAAAAGTTAGTGTACTTAATGACAATAAGGGCACATCTGCTATTAATAAAAAGTTGATTTCCATAATCTACAGGTCAAAATGGTCCAAAATGGGTTAAATCTATAACAGTACATAGGAGGGGCAAAATAATTGATTTTTTTGTCAGACAGGAAATGAGAACAGAATCACGATTAACGATTTTTCAAAGTATGTGCATTTAATGACAGTAAGGGCACATCTGCTAAAATTAAAAACTCGATTTTCATAGTCTACAGGTCAAAATGGTCCAGATGATGATTATTTATGTAAAAAAATCAAGCCCCTAACATTACATGTTAGTCAGAAATCACTCGGGAAGACAAAATCAGGAACACAAAAATCCATTTCCCAGTTTTGCTCTTGCAAAGTGTGTGCAATAACCAATTTTTTTTACATGGTGAGTTAAGCACATCTGGGGGGTAAATAACCAACATAGTTATGAGAGTTAAATATATAAACCCTGTGCAGAAGGAGACAAAAAAGTTTTAGTCTGTCTGGACCAGAATGTCTTCCTGAGAATGGGCTGTCTTGCCAAGATCAGTTATGGGCCTCTAATTTCCATGTTTATCATCTTTTTACACACATTAGATATAACCTTAGTCTTTTTTCTAAAGGCATTTTTGAACCTATTGACCTCTCTGATTTTTTAGGGGAGGGGGGTATAAGGCTGAATCACTCGCCAAGACACATACCTTCACCAAACTTCAAATGCTCCCGTAATATACAAGAAATGAGGCCATGTGGGGGATGTTTGGCTCTGATACAATGTCCAACCACCAAATATATGTAACATAATTGGAAACACACATATTTGTTACCATTTCGTGGGAAATTTTTTTTTCCATATATTTTGGGGTCAATTTTGGCCTATTTTGAGGTCCTGGAGGCTTAAATATAAATTTCCCACCCCAAAAACCTACCATTTCGTCATGTTCAAGCACCCCGGCGGTTTTTATTTTAGTGGCCTCAATTCCCCGGCGCTTACACAAGACAGGTGCTTATTCAGGATACAGTTTTCAGTGCTTAAGAGATATTTAAACACCCCCTTACCCCCGGCGCTTTTATAAGACAGGCGTTTATTCAAATACAGGTGCTTAAACATGATGATATGGTATATGTAACATCAAGAACTCATCGAGCCCAATGATATTAGCAATAAAAAAAAAAGAAAAAACTAAAATCTAGGTACAGGGGCCGACAGAAGTGCCAAAAATAGGATATGTTCTGTTTCTATGACTACTGACCAATGATACCTTTATTTCAGAAGATGATGCTGATAATATATCAAATGTATACTTGAGTCAAAACTAGGCTACAACTGGTATACTTGAGGACCCATATAGACAATAAGGCAATAGAGTAGTCAGAAGTGGGGAGCCTTCTAACACACACGTTTCTGGGTCTATATAGGCAATAAAACATCCACCAACACAGAGAAATCAGTCCTCAGAATAAGTGGGGAGGCTTCTCAATAGTGCTCTCTAACACACACTTTCCTAAATCTATATAGGTATACGAAGAACAATCACCAACAAACTCGCGGGCATCCCTAGCCCACTTAAAAGGGTCTATTTCTCCTCTTTCCTATCCCCTCGGGATGTGTGTGGTGCACATATGCGCAGGCACTGACACGTTCCCCTGTGAAATAGTGTGATGTAGTTCTTGCCATGAATATGACCTTAGCTGTCGAAATGGCGTTAAACATCTTTTACTCACTCACTCACTCCAACAAACTTGAGGTGAGGATAAAAAAGTTAAGTGAGTCCAGTAGGGTGTCAAAAAATCAGTTTTGTAAATTTATGAGTGGTTCAATTTGTGAGTTTGCTGTGAAAATAACATTGAGTAGAAGGTATCCAGTTTGGTCTGTAGTATATTGCTGTTTAAATACTGGAGTTTAGAACCAATTGAGGACAGTGCATCATCAGTATCATTTTACTCTGTTGCTAAAAGAACTAATACTCCACTGTACATTGGTGGAAATTCCCTCAAAATAGGCAAAAGTTAGCTCCATTACACTTATAGCCTTCTACACTGCTCACTCACATTAGGATTAATTTGTAAACCTACTTTACCAGCTACACAACTAGGAACACAGTATAAACACCCAAACGTGTGACACAAAACTGATATATACACACCACAATGTCTCATATAGGACCCAACAATCAAGTGGAAATTGGAAAGGACTATTCTCCCTGCCAAAAGTCTTACTCAGACTCCTCCTACAACGTAATTACTCCGGACAAATTAAAGCAAATGTTACCTCTATCAGCACATCCACAGACTCTTCAAGGCCTCCCGGAAAATGATGATGATGACTTTTGGAGAGAAAAAGTGTCAAAGTTTTAACAGCTACTGTCAATAAGGGGTAAGGCAATATTTAAGCCCACCCCTGGTCAGTCAAAGACGCAGCACACTAACAATATCTATGCACTCTTTTCTGGCACTGTCAAACCCTTGGCTGTGAATAAACCACCACAGGGAGAACTGACTTACTGCTCACTATAATTCCTGTCAAGTCACAGGTGCTTGTGCATTTAAAACATCTTCATAAGCATTTTGTCCCAATGTCCACAGCAGGTCAGCTATGAACAAGTCGCCAGTGGACAGATCAGTTTAAACAATGGAACTCATATATATTGTGAAATTAGGTCAAATGGTGGCTTAACGACTCTCAAGCACAAATTGCGTATGCAAAAATGGATTAGAAAAAAAGTGTTAACTTTTAGCACCTACATCATAACATTCTCCCACCACAACATAAAAAAATAAATGACCCTATAAACATGGTAAACACTGTCACACCACCTGTGCCATATGTTTCAAGATCAAAAAAGAAAGGAGTTACTCAATATAACATTCTCTCTACCACAGTGTGAAAAAGGAAACAGACTCATATCACCATGTGAAAATTAGCAGTTTACATGCTGTTTCCATGTTAGACTCTATTCACGACCATCTGTACTACATCCTCTATGATCAATGGCATCAGCAGCAGCAACAGCAGCATCAGCAGCAGCAACACTCCCAATGTTACCTGTGTTCCAGGATCAAAGCCAGTCCTTGGGCTCCTTTCGGGCTGTGGGTTTTGGGGTGAGATAAAAGGTTAATTAACAATTTAAGTGATTTTTGGGATTTGGAGAAAAGATTGTCTAAAATTAGGTCTAAAGAGTGGGCTGTTTCCATGATGAAAGTTGGGGTCAATCTCCCTTATGACTGTCTATATACTCTATCTACTACTACTACTACTACTACTACTACTACTACTACTACTACTACTACTACTACTACTACTACTACTCCTACTACTACTACTACTACTACTACTACTACCTGGTACTAAATCCAGAATTTTAACATCAAGGATACAACATACATCACTTTGAAACTTTATTTGCATCTGCTTTTTAAACTACGTCACTCTACATTGTTGGAAATCCCTTCAAACATTTAGCAAAAAAAATTAGCTCCGATTAAACATGTAGGCTTCTACACTGCTTATTCACGTTAGGATTAATTTATCAACCTACTTTACCAGGAACACGGTATAAACATCCAAAAGTGTAACATAATGTCACTTTCAATGCTACTAGTTTTCCAGGATTAATGCAAGTTGTTTTACCCTTAGCTACCTACCTACCTACATTTTAACACATATTCTGTGTTGCACATGGTGAAACTTTGTGAGTAAATTTGTAAAAACAAAAAGGGTTACAAGTTTTTTCACATGTGTGTGTGTGTATTTTAAAAAAAAAACCACCAATGTTGGTATCATGTTAGCAACGTAGTAGAAACATAGCAGAAACGTAGGATAACATTCACATAAAAAAAAGGGGGAAAAAAAGGGATTTCCGGTGTCGCAATTGTGGCTCAGCTCTTAACAATTATGGGTTGAAGTTGGCTAAGTGCCGACTACCCATAGCCTTGGTCCTTAAGGTTGCTGAGCCTTGCTGTGGCCTGAACCCAATCTCTTATGATGCATATTGGGTATAATATACCTCTTTTATGATGCATATCAGGTATAATATACCCAATATGCATCATAAGAGATTGGGTTCAGGCCACAGCAAGGCTGTATTATATATATATATATATATATATATATATATATATATATATATATATATATATATATATATATATTATATATATATAGCACCCCTTCTGAAGACTTCCAAAAAAAGGTGTTTATAAATGACAACTCAAAGGAATGGGTGTAATGTTCAATTATATCAACATCTCACGTTTTCCGTATAACAGGGGAAAAAGAGGGTTTTTAAACATTTACTACCCGTTATGACGATAACCCCCACCTACTGCGGTGTTTGCCATAGCAACCAAACTCTTAGCCAATCAGAGCTCGAGAAAGTAAGTCACATGCCCATATATGGTCACTTCCGGTCTCAAAACTTGGTCACTTCCGGTCCGTAAGTAGGTCAAATCGATTTCAGTAGCTGTTCCTATGCGCTGAGTTTGCCCCTATATACTACTTAAATATGCCACTACGGTAACCTCCAAGTCCCTTTGTTTAAACCCTTACGTACCCAGAATAGCAAAAGTGCGCTCTCAAGCATGTATGTATGGTCAAATGGTCTGATAATGATCAGATTAAAAGAATTCCTACACCAGCAGGTTCGTTAATTCAAGGGCTTTCCAACGATAGCAAATATGTCATAGTGCATCTAGTGTGAAAGTCCTATTAGTTCCTTTTTCAAAAAGAAAAAAAAAAAAAGAATCGAAAACAGGCTTAAAATGCAATAAAAGTTCCCGCTCTGGCCATGAGAATAATCATCATCACCCCCTACTAATTTATATAATACTCTAACATGTGCTTCATATTACATTTTCTGAAAGCTATTTTACTGCCCTTTCAATAATCATTTAAACCAGTACTTTATTCTAGAAATAATGTAGGTAATATCCTCTAATATATCAAGTCTGTTGAATAAATAAGCTTTTTCCAAATAATTCTGGGCACAAAAGGGTTAAAGGTAAAACCATTTGCAATGAACAAGACAAGAAAAAGAAAAAAAAAAAACAACAACATCATCGTACGTCTCTTCACTGTCCAGGAGACCCCTAGTAAATACTGTGACAAGAGTTGGGAAATGGCATAATTGGGTTTCAGTCAACTCAGTGCACTAAGGTTACCATGGCAACTGCTTGTCTCCCCCTCTTAGATGTGAGTCCTGAGCTGCATAGATACCAGGACGTTTAGACTATTCTAAAATAAAGCCTCCTTTCATTTGACATGGATACCATTCCTTAAAGCCCCCTCAGTGAATAGTTGTAAGGCTGAATGCATAGAATCGATTTCTGGACTACACCAGGACCTTCTGAAACGGTTAACATCCTTTCTTTTTTTCTTCTTTTGATAAAAAGAAAGTGAAGAAATGCTTTCATGGGGGGCAAGTAAAGTATAATGGAACTGAAATTCTGCATATATATTTAGTGGGCGCTGCCATACTCTCGTCCATACATATAGAGCGTGACAGCCCAGCTCTACACTGTTACTGTTAGACTGGGTCGACGGTTTTGCAAGTAATTTGGTTATATTTTTGGAAAACAGTAGCAGTTGTTGTTAGTACAACAGCTATGTCCTGCTGTGGATTGCCCTGTACCAAGTACAGTGGTCTCTATAGCCCATTTACAATTTGGGCTGAAAGTGTAGGTGGGGTGCAAGGAATTCCGAGGACACAGCCATCAGCCTTCACTGGTTCCAGGGACTCAAATTAGAAAATATTTTGACAGTCAAGATCGTATTCATTAGGGGAAAACATTAGGAATATCTGCTATAGGGGCAGCAGCCAGAAGAGAGAATAAGAACACATTAAGGGTTCCCTTTGAGGGCAAGTCGGGTATCATTGCAGATGGCCTTCCAGACAAATGTCCCTATACACCTACTTTGTCCAGAGACCTGATTCAGAACAGCTATATATGAGTGACATAGACTTACAAGCAAGATTACTCATAAGCTGGTGTTAAAATCAATCATTGGGTCCATTGGTTGTATCGCCATTGCTCACTCGTAGTAGGGAGTGTTTCAAAAGGAAATTGGGATTGAAACTTACGAGTAAAGGGTTAATGTAAGAGTGACATATGACCAACTTAAAGTGGCTGATTTATGTGGTAGGTTAAGGGTACACATAAAATTTAATGGGGAAAACAATATCTATAAGTGGAATTCTACAACCATTTTTTTCCATGATGTCAGGAATATATCAAAATAAAAATGTCCCTTTTCAGTACCTTTTTCTATTGTGAAATAGTACAGTAGAGACACATTCTTCACCTGGGTGATTGATCTTAGAAGCTGTATGATTGGCCCTTGAGTGACCAAACAATTGGTCTTGATTACTGCCCCTATGTCCAATTGACACCTGTTTCTAAAGGACCAGTCTTATGTGCCAATACGATAACAGGTTGTTCTGAAACACTTCTATTTATTTCAAAATGACTGGTCTTATGTGCTTACTCTTACACTGGAATGACTGATCTTATATAAAGAATGGTTGTGAAACAGGTCTCAGGCAAGGACAACCAATATAGGTGCGAGGCCCTCTGGCCCAGTCACCTGTCATGTCAGGACTGTCCTCATTCCTCCTGGCAAGGTATTGACAAAAACATTGTCTGTCCAAGAACTTAACCACCATGTACTTCTTTCGGTTGGGCTGAAAACCTCCTCCCAAAACACCCACATTTTCACCGTAAAGTCTTAATCTAACTCAAAGACAGTACTATACTTAAATTTTGTTCATGTGGAGGACCAGGGGTACATTTCATAAAGGCATAATGTAGCACCCTCTGCAATGCTTGTGTCGCAATCAGTTTAGGTATTTATTAAAAAGGAGCGGTTATTGCAGCGATGTTAGCACCGTAAGAATACCTACCTTAATCTCTTGTGTACACAACATGGTTATGGTAAGGTATGCCGTTATTTCAACCTATAGAATTTGTCACGTTTGTGTACAGTCATATTTGATGTCTATATAGCTGGGAATATGTTGCTACTTGTTCAGTGTATACAGTACTGTGTTGTAACAACGTCTGAGCAGATGACAGGATTTCCCCTTAGGGGCTAATAGATGTAACTGAGATGCCAACAATAAAGGAACTCCCTGTCAGATACACAAAGATGATGGAGGACATGTTCTTATGAAGATCACTATTTTTGTACCTTCTTTTTGGTAGTCATTTGCAGTTTTTTTTAGGAACCAACTGTTTTCTAAGAGGAACACTTGTTTTTATACAAAAGAAAGAATCAATAATGATGCCATAAATACATTACCCTAGGTATTGTATATAACATTCTGTGTGGAAATAAATCATACCATAAAATCTACTAAACTCCTAAGTAGCATAGTAGTAATCAGTATTTATTATATCACTGTAGAGATCATTGCCAAAATCATGAAGAACATGCCCTATACAGTCACGTACCTGTGATAGGTTGGACTATCTGCATATTATAGATGAGGTACACTGATGCAATCTAGGTTGAAGTGCAAAAATAGCTGTTGAATCCATCAAGGATCCTTATAAATCTGAACGGTGAAACACACTGAACAGTGAGGCATATTTAGTAATAGGTATTTTCATTAAATGTTTGCTAACTTTAAATAAAATCAAGGAACTAATTTTCCTGACTTTTGGTTATTTATAGTGAATATGGACAACTAGACCTAGAACCCAACTCAAGGCCACTTTCAGTGAACCAACGAATGAAATTAAGGATTCAGAGAACTAAAATGCCCTGACTCAGCATTTTATTCTATATATATATATATATATATATATATATATATATATATATATATATATATATATATTGGCGTCGAAGGTTCCTAATGCCAGATAATTGGATATGCGTATAGAATTATTATGATTACAGATTACTTCCTACTTATTCAAAGCAGTTGGCCACCAGTCTTTTGGACCATTTGATTTATAAGAGAGTACATGGGAATGGTGTATTAAAAATCAAATTTAATTGAACCAGACAAAGATCTCCCTTCTGCAGGACAGAAGACCACCAAAAGTAAGTGACTAAAAGCCTAGGATTAAATCGGGTTTTCA
The DNA here is from genome assembly GCA_949317995.1 of Acholoe squamosa. NCBI lineage: Eukaryota > Metazoa > Annelida > Polychaeta > Phyllodocida > Polynoidae > Acholoe > Acholoe squamosa. Next base: position 61,064,318 of record OX439043.1, read on the forward strand.
GTTTCCCCGCTATGAAATTATCTCCAGGCATGTGACCATGGAAAGATAATCAAGAGGCCTCCTTATAAGACATGGGCCCTTAGTCTAAGCCTGTAGGGAACCATTTTGGCATCACAAACATAGCAGAAAAGGTTCATTAGAACTCGGTACTACTTTTTCTTCTGAGAAGTGAATCGTGAAGTAACCTGAACAGCTAATCCAATTATTGCAGTCTGGACAAACAACATTTGACTCTGTAGCTCTACGTTAATCTTTTCTGTGAGGACACATACTTGTCTTACCTAAACTCTGCCTTTTGCTTGTCTGCAATTTACTTTATCTCTCACTTCTCTGTATGGTGCCTTCAATATACTACGCCGAATTGAAGTGGCCGATAAAACAATTCAATTGACATTAACTTTTGTTTTAATTTAGGATTTTTGTTGATATGGTAAAAAAACAAAAACAGAGAGAGGATTTTGCGGCGGCACACGCCCCTGTTTTTGGGGCAGATCTTCATCAATCTTTTCTAATGATAATAAAAGTTATCTTAGAAGACTCACTGGAATAAAATGCCGCCCCCCTTCAAATTTCTTAATCCATCACTGCAGATAAAATTCCTCTTCAGGAGCCTTCTGGGCTAGTTCAGGCATGGTTCTACACTGGCAAATGTCGAAGCTGTCAGATTGGGAGCCCAGAGAGGCTCAGCCCAGAAACTTTTATATTCACTCAGACAGGGGTGATGTAACGTACATATCACAAACATTCCCCCTGTTTGTTTTTAAGACAAAATCATTGATTATTTCGCAATTCCTCCACATAGAGCAGTGACCTGAATATCATGTTAAAGCTATGACAAAGGGCAGACTGTTCAGTTAATGTGGCCATGTTTTGAGAATCACATGACTGGTTGCCATGGAAACTATGCCTAAATTTAGCCAAATTGTTTGATTTGTCCCTCCCTTTCAACACTCTGACAGCCATCGTAGAAAAAAAAAAGATTATTACCTTTGGCAAGGAAGTGGAAAGATGTTATAATAAAACCAAATTTTGCTTTTTTTTCATCCCATTTTGATAGCTCCTGCATCACTACTATTGAAAATATGGCCCTTTGAAGTTGCCAACGAAATGTAGAAAATTGGCACGGTTTCACAGGGAACCTGACATGTCATGTGTTGAAACATTTGCACATGAAGTAAGTGAGCTGTAGGTGACTGGATGGGCTGTGGAAGTATTATAAAAGAGTTCCCCAGTAATCTCAGAATACACATACCCCTTTAAAATACCCACACAAAATATAAGTGATAGGAGTGAAAAACAATATCTCAAAAATCTCCCAGATACCAGGAATCCCCCCTGGAATCTGTCCTCCAGATTCCACCACCTGGTAATCTACCCCTAGGAATTTCCCCACTATCAGGTTTTACCACAGAGATCCCTAACCTCAGCCTAACTTGTCACTGTTTCTATCCCTAACCTTAACCCTCTCCCGAACCCCATACCTATAACATTAGGGTTAGTGTTTTACCAACTCTCCACTGTTGGACAGTGGGGGCCTTGGCCACTGTTGGACAACTCTCCACTGTTGGATACTGGCCCTCAGTGAGTGTCCTTATCTCCTGGTTACCATGGTGATAGCTGATAAGAGATTAGTGCAGGTGTTGGACCATCCTCCAACACTTGGGCAAATGCAGGTGGGGAGGTGAGGGGGGGTATGGGGTCAACAGAAAATGCATGATTTGAAATTATTTTGATACAGTAAATGCAGCATATCTCATCATATACAATTCTGTTTTGAATGTGTTCATGCATATACCTGAATTATTATAAGGCCTACGACTCTACAGGTCTAATTCTTTGCACAAATCATTAATGCCTTGCACAAATTGCCTTTCCTGTCCTCAACCTTATGGTGTACGAAATCAACCAGCATTGTTGGAGGATAGGCCAACGTTTTGCCCTCCTCCTATTGTGGAGGGGAGCCAACGTTTTCCAAACCTGACAAAGGGCTTTCCAACTGTTCAATTAATGTGACCATGATTTGAGAATCACATAGCTTGTTGTTGTGGGAACCATGCCTAGATTTTGCCAAAATGTTAAATTTCCCCCTCCCTTTCAACATGCTGACAGCCATTACAGGGAAGGTATTATCATCCTTGGCAAGGCAGGCAGACAGAAGTTTTTGAACAAAAGTTTGCTTCTTTTGAGCCCAATTTGATAGCTGCAGCATCTCTACTCTTGAAAATATGGCCCTTTGAGGTGGCAGACAAAGTGTGGGAAATTGGCACTTTTTCACGGGAAAACTTAGTGGAAAAAGGTCAAGAACGACTAGGCTGCACCCTGTTTGTTAACAACTTTGGGGACTAGTCCATTCAATGCGCCTATACAGTGCCGTGGCTTCCAGGCAGCTTAGGAATATAGGACAAATTTTTTAGCATCCAGTTGCTCATTGTGGATTTACCATTAGGACAAAATAGAAAAAAAAAGATGGGGTTGACACATGCAAACTTGCTTTTTTTCTTCCCTGAGCACAGGGCTGGTAGTTTATTAGTCCCTGTCTTGCTGACAAGGCCTATACACAGATGTAGAGTGACTACATCCACCGCTTCTACTTTACCCTATAACATACTATAGATTCCCCAATGAGAATTTCAACACCAGGAGGGTGTTGCTCCTATGAGAAAATGTAGTTTTGCACAAGAAATGCCTCACTTTCAGCAGTCTCTCTTTTGTAGACCCAACTTTCTTTATGTGTGTGTTGGACACAGGTGGTTAACACTAGAGCACTTAAAAAAGTGTGTGACAATAGTAGGTATTTCATAGTGCAGCACACTAAGGGAGTGGAAGTTGAATGGTGAAGCAGGGCATAACCTCTTCGGAAAAAAGGGCACCTGCTCCCCGCTCTTTTTAGCATGCAAGCAACACCCTCCTGTCGTGTCTGATAATGACTGATTTGGGTGTACTTGTTATTGGAGACATAGTGGGTTCATGTCCCCTATAATCTGGGACAAAGTACATGCTATCCGGCCAGACTCCAACATTAACCGACGCTCCACATCCAGGACATGGGCATTATCTCTAAGACATTTCCTTCATTGTTCAGATTACCTAGAGTTACTGTAATTCCCCTTGTATAGGTGCACCCCACGTATTATAGATGCACCCGTACTTTATGGATCTGCTGAGACGTCCTCTAATGGTCTGAAATCACATTCGAATCGGAAAAGTCTCTTACTAGAAAAGAAAGAAAAGTTTTGGTCTCAACTTTTCCTCTTCCTTCAAGGCATACCAGGATCCTATCCTTGCGTTTAAGATGCGCCTTATATGTGAAGTATTACCGTTATATTAAACTTTTGCTGCACCACTATTGCCCACCGACCCCCCATACAAGAAGATACAAACAAGAACAAGAAGAACAATGGGTCAAAGGTGTTGGAGGCAACACAGACTCTCACAGGTTTTAAAGATGATTTTGTATCAATAATACATTAAACTCTAATATATATATACATATATATATATATATATATATACATATATATATATATATATATATGGGACTATATACACCCGTGTATATATATATAATTAATATGTACAGCGGTTGGAACTATTTTCTCCTCCAGGGCGCCCCTTAATATGTATGACGTCATAGTAAACAATAGCGCCTATATAAGCCTCGGGATCTAAATTAACCGTCAGTTGGCGGATATTCTTCGAGCGGCACACACCACGCTGGGTGGTGCCAGGAATTTTAACTGTTGTTTGATTATTGTGCAAAAGCCAGGAATAAGGGTGTTATTAAACTTAATGAGGAAACCCAAAATGACCTGCTGTGGTGGAGGGATTTTTGTAGGATTTTTAATTGTAAAAATATCATTTTGAATGATAATGAATGTACTCCTATGTATTCCGATTCCTCTATACAGGGCTTTGGGGCCTGGTTTGATAAGGACTATTTTTATGGTACTTGGGACGACTCTAATCCCATGATAGACCGTGTGGGTCATTTCGTTCAGGCTCCAAAACTTGATAATCTCAAAATTCACCACAGGAATATAAATGTGTACGAGCTCTACCCGGTAATGGTAGGTCTTAAACGCTGGGTGAAAAAGTTTTCTAACACTAGAGTTCATTGCATTACAGACAACATGCAGGTCTTGGCCATGTTAAATACCGGTAGATCCAAGAATAAGTTGTGTATGTCCTGGTTGAGAGAAATCTTTTGGCTATGTTTTATACATAACATTGAAATATATTCAACTTATATTAGGTCGGAGGAAAATATTTTAGCTGACCATTTGTCTAGGCTGAATTACAGGGGTGTTCCTCACAAATGTAAAAATGTTTTAACTGAATATAACATGTGTTGCTATGCTTCCAGATCTGAGGGAGTTGGAGCGGAGAAGGAGAAGGTTTTTGTATAGGGGCGTGGCTGAGTCCACACGTAAAGTTCGCAAACAGCAATTTAGTGGGTACAAAAAATTTTGTAAAGTTTTTAACCTCAATCCCCTACCTTGTTCTCCTTCTCAAGCTTCTTTGTATAGTGTATATTTATCAGATAAAATGAAACCTGTATCTGTTAGGAACTATTTGTCCGCGTTATGGTATTATCAGAAATTAAAAGGTTATTCTGATTATAGTAGTAGTTTTATTGTAAAAAAGACACTGGATGGTATTGAACGTAATTATAAATGTTCTTCTATTAAAACAAATCCTTTAACTCCCAGTGATATGTTGAAGATCAAATCTAAATTGAATTTGTCTGTATATGAGGATGTAGTCTTCTGGTCAGCTATCTTATTGTGTTACCGAGGTGTGTTCAGGGTGGGTCATGTAGTGGACTCCCCTCATAACTTTAAATCTATAGATGTGTCTTTGTCTGTTGACTGCATTCGCATTGATGTTAAATCTTCTAAAACTGACCAATATGGTAGGAAACCTTACGTGGTATATTTGAAAAGGAATGATTATTCTGGTCTTTGTCCAGCTAGGTACTTGAGGATTTGTAAGGAATCTAAAAGTAGATTATTGTTCACTATAGGTAACAGACCTTTGACTTACAACTATGTTAATACCAGGTTGAAGGCTATTTCTATAAAATGTGGTATTCCCCACAGAGTTTCAACTCATTCACTCCGACATGGTGGAGCAACTCTGTTAAAAAACTCTGGTTTAAATGTCGATGATATTAAAAAGAGGGCAAATTGGAAGTCTAATATTGTGTATAATTATTTACATGATTCCAAGCAGGATTTATTAGCCCTAGACGTAATGTTATAGTGTCGAATGGTGTATCCATTGTGTTTGGCGGTTATTTGGCATGTATAGAATTGATATTGACTACGTCAGTTCTCACCAAACCCATTGTCTCCTTCCTTATTCCACTTGTGATATTATTATAATATTTATTAATTATTATCGTTTCCCCCAGAGCGAACATAATTAACTTATGGGACTATATACACCCGTGTATATATATATAATTAATATGTACAGCGGTTGGAACTATTTTCTCCTCCAGGGCGCCCCTTAATATGTATGATGTCATAGTAAACAATAGCGCCTATATAAGCCTCGGGATCCAAATTAACCGTCAGTTGGCGGATATTCTTCGAGCGGCACACACCACGCTGGGTGGTGCCAGGAATTTTAACTTTTAAATTTATTGTTATATTGTGTATATTGTATTATATTGTGTTATATTGTATTATTGTATTATATTGTATTATTGTATTGTATTAAATTATTGTCTTATTAATAAAGGCATGTATAGAATTGATATTGACTACGTCAGTTCTCACCAAACCCATTGTCTCCTTCCTTATTCCACTTGTGATATTATTATAATATTTATTAATTATTATCATTTCCCCCAGGGCGAACATAATTAACTTATATATATATATAATTCAGTTCTATGAAGTAGAATTCCAGAAGATATCTTCCCATATGTTAAGAAAATGCAAAAGGGCATTTTTGAGTATTATTATTTTGATATTTTTGACGCTACACCACTTTAGAAGTCTCGGCAGAACTATTTTGTTAGGATGGATAACACTATAACCTAGATACTGTAGAGGACCTTTAATTGAAAGGGAACCTTGCATCCCTGCACTGCACTGCCTGTAGCTCATAAGCACATGCAAGAGCTCCACAAAACATGGTTCCCATAAAGAAGACAGGATAAAATCCAGATATCACTTATCACTTCAGCCTTGGTATCATCTTCTCCATCTTCTTCTGCCACCATGTCCGGACCCACATTCTTCAATACAGACACAACTGTCATTATTACGATTATTAGTATCATGTTTTGGTTCATCACGAATATATTTACAAGTCGTATTATCGTCAGTTATGCCCAAAGTCTGTAACAAGATTTGTTGAACGGATTTCTTATGACCATTTATCTTAAGTATTGCTGACGGAAGTTTAGATATATGAGCATACTTTGTATGTGGCACGATATATTAGGCATGCATATGATTTAGAATACATTTATGAATAAGATAAGATAATATGAACTCCATTGTTGAAAAGGTAACACAATACAGTAATGACATTAAGCAGTATAAGGCACTTTCATACAGTCATACATGTATACTACAGTTGTGACTCATTAGAATGGATGATTAGTCTCTCCCCTGGCAATAAAGAAAGACGAGCCTTCTACCCACCTGCAGATGTACTGGTAGATAAGTCTACACATGCCAATAGATTAGGTAACTAGAAGGTTATTTATTTTTAAGGAAGAAAGATTATGAAAGTGCCAAACAAATCTTGTGTCCATTGTGAGAATTGTATACACTATCTATGTACCCATGGGAACCAGTGACTTCATTTACCGATAAATTCTCCCAACATATTGCCCTACAAGGTCGGGATAAGGTGAGACCGTTTATTTTCTTCTGATAATCTAACTAAGGGTAATCTGATCAAGTTGGACATTGAGATTTTTGGGAGCTCATAGGCAGATATACAAAGTCAATCGTGCAATGTTTCCCATATTAAAGTCGTCCAGACCTTACAGAGAAGCGAACCCGGGCCCGGCTGGTAGCAGGCAAGGACCATAGCCATCAGTCTCAGACCTGACTCTATCAAATAGAGTCTGAGCAGAAGTCTATTTGTGGTTTGTGACAACCGTGCTGCCCTCTAGTGGCATATCTTATTCACTTTGCATGGGTACATGGCAATTCTTATTAGTTGGTTGTATGTTTCCCATTTTTCTATCACATCTGTTTCAGTGGGTGCTGTGTTTCACATACATGTATATAGGCAAAGGTTCAGGAGTAGTGGGAATGACTTAGGGTTATCTCACAAGGTGAAGCCAAGTGAGAAAACCTCAGTCGTTCCCACTACTCATGAGTCTTAGTATTTATTTGATGTTATCTGAGTCAGAAATGTTGAAAATTCTTTTGAAATTACATGAAAAGATAATTATTTACATGTTCTATAACCATTTGGTTCCTCTTACTGGCCATGAGATACAGGGGAGGGTTATCTCATGGGGGTGTGAGATACCGAGCTTCTATGTTAATCCTATGGGCCGTCTGTATCCCACTGTTCCAAACATGAAATGAAACCAGAGATCACATGATTCTAAGGAACAGTGGTGGTTTTTATGCCCTTTAGGGAGCATTCATTATTTATGGCAGGTGTGGGGGTGAGCAAATTGAGGGGGGGGGCATTTATTTTCAGGATATTCTTAGGGGAGGCCAAATATTTTCAGGGTATTCTTTGATACATTAAAATGTCTTTTAATGTATCAAACACTCCTTTTGAAAGATTAAAGATAATCAAATTGATCCAGTTCAGTGAAATCTAATTGGATGGAACTATATTCAGAAATATTTTTCAATTGATCAATACCAATGTGCATTTCTTTTTTATGACTACCAGTACATGCAGCTACAAGACCACCTGAATGTGTAAGGACATGTTATAAGGCACATCTCATGTGGGCATAAAGTCGGCCCTTGCTTCATAAGATTTGAGAAATGCAAGGAAAAATGTGTGGGGAAGCAAATTATCCAAAGATGTAAGTCCAAATATAATAGAAAACATAGAGATAGTTGAAGATCATCTGTCTGAGGTAATGAGGGATCTGAGTAATTAAAGGGTGGAGGAAACAAGGGCCGACTGTAAGCCCCGGGTCAAGGTAAAACCCGATTGGCAAATGTTGGGATTTAAAAGTACATACAAAATATCCTGTGGGTGAGGCACAGATTGGGTGAAAGTTGGAAAATTAAGTACTGTTCTACAATATGATATCCTAGCACACCCTGACTTTAGGAGGATTCTTTGTGGGCCTGACTGAAGGAGCTGTCCTCGTGTAAAATCTCCACCTTATGCATCAGTTTTTACAGTAGTAGGTCTACTATTCTACACAAAGATACCTTGTCTTTAAGGTGTATCTGAGCTGAGACCAATTCTATCACCTATCCCTTGGAGTCTATTAACCTATTAAGGGCAGAAGACAGATGAGTTATCTGGCCATGGGGGCAGCCTTTAAATTTCCTAGGAGTAAGGGCCTACATTCTATTAAATGCACCTGCACTAATAAGCGCACCGCTCGCCTTTTGGGCTGTAAGCACACACCCCTTGTGTCAAATCATGCTAATGTAAAAGTAAAGATTTTTAGAGCAAAAAACAATGGTTTTTAGACTTTTGGGGTGTGCCTTTTGGAAATGATTTTTGTATTAAGGTTTCGACCATCTAATGATTTATTTTCAGCACCGGTGCGGTTATTAGAATGAATATGGTATTCACAGTCCCCGCACAATTTTTATATAAGGAGGCTTACATGTGTCGACTATAGTCGATTCTAGACCCACCACGGTGTTGACTATAGTTAATACTAATCATTAAAATGTTAAAGTATTACTCCCATGAATTATAGCTAAAAGTGAGGTATAATTATATGTATCACACAATGTATAGGAATGGTTTTGGCATTTATGTTAGATAAAAGAATATTCATGGAAGATCGTCATTGGGTTTGTTTTTTTAAACCAACTTTTGAGGGGGGCATTTATTTTCAACCTATTCTTGAGGGGTGGCAAAAATTTTGGACGTATTCTTTAGGGGGGCCTTTTATTTTTGACCTATTCTCTTTCGCCAAATGCTCACCCCCACCCACGCCATAAATAATGAATGCTCCCTTAGTATAGGCACAGATCCTTGACCTTTTCAGGTGTAATTTAGTGTAGTATAATGCTCTTAAGGCTCTTTGCCTTGACTTTTAGTGTCTCATTTCAGTCATTTCCTGACGTATTTGTAATACCTTAGATAGAATGAAATCTAATCTTAGGTTAATATTCTGCTATTTTAGTCTTCTAAAGTAGGCCATACCCAGCCCCTATTAAAGGCCCGGCCCATATTCAATATTGATTTCATAGCCCTCCTATCCCCGTCTCCTATTCAAGGGAGGCTCCTATTCAAGGCCCGGCCCCTATATGCGACATTACCGTATCTCATGCAGAGTATGACATCACAATTGACTAGATGCAGCCCATTATTGACTGCACAGTACTGCCTGTAAACAAATAAATGATGCTTTAAGACAATTGTGCACCTAGAAATTGTCACCTCTGTTTTATAATTAGGTTTTAGCCTAAATTTGGTGTCCTGAATATGACATAAAGACAAAGGCATATGGCCCCCCATTACTGTACAAAAAGGTGCCACACCCTGCCTATACAACTAGTACTATTACAATGTAGAGAAACACTCTACTACACTGCATAAGGCCCTCTGGGCTGTATGGGACACATGTATACATGTACACAGTGAGTGTGAAGGGCCTACATAGGACTTTTTTACAATGTCCTCATGCACAGAAACAGGGAAGACAGCTGCTCCACTGTTGGTAGTTAGTTAGATAGAACAATTACCATTTTTATAGAACGGTAGATATAGGACATTATCAATATAGTCAACAAACACATGTATTTCAGGTAAAGTCTTACCCCCCTACATCCCACTGTGGTAGCTGCCATGCTGATCTGGAGTTACAACTGGTGCTACAGGTATTGTGTAGTGTAACAGCAGAGTACTGGGACCACAGAGAAGCATTTATAAGCTCAGGGGGCCAGTGTGTTTGCACCATGATCCTGGGGATATTAGTTTCTTCTTAGACTACAGGGGGAACCAAAAGTAACCATCTGCAAATAGACTCTTGTCCTGGCCCACATGTTCGCATAGTGGGGCTGGGCTCGAGGCTGCATAGCCTTTAGACCACCAAGCAAGTAGTGTTTTTTTTAAATTTATAATTTATTTATTGCACAAAGTGATTTTCAAAATACAATACATTCAAAATAAGATAGGCACTCAGTCCTTGTTATTGACTTAGCAGTTAGGGTTAGTGTAAGTTATACCTATCCACCTGCCATACGTCCGGCTTTGAACCTATATTTTCAATGTAAATTTGCGTACAGCATATATAGGATCCATCAACAATTAGCCATAACATTCGAAATATCCTTAAATTCATTGATTTTTTGTAAGTTAACCATATCACGAGCAGCACTTCCTATGCATTTGCCTTGCTTGGTGTCTTGACCTATCACCCGGTCAGATAGCTTAGTAGGCAGAGCATAGCACTTGCACACAGCAGCTGAGCAGGGTCAGGGTAAGGAAGAAAGGTACCAATGTTGCCTGTTCTGTTTGGCTATGGCTGGCTTCGATTCCCATGCATGGCAAGGTGAACGATTTTCGTCAACTTGTTTTATTGATATTCTGATGCATTTTGATGCATTCTGATGCATCCTAGAGGATGGAATGTTGGTATAAATCGAATAGGTTCAAAGATATCATGCAACTTGGTTTACATATTGCAGAATATACATCTCGCCGCTGCACGGCTTGTTGTATATTCTGCAATATGCAAACCTTGTTGCATGATATCTATGATATATTACGTTAATCTAATCATTTCAATGAATTTGACTTGGTAAATAAAAGGTCTAGATCTTGCCCAATTTTGTAAATGAAGGCCTAGCTATTTTGTGTTAGCACTTTGGTTTATGTTTGTGCACCCTTTTGTGAGAATAACTGCGATTGCACGAATAATTGTACAATGGAACCCTAGCTATAGAAGCTAGCAGTAGTATGTACTCATAGCTCTATTTCCAAAGGCCAGCCTCAAATATGATATAGTCTGATCCACAACTCCCTACTCAGGCGCTCTATGCATAAAACAACTGATAACCCCAAGTTTCTCATAGTATAATAGTTCAGCGAACAGATAAATGTAACCAGCAGGTAGGCCTTGTTTTTTTTCCCGTTTGGTTCTCACCAACATAATATTTTATCTACCTAAAGGTCGCAGCGTCAGAGAGAGTTACAATAAATCTTCAATTCTTCATAATGACATGAGAATGAAGTCGGTTGGTGTCACCATTCCCTGGTAAAGTGTTGCGTGACCTTTCAATTTCAAAGCAATTATAATCATGTTAGAATCCTAAGCATGGAAATCAGGTTAATGTGTTTAATGCCATGTGTTTTTTTGATGTGCTATGTTTTAAGTGCACTATACTTAGATTTCTATACAGGTCAAAGATGCTTTTAAAGTCAGTAGTGAATGAAGCCCATAGAAGTCCAGTGGAAAACATTGCTAGGTGTTGGAATCCTAATAATACTGCAACATGTAACGTCATAAGTCACGTGGGGGTATTCCCATCTAGAAGTATATAACTTCTAGGCTTGATGTTTTTGAGTTGAAGTATTTGTAGGAAAATTGTAATTATGTATTAGTTATATGTGTCCTTAGAGGGGTCACTGCATACACATGATTGTCAGCTATCTATGCAGCATTGCGAGCTGTTAATTGGTGGTAGGGCAAATATATCACACTGTAATTACTCAATCAATTCCCCTTATACCACGATTTGGAGACTTCCGGTGGTTTTATATGCGAAATAACCGTCCATTATTCTGCATATACCAACCATGTGCATTTTTGAAATTGTTGGTTTATACTTTTTCGGGGTCAAGTTGGGAAATGCTGGCGGACATACAAAGTCAGTCTAGCCATTGTTTCAATGTGAAAAAATCATCCAAACTCGTAGGAGAATTGAACCCCTGCCGCAGTGGAGGTAGGCGAAGGGCTTAGCCATAGCGCCACACTGAAGGGTGATGAAATCCAATGCGAAAGTAAATAAGTTCTAACCTGAGGTCCTAGTCCTATGTTTCCACTCAGTTTTCGTCTTGATTCCAAGCTTGTCATGTTATAATATTAAAATCCCAAGAAGTATTCGATCCATAGATGAGGAATGCGTGATAATTTCTCCATTTTCTTCAATATAAATAAGAATCCATTGATTTTTCCATTGTAAGCTAGTCGCGGTCCAGCCATTCCCACCCGCCTCCTTGTCCGATGAAAGTGTGTCAGTGGCCCAGATGTGGATATAGGTCAACTTCTCGTTGTACGAGGAAGACGCCAAAATTTCGGACCGTTTTGGAAAATCAATGGATTCGTCTTTATTTTGAATATATTGGACATAATACGCATGGAGGGATCATCTAGACTGTCTAAGGATATGAACCTGTTAATTTCTCGATTTGTCATGGTTGGATTCCATACGAAAAGTGAGTGTGAACACGGCGGTACCTCTCCCGGCAAGGAACAAAAACAATGGCTTCACGCAGAGTGGACCCGGGCCGTATCGCTTGCTTTTACAAAATGTCTTCTCGTGGCTATATTCTTTGGATCTCAGGTAAGAAATTAATACAAAATGGAGGAAATGGTGGTATAAAACTAAGAGAAGATGGATATCGGGGCCCATGGGCTGTACATTCTGTATATATACAGAGTGTACAGCCCTTGGGCCCCGATATCCATCATCTATTAGCTTACTAACATGCACTGAGTGCTGCCCTTCTACGTCAGTACAGACAGTGTCCATATAAAGAATGGTACCTTAACCACATTACATATACCTGTACTGCCAACCTGTACTTCTAGCCCTTGTCGTATACCGCTACGTACACATACAGGTACACGTTCCCGAATTTTAAACTCTCTAATGACGGGAACGCCCACAGAATGTGTCTCGGTCAAACCTGCGCCACACCCTAGACTGTTATGGCCGTAAGGATGCAATAGAAGATTGTCAGAGCTCCATCTCCAGTGTCTAGTAGGTGTGGCCGACGTTGAATATCTAAAGATCAGTGTCTGATATTGTTCCAAGAGGCTACTTCACAAAGTGCTACAAGAGCTCATATTCTCCTTTATTTGAACACATGCTTCATCATACTTGATAACTTTCTGTTACTAATCACTTACTATTTACTCAGTGCATCATGGGTAACTAACCTGTATAGCGGTTAATTTGATGCATATATCACTACACAGAACTGGCCCAGATAATAGGTATGTGGTTAGGCTAAGGAGATAGTTCCTCCCCCAATCACAATACCAGAACAACCTACCACTAACACCCAGCCACCAGGCACCCAGCTCTGCACTGTCATGTGAATAGCCACTCCAATCATGTTCACCCCAAACCCCATTCCCTGATGTCTACACCCAGTTCTGTACATAAGCACAATACACTGTACAAAAGCAAAGGCTATCAATTGGGTGCCTAGCCTCTGAGTTATAGACAAAGTTGCACGAGAATTGGTCAGCACTGAGGGTTATCACACGAGGCGAAGCCAAGTGTGATAACCCTCAGTGCTGACCAATTCGAGTGCTCCTTTGTATTTATCTCAAGTTAATTTAGTCAGATATGTTCGATTTATTTGGCATTAGAAGTGATTTTATCATTAGTTATTGGACTGTTTTGGATGTTTTCCCAGGGAGTGTGATACGGGGAAGGGTTATCACACTGTGGGTGTGATACAGAGTTTCTTGGTTAAGCCTATGGGGCTCTCGTATTCAACTTGAGATAAAGTTTAGGATCACCTCTGTAATTAACTTCTGACTGCTTTATTTTATAGTTGGTATTCCATACTCCCTGCCTACGCTCATGTACAATTGACTATTCAAATTCAAGGCACTACTTTCAAGTGTCTACCCATGATGCACTGAGTAAATAGTAAGTGATTAGTAACAGAGAGCACTTAGTAAGTATGATGCTTCATAATCATGGAATCACAAAATAAGGTCTACAGCTACTCTCAATGAGAGCGCCTAATGGGAAAAATTGCTGCGGCTGCTCTGCAACAGTCACATGTTCTGGAATGAGCCTGTACTACGTCAATTTATGATAGGATTTTGATCAATTATTTAATATTTCATTGGTGGTGGTAGTAGATAATTGCGTATCAGATGCCCATATGTTATCATCACATAGGATTTACCTGAGAAGTTGTAGCAGTGCCGGCCCTATTGTAATAGCCGGTAATGACATCATCAGAGTGAGTCACACATTATTTTTTTAGCTGGAGGAGGGGCGAGGCTAGCCATAGTGAGGTTAAGATGTGCCTACTTGTAACGTGGCAACGTCTAGCTTACAATTTCCTATCATTCTAGACGAAATTGGTAAAGAACAGATATATCGCTTTACACTAGCTCTAGGGGCCTTTTGAACATGCTGAGAGATGCATCCGACTAGGATATGTTAATGATTAAGAAATGATTATATGGGTATATGTGTTTGCCTAATAAGCATGTCTTGACGTTGGTACATCCTGCAAAACACCTTGATGATGAATATGATGAATAAGTCACAGAAAGAATAATTGGTAATTATCTGACGGCAATAGAGCGACCTAGCAAGTTCCTTAATACCTGATGAATAATTTCCGAATGGAAATGGCCCAAGAGACCTGTAGTTGAGCTGTCCTACTTAATTTGTTATAAATAAAGTTAAACTTACCTTATATGCCTGACGAGGTGTATGTAGTATTAAGTAGTGTTAATCCATCCTCGAAGATACTCACCCTAAACTATACGTATGTCAAAACAGTCATGATAATTAGAATAGACAGTCCAGAAAAGGTGCTTTTCTTAGGTCCCTGGTATTTGCCATTATATCAGGCACACAATCCTTGATGAAGACAAGCATATGTCACTATCTCCCTGCCACAAAAGAGTGGTGAGCAGTTAATTTGAGTCCTTTCCAATTGCTCAAAATAGGATCCGATGTTAGAGTCTATATTCCAAAGGTAGAAGCAATCCCCCAAGTAGCTGGAGTTGGAGTGAGTACATTTACAAGCAGTTGGTTGGTGGTGAGTTGGTTGTGGGAGCAGCTCGGCATTGTCAGCAGCTCCGTTTGGCATTCAGGCAGAGCGGCATGTAGCGCTGGTCTAAGTGGTGATTAGTTTGCCCGATAGAGGGCAGTGCAGATGTAGCGGCCATAGTCGGCATTCTGGGTTGTGAAGGCAATCCTTGGCCACCCTCCTGCACCTGGAGTCTGGGTTGAGCTGTGATTACCTGGGCAGTAAGGTAATTTTGCGGTAGGGTTCTTGCCACATGAACCATAATATATACAACTACACGTAGTGGCAAGTCTCCCATCCACCAGCACATATTGCAATCTTCCCCATCCTATAGTGTAGTCACTAAATTTTTCTGAAAAACCTTGTTAGAGCTTAACACCAATGTTTTTATTTTTCCTTGGAACATCAGGAATCAGAAAAGTTTTGGTGCAATTTTTTTCCGCAAAGGTCAAAGATAATGTAGAGGTCAAGAAAAAAAAGGAGAAAAATTACTTTAATTGAAAAAAAATTTATCAAAGATATGTCTAAGAATAATCTGGGTCCCAGTAAATAACTACAGAATTATATGGAGTCATATTGAATGGTTTCTAAGGTGATAGAAAATAGGATTGTATTTTCTTTTATTCATTTTTGATAAATTTATATGAAATTTTTAAAAAAATAATGTTATTTTCCTTAAGTACTAATTGAAACACAAAGATATGACATCTATATGATAGTATGCTTATTGACAATTTCATTGTTGCCTAGCAACAACCATAGCAACGACCATAGCAACAAATGCATATGGGTTAAGTACTCCATTCACAAAACCTGTCATGAAACCTCAGTCTTTAATTTTAGATTCACCAATATAGACAAGGTCCTACACTTCTATATGCATCCAATTTATCAGATAGCTTGATTTTCCCAGTTTTGTCAATTGAAATCTGGATATTCAACTTTCATTGTCTGAATCATCTAATATACTTCCCCTCTGCTGCGAGTTCTTACAATTTGCTATACCCAGGCCACACTTGCACAGATCTGTACAGGACAACCCGTTCTTTTTGCAGGTACACCTCCTTGTCGTGCAATTGCCCTTAGAACAGTGGCACATGATGAGGTGAACAACAGATTTTGGGGCGGGTACCATGGTGGTCAAAACTGGTGAACCCTCTTCAGTCCATCCATAATGTTTTTGAAGTGGAATTACTGGTGTGGCCACCACTGCTTGCTGCCAAATGAGACCCTGCGGATTGTCGCATTTGATGTAGTGGGATAAGGCTTCCTGTGTCGGAGGCAGGTGGCCAGGCTCCATCTTGCCACTGCAGAATATTTCCCAATGTAAGGGCCTTAACTCAGTTGTTTTTGATTTCTTTGATCTGTACAAGTGACAGACAAACTACTCAAGAGATTTCTGATGTTTTATCTCCAGCTCAATCAGGGCAATTAGGATGTGAGTCGGTGCATCAACAAATGCTTGCCAGCACAACAGTTTCCCTTTGCCTGCAAACTCCCCACCAATGTCACTTCCTGTAAAGACATGGAAGCCAATAAGGGCCCTTGCCTTTGTGTGCCCTAAGGCATTGTACACTGCCTTTATATCAATTGCCCTACGGTTATCTTTTGTTCCTGTGATGAACAAGCCATGCTCAAATTCCTCTGTGTGAGATACCACCAGAATAAGTACATTTGTATCTGGGCTACTTATATGTACATGTAATTCTCTGGAAGCAGCATTGGCTGCATAAAGGATGATGATAGGATCTGCCTCCTCGTGTGTGCTTTTGAGGCTTGTCAAGTCACCTCTTGTAAATAGCACTGCTGCAATTGTAGACACAACAAACGTTGTTGCTGAATTTTCAGTCGCTCTGACAAGGAGAACATCAGAACTCTACCATATAATCACAGAGATGATGTTTTGTTTGTGTAGAAGCCAGAAAGGCCTTTAATGAAGGTCGTACTGGCGTGCTGTCAAGCCACAATGTATACTAAAAAAACAACTGTACATCTGGTGTGAAAAGAAAAAAAATGCTAAGTTAAGGCTGTTGATTTTTTTCTTTATCATCAATAATTAAGCTATGGTCCAACCTTGGAACAAAAGAATCTCACTTGGAATATATCACATAACCTGGTGTATAGAAATACCTCTCATATACACTAGGTGTGACAAACTTGGACCATAGTTTAAGTGGTAGATAAACACCGAGTTTGGTCACTGTATTCATTATATATGTATGACAGCCTGTCGTCTATATACTGGCTACACTACCCAACGAGGTGTTTATCTCACTTATGCCACACTTGTCACCCACTCAAAACCATTCACAAGCTGGCTACTGAGGGAGTGTGCATGGGCTCAGTGGACCGCATCAACTAACAGCAGCTATACACAATATATTACCTGTGCCTATCCATTGTCTTTCCACCCAAGTGTGGTATAAGTCAGATACATTATGGGATTAACAGGGTCACATTAAATATATACCCGGCATGAAACCCTGGTTAACCCAGATTATTCTAACGACCTACGTGTAGGTCACTAACAGTACCATAAAGGACACATGCCCCTCCTACAGAGAATATAAGATGCATTATATATTTCAATCATATTTTAAAGTTGCTCCCTTAACTCTTCCTTTACCCATTACGCATTTATGCATAGTTTTGGCCGATTTTGGACCGATTTTGGGTACTCTATAACTTCCTCAAAATCCACTGAAAGTTTAAAATTTTTGTCAGTGCTGCACCTTGTGTTGGGTTCTCTATGGAGTCCAAGGAATTAGTCTATACCTCTAATACTTTTTGTATGGTAGGCTTGCAAACTTGAGATAGATTTCTGAATCACCATAAAGGTTTTCCATAGATTAAATCAATATTTCGGTGAAAATTTGCCGTCTTGTTTTTCATGCTTAACAAGACGGCAAATGAAACTTTCAGTGTATTATGATGCATTATGGGTCATTTGGACTGGTTACCATGGCAACAGATATGCTATAAATGCTGATTTTCAATAGTTTTGGTTGCTATGGTAACCAAAAAGAACATTATTTTTTCTAAATATCACCATTTACCAATTTTTCAATAAAATGTCAGATTTCCAACACTATGCACCTTATTTCATCACAATTGGTACAGGGAGTGTTGAGATATTACAATTTAAAGTTTGGTTGGATGATCAACTTTTCCCACTAGAACACCATGATTCTGATCCTATATCTCATAAAGTAAAGGAGATAGAGAAACCTCGGGTGTTGCTCTTTCTGATTGACTAGCCCAGCCAAATCAATCACCATTTCCATTCTAATTGGAATATCCACATAATTCCAGCAGATTTTGAAAGCCTATGACATCTACTACAACCCGAAATCTGCTCTGAAATAGCCTGGTAAAGGAAGAGTTAAAGATTCCATATAACTCAAAAATCAAGTTGCCAACCAATTTTTGTATGGTTGCCATGGCAACCAAAATAACACAAAATCTGAAAATAGGCAAAAGGGGAACCTGTTCAATTTAGCAGATAACTAAGTGCCTGGTATTCACAAGTTATTTGATATGGTAAACTAGTATAGAAGTTTCTGCATGCAAAATTTGGTTGTCATCGAGACATAACTTCCTAAGATGTGACATATTGTTCAATATTGACCTATATGTAGGTTGTTAGGAAGATAGGGGGTCTGGTTTCCTATGCATAGGTAACTATTTTGTATAGATGTGCATTAGAATGTTATAACTTCATATTTTCATTATGGCTTAGCCTATCATTATCAAATTTTGATATTTGGTAATCCTATAAAATAGAGAAGGTCCAATGGATTTCTCTAAACTTAGTATTATACTACTCAGGTTAATACCTTATTGTGTTCATATGAAGTCAGAATGATTATTCATATCTGATCGTTATTGTTAAGTTCACTTTAAAAGTGGACAAAGGTGTTAATTTAAAAAGTCGAAAATCTTTTTTTTTCCGGGTTTAATAATTGTCATACGATTAATAATTACAACCACCGGTCCTTTTCAGGACCCTACTTTTGTCAAATGTTAATATAATCTGTGATATTTATATTTATTATATGTGGTTGTTATAGTTACTGGTGGAAATGAAATGAACGATACTCGATGCTATTATTGTATAATTTTTCAGAAATAGGATAGTCTCATACTATAGCCTATTTCACATCGAGCAAGTGTAATTAATACACCTTTTTAGTATTGTAAACAATCACTTACTAGGTTATTAATACACTGCGGTTTAATTACCCCCAAGTTATTGTCTAAGGGGGGCAGTGTACCCTTTTACGTTCATGTACCCGTGGGACTCAGACCTAGGTCTTCGGGTGTAGTGGGAGAATCCGAATGGCAGGTGGCAGCACCTGCCTCTGGGTTCGTATCCATTACACCAGGGGGCCTACCACTCGTCCGCCACACATCACATGGCCGGTCTGAGTTTCGCGGGCTTTTCCCCTATATAAGGCTGGTTCTACCCCCATTTTCTCCAGTAGTGGTTTTACCCACTGCTCAACCAGGTCGTTACCCGAAAGGGTAACCGAATGCCCTAGCAGCATGTAGTCCTCTGAGGCCGTGATCGTATGTAACATAAGCTATGAAATAAAAGCTTGGTTGCCTACCCGGAAACTTTCTCTCTCTTCGTTATGATTACTCAATCTAACTTAACGAGACGAACCACTACAATTTATTAGTACCAGTTGTAATGAGGATGGTGTTGCAGCATTACAAAAACTGCAAGATAGAGCTCTTAGAGTTTGTCTGAAATGCAATATTAGACGGTATAGTCTTAAGGAGTTGCATGAAATTTGTAAGGTTTCAGTGTTAGAGAAAAGATTTGACATGCTATTATTTTGCTTAACGTATAAGAAATCAAAGACTGTGTTAAATAGACCACAATCCTTTAATACAAGGTCTCAAAAGAAGATTGTTTTTGAACTACCTAGGGTTATTACTAGACACTATAAAAGATCGGCATGGTATAGAGGGGTGGCTCTCTGGAATACTCTACCTGAGGAGATTCAGAAAGCTACGACAAAGGAAATATTCAATGAGGATGTGATGAGGATAGAAAACATAAAGTTGAACCTGAAATTGGGTTATAATTGAAAATGAGAAGCAGTTGTAGAAACCGTGCCGCTTTATATTCATATTCATACCCCTTTTCATATTTATATCCCTATCGATATTGTTGATGTTCCCATATGCATATAACAGCATATGCCATCAACTTGAATTATCCCTTATGTGAATTCAAACCAAGGTGTATCTAGCTGTAATCATGATGTACTGAAATAACATGTAGAGACACAAATTTCTATGTATGACACATTAATTTCTTTCTATCTATTTTGCTTTCAGTTTGTTTGTCTGTACTTTCTTTGTTAATAACCAGTTGTGTGAATATTGCCAGCCCCTATTTTTCCACATCCTGATTGTGTTCATATTGACATTTGTCAAGATCTGTGAAGTTATTGAACTGCTTCATTTGTGACTTTCCTTTGAAAAATCAATAAAACTTGGTCTGCTCTATAGCATTATTTAAATGAACATACCGTAATCTCCCGCGTATAAGGCGCACCTCGCGTATAAGGCGCACCTAGAGTTTTAAAATATGATCAAAAAAATTTAAAAATCATAACTTTTGTTCTACTGAATGGATTTTGAAAATTTAAAAAGCTATGTGCATGTAAGGCATCCAGGAACCTCCTTAATCCCACTATTTCACATTATGATTGAATGGGAGTGTTATATATCAAAAGAAAGGTCTTGGTGTCCCCCTTGCAGATCCAATAAGAACTAAAACCTCCCGTATAAGACGCGCCTTATACGCGAGAGATTACGGTAGCAGTTCATTAATGCAATGAGCAAGTCCAAAAAAATTACATAACCTATGACATAAAAAATGCTGGCAGGTTGCTTTTATAGCACCCTGACCAGGCATCGCGTCCAAAAATCTTGACCAATTTTTCGATTTTTTTTTTCTTTTCTCACAATTTCCAAAACTCTACAGGCCCCTGCCACCAATAGCATCATATCAATACAGAAACACAAAAAGTTCCCCTGGCTGACCGAGACCACCAGTAGGAGCGGATCTGAGCAAGTCTAGCCGAAATAAGCCCATAATTTAATACACGAATCTCGCCATCTCGGCAAAGCGCCAGCTCGGTGCAGCCACCTAGTGCGTTACCTATGAACTCATCCATGCAACCTTTGTTACAAAGACCCGTGCTTCGACCAGTGATTGATTTGAGCTCTATATCTTTTCAACTAAAGACTATTTTAACCTGATTGTCATGTCTGAATTGACCTAGGCAACCTTGTGAAACGTATCAGCTGTCCTATTACTAACGGATTGGTCCCTGTTCTCTGTTTCTTGTTACCTACAGGCCAATCCTCAGACATGGAAGCAGCCCTAGGCCATGCAGTCATGACTCAAGCTCCACCAGAGAAGGAGGTTGTGCAAGGCCAATAATCCCTCCTCGCCACAGGCTACAACATCACAGGCCTACCTCAAACACCACCGTATCAGCAGCCTGCAGGCCAGGCACCCTGATGCCAATAACCCACAGTGCATCCCCTGCTACCACAGGCCCGAGGGCTTCCTATGCCCTTGTGCCTTCAATAGACTATTCAACCCTCCGATGAACAACACCCGCCAGAGGTCACCCCCGAGGTCAGCATGGAGGCCCATCCCTCCCCAGATCACCAAGTGACGCAGATAGTAGGGACTCAATAACATCAGAGGCCGGTGATTTAGCCTCTGTCAACTTGGACTTCAATGACCTGACACTCTTAGCCTTCTGCCCAATTAGACACAAACCTAAAAGAAGAACTGAAGGCCCATTCATGCACAGAGGACCCAGACAGCACCCTGACCTGCCCCCAAACAGTTTCCATCCTGGGCGGCAATTCAGGCTCTGCCAGTGAACTCTTTATGCAACAATAGACCTTTGAACTTTTAACGATTGTAGAAGACACAATTTTCAACCCCCCCATACACCTATACATTTGCATTTACATTTCCAATAAGCCTGTAAAAGTTTTGGCCAATTTTCTTTGCTTTAAAAGGATCTTATGAGTGACAGGACAACGTGACCTTTGTCCTGTCTCTCTTGGTGCTATGAGATCCACAACCACATTGTACCTTTTCAAGCTCAACTATGCATTATAATTATGAGTTTTAATCAGTAGTTCCTTGTTTTTAGTCAAGTAGAAACAACCCCCTCAATTTTAATAATTTTTGGCACGCTTTAGCAACAACAAAGATCGACAGTCTCAGAGAATACTACCTCGACCAACCCTTTTTGCATCTGCTAGTATTTTGTAATCGTGACAACTGAAAGTCAACTCATTCTTTTGATCGCTCCTAGATTTGACACTGACACACAACCAAATCTTACTGACATTTCTGGTTCCAAGATTACAACCTGATGTTTAAACTGCTATATCCTTAATTTACACCTGTAATTTTATCCTGACCTCAGCTTAGGTAACCACCCAGGTAGCACACAAAAATTTGCCGACGATGGCTGCCCATCAGGCCTACATAGGCCCGACCCGACCAGTGGCATTTGCCAACCAAATGCCAACATTGGCCCAACGTTGGCAGGACATCGGCAAATGGTCGGCCCATGTTTGCCGACCAAAAGCCAATGTTGGGCCTATGTTGGCATTTGCTTGGCACTGTCGGGCCTATGTAGGCAGGATGGGCAGCCTATGTAAAGCCGATGGTTGGGCCAACGTCGGCCAATGTTATGCCAATGTCTCTGTGCTACCTGGGCATGTACACATACTGTGTATACATCATCTATCTTGCCGAATACTCAGGGATTACTGGCACCCAAAGTGCCTCAGTAGATCCAATGTATCTAATTGAACCATATCCTAACATTAATTTTGTGGAATCCATAATTCCTTGGCAAAACCATATACTTTTACATTATTTTTTTCCCTTTAACCTCATGCAGAGACGAGTAGGAATGTGGGGATTTGTCAATGGACTGTTCTGGGTATTATCATTATTTTACACCTTTATTAATTTCTTTGCCATACAGGCCCAAGCTCTGTTCACAAGCCTACTACCTACCCCTATCTATCTACTCAATAGTAGGCGGGGATTGCACAACACCAAAGCCCCCTCCTCCAGTAGGTCCTGTGAGCTGCTCTTGCACCATCTCAACACGGATGTTACAACAGCCAAACCAGCTACTCCGGCCATGACCCAACTGGAGGTATTGCGACATACCAGTGGATGCTACTTTGGGACAAGGGCATATTTCACAATATGCCCTTGTCCCTCATTGGTCCACGTGTCGAGCTGCTCTCTGCCTGATATTGCAACACCCAATGTTGCACCAGACAGAGTGCAGATTTTATCATACCACGAGCTGCTCAGCTGATTATATAATACGCCACATCAGCAGCTCCCATCTCTTCACACTGGTACCTATACCTCATATTAGAGCCTACAACAGGTTGAGCTATAGGCTCAGGGGCAGAGCATGGACACTGACGAGTGTATCATTGTTATCTCCTATATGAACACTCATGTCAGCTGTGCAATACAAAGGATCAAATGAACTTCTCTGGATTCAGTGTTTATCACTTCACCCACTTGTAACGGTTCGTTGACTTTTGCAACATGGCCTCAAACAAATGTTACAGAGGATTAAGGGATATCCCTGCAGAATCATCAGTACAGGCGTGGGAGTGCATGCATCTGACTTTTAGCAGTATTTTAGTGTCGATCCCACTTAATTGGCATTGTGGTTCTTGAGTATTCTGATGCAAAAGGTCATGCTACTACAGTGTACCAAATGGAGTAGTGACTAGGCATATTTGTGAGCATATGACAGGATGCCCTCTAAGTGCTCGCACACTGCATGGACACACCCTGACACCTCTAAAAATATCCCTCTAATGGTACATGATACACGATTTTACCTTGAGGTGTGTTCAGCTTTTTGCAAGGGATGACTTTCAAGACAAGGGATCAGCTTTTTGCAAGGGATGACTTTCAACACACAAATCATGCATGAAACATATAATCTCCCCCAGACTGATGATTTTTTGTGTGCCAATTCAAGGTTTTGAATTCAAATCTTTAAATCACAGTCCTGGTTTTAGGATATCTATAGAGTTTCTGTACATGTTGAATGTAGCCACAGTAGGCACTTCAAATAGCTTACTCCAGTCTCTCCTGCAAGGAGCAGTAAACGTCTTTAATCTGTGAAGATTGCTTATCTACATTTTCTCTTGTATGAACATTTGTTCATTACAAAAAGATTAAAATCACAATTCGGAAGAAAACCTAGACGCTTGCATGCAATTTTGATCATGATGCAAACTGTTGCACCTTTTACACCATTTTCCTAGTGAGTCAGATTGAAATTCGAATTGCTTATAATTACAACCTCTCAAATCCAAACCTAGGAAAGATGATAACATCTAATGCCATTACGGAACTGCATCTAGTGGTCACTAAAGATCGCACTGGTATGATTGCCCTATCAAACCCTATGGATTACTACATTAAGTGCTGATCATAAAGAACAGTCATAGTGCATTTCCTACGATCACCCACTCTAATTCTGAAGTCTTCAAAACGTAGTGGCTGCGTCTACTCATACCATGTTGAGAAATGCCTTCCAGGTGCAATGCCGATGTTTGAAGATCAATAATCAATAGCAGGTTAGGGTTGTATAAAAAGACAGTATCAAACAGACCAGTGAGCATTGATTTTTATGTATAAGTACTCTGGTACCTGTCCCCCTTTTCCCACCAATACATTACCAATAGCTCATTCCTGCAGTGTCCCTGCTACAGTTTCCGGCATATTTAAGGTACAGCATCATCACGTGACACTTGCTGAGTGCCTCCAAAGGGCACCTTATCTCTCCCACACAACATAAAACTATCCATTTAGCAAAGGGTACTTTCCTCTTTAAAGATCTTCACTAAGGAGTCACACTGAAAGAGCATGAGAGCAGTGCGCACCCACATGATGATATTAATCTCCTGGTAGTGTAGACTTGCTGTTAAAAGATATAGAGGATGCTTAGATGGGATGACTTGTTTTTAGATACCCTGTGATCATAGTAATGTAATATCCCTACATGCTAACCAATATATACTACTCATGGCTAGCTGAGAGAGAGAGCAAAGCCACCCTACGTATCCATCATACTAAGGACCAGAGGAAACTGACACCCCATTTGTTTATTGATGATTAGGAGTCTGATGCTGTGGTCAAAGCTATCTGGAACATCTTTAGTGTCAATTTGGACACATGCAACTATACATGAGTGTGAGAACTGGAATTTTATGGCCATCAGAAATGAAATAGATAGAAGTATTTTGACTTTGACAAGCTGCTGCATACTCATAAATTAACATATCATCTCCGTTCTTATATCTACTTATTCACAAAATAAGGGACAGTTAGAATTCGTGACTCATCCATGTATAGATCCATTAGTTCATAGTTCTACAGATGCATATCATAGGGCCTATCTGAGTGGGCCTATGGTGAGTCTACCTGGACTAATAGAGGGTGTTGCTTTTTTATGGGAAAGGATAGTCCAATCTCCCCAACACTGTATTTCAAGCAAACAGTGGCCATGACTTTGACAGAGGAATCAAATCCAATGGCGGGAAACTTTTCAGCGTTAGACATCCGCCCACCGGTCACGATCTCCATACACAGGGGGATGGTTACAGAAACTCAGCTTGGCGACAGCTTGTTGTGCATGTGCAGACTACCTTCTGGAGGTGCATAGGCAGGGTGACTGATTCCTTACATTTTCTAATAGTATAAAGGTTGCATCTTTATTGATTTTCTGAGCTAATACCTCTTTAATACAGTTTTGAAAAATTCGAAAGACTATCTTTTTCTCTCAATCACAGACAAGAAACTGGCTGTATATGTTGCTTCTATTTTATCACTCTCATTACTACTCAGGTTGATACGGCGTATCCTGTTTGTATAGCAGTTACCACTGGAATGGAACAAATTTTGAAAAAGTGCTCTTATATGTGACATGATCTGCAAAAAGGGGGCTTAGTGCAGGGGGTTATAAGACCCCTTCTCCCAGTACATGTCACATATAGTGCTTGACATGTGACCTAAAACAAACAACAACAAAAACTACTCAATGGCTGGTTAGGGTTTAAAACAAAAACAGGTATAAGAGAGACTACTGAGCAGTAATTTCTATTTGCAACTACTATGGTATCTTTGCCCTCTTGGCCCACCATTACATGACTAATAGCTTATTTCTACAGAATCTCTGCTACACTTTCCCCCATACAGCAGCATCATGTGACACTTGCTGAGTGCCTCCAAAGGGCACCTCATCTCTGCCTACACAACATAAAAAAATCCATTTAGCCAAGCCTATAATTCCTTCTGGAGTCACTCTGAAATAGTGTAAGAGGAATTCGCCCCACGAGGGAGCCTATAACCCTTGTTTTTTTATGATTATATTAATCTCCTCATAGCATAGGTCATCTATTTAAAGCTACTGAAGGTACATAGAAATAGGTTAGATACTCTGTGATCCTGGTAATGTAATGTGCCTTTATCTGGATGTGTGATATCATTTAGGATCACACTACCACACTGAAAACATGGAAGATCCGAAACTAGTCAGCGGTGACCACTTTAAGTCCTCAAGTTGACGATACCTATAACTACAACTTTAGGTAGTCAAAATAATGACTTTAGATTGTCAGCCTGACGACCTGAGTTGTCAATATGATGACTCTGTATTGTCAATATTGTCATCCTGGTATCATCAACTTGAGGACCTAAAGTGGTCACCGCTGACTAGTTTCAGATCTTCCATGTTTTCAGTGCAGGTGGTAGGGCCGACATTTATCTGTAATACATTCTGCTAATTCAGGCTGTAAGAATTAATTTAGAAACCAGTTGCAATTTGGTGTTCTGTTTATATATTGCCAGAGGTATAACAGCTAAAGGGATGTATAAAGGCAAGGAGACTCTTGCAAATTGGGTGACAATTTATGATCCAGATGATTAGATATATTTCCTTGCTTAACTGAAAACTTTCTGTATTTACATCATATCTCGCAGGAGTTAAAATGGAGGGGGTCACTCCAGATATCTATCAGATTATGAGCATACAATTTCATTATTTACAGGACGCCCTGTGAAAAATGTGTCTACTATTGTGAATCAACATTAAAGAGTTGTATTTTGAGTCATTGTCACCATTTAATAAAATATCAATAATTATAGGTTCCTAGTCATAATTAGGCGAAGTAACACCCCAAAAATAAAAATCTGAAGGGTGAAAGATCACAGCAGTGTGGTCCAAATTGCAGAGGTTCAAGACACTTTATAACTCATAATGGTTTTTAGACAATCTCAGTACCTGAAATATCCCTTGCAATTTTAAATATAAGCAAGGATCACAATTTGCAAGAGGCCATAATTCTTTGGGTGGTAGATTGCTTCAGTTTTTGTAATCTGATGATGCCCATTCAGCTACTATCAAACAAAGTGTCTAATTAATGAGACCTGTTGTTTTGTTAGCAATTTCCCCCTCTGTGAGGATGGCTAGACTCGGTGTGGCTTTTAACCTAGGACTGCTATTCATATAACACATCATATAAGGTAGCCAAATCATTACCTGGCTCATTTGACTTGAAATTTGTACAATGGTGGACAATTACAGAAAACACAGTTTTTTTATGTAGTTACAGGCATTCTTCATTCGCGTCTTACTTCTCCTGTGTTGTATAAACTAATTCTCACTGTACTTTACACACTGAAACCAAACAATTGCTTTTCTCTCAGCATTTCACTGTCAGTGGCGTCCTGACACATCAGATATGACAAAACCACTTTGGCAAACTAGCTAACGCAATAAATGCAATAACCATACAGATCAAACTCCTGTTATCATGGATGTATATGATAATGGCTTCAAAGTCAAAGAAGAGACAACAGGTATATTGGGACGAAAAAGTAGTATGTATCCTATTTCCAATTTCTTTGGTTATTATGACTGTAGGGCCCATCAACAATATCGTTCAATTACGACCACAATTGAATTCAGTCGAAATGATTGTGTGTAAGCCCTAAACTTTTGTGAGGGATAGCTACACATCATTTAGCCTACATGTGAAAATTAAAAACGATAAGTTCTGATGGAATACAAGCTTTATAACTATCCAGTATAGGAAATAGAATGGCAATGTATTCCCATCATGTCAAAATAGATCATTTCACCATTGTATCTACATGCCAAAGAGGTATTTGTTTTAGTCTGTTGGAAGCCAGGTAGAATACTCCAGAGGCCAAGAGAGTACATTTGTTTTATGTCAGTATTTTAGTGTCAGATTGACTTAGGGAGTAACAACCGTACTGAAGCTGTACATGCAAAGGGCCACATAGGGAAAAGTAACTGTCGTCATGACTCTGTAGGCAAGAAACATAGGAGAAAGTCAAATGACTTTCACTCTCTTTTTTCCTGAAAAGTCAATAGGGTTTCCCTTGCCATCTTTTTGTACCAGGAATTGGTACTTTACGCAACAAAATTGCATTTGCACAACAAAATTGTATCATTTTGTTGTGTAAGGCTCACATTGGGCCTTCACATAACAAAAGTGGCCTTATGCAGTAAAAGCCTTTACACCACAAAAACCTTTACGGCACAAAATCCGTGAATGCTCATGGGCTTTTTATTGCAATGGTTAGTTTGACTGGAATTAACGATTTTGATTAACTTAAGCAAGTGTTCCACCTGCATGGTACCTTAATGTCTATGACGTGATGTACCCAGCCTTATTCATGGTGAGAAAACTAAATGGTGTGACGTGGAGGGCTACAGGAATTCTTTAATCGCTCCCCATTCCCTTTGAAGATGTATGGGAGGTTTAGTGTGGCCTGGTGGGCCACAGCAGGACTTCTTTGCACGCTCCCCAGCCTCTTTGAAGATGTGTGGGAGGTGAACTGCGTCTGGAGGGCCACAGCACTTCCTTACACGCTCCCCAACCCCCTTGAAGTAGTGTGGGAGGTGTAGTGTGGCATGGAGGGTGTTGCACCTATAGAAAAAGGAAGAGCTGGCTAAAAATGCCCTGATTTCCAGTCCTTTCTTTTCATGCAGGTATAACTTGTCCCTTTTGTTGCTCACAAGTGGTCATTCAAGCACTGTGCTCAAAAAGCTGCCTTTGAGTAGGTACCTAGTGTGGGAAGTAAGTTAGTATAGTATCTACCCAGTGTGAGTAGTGCAACAGGTAACAGAGGCATGCCTACATCTATATATATATATATATATATATATATATATATATATATATATAAACATATATATATATATATATATATGTGGTTTTACTTCTTCACTGCAGCTGGCAGCACCGTTCTACCTGTCCTGCCAGTTATCATAATAAAAGCCCTTGTTACAGTGTGTGAGACTATGAGGTACCAGCTCTCTCTGTTCTAAACAAGGCAGGCAACTTATGAGACTAATGTGGTAAGTGCAAGTACTTAGGTGAAGCAGTCCATGACTTGTTTAGAAAAGAGGGCACATACTCTCAGCTCTTTTTACAATAGGAGCAACACCATCCTGGAGGGGCACACAACTTCTCTACACGCTCCCCAGCCCCTTTGAAGTAGTATGGGAATTGCAGTGTGGCCTGAGGAGCCACATTTTAATTCAATTTAATTTTGTAATGATCAGTAAATTATAAAGCATATGCATACAGTATGAATAACTTACAAACCCCTGATTTTCTTTACAAATGACTGTATATAGTGGCATTATGTCCTATCATTGGCTCTGCACTTAAATAGAGAGTCATGCTGTACAGAAGTCAACTGTTATGGCAATCGTAGCTATAGGCCTTCTGACTCTGCAAACAGTGTCAACTGCAGCTAACCCTAGTAGTGAGCAAGTTACTTTTCTTCTGGTGGTGCACCACAGCCATGACCATACTATAGGATGCCTCCTAGCTGTGTGATCATGGAAAGTAGCATAGGGAGTGTAATACTTTATGGACATCTGCTGTCACATGCTGCTCTATAGAAATGCCATGTCAATTAGTATGGCTTTGTGATCAGGAGGGAATTCGCCATGAGGTGTATTTCCTATCAAAATTGTGAATTGAATTTGTTCCTAAAAGGATATTTTGCAAGTAACTCATGACAACCACTCATTATAAGTGATTGTCCTATGATTGTATGAAATAAATCATGGCTGTTAAAAATTAGAGGGATACCCCCCTACGATAATAGAGTTAGTGTCTAACATCAACCCAATCACTTTTAATTTTAAATGTAAATGTGATGTTCCTTTTTGTATCAGTAACAATTTCTTTCTATCCTCAGCGGGCTGTTCCTGAAGTAAATAAGTGATATGATAATTACCTTTAATAATGGAGTCGCTTAGCTCTGATAATAGCTTAACACTGAGTTGGACTACCTTTATAAACAGGCAGAACCCACTCAGGGTATCTTATTCTTCTCCAAACCTAGACCCTATGACACTCAGGTGCCTTGGCCCAAGGGTAGAGCTTGGTCAGATGGGCGAGTACCATACTGTTACCTCACTTCATGACATGTAACGATCCATGGAACATCTTTTGCCACATCGAAAGCTATCCCTCTGAGAGTCACTTTACCTGCTGTAGCCCTAAGTACTATAGTTATTATTTTACTACAGACAAAAAACAACACATCATGTATAATGCACAGAATGTTTCTTAGTTTCTCAAAAGGAAGAATATTTCTAAAATAGAAAAAAAAAATATATCCCAAGCCAATGTAAGCATTTCACTCACGAATTCGGATGTTCATAGTTGGTATAGATGTTGGAAACCTTAAGTAATTACAAAATTGTAAGCTTCATCACAAAGTTGCATTTCCCTCTTCTATAAGACGTTCATTAAAGAACCAGATGCTACATTATGTGTTATATTACGCCATTGCAAAGAAAATGTATACTCTTGTTTTATTCAGTATTCTTATTAGCGAAGGTGTATCTATTGGCACAACCGAGACCCAATAGTGATACATTTTACATTTTAAGGCATAAGGGCATAGCTTACATTAATCTGTGAGCAGACAAACAGAGGGACCATCCATGCAGAGCCATCCACCTATCCTTTCTACTTGGTGGCTCACTGTTTCGCTTCTATAGCACATCAAACATATTGTAGCAAAGTCGCTTCGAGTTGGCGACTTCTGCAGGACTTCACGGGGCAGACTGGTTCGGTCCCACACCGCCCGTGGCTCGTATATAACGAGCAGCAGGACGGCCGCCGAGTCAGTCAACCTCGACTGGTCGCTAGGTGCGGACCGATCCAGTCTCCCTAGCGAAGTTGGCTATAGGAATGACGCTTGATGATTGCTATCAGTGACTAATTAATGAGACTACTTTGTAACTGGTGATTACACATCTTTTATAACTTCTATGAGAATATATGGGTGCCACTTTCCCTTACTACAGAACAAGTCTTCGGTCTTGTGTCCAACTTATCATTACAGTGGTGACAGCGGGCAACTTGGTAGAAAATTTTATCATTTCCTCCTAAGGGAAACCACTGATTCGGATAGTTGGTCACGAAAATTGGATAAAATGGCGAGTACTAGCACATCTAGTGATGGTCTCACGAGAGAGGAGAGGGAGGAGATGATGGCGGGGGTGAGGGGGATGATAGTGCAGATTGACGAAGAAGTCATGTTGCAGGTACCTCCGGGTCCTGCAGTCCCGCAAAGTCCCGCACACCCGCAAGTCCCGCAGTCCCGCACTTTGCCGGTCCCCCAGTTGTCGGAACTGTCACTCTCCGGAGACAGGGTTCTCCAACCGCCTGCTGCTCGAACAGACACGAAGGAACCGCTGGGCAAATCGACTATGCTTACTCCCGGTGTTGCTGGGGTCACTGCCTTTGGGGGATCTCTAGGTATGAACCCGAAGCAACAAGGGGGAGAAGGGCCGGAACCCCGCGCCGAACTGCATTCTGTAAAGGGGGGTATGATCGGAGCGGAGGGTGGCCCCCAGCTGGCGGTTAGGAGTCTGGTACCTCAGGGGAAAGTCGGGACTTTGTCCCGAAGGGTGGACTTGGGGTGAATTGACTTTGGGAGCAGAGGGAACTGGTACCCCATCCTGGTCTGCATCCCCAAATGGGGAGGTGGCCAGAGATGGTGGGTGGTCCCACCCCCTTCCCCATCCAGAAACAGAGGAAGAGCAGCGGCTAGCAGCAGTGAGCCCCAAGGGTGTCCCCTCCCGGCTTTTACGAGCGAACAGTCGCCGCAGGGCAGGGCACCTGGCTGGGAGATCGGAGAGATAACTCGCCTTGGTCCGTGCCGGCGCCTAACGTCTTGTCGTCATCCAGAGCAGGAGCGCAAACCGAGACCCCCTCACTGCTGGGGGGATGCATGCGGACCTTGACAAAGAGAAATGACAGGCTTTGTGGGTCCAGCAATGGTGTCTAGGGGAAGAGAGACGTCGGGAGGAGGCCCGCTTGGCCGTCCAGGAACAGGACCGACTGGCTCAAACCCAGCAGCTCCTACGAGCAGAGGAAAGGGAGAGGGAACGTGCCGAGGAAGAGGCGAGAAACCGTTGTCTCTCAGACGAGAAGGGGAGGGAGCTGGCATCTCTGACAGAGCAGATGGCCGAAATGTCTTCTTGTGAATTAGACCCTTAGTCATCCTCGAATCCCGTTCCTCTGATCGACCCGACCACCAGGGAACTGGTACCGGAAGGAGGGTCCACTTTAGCTGAATGGAAGAGATTGGGGACTGAACAGGGAATGCTAACTCCCTGGGAGGCCGTTCGACTAGTAACATGGGGGGAATGGTGGGTGAACCTCGCCCCCCCCTCATCCGTGCCTCGTGCCTGTCAGCTGATGCCCTGAAGGAGTAGGGCCCCCGTGACAAGCTATCAAAGCCGATTTTCATGCCCAGGAAATTTGACGGCACTGTGCACCTACCTGAATACCTGTCACACTTCGACTTATGTAGAAGAGCCAATGGGTGGAATAACTCCAACGCGTGTGTTTTTCTCGGCCTCAGCTTGGGAGTGGTGGCTCGCCGTCTGATAGCTGGCATCGAGACTGGGACGGAGGCTGGTTACCTTAAGTTAAGACAAGCGCTGATAAACCGTTTCCAGCCCCCGAATCAAAGCACCGTGTGCAAGGCAAAACTGCGGGCGTTGTAGCGAGCAAAAGGTACTTGCTTGCAGTCGCACGCCGAGGAAATACAAAGGTATATGCGCTTAGCATACCCCTGCTCCGATGAGTCCACAGTGGACATCATGTGTAGGGATCGCTTCATAGAGAGCCTCCCAGACGAACAGCTGCGGCAGTTGATCTATCAGGCTATGCCAGATGACCTGTCTGGCGCCATCCAAGTAGCCTTGCACGCGGAGGCGTGCCTGCGGTCATGAGGGGGCGATCAGGGTCCTCGACAACTATGGTGGAAGAGCTGGTCGCCTTGAGAAGGGAGGTGAAGGAGAGTCAGGCCCGCTCTGAGGCCTCATAGGCTCACACCGACGCGGCTCTGAAGAAGTGGGAGTGGCCCCAAGATAATAGGAGGAGGGACTCGACGAGAAGCAGGTCACCCTTCCGTTGTTTCCATTGCGCCAAAGAGGGTCACTTCCAGCGCGATTGCTCAGAATGGAAGGCTAAGCTTCAGGAGACAGAGAGACAGGGCCGTAAGGCTGTCGAGGGAAAGGATGGATCAAGGCGCTTCTGCTTGATTACAGGTGACTCAAAAAGGCAACGGTGAAAGATCCCTATCCCCTACCGCACATAGACGATAGCCTAGATACACTGGCCGGATCCGAGTGGTTCTCAACCATGGATCTGGTCAGGGGATACTGGTAGGTTGCCATGGCCCTGGAGGACCAGGAAAAGATGGCTTTCGCCACCCATCGGGGATTGTACCAGTTTCCGGTAATGCCCTTTGGACTCTGCAATGCCCCCCGGCACTTTCGAGCGTCTGATGGAGGTTGCCATGTGGGAACTTCAGTGAAGCTCCTGCCTGGTATACCTCGACGATATCGACATCCTTTCCTGGAAGTTCCCCGAGCACCTGGCGAGGTTGGGAGAGGTGCTGACTCGACTCCAGGAGGTGGAATTGAAAGTGAAACCGACTAAGTGCTGGCCGGCCAGGAGGGAGGTGTACTTCCTGGGCCATGTAGAGAGTCGGGAGGGCGTTGCCACGGATCCTAAGAAGGTGGAAGCAGTACGGGACTGGCCTATACCCTCATCGCTCACCGAAGTACGGAGTTTCCTCGGCTTGGCTGGCAACTATTGGGCTTTCATTCCTGGCTTTGCTACCTTGTCCAAACCACTCACCGCCATAGCGGACAGGGGCAGAATCTTCTGCTGGGACAGCGACTGAGAGACTACTTTTAGTTGTATAAAACAGTTGCTCACGGAGTTGCCTGTTCTGGGATACCCATAGGAAAAAGGCCAAGTAGTCCTTGACACCGATGCCTCTGACATGGGCTTAGGTTCCGTACTATCCCAGGAGCAAAGCAAGCGGGAGGTGGTCCTGTCCTACGGAAGCCGTACTCTCACCAAAACAGAACACAATTATTGCGTGACTCTGTGAGAACTACTTGCAGTTATCTTCGGGCTGAAGAAATTCCGCCATTACCTGCTGGGCCGGCGAGTATTGATTTGGACCGACCACGCAGCTTTAAAATGGGTGATGTCATTCAAGGAGCCCGACGGTCAGATAGCACACTGGCTGCAGGTGATGGTCATGTTTGACTTTTCAGTGGAGCATAGTCCCGGGAGCCATCATGGTAACGCGGATGGCCTCTCGCACATCCCCTGCCACCATGTGGCCGCTCCGAAGAGGAGGGGGAGGAGGCTACCGCCTCAATGAACCACGTCTTCACCATCACCCGCCACAGTTCCAACAGGGCCTCCTGGGTCGGTGGTAGTTTGCTCCAGGCACCACGCGCCACGTGCACAGCTGATGGTCCCCGAGAAGCGGAGAAGGGAGGTCTGGGAGTCATGCCATGGTGCAGGCATTGTGGGACACTTTGGTCTGACCCGGATGATTCGGAAATGTGCGGAGAGGTGGTATTGGCCGGAATTCAGGCGCCACTTGACATACTGGTTGGCCACCTGTCCGGAGTGCCTGGAGAGAAAGCCTCCCTGGCTCCTCACCGGGCCCCTATGGGGCATGTCCCCGTCGCCCTTCCTATGGAGCAGATGACAGTCGACCTCATGGGTCCATTCCCACCTTCCCCCGAGCCAAGCGTCAACAAGTACACCTTGGTCATGATTGACTATTATGACCAAGTGGGCGGAGGCGGTTCCTCTCCCAGACCAAGAGGCCGCCACTGTGGGCCAGGCCTTCATGGAAACTGTCGTCTGTCGACTTGGCCCACCAGCTACTCTGCACTCCGATCAGGGGAGGAATCATCAGAGCCAACTGTTCCGGGAGGCGGTTCGACTTTTAGTCATCACCCAGACCCGCACATGCGCCTTCAACCCCAAGTCAGATGGTCTTGTGGAAAGGAGAAATAGGACCATCGAAGCCCTGTTGTCTGCCGTGGTAGGCCGGGACCAATCCGACTGGGACCTCCAGCTCCCATTTGTACTGGCGGCCTACCGCGCCTCCGCTCACTCTTCCACGGGCGTCTCCCCCAACATGATGATGTTGGGGAGGGAAACCATGGGCCCACTCACGGTTTTGTACCCGGAAGAGGAGGAGAGGTTGGGGGAAGGGGCGGACGGCTTCGTGGCACGCCTTCGACGGTCTATGGCAGCTGCACACAAGGTGGCCTTGAGCCACCTGGGTACCTTGGTGGCGCGGCAGGAAGGAAAGAGCGATTACAGTCGGCTCCGCCGTCTATTACCTACACCCCATAAAGAGAAAAGGGGTCAGCCCAAAACTTCAACAGTTTTGGACCGGATGCCCAAATCCCGGGTGGTGCCCGGACTCGCTCAGTCTTCTCCTTCCCCGAGGAAGAAAGCGGCCATCCCCGTTCCGTCTGAATCTTCGGAGAGTGAGGAGGGCGAGTCAGAGGAAGATTCAGGGGGGTCCGCCCCCTCTTCGCCTGAGTCTAGCCAGCCATCAGAAAGGGAGGACACACCATCTCCAGCCCCGCCTAAGAAAGGCCCCCCCACCACAGACGAGTCCCCCTCATTCTCGCCCAGGTAAGGGCGGTGACTTCGGTGCCAGCCCGTCTATCAGCCTCGGGTCTGTCAGATCACCTGTTCTAACCCCAGCCAAATTACTACCAAAAAAAGGGTCCAAGCGTAAGAGGAGCAAGGAGCGATTGCCACAGAGTACCTCAGTGGGCTCGACGCGTCCGACTCCCCCCTCCCCCAGGAGCTCCAGCTTGGCAGGAGAGAGCGCTGGGCGCCGTCTCAGCTCCAGTTCACCCCGGGGTAGCAAACACGAGAGGACCATGGAGGCTCCCGCTCTCCCCTTAACAACCCCCAAGTCAGCAGAGAAGGGTCACGGGGCTCCCCAGGAGAAAACTAGGCCAGACCCCCCCTCGGTACCGACTACGACCTTACCCCCTGCTGTGCCCCCCAGATGACACCCCCTGCCACTGCAGCGTTACCAGCTCACACCCTGGTCAGCTGGGGCCCCTCAGATGTCACCACCGGCGGCCCCATGAGTAAGGAGTTGATCATGTCCCTAGGGTCAGCTTACGTTGCGGAAGGAGTTACGCAGGAGGACATGGCTAGGAGAATGTCGGAGCTGTTAACCATGTGGGGAATGCCAGCCGTTGTGCCCCCAGCCACCCCGGATAAGGCCACCTCGACTACAACAACCACTGCTCTGCCTACAATTGCCTCCCCGACCCCAGTTGTGCCCGTTGCTGTAGAGACAGAGACTCCTGTGGCCACAGCTACCTCTACGGCCCCAGTTGGCCAGGTCCGGTATAAAAGTGTGTCTCTGTCATCTGAGGAGGAACCCGAACCATCCACTTGCTCTGTTGGACTTCCCACTTTTGCGGTCAACAAGGGGACTCATACGGAGTCGACGCCTCGGAAGCCGGCAACCGCAGACCTTCTATCACCTGTATGGTCTGCAGGGGATCCCGACACGGCAGCCAAGCCCGACCTTGTGCCCTCACCGGGCCCCTATGGGGCATGTCCCCGTCGCCCTTCCTATGGAGCAGATGACAGTCGACCTCATGGGTCCATTTCCACCTTCCCCCGAGCCAAGCGTCAACAAGTACACCTTGGTCATGATTGACTATTATGACCAAGTGGGCGGAGGCGGTTCCTCTCCCAGACCAAGAGGCCGCCACTGTGGGCCAGGCCTTCATGGAAACTGTCGTCTGTCGACTTGGCCCACCGGCTACTCTGCACTCCGATCAGGGGAGGAATCATCAGAGCCAACTGTTCCGGGAGGCGGTTCGACTTTTAGTCATCACCCAGACCCGCACATGCGCCTTCAACCCCAAGTCAGATGGTCTTGTGGAAAGGAGAAATAGGACCATCGAAGCCCTGTTGTCTGCCGTGGTAGGCCGGGACCAATCCGACTGGGACCTCCAGCTCCCATTTGTACTGGCGGCCTACCGCGCCTCCGCTCACTCTTCCACGGGCGTCTCCCCCAACATGATGATGTTGGGGAGGGAAACCATGGGCCCACTCACGGTTTTGTACCCGGAAGAGGAGGAGAGGTTGGGGGAAGGGGCGGACGGCTACGTGGCACGCCTTCGACGGTCTGTGGCAGCTGCACACAAGGTGGCCTTGAGCCACCTGGGTACCTTGGTGGCGCGGCAGGAAGGAAAGAGCGATTACAGTCGGCTCCGCCGTCTATTACCTACACCCCATAAAGAGAAAAGGGGTCAGCCCGAAACTTCAACAGTTTTGGACCGGATGCCCAAATCCCGGGTGGTGCCCGGACTCGCTCAGTCTTCTCCTTCCCCGAGGAAGAAAGCGGCCATCCCCGTTCCGTCTGAATCTTCGGAGAGTGAGGAGGGCGAGTCAGAGGAAGATTCAGGGGGGTCCGCCCCCTCTTCGCCTGAGTCTAGCCAGCCATCAGAAAGGGAGGACACACCATCTCCAGCCCCGCCTAAGAAAGGCCCCCCCACCACAGACGAGTCCCCCTCATTCTCGCCCAGGTAAGGGCGGTGACTTCGGTGCCAGCCCGTCTATCAGCCTCGGGTCTGTCAGATCACCTGTTCTAACCCCAGCCAAATTACTACCAAAAAAAGGGTCCAAGCGTAAGAGGAGCAAGGAGCGATTGCCACGGAGTACCTCAGTGGGCTCGACGCGTCCGACTCCCCCCTCCCCCAGGAGCTCCAGCTTGGCAGGAGAGAGCGCTGGGCGCCGTCTCAGCTCCAGTTCACCCCGGGGTAGCAAACACGAGAGGACCATGGAGGCTCCCGCTCTCCCCTTAACAACCCCCAAGTCAGCAGAGAAGGGTCACGGGGCTCCCCAGGAGAAAACTAGGCCAAACCCCCTCTCGGTACCGACTACGACCTTACCCCCTGCTGTGCCCCCCAGATGACACCCCCTGCCACTGCAGCGTTACCAGCTCACACCCTGGTCAGCTGGGGCCCCTCAGACGTCACCACCGGCGGCCCCATGAGTAAGGAGTTGATCATGTCCCTAGGGTCAGCTTACGTTGCGGAAGGAGTTACGCAGGAGGACATGGCTAGGAGAATGTCGGAGCTGTTAACCATGTGGGGAATGCCAGCCGTTGTGCCCCCAGCCACCCCGGATAAGGCCACCTCGACTACAACAACCACTGCTCTGCCTACAATTGCCTCCCCGACCCCAGTTGTGCCCGTTGCTGTAGAGACAGAGACTCCTGTGGCCACAGCTACCTCTACGGCCCCAGTTGGCCAGGTCCGGTATAAAAGTGTGTCTCTGTCATCTGAGGAGGAACCCGAACCATCCACTTGCTCTGTTGGACTTCCCACTTTTGCGGTCAACAAGGGGACTCATACGGAGTCGACGCCTCGGAAGCCGGCAACCGCAGACCTTCTATCACCTGTATGGTCTGCAGGGGATCCCGACACGGCAGCCAAGCCCGACCTTGTGCCCTCACCGGGCCCCTATGGGGCATGTCCCCGTCGCCCTTCCTATGGAGCAGATGACAGTCGACCTCATGGGTCCATTCCCACCTTCCCCCGAGCCAAGCGTCAACAAGTACACCTTGGTCATGATTGACTATTATGACCAAGTGGGCGGAGGCGGTTCCTCTCCCAGACCAAGAGGCCGCCACTGTGGGCCAGGCCTTCATGGAAACTGTCGTCTGTCGACTTGGCCCACCGGCTACTCTGCACTCCGATCAGGGGAGGAATCATCAGAGCCAACTGTTCCGGGAGGCGGTTCGACTTTTAGTCATCACCCAGACCCGCACATGCGCCTTCAACCCCAAGTCAGATGGTCTTGTGGAAAGGAGAAATAGGACCATCGAAGCCCTGTTGTCTGCCGTGGTAGGCCGGGACCAATCCGACTGGGACCTCCAGCTCCCATTTGTACTGGCGGCCTACCGCGCCTCCGCTCACTCTTCCACGGGCGTCTCCCCCAACATGATGATGTTGGGGAGGGAAACCATGGGCCCACTCACGGTTTTGTACCCGGAAGAGGAGGAGAGGTTGGGGGAAGGGGCGGACGGCTACGTGGCACGCCTTCGACGGTCTGTGGCAGCTGCACACAAGGTGGCCTTGAGCCACCTGGGTACCTTGGTGGCGCGGCAGGAAGGAAAGAGCGATTACAGTCGGCTCCGCCGTCTATTACCTACACCCCATAAAGAGAAAAGGGGTCAGCCCGAAACTTCAACAGTTTTGGACCGGATGCCCAAATCCCGGGTGGTGCCCGGACTCGCTCAGTCTTCTCCTTCCCCGAGGAAGAAAGCGGCCATCCCCGTTCCGTCTGAATCTTCGGAGAGTGAGGAGGGCGAGTCAGAGGAAGATTCAGGGGGGTCCGCCCCCTCTTCGCCTGAGTCTAGCCAGCCATCAGAAAGGGAGGACACACCATCTCCAGCCCCGCCTAAGAAAGGCCCCCCCACCACAGACGAGTCCCCCTCATTCTCGCCCAGGTAAGGGCGGTGACTTCGGTGCCAGCCCGTCTATCAGCCTCGGGTCTGTCAGATCACCTGTTCTAACCCCAGCCAAATTACTACCAAAAAAAGGGTCCAAGCGTAAGAGGAGCAAGGAGCGATTGCCACGGAGTACCTCAGTGGGCTCGACGCGTCCGACTCCCCCCTCCCCCAGGAGCTCCAGCTTGGCAGGAGAGAGCGCTGGGCGCCGTCTCAGCTCCAGTTCACCCCGGGGTAGCAAACACGAGAGGACCATGGAGGCTCCCGCTCTCCCCTTAACAACCCCCAAGTCAGCAGAGAAGGGTCACGGGGCTCCCCAGGAGAAAACTAGGCCAAACCCCCTCTCGGTACCGACTACGACCTTACCCCCTGCTGTGCCCCCCAGATGACACCCCCTGCCACTGCAGCGTTACCAGCTCACACCCTGGTCAGCTGGGGCCCCTCAGACGTCACCACCGGCGGCCCCATGAGTAAGGAGTTGATCATGTCCCTAGGGTCAGCTTACGTTGCGGAAGGAGTTACGCAGGAGGACATGGCTAGGAGAATGTCGGAGCTGTTAACCATGTGGGGAATGCCAGCCGTTGTGCCCCCAGCCACCCCGGATAAGGCCACCTCGACTACAACAACCACTGCTCTGCCTACAATTGCCTCCCCGACCCCAGTTGTGCCCGTTGCTGTAGAGACAGAGACTCCTGTGGCCACAGCTACCTCTACGGCCCCAGTTGGCCAGGTCCGGTATAAAAGTGTGTCTCTGTCATCTGAGGAGGAACCCGAACCATCCACTTGCTCTGTTGGACTTCCCACTTTTGCGGTCAACAAGGGGACTCATACGGAGTCGACGCCTCGGAAGCCGGCAACCGCAGACCTTCTATCACCTGTATGGTCTGCAGGGGATCCCGACACGGCAGCCAAGCCCGACCTTGTGCCCGAGACGGTGGGAGAGGGGACCCATACGGGGTCGACGCCTCCAGGGACCACCACTACAGTGCCAGAGGCCCCGGTACCTGGGTCTGCTCAGGAGGAGGTCTCCATCCCTGCTAACGACACGTCTGATGATATTAACCAGGCTGGATTATCCTCGACCCCCATTGGACATGACTACTCCCGTCATGTCCTGTTGACGTCCCACACTCCCTTGCCTAGCAGAGCTGTTTCCGACTTATACGACTGTTGTTGCCATAGCAATTATGTTTACCTGTGTGGTCATGGCAGCGGTATTTGCTGCGAAGTTAGTTATTACCTGTGTGACTGTGGTTACTATGGAGACCATATTTTTGAAGACGTTAGTGATCCTTTGCATGATGTTGTACGACTGGGGAGTTAGCCTATTGCATAACCAAGGTTGCCCTATTGTCGCCTGTTCCTTGTTCAACTGTAGGATGTTGGGGGTAGGTAACCGAGTTACCATGGGGACCAATTTGACTATGGCTGATCTTGTCCTTGAGGGAACCGCCGTGGGAGTTTCAAGTTATAGCCTGAGTGTGCTCAATGACACAGGGCTATTTAAGTTAGGAGATTCATATAGCATAGCCCTATTCAGCAGTTGGGTAGGGGCGCCCTCTTGCGAGTTTATTGGTTATAATATATCATGCTCCCCCATCTTGTTTCAATGTATAACGTTTGGATTAAAGGGGGAAGAGTGTAGCGAAGTTGCTTCGAGTTGGCGACTTCTGCGGGACTTCGCGGGGCAGACTGGTTCGGTCCGGCACCGCGAGGGGGCGTCAACCTCAACTGGTCGCTAGGTGCGGACCGATCCAGTCTCCCTAGCGAAGTTGGCTATAGGAACGACGCTTCATGATTGCTATCATTGACTAATTAATGAGACCACTTTGTAACTGATGATTACACGCCTTTTATTACTTCTATGAGAATATATGGGTGCCACTTTACCTTACTACAGTAAAACGTCTTCGGTGCTTGTGTCCAACTTATCATTACAGTATATACATGCACCAGATGATACCGGCGTAGCAAAAAGCTATAACAGACCACCGTCTCATTAGTAATTTGAAGAGGTTACATTATCAGTAAGGTTTATTTCCCATTAAAATTGTGCATTGTGCATTGAAATAAATGCAATGGTTCACAAGGATCGGATCTCACTTGCCAAGATCCAATCCTCGTGAACCTTTGCCTAGAGTGATTATTCTATGGTTGTATGAAATAAATTATGGTTGTGAAACCAGTAATCAAAATAATGCATTTTAACTCTAAATGTACATGTGTTGTTCCTTTTTGTATAAGTAACAATCTATTTTTAGCCTAGTAAAATATACACACAGGTAATATAGCAATATAATGATTGCCTTTAATAATGGAGTTGCTTAGCTGTGATAATAGTGTAGGAAATCGTATTTACTGTGTATCGAGGTCTGTATGTATTGGAGACTATTACAATGTACTGTATCGTCGCAGGATAGGCACTCTTCTTGAGCGTCTCCTACGTCTCTTGTAAGAGGGCACCACTGGTGGCCTCAGGGTGTTGTGACATAGGGGGTGGACCAGAGGGTGCTCAGTGTGCAACTGTAACAAGACATATGTTCCGCCGTCTCCTACAATCAGGGGATTCGCAGTCTTACCAAACTGGTAGGCTGGCATTATTTCGAAGCGGCCTAACAGTTATCTTAGCAAGAGCATTACCACCTTATGGGGTACTGACTATAGGCATAAGAAAGTTAAAACGTCCTCTTGTAAAAGTACCGTAATGAAGTGAAACCTATTCGAAACGACTAGTTATTGCTTCAATAATATAGTTATCTTGATATTAGTAGGATCTACAAACAGCAATACCTACAATAGCTTAGTAGAACATCATTAACCATGCTCTGCAAGATGTGAGCATTTGAATTTTTTTCTGCTAAACTGCTAAAAGGCAAATTGAAATGTGATAGGCAAGTCTATGTGATGAGATAATAATTTTATTCTGCTGGGTAATATTGGGTCATTATTCATGATGCTTTTACAAATTATGTCATAATAAAGTTCATTCCTATTTCTAGTTAATATTGTTCCATCTTGTCACTGTCAGTGCATGAATATATGACCAAATATCGAAATAAGACCTTTTGTTTACACAAACAAATCAGGCGTTCCCAACTGAAATCTAACACCGCTATCTCCAGAGTTCTTTTCTGCTGCTGCAACGTAAACAAACAAGGTTTCTCTGAAGATTTTCTTGGTCAGATTTAGGGGGTTGGATAAATTAAAAAGCATTCCTTCGTCATTTTCTATGTAGTTGGAGAGGGAGGTTGATAATTTTGAGGCCATTTCAGAGTCATGTGCATTTACAATGTTCCACTCCCCAAATATGCGAGTAATTTTTTTTTTTGGTTATTCAGTAGACCTTT
Source organism: Acholoe squamosa (assembly GCA_949317995.1). Classification (NCBI taxonomy): domain Eukaryota; kingdom Metazoa; phylum Annelida; class Polychaeta; order Phyllodocida; family Polynoidae; genus Acholoe; species Acholoe squamosa. The sequence goes on from OX439043.1 coordinate 61,107,806, forward strand.
CTGATCCATTAATTTGGTGGTAAAATGAATTCTGTCACAATATGTGACAGGTTACTCCCCCCCTCTTCTTTGCTTAAGATGACTTGACTAATTGTCATCAAATTACAAGGTCCACTCTTACTTTCTCACATTACACATTGTATATGTAAATATACAACCAACCACCATCCAAATCCCTAGGGCAAAAAAGTTATACAAGGCTACTCTAAGATGTATCATCATTCATATCTGGAGATTCTAAAAGCATCATTATTTATGAACTGGCAGAGACTTCCCTGTTCATTAGTATGACCAATATTGCCTCCTAAGGTTCTATTAGAGCCAGCCCTGTCTCCACCATTCTTCAGCCTGAGGCAATACCTCAAAATAGTCTCCATCCTGTGCTTCACTGGTTGGTGTTATAACGACAAGGTGTCAGCACTGTGTCATCTACCACAATTACTGCTGTAATATCACTTCCTGCAACAGTTTACATATAAGGGGAAGGGTAGCATGAGGGAGTGCACGTCTTTTCCTTCTTAATTCCTAATTAATTGTGTTTTTTTTTTGGTAAATCTATCCAAAAGTATAACATAGAGAATACCTCTCATGACCCATCCCATGCACTCAATGGGGAATTTCTGGCTCGGTGGCCTCACACAGGAAATCTCATAGTTCATGCCTTCTTATCACCTGGTCAAGCCCTTGTTCCTATAGCTGCAGATCCACTATCCAACATCGGGTGCCATTTTCATGGTCTGTACACCCTACTATTAAAATTGTCATTCCTGCAATCAATTGAAAAGTAAAACTTGAAGTGATTAGTCCAGAGTACAATAAAGCCCCCTTTCTCAGTTGATGTCACATGATTATCATATTAGTGGGTTAGTCTGATGCAACTGTAGACCCAGTACAATTCTAGTTGCAACAAGGTTTATATACCGAGGTAGCGGATTGTCCAGTGGGTGCAGCCATTGCTGAAGCTGGCCCGGCTCTTATCACCGATAACATATATCCGATGGGTACCACTGGCTCATAAGTATTCCCTGTATAGTCTCTTGGTGAACACACACCTTATGATGCTGAAATGGTAAGTAACACACAAACACTGCATTAGTCATGGCTTGATGTATTAATGCAGCCCTTGTGAATTTCTCACCAGCACATTCATCCACCATGACGGCAAATAGACATGATCCATTGATCAACTACACGGCCCTTATAGACGTAGCATTCTTGTGAACATCATTAAATTAACATGGAAATACCCAGCTTTTAAGCTTCACCAAACATCATTGTATGGCACAGGTGTAAACTGCACTAGGGTAGAAATATTGGCCAACATTATTAATCTTTGTAAATTAACCACAAATATAAACTCTTGACAAAACTGTCCTAGTGGGATGGACCAGCAGTGTGAAGCACCGCTGGGACAGCAGGGCCTGTTGGTTCAATTACAGCAAGGTTATAATGGACCTCATTGGGAGCAATCAGGGGGACAACCTCTGTGTTCTTACATAAACAAGCATAGCAGACCCTCCAGCAAGAAGCAAGGCCTTTATGCATGGCCTTTACAAAGTCTTTGTTACGCCAGGCATAAATGAAGGGGTTGACTCAGAAATTAATATCATAGATAATAATGCTCACACAGATAAGTGCATTGTGCCAGGGGGGCGATTCTGAGGTCCAGGTTGCTGTGGTCACTGCATATAGGGGTATAAAGGGCAATGGAGACCCCCACCCCAAGTGCCATCATTTTGGTAATCTTCATCTCCTTCCGTCGGCTTTCACATTGTGTCTGTGTCTCCGCTATAGCTGCTATCTGGACCGTACCTCTGTGTACCACCCATCCAATATGGCTATAGCTGCCAAGGATTACATACAATGAAACAGCAAATACCGTGGCTGCAGTGTAAGTGAGATACATGGGGAAATGGATGAGAGGGTTGCAGTCTGCCCCTTCCCGGGCATCCCATGAGGTTGCTGTGATCACAATGTTAAATACTGCAATTACAATCCAGGCAATGGGAAGACCAATGGCGGTTCCTTTATGACTCCACTTCCTACTCCTCTCCAGTCAGAACAACAGGGAATTTCTTCTTTACAAAGCTATTGCAGCTAGAGTCACAAAATGGAGTGAGGTAGTGATGAGCTCGACAAACAAACCTGCAATGCACTATGGATGGGCGAAGTTCCTTGGGTGGCAGAATTATCACCACCAGTAAACCATGGAGAAAGTCACACAGGGCAAGGGCAGTCACAAGCAGGTTTCCTAGTGACCGTGTGACACTATTACCTACCACACAAAGTATAGTCAGTGAATTAATAACCATGGAGATTGTACCCATGATTACTCTCACATTCACATTGGCAGGCCGTATTGGTGACATTTTTTGTTTGAAATCAGTGATGTCTTAATTGTGTTACAATTCAATATTATCTTGTCCTTTTATATAAAGCAAGCGTCCTCCTTGTACCTAGGTGTGGACTTCATCTGATCATGAGAGATATTGTTGAGAATACAGTAAGATCATATATGTTACCATGGCGACAGGTAGAAGCTCATGAATTATATTACAGACATGTGCTCATTATATTTAGTGTGGCATCCTCTCAATACCTGGTATTAGGAGGATATCTTTCCGGTGGTCGTCCATGGTCACAAAAGGCAAGCTCCAAACACTACCGTATTCCATTATGCTGAGTGCAAATGTGTGCTGCTATGTTTTCTAACCTCCAGTATAAACAATAGGGCAAGCAGACATAATTTCCTGGTTACTGTGCTGTCTTGGATCAGTCTAAAATCTGTTCTTGTATTATTTCCTGCTATATGATGATAGCTTTCGTGATGGATATATGCCTTATGCCTCCTGATGTTGCGGCCTACTATAAGAAAAATATCAGGTGCAGTATACATAACAAAAAACAGGGGAAAAAACCGAAGTTTGAAAAGAAATCTATATAATTATCCCTCTTGGCAAGTTTGTTCCATTTATAAAGGGGTACGATTAATTTGGGTGGTATTTTGAAATCATCTGGCTTCTATGGAAAAGAACATAGATGGAGAGAATCCTAGTTGCAAGACTGTTAATGTACTTGTTCAGCTGTATCATTTAGGGCTTTATACTTGTTCAAATATGCAGAACTGCTAATCTTTCCAACCAGTTTCTGAGGCAGTTTCCTGAAAATAATTGTTTCCAAAATGTATCTTTCAGCCCTGGAGACATAGCTGGTTTGTAATAAAACTCCGAGACCGATAGTAGTAATCATGAAAGCCCACCTTTGTTGCACATGTATACTTTTGTAGTGATTCGATATAAATACCAGGTGCAAACACTGCTGAAAGTACAGTGAATCCAGCCTGAGAAGAAGAGCCTCATTCTCAATTAGCTCCATATCAGACTGAGAAGCCACTTTGGCTCAGAAGCCCTGTCATTTTGGCCTGAAACCTCCATTTTAGCCGAGGAAAGCAGTCTCTCCAGGCGGCAACCCTAACTGCGCAATTACCATGTCTAGCCCATAATGTCGGTCAGTGGAGGCTGTTGCAAAAAGATTGAGTTGTTGCTTTCCAGGGTAGGTACCTCACTTCCCACTTCCCTCCTCTACTTAACCACTCAGTATCACTTCGAACACTGTAGTTCAGAAGTAGTCACTTTCCCACAAATCATACCTGAGTGCTTCCTAGACTGCCCACACCTACATACTTATGCGACAGAGTGTAGGAACCAACTTCCAGTTGAGGGGTTGTTAGTAACCACTTCTCGACCACTCCCTATTGGGAAGTGCCATTTGGCAATGCAATAGAGAAGAGACTACTAAAGATGAGTGTCTTCCGTTTTTGGAAGTACACCTCCGACAGAAGTGACTTCCAAGGGTTTAGCTACAGCCACCTGAAACCATTGCGCACCTAGGGAGCGCTTCAATCAGTTGGATCCATATATATAAGGGACCGTGCTGACCTGGAATAAGGACAGTCAGGCTGCTGGTGTCTTCCTGGTCACTCCCGGTTTGGTTACGGCAAAGGTACCCTTAGCCATATGCCTCACCTTCCTGCTAGCAGAAGATACAGGAATCTCCTGTAGGGAATTATGCTCCTGGAGGCATTTCTTTATTGGATCCCTGTATCCTATGCCGTGGTAGCCCCATATTCCAGGGGTATTATTATCTATGTGCACACCTAGAAGGGTGGAAAAGCTTCCTAAACATCTTGCTGTTGACTTGGCCATGATCGATGATGTTCCTGCATGAGGTCTACTGAAGAAACATTGTGTTCTCTACAACCGCCAGTCTACTTTTGCCTTCAGACTCCATTCCTCATTCCTGAGTTAACTTGTGGCTACGACGGTAGAGTAATTGAACCATGAGTTACTATGCCTTTCTTACCATTTTCTACCAATAGTACCTGTACATTTGAATAAACCATGACCAAGAATGATCATGTGACCTATGTAGGAACCTTCTCCTTGGCCTACTTCAGTTTACCCAGCAAATTGTTGTGACTCCTCGTCACCCTGTGTGGAGTGCCTAACACATGTCACTAGATGGAACATGGCGTCACTATAGCACAGGATCACCAGGAATAGCCATGGTTGTGATCACATGGTTTCACTGCAGATGACAACTTTGGTGATCACTCAGACTCACAAGGGATGGGGATACTGGTGATCACTTCCCTCGCTAGATGAGACGCTACCTTGTGATAGCGCAGGCTCACCATGGATGGTGGGGGATGTGATCACTCACCCTGACCAGGGATGGCGAGGTGGGTCATCAGTCACCTCGCTAGATGAAATGCTTACCTTGTCATAGCACAGGTTCACCATGGTTGGCGAGGATGGTGATCACTCACGCTCACCAGGGATGGCAACATGGTTGATCACTCACTTCACTAGATGAAACTTACACCTTGTCACAGCGCACACTCACCATTGATGGGGAGTGTGGTGATCACCCAGACTCACCATCGAGTGACGTTGGTGATCACTCATCTCGATAGATGAAAAGCTCATGATCACAGACATCATCAACATTGGTAATCATGCAACCTCACATCTGCCAGGTCAAATTATGTTTTGCCAGATGTATGTATTTCCCTCTAACCACAGAAAAGGTGTTACTGTTAATGTAGATATTTCCCTATGTATTTTTCCTCTAAACAGAGAAAAGGTGTTTATGGATAGTTCTTTTCATTTTAGAGATACCTCTATGTAATTTCAATTGATACTTCCTCTCTGTAGTCTTCTTTGATTCACACCTTCATAATGGTCCAGAATCTAATAGTGCTGCTACCTGAACACAAAAGGAGATAAATGAGTGAGGTTCCACCATTTGTGTGAAAGTGAGGGCTGTATAGTCACACAGTGAGTGAGATGGCGACAGTGGTGAGGCTTCACCACACTGAGTGAGAGTTAATAACAAGTGGCACACAGTCAACCATTGGGTGATAATCATGATGGCCAACAAAATTCATTCACGATACATACATCCAAAGCTGTTCTGATGAACGTGTGTGACAGAGTAGATAAGAGAAATAGATAATAAAGTAAAGATGCTAGGATTTCCATCAGCGTTTCATGAATAAGACTTTCATGTATTTGACTGCACATAGTTCTTGGCTTTTATCGGTCACAGGCTTAAGTAACACTCTGGATGTCTCAAATATTCAACCTGGGTGCCTGGGAGTAGGTTGCTCCTGATATACTGTCAATGTATCGACCTCTTCCCGGAAGCAATGCAATCTTCTTGACCTGTAATCCAAGAAGTATAAACTACCTGTTGAGTTGGACACTCAGATGGATTGTGGTATAGCCAGTATGTCAATATGACTGTCTCTAGTCCTCCACGCCTATATATGTTAGGACTGCGGTTTTCTACATAATGCAAGGAGCTTCTTTCTATCACTATCTGTTGATTTACGATTGATTTCTGAAATCTACTTATAAAACATAATACGTCAATTTTGTCAGAGGAAGTAATGGCATCTACCTTGATATTTTGAGTGCACAAGTGGTTATCAGCTGAACTCTACTCACCTGTGCCCTTCTCACCTGTCAAGTGTTCCTGTAGTATGCTAATGTAAAATACCATCTACACGTGTAAAGCTTTCCAATGAAACCCTTTTTACCCCTTTATACCTAAAATACATCCCTCTCCCCCAACTTCACTGAGGGGCAAATGTAGACATTCCCAACTGATGGTCTTTCATTTGTATCCTTATATGGTCTCTGAATAGTCAAGGATTTCGACATGCAATATTCCAATGCTTTTAGATAGTCAACAGTTTTGTTGTGTATAAAAAGATGAAATCACCAGCCTCTAGCCCTACCATTGATTTTATTTCCCATAGCATTATACGCATAGAGATAAAATCAGTGGTGCGAGTTAGAAGCACATGATGTCTGTTCAGAGGGGACTCCCTACAGACAGAATGGCTATAGACCGACTGCCCCCTAAGTGTCTTGGTATTTTCACCCTGCACCCTACCTGTCCTTTTTGTGCACCCTAAGTGTCTGCTACCTAAGTGTCTTCACACCCTACATCTCTGCACCCTAAGTGTCCTTGCACCCTAAAGTACCTGTTACCGTCAGGCTCCCTCTGTGAACTATGGGTATTTGGAGAAATTGAGATTCAAGATGGATGACAGAATACAGAAAGTACACATCTCAGCTTATTATCAATTTGAAGACACAAGTCAAAGTGGCACATTCATCAATGATTCAGTGGGCACAGAATATTGCATCAACATTGACAACCTGCTGATGTCATACTAGTGATTGTGCATGATCAAGTTGTCATATGTTGTCTTGATCTTGAGCCAGGGGTATAAGTACCATTTCCTGGCTTGGCCCCTCAGACTGACTGGAGCCAGTGGCATCTGCCTAACTCTGTGATTGTTTGAGGGGAGTCTTTCATGTGTCACTGGGTGCACAAAGGACCCCCATGGACGCCGCCATGTCCCCCATTGTCTTGGTCGGTATGGCATGTTCAGACCCTCATATCTCAATCGTTTACGCAGCTACAGCCTTCATCTCAAGCATGCGCGGGCTTGAATATGTCAAATTACCACCGCTCGCTTTCCGGGCGCGTAACTTGCGTTGGTTTGTCTGTAGTACATTCGGAGGTTAAAACAGTCTTGGTAGCATAACTTCCTTAATAATGGGAGTTCCGCCTTGATCTTGAGCTCATCTTGACGGTCTAACTATGGCCTTTTCATAAATGCTTTCATATTTGACCTAGGTTGCTCAGGAGTGACGCTAGAGCGACCAGAAGGTTATGATGTTGTTACTTATGTAACCTATTGTTCAGTCTTGGGATGCTCACACACCCATGATGGCGTCAGCGGTGCCCGGGCACCCGTGATGGCCGGTTGCATTCACTTACAAATTATTATATTGTGCACTGGACCATGAGGTCAGTCTCTTAGGCTCTAAAAAGCCTTATATTGTGCAGTGGACCATGAGGTTGGTCCCTTTGGTGATGTAACTTATGTATATTTGACATAGCTGGTGTTCAGTGGAGCATGAACGCTCTTCTAGAATGTATGAGCGCTCTTCTAGCCATTCTATGTATTAATTTCTTATATATTCTTTGATTAATACAGTAATATGTTAAGATGATTGGAATAATAAAATGGTATATGATAATATTGTGTTGATGATGTTGATCAACCTGTCTTCAACACCTTTTCAATGATTCTATTTCAATGTTGTCAACCAACACCATTTCAACATCCAATCAACAGTTGACATATCAATGTTGAAATATTGTTCTCAATTCAATGTTGACTCAAGATTGATTTGTCAATGTTGAATCAACAATATTGATTTCAATGTTGATTCAACATTGACATGTCAACAAAGAATGCCCTAACAAATATCAACATTTCAACATCATGTCAACGTTGAATCAACATAGAAATACAAACATTGAATCAGCGCTGATGGTTAGATGTTGAATCACAGTTGAATTTGATAATGTTGTGTCAACTTTCAAATTCAACTGTATTTCAACCCTATATCAACCGTTGATATGCAAACATTGCAAAATGTTGTTTCAACGCTGAATCAATGTTGATGTGCCCAGTGGGTTCTAGTTGACTAACATCAAGGGGATTCAGTATATTACACAAACACTAGGTGGCACTATCACATGTTGTAAAACAAAAACAGATATAGCTAACACACTACTGAGCAGTGATTTGTATCTATAACTACCGGGGTACCTTTGCCCCATTGGCCTACCATTACATTACCAATAGCTTATTTCTACAGCGCCTCGTTGCAGTTTCTGGCATATCTAACTTACAGCAGCATCACATGACACTTGGTGAGTGCCTCCATAGGGCACCTCATCTCTCCTACACAACATAAAAAGATCCATTTAGTAGAGGCTACTTCTTTCTTTAAAGATAATAAGCATGGAGGCACTTTGAAAGAGCCTGAGAGCAGTTCGCCCCCACACGGTGTTAAACCATAGTCTTTTAATGATGATGTTAATCTCCTGTAGATTCCCTATTAAAAGCTTAAAAATATGTTAGATGAGATGACTTGTATTTTTAGACACCCTGTTACCATGGTAATATAACATGCTTATATCAGGATATTATATAATATCATCTAGGATCACACCACCAGGTGGTGGGCTCACGGTTACCATACATTCAGCTAATACTCAGGTTGTAGGACATAGATCATGTCCCTTTGGATGTTTATAGCTTTGCTACATATAATCAGATAATTTCCCTTCTTTTTTATGTGATATATGATAATGTTCATTTGACTACAATCAGCCAATGTGTGATTCATGAGACTTGTTCTAGATACTTCACCCCAGGGAGTATTTAGATAATATTTCAGAAGTGCTGGAAATACATTGTTCTATGATCAACAAAATTGACACCTGTCCACCTGAGCAGTCTCCCCCTACCCCACCCAAACTGATTGTTAATCCTATCTATTGCTCAGTACCTTTTGTATAGTACAGTCATGTCTCTATAAACCAGCCACCTCAGTTTGAGATAAAATTTGACTGTTTCTTGTCATTAAGGATCCAAAATCACGTGATTAATTAATATAGTGTCGGTAACGATGCGTTTCGGCTAATAACGTCGGAACTGCTGCTGCTGTTGCTGCTGCTACTGCTACTGCCGCTATTACTGGTACTGCATTGCCGCTGCATGCTGCTGCATTACCGCTGCATGCTGCTGCAGCGGTATATATATATGGTAACTGTGGGCCTCACCACCTGGTAGTATGATCCCAGATGATATCACATATCTGGAAATAGGCATATAGACAAAGGTTCACGATTGTTGATCTGACTGAAATTATTGTTTACGTGCTTTACATGCTTTATGATGATTTGCGGAGCTGTTACAGGCCGAGAGATACGGGGCATGGTTATCACATGGGGGTGTGAGATAAGGAGCTCCTTGGTCAAGCCTAGATGGGACATCCATATTCCACTGTCTCCAACATGAAATAAATTATGATAACAGGGTATCTAAAAAAACAAGTCATCTCATCCAACATTTTTGAAGTGCCCTCTATAGCTTTTAACAGAGAATCTAGATTATCAGGAGAAAAATATCATCATTAAAATGCTATGGTTTAGCCCCTGTAGAGGGGAACTGCTCTCAGGTTCTTCAGAGTGACTCTTTCCTGATCATCTTTAAGTAAGGAAATAGCCTCTGATGAATGGAAAATTTGATATGGGTACTCCCAGGGAAGAAGCATCTAGGCCAAGTCCCATGAATCACACTCTGGCCGTTTGTAGCCAAATGGACATCATCATATATTACAGAAAGAGAATTGAAATTATCTAATTACATGTACCAAACCTATAAACATCCCAGGGGACAGGATTTAGGTCCTACAGCCTTAGGATTAGCAAAGTGTATGGTAACTGTCAGCCCACCACCTGATGATATCACATAATTATCTGAATATAGGCTTGTGACCATGATCACAGGGTATCGAAAAAAACCATGTCATCTCATCTAAGATATCTTTAAGTGCTATCTATAGCGCTTAACAGGGAATCTGCACTATCAGGAGATTAATATCATCATAAAAAGTCTAGGGTTAAGCTCCCTGGTGAGCAAATTCCCCTCAGGCTATTTGAGTGTGACTGCTTGCTGAGCATCTTTAAAGAAATAACTAGCTTTTGCTAAATGGATTGTTTTATGTTGTGTAGGAGAGATGAGGTGTGTCGGGGCTTTAGAGGCACTCAGCAAGTGTCACGTGATGCTGCTGTAAGTGGGTAAGTGTAGCAGAGATGTTGTAGAAAATTAATGGGCTACTAGGAATGTTATGGTAGGCCAAAAGGGCAAAGCTAACATAGTAGTTAGTAGTATAGTATGTATCGGAACGGGACTATAGCTAAGTACAGGATATTACTCACTGGGGATGAAGCCAATCAGAGGCCTCAATTTGGTCATGTGACCTGTGACGTCACTGCACCTCCCGTGGTGCATGCCCATATATGGTCATGTGACCTTAATGTTGCCCTTATTCGCATAATAGGCCATGCCCCCTTGACCTAATTAGGGATTAGTTACCACCTCTCAGCCAATCAGAGGATGGCATTCTGGTTACCATGATAACATGACCTAATGTAAACAACATGTGGCCTAGACATGTGGCATAGCCACGTGGTCCCTTATTTGTAAACAATGGGCGGGGCTAATTATGGAAATAATATAAATAAAAATAATTTATATGATGCTGTAGTAGTTTTTTTGGTTCTCAGAGTTGATAGTCTGTAGAGCGGTTGGTGTTTCCATGATGAAGGTGGAAGAGAAAGCGTAAGGGAACAAAATTTTACTTTCCCTTTCGAACCCGTTCAAGATAAGTGTCTTAACTATGGTTTTAAATAGATCAAAGACTTAAAAGACATTTAATCCCATTTTCACAGAGGCCCTCCCTTGGTAGGGTATCTGTCTGTTTTTGATTTTCACCTACCGTTTGCTGTAGGCATGGATCCCTTAGATTATTAAATGTGGTTGGTCCCAGAGGGAAAAGATAAAAGACTTAAAGGGTCTTATCCCATAGTCACAAAGATTCTTCTCAGTAGGGTGTCTGTTTGTTTGATTTTCACCTGCTGGGGTGGAGAGGGGCCCAAAGTATTAAGTTATTTTAATATTAGTGAACCTCCCCCCTGGGCGGGTTCACGTATAATCCATGTATTTTACGATGGAGCACTGCTGTGTTTCCTTCGAATGAGATCATTGATTTTCCTATTTAGAATGGAAATCATGTTTCCATTGTAACAGAAATCAACCAAAATACCTATTTAGGCCAAAACACTTTCTTTTTACAAGCCTAATTTGGAACCTTTCACCCAAAATATTTATAACATTCTATCAAAATCATTGAATTCTCCATAGAAAAGTACCCTATAATTGTTTTAGGCATATCTTTCCTATTCTAGCCCATAGTTGTGCCCCCTGGTGGCTAAAACAGGTACTAAATCCCACAGGAACCCCCATTTCTGCTTGCTGGCTCACATATTCAGGGCGAGAACGACATTACACAATTTCACATGGTCACCAAAAATCTTTTTTTTTTGACTGACTTCTTATAAACACAAAAGTCAAGCCTTCACATCGGCTGTGTGCCACGACTTGACTTCACAGTAAAAAGGGGAACAACATTACTGTGCGGGTACCGATGTGAAGTGTGTTCTTGAAGATATTTTCAAACTTATTTTCACTATAACCACAGTCGTTGCATGCTGATAATATCGTGCTTTCGATTTGACGCTGATACACTGGCTCTATCAGTTTTTTGGTTGGTGAGAAAATTTTGGAACGTGTCTTTATGACTTTTGTATCATTTAAATTCTCTATATCTTTAAAATTAAACGTGGGTGACTAAATTTTAAAGTTGTGTAAGGTAGGTGAAATTATCAAAAAAACGGTAAAAGCCTTGTCCCAGCATTGCCACAGAACTATTGTCATTTTCGCACAGATTCCTTGTGAGTCAGTGAGTAATAGGTGTTTCATGGTGAGAATGACATTACACAATTTCACAGAGGAATGTGTCAGTGCCTGCGCATATGTGGACCACACACACCTAGTAGTTTCTTTGGCTGTATGGAACCGAGGTAAGAATGGGATTGGCGCAGTCATGCGTTCAGCACCTCCTATTGTCCTCTCTTATGATTAGTGTTTACATAATCAGAGGTAGCTGGAGGGGTTGACCGTAAAAGCTTGTGTGAGTGATTAGTATGTCCTGTGTATAGCTTATGGTGGGGTTGTTCCAAAAGGAGCAAAGAGGCTAGGTGAGGTAATACGGTACTCTACTGTGTTTGATATGTTATGCACTTAACCAGGAGGTGGATGGGTGGAGGGATCTCTAGTGTGTACACTCTCCATTCGTGGATCTGGTTAGGAAACTGTTGGCTCAATGTGTACGGTCAGTGTGTTTGGTAAGCTATGTGCTGGATGGTTAGATGTGTACATACCTAGAGGCAGGTGGAAGGGGTATACCGTAAAGACTTGTCTCACCATAAAATGTTAGCTTTATTTTCTATGTGAGTAGTCTCTGTTAAAACCCTTAGTGCTTATATTGGTTATTACGACCGTTTGTACTTTAACCTGTGTTTGTCTGTCTTTTCAACATACCATATTAGATGTGTTCCTGTTTGCAAGGTTGTAAGGTTTACCTCTTTCAAGTATATCAGCATTATTGCTATATTTTACTATCAATAGAAAGAAGAACAGGATTTACAATGGCTGAGTACTTTTGGGATGGAAACCCTTCATGGGATCAAAGTATGATGGGTGTACCTGAGGAGAGCATGGTTGTGTTCTATGATGTTTTAGAAGAGGGTAATTGCTATGCTTGTGGATACCCCTATCAGAACAAACCCTTTCATACATAGAAAACATACAATATGTTAAGACATGAATCATGTTAGAGTTTAAACAACGTATAATAGAAGTATACTAGATACTGGGTGTATGTCAGTTACCATAATCGAGTAAGATAATGAATTTAAGACATAAATAAGTAACAAAGAAATAAACAGAGAATAGTGTATATATGTTTACTGATCAATGGTAATAATGTATACACACATATAATGCTAAAACCTAAGAATGGTTAGATGTATGCCCATGCACGATTTTCTTCTGTATTGGTTCTCATAGTGTGATTCTGGGTGTATGTAAGTTACAATACTCAAGTAGGATAATGGGTTTAAGACATACTAAGTGACAAACAAATAATCAAAGAATAGTCCATATTGAAATAATGTATACACACATATAATGTTAAACCTAATTCTAATCATTATTATGCATCTTGTAATGGAATATCAATATCAGTCCAACTCTCTCAGTAATTGTGCAAAAGAGGGAAAGCTGTCACTGGGAAGACGCTGTCACAGGTTTTCTACAGAACCGCCCTTTAACCAAAGTTAAGCACCTATTCCATCATGATGTGCCTGATGTATCATTTAGCGCATCATGCTGTTTGTGTTGCATTTATAGCAGACCGTAACAGTACGTTTAAGTGTCGGGTATAGTGGGATGGAATTTAATCTACACCCAGGAACTTATGCACACACACTATATTCATAGTAGTAGTGATCCGTTCCTTTTGGGTTGGGCAATCATGTACCAAGGATCATATAGCTTTTTTACAGAACCACCCTTTTCATACATACAGTATTATGAGAAGTAGTACAGCTGTTTGCCACCAGATGGAGGTGCTATTGGTGTAGTAAAGAACTTTGAAGGTAATTAATCATTTTTGGGTCTAAATCAGATCAAACTTTACATATATATGATGTTATTTTTGTTCCAAACAGTGTTAAATGTTGTAGACTTTACTTTTATACATTTTTTGCAAATTTGAAATGACCAGATGCAGTCATCAATGAGGTTATATTTGATTACACCTTTTTGGAGAAGGTGATGTTTTTACAAGTACCGGTTGGGGCGATAAATAAAGTGTATGTTGGGGAGGTCTATGCTGTCTCTTGCAGAGGCACACCCTTCATGGATCCTATAAAGGATCCCCATTTTGTAAATCAAAAGTAAATTGTGGTAACGAGAGGGTGGTGCATTCACACTCTAGTGGGGTAGGGGTACCTATCAATAGTCTGTCGTCTCAATGAAATTCAAATCTGTGACATGGAAGGGAACAAGGTAAATAGAATCGGTTATTCAGACGAATTACTTCGATCAAGCACTAAGTTATCTTAAAAACAAAATACTCCCACTTACACAGAATCACCTGGTGGCAAACTTTAAACCTTATAAATCTGTCATTTTACCTAGTGTTCACATTCTAAATGAGCTATTCTACCTTTCCATATTTTTGTGACAAATTTCTGTTTATTATATCCATACCACAGTCATGTATTGGTTGTCTGGGTGGTCGTTGACATCCATAGTTAAGGGTGGTAGTAGTTCTCCAAGTACCTTACAGGGGGTAACACTGGTATTTTTTCTGTTACCCCTACTAGTACTACTTCTACTACAATCATCTATTGCATCTGATTCTACTGCTACTGCTGCTGCTACTACCGCTCCTTCTATGCTAGTTCTGCTGGTCTTACTACTAGCTACTACTGTCACTACTGTTGTACTTACTGCTGCTGCTACTGCTGCTGCTGCTGCTACTGTTGTACATACTCCTACTGGTACTGTCGCTGTACATGCTCCTACCGTTGCTCATGTTCCTGCTTTTGCTGCCCCTGTTACCGCTGATGCTGTCAAAGGAGACATCAGACGTGATCTGCCCTTCCAAAAAAAATCAGGGGTCTTTATATAGTTGAGAGAATGAACTAATCGTGTTTTCACCTGGATCCTTCCACCCCTGGATCAATCAACATGAAAAAGGAAAAATGCTTTTTGGGATAAAGGTGTCAGGTGGGATAACAGGTGTAAGAACTGTGATAATTACCTTAAGCACTGGTTCCACAGGCTTAAATCGGTCGGATTAGCATTGATCCGAACGATTTTTTCTATACTTTTGATATATTATAAATCGTCGGATTAGGGCTTTCCCGAACGATTCTACGCCTGTGGAACCAGGGCTTTAATGTGTCTTACATGTATAAGAGGATTATGGAACGTTAGGAGATTAAGGCGTTCAAAGTCTTGTCTGTATACAAAAAACTACAGGGGTGGTTAACAACAAAGGGAAATATAATCTTGTAAGAGAAAATTCGAAGTGTTTTGATCGGATTACTCACTGAAGTTAAGAATAAAGGACAAACTCCCTACCATCTGTAACTATGAGGTCAGAACCTTTTAAGTCTTTTATCTTTTTCCTCTGGGACCAACCACACTTAACGATCTAAGGGTTCTATGGGGAGTATCCAGCTAAAAAAATTGGAATCTTGGTGGAATTAAAGGTGTTAGAAACTGTGATAAATATCTTAATGCGACTTACAGGTGTGAAACAATGTAACTAATTAGGATTATGAGAAATCAAAGTAAAACATGAAGGAAAGATGCTGTGACAGGTGTATTTTAAAGGGCAGGGAAAAAAGGGGGAAGTTAAACCTCTACTGAAAGAGATGTTAAAAGTCTCCTTTCATCTATTCAAGTATTCAGTCGGATTATGGGGGATCGCTCGCATTCTGTGTAGTGTCTTATTTTTTAGATCTGTTGACAAAAAACAGGTGAAAAGGTATTGTGATAACTGTATTTGGTAGGCTTACAAAAAGTTAGAAGCTGTGATAATTATCTTATTACTGTTTACAGGTGTAAGTAAGGTTCGCTCGTTAAGATATTATAAGATTCCTCAATTTTTTACCCTTCCCCTTTGTTAGTAGGTGGATTAAACCAAAAGCCTCCTTTCATCTATTTAAAGTACAGTAAGAGGTTTATCTTCAGAGGAGTATATAAGGGAGAAAGAAATTTCATTCACTCACACTCTTTCTTCAACCCTCACCATGAGTAAAAAAAACTACTAAGATACAGTTTTTAAGGAATACGAAAAGGATCAACAATTCAGAACCTTTTCCTACTGCTCAAGATGCTACCGCAGCTGCTTTTACTTACAACCCACTTGGTGTAATCCCTGATTTCCCTACTGCTGCTGCTGCCGCTACTGCTGCTGCTACTGATGCTGCTACTGATGCTGCTGCTGCTACTGATGCTGCTAGTGCTTCTACTACTGCTTCTGCTGCTGCTTTTGCTGCTGCTTTTTCTGCTGCTTCTGCTGCTGTTGCTGCTGCTGCTGCTGCCCCTGCTTCTCCTGCTGATGAAGATGCTACTACTCCTGCTGATGATAGTGCTGCTGCTGCTGCTGCTGCTGCTGATGTTGAACATTATCACCCTCACGCTGGAGAAAACCATGCTGGTGTAACTACACCTGATGGATATGATGATGATTTAAGCGATTACTTCTCATACTGTCATAAGGTAATTGGAAACTCTTTCTTCGGTAAAATAATTTGCAACAAAAAAAAGGAGCACTGTACAATACAGTAGAGGATGGTGCTACCAGTTTAAAGGGTACAGAGTTGACCACAGAACTCTTTTAAAAGTCGAACTCCAACCAAAAACAGTCAGGAAGTAGGTTCTATCATATTCCTATCCAATATCCGACTACCTCATGTAAAAAGGTTCAGGTCATATGACCAAATGGAAACCTCTAATTGGCTAAGAGGGTGTGGTCTATTTTCCAAAATAAGGAGCTCACCACGGGGGTCCAGGTTAAGGTCGAGGTCACATGATCATATATGGGGATGTATCGCAACGCACATCCACCATCATTTGTCTCTATGTTAGCTGTATGGTCTAGTGTCACATACAAATATGTTTTTTAGTAGTTTAGTAGCCCTTAGTTAATTAGAGGTCTCAATTTGTCACATGATCATATGGGTATGCACCATGTCACTCATCCACCAGCATTTGTCTTTAATATTAGCTGTATGCTCTAGTGTCATGTACAGGTATGTTTTTTAGCAGTTTAGTACTACTCTATAGTACAAAAAATTGCCATGTATAAGTCACATGTTCTTTATCTTGGTAAAATCACAGGTGTTAGAAACTGTGATAAATATCTTCATGTAACTACATGCTGGTGGTAGTCAGGTTTCTAATTGAATAAACGGTTAATCCTCATTTGCATAATAGTGATGTGTTTTATTTGCTATATAATTTTTTTTATAAAATTCCCAAAAATTTTTAATATCAGTAAACCCACCCCTTTTTTAATTAAAATAATTTTTTTTCGGGGGAAGCTTTTAGCTTGCCTTAAAAACAAAAGTCTAAAGGTGGCAATTATTTTTTTTTAGGCAAACTTTTAGCTTGCCTTTTTTTTTTTTTTTTCCTCTCATTGAAAAAAGGTATACAATAGTAGAATTTACCAAAGCTTAAATATTTCTTCTTGAGAAAAACTCAGACCTTTTATGCATAATTAACCCCACTTTGTTTACAAACAAGTGGTCACTTCACTACACCACGTGATCAAGGGGGTATGGACTATTATAGAAACCATGTGGTTAAGTCACTTGGATAGATAACGTGTTGTTTACAAACAAGGGAGGTCATTTGGTTGGGCAACCCCCATTTACATAATCGGGTCACTTGACCTAGACCATTAACCAATGAGAGACCCCCATTTGGAAATCACTCCACAGGGGGCCTAAGTCATGTGATCAAGGGAACGTGGTATATTATGCAAATGAGGTCTCATTAGCATAAAGGGACGTAGTCTATTATGTAAATCAGGGGTCATGTGACCAAATGGAGGGCTCTAATTAGATCAGGGGGTGTGGTCTATTATGCAAATGAGGTCTCATTAGCATAAAGGGGCATGGCCTATTATGTAAATAAGGGGTCACCTGACCAAATGGAGGGCTCTGATTGGCTAAGGGGGCATGGCCTATTTTGCAAATGAGGTGCACCACGGGGGTCCAGGTCACGTGACCAAATGGAGGCCTCTGATTGGCTGCATGCCCAGTGAGTAATATCCTTAGATTAGCTATAGTCCCGTTCCGATACATACTTTACTACTACTATGGACAAAATCCTAAGATCACCTGTTAAGATTTGACCCATTTCAAGTCGTAGCTGGCTGAACCTGTCGTAGAAACTATTGAAACTATGCAAATAGTGTTGACTGCAGCTAACTCTAGTAGTAGAGTTATGGCAGCAAAACATTTTCCCTCTATGAATTTATGAGGGAGAGAGATGGTGCACCACATGCATGACCCTATCATGGGACGTCTGCTGTGCTGTGTGCTCATGAAGAATAGCATGGGGGAATATAATAATATTATGGACATGATTTGCCTAATCAAAAGCTATCCCTCCGAGAGTTACTTTACTGATTGTAGCCCTAAGTCCTATAGCCATTATTTTGCTATTCCTAAAGACAATACACATCATTTACACTGCACAGCAAGTTCCTATAAGGTTTCTTTAAGGTTTAGATGCCAAGCCAATGTAAGGATTTCATTCAAAGATTGGATGCTGAGAGAAGTATCTTTTTAATGGTGACATCTCTCAATAGTGTCATACAGCATTGTTGAGAAATGACCTGCTACAAAAGTGTAAGATTCAGCTCAAAGTTTCATTTTCCTCTTCAACAACAGGCACTATACTACATATCCATTATGACATAGACAGTACGCAATTTTAAAGAAAATGTAAACTCTTGTTTTATTTAGAATTCTGATTAGAGAGTGTTTCTCTGTTAGCACAACCGAAACACTATAGTGATACCTTTTTTCATTTTAAGCCATTAGGGAGATACAGTGATCTGTGATCAGACAAACAGAGAGGGATCACCTATGTAGAGGCATCCATCAATCCTTTCTGCTTGGCAGCTCAGAAATTAGCTTCTAAATCAAACGTGTATAAACGCACCAGATGATACCCACATGGCAAAAAACTATCTGCTGTCTCATTAGTAATTTGAAGAGGTTACATTATCAGTGAGGTATGAGAGAAAATGCTTTCACTATGCTGTTGCTGTCTAGAAATGCAATATCATTTAGTATTAGCTTGGCAATTCGGAGGGGATTCGGCATGAGGTGCATTTCCCATTAAGAATTCCTAAAAGGGTATTTTGCAAGTGAAGAATGCAAAGGCAACTCATGACAACCACTCATTACTTCATGTTGAAAGCAGTGGAATATGGACGCCCCATTTAATATACGAGTTCCATATCTCACTCTCTCATGAGATAACCCCCCATATCTCATGGCCAATAAAAGCACCCGAAATGATAATAGAATGCAGAAATGATCATCTTTTTATGACATTTCAAAAGCATTTCGAACAATTCTGACCAAAAAAAAACCATCAAATAAATGCAAAGGTTCATGTGAAATAACCGTCACAGTTAGATCCAATCCTTGTGAACCTTTGCCTATTCATCAGCGGTTATCCTATGTTTGTATGAAATAAAATAGGCTGTGAAACCAGTAATTGTAATGATGTATTTTGATTACACAATCTTGGAAAGCAAAATGCGTTTTTCATCAACATAGTATGTTTAACAGTTTAACAACAGCTTCATGAATTAGAGGGAAATCTCCTCCCCCCCATCATCATAGAGGTAGTGTCTGACATAAACACAATCCCTTTTAACTCAAAATGTAAATGTCTTGTCCTTTAATATCAGTAATAATTTATTTCTATCCTCAATGGGCTGGGCTGTTCCTGAAGTAATTAAACAAGCCATATTATGATGATTGCCTTTAATAATGGAGTCGCTTAGCCGTGATAATAGCTTAGTAACATCTGTGATGGGATTATAAGTATGTTCTACTGGGTTATATTGGTTCATTATGATGCTTTCACAAATTATGTCATAATTGCATTCATTCTTGTTTCTGTGTAATGTTGTTCCATCTTGTCACTATTGAACCAATACCTTTCACGTACACAAGCAAGTCAGGTTTTCCCGCCTCAAATCTATGACAGCTAGGGTTCTTTTCTGTTGCTGCAATGTTAACAAACAAGGCTTCTGAGTATATGTTGTTGGTCATTCCTTGGATAATATCTGTGCAGTTAGAGAGGGAGTTTGATCATTTGGTGGCCATTTTGACAATGTTCCGCTGCTCAAATTTGTAGGATCTTGATTTTGGTGATTCTGTAGACCTTTCTGATCAATTAACTTTGTGGTAAAATGAAGTCTATCCCAACTTGTGACAGGTAACTACACCCTTTTCTTCGCTTAAAATGACTTGACTAATTGCCATTAAATTACAAGGTCCACTCTTAATACTTTCCCACATTACACATTGCATGTGTAAATATACAAGTAACCACCATCCAAATCCCTAGGGCAAAATCCTGGTAAGGTATACATGGCTACTGTAAGATGTATCATCATTTATATCTGGAGATTCTAAAAGCATCATTATTTACGAACTGGCAGAGGCTTCCCTGTTCATTAGTGTGACCAATATTGCCTCTTAAAGGGAGTAGACACTATCCAGCTGGTTCAAAATTGACCAATAATTTCTCTTACTAACTTTTAGGGATGTTAGATTGATCCTTAGGTAAAATAAAGAAGGCATAAAAACCATAGGTCACAGTGTTTGTTTTTCCACTGGACAGTATTAAAGTTTGGTGGTCTTAACTATGGCCGCCTATGAGAATTTGTGTTTTCCCACATTTAATGCCATAGAAAAAAATCTTCTGACAATTTCTTAACCAAACCTCATGTATTTATACGTGAGATCATTAGAATTATTTTGGAACCAAATAGTAGGGGATCACGAGCAAAATGTAATTTTCCTGAATAAACTAAAAATATTTCTAATTCCTCTAGTATAGGAGTCCATGGGTAAAGGAAATATGAAATCCAGTGATAAGAATGTATAGAATGCCAATGTATCACACCTAAAGTGTTGATAAAGAAGGGTTATGTCATATAAATTAGGAATATTAAGCTATTAATGCATTGATATTCTAGGACAAGGTGAGGTTTGGTGGTCTTAACTATGGCTGCCTACGAGAATTTGTGTTTTCCCACATTTAATGCCATAGAAAAAAATCTTCTGACAATTTCTTAACCAAACCTCATGTATTTATACGTGAGATCATTAGAATTATTTTGGAACCAAATAGTAGGGGATCACAAGCAAAATGAAATTTTCCTGAATAAACTAAAAATATTTCTAATTCCTCTAGTATAGGAGTCTATGGGTAAAGGAAATATGAAATCCAGTGATAAGAATGTATAGAATGCCAATGTATCACACCTAAAGTGTTGATAAAGAAGGGTTATGTCATATAAATTAGGAATATTAAGCTATTAATGCATTGATATTCTAGGACAAGGGTGAGGTTTGCTGGAAATATTCACCCGACCGCGCAGCGGGAGGGCGAATATTTCCAGCTAACCTCACTGAGTCCTAGAATATCAACGCATTAATGCATTTATCGCACTTATTCATCCATTATGTATGAATTTCTTACCTTATAACCCCAGAATTAATCCAGGAGAAGACATTTTCTAAGTGCATGCGATCTGCTTGCTTTGCCAACCCGCCGTGGTCATGTTGTGACTCTGTCCGACATACCTCCACCTTTACACACATTTTTCAGGTAGAATCAAAGCATGTCAAGTCCTGTACTTTTAGGACCAATAAATATACGATCTCTAGTTGTTGTTCGCCTACATTTTGTCTCCATTTTCGTCAAAATAAATGACAATCCAATGATTTTACATAACGATACGTTTCGCCACCCGCCTCCACCATACCCGGCTTCATGTTGACAGTGTGGGAAGGTCCCGTATGTAGGTCAGCCTGCTGCAGGACGACGGAGCGGTTGCCGACATGTATCACTATGGAAAATCAATGGATTCTTATTTATTTCGAACAAAATGGCGAATTTAGCCATGGCATATTCATCTAGGATATCTTAGAATGTTTCCCTGTTAATAACTCCACCTTCCACCATTGGATTCTATGCTAACAAGGTGTGTAAACATCAGGTATGTCGGAAAACTTTTTCAAATCCTTCATGTAGTATTGGTTTCTAGCACTGTTCGGCTTGGTATAGTGGACAGCGAGTTCTCCTGTTGCCACAGCGGCCAGGAATCGATTCCCCATAGAGCCCTGAACAGTTTTAACTGGAAATGTATGGAGAGGTTGACGTTGTAAACTTCTGTCATTTATTAACATGCCCAGGTTCTAACCAAGATGGTCTTAGAAAAAAAAAAGAACTCTGAGAGTGCTGTTATACCCCAATACTGAATGGGGTTATGACCAAAAAAGCACGCTGATGGCCCTGAATTGTGAGATAAGAGCAAATATTGTCAAATTTGGTAGTTTCACTTTTTGTCACCAGGTGCCATTTGAGTAGATCGTGTCTACTCCCTTTAAGGTTCTGATAGAGCCAGCCCTGTCTCCAGCCTGAGGCAATACCTCAAACTTATCTCCACTCTGTGCTTCACTGGTTAGTGTCGCAGCTACAGGTTGTCAGCACTGTGTTGTATGCCCCATCCACTGCTGTAACATCTCTTCCTGCAACATTTTACCTGTGCATTTTACTGGTGCACGTACAAGGGGGTAGCATGAAGGAGTGCATGTTTTCTTTTTCTTTCATGCAAAATCATTTATGTTTTAATGTTAGTTTGTCCCCCCCCCCGATTCCTGGTTTGGTGAACTATAGCTATTACAGGGGATCTCATAGTTCATGTTTAGTGAGTGATAATGTTTTAATAACGGGGGTGGGGAAATCTGTTTTCAGTGTAAAAGTCTAAGTGCGTGTTTGTGTGCGATTTTCAAGTCCGCCAGGGGGATGGAGGGGGGGGGGGCATCAATTCTAGAAGGGGGCAAAATTTGTGAGTGAGTCCCCAAACAAACCCACCCCTCTGTTATTAAAAAATGATCACTCACTTAGTTGTCTTTTTTTTGCAGCAATGGTTGGTAACACACAAGCACTGTATTGGTCATGGCTACCCTGGAACTGTGCAGGAATGGAATGATGCATGATGCATAAAACTACCATTGGTAGGTCATGAGCCTAAATGGGCTCAGGGGTGGTCATTGCTGCCAGCTGGTGGCTAACCTCCAAACCAATCTCCCACATACACCTCCAGCTATACTTATGCACAGGTACTATTTACTACACCCAACATCTGTCCACCCTTCCTACACCCTCACCCCAATACAATCCATCCATTCACCTCACCGTCACCCCACTATCCACATCTCAATCTTCCCACCCACCCACACCTTTTATTACTATGTTACTATCATACAATTATTATTATGATAGCATTTACTTTTATACATGTTATTATCCTATCATACATACCATGTCTTTTATTGTATAAACAAAAATGTCTCCATTGTTATTTTATATAACAACAATTTAATGAATACATTTTTATTTCTCCAAGTCCTGCCTCCCGTATCCTCTTTTGTTAGCCAGGCTGAAGCAGTAATGACGGCAAATGGATATGATCCATTGATGAACTATACAGCCCTTATAGACTCAGCATTCTACTAAACATCACTAAATTAACATGAAATTATCCAGCTTTTAAGCTTCAATGAACATCAATGTCTGGCCTAGGCACACAAGGAGGGATCTTTCCACCATCTTTGTAAATTACCCACAAATATAAACTCTTAAAAAACTGCCAAAATTGAAGTCCATCCCAGCGGCACTGACAGCTAGATTGCCTTCCTTTTTAAGGCCAACCTTTCATGTTGTCTGGAAGGCAATTCATAATACTGGCAATTTTCTCTCAAGCCAAACAATACTTTTAGAAATTATAAGTTTAGAAAATGATATCAGGGAGATGGAATTATAGATGAAGATATCTAACCATGTACAAGCCCTAAACTATAGTGTTCAGAATAATGGTTACTTCGAAGTATTTTTCTAGTATTAATTTGAATTTGTAGTGATTTAATTTTGTTTCAATTATATTAAAATGTCTATCAACCTCCTGATTTCCTCAGGTATACAAACATAACTCAATTTCCTAAATCAGCTTTAGTAGTACAAGGTAATGCAAAAGTACCATTTTATTTGCCTCTCCATGAACAGAACATTTTATGGGAAATTGGGAAAACAATGAGCTATCAAAACATAAGTAACATGCCAGAAATCAGGGAAAAAGAATAAACAGTGAACAGCACAAATGTCATAGCAAGCTGTAAAAAGCTAAGTTATAACTAATGGCAAGAAAATAAGAAATATTCCCCAACTATAAGCACCAGCATCATTGTTACTAAATCTAAGGGATAAGGCACAGGCATAGAAATGTGATTTACGTACTGACACGCTGCGCAGCATCCCATAGCATTCATGTTGTTTGACGACAGGATGATAAATTACTTAGTAAACCTGTACACAAGTCTGTCTGAGAATTTCCTTGTCCGAACGATGGATACAGAAATACCCAATAAGGGAGACAAAGTCTAAAGAAGAAGTAATTCAAAATCAGTAGATTGAAATGATAAAAACAGGGACTATCTATGCAAATACCAAGAGAAAGTAGAATGTTATTGGCTTGTTCCGACGAAATGGGGACAAATGGGTATTTTGACATTAGCATGTTGTATTTCTTCAGTAATCATTTAATATTAATTTTAATGACATCCACCAGATCAGGCTCATGTGGACCTTGAATGGTATATATAGTTTTGCATACCTATGACCAATATTAAGTGTGCGAGAAGCCAAAAATAAGTCAAAAATAACAATTTTTGTGATTTTCTACTAAAAATTCATTGTAATATGGTGGCAAGTAAATCAATTTGAAGAAGTATTTTGCTTTTCTGGTTATTTTCATGGTCGAAAGTCATAGAAGGTTTGCATATGAAGAATTTGGAGGTATTCCAGCCCCTACTCTTCGAATTTTATAGTTTCCCCCTCTATTTCTTTGGCTCAAAGTGTCAGGCTGGATGAGATCTTTGTGTTACATAGGGGTTTTGATGGTCCCATATGAATATTTTGGGCTCCAGGGGGTAAAATGGGCTCAAAATTGTCTGGGCGAAATTGTGTCTGGGCGAATGACATTTAGGGGCCTAAGTTACAAGCCATATTGGGGGCTTCATTTCCTACAGAAACAATCATCATACCTCCATGAAAATCTCAGGTCCAGACTATTTCGACCTGTAGATTAAGAAAATCACATTATCATTTATGTCAGATGTGTCCTTGCTATCATAAAAGAAGCATACTTATAAGAATTATTTTTCATGATTCTGGGCACATGTCTGGGCGAATGACATGTGAGGCCCCATATGCACACTTTCTATGATTTGTGACCTCATATAGAATGCATATGGAAGGAATGCTAGAAGTGTCTTAACCAAATACAGCATGTGTACTTGTGAGTGGGGGGCCTCTATATGATTTTGTAAAGTTTTCTTAGGCTACGCTTTACATTATATAATACATGTCCCCAGGGTTTCCCATATTTAATGACCATTGATATTAAAAGTGCTTATCAACTACCCCTTGCACATACATATGTTTAAAAAAAGAGAGTGAGAAAATATTAAAAATTCTCGGCAGAGTGTCACTCTGAAGTTCATGATAAGTGTTTGGCTAACTTTTCTTAGGCTACGCTTTACATTTTATAAATCAACATAGCTCTTGCAGGTATTATATTCAACTATTCATTGTCCCCCATATATAACTCCATAATGAAAGTGACAATATGTGACCTATCCTTTCAAAATGGTACGGAAGTCGCACATACAAAATTTTTAGTTATTGGCATATTCATTTACAGCTCATCAAGAGCTTTCATTTGGTATATAACACTTGCATATTTGAACCAGGTGGTCCTCTAAGGATCTTCCATCGGTAAATTTAGTCGGATAAATTAAAAATCGATTAAACTGAGATAATTGACATTTTAAGCATATAATAATTTATGAATCCTATATAATTCCCATGTAATTCTATATAACCAAGAAAACTATGGCTATGTATGTGCATTGTTAGGCTACACTTTCTACTTGGTCATCTTAGTGGTACTCATAGTGTATGTGTATGCTGGGTTATAACTTACTACAGCCCATTCATAAAAGAACCATAGACCTGTATGTTTGTCATTAGGCTACTCTTTACATTAGGTTACGCTATACACTACTATAATACCTCTCACATAAGCCTACCTCTCTTATAAGCCTACCCCCCCCCCGAACTTAATTAAATTGATAGCCAAATGTTGACAAATTTAAATTGTTTTAACTGGAATCAATACCTTGCTCATGAGCAGACTCCCTATATCAAACAAATTTATGAGCTGAATTGCTATTTAAATCTCCCTTGGTTTTACAGAAGTCCATTAACAGAGAAACAACAGACATGTACATCAGGCTATGCTTTCTCTCTTGAAAGATATGGGTATAGATATTTAGTAGGCATAGCTCTTCTTTGTACTGGTTTGATTGGCAATCATAGTTCAGCTTAGGCTATGCTTCACATTGTCTTATTCATGGTGGTTGAAAACAGGTGCACCTTTTAGCATTTCCCTCAACTCAGGGTGCAACTTATAAATACATGAAGTGTGCCTTATACATGAGGTATTAGGCCTACAATGGATATATTGTTGGTCAATATAGATAAACCACATGTTTTTGAGCTATGTGAGCCACTTACAGCTTTATATGTTTATCTCCTCCCCCCATGGAAGAGGAAATAATATGATTTGACCATATGCCCAATTGATGTTTAGATGAAGACAAAGGATATAATGGACATCTATATCTAGATGGTTGGTTAGGCTGATTGGTCTAGCTCTAATTGCATTAAGAGGCAGATAGGATATGTTCAGTTACGCTTTAAGCTATCTTATTGACCTGACCACTAATATATGTTTATATGTGTAACATTATCAAGCATGTATGAAATGAACTTGAAACACATGCTTTCACAGAGTTTATAATAACAGGTTATCAATATAGTGAGTATTACTGAAATCTGATTATAGTGTTTCCAGAACATTCTGTATTATTAGGCTACGCTTTACACTCATTTATGCCTATTGATAGGGCAAATCATATAGAAATAGTATTCTTAATAAACTTTAGCCTGACCTTTAAGCCGCACCTCATACATAGGGTATTACAGTACATTGGTATCTCAGAATAGATTACGGAGATTTTAAGCCATGCTTTCTATGTTTATCTTCCACCATACAAGAGGAAATATTATGATTTGACCATATGGCCAATATTATAAATTAATGGGTTATATTTAAAAAAAAAAAGAGATATAATATATTGATATCGTGTGATATCTAACATAAAATCATACCAATTCTCTTTCATTTCTAAGCAGCAGAAAAGATCCAATAAATTTCTCTGAGGTTATACAGAAACACTACATACAGAATCAAGAGTACTGAATACTTACAAGCAATACATTAGGCTACTCTTTACACTGCTTTACACCATTTCACACACTAATCTCAATAATTGTGACCAGGTGAGGGAAAACATGCCTCCTGGGGGGAAATGGCTTTTTAAGGTTTAAGTCATGGGCTTTAAAATGAGATATCTTGAGCTAAAATATCCCCAGTAGTTTTGCTGTAATTGCTTGTCAAACATAGGTTTGTGTGTACAAATGAAAATAGGAAATAAGCTCTAAATGCATTATATCCTACCATAAACACTAAAAATGCAAAGAAATACAGTTTTGTGGAAAAATAACCAAAGAAATGTGATGTTTTTGTCATAAAATTGGTTCTAGAGGGAATTTTTGAGTTCTGTTTTCGGTTCTGGGTTCCTGAAGGAATTTCAAAATGAGTTAGTTGCAAAAAATCAAAATTGGAATTGGGGAGTGGTTTCCATGGCAACAAGAAATTGCCTTATCTACCAATTTTCTATGTTTCCATGGCAACCAACGTTCCATATTTTGGAACATTTTCAGTGGAGATGGAATGATTTTAAGCATACCACTGGATTCCTTATAAAAAATTGGTCTAAACTTTTTTTAGCATATTTGTCAGTGTTTTACCCATATTCTGCCCCCTGGTGGCCAAAACCAGTACTAAAAATCCCCTCCGGAGGCACGTTCTTCCCCGTTGGGCCACAATTAGGACTTAGGACAGAGCTTAGTCACATATACCATTTAAAAGTTTATCCCTTCCACTTTAAAGTGTTGAAGAAATATAGATTTTTCAGTAAGTTCCCAATCAGGAAAGCTATTTGAAAGGAAGTCTAATACCAGAACACATAGAAATGACTTACATTTCTAACGTGTATATTTACAGCAATATCTCTCATTTGAGGCAAAAATTTTGATAGACACCATAATGTACCGGTACCTTACAGATTTATATTGCCCAGCCTGACCTCTCAACATAATACCTGCTACCTAACACAAAGAGGGCATTGAATAAAAAAAAAATGAGGTCAATAGTGATTGGTTGGGAGATGTAAAGAGTAGCCTAACGGTTTTTAGTGCATATTTGTACATCATAGCTTTGGTTAGCCACCATTTGAACAGTTTTGATATTTAAGGTAGCCAATCTCACACTAAGTTAGACCAATACCTCAACTATCATATGGTAAAAAAGATTTTTATATCCTTTACCATTTCTTTTTCACCCCCTGCTGGCCCATATGTCCCCAGTTCACCGGAACAAGCCTATTAGTGTGTAATGGTTTGTTTTACCAGTTCGGTGGTTCCAGTCTTGCGATTAGGAAGGAAAAGACAAGACAGTGCTTCGAGTGTATGCCAGCGGTTTTATTTAGCAACAACGGCTACCCGGAAGGTGTAGGTGGGGCAGCTAATCTTTACTTTCCTTATTAATGTTCAGTACGGAGGCCTGAAGTGCCTCTGACATAGCGACTGAGCCCAGGGCTTTATATAGGAGTCCTAGTGGTTGTTGCCAGATGTCCCGCAGGTCCGGATCAGTGCTGCCACCTATCCGAAACCCTAAGAACATCCAGCGACAGGACTTACCCGCCACATCAGACGACACCTTAATACAATATGGGTACCGGTATACCTGTACAAGTGTAATACGATTATCATTCACAGTGTTTCAATTTCAGGGCATGGCATTGAGGAAATTGAGAATAAATATGAGATAAAAAGTAATAATTGAACATGCTATGCAATACAGGTTCTCACTCATTTGGGTTTTGATTTCAAAATTGAAATAGCTTGTGGCTGTGAGCCAAACCAATGCAGGAATTAGGCATTCCGTCACCTAATTTAGATTAACCATTACACATAATACAGAAAATGTTGAAATAATTCCATCTCAAAATGAAGTCAATTTCATTACATCAGAGCCCAGAAAGTGGGCATGATTAGGTTACTATAGCAATTAACCTTTCACAAAGATTGTTATGATCTTCAATCTTGGTATGTTTTAAAAGATACTATTTTAGCCATTTAAAATGTCAGTAAAATTTTTCGGTATTTATCCATGAAGGCTTCTCTGGGAATACCGTAATACCTCACGTATAACATGTGCCCTATACATGAGGATGGAGCCCTGGTGTGTCTTATAGACGCAGAATATGTTTGGGGACCTTTTTTCTCTAAAAGGTTTCAAGTACCTATCTGTTCCTGTGCATGGGTACAAATGGACGGGGGAACGTATGAGAAGGCCATAGTTTTTTTTTGAATTTTGAAAATCTATTGATTAGAACAGAAGTTATGCCATTTTCTCTCATATCTTCAGAGTCTGGGTGCACCTTATACGCGAGGTGCACCTTATATGCGGGGTATTACAGTAATTGTTTTTGGGTTGGTGTGGGATGGACCAGCAGTGTGAGGGGCTGCTGGTTTAATTACAGCAAGGTTATAATGGACCTGACTGGGATCATTCAGGGGGACAACCTGTGGACTTCTAAATATGCAGACATGGCAGATCCTCCAACAAGAAACAAGGCCTTTACACATGGCCTTTACAAAGTCTTTGTAATGCCAGGCGTAAATGAAGGGGTTTTATATTTTTTTTATAAATCCTGGGGGTCAGGCTGGAGAAGAATTTCCACAAAGTAAATGAAGGGGTTGACCCAAAATTTGATACACTAGATAATGATGCTCACATAGATAAGTACATTGTGCTAGGGAGGTGATTCCCAGGTCCAGGTTGTTGTGGCCACTGATATAGGGCTGTAAAGGGCAATGAAGACCCCCACCCCCAGTGCCATCATTGTGGTAATCTTCCTAAACATTTACCCCCAGACTTCTACTGCCAAACCATTTACCCCCATGGACATCTACCCACAAGGTCATCCAACCCCAATGACATCCCCCCTTGGGCATCCACCCCCATGGACATTTACCCCTACATCCCTCTACCATGACAAAATGTACCTATATGATAATGAGCCGTATTTGGTTTATGGTCAATTGCACTGAGTTGGGGTCACACAGGGCTCACAAAGGGGTAAAAATTAAACTGCTTGGATTGTTTTGAAATTATGTGTCCAAAATACTGGTGCACTGAGGCACCTACCCTGAAAATTGGGAACACTAATATAAAAAATTGCCAATTTTAGAGTCAATTCCATTATTTAGCATTAGTTCCTATGGGATTCTGGTCCAAATAGGCTAATTTTTGGGGAGTTAATTTTCCACCATCAAGTGAACAGATTCATATGATATCATTTTTGCATGATGCTGGGCATTGTCCTTTTTAATAGTAATCTGTCATAAGAACAGAACTTCTTAATTCATAATATTTCAGGCATAATACATATTGTGGCACATATGGTTCCATGTGGCACGTACGGTTCCTGACATGAAAAAACTGCCATAGATTTCCATTGAGTTGTATAATGGGACTGTAATATTTACACATAGATAGGTGCATAAGTGGTTAATCTTTATGACAATGCATCTCTAGGAACTCCCATAACTATGCACTGGAGGAATCACTTAATGTGGCATGTATAGTTCCTTTTAAAACTACACCAAATCACATTGCAATTTCAAATATGGCAATACTGAGGTTCTTAAATTGATTATATATAATGCTAAATATTGGGGGCTAGTGGGAATATAAAAAAAATTATACATTTCCAATGCATTTTCTCTTTACTTTGCCCCATACCAGTGGGAGCACTATGAAAAAACGTTTGAAACACCCCATAAAAAGCTTATATTTTGTAGTCTGCTGCTTTAAATATTAATGATACATGGGCAAAACGGTAGTTTCCAAGCAAGATCCTGACCTTACCTACCTAATGGAAATGAAAAATATCCAAACCGTTCAATCTTTAGTCACATTTACCCCCTTCCAATGGTGAAAAATGGGTTTGTCCCCATCTCAGTGCAATTGACCATATATGATTGCTATTATTGCGTGCAGTCATTACATATGTAGGGGTATGGTATTTGTATTGTAATATTACACTTATAATGTTAATGTACCGTGGGACTCAAACCCAGGTCTCCGGGTGTGATGGGGGAGTCCAGATGGCAGGTGGCAGCACCTGCCTCCGGGTTTGTATCCGTTTTTCTTTCTGATTGTAGAATAAAGCATGCAGGCATTGACACAGCAAGTGCTATCATTTCCTGTGGTAGGCTGAGCTCTGCATACACTATCACAAGAAACACACACACACCTCACAGTGCCTGGCCTATTGAAAGAGGAGCAAATTAAATAAATAGCTGTGCAACACTCCTTTTCAGAGAAAGTCATAAATAATTGTTCCCCACTGCTACATGAGATATTTATAGTTTCTAGGTTGCAGTCGACCCCATACAATATCTTAATAGAGCATGAGCAGCATGAAGAGACTGTCAAGTACCACTCAGCATGGCCTCCCTCTCCTATATATGTACACTGCAGGTACATTCCCTATTGACAGAAGTTCCCACCAATGACGTGTACATATACTAAGGTAAGCCTGTTTGAAACCACTATCAATTTATCACACATGGGCCTGTGGAAGGCTAGAAAAAGAAATGGTGAATAAGAAACAGCACTTGCTATATCTTTTTTTTAACACAGGGTAAATGAATAGTGCAGTATTACAAGGTCTTATTTAATCCACAATCTTGATTTGCCAATGCTACCATCGCTGCGTAAGAAATGGCAGGATATTTTGAATCAACCACCAGACCTACAGTCTGCATGGAGGCAAGACAATGTAGGCAATTACAATTCCAGTATAAGCAGAAACCACTCACATGTGTGCAGTAATTGAGACTTACCAATAGGCAGGAGGAGGAGGTGAAGTTGGGAGTGCACCAAATAATCTGATCTAAATGTCAAGTTTACAGCCATCCTTTGTGGGGCTGGCAACAAGGTAAAATTTAATTAGCAACCACTAGAGATAGCGACTATATTTGCATGACATCGATTTCCCGGTAAACCACCTTTCAGAAAAAAAGCAGATGTAAGAGTATAATTGTTGACAGGTGAGATTCTTAGTTTGACAACTTGCAACTTAAGCTGGAGAGAATACTCAGTTGATTCCATCCGATATCTGGAGGACGGTTTACAGAAAATAAAGGAGACGTACCTTATTCCTATATATAGGAATGAGGAATCATAATATATTATGATGAGTTGAAATAGAATTGTAGTTATTATTGGGGAATCTGTTGGGTTCTCGGGAACGTACGATCTTCTGGAGAAATAATCGACCAGCTATCTGTATATGACATATAACAGTGTTGAAACACAAGGGTATCATCCTTAATATTCATTTTTCAACACTGTTGCAAAACATTTAGATCAATAACAAGTCTATTGACATTGTACAACGTTGATGTCTATCAGCGATGTTACAGAAAAGCAGAAGAAACACTATATCTTTTTTCTCTTTCACATAGGGTTTCAATACCACCAACACAGTTTCAACATTAGGCCTACATAATTACCAAAGCTTATCTCACGATTCTGGCCCCTACAGTGCCTTTTTGGTCATAACCCCGTTCGGTTATCGGGGTTTATTACACAACCTCTGTGATTTTGGGTGCTTTTTCTGGATATTCCCATTCTGATACCTGTCAATATTGCACACCAAGACAATCCTGGTTAGAACCTGGACATGTTAATAAATTGATGAAGTATACAAAGTCAACGACGCCATAGTTTTCCAGTTAAAACCGTTTAGGTTCAACGGGGAATCGATTCCCGGCCGCTGGGGCAGGAGGCGAGCTCGCTGTCCATTATACCAAGCCGACCGGTGGTAGAAGTCAATCTACATCGAGGATTTTAAAAAGTTTTCCGACATACCTGATGTTTACACACCTCGTTAGCATAGAATCCAATGGTGCGGGGTGGAGTTATTAACAGGAAAACTTCCTTAGATATCCTATATGAACAGGCCATGCCTAACTTCTCTATTTTGTTCGAAATAAATAAGAATCCATTGATTTTCCATAACGATACATGAGTGACCCCGCTGACCTCTTTGCCGGAAGTGGTTCAGCTGAAAGTAGGTCAGGTACATCCGGGCACCTGCCCGCTTCGTCAACAAGACGGAATGGCCATGTACCGGGCCGTGTGCATTGGATCGGTATGGAAAATCAATGGATTCTTATTTATTTAGAAGAAAATAGAGACAAAATGTATGCTAACACAAACTAGAGACCATATATTTGGCGGTGCTAGAAGAACAGGGCTTGACACGCTTGGATTATACCCGAAAAGACGTTGAAAAGATGAGGGTATGACGGGTGGAGTAAAAACAATGGCTATGCTGGCTTGGCAAACCGAGCGGATCGTATGGACTTACAAAATGTCTTCTCATGGATTAATTCTTGGGTTATAAAATGGATGAATAAGTGTGATAAACGCATTAATGCATTGATATTCGAGGACTCGGTGAGGTTAGCTGGAAATAATCGCCTGACCGCGCAGCGGGAGGGCAATTATTTCCAGCAAACCTCACCTTGTCCTCGAATATCAATACATTAATAGCTTATTAATCTATAGTTTGGAGTGTATGAATCGGCGCTTAGTGCCCTTTTTCCACCAATGGATCGACCAAATAGGGAGGTGGAAAACGGGCCCGAGTGTCAGTGATTGTGGCCTTTGCCATATCAGCCAAATTGTTGGATGTTTGATACACGTACAGCTCTGTTTCAGCTCGCCTTTGGCCTTTGCATGAACTTCGCTATTTGCTTTTTAAAGGGATGTATCCACTGCCAATGTATGGACCATCCATCTCCCTTCATATGTTTTCTCTCCATTAATCAATGATAAATGAAATGGATGAAACTGATGGATGGGCAATCCGTCGGCAGTGGATCCGGCCCTTAATGCATCATCAAATGTCCTTCAGAATAATTATTTCTTCTAGCCTTTTGCACTTCATAACCTGGGTGTTCACATTTGCGTGCGCCCATAGTGTGGAGGAAGTACTGTGACAGCTGTATTGGTCACACAGAGGAAAAGATGAAGTGCACAGAAATGAACGGCATCATTCCCATAGTTTGACATTTTACCATTGACAGATTAAATACGCACATGTTTCTATTCCAACTCAGCTTTTGCATTGAAGAGTAACGCTCATTACTCCCATACTTCCATTTGGTTAGCTTAAGCCACAGACCCAAACAGGACCATTTTTTCAGATTCCTTATAAAAAGATCGAACGTTTCTAGGAATCAATGAAGCAGTTGTAGGAGACTGCCTTTATATTGAGGTTCTGCGGTTGTGAGACCTGCAGTAGTGCTGCTGTCGCCACCTGATGGACATTGACAAAAGCAATGTCATCAGTTTTAGTTGTTTAGGACCTCATCAGCTTTCACTTATGGCCATGTTAGATTTTGTCAATGTAATGATTACTGATACCTCAGGCATTTTGGCTGTTTTCAGAACCGTATCATATAATATGAGTCACAGATTTAGTAACCAATGTCTCCCTACAAGTCGGTGAGAGATTTCACCATGCTTACATTGTGACCAATCTTACAATGAAATTTCTGCATACTGCATGGTTATCCAGTATAGCAGCCAAATCGTCAGTGAATCTTCAGCAGATAATGATCATCAGCTCTATTGAGATAACTCTCTGGCAGGCGGTTGTATAGCAAGACGCTTGAGCAGTGCTCACCAGGGAAAGAGGTGGCAAAGGGGGGGGGGGGCTAGTGGTCAGAGTATCACCAAAAGTAACAGGAACTCCTATCTTTCTGGTGTAATGTTTCCTGACTGCTCCTAACATTATCCCCCAACATATATCTCTACCTGGCCTGACTATGGGAACATCCTATCAGCCGCTGGTGGCATTTGTTGTTTTAACTTTGAGGCCTATACGTGTGGGTTTACGGTAGTCCATAATACTTACAGATCTCAATGAAAAGGCTGACACAACACTAAGATGGGGCTGTACCTACCAACAATAGGTACTGGATGAAGTGAATACTCTTGAAAAGAGACTGACTCAGATAACAGTTTTCTGGTGCATTCCTTCATGACTACTTTCTGGCAAGACAGGGGGAAAAGGCAAGCCAAAAAGAAGGACGGTACTGCAAGGGAGGGAAAATTCATAGTGACACAATGAGTCCAGACAACGATAATGAGAAGAAAGAAACATCTATAGAATGCAAACTAATTGAAGTAGTGGCCTCTGGTGCCAGTTTGAGCTAGGATATTGAAGCTGTGCCTGATGTGAAAAGTTCCCCTCAGATGGCAACACAGGGTAGGGTCTATCCATGTTATCTCCAGCAAATGCTAGCTGTGAATGTCCATAGCCCCTCCCTACTATCGCATCCTATTTATCCAGATGTTCGTTATGGTATCTTAATGTAGTCTCTCCTATTTCTACGGGATAGCATTATAACCATAATTAAAATTGTTGGTTTTCACATTGTTTGAAATTGCTATCCTAAAAACTTAGATAGCCTAGTTGTGAAATCTAAATATGAAGACAAATTCTACAAAGAGGCTTTTCATCGCCCATGAAAATAGGACGTAGGAATAGGAATGTGCTGTCAGACTGTATATTAGTCTCTGATATGATATATGTATCAAATGTATCATTATTAAAATGACTGGTATTAGGCCTCTACCTCATACACCAATTTATACTCATGACCAATATACCGCTGAAGCCATAATATGTAATCCAACTACATGAGAATGGGATAAACCCCAAGCTTCTTATCCTCATGCTACATGAGTCATTGCTATTGGGTTGCTCAGTGAACTGCTCACCTAATACTTTGGGGAGCCCTTGCCTGGAGCAGTCTTCCCATAAACTCCTGTTGTTGCAACCTGTCGATCTCCTGACACATCCTGGGGGGCATTTCTTAACAATGTTAATTAGGATTATTGAGAAATGCCCTTCAGAGGCCCATATGCTGCTGTAGAATGAGCAACTCATTGGTCATTAAGGAGATCTTGAGAAGCTTTATGTAAATGTTTTATGTTTTATGTGATCTGTGCGTGCATTATGATTGCTGGTTATACCCTGATGTAATATAAGAATTCCTAGGAGATCTAATTCAAGCACATGCATAATATGGGGGCGGTGTTCCTTTAATGAGCTCTCTGAAATTACCAATAAGTCCCATCCTAATTTGAGAAAGGTTTAAAAGGGCAATGTGCAGGCTTATTAAATTATCGGTGTTCATTTACGTTTCAATCAAGTGCTGTGAAGAGAAGACTTTTTCCATTAAAAGCAACAGACTGACGTGGAGGGGATGTGACTCAATGTAGCAGAGTGGAACTCATGTCGCACCTTAGACATTTCCAGTTAGCTATACCATGTTATAGAGTGAATCAATACCTTTCTATAGAGCCCTTGCATGAGACGCTACCTAAATTCCAAGTATTTCATTTTATTTTTCTAAGTTAAAAGTGCGAGGAGTGCTATTTTGAGTTACGCACGGTCAAAGTGGGGCGAGCAGGTCACGAGCAGCTTGTGAGTAGTTGGTGAGCACATCAGTCACTACTTACCCTAACAACGGGTACTTGTATTTAAAATATCAATGTGAAATCTTCAGCAATTGTTTTAAACATATAGATCATGTACATGTACAGGGTATGTTGGAGAAATAGTTTTATTCATGCAACATCATCAAATAACATGCACAATTTCCTGAAAAAAAATGACTGAGTTAGTGGTTTAATCGAATAGGCTGTTCTTTATATAGATTGGAGAGAGCTCACACATTCTGAAGGTATTTCAGCATTGTCTTTTAAGTGTTTAGACCTCATAATACCAATTAAAGGTAAAACCCAAGTTTTGAGGTTGCTCCTCCATGTTAAATGTTCACACCAATTTAAAAATAATTGGTGGGTGTGCTCCACTGTGTTCAATGTTTGCACCAATTGAAATGATAATAAAATAAATACATCCAAAATGTTGAGTCTTTAAATGTTCAAAGTTGAGATTAGCATCCAAGTGTCCTTTGCATGTGATTATAACTAGAATAACTTGCACATGCAGGCACAAGTGCAAGTGGTTTTAGTCAGAATCACTTGCACTCAATGACTCGTCAGGTGAGTTATCTTCTGATGAAGGGCTCCTGGCCTGTTCCCGTGATGTGGCACCTTTAGGTCTTCCTCTTGATCTCGGCTCTTGTTCTTGGCTTTAAGCACTGCCTCTGCGTCTACCCCTGCCCCTGCCTCTGCCCCTGCTTCTACCAGTACAAACAGGTCCCTCCTGCTCTGCTTGTTCACCATTACATCTGCCCCTTCCTCTAGCCCTGGCCCTGCCTCTGGCCCTGCCCCTTCCACGGCCTCTGAGTGACTCTTGTTCTGGCTGTTGGCCCTTGGTCTCTTTATCTCTTTGTCCTGAGCTCGCCCCTGGCTTTTCTACTGTTGGCTTAGGACAGGAGATGTCTCTGGTTGAATTGGTACAGAAGTCCCTAATGTTCTTAAACAAGTACTATTGCCTGAAAGGTGGGAGACCTGGAGGTGGCAGGCATACCCTGAGCAACCTCTCCTACTTCCTTTGTTAAGATGATACAGAAGACAGGGGTTTCAATCACCACCTTCTTCATGGCAACCTGTCCCGGGTGCTCATGAGTGAACTCAAAGTGGTCAGTCACTGCCTTGCTGAAAGGGGAGAGAAAGGTTTACCAGTCATAATTAGGGACTGTGACATTCCCCTGCTCATCCCCCACTAGGTGTGGGATGTTGACACCTTCTAGGGTACTTCTCTGGACAACTGCCTTCATGTCATCTAGACTAGATACATCACACTTTCTGAACTTCTGCTTAAGAAGCCCAAAACACCAGTCTGGTGCAAATTTTGTGTGCCCTGTGATGAGAAAGTTCAGAGTTATGGTGATGTTTAGCCCAGTCAGACACCGCCACATCATGTAAATCCAAGTGTTTGGCACCCAGAGAATACTGTTCAAAATAATGGTGGAGATATGAGATTTCAGCATTAGAACCTTTACTATTGCAATGGGATTCATCTATCAGGTAGTTCACCTGCCTTGGTCCTGCTTCCATACAGACACCAAAGATGCCACACTTCCTAGGCACTAGAAAGTAGAGTGGACTAGGTTGCATAGGGTGCAATGGTAGATGCACCTGCTGGGCATAGTCAAAACTTACATGTACCTGGTAATCTGTGCTGCATGGAGGATGAGGGCCAAGGGGAGGTGAACCTGCTTCCCTGTAATCTGCCTTAGCCTTGGCTACTAAGTCCTGGTAGTATGTACCCTTTCCTTTGCTACTACCTGTAAATGTTCTGTCTACTTCCGAAGCTTTGCTTCCTTGACTTGTCTGGGAAAACAGCTAGACTGGTGAATATCTCTGTTATTTCTTTGACATTACTAACAGAGGTCAGTCATTGGACTAGCGCACACTATACCTTGGAGAAGCTTGTGCCACAAACTCCTGAAAGTAAACATGGCAACAGCTCTTTGCTCAACATCCAACTTCTGATACAGCCTGTATATGTCAGCTTTGGTGGTAGAAGAGGGGAGAAGTAAGATGTCATCCCTCTTGTGCAATGGTATTCTCCCTGGTAAAGAAATGGCATGTGTCTCAGCATGGGACTTGATGAAGGCAATGACACTATGAACATCACTTAGTTCCAGTGACTTGGTGGTCTTCCGTAAACCTCCAGCACGCAGTCGACGTGTGACCACACCATTGGCCACATACCATTTGATATCAGGTTTCAGCTTTCCTGTGCTGATACTGAAAATAAAATAAAATTTCATGATTGTAAAGATTTAAAGTGCATGTATGATTCATATGAGGAGATATTGTAAAAAAAACACTTTTTCCTACATTAGGTACTCCACTTGCTTCAGAAAGTTCGCCATGCAAAACTCGCCACTCACCTGAAGTTGTCACTCAATGCCTTCTCTTTATCACACCACTCCTGCACTGGATCAGTTATAACTATAAAAATAGAGCTATGTCTTCCACATTAGATGATTCCTCAACATCCTCCCCATTATTTTCCTCAGTCTCGGAGTCACTACCAGAGTTAGAATCCTGAGAATCTTCAAACTTGTCAGGGAATAAAAAATAATCATTGACAACCTGACACCATTGTTCCTGGTCGGCCAAAGCTGATGATAAGTTTGCCCTATTTATGGCATTTAGAGCATTTGCCATGTTGTCCAGCTCCACCATACAAAGTACACATTTAAAACAGATAAAATCACCACAGAGCAAAATTCCAACTTGCCGCCGACATGTGACAACAACACAAACCGGAATACGATGCTGGGCACTTGGCCAATCACTTTGCTGCATTCGTATCACGTGGGCCCTTGACAATAAATGTTTGCGTGGTGTCAGACAAAAAGACACTTAAAAAAGGGCCTGTGATTGGCTGAATGTCAACTTAAATTCATAACAGACCCTGTGATTGGGTAGACCAATTCGCGCCACACAAATGCATAACAAACATGGGCATGGGGCTCCAAATGGGGGGCCACTGTCAGAGCATCAAAATAGAGTAAAAATGCATCGTTGACGCATCCTCCCCGGTTGTTGTTCATGACAAAATGTTAATGTAGGGTGTCTGAAATTGCGAAATTAGCACTGTTAGGAATCACAAACTTCTACTGGTCCAATCGGCAAAGTTAGACCCTCTTTAGAATGGCCATGACTTCCCAGTTACAATACAACCATCTATCTCCATTATATCAGGCACAGGAAGTCAAAACTTGAGAATGAGCTGTCATTTTATATGATTAATTAGAGGGCAACCCTCCAGGAGCTAATATGTGGTATGGTACCAAAGTGATGCTGGATTATATACACCAAAGTTACCATGCCCCAATTAGATCTTACAAGAACTGTTCATATCTATAAAGACAATCCATGCATTGACTACTACTAACACAGTATCCTTCCTGAGTGGCTGTACACATGCAGGCAGAATCAGCTTTCAATGTTCTGTATGGCCCAAGATTGCAGGAATATGGACATAGATATAGCCCAAGAGAGATCAAATACTAACAAATGACAACAAAAGGAATGTTTTAGTAACTATGGTTACCAGACCTGACCAGAAATGTCACGTCCTTGACTTAAAGTCTTCATTGAGTTATAAGTATTCAGAAAATGTTATGCTGAGCCCATATCAAAAGAGAAGGTCAGAATAACAGATGGTCTTATCAACAAATTGATATAATAGTGAAATGATGTAAAATCTCCAAATAATTCTGGGCACAAAAAGGTTAAGGTCCACTCTGCTATATTGAGTCACATATAATTATGTATGTTTTACCGACCACTTCTTAATTCCTAAGGTTTCATCCATATCATATGAAACTTCTCTTTGGTTCTGACATAGGGTAAAGGCACGCATTTCGGACACTCCTGACAATGCAAGCAGTGACTTAATTTGAGTTGCGATTGATATCATTAGTGGCTTAACCACAACTCCTAGAGATAACATGTGAATGAAGGTTGTGGGTGATTATTATACGAAATATACAAAGGTATTTCCTTTGAAGGATCATAACCTGTTACTTGTGCGGAAGCATTTGTAAGAGGCTGGGTGTTGCAATTTGGAGTTCCTCTAATGCTTCACAGTGATCAGGGAAGGGAATTCGAATCTGATTTGTTTCAGGAAATGTTATATCTGCAAGAGGCGTACAAATCTGTATCGTCCCCAGTCGGACGGCTTAGTAGACAGGTTCAATCGGACCCTGTTGCAAGTTCTGAAACCATTAGGAAATAAGTATCAGGATGATTGGGATATTCAGTGTGATTTTGTGGTGCATGCATACAACAGTACTGTGCATGCATCCACGAATTGCATGCCGAATATGTTGGTTTATGGTGAAGACATCATAATGCCAGCAGATCTGGTGTTTGGTGCAATTGGAATCAGTCCTGAAACTCCATGTTCTATTATGTTTTTGGAGTCTCTGAGAGATAACTTTAAGAAAGCTTATAAACTGGTCAGGAATCAATTGGAAAAATCAGCAAGATGGCAAAAGGTGGGATATGATACTGGATTGAAACCTAGATTTTTCAGGGTGGGGGATAGAGTCCTTCCCCTTGATAGATTGAAAGTGGTGTCTAGTTGGGATGGCCCACATGTCATAACTCAGATTATTTCAGAAACTATTTGCTTTATAAAAGATTTGTATGGCAATGTAAGAAGATGTCACGTGGAGGTGTTAAGACCATATAGGTGTAGAAAATTAGCCAAAGAGATGTATGGAATAGGTCCAAACATTTTGGAATTGCCTGAGATTGTAGATTTTCCCGGGCTGGAACACTTACTGGATATAGGGGATGAGGAGGATAATCTGGGAATGATCTCAGATGAAGAAAAAGAATAAGCGAAGGAAGATGCCCATGCTAGGTACTAGGAAGAGGAGGAAGAGGAAGAACTAAGAAGAACTAAGAAGGAGGATGTTCACCGTAGTGCTAGGATTGCTCAGAGAAGTGGTGTTACCTAAATAAGCCCGGCGATAGATTCTAATAAGTACTGAATCCTGAACACAATGATGTATTGTCCTGTTTAATGTATGTTTGCACAATTATACATCTGTGTCGTTCAATGTTATGACAACAGGTGGTGTCAAGCATGTTGACAGCATCTTTGGAATACAACTCTGTAGAAATAAAACCACTCTTACCTGCTCTGTTGTTGACTCCTGGAGGTTCCTGTGGGTAGTGGACGGATTAATCCGACGTATTGGCGAAAGGCTATATGTATTCTCCATGAGTACTCCTGATGATATCCAGTTGAGATGGCCATATGTACTCCGACAGATTGTTTTGTTTATGAAAGCATAAAAAAAGCACATGACACCGCATGACCTAATTATCCGAAACGAGGTTCGATGACCTTTGACCCGGGTTGAGGGTTCTCGCATGACCTGCCGCCATCTTGTTAAATCAAGCATGTATGTTGGGAAGACTCAACGTGCTTGGTTAGCTGTGGTCGCTTTAACTGCGAGTTAGCAAAGAATTCCGATAAATACAAACACTAATTGTCTGTAGCAAGTGTGAGAGTCCATTGTGGTACCTCTGAAGTGGTGGAAGTGTCAGAAGTTTCGCCAAAATGGCGGAGAAAATGCTCTCGGAAGGGAGTATGGAGGTCGACCCCGAAGACCATTCTGGATTGAGACCTGTGCATCCCAAGCAGAAGGCAGTCCTGAAAGATATGAAGCTGTGAAAACGCTGCTAAGTCTGAATCAAGGTACAGTCGCCTGCAGCATTGGAAAAATCAGGAGTGATGGCACACATGGTAGATCCCCCAGAAACCCATGGTAAGATTGACTATGCCATCTGTAGTTTTGTATGGCCCAAATGAGATACCGTATTCCTCGATAAGGACAATATCTGAAATCCGAAAAACTGCAAAACTGGAAAAAGTTCCAAAGAAATGCAGGGACCTCATTAAGAAGTCCATTCCTTAGATTTATCTGTTCCAGACATCTGGTTGATGAACTATATGGATTTAGCTACAGGTATGAGTGTGAATCAGGAATTCTACAAGACTGTAGCGTTCTGTAAGAAAACGAGAACACCCTGAGGCCACTATCGAACAGTGTGCATCACTGTTCTGGTACAGGCCGGAGACCCTCAGACCCTGCTAAGACTGATTCTGAATCTGACAATATGGAAGTTGATGAAGATGGGGGGACTGAGCAAGGACTGGGTGAAGCTGGGTCCATTTCTCAGGAAGCCTCTACTTCAGCTGAAACGTTGTCGGAAGCTGACTTATTAGTAGAAGAGGATAGGATAGAGAAGGAAGCTGTAAGGTTACAAGCAGAATCGGGTGAAAAGTTTGAACGGCAGTTCCACGGTAAACAAACTCTGTGAGGTTTACAAATTGGAGGTGGCATTTCAGCTCATCTATACTCCGGGAAGGTTAAGAATCACGTATGATCAGTTTGGTGAGATAAGGGAATACCTGGGCGACAGTGCTTACCGGGATTCCAGTAAAGCCACTGCTGCGAAGCACATGAAGGCGCAGCCGGGAAAGATCTCCTTTAGGGGGATCCAACGGCCAGTGCCAGATCAGATTATTCGAGATACAAGTCTGGAGAGAGGTTCCCCTCTGTCTTGTTTCAGAGGTGCACGCCTAGGCCTGATACATCTGGAGGTGGAGCAAACGGTGGTGGATCCAGACTCCCCCCTTCGGCTGTTGGCACGGGTAGAGGAGCTACCATATTCACTTCATATGATGATGTTCTGACCTCATCTGTATTTTCCTGGAAACTTATCTGAAAACCCCAGACATAGGAAGCTTTCTGAAACTTCAGATCATTCTGACCGTGA
Source organism: Acholoe squamosa (assembly GCA_949317995.1). Taxonomy (NCBI): domain Eukaryota; kingdom Metazoa; phylum Annelida; class Polychaeta; order Phyllodocida; family Polynoidae; genus Acholoe; species Acholoe squamosa. The sequence goes on from OX439043.1 coordinate 61,151,341, forward strand.
ATCTTTACCAACCCGTGTTCCATATATAAAGGATCCGGCCAGGTACAACATCAGTAATATGCCTCCGGAAAGCTTTCAGATTCAGCAGAGTTGTATGACTAACTGGCAGAAACACCATCATGCACTCTCTGTGGAATATCTCCAAGAAGTCGTTGGGTCTGTGGTGTATGTAACACAACAAGTTCAGGCATTGGAGATTACACAGATTGAGTCTGAAAGAGATGTGGAACATAACGAAAAAATGAAACAGTTAGAAGCTCAAGAAGCATGTCAGAATAACTCAGCTGAATTTTGGACTCTGGAAGTAGCTAAGGCTAGAAGTGAGGTTGATTTCCTCAATCAGAAGTTTTCGAGGCCTTTAGCAAAAGTTTTTCTGTCTGATGGCACTCGCCAGGAAGCTAAGGAGTTCTTGGATGAACAGATTAATGCTTACGGACTCGAACCCGAGAAGCCTAAGAATCCTGAAGCTAATAAGGATAAACCTAAGGACAATTAATAGAAGCATATGGGAATATGTTGAGTACTAAAATCTGGAATAACAGACATTCTTGTTAAGTATGATGATTGCTGACGTGTTGTTATATGGATGACAATATGAAGGCGATGGTATGAAGATACTGTGGTAGCTGTAATTAATGAGATCCTGATTCCTGCTGCACCAAACAGACCCAAGATGATGGACAATATGTACGGCTGAGATTCATTGGCCTAGTTAATTCAGGACTGTCGTCTGATATGCAACTACTACATTCCAGATATTTTATCTGTTGCATGATGCCGAGTAAAACACAGTTTTCGTTCTATTGAACTCTGAAAGGTCCTGAGAGGCTCTGAGTCATTATTGCTGCCGTATCACACCAGCCCAGGCACAGAGTTACGAACTGTACTTACTGGAGGATTTTACGTCTTTGGGATAGTGGCACTACATAAGGGACAACTGGAAGATTTTCTAGGTGATATGAACATATTTATTATCATTCCATATGACAGTTAGATACATTTGTGAGGGATCCAGCTACCCTGTAAGGTTACTAATAGCCTTAGAAATATATATCTGGCATATTGTTAAGTCCAGATCCAATACGCCATTCTGTGTTCATGATTAAAACTTGTTTCCGGTGCTATAAATGTGTAAAAACCTAAAGTTTGTTAATATATATCAGACTCGAGTAGATATGTTTATGTCAAAAAAGTAAACATTTTTACAATTATTGTAGTCTGTATTATTTTCTAAAAAAAAAAGTAGTTGCAAGGTAACTTTCATTCTTAACTAAGGTTCAAACTAAATACTATTATTGGTATTCTATTAGTAGTAATTTTGGAGTCGATACTTACATGACATTCTTATCCAGGATGATAACTAAAGTTATTCTAGGTTGATTGGGGGTATACAGAATGATGTTATCTGTCTTCCACTACTATGGTTTATGGTAATATAAATAATTGCTACCTGTGAATGTATATGGTATACCAAATACTAGTTATAATACAACATCCTGAATGATGTGTTCTCACATAATACTTATATACTATAGTGTACATATGTTTGAAACCGTACCGGTATTTGTCATATACCCCTGTTTATTTTAATATTTGAGTCAGGCAACTCGTAAGCTAGCCGTGTGCCCTGTGTTTGATATGTTATTGTTGTAAATACTATAACTTATTTACTACGCATTGTGTAACACCTTGTTATAGTCTTGGTGGGGGTAGTGTAGGGGCATGGTTTAGTATTAGCGTCTATGGCTTACGAGTTGACTAGTTTCTGAACGGAGCGTCCTTTCGGATTGAGGCCGGCTACGTCTGGCGGATGGTGGCAGTACTGTCCTCCAGGCTCCCTGGCTTAAACGCAAGGGGTCATCACCCAACCCCTTCGGCTCTATAATAGTCGGGTTGGAAGCTAGTGAGACAGAATCCTCCCGGGTTCTGTATGAACACTTAAAGATCTCCCTGACTCTGAAACCTTACCTGGTAGTCATAAATCAGAGCTATATGAATGATAACATGCCTACTCGGAATACCCTTAGTTTTCGGTACATTAGGATACTAAATTAACCTTGTTGCCTTCTGAACTGGATATTCTTGTATTCGTGATCCTTTCCGAACAAGTAGCCAGCCAATCTGAGATCAAACCATTACAGGCATATAGGTTAATTTCTCATGAAAGATTTTCATTTTACCATCCAAAAGAATGGGCCATTTCTACCAAAAATGGTGCATTTTAAAAGAGACCAATGAATTCTTCATAAAGATAAGTCCTTGATGGGTCACATTATTGTCTTGGACATGTTCTTTTTTATCTACTGTAAATTGTGTGTCTAAATATATATGGTACAATAAAGAAATTTAAACCGAAAAAAAACATTCACGCGAAAATGATGTAGCAACAACAAAGAGAACAAAAGATTTGGAGTTTTGCCTGTGACACATATAATGTATGTGTTTCGCCAGTGGAGCTTGGTCATTAGCTCTTGCTTCTTTGATCCATTAGCTATTGCAAGATAAATTTATAATTTTGCAGATTCCCACCACACTGGCCTTTACCACTTTTGCTTAATATTTGCACTGGATATGCGACCAAAACAGTTACAAAACCATTCATACTTGCTTATGATGAGACTGACTTCTTTATACACTACCCTAGATCAGTCCAGTGACTTAGGTAGGCGTACTAGATAAAATATTTGATACTGCTAAATGTCAAGTATATGTCGGTCCTAGGTTGAATTGCTTTCATCGTGAGGGATGCCCACGCTGCAATTTATCATGAATATCGAGTTACATATTAGTATCATTCATAGACGACTTATCAAGAAGATAATTGACAAGGAGACCGTGTATGGTCAGAGAGATTGTCCATGAGATATAATACACTAGAATTCAAGTTCAAATTTTGTCAGCTCTATAGGAACAGATTTGATGTTTTTAATCAGTGTCCTTATCACCAGGACTACAGTGTAACATTATTCTTTTAATTTCCTTGATTGGCTAAAGAACGAGTGGCACTCTGTCCGTTGGTCCGACGTCAGTGAAGGTGGTGCATCCTGATAGGTTGCCATGGCGACATATGCCATACGTATAGAACTCTATATATTTGGCTAATAAAAAAAAACGAGGTGTCCTTCTCGCGTCCATGGGAAGTGTTTTCCTATAGCTCAAACTCTTTCTTGTTCGAATATTGAAATTATGGTATCATCTCAATAGCGTTTGAGTACTAAATTTTCCTTGTTGGTTGCTCCTCATTAAAGTTCATGTGTGGAAACAGTTCTACAAATATTATTTTCATGCAATGCAGTGTTCAAAACACATTATAGCCTGCTCTGGGATTTATGTTTTAACGCCACATACAATGATGATTCAGTAATAAGAATGTTACCATTGATTAATCTAAGCACGTTACGAAGAGAATATTCCCATAAATTACGTTTACAATTATTTTCTTTATATATATTGTTTTTTGTATATACCACTACCTGATTACTACTCCAAAGCTACTTCAAGGACTCACCTCTTTTTTTGTCGCCAGAGAAATGCTGTAATAAGAATCCACATCAGATTAGCTTTTTGTTATAAATGAGCATGAGCAAGGACTTCAAAAATGGCCCAGGTGTACTAATGATCCGACCTGCTTCGGTATATGTGTAGGATCCGCAAATCTCTTTACTGAACATCATGGGGTTGTCAAGCCTAGCATAACTAAAAAGACATGTATGGTAGAGTAGTGGTAATTTTATGAACGAGGTGATCGACATGGGCTGGAAACCTGGTGCTGTTCATCTCCACTACTGCCAAATTATATCATATTCCTGGAGGTTATTTCAAAACATCCTACCATAGGTCACCCAGCAATGGTAGGGAAATTCCCCACTTTTGATTTATCTGATGGTAGAATGAGACTTGCAGGCATTGACACAGCAAGTGCTATTCATTTTACTTGTGGTAGGCTGAGCTCCACATACAGTATCGATCACAAGCAACACACACTAAGCACATACTGTGTCAAGAGGCACAAAATTAGTCAATAGCTGTGGAACACTCCTTTTCACAAAATGGCATTAACAATCATTCCCCTTTATCCAATGAGCTATTTATAGTGTATACTAGCTGCCCCTAAAGGAGGGGGATTGATCACCTGATAGGGCATGTACTGCATGAGTGGCTTTTGAGTAGAGGAGTGGTAATCGTCATCATCATCATATAGATAGACACGGAGCGAGCGAGCACATGGCGCCTCATTTTTTGTAGCGTTTTAAGCCATGCGGATGCTTTTCCACCTCATAGTTTCTTTGTTTTTCTTCTCACTTCCTTCAGTGTTTGTTGTGCGGGTGTTTTTTCATGTAGGCGTTCCGCATGTCTGTACCAGCGTAGTCTTCTCGTTCTGATGGTTTCGCTCCATTTCCTCTGCTTCATAACACGGTATAACTCCTAGCGGGGTATTTTTTTGGGCCATTTGATGTTTATGGCTCTTCTGAACAGCCTTCTATGGAATGAATCAATTTTTTGTTTGTGTCTTGTTTGTTGCCCAGAGTCCTGAATTGCATAGGAAGATGCTTCCCACACAGACATTAAATAACCATAGTTTTAATTCCATGTCAAGTGTTTGTATTCAAACACATGACGTAGTTTTAGCAGTGCACTGTTTGCAAGTTGTTTTTCATGTCCTCTTGTGTGTCTAACAGACTTCCTAGGATTTTGCAGTTCTTCTACATTTCATCCCAGTGTGCTTTCACCTCATATTCTTCGGTTTTTGTTTCATTTACTCATAGGCCTCATAGGCTATCAATTTTGGGTCTACTGTTCCTTTCTCTGCTATTACTTCATGTATGCAGTTTGCAGCTCCCCATCCTAAATCGTCTCCCAGCAAACAAAAAAAAAAAAAGTTTGAAAAACGTTTAACTAAAAACGGAAATAAACGTTTCATTAACAAAAAAACTGGACTCTAAATAACGTAAAAAAACCTTATTTACAAACGTTTTTATTGAACGTTTGTAAATATTTAATTACGTTTTTCTGACCCCAATGGCACCTGTACTAGCCTATAGAATGTCATTATATATGATCTGATGGATATTCACAGTTTTTATTTATAAATAACGCATGTATATACCTTTACCTACGATCCTATTTGGAGAGGGGTATTGCTTTGGTTAAAAGGACATTATCATTCTTTGCCCTCACCTGCCACAGTAGTATTTCAGGTACGTTTATGGTTAGAGAAGGCTGTCCAAACATTCTTGTTAAGTTCAGAGTGTTCATGATTAGGCATATATACATCTTTTCTACTTTCTATAAAAAGCGTGTCTGTCAATATGGTGCTCATGTCAACGCTATGTTATTGATGAAAGTATCACCTAATCTATGGCTTTTCTATTGAATGTTAATGTGAAACTTAATGCAACTATTAGAATGACGAAATAATTATATTTTGACTGCTATCACATCTATATGAAGATGTGAGTTATTACTTGGATATCATGATGGTTTAGTGCTGCCATCTAACAGAAACATGCAGGGAACACAGGGAACGTTTAGTTACGTTATATAATGTTTATATAATGTTTTTCAAACGTTTAAATATGGTTCGGACATAAACGTTTTTAACTCAAACATATAAAAATGTTTCTATAAGTTCTAGATAGAAACGTTTCAATATAGTACATTTAAAAACTTTTTTAAACGTTCTAAATGGTAATGTTTCCATCTAAACCATACATAAACGTTTTTAAACGTTTTTAAACGTTTGTTTTTCACTGGGCTGCATATTTAGGCTTTATTAGCACTCCTATGTTTCTTAGCCATCTATAGTTGTTGTCTTGTAACTAGGTTTTGGCGACTTTCGATGGTTTTCCATGGGGGTGATCCCAGGGGTGGTCATGTGTAGGGGTGTGTATTATTACCAGCGACCGCCATCCCTGCATATGACATCATGACCTCATGACCTCATGACCTAATTGGACTCGTAACGAGGCTAGCTCTCATCACTCACCATCAGTGCATTCTGAGTTGCGTCCAAGTGTGTGATTTCGTCGTCGCTAGCTAGCTTTAGACATGTGATATCTGATATATATATATATATATATATATATATATATATATATATATATATTTATATATATATACACACACACACACACACACACATGCCATAACATGGTAGTGGTCAAGTGTGGCTTAATAACCCCACGACACACACAGTGGGCAGAGTGCATGAAATCAATATTGATAAAAAGATTGTGAATTAACTTTGATCAACCCCTTGGGATATTGATGACCAAGACTGTGACAACCCAGCTAACACCTTGTTTAAAATAGACATTGGAAAACCGTCATATTCATGTAATTACGTGATACTAGCCAGATGATTATGCCACATCATGAGGAGATAGACACAGTGGGTCGTGCCCCCGAGCGACTCACCACACAGATTATGCGGGCCTATAACTGCTCCAGGGGCCTCTCAACCCCATTTTTGAAGTCCTTGCTCGTGCTCATTCATACCAAAAAGCTTATCTGATATGAAGTCTTATTACAATATTTCTCTGGATACAGAATGACATGATTTGCTACGGATTTTGCTATCTAGGAAACCAGCAGACTTCAGCTAACCCCCTCCCCACTCATAACCCCTACCCAATATTGAACAAGTAACCAATGGATAACTCATGACGAGTGTGTGTTATTAGCCTTCACTAACACACACATGTCATTAGTTATCGATTGACTACTTATTTTATACAACGAAACCAATAAATAATCAATAGAATACCAATAAATTCAAGTTGAAAACAAAAATTATTCCCCCTCCCCGGGACTCGATGCCAGCCATTGTGTGTACACGATCGGTACATACACCTCCTCGCCCGGCAGCAGACAGTGACAGTGGCCATCTCGGCTCGGATTGCCAGCCGCACACGGCTAAAGATTTCAATGCGTCTCGCTGCTATGTTTGTGTATAATACACCTCCTTGCCCGGCAGCGGACAGCGACAGCGCACATGGCGAAAAAAGATGCTTCTCGAGGTTATGTTTGTGTAAAATGCACCTCGTCGCCCGCCAGCGGACAGGCAGCGGCACACGGCAAAAAAAAGACGTGTCCGTGCCTGGATTCGATCTGCGGATCTCTCATAGCTGAGCGCAATGCGCTAACCGCTAGACCACCGCGTCTCCTCCATTCAACGCGTCTCGCGGTTATGTTTGTGTATAATACACCTCGTCGCCCAGCAGCGGACAGCAACAGCGCACACGGCTTTGTATCATATCCAGATTTGGTTCGAACCGAGCGTATATCGTCAGTCCCTGTGGCGCAGTGCATAGGGAGTTGGATTTGGGATGTGAGACTGCAGGTTCGATCCCTACCCTGGCCTGTACTATTTTGTGGGTTTTAACATGTAACATATGACATGGAGGGACATGAGAGGCGTGTGGTTATCCATGGACAACCGCACTGAGTGTGGGTTATCCATGGATAACCGCACGCCTTAGAAAATTGATGTTACAGCCTATAGGGTGTGCAATATCGACAGATATGTGGTTGGGAATATCCACCAAAAAGCACTGAGTAACCCAGAAATCGTTGTATAATTCATTGTATTGAACAACAACTGAAATGTATATGAATGGTCGAAATGTGTTTAAAATGGCCAAACTATCTTGTACATGATATGTATGATTCCTCAGATTGACAGGTACATCACCTTCCATGCAGCTCAGTTATATGTGTATCTACTGATACACGAAGGTCTGCAGGACAAGGCTAATCAATCATTTACTTTAACCTTTATTAAGCCACTGGCACGGCAGTTTGTCCTATTCATGCAGAGGCTTATCAAATGAGTGCAGAACTTTAAATCAATGTTGACAACTGGTTGATATGTGTTGGCAATGCTGATCAACCTATTTTCAACACCTTTTCAATTATACCATCAAGCATCACCTTATCTAAGATTCGATCATGGATCAATAGACATTTTCCATTTACCGATTTGACAATTGGAGACTGATTTTCAAGTCAACATCCGGGGAATTCTTTTAGGTTAGTCAATATTCCAATTATTGAGGTCTCCAGAGCAATTTCAAAGTTGCATAGTTGATAGTAATATGCCAAAGATCTTGGAAAATAGGGGGTAATAGGGTAAAATAAGCATTTTTCAAGCTTTTGGACATTAATTTTAGTCTATTTATGAAACATGTTCTTGAGGGCAAACCTATCGAGGACCCTTAACTAAGGTGTGCCTGCAGGACGCAACTTCTTGACCTGGACTATGCCCCCGGGGCCTACAGACTGCCACGTGGGAGTGATGCGAAAATTACGCGGACAGCAGTGGCTGAGGCGTGCCCTTTCCCACACTGCCCATGGCAAGTCTGGGAAAATGCCCCCAGGGCATCCATGGTAAGGATGATGCTCCCAGGACATGTAGGCCTATATAGGGTATTGGACTATGCCCTGGGGGCATCGTTTAGTACATGGATGCCCCCAGGGCATCGTCAATTTTTTTTATGCATGTATGATTATCCTTACTATGAATGCCCTGAGGGCATTGTCCCCCATTGTTCTCTGTACCATGCCCCTGGGGCATCCATATTATGGATGATGTGTGATGATGCCCCCAGGGCATAGCATTTGCTTCTATATTATAGACTGAATACTATTATGTCCCGGGGGCATCACACACACCACAAATGCCCCCGGGGCATAGCCTTTCTTCTTTAATCTGAAATCTACAATGGCATGCCCTGGGGGCATCAGCAATTCCATCAATGCCCCCAGGGCATTTTCGTTACTCCTACACAAGAAACGACTAAAGTATGCCCCAGGGGCATCACTGGCCCGAGAATGCCCCCGGGGCCTTTCCTTATAAACTCACACCAGAGTCACAATCTGACACAGCACAGCACAGCAGGGACTGCTGTCACGCGTAGAGCAGCGCGTGAATGCCCCGGGGGCATAGTCCGGGTCGAGAAGTTGCGTCCTGCGGTGTGCCTATTGGGTAGGTAGCTGCTACCAACTGAGCAGCTCAGTGGTGAGTGAACAGCTAATATGATGCAGCTCTATAGGGTAGACCCGGGGTACATTATCAACCAATGAGATAATTCCCTCCATTCACTGCAGTTTCTTTTGGGTACATTATGTAAAACCTGGTACCCATCATGCAGACAGTTATTAATGCTTATCTTGACAGCTCCCAGATCAAGCAATGGCGGACCCACAGGACCTCAATACTGAGCCTTATACTCCCCCCCCCCTTCTCCTATACACATTATGGAGTTGAGCACATTATACATCCAATCCCCTCTGTCCTCAAACAATACTCATATTGCGGTAATAGGAATGGCCTACAAAGGGTTATGAAATGTTCAGGTACACTGCCTAGTTACATGTATGTGGCTAGTCATAACTCTATGTCAGCTAATGGCTAATTGACCCATGGTGCGAGATGGAAATGGACTTAGGTTACTTGTTCTAGATTAAGAAGGTGAAGGGGATGAATGCATACAGGTATATCTCAAGCCCTGTTGCCTGTTTACTAGTCTGTTAGTCCTGTGATCACTAAATCAACATTTTCAGGAAGCAGGCACAACTGTTCAAATTAATTGTTACTGAATCAACTCTGCCTTTATTTCTGTTTTTCATAAATTATTCTTCATCATGGATTATGAGGACAAAGCAATTGATAAAGAGCTGTTCATGGACACAATTGTGTTTTATATCACAAAATTAGATGTTGCCTGTAAAGATGAATAATTCTTAGCACTCTACTAGTAGGGAACATCCATACATTAATCTAGTAGCTATCAAGAGAAAGTGACTTTGAGGGATACCATGAAATGTCCTTTCTGAAAGCCTGCTATCAGCTGGTTGCATGTACATATGGTGGTTCAAGATTTATCTATATTTTACACAGCTTTTGGCAAGAAAAGGTAATTTATTTGTGGGAATGAATTGCTTCAGTTCATAAGGATTAATTTCAAATAGTTGGGCTAAGTGGGGCTATGATACTACATAAGACCATCAGAAATTGTGATCAGCCTATGCAATGTTGGTACCTTTTTGCACATTCAGACCAAGAATACCACCTTCCACAGACTCTATCCCCCTTCCAGTACCATTCCTCTCACCTAGTAAACAACATCTCTTTGCAAAAGGAAGTGACATAACATAAAGGGTGTATAAGCCTATTGCCAGGATATTCATTTCAACATTATACATGTGTGGGAGGTGAGTGCATATTTATAAAAGAAAACATGTGCAGTATGGAGGGTTGAACCTTTTATGCAGACACAGTATGAGATGTGTCAACCAAACACCCAAACGTATTGCTCACATTTAGTCCATCATGATGCTTTCTCAAAAAGTCAGGTTGTTGCTTATCAGCGGGGTTTTTAGGGTATAATTTACCTTTTGAATCCAACACGATACCCAGCAGGGCAGAGGATTCTAGGCAGTGTTGTCATGGTACCCTATCCTTCTACTGTGGTGCAGCCTTGAATGGAAACCTCTAGCCCTTGTAATGTTTTATTAGCTGGCCAGATTGGCATGAACACAAATGGCTACTTCATTAGATTAGACAGGGAAGGCATTTCTCAAGATGGTACGACTAGACCCCTTCAAATTGTAGTAAGATCCCTCATTCTGATGCTGTTACTGCCCTGCATCTAGGGGTCAGTAATGATCACACTGTTATGACTGCCCTAACAAATAATATTATTATGTAATTACTACATTAAAGGTTAATCTTACAGAGCAGTCATAGTGCACGATTTACAAAAACCTACTTTAATGTTGAGGATGTGCGTAGTAATACCAACTTGAGAAATGCCCTCAAGACCAGGTTGATATGACAGCTTTCTTGTCGGCGAATTAAGGGCCTAGAGATTTCCTTTCAAATGCCCATAACAGTGGAAATTTGGGATACCTTTTGTAACAGAAACCCTCAGACTTGCTCCCACCGGGCCGAGCTGCTTTTGGCATTGTGATGGATTCAAAAGATATACCCTAAAAACCACACTGATAAGCCACCATTTGACTTTTGGAGAAAACATCATGATGGACTAAACCTACTCAATACATTTGGCTGTTTGGTTGACTCCTCCCATTCTTTGTCTACATGAAAGATTCACCCCCTCCCCATTACAAACGTCTTTTTATGGGTATGCAATCACCTCTGAGAATTGCAACTCTAATTAATTTTTACACCTCCCACACATAGTATTGATATGAACATCCTGCCAATAGGCTCATACGCACATTATTTTCTGTTACTTCCTATTACAAAGAAATGTTGTTTGATACGTCGGGTTGTGTTGGAAAGTGGTAGTCTTGGCCTGAATGTACAAATATCAACATTGCACTGGTTGATCAAGATTCCTGGAGCTCTTATGTGGTATACCTATGTTCACTTATGTAATATTTTCTTATCAAAATGGTAAAATAGGTACATTTCCTAAAGCGGGTCAGGCATAACTTTATACTCTCTACCAGCTGCTCAAAAAGAATCCCATTTTCTCATTACTCAGGTGGTTAATTCGAAACGGCCTGCCATGGTAATGTTGGCATTTCTTGTGGATTTTATAAAACCCTGTCATAGGCCACAATCCACAGCTAACATCGAGGGTGGTGATAGCTGAAACAGAAATAGCAAGTCCTGTCAATTTTGATCACTATTGTTTTTCCACAGCTACCATCAGTCCTGGTGGTAGGAATAGAAATCAACAGTGGCTGACTACTGACTGCTGGAGGTTAATTCAAAACATCCTTCCATCAGTCCACCAGCAATGGTAGGAATTTCCAGCCCTATTGATTTATCTGATGGTAAGATGTGATTGGCATGCATTGACACAGGCAGGGCTTTGGATATTACTGGTGGTTCGCTGAGCCCTGCATACACTATCACAAGCAGAATACACATGGTAGGAAAATCCAGCCCTATTGATTTATCTGATGGTAAGATGTGATTGGCATGCATTGACACAGGCAGGGCTTTGGATATTACTGGTGGTTCGCTGAGCCCTGCATACACTATCACAAGCAGAATACACAGTGCACAGTGGCAAGAGGGCCAAAATAAACCAATAGCTGTGGAAAGACTCCTTTTCACAAAAAGGGCATAAACAATCATTCCCTTTCATCATTTGAGCTATTTATAGTGTGTACCAGCTGCCCCTGAAGGAGGGAGAATAGATCACTTGATAGGGTTTGTAACACATTATGTGGCTTTTGAGGAGAGGAGTGGTACTGGTAATAATACATACAGCTAGTACTGTCACAATCCACTGTAGAGGTCGGCGGAAAACGTCCTGGAGAAACCGGGAATCGAACCCGGGACCCTCCAACCTGCAGGCGGAAGCTCTACCGCTGAGCTACTTCCCCGTCTGACATTCTCTACCTTCCACCTACATCTGGATCGGTATAATACACAAGGGGGCAGCTTATACCAGCTGACCAGCCCCTGAGGGCTGGTGCAACCGGAACGGGGCAGATGGCCTTCTGCCATGGACTTACAGCCAGAGCTGGCCCCTACACTCCTCCCAACCAGCTTCAACCATGGCCAACCAGCACCAAGCATTCCTCCCAACCAGATCGATTGGGCTTTATCAAGCAGTGTGAGGCACTCCTGACTTCCCAGTTGACCTACCAGTACACAGTACTGCCAGGGTTGAAGCGTATCTGTATTATACCGTTGCAGGCACCTACACCTGGATTGGTATGACACACACGTAGGGGGGAGCTACTACTGGATGCCAGCCCCTGGGGGCTGGGATCTCCAGAAACGGGGCTGCTGGCCTTACAGCAGAGCTGGCCCCTACACTCCTCCCTACCAGATTCAATATAGGGTTCAGTACCCTATAGGTACCAGATACCCAGGACTAGTACTAAGTCACATACCTGCCACCTGTTTCCAAGTCTCCCCAGTACTAGCAAATTGAATCGTCATTCGTGTCATACCAGTCCAGGTACCGAGTTCTGGTAGTCCCCCCTCACACGGGTCAGGACCAACTCGGTTTCTCCACCAGTGTAGAGGTCGGCGGAAAACGTCCTGGAGAAACCGGGAATCGAACCCGGGACCCTCCAACCTGCAGGCGGAAGCTCTACCGCTGAGCTACTTCCCCGTCTGACATTCTCTACCTTCCACCTACATCTGGATCGGTATAATACACAAGGGGGCAGCTTATACCAGCTGACCAGCCCCTGAGGTCTGGTGCAACCGGAACGGGGCAGATGGCCTACCGCCATGGACTTACAGCCAGAGCTGGCCCCTACACCACTATTGATTTCTTCCACTGCCACAACCCTTGGTGGGAGCCTTGGAAAATCAATAGGGATTATACCATGGTTATCGCTGATTTCAGAGACTTTTCCTGGTTTACCTGGAATTCCTGGTTTTGATTCCAAGATTGCTGTGTCAAATTATGTTAAATTCCTGGGAAAATATGTGCAAAGCCCAGTTTTCCTGGTTTCTGTTGGATAGTGAGTGGCATCTCTTTCATTTGCATTTGTTTGCGTTCAAGTTTAATGATAAAAGACGTTTGATTAACCATGGCTAGAACGAACGATGTTTGACACCGCCATTTGGTGTATGGAGAAAGTACTAATACTTAATATAGAAGACTATGCCTAATCAGCAATGGAGCATTGGGCCATGCTTGGCCCAATATAAGCCGACATTGGCCCAATATAAGCCAATGTCAGCTTATATCAAGTGTATAACACCCTCGTTTATTGTATCTGTGGCTAAAATCAACTTGTGCATCAATAAAGCTTATATCCTCTAAATAATCAACAGGGCCTGTTGTGCCTGACTGGGCTACCACCATTAAAATACCATAGATTGGGTAGAATAATAAGGTGAACAGGATTTGCCAACAGTACAATCACTGGAGGACTGATGGTAGAAAGTTTTGAATAAACCTCCAGAAGTAGCTGTGTGTATCAGTATTACTAAAAAGCCATCCATACGTTACATGCCTTATCAAGTGATCCATCCTACCTCACTGAGGGGAAGCCAGTACACACTGTAAATAGCTTATAAGATAAAGGGGAATGATTGTTTATGCCCTTTTGTGAAAAGTAGTGTTCCACAGCTATTGATTTATTTTATGTCTCTTGCAACAGGCTTGGCCCTTTGCACAGTATGTTTTGCTTGTGGGAGGTGTATACAGGGCTCAGCCTACAAAAACTTTCAAAGATCAGTAGCACTGGCTGTTACAATGCCCAAAAGTGACATAATAACATCAGATAAATCAATAGGGCTGGATTTTCCTACCATTGCTGGGTGCCTGATGGTAGGCCGTTTGTAAATTAACCTTGTGGTAAATAAATAGTGGAAAATCAGTAGAAGTTGCTATTTTTGAGTGAGCTGCTGCTGGCTAAATAGACAGTCGACTATGACAAGGTCTTATAAAATCCACAAGATTGGTCAACACTACATTTGGAGGAGGGGGGAGGTTGATTTTAGGCCATTTTCTTTTAACCTCCTGAATTGATTCTCATTCCATCTGTAGAAGACATTAAGCCTGGAACCTAAATCTATCCATGCTTAATATTAATATGTACATAGTCTACCTGTGAGAGCAATGTGCTTCATTAATGGCTTTTTTAGTTAAACGCAGGAGACCTCGTAAGCTATAAAGGATCGGCCAATATTCTGAGATGCTTAATGTGTTTGTCTCATGCAGCTACCTTTCTATTATGGTGAATGCGCTCATTATAAATGTTCACTGACTCCCCAGCTACTGTGGGAAACTCAGACGACCCAGTATGCATGTATAAGGTAATGTATTGCTCAAGTGTACCGGTAATATAATAAATAGTATTAACTGTTATTAATAGTTACATATATAAGACAGTGGGTTTGGTGAGAATTGACTTTGTCAATATCAAACCTATACATGTATGCCTTTATCTATAAGACAATAAATATCACATATCACAAATATAATACCATACCATAAACCATAACTATAAGACAATAAATTTCACATATAAACCATAATAAAATACAATAACAGTAAAATTATAAATTTTCCAGCACCACCAAGCGTTGTGTGTGCCGCTCGAGTATATGAAGCCAATTAGTTCAACTGTTGGGGCTTATATACTGCAGGAGATGTTATGATGACGTCATAGATATCCATGTACCCAGGTGAAAGTAGTACCTACGATTCAAACATTAATTATATATATATATATATATATATATATATATATATATATATATATATATACCTGGTAGTATATAGTTCCATAAGTTAATGTATTGCTCGAGTGTACCTGTAATATAATAAATAGTATTAACCATTATTAATAATAACATATATTAATAAATGTGGAATAAGGAGAAGACAGTGGGTTTGGTGAGAATTGACTTTGTCAGTATCAATCCTATACATGCCAACCAACCGTCAAACACAATGTTAAATATTCCACATTAAATCATTACATCCAAGGCTAACAAACTGTCCTTGACTCATGTAAATAATTATATATCACATTAGATTTCCAATTGGCACGCCTCACAATATATAGTGAGTTGAAACCCTATGGGATAAATCACATTGTATTGCAACAGTCTTTAACCTCGTATTCACAGTCATAATGATACTGCAAAGGTCTGGCATCGATGGAGAAAAGAAATCTGCTGTACTTACAGGTTCGTACACATTTTTTGATATACCTAGCCAGGGGTGGTCAAATAGCGAAGTTTTCGAGAGGATCTCCCACTGAGAAAGTTTCCAGCTTATTTGATTGCATACTCAGAGGGGTCATAGTCTTTTAATCTATGGTAGTGTGTGGGCTCATTTGTGTTGTCAGAAACAACTCACTCCAAGAAAGCAATTAAGATATAGGGGAATGTGAGGCAAACTGGCACAAGGAAGATTCTAATTTTGAAATGGATGTATCTAGAGAAATTAGGGGGCAAATAACTCCAAGAAAAAAACACTTCAGATATTCGCTTTTAAATGTGTGTGTGTTATAGGGGAATGGGAAGCAAATTAGTACAAGGAAGTTTGAAGATTCTACTTTTGAATTGAATGTGATCAAATGGCTTCAAGAAACCTATTGCTTCTACCTCTAAATCTAGGGGATTGGGAAGGGGCCATAGCCCCAAAGTATATGTCATATGCTACCCCTTAGAAAATGTAATGGTTGTGTTCTAAAGGATTTAGGGGGAAATATTACTCCAAGAAAATATTCCAATTCTATTTCAAAGTACTGATGTGTTCTAATGGGATTTAGGTGGTAAATTGCTGCAAGGAAATGTCTAAATTCAACCTTCAAAATGAGTGTGTTATGGGGGTTTGGGGGGCAAAGGGCCACAAGAATATTTTCAGATTCTTTTGAATTAGTGTATCATTATAGGGGAGCATTTGGTTCCAAAAGAACTGGGATCTACCTCTGTGTTTTAGAAGATTTAGGGAATAAATAGTCTATTTCCAGATTATACCTCACAACAATGGCATGGTATAGGGGATTCAGGAGATTAACTACTGCCAATGCTTTCAAATTTTATCTTTATAATGAGTGGTGGGAGCTTTGGGGCAGGATCCTTCAAGAAATCTTTCATATTCTACCAGTAATGCTAAAAGGCAGTATTCTAACAGTGTTCTAACAGTGTTCTAACATCACAATGGATGCCATTTAAAGGATTTTTTAAAGAAATTTCCTTTTCTAAGAGGTTTCTTTCATCTTGACTTTGAAATAGATTTGAGCCAGGTGATTTGGAAGCAGAATGATCCAGGAAGATTTTCAGATTCTACTCTCAAGTTTTTGATTAAAAAATTGGTACCTTCGAGAGGATTTGGGGGAAACTAAGGGATACATTTATCCAAGGCAAAGGGGGAGTTTCAGCACTAGCTTATTGCAAGGCAATATAGTGCATTCTAAGGGTTGCTCCAAGAAAATTCAGAAACTAGCTCTCTGAGGTGTACAAATTGCTCAATTGAAAAGTCACTGTAGGAATTCAACATTTAATTGTATCTAGAGGGTTTTTGGAATGTATTTCGTCAAGACTTTAGCAGGCATGAAGGTATCATAGAAATCTATTCAGAAGGGCATAACTTTGGATCTAACTGGAATATTTACAAAATTCTTTCAGATTTAAAAG
The DNA here is from genome assembly GCA_949317995.1 of Acholoe squamosa. Taxonomy (NCBI): domain Eukaryota; kingdom Metazoa; phylum Annelida; class Polychaeta; order Phyllodocida; family Polynoidae; genus Acholoe; species Acholoe squamosa. The sequence goes on from OX439043.1 coordinate 61,168,442, forward strand.
GCTGAGATTCTGCCCCATGTCGCCCACCCCTGCTAGCTGGACATAGGTCTGAACTATCATCCCTCTTAAGATACGCTACGTAAGAATCCTAACCAAATTGGTCTGTTTTAGATGAGTTCACTTTAATTTCTATACAATCCTTTGAAACCTTAACAAAAAGTAAGGAGTAGACTGAACTACATGTTCTATCCTGAGCACACCTCGGTAACATAACAATATTGCAGACCAAAATACTACATCTTCAACGGATTCCAAATCCAGCCTAGACTTTATTAACCATGTCACTAGGACTGAAAGGGTAGGTTGTACTACCAGACCCCTTACACACTCTGTCTATACCATCAAGAGTCTTCTATACCACAAGGTTATTGCTATAATCGACATAACCTTTCAATTTTTGGTAAAACCAAACAGCAGACAAATACTTTCTGACTGAAACAGGTTTCATCTTGTTAGATAAATACACACAATATAACAAAGCATGAGAAGGAGAACAAGGAAGAGGGGTAAATTTATATTTTTTACAAAATTTTCTATACCTTTTAAACTGCTGTCTGGGAGTTTTACGAGTAGCCTCAGCCCCACCCCTATATAAGAATCTTTTTCTTCTCCTCTCCAACTTCCTCAGGTCTGCAATCATAACAACACATATCATACTCACTCAAAATCTTCCTACACTTTTTAGGGACAGCTTTATAATTTAACCTAGACAAATGGTCAGCTAAAATGTTGTCCTCTGATTTAATATATGTAGAGTATATTTTAATATTATGAATGCAACATAACCAAAATATCTCATGTTACAACCACTCCATACACAACTTATTCTTGGACCTACCGGTATTTAACATAGCCAAGACTTGCATGTTAACTGTGATACAATGAACTCTGGTATTGTCTAACCTTGGAGATGGATAAAGTGACTACAAACACCATGCATTGGATCCGTATCATTCCAAATTCCAAATATGAGTAATCTTTATCGAACCAAGCCCCAAAACCCTGTATTGAGGAATCTGAATACATAGGTGTACACTCATTATCATTAAGAATGATATTCCTACAATTGAATACTTCACAAAAATCCTTTTACCACATCAAGTCTTTTTTTTTTGGTTTCATTATTCAATTTGATAACACCTCTATTCTTAGCCTTGGCACAAAGATCAAATACCCTTCTACTAAATGTTCTACCACCCCAAACCACTTGTGAGTAAAAGGACATAAGTCCGTCAATTCTTTGAAGGATTTTCTTTGAGACAAACTTCTTCCCCAAACACTCATCCAGTGCTAGATTCATCTCGTCCAATTTCTTTTTTGGCAAGGATAATTCCATCTTTGTAGAATCTATGGTTATACCTAAGATGACACATGTTTGACTTGGCTCAGTTACCATTTCCTTCGACACAATGAAACCCATATACTCCATACACTCAATAAGAATATTTCTCTTACGTAGACATTCATCTTCAGTTTTAGCAATGATAATAAAATCATCTAAAAAATTAACTATCCGATTGACACTATAAAGTCGAGCTACAACAGTTAAAAAATCAGATATTCTATCAAATATATACGAAGCACACTTTAACCAAAAAGTCAAGTGATTGCTCTAATAGAACTCGTCTCCACCACCAAAAAATTCCATCTGAAACCTTGATAACCAACATGTGGGCCATACACACTGATACTTCTATAAGCAGGTTTTAAATCTACAATGCTCATATAGTCATTCCTGTCCAATTGACATGTTACTGTATTATAGAGTTATATGAGAAACTTTTAGAAGTTGTATTCATGTAGTTATTAATAGAAATATCTGCTGGCATACTACAATCAGTGATGGGTCTCAATTTACCATTAGACTTCTCTACACCTACCAAAGTGAATACACTTTGGTTTGTCGGCAGTTTTAGTTATCAAACCCTTGGACAACTCGTCCAGGATAATATCACACATCTCGTTATAAAGATTACCTTCTACAATTGACTTATAATTTTTTACAGTCATAGCTCATATCACATTCTGGGTCAACTATTTTAAAACCCTCAGTGAATCCATATATATTAATAAGATCTGACTGCCTAATGAAACTTGCTAGTCTGCAGGGTAAAATCTGAGCTTTTCGACCATAAATAAAATGCTTACACTTACATACACCATTTACACAACTGCCATAGACCCTGATGCTGGGTCTATTTACACACTCCACTGTAAATAGTGGATAAACCTGGCATTGTACTTGGTTACTATGTGTTATAAAAAGATTCACCCGAAATTATCAAAACGGGGGGCTCAGGAGGATCTACTACACATACTACATATATTTTTGTGGATGATTTCTCCACCAGTACCTCTATATGTCTTACCACGGCGAACACATCTTCTTCCTTATCGATAAGCTGTTTCATCATTCTCACATTTACGAGCAACAATTTTTCAATACTGTAAAGTTTTTCACCTTTCTTTAAAAAATTCTTCTGGCCAAACATTCCTCTAATCTTATGGCTATGTCGACGACTTGCCCTAGAGGTGGTAGAATCCATAGAAGATGAGGAGTTTGGAGAAACACTACGGTAAGATGTTGACTTGGAACGACTTGCCTGGCTCAATCCAACATGGCGTCATGTCCTCTGGTTGCTATGGAGCCCGCGGTCGTCAGGTGACCTCTTTCGGCCATGCCCCCTTCGCTTGGATACAGTGTCAATGGAAGACTGTTGATAAACATCGCCACATGCATGGTGCTTCTTCTACTCGCTGCTCGCCAATGTCGTAGTTCCTTGATTAAGAACCTGCTTCTCCAATAGACCCTTAATATCGCCTAACTGCTGCTCTATACAGGTACTACGGTCTTCAAGGTCCAATATGCTTTGGTCAACGAGCAAATTGGTAGATATCAAATTTTAAACAACTTAAAATGTTATGTCCTGGTTACATTGTGTGAACGTTTAGATAGAATTTATGGTTTGACATGGTGCAACGTAGCAAAAATTTGTATATATACCTCTCTTTAGAATTTCTTTCATATTTGGACTTAGAATCTTCTTGATGAGACATCAATGGTAGTAAAGAGGTCATAATGACTTGCCAAACAAGTGCCTCCTAACACCATCGGCCCATAGGTTGGCTCCATGGCCACATAGGTTCGATTCCTGCCTTCATATCCTAAGGAAACCAAAACATGGGTTCAAATCCTGGTGTCAGGAGTTTTGAAAATGGCTATTCTATTTTTCTCAAACCTAATGTAATTTTACGTTTTATTATGTTTTTGGCATAGATGTATCAAGAGGTTTCTTTGATACATGAAATCACATGAAACATGAAATCACATGAAATTGTTCTAAACGTTCTGGGAACGTATTCAGGACATAACATTTTCAGATGATTCTACGTAGGACATCTACGTAGTTGATACCAAGAGACTATGTTCATTTAGGTTGATTCACGGGTCTGCGTTTACTGGGTTCCTGGGTATAGGTAACATATTAACTCGATTAAACCCAAACAATTAAAAATTTTCTAGCACCACCAAGCGTGGTGTGTGCCGCTTGAGTATATGAAGCCAATTGACTGTTAGTTGAGCTGTTGGGGCTTATATACTGGAGGAGATGTTATGATGATGTCATAGATGTGAGCCAGCAAGCAGAAAGGACAGTTACTGCGGGATTTAGTACCAGATTTAGCCACCAGGGGGCACCACTATGGACTAGAATAGGAAAAATATGTCTAAAACTGTTATAGGCTACTTTTTTATGGAGAATTCAATGGTTTTTGATAAAACGTTCTATTTTGGGTGGAAAGGTTCTAAATTTGGCATGTAAAAAGAATGTTTTTGGGCCAAAATAGGCATTTTTGTTGATTTCTGTTGCCATGGAAACATGATTTTCATTCCATTTGAAGGAACATCCCACAAGGTTTACTATGGCGAAAACAGAATGAAAATACCATTTCTAGATCAAAAGTTATGGGCAAAAGAATAAATATTTATACGAATTTAGCTAATTAGCATAAATTATGCTAATTAGCTATATATCTCATGACCAATTAGACATAGAGCTAATTAACATTCTTGAAATGGTCACACCTACCCATATCTAGCAAGCCATTCCTCCAAAACTAACAGGAGTATCTTCTCATGATATGTATCACTGTAAAGCTAATGATTTGAATTTTAAAGTTGACTTTTAGCACGGAGCACCCTTTCTCCTTGCCTCTACACAGATATCCATGTGCCCAGGTGAAAGTATAGTACATACGATTCACACATTAATTATATATATACCTGGTAGTATATAGTTCCATAAAGAAAGCATAGCGTATCTTCCTAAATGCTTTGCATAAGTAATACAAAAGATTATGGGCTAAAAGGTTCTGTTTTATTTATGCCTAGAGATGTTTTCATAAAATTTGAAAAGGCTTTTCATAGATCATGCATTTTGGTATAGATTCAAGAGAACTATTTACGCAGGTTCTAGGACATCCCCCCCTCCTGAGTTGAGTTAGTTGTTATCTCTCCAGGGGACATGCAATATCAAAATACCTGACACATCACATGTATCAACATGTGACCTTGACATTAACCCAGATTATACTAACGACCTACATGTAGGTCACTTACAGTACCATAAAGGACACATACCCCTCCTCTTGAGAAACTGAGATGTACTTAACTACATTTCAATCATATTTTAAAGTTCCTCCCTTAAAGTTTCTATATAACTTAAAAGTCAAGTTGCCAACTATTTTTGTATGGTTGCCATGGCAACCAAAATGGCACAAAATCTGAAAATAGGCAAAATGGCATATTGGAAAAATCAATCTGGTCATTTTATCAGAAAACTGATGGCCTGGTATTCAAAAGTTAGCTGATTTGGAAAACTAATACAAGTTGATGTTTGCATGCAAACTTTGGTTGTCATGGAGACATAACTTCCTAAGATATGGCCTTTTTGTTCTATGCTATAACGGCCTACATGTAGGCCGTTATAGCTCAATGCAGCAAGTTGGGAACCTGAGTGTCTTTCAGTTTTGGAGGCAGCTGTGCATGTAAAATGCCTTCATTCAAGGGACATTTTTGCATATGCTGCAGAGGGCAAGTCTTGTGTATGATTCTATATAAAAAATCATAACAAAATATGAAAATAGAATCATTTGCTATGCATAAATGCCCTCTGTAGGTCTCATACAGGCTGGAAAAGCACCATACTCGTGAATATCTTCATCATTTTCAAGATAAGAATATCTGAAGATCTGAACAATGTGAACAGGTCCATGGTGAAAAACCCTTTTGATCTATTAAATTCCATCATCAATTGTTGTTTTCACCTGATGATTCATTGAAAACCATATTGAAATGCTATTAGAACCCCATATTAGGCATGTGAGGCCCATTATGATGCACTATTGAGCTATTTAAATAGCAACAAAAGTGTTGTCAGCACCAAAGACTAGAATTATAAGATGTGCCGAATTCTTCTCACACTTATTGTATCACTTAGATATTTCACATGGCTTTAAAGACGATCAAGTAGAACATAAAAATGGATAATTCTGGTATCAGTGGGTGATCACGCATCCATATATTGTGATCTATGTGGTCCCACATCAAAAACCAAGCAGAAACTTTGCTGAAAATCAATTTTTGCAAACTAACAAAAATCACATGTGTCTCATAGTGTAATGAGCCACCATAGAGGTAGGGGAAAAAAGCATGCATACTCATTTATAAACTTGATGGGTCAGTATTATGCACTATCTATGAACAACTGATGGTTAGAATATTTTTTCACAAAATATATAGGGCCAAACTTTGAAAAACAGCAATTTTTTAAAACGTATGATTTACAATTTGTACTTCAGTGGTAAACTGTGCACTATAATAATGTAATACCATCTACCCTGGCCTGAAAGCAATGAGTTTTATCTTTCATTTGCTGCAAATATTGTGTAAATCGGATAAATATTGGCTAAACTACAGCATTTCTTAGCGGAAATTCAGGAAAAACTAAGTTTTAGGTTCCCAACTTGCTGCATCTAGCTATAGGAAGATAGAGGGTCTGGTTTCCTATACACAGTTATGTAGTTTGCATAGAAAAAATTAGAATGTTATCACTTCATATTTTCATAATGGTCTAGCCTAGGTTTATCAAATTTTGTTATTCGGTAATGCTATATGACCTTCATAATTGATTGTAATATGGATGACCTTGCTCAAGGTTAAGGTCATGAGGCTTTGCCATGACTATACACAGTTCACTATATATATATATATATATATATATATCGATGCCTACGGCCTGTGCAGTTCCACACAGTGGATTCTCCTAACGACATACAAGTAGGTTAGTATTGAACACCTTATATCATTGGACATTATTATCTGATCACCACAACATTTGAAATGGTGCACATTTAGGCATACAGGACATCATATACAAATTTCCAATCCTCTTATCCCAAAAATCTGGCATTAGTATAATTTGGGTTAAGTACATGAAGACTGGTTAATTGCTGATGACAACAATGTTTTACCATAGAATTCATCATGTGATACAGGGCATGGTAAAATGAAAAAAAAAAAACACAATTCAAGGTGTGTAACATGGCCTTTACCTCTTCTGACCACTACCGCATGAATGCCACAAAATTCAAACAAAAACAAAACCAAACCTATGTAGCATCACTATCAAATTGTACTAAACCTATGCAGCTGAGGGGGAGGGGCAGAGCAGTGGTTACACTACGGGATCATGGATGATGGTAAGTCATTATGTGCCAACTGTTTGTTGAAGAGGAATAGAGAGATTATGAACACCAATGTTACTGAACAATTCAAATTTCATTTTGACATGCATCCTATAAGCTGCAATTACTGAAAGATCGAAGGTGGAATAAGCTGGTCAAACCTATATGGCTATACATAACTGATATCTGACCTGCGGAGCTGCTCATCTGATATATAGATATTTCAGTGAAGCCATGAATAATAATGACGGGGCTTCTCAGGGTTAAGTGGTATAGTAATATATGGACCCTAATCTTTGAAATATAATACACCCTTCATCTGGACTCATAGGGTGTTTAGAGGCTAGAATATGCCCAAAAGTGGGTAGGTGTTTAGCCTGTTAACTATAACAGAGTATTAAACTAAAATATTGTTAGATTTCTGAAATCCATTGGGGCAGTATGTAAACCAATCGGTTATGTTCAGAGTGAACAGGTCACCTGAAACCATTTAGAATTATAAAGTGACATTTTATCTTGACATATATGGGATATGTCAGCTATGTATGCCTAGACTATATATACATTTGTGACAGGATCTGCGAAAAGGCCCTTAGTGTATTAAGGTCCCTTTTCCCAGTACATGTCACATTTGTATACAGAAGTGTTTTTAAGCGATCTTTAGATCTGATCTGAGGCCCCACTTTCCCTATCTTATTAGTATATGGATTCAATTTGAGATGTCAAAAACAGGAATGAATTGCATTTTTCAAAAAGATGGTAGTGAAGAGGGAATAACATCCTTTCATATACTGTTTTGATTTAAACATGATTTAATACACCCTCTAGATTATTAGAAATTAAATAAAAGATAATTATATCATTGACTAGTGACCATGCCATGTGCAATATAAGTCACCTCCAGTTAGGCTGCTGTTTTAATTAATACTTTATTTATCTTAAAACTTCCCTTTATTCTAAAAGCTCACAGTGTGGTTTCCTGGATGCGGCTTTCTTAACCCTTAGGCCACCCTAAGCTGTCAATGATCTCGATACCCCATTGAATTGATGCTATTGATCCTGATTTCAAATACGAGATCAATACATCTATTACATCGGTTTCCCTCAGATAGAATCACATTAAAACGAAATACTCAAATTTGGCTTGAGGTTTTGGATGCATGTGGTTGATGTAGTCCCCACCTTCCTCTAGGACACCAATATTTACATGGTCGATTCTTGTGAAACCTCCCACTTATGAGGGTCAGGGGGCCAAGATGACAAACTCAGCATTACATTTTAACACTTTAATTTATTGATAGCCCTATATATTGGCTTTATGAAAAGGTTCATTCAAGTCAATAACTCCCAGCGTGTCAGTTTTTATTGCAGTCACCATAAAATCCCAAAATTGATTCATCACGTGCCTTACACTTAATTTATGCAACACACTACACCTTTAATATTCATTGATAAAGATGTCACATGTAGTGGTAGCATGTGACAGTGTGTGAGTTATTTATTTAATTTGGAGGACTAGCAAGCTGCAAATAACTGTGTTGATTGAGGGACCAGTAAATGGATATGCTGTTTTCCTCCAGATAGTGTTATTGCAAAAGCTGTGCAAATCAAACAGAGTTTGATCTTCAGGGGATTACATTGACAGTATACTTATAAGTGTGGGGGCTACCACCAAGGTTATAGCAACTATATCTGCTTGTTTATTAAGGTACACAAGAGGGCATACGAGCTGAGAAAATAGCTTATTAATTGTTCAAGCGGAACCCATCTTTCATTCTTGCTAGTGTAAGACGTAACAATGTAAAGTATATATGTAATATGAGGTCAAATGCGAATTACTATGTTTAGATTGAGACAAGTACTAATGATAGTCTTATGTTATACAAGTTTGTACTCACATACAGCTACAAACAAATTTAGTATTATTTCCTATGTCTCATATCAATCAAGCACATGAATTTATTTGTATTGTGATTCCTATAATATTACAATTTGTTGGTATTTAAAACTTGATTATATGAGAGTTTATGTCAGCCCAATATTGCCAACGAAATATCATGTAAATGAAATTTGGCAATAAAACCTTACAAAACCCAAACTCAACTCAAACTCATAATAAAAAGCTACAAAAATAACAACACAAAATAACATAAAAACTAGCATTACAAAAAGACCAATTCCTCTGTGATATTCAGGTATTATGATTATATACCATGGCAGCCATAACAGCCATTAACTGAGATATCAGGGACAATCAGCCCCCGTCTTGTCAAAACCCTGCACTACTGCAGCTGGTAGCTGACCTGGGGAGCTGCTCATGGTGGTGTAAATAAATCCTGATAGTGCATGACATTTAGCCATTCCAGGGGCTGAGACATTGCTGATCCAGCTGGTGCTGATGCTGAGGTATAACCAGGATGACAAGGAGTGTCATTCTGCCACTTTCATTGGAGGATGCTGAGGCTAAACAGTATTTTGTGAAGTAAACAGGGTATTTTACATTTAAAATTCTGCGATTAACTTAGGCATACATCACATTAGCTTAAAGTAGCTTTATGGATAGTTGCTTTGGCTGTGCACAAGTTCACAATAGCACTTGGAATGTCCTCCTCAAAGGGAGATATTTGATACAAAAAAGCGTCTGTTTTGCCTGTAGGTGTCAAGTATAGTGTAATGGAGTCGGCTTCGGTGGAATACACGGGGAGGAGACGGGCGAGTCCGGCGGAGGGGCCAGACGTTAATTGGAGCGGCCGACGCCGGGTGGCGCCGCGGTCGGCGGGTTAGACCGTATTTGGTAGTGTGACGTCACCGGAACATCAGGGGGGTATATAAGGGGGAGCTCGGGAGGAGTCGGGGGTCGGACTGACTAAGAGGGAAGCCGCGAAGACACACGGTGAGGCAGCAGAGGCCAGTAGTAGCAGAGACGCCGGGATCCGACTGAGAGTGGGTTCGCCGCCGGAAGCGCTAGAGAGGGTTAGCTGCCGCCGCACGAGTCGTCGCTTTAAGGGATCGGTGTACCTAAGCCCACAGGGCGGGCCGGGATGTGGCCCATGAATAAAAGTACTTAAGTCGTTAACTCGTAATCCGGTGTTCATCCTTATTTATTACATTGGTGACAGCGGTGTCGCGTATCCGGTGGTTGCTGGTTCGAACCCTGGGGCTGCGCGCTATATTTAAGGATGGCATCGAAACGGACGCCGGGGTCGGCGGGGACCTGGTTGGAGGAGTATTTGGGGGCAGGTAAACAGGGCAGCCTCCTCGATGTGTCCGAGGAAGGGGTGGTGATACGCCGCCCGGGGCTGGGCGATAATAAGGGAAGTTCGACCGGAAGTGAGGAGCCGGGGCCACTGCCGGAAAGGCGGGAGGGGAGTAGGAGTCGGTTTCAGGAGGTCTATGAGGCGTGGAAGAGGGGGCCCACCGATAGCCCAGCTAGACGGACCTGGCGCTCCGGGGAGACGGTCGACCAGGGGGATGGGGCCCCCGCCGACAGTGAAGGACCCGGGCAGAGGCGGGGGGAGCGGCCAGAGGCTGGTCGGGTTTTGTCAGGGGCGAGTCGGTCACAGAGTGCAGCACTGGGGGGACATCTGCTGGCAGCCGTCCCACAGGGGCCCTCAGGGAGCGTAGAGGAGGGGTTTGTGCCCAGGCAGGTGGAGAAACCGGCGGTTATGCCGGGGAAATTCGATGGGACTACTAACCTGGATGAATTTCTGGCGCACTTTGATTTGTGCGTGCGTGCCAACAAGTGGACGGACGAGGAGGCGGGGGTGTTTTTAGGCATTAGCCTCTCTGGGGTTGCCCGTCGCATGTTGTCATCAGTGAACCCCTGGGAGGAGGGGGGTTACACTCGGTTACGGGTCGCCCTGGTTAACAGATTTCAGCCTCCCAACCAGGTGGAGAGCTATAAGGCTCTCTGGAGGACACGCTACAGACAGAAGGGCGAGACACTGCATAATCTGGCGGATGACGTGGCACGCCTGACCAGGCTGGCCTATCCGGCGGCCGATGCGGCGACCCAGGATACGATGGCGAAGGATCGGTTCCTAGAGAGGGATCCCCAGTTAAAGGCGTGGATTTTCCAGACTAGACCGCGGAAGCTGTCGGAGGCACTGGAGACGGCGGTGGAGGGCCAGGCATTTCTCGACGACAATCAGACATCGGATAGTCGGGTCCGGTCGGTGGAGGATCCTCCGGGGGGGCCTACCGGCGGGCCGGGGCCGGCTATGGAGGAGTGGTTGAAAACCAAGCTGGATGGCTTCATATCGTCTCTGGAGGCTCGGTTCCAGGAAAACGCCACCCGGCCCCGACCCCCACCACGGCAGAGGGGATGCTTTGAGTGCGGGGACGAGGGACATTTTAAGCGCAATTGCCCCCAGTTCAGGGCGAGGGTAGCTAAGGAGAGGGCGGCGGCCGGAGACAAGTCCGCGGAGGTGAATCAGGTGTCGGGAAACTGGGGAGGGTCTCTTCTGGTGGCCGAGAAGAGGCCTCTGTAGATAGGCCGAAGGAATGGATCGGGCACCGGGAGCGCACGGGTAATGGCTTGGAGCTGACAGGCGAGTTGTGGGGTAAGAGTATACAGCTCCTGGTGGACACCGGGGCCACGGTGAATTTACTGTCGGCCAAGTGGTGGCACGGTGCAGGATCGCCGGGGGCGCTGCAGCCGCATAAGGGCAGATTGACGACGGTGGATGGGATGCCTATTGAGGTAGAGGGAAAAGTGACGACGTTGCTGGAGGGAGGAGGAGCAGAGCGGCCCGTTAGTTTCCTGGTGGCGGACATCGGGGCGGAGGGTATCCTAGGGGCTGAGTTCGTCCGACAGGAGAAAGCGGTCGTGGATCTGGCCGGCGAAAGACTGCTGTGGGCGGACTTTGGCGACACCAGATGTCGGGTCGTTAGTAGCGGTACGGGGGTAGTGCCGGGCCGGCGGGAGGTCATAGTGGAGGGAAGGGTCGAGGGTCAGTGGTCCCCTGGTAGGACAGGCCTGGTGGAGGGGCTTGACGGGGTAGAAATGAATCGTGGATTCCGGGTGGGGCGCACCCTGGTGAGCCCCGATGAATCTACGGTGCCGATACTGATCTTCAACCCCGGACAGGAGCCGGTGACCCTTTACGAGGGGATGGGGTTAGCCACGCTCGATGGGGTGGAGATGCCGTCGACGGTAGACCGCGGGGAGGCGGTGCGGATGATCGCCACGGACGGGGGACCCCCGGAGGATGGAGACGCCTGGTGCACGGAGTTGTTGGCCGGCTCTCCAATAGAGGAGAAGGAACCATGGGTAGCCATGCTGCGTCGCCGCCGGGCTTCCTTCCAATTGTCCGCCGGCGAGTTGGGGCACACCACCCTGGTCTCCCACCGGATCGACACCGGGGGGCGGCGCCGGTCAAGTTGCCGCCACGGAGGCTGGCACCTCACCGCCGAGAGATAGTGGACGCCGAGGTGGATGCCATGTTAGCCCAGGGGGTGATAGAAAGGAGCCATGGGCCATGGGCCTCCCCCGTCGTGCTGGTACGCAAAAAGGATGGGCGGATGCGGTTCTGTGTGGATTATCGTAGAGTCAATGATTTGACCAGGAAGGATGCATACCCGTTGCCGAGGATCGATGATTCCCTGGATTCCATGGCGGGGGCCAAATGGTTCTCCACTTGGATCTGGCATCTGGATACTGGCAGGTGGAAATGGATCCTCGGGATAAGGAGAAGACAGCCTTTTCCACACACAGAGGTCTCTATCAGTTTCGGGTGATGCCATTCGGGCTCTGCAATGTGCCAAGCACATTTGAGCGCCTCATGGAGGTGGTCATGGAGGGGATGCAGTGGTCGGAATGTTTAGTATATCTGGACGACATCATCGTGTTCTCCCCCGACCTCCCCACTCATCTCCGGCGGCTGGAGGCCGTGTTGGAACGCCTGGAAGGCGCCGGCCTGAAGATCAAGCCCTCCAAGTGTCAGCTGGTCCGTCCCAGCGTATCGTTTTTGGGACACATAGTGGATGAGCGGGGCGTGAGCACCGACCCGGAGAAAGTGGCGGCGGTCGCTGAGTGGCCGGTTCCCACCTCTATTTCGGAAGTCAGGAGTTTCCTGGGGCTTTGCGGGTATTACCGGGGTTTCGTGGCCGACTTTGCGTCGGTGGCCAAGCCGCTGTCCCTCCTCACCGAAAAGAACAAAACTTTCCGGTGTGATCGTAGTTGCGCGGAGGCTTTCCACGCCCTGAAGGCCAGGCTGGTGGCGGCGCCGGTGCTGGCGTACCCGTCCGGCGAGGGGCACCTGGCACTGGACACCGACGCCAGTGATCTAGGCCTAGGAGCGGTGATATCCCAGGAGCAAGGGGGGGTGGAGAGGGTACTGGCCTACGCCAGCCGTACCCTGACTAGGCCGGAGAAGAATTATTGTGTCACTAGACGGGAGATGCTGGCCGTGGTGTTCGGGCTTAAGAAGTTTCGGCACTATCTGGTGGGGAGGCACATAAAGATTCGAACCGACCATGCGGCGCTCCTCTGGCTGTTGGGCTTCAAAGAGCCGGAGGGGCAGGTGGCCCGTTGGCTCCAGCTGATAGGAACCTACGACTACCACATTGAACACCGGTCGGGCCGGCTACACGGCAACGCCGATGGGCTGTCTCGGCGCCCTTGCCGCCAGTGTGGGTGGGGTAGGTCGGAAGAGGCCTGGGGGGAATGTTGTCGAGTAGTAACGAGAGCCCAGGGACCGGTGGAGGATGATGCGGAAGGGGGCTGGATGTGTCAGCAGCAGAAGGATCCTCTCCTCTCGCGGGTGAGTGCCTGGTTGAGGGGGGAGGAGGTCCCCGGAGTGAACGACTTAGCGAAGGAGGCATACGAGGTGAGGGCCTTGGTGGCACAGTTGGGGCGGTTGGAGACGAGGGCCGGCTGCCTGGGACGCATCTGGTGGGAGCCGGGGGGGAGGTCCACCTTCCAGATACTGGTGCCAGCCTCTAGGAGGGAGGAGGTGATGCGGGAGTCCCATGGCTCACCTTTGTCCTGCCATTTCGGGCGAGATAAGTCCATCCGGCGCCTCCAGCAGTCGTACTACTGGCCAGACTACCGCCGGGACATGACGTTATGGTGTGCCACCTGCCCTGACTGCCTCCGCAGGAAGAAGCCCACCCACCCTTCGAAAGCCATGATGAGACACCAACCCGTGGAAGGTACATTGGAGAGGGTGGCTATGGACCTGCTGGGCCCCCTCCCGAAAACCCCGAGAGATAACAGGCACATTCTGGTGATAATGGACTATTTTACCCGATGGGCGGAGGCCGTGGCTTTGCCGGACCAGGAGGCAGCTACTGTGGCCAGAGGCTTCGTTACCGAATTCGTGTGCCGCCTGGGCCCCCCGGCGGTTATCCACATCGACCAGGGCAGGAATTTTCAATCCGCCCTGTTTCGGGAGGTACAGGTCCTGCTGGGGACGGCCCAGACTAGAACATGCCCATACAACCCCAAGTCAGACGGCTTGGTGGAGAGGTTCAACAGGACCTTGGAGGCCATGTTGACGGCGATGACGGTGGACAGTAACCATAAGGATTGGGACCTGCAGCTCCCCTTTGTGATGGCAGCCTACCGGTCCTCGGTGCAGACCTCTACCAACCAGACACCTAATTGTCTGATGTTGGGGAGGGAGACTCAGGGGCCCTTGGCCTTATTGTACCCGGACCGCGCCCCGGGCCGGCCGGTGGATCCGCAGGATTTTGTGGCGGAGTTGCAGTTCAGGATGGCTCAGGCCCATCAGTATGCACGGGAACAGGCCGGGGCGAGCGTACGGCGCCAGGAGCGCTCATACTCCGGCCGGGTTAGGGGGGAGACTTTGGAGGTAGGCGATCAGGTCTATTATTTGGTACCTAGGAGGGAGATAGGGAAATCGTCTAAGCTCCTGCTCCCATACACCGGACCGTGGACCGTAAGTAGGGCATTGGGGGGGCCAGTATTTGAGATCCAGGACGGCCGGGTAAAGAAAGTGGTACATAGGGACCTACTGAAGAAGGTTCCACGCCGGGAACCTGCGCGGGAAGTCGTTCGGGTGCTGCGTTCCTACTCGAACTCACCGGGGACAAGCGGAGATCCGGGTACTTACCGGTTTCCCGCCCTGCGAGGGGTGACGTCACAGATGGCGGAGGCAGACGGGGTACGAGCAGGTCGAGGACGGCGGTTGTGGGCCTCGTACATTCCCTGGGTCCTGGAAAGAGAAAAGGGAGAATTAGTAAGGGTACCAGAAGTCAGCAGCGGAGGGGTAGGAGTGAAGCCCGGAGGGGAGAAAGGCATACCTACTGTGGTGCCCGGTGGGGGAAGAGGACAGAGCAGTAGAGGGCAGAGTAGGGCGCGAGAGGTCGGAAAACGGCACGGGGCCCCCGGAGGCGGCCGAGAGGATTGGTACCAAGTTGGAAAAGGGCACGGGGCCCCCAGAGGCGGACGAGGGGATTTTTGCCAGGTAGTGGGCCGGTACGCTAGGACCCCTGCTCCCGTCCCGGTGAGATTGGTAGATCCAAGGTGGGAGGAAATCGTGTACACCGAGGAGAGTGACGAGGAGTGGATTCGTTTCAGGCCGAGGCGTCGGGGGATGGAAGTGGTACGGTGGATTCCGGTGGAACGACCGCCGCCGTTGTGGAGAGATTGGTATAAGAGAAAGGAGGGATAGAGCCTCCATGCGATGTCTATGAGGGTGAGAGACATAGTGTTAGAAAAGAAGCGGCGCCATGAGGAGGAGGACCGCCGTAGGCACATCTGGGACCGCCGGGAGCCCTACCGGGAGGACGTCTGGCGCCGTGACCTATTTCCGCGGGCGGATGTAGGTCACCACTCAGAACGAGGCTCGCGTCCATTTTCATTTTCAAACCGGCCAACGGTGCACGATCAGCGGAGTGAAGGGAAAACAGACATTACAACAGAAATGGGGCCTAAGAAGGGCGAGAGAGGACGGAGTGGGGTGGCGAGGACCCCCAAGAAAAAGTCGCCAGCTAAGAAGCGGCATACATGCCCGGAACCGGGGTGCATGGTTACGACGGGGCGGCTGTACACCCTAAAGAGGCATTTGAGCCTGCACGCTGGGGCAGGACCAGGATGGGACTGCCCGGCGGAGGGCTGCGAGTTGCAGGTGAGGGGGAAGAGGCACAAGGAGCTCTGGAAACATATGTGCGCCAAACACCCGACACACCCGTGGAGCATCTATGAGAAGATCCCGGACCCGACGGAGATTCAGTACCGTCGAAAGCTGCCAGAGGCCACCCAGTCCGAGGGGGAAGAAGAGGATGAGGACGATGGCTCCGTGTCCCCCCGCCTGGCGGTAGCGAGTAGGGTGGTGGTGCCGGCCCCCGGGAAATCGGTGGAGCCGGGCCAGCGTAGCAGGGGAGAAAAGAGGGGCCCGTCCACATCGCAGGAAAGCAGCTGGGAGAAGGACTCGGTCTGCGCCATCAGGGAGGGCAGTGACGCCGACGACCTCCCTCTGACGGCGAGAGTCGCCGCATCCCCGAAGGGGTCGGGCTCCGGAGGGTCCACGGCCGCAGCACCAAAGAGGCCTAAGATGGATGACGCCGCGGGGGTTCCAGCCTCGTCGGCGGGGGGAGGAGGACCGATAGGCGGTCCTGAGCGAGATGTTGGGAGGCGGGGTGACGGACGTGCTGGAGGTGCCAGCCGAGGACACAAGTGGGGGAACGACGGTGGCCGTGTCTGGGGGCACCACGGAACAGCAACACCGGGAGTGGTTGGCGGCCATGTACCACCTGCCGGTGGACCACCCGATCCTAGCCATGGTCTCACCTCCCTCCCCGACGGTGGCTCCGGGCACGCGGCCTCCCCAGGAAATGACTCCGCCAGGGGCCCGGCCACGGCTGCAGGGGCGGTTTACCTCGCCCGTACACCAGTCCGATTCCCAGCAGGTCACCTCGCAGCTGGAGACCAGTCCGGTCGGCCCAGCAAGCGAGCCGGACGCGAACCTCGTCAGCGGGGAGGACCACAGGAGGGTGGTCACCGCAGAAGCCCCGGTGCTCCCAACGCCGGAGGAAACAACACCGGTGGAGCCCGCGCGCCCGAGGACCCCCAGAGTGAGAGGTGACCTCGCTAAGGAAGTCCAGGCCAAGCGAGAGAGCTACCAGCGAAGGATGGCCGGTGGGGGCGACAACGGGGTGGCGGTGTCAGCGGTAGAGAAAAGGAAAGCCCGGCCCCTGGTGGCCCTAGAACAGTCCCTCAGGGAGGAAGAAGAGGGGCAGACGTCCGCCGGGACAGGGGGCGACCGGTCGGCGGACCAGCAGTCGGCGGGAGAGAAGGCGGCGACTGAGGCGCCACTGGAGGAGCAAGAGAGAAAGAAAGGGGACGAGAAACGAGTAGCGGATGCCGAGAAGAAAAAGAGGGAGGAAGAGAGGAAGGCGGCGGAAGCCGACAGAAAGAGGAAGGAACAGGAGAAGGCGGAAGAGGAGAAGCGGGCGGCCGAAGCGGATAAGAAAAGGAAGGCGGCGGAAGCCGAGAAGACAAAGAAGGAACAGAGGAAGGCAGAGGAGGAAATGCGGGTGGCTGAGGCCAGTAGGAGAAAGAAGGAGGAGGAGAAGAAGAGAGCGGGAGAGGAAGAGAAGAGAAAAAGGGAAGCAGAGGAAAGCAAAAAGAGGCAGGAACAGGAGAGCAGGAGGGCAGCGGAGGAGAAGGAGGAGAAAAGGAAGAGGGATGAACAGAAACTGGCAGAGGAAAGAGCGAGTAGGAAGAGGAAAGAGGAGAAAAGATTAGCAGAGGAGAGAGAGGAGAAGAAACGACGAGAGGAAAGAGAGGAAAAGAAACGCCGGGAAGAAAAGAGGGTGGAAAGAGAGAAGGAGGAGAGGAAGCGCCGGGAGAAAGACCAGGAGAAAAGACGGAAGGAGGAGGACGAAGACAGGCGTTGGGCGGAGAGGGAGAGACAGAGGGAAAGAGAGGGGAAAGAATACTGGCCCTCCAGTAGTGATGAGTCCCAGCTCGACGCCGGGGAGGGGGTCCTACCAATGGGCCCGGACATAGGAGGACAGCTCCCCAGGCCATTCCCGGGGTGGGGAGATGGGTTCCCCAGGGGCCCGGTGACCATTCCGTGGATAGAGGAGGGAGGAACGGTGGCCGAGAGGTGGAGGACGGGCAATCGTCCCAACGAGGAGTGGGGACCCACGGTGCCAGTTTCAGGGCGCCACCACCGGTGGGAAGATGTGCTCGGCGGAGATCTGGTTCAGGTGAACCAACTGTATCAGACGGTCTACCGCCGGAGGGTGAGTACCACAAAGAATACGCTTGTGATAGACCAAGAACGGGTAGAGAGGTACAGTGGCCAGCAAAAGCAGCAGCTATCAGTAGACGAACGGATCAAATGTATGTTGGCAGAGTAGAGCAGGTGGCAGTATCCGAGTAACAGGGAACGTGGGAGACATTAGGGTAGCGGGCTGGATGAGGTGGTAGCAGTCGAAGAGCGGGGAACGTCGGGAAGGCCTCAGGAAGCAGGAGAGGAGGGGAGAGGATGGTCTAGGGTCCTAGTCTGACGGCGTATCTTGTGTTGCAGGAGAGCCGGAGCCGGGACGGCCCGCCGGAAGGGACGGTTGGAGGAGAGACGGCCGCCGACGGGCAGGCCATCAGGGGACCCCCAGGGCTGGAGGCGAGCCAGGACGGTCGGCGTTAGGCAACCCTGCTAGCGAGGACACGGCTACATCCGTCCGCTGCCTACAGATGCCTGCAGTAATCCTGTTCCGGGGCGGCACCCAGAGTGGCCGGGAGACTGAGATTGTATATATGTTGATAATATCCAAACGTTAATTGTTGTTGAGACATACATGTTCGTGTGATCCGAAGGATTAAGATGGTATATATGCTGGTAGTATCCAAACGTTAGTTGTGGTTGAGACATACATGTTCGTGTGATCCGAAGGATTGAGAGGGTATACATGCTGATAATATCAAGATGTTAAGTGCTATGACAACATACCCGTTCGTTAATCCGATGAGGGCGATGTTGTGGAAACGCCGTCATAAGAGGAATGTCCAGACGCTGGGCGAGACGGCTTAGAAGTTAAGCGTTATGGAGTATATCTGATGTTAATAGAAGTTACGATGTTGATATAGATCTAACGGATCAGGGGGATATTATCCGGTATTAGGCACCCAGGGATACACCCATTCTGCATTGACCTACCGGTGGTTGTGATTAAGGTGGGAGGAGTGTAATGGAGTCGGCTTCGGTGGAATACACGGGGAGGAGACGGGTGAGTCCGGCGGAGGGGCCAGACGTTAATTGTAGCGGCCGACGACGGGTGGCGCCGCGGTCGGCGGGTTAGACCGTATTTGGTAGTGTGACGTCACCGGAACATCAGGGGGGTATATAAGGGGGAGCTCGGGAGGAGTCGGGGGTCGGACTGACTAAGAGGGAAGCCGCGAAGACACACGGTGAGGCAGCAGAGGCCAGTAGTAGCAGAGACGCCGGGATCCGACTGAGAGTGGGTTCGCCGCCGGAAGCACTAGAGAGGGTTAGCTGCTGCCGCACGAGTCGTCGCTATAAGGGATCGGTGTACCTAAGCCCACAGGGCGGGCCGGGATGTGGCCCATGAAAAAAAGTACTTAAGTCGTTAACTCGTAATCCGGTGTTCATCCTTATTTATTACAATAGGCTATAATCTGAGCCAACATGTTTGAGGTGAAACCACTTCCATCTGTTGCGATGGAAGCATGGTAGGCCTAGTATCATATGGATGCTATGTAGTCCCCCTCCATTTTTATCCCATAAGTCCCATGTATGTGTGTAGAGGTGATATGATAAAATGTCCTTTCACTAATTATGTAAAGATTGTAAATGCAATCTTTCTAGGATGGTTACACCCAACAAGTTATAATGTTTAGAGCATTGAACAAATGGCTGTACAATGGAACTTCCAACAAGCTCAAAAATAGACAGTTTAAGTATTATTCAGAACTATAAATTGGTTCACATCATAACAGCCTTAACAAAGTACCCTAAGAAGTCATCACCTTCCAGGTTACAATGACTTGTGACAATCTAATTGTGGTAAGGAGGTGCTAGTTTGTACCTCAAATCTAATATAGAGCATCTACATCTGTCTTTCTTTCTCTCCTTCATTGTTGTCTCCCTTGTCAAATATTTAAGTCCCTTAGCTGTCCAGAACATGGGGCCCTCCAATAAAGGCTTCTAGACAGGCTGAGCAGCTGGTATTCTAAAAAGAGGCATAGCAGGAAATCTCTCTGAGCTGCTCAACCCTTTGAGAGCCACTGGTGCCCATTGGTCGTCATGATGCACCAATTGCCAGGACTGCTTGCCAGCACTTCATAGGAACATCATGCTGACCCTCCGGAAGTATGTGTATCAACCCCATAGGGCCGGTGAGCAGTCTGGGTTACGACATCAACTGCCTTTTTGGTACCACTGCTATCCAGGAAATCAGATCACTAGAAATAGGAGTCTTGTATAAGGGGTAGGTATGAAGATGAAGAACTCGAGATGCATATTGCAGTGCTCCAAGGGTGGCTGACTAAGAGATATGTACATATGAAGTAATTATGGGGGGATGTTTTATCAATATCTTTGGCGATCTACCTGGCACCTACATGCCTCTTTTAGTATAATGCAGACATGGAAGTTCAACATATGCTTGCTGCCATGGCAACATACAAGTCTTTTGCATTCTCATCATTGTCGTCATGGGAGGACTAATGCCTGATTACTCTAATAGAGCTGTCAGGCACAATGGATGAGGATGTTACTCATGATATCAGTCACTGAATACTGGACTGCAGGGGGAGGGGGAGGGCGGTACATCAAAATTATCTCAAGTTAAATATGATAGCACCAAAGGTTTTACCAAGATCCTACATATCCCACCCACTAGTATGATACCCCTACTGGTATCACAGTGCCAGGTAGAGCACCCCAACTCTCAAATAACTGGTGATAAAATCCCATCTGATGCTAAATAAAAGGAATTTTGCAAATAATATCGTTGAATACTTATTATTTGTAATGTCAGAGTTGACAGCTGTGGCACAATCAAAAGAACCCATATAGATAATACGTGATAATAAATTCAAGATGACACTGATAAAGATTGATATTTCCAATTTGAGTATCTGGAGAGTAGAATGAGAGCAAAGGGGCAGGGGGGTTTAGGTATTGAGGTTTAAATTTATCAGCATCACTATATGACAATGGCTCAGACCAGGGATAAAACATGCCTTATACCTCTTAGTTGAGACAAGGCTATTGTTCTCAAGACCAGAAAGGCACTGGGCCCCATCCACAATGTTTTCATGTAGAATGGCCAAAGTCACCAATGGAGCTTAATAAGGGTAATCTGAGAGGGGGGAGCATTGCGATGTTTTGTCAACTTTCAGATTCAAACACGCATCACCTGTTGGTAATAATTTTATAAACAGTGAGTCAACATACAGCACATGTTGGAAAAGCAATTATGTGTAAATATTGAGTGACCAGTGATTTATATATAATGTTGTGTTAACTTTCAGATTCAAACATGCATCACCTATTGATAGCCAAACTTTATTTGACATTTATATCATTATAGTTTTAACTAAGGAGTACAGGTCTACTGGGGTAGAGGTAAGTGAGCAGCTAATGATGCAGCTCTAAACATACCCCCTCCCCTTCTATATACATTATGTAGTTGAGCACATAAGCCCCATTCCCTCTGTCCTCAAGCAATACTCATATTGCAGTAATGGAAATGGCCTACAAGGGATTATGAAATGTTCAGGTGTACAGCCTAGTTACATAAGGATAGTCATAACTCTGTGTTAGCTAATGGCTAATTGGTGAGAGATGGAAATGGATTCAGGTTACTAGCATGTCTTGTTCAGCAGGTGAAGGGGACAAATCCATACAGGTATATCTCAAGCTCTGTTGCCTATTAACTAGTCTTTTGGCCCTGTGATTGCTAATACAACATTTTCAGGAAGCAGGCACAACTGTTCAAATTGATTCATATTGAATCAATCGCTTTTTTGTTTTTATCATTCTGCCTTTATTGCTGTTCTTCATAAATTGTTCTCCATCGAGGATTATGAGGACAGAACAATTCATAATGAGCTGTTTATGCACAAAGATCTAACAGAATTGTCTTATTTATCACAAAATTAGATGTTGCCTGTAAAGATAACTAACTCTGCGTAGGTATCAAGATAAAGAAACGTTCAGGGATACCATGAAATGCTTCCCTATCTTTCTACTGTGATGGACCTTGAAAAGAAATCTCTAGGCCTTTGATTTTTATACATGTCCATCCTTCCACCCAATTAACACATGGCGATGAAAGTAGCAAACTGATTTTCTTTTCATGTATTTCATTATCACAGCAGTTGATAACATTGAACCTCCTGAAATTGCACATATTGTATTAAAGTGGCATGGTTCGACTTTCTTCAAAATTCAACTTTTAATTTGGTTCCAAACAATGTAAACCAGTATATTTAGGGGGTGGATGTACATAGCCCAATCAAGCTAAGATTTGCTTACATGTAAGTATCTTTAAAGTGAATACCCTATGGTTGGAATTATAGTGTGCACGCCAAAAGTAGCCATATGGGTATAAATAAAAATTATGACAATTTCTTAAAAAGTAAAAGCTAAATTATGAGGAATAAGAGTGAATTAAAGAGGTAGCGTAGCAATTATAGCCTATGTGAGCATCCTGATTGATTCTTGAGGGGATTGATTTTTTAACCTGGGGCTCACAGAAAAAAGTAAAAGGGAGTTAATTTCACATCCAGACATTCTTATCGACATACTATTTTAGAAAGTATTTAAAAACCGAGGTAATAAAGACATTCTTAATGACCAAATCCTGCCCTAAGATATTCTCATATCAACTTCTCGAATTCAGGATCGGAGGGATAACAGGAATTCTAAGGTCTGAATATGTCGTCTGGCCCACACAATGTCATATTGCTTTGTCACAAAGGGATTCTGGCTACCTATTGAACTGTTAATTTCCTGTTTATAAGGGATTAGGCATCATTCATGGATAACCTAGCTTGGCCTCAATGTCGTTCTCTGTATAATGCATATTCTTAAAAATCCTGATCTTTTTCCGGATCAGTATATTACCAGGGAAATGCTCACACCATAACAGCGTTTCGCCAGCTTGTATCAACAAGCTTCATTTCATGTTGTCACATATTTCTCAAATCCACTGACAGGTATACGTTTTGCTCTCCACTTCTGCATAACCCACACTGAAAAAAGTCTTCCTGACAAAATGACATGTATATCCATGTCAACTTGATTTGACACATAGAGCACATGTCATTGGGACATGGCACATATGTCACCATGACAACTGTCTTCATTACGCATGTCAAGTGGAGTTGACAAACCAAATGTGAGAGTGTCAACCTCATTCAACATGCCTTTCACACATGTCATGTGGGAGACAATCGTGACCTGTGCAGTATGTGTCAAAGCCATCAGTCTTCTTTTCTCTGTGCATTCTAAATATGTACATCTATCTAGCACAGTGTCACAGTGCCTATAACGATAAACCGGGTCATCAGTGCTTATCCATCAGGTGAAATGTGCATGCCAAAGTGGTGCCAAAGTCTCATCCAAGATCACAGCTACCACTTGTTCCAGCAGTGTAATCCATGGCAAAGTGTCAGGCTAGCAACCTTCGAACAGGAAAATGCGAGAAGAATGGCATCATATAGATCTGTGTACGCACATTCTTCAGATTCGTTGCTTTAACCTATTGAGGGCTGATGTTGAGAATACTCAACATCCATGCAGGGACAGATGTTGAGTATTCTCAACACCATGTAGGGGCCGATGTTGAGTATAATATAAATGAATGTATTGATATGGTGCCATGTTTGACATTTGAAATTGAGAATTAATTGAACTGCCCGAATTAAATTTGGGACTTTCAGGCCTATTTTGGGGCTGGGCAATTCGAATGAATCTGGTGTGTTTAGAATGATACTGGCATTAGAAATGGATTAGGAATGATATCATATTTTGTAAGATTTCGCCCCCTGGTAAATTTCCTACTCAAAATCTAGTCCCCATTCTGCCAAAATACCCTCATAGCTCGCCCTGAATTGTCTAGGTTCAATTAAGGTGAGCACCGGGATGCGCTGTTCTTCACCTGCACCTTGTAATATCATTTCTGGACTGGACTATAGTTCCTAAAACCCACATTCAACTATGCCTGCATTGCCAGATTTGCCAGATCGCTGAGGTGGGAGCGGCCCAGTTCCTGGGCTCACCATGTGCACGCTGAAATCAGCAACTTCTGGCTCTTATCTCACACCAGACTTGTTCCCGGTATGCCCTTTGGTTTGTATGTATGGTATCCATCAGAATAACGTGTGATGTTCTGAGATTGGAACTCTCATGGCTGCACATATACATGAACAAGGTACCACGCTTTATAGGCTTTGTATGGCTCATACGAATGATATAGACAGGTGGACAGATAGCTTTCAGTTCACCATGTGCATATCGACATCAGCAACTCCAAGCTCTTACGCTACCGGTACCTTAAACTGCAGCTGCAATGTCAACAATGGCACAGTCTAAGGCTGGTAACTGTTTTGCACAAGATCAGAATTGTCATGGCTGTGCATCATCCCAGTTCCTCGCTATAGAATGTAGCTGAACTACGTATGTGACTTTATTATAGCAAGGACCCCTGTAGTATCCTTGCTTATATATGCTGGAATTTTGGCTTATCATAAAATAGTACTACACTGCTTACAAGAGAAAATGTTGAATAAGTCAATACTTTATAAGCTACAATTATTAATCATACTAATAAGTATTCGGCCTTTTAAAACACACCTGTTAAAATTGTGATTTTTTAATTGTAAATTGATCAGTATTCAAGTTCTGTTTTTAGTCTCATGCTTATGATGCCATTTCCCAGAAAGTAAGTACCTTCCAAAGCAAAGCCTCCTATGGATAGCCTCCAGTGTTGCAACCAATTTAGTCAGTAGTGTTCCCAGCTGCAGGGCTTGTTTATCAGATAAACCCTTTTGACCTTAATGAGAATTTATGATATCAGGACAATATTATCACTTCACAGGCTGTATAATCAAGGTAGATCAGCAAATGAGCTAAATGTTTCAATTGAACCATAACTGTTGTGGATACAAAGGGCGTGAAGTTTATGTCCTGCTGGTAACCTATCACCTATAAAGATCTTTACTTTGACACCTTTTGTGGTCTGTAGACACAAGAATATTACAGACTTATCTTGGATTACTCTGCAGTATGGTGACCATTTATGTGAATCTGTCTTTTTCCTTTTTAAAACTCTGGAGTTGGACACATGCTAACCATGCCGTTGGAGAAAAAAAACAAGTTAACTTAGGAGTGGGGACTTTTGATCATACTGCCGGGTTACTATTTCAAGGACTTCGAAATCCATAGTAAAAGCAACACAGTACTGGAGACGGTTGGTATATGGTTAAGTGAATCTGTGTAAATGATGGAATGCTAATCCTGCATCCCATCCCCTCAACACATGATCATTTTCTCAGAAAGAAATTCCTGTCATGTGGAACTTCATCTACTCATTTGATAAATATTTGCCCATTCTTGTTCTGGGCCTGATGATGAAATGTAGCTTTTGAATGTTGCTCATGGAGCATGTGTCTTTAATTGTGCCGGATATTTTGCTAAAGATAGTATCAGGGCAATTTGGCCTAAACTAGTCCCAAAATAAATTACATAAAATAGTAGTATAGGGATAAACTCAGCACATAGCTACAGCTACTGAAATCTGATTGACCTACTTACAAACCAGAATTAGAGACACATGCTTCATTCGAGCTAAATTTCAAGGAAGGATACCTTTCAGGACTTTTAGCCTCAGTGAAAAACAACTCTGTCTACTTTCTGACATTGATTAAACCTGCTATTGCAAACATAGCTATGATCAGTAGCATGTGTTATTCTAATACCTGGAATAAAATCTTAAAGTCGATGCATTGGACAAGAGCAAACAGCTCTTTCTGTCGCATATGTACAAAACCTGCTAATGGTATAATCACACTCATATGTCGAGGTTGTCTGTAAAATAAAATGAAATACAAGTGAAAAAAACCTGCTTTGTGTTGTGTTAAGTCTTGTCATAATGGTCAAACCATATCAATATCACGTCTCCCCTAAAATTCCATAGGTATTACACAACCCAATTGAAACTTAAGGGAAAAAAACTAGGTTATTACACGTCACTTCCTAACCACAAAATAAAAGGGCTCCACTAAACCCAGCTATGAGCAGTTCAATTGCAAAATTTCCAATTTCCCGCCTTTGAAACTCTTAGCCAATCAGAGCTAAAGAAACTAGGTCATGATCATGATATCACTTCCAGTTTCTCAACCAACAAGGTCAAGGTCACACCATTGTTACGACATTGCCATGACAACAACACATTTGTTTATGTTTTACTGTTTTCATGGCAACCGCCTTTCATCCCTTCAATTACAAAATTTCAAATTTCCCACATTTAAACTTAACCATCTCTCAACCAATCAGAACCAATCAGGTCACTTCCAGATTTCAGTAACTATAGCTATGTGCTGAGTTTACCCCTATATACTAGTTACAATCATTAGCAATATAATGAAAAAGGCTTATACAAAGCTATCCGAAGAAAATAGGAGCATATACGATACAGTGCCTAACTAGAGACACCAACTGTAACCCATGACCTTTGGCTGGTTGCCATGGTGACCAAAGGTTCTTCCTGTCATGTGCAGGAAGGTAGCAACAAGATTGGTATTTTCCTCACATTGTGATAAAACAGAAAAAGGCACGACATGCCAAGGCTGTTCCTTCTGAGAAATATACCTATTGCCACTGGTAATCTATGATATATTATGTCGGCCAGTTCTATAAAAGTTACTAAAACTAACATACACATAATTTGTTTGATTTCCATGAGGATGCTTAAGTTTTGGAAAAAGGGAAGAGCTTTAATTTCTTTATCAACAATTGAAACATCAATTAGGCCGTCTTTCCATAGGTTCTCCTTATGAAAATACCATCCAATGATATCTTGGAACACCTTTCTCCTGTTTATGGCCGGTTCCAAAAGAAAAGGAATAAGATCTGACATTCAGATATATGTAAGTGATGGTTCTAGAAGCAGCTCTTAAAAATAGACTGATAAAAGAGCAGCATAGCATCACACCATTCGCCAAGGACCAATAATAGAGGAGAATACTACCATGTCGTACACTTAATGTATGTTTGATTCCCAGCAAATTGTCGTCACCTGTCGCCATGATTGGTGATCCATGGTGAGGCCTTTTTGAGTGATCACCCATGTTGCTAGATGACACGCACCATCGTGATCACGCATGGCATGGCCAATCATCACCACTGTCATCAACAATTTTCTCACCCACCTCATGACCTTTCACTCAGTGTCGTGACTCTTCATGGTTGTTGCCAACATTGTCCTCACTCGTAGTGTCATTTTTTTATCACTCACAGTCATTTATTACTCATAATGGAGAATCTCCACCACTGTGTCCATCATGATTATCACCCAGTGGGTGACTCTGTGCCTCTCATTGTCAACTCTCACTCAGTGTGGTAAAGCTCACCACTGTCGCCAACATGATTCTCACTCACTGTGTAACTGTGCAACCCTCACTTTCACACAAATGGTGTGAGCCTATATCACTTCCGAAAAGTATCCAATGTGTGCCTTGTTTCAAATTCCATGTAATTATTAACAGTTGAATCAAACAAGATTATAAAGAGAAAATATCAATTGAATTTAGATAGAGGTATCTCTAAAATGAAAACAACTATCCATAAACACCTTTTCTCTGGTTAGAGGAAAAATGTATAATAAAATATCTACATGAACACCTTTTCTGTGACTAGAGGGAAAATATGGCAATCTGGCAAAACATACTTTGATCTGAGGCTGGCGACAGATGTGAGGCTGCATGATTACCAATGTCGATGATGTGTCTGTGATCATGAGCTTTTCATCTAGCGAGGTGGTGAGTTTGAGTGATGTAGTAATTACATAGTAATTACAGTAATATTAGAGTAAAGATTGAAATGTATGTATCAGATCATAGTCCAGTGAAAATCTCTATCCCAAACTATTCTGGCCATGAATCTTCTGATGAAATCCTATATAATCAATGGTTTCTATTCAATTAAATGCACAAAAAGGTGTATAAGGAGTGGCTGTCTCAAGGTGAAATGGTGGTTGTCTCAAGGTGAAATTGGTATGTTCTATAAAAATAAGTCCTTTACAGAATGTATTTAACATTTCTGTACTTTTCCTTATGCTATCATTTAGCAGTGATTTCTATCTATGCCTAGAGTCAAAATGCACTTTGTATGAGCACTTGTTATATGCAAATTATGCAACCAAAATCGGAGAATTCTGATGAAATGACCAGTTGGTCATGATGAAAACCATTCAATCATGGGCACTTCAGTGCATTATTATACAATAACAATTACTTCATATATTCCAGAACATCATTCGATGGGGTACTATAACACCTCTATTCCAATAATATTAGGGTGTTAGACCAACAGAATACATGTAAAAGTGAGAAAAACAAGCTGACAGGTAGACATCTCTAGTTATGTGGTCGCGTTCGGGTTAATCTACCCTATAGTTAATATCTGTCATTGTCACACTTAATGTTGGAAATGTGATTATCTACATGTAGGACCTAACTCATCCTCACACCACCCCGCCCAAAATTTATTGTGTTTTTTTTTTATTCTGGGATGAAAATGAGTTGGGAGGTGGGAGATTTGAGTCAAATCAACTCAAAGGTCAGCAATTCAATCACCTAGATGTCAAAGTGCACAAACATGCTCACCCTAAGCTGTGCATATATTTCACAGTAGTTGACTCTAATTTGCTGATAATAAACTTTACTGGTTCTTTTTTTTCGTCAGTCTCAACTCTGTTATTTTCTTCAACAAATTCATTTATTTACTTGCCAGAATATCTATTTCTTTTTCACTGATGAAATATCTTCTATATAGGTCTACAGGGATGCCCTCCCATGGACAGCTAGGTCTAGAGTGGTGACCTCCCACAGAGAAATATCTTCTTCGGTGTTCTCTCAATTGTCATATCAAACAGAATCAACATGGCAAGAACCTGCAGGGTTCGCCACTTGGCAATTCTAGGTGCTCCTCTAATTTGGATGATGGTGCGTATTGCTCATTGAATATAGTTCCAAATTTGACACCTGGACCAATCACTCATCATCTGAAAGACATTTTGCAGAAGAAGTTACGTTATTGGATTTGCACTTGAAATGATATTTATATAGTTAATTTTTGGACCTTCTGGCTTGATTGATGTAAGAAAATTAGTCGCAAAAAAGTGCAATTTTATTTTCCGAGGCATACGGGAGACCCCAAATAGGTATTAATTGTACATTTCTTGGTTTTAAACAGTATTCCCATTGCTTAAGTAGTTGTGTATGAAGTAGCATTATGATATGAAAGGTCTAAGTACCTCTATGGAGCCTCTATCTATGAGTCACTGTATGTAACGCGCTTGATCGGTATCCGCCTGCGCGGAGGGCATTTGACATGGTATTGCTTCATTGGCTGTGGGCAACCTGAGAGTTATCTGAGCTGTACTACTGCTATTTAATATGTTACTAGACATGTGTGGCTGGTATTTTAGGCCTGTTTGGATACTCCTAGTTAATTTTTGGACCTTCTGGCTTGATTGATGTAAGAAAATTAGTCGCAAAAAAGTGCAATTTTATTTTCCGAGGCATACGGGAGACCCCAAATAGGTATTAATTGTACATTTCTTGGTTTTAAACAGTATTCCCATTGCTTAAGTAGTTGTGTATGAAGTAGCATTATGATATGAAAGGTCTAAGTACCTCTATGGAGCCTCTATCTATGAGTGACTGTATGTAACGCGCTTGATCGGTATCCGCCTGCGCGGAGGGCATTTGACATGGTATTGCTTCATTGGCTGTGGGCAACCTGAGAGTTATCTGAGCTGTACTACTGCTATTTAATATGTTACTAGACATGTGTGGCTGGTATTTTAGGCCTGTTTGGATACTCCTAGTTAATTTTTGGACCTTCTGGCTTGATTGATGTAAGAAAATTAGTCGCAAAAAAGTGCAATTTTATTTTCCGAGGCATACGGGAGACCCCAAATAGGTATTAATTGTACATTTCTTGGTTTTAAACAGTATTCCCATTGCTTAAGTAGTTGTGTATGAAGTAGCATTATGATATGAAAGGTCTAAGTACCTCTATGGAGCCTCTATCTATGAGTCACTGTATGTAACGCGCTTGATCGGTATCCGCCTGCGCGGAGGGCATTTGACATGGTATTGCTTCATTGGCTGTGGGCAACCTGAGAGTTATCTGAGCTGTACTACTGCTATTTAATATGTTACTAGACATGTGTGGCTGGTATTTTAGGCCTGTTTGGATACTCCTAGTTAATTTTTGGACCTTCTGGCTTGATTGATGTAAGAAAATTAGTCGCAAAAAAGTGCAATTTTATTTTCCGAGGCATACGGGAGACCCCAAATAGGTATTAATTGTACATTTCTTGGTTTTAAACAGTAGTCCCATTGCTTAAGTAGTTGTGTATGAAGTAGCATTATGATATGAAAGGTCTAAGTACCTCTATGGAGCCTCTATCTATGAGTCACTGTATGTAACGCGCTTGATCGGTATCCGCCTGCGCGGAGGGCATTTGACATGGTATTGCTTCATTGGCTGTGGGCAACCTGAGAGTTATCTGAGCTGTACAACTGCTATTTAATATGTTACTAGACATGTGTGGCTGGTATTTTAGGCCTGTTTGGATACTCCTAGTTAATTTTTGGACCTTCTGGCTTGATTGATGTAAGAAAATTAGTCGCAAAAAAGTGCAATTTTATTTTCCGAGGCATACGGGAGACCCCAAATAGGTATTAATTGTACATTTCTTGGTTTTAAACAGTAGTCCCATTGCTTAAGTAGTTGTGTATGAAGTAGCATTATGATATGAAAGGTCTAAGTACCTCTATGGAGCCTCTATCTATGAGTCACTGTATGTAACGCGCTTGATCGGTATCCGCCTGCGCGGAGGGCATTTGACATGGTATTGCTTCATTGGCTGTGGGCAACCTGAGAGTTATCTGAGCTGTACTACTGCTATTTAATATGTTACTAGACATGTGTGGCTGGTATTTTAGGCCTGTTTGGATACTCCTAGTTAATTTTTGGACCTTCTGGCTTGATTGATGTAAGAAAATTAGTCGCAAAAAAGTGCAATTTTATTTTCCGAGGCATACGGGAGACCCCAAATAGGTATTAATTGTACATTTCTTGGTTTTAAACAGTAGTCCCATTGCTTAAGTAGTTGTGTATGAAGTAGCATTATGATATGAAAGGTCTAAGTACCTCTATGGAGCCTCTATCTATGAGTGACTGTATGTAACGCGCTTGATCGCTATTTTGCCAATTTTGGGCAGCTGCTCACATAAAAAAAAAATGTAGGAATGGAAGAATGATGATTGTTTAAGAAAATATAGACAATGAAGACATAATAACTTGAATTACATGCATACCCAATGCATATTAAGCTTGTGAGAGTAAAGTTAAGGTTTTGTGTTAGAAATTTTTGAAAAATCTCAATTTTCTTAAAAAGTTATGTCTCATATTTTCAAAAGTTTTCAAGACTCAGTCCTAATTTTTGGTACACTTATTCATAACTACTATACAAGTTTGGACATGCAATATGGTAATCACAGAGACATTATTGATGAAGTTCTATGCATAAGAAGTTATATCGATCAAGCGCGTTACACAAATTATACCTTTTTACTGCAACTGTGATAAAAACTGACATCCTGGGAGTTAATGACTTGAATGGACCTTTTCATACAGCCAAGATATAGGGTTATCAATAAAATAAAGTCTTAAAATGTAATGCTGAGTTTGTCATGTTTGGCCCCTGACCCCCAAAGGTGGGGCAGTTCACAGGAATCACCCATATAGATAAATCTACCTGCATTATACCATGTACAAGACGGATTCTCTGGCATGCATGTTGCATGTCCTAATTGGAAATCATTACCGGATAATATAAGACCCAACTAATTTGGTAAAGACTACAGAAATAATCACACATCCTTATCCTGGCTTACTTCATGTTTCAATGCAAAGTCTAAGATAAATAATACTCATAAATTTTGGAAGTGGGTGTGAAGAGTTTCTTAATCATGAATATCATTCACCAGACTTGCTAGTGAAAGATGGCCTACTTCAGACCGGCTAGCCTTTTAGTTGCCATTAACAGTGAGGCCTGCATCCGTGTAATAAATACTGTTACCAGGCAGTAGGGGACTCCGAATGTGAAGAACTATGGTATCCTATATATATATCCTGTCATGAAGGGAATGTTCATTAAATCCAGCTGGCAATATCGAAAACAGGAAAGAATTGTATTGTTCGAACAGATGGTATTGAGGCCGGAACAAGATCCTCTCATTTCCTGTTTTGATGTAAGCATGAACACTTTTTAGATTATTGGAAATGAAATAGAAAAGATATATCATTGACTAGTGACGATGACATGTGCCTAGTAGTTATGCTACACCACTATAGAATTCACTTCCAGCCAGGCCGTTCTAAGTTTTGTTTTATCTATTGTTGGTATATGTATTACACCATGACAGACGTCACTTCCAGTCAGGCTGCTGTGTGTGTGTGTGTGTGTGTGTGTGTGTGTGATATCAGTATGATGTTCCCCGTCATTAATTTATTTTCATTATGAGTTTCTAAACCACCATTTGCCCCTTTTGCATATGGCCATCTCATTCAAATGACCAAAACAAAAGAACATGGGTCAAACAGACTGAGATAACATTGGGCAGAGCCATGCCATAGAGGGTTTAGACTATGTATCTGTATAATCTATATCACTGTGAAAGTATCCACCTTAACAGACACAAAAAAAAAGATGCATCAGAACACTGCTGAAGCATTATGTTTTCAAGTTACAATTGTGCTGGCTGTAGTTAATTGTCTGTCATACACAGATGTGCCAGAAGCTATCCCACGATGCCATCAACACTTTAGACTGTTGAGTGGAACTTTCATTGAGGCCTCGGGTGTGATGAGTAGGATTGCTTTCAGACATAGCTAGAGGTAGAAGGACCCATGTATGGGGGATTCAGCACCTGTCGTGATTGGCAGCAGGTGAACAATGATAGTGTGAGCTTATCCATGCATTGTTTAAAGTGCAGTTCAAAAAGTTCACCCTTTGTAAGGCATCAATTAACACACACCATGCGTTGATAATGCTCACACTGTTGACCTTACATGAAGAATATGTATATTTATACTTATAAGACACACGAGTCACATGAAGACCAAATCCATTATTATGAAGCTGCTTGCTAGTTCTGGGCCAGCGATATACGAACGAGCCCCTCGTGCATGGAGTGTCACTGTATGCACGAGGAAAAGGAGGTCACAGGACAACAGGGGGGTTATATCCTGTCTTCATGTTGTAACAGGAAATCGCCATATGCAGTTATAATAAATGCCTATTTTATAGCACATAAAAAAAGGAAATCTATTTTTAAACCCAGGTAGTTATATGGGGGTATTCCACTGAAACCGATTCTTGGCCGATAGTCCATCTCTGATGCATTTCCGATGCATCGGCGACAGAAATAGAGAATCGGAGACGATCGGACCCTTATCGGGTGGAAATCGGGTATCATCGGCCAAGAATCGGGTGCAGTGGAAGAGGGCGTGAAAAAAATCGGAGACCATCGGAATCATGTCGGAAACGCATCGGGAATGATCGCCGACGGTTTCACTTTGGACCCGATTTTTTCTGTTCAGACAGAAAAAATCGGCCAGGAATCGTTTCTATTTTTTGTCTGCCCGGCAATTTTAGTTTCCGGGGAAGGCGGTAGGGGGGCGTACACGTCGCCGATCACATGGAAATCACGCGACCTGCAGTTCGACCATACTAGAGGAAAACATCGAAGATGGCTCCATGGCGTGCAACTAAGCGCAAGACGCAAAGAAAACCCGTAAATACAACAAATGACGAGAGGAATGAGGGCCAACAGCCTGAGGATACCTCGAGGAAGGGACAGGGTACACGTTTCACGGCAAGAGGTAGGCCTAGGCTTGAAATAACAAAGGAAGATGAAGAATCTGCTCGACGTCTTCTCGACCGTACTACGGGTAGTAAATCTGGGGCAGTGGAGGAGTACAATGAAGACGACGACAATGATGAGCCCCAAGACCTCAGTTGCACACCTTCCTCCCGTTCCAGGGGAGGCTATTCTGACTCCAAAGGTCCCTACTCACGGCTAGGTATGGGTGGCAGCCGCCTAACCAAGAGAAAACTCATCCCCGATTACGATGAAAACAATGAAGATGAAGAGGAAGAAGGCAGTCCTCGTCCTGCCAAGTCTCTAAAGAGCCCCCCTACCTCTGCAGGTACAGAAATAATTATTGATCACGACGAGGATGATCCCTGCTATATGGACCCCGATTATGATTCACAGGAATTTTCTTTGGACAAAGAAGAAGAAGAAGAAGACGATACCCTCCCTACCATAAAGCCACCCAAAAAGAAAAGACCTGTAGCCCCCACAAACTTCGACATGACTAAAAGAAACCAGGAGGGGGCCAAGGTCACCAAGGTCACTCCTAAGAAGACTGTGAGGGAGGTTACTCCTAAAAAGACTATAGGTCAGTTAAAGTCCAGACCAGCTGCCCCTGGAAGTGGCCGACAGTACTTCAAAGACAATGCGGTCTTGGAAAGGTTGCGTGAGCTATGGGAGGCTGTTCCATACCTGTATGACAAAAATCACAAGCTGTATAAGGACCCGACAGCAAGGTGGGCCGCCTTGGGAAAAATTGGCGACGACTTAGGGATACCAGGTAATTTATTCAAGATTTTCAAGAAAATATATTTTATCCTAGACCCACATATTTCAAATCGTCCTAGACAACAGAAAAAATCCAAGATAAAAAAAGGAGAAATAATTCTGATTAAAAACAGCTTTGTTTCATTTCTACTTGCTCTTGTATTTAAAACAAATCTGAATTAAAATGAAAATAAAAAAAATTCTATTTTTTTCAGCCTTCTTTGTGAACACAAGGATGAATTCGCTGAGGACAGACTATCAAAAAATAGTCTCAGGCAAGGTCAAGTCGGGCTCTTCTGCAGCAGACGGGAAGCTCACATACAGGAAAGAGTTGATTAAGTGGCTTTTCTTCTTCTTGGATCCGTATTGCAAGAAGGAAGCAAGCATAACTAACTACAGGAAGGTAAGTTCTCCCCTGCCTTTCTTGATTTCAGCCAATGATGCTCGGAATGGATTGAAAATCTAAAAAAATTATCCCAAATAAAATAATCCCCAACAAAAAATTATCCCAAATAAAATAATCCCCAACAAAAAAAAATCCCAAATAAAATACCCCAATAAAAAATTTGATTATCTATTTGCCTGCTACCTTGATCAATTAATCAATCAACGACAATTATAAAGTAATGCATCTTGGATAATTTTTGCTTGCTATTACCCTGATTAATATAGCAGACTTACCAGCCTTCTCTGCTCATTTACACCAGAACAGAAGTCCAACAACGAGGACCAGGACCAGGGCCGTAATGAGGAGGAAAACTTGGAGCCTGATGAAGGAGGGTTGGAGGAAGCTCATGTAATCCCAGATGAATACGAAGAAGAAGCTATTTCATCCAGGACGCGTAGTTCTCCCAACAAACAGAACATTGGTAAATCTAAGACCCCCCCCCCTCTTCTGGCAAGGGCAAAGGTTCAGGTAAAAGCTCTACAAAAAAACCAACTCCTGAGGCTACCACTAAACCCCCCCCCCCAGAAGGGCTGGCAGCACCGGCAGTTCGACGGTACAGCGACCCTCCTCCTCTGACGGCCGGAGGACATACAGGACAGATTACCTGCCTGACAAAGATAAATTCTATGCAAATAATAAGGAGGTTTCCAATGAATATTTCAGGAACAAGGAGCCTCAGCATCTCCGAGAGAAAAAAAACAAGACTGTCGAGAGCAATATTTTGAAAAGTGCACCAACTCTGTGGTAGAGCTGACCCAGCTTGCTGCAGCACGCCATGCTCAGCCCCCTCCACCTCCTCCTGTGACAGAACCTGAGACGGAGGACTCCCACTGGAGTAAGATGATCTTGTTCCAGTGTAAGAGAATGAACCAGAGAGTACGAGAAAAGTTTAAGCTACACGTGCACAGCTTGGCTTTAGACGCTGTGAATCGGGATTGGGTCCCATAAAAGACATAAAAAAACTGTTTTGCTCGCGATGAATTATCCCACATTTGTAGTTAAAAGTTATATATCCCAGACATTTTTTATATAGGATCCGAGTGATGATCTCAACCAATATTCTTACTGTTAAGTGCACTTGACTCAAAAGACTTGATATTACCTTTTGCTATATGTTCTGTTGTAGTGCATAAAAAAACAATTTTTCATTTACCATATCTCATCAGGATATAAAGAACTATATCAGCAAGGACTGAAGACAAGGCTTGCATAACCTGCTTTGTACTTTCTTGTAGAAGGCGATTACCTAATGGAAAAGGAAAATATTTTTTTTATTTCAAGGAGAAGTAAAAGCCTTCTGGTTATCATGGAAACAGACTTGACGACTTTATTTCTAGTTTACTACATGGTTTTTATATCAAGTTAAAAGTTGCTTCGTCTGGAAGAGATCATAAAAGTTAAAAGTTCATCCACTGTGGTGTGTTCAATAAAAAGAGGCTTCTACTTTTATAATTAATTCTTCCCTTCAATGACTTTGATAACAATTATATTCTCCATAACAGAAAACAATACATGTCGCTCATAAACCCAAAAGTCCTCATCACAGATTTGTTTGTCCCCAATAAAATTATCTTGGACTTTTTTTGTCAGAGATTAGTCATCCTCCTCTTCCTCAACTTCTGCTACATCCTCCATCCGCCTTTTGCGCATGTACTTGTCTTGCCATGGTACCTTACCGTGCCTGGAGTTGAACCAGCGGCACAGGCTTTCTGGCATGGCTTTCACACTCTGAGGCATGTTCCTCCCATGGTGAGACCTGTCAAGTCCATCCAGGCCATGATCTTCATCCCGCCACTGTCCAGGATGAACCTCGAGCTCTGGCCCTTCATAGTCGACGGATCCTGCTGGGATGTACTCTGATGGTGCTCGAGTGCGAAGGAAGTTGTGCAGGGAAACTGCTGCTATGGTTACCATTTTAACTCCCTTCGGTTCCATGTCCTGTGTATGCAGGAAGAGGCGGAATCTGGTAGCAAAAATTCCGAAAGCATTCTCAGACATGACACGGCCCCGAGATTCTCTGTAGTTGTACACTATCTGCTCATCTCCCTGGTCTTTTACCGCATACGGCTTCATGAGATTGGTTGCTAGTGAGAACGCATCATCCCCTACCATGAAGTAAGGTAGCAAGTCCCGCATGCCATTTATCTTAGACGCTGGTGGTATGTTCAGAGGGTTCGCTGGGTCATTAAGGTCAGCGTAGAGGGGCCCTTCCTTCCATATGCGGGAATCACCTGCCTTGCCTTCTGACCCTATGTCTACATATATGAACCGGTAGTAGTCGTCTACGACAGCCATTAACACTACACTAAAATACTTCTTGTAATTGTAGAAGGTGGTTCCACTCTTCCAGGGTTGGCGAATACGAATGTGCTTCCCGTCCACTGCCCCGATCATGTGAGGGACTTGCCACTCCTTCCAAAATCCATCTGCGATTTCCTTCCATTCCGCTTGTTTGTGGGACCTGGAGGGAGGAAAGGGAAGCTTATATAGAAGATGTAAATTATTTAATATATGTTTCTTGTTGACCCCCCCCCACTAAATGACCGTGGTGTAGAGTTTGACTGCTGTCTCCTACAAAATAAAAAGGAAATTAAGTCAGGTGTCTCAGATAGTTGAAATCCCAATAAAAAAGACGCTTTTTGAAATACACATTTTATCTTTTATATTCTACCTTTGTAACTTCACGGGATACTTTTTATATTTCATACATTTTATAGAAAATAAAACAAAAGCTCACCTAAAGCCAAATACCGTAGGGTTATGTCTAGGCGTTCCTCTGGCTTTATAGACTCTCTGAAGTTTGTGTCACGCCTGTATATCAGGGGGTAGACCTTGCTCAGGAGCTCTTTGTATTCTCCAGGGCCCATCCTCAGAGTGTGGCGAAACTCATTCACCTCGTCCATCTGAAATTATTTTATTATATTTTTATCTCTGATAAATTTTATCTTGGACAAAAAAGGACTCACATCTGTTTTTTTATGACCACGAGCTGCTCTTCTCCTCTTGATCTCTTTAAAATAAGTGAAAACACCACCACCCCATTGAGCTCTACTTCTGTCAGGGGAACATGAAGCCACAGACCGGTACCCCTTGACTCCTACCCCCCCAAGTAAACAAAGAAGACAGAGTACTACTTACTTCCAGTAGGTCCCTGTGCAGTTTAGTGAAGGTGTTTCGCTGCAGATTGTCTGTCCGGTCCTTCAAGTATGGAGCCACGTGGTACTTGTGCTTCCTCTTCTTGCCCTGAAGTATATCAGCATCTTCCTCATCCAGTTTCATGAGCATTAAAGTGGCGTGAGCGACCACGAGCACATCTGTGGGCTCCATCTTGGATTTGCTCAGTATGTAGGTCATGGTTGATACTAGGTCATCGCAGATGAAGATGCCTCTGGTGGAAGAGGGTGGAACCATCCGCGATGACTGTCGGCGATGACGATCCGACAATTTTGTCCTCGGTGGAAGAGTGAATTTTTTGGTGATTTTGAGACCCGATTTCACTGTCCCCAATAAAATTTGACTATCGGGCCGACAAAATTGTCGGCCCGACAGGCGCCCGACGACCGTCGCCGAAAAGCAAAAACCCACTATCGGGCCGACAATTCTGCCGGTTTTGGTGGAATACCTCCATATTAGGCACTAACTCATTCAATTTCATCTCCATTTAAGCTGAACGTCACACCTTGAGCCTTCGGCAATTTCTGAGTTGTTTCAAACAAACAGAGCAAATAGATAATAGCTGCAGTCTTTTAAGCATGTTGTTACGCCATTTATATAATATATAAATAGTAGAGGGCCAAGACCAGAGCCCTGGGGCACACCATAGCTGACCTCGCACATGTTAGATTTATAATCCCCAATTTCCATGAATTGTTTACGACCACTCAGGTAGGACATCAACCAACCAGTTTAATACTTTGTAATGTAAACCAAGATTTCCCAAGGCCTCAATAAGATAACCATGATGGACACAGTCAAATGCTTTCTTCAGGTCTATGAAGCCATCTGCAATCAAATGACCTCTATCTCTGTTATCATAATTATAGACAGTTAAAAATTTGAAAATTAGCATCACCTGTGCCTTTGCCCTTTCGATATCCAAACTGTCTATCAGACAGGGCGCTAGCTTTATCAAACACTTCCGAGAGGTGTATATGCATAACCTTCTTGGCTCTTTTAGACGGAACTGGCAGGAGGGAATTAGGCCTCCAATAAGTTATTAATTTTGAGTTGCCTGGCTTTGGGATGAGCGTGACACATGCATTCTTGCAGCTATCAGGAAAGATTCAGGTATCAAATACCAGTATAATGAGCCAATAACATTGGTCAATCATGAGCTGGAGAGCAATTTCCAAAATATCAAAACAGATGCCCTCAATTCCAGAGGTTTTATTCACATTAATCTCGTCTATTAGAATTTTCACTAGTTCCTTATGAATTTTGATTGAACCAAACACTGCGTCCACTGGTTCCCTAAGATTAACCCGTAGTGACACACTTATATCATTATGCTCATATCATTTGATAACTTCTTACCTATGTTAGTTTATTTCGTTTATCCAAAACTTCAATCTCGACCCACAGATAGTATATATCAGGATAACAAGAAATTAAGGATTCTATAAACAACCAAGCTTGGTCGGGATCATGTTGATCATAGAACTGATCTCAATCTCTGTCACTCAGCCAGTCCTGAAAGGATTTTAAGTTGAAGTTTTTATACCTCCAAACCCATAAGCTTTTTTTTGTTGTACTCAACTACAATTTTTTTTTTACCACAAAAACAGGCAGATGGTCACTCACTAAGAAGTTTAAAACTCCAGAGTGAAGTTCTTTATCATAGTTAGTAAGTATGTTGTCCAAACAGTCGCATACATTGTTGTATTAGATTATGAAAACCTTCCTCTCTGCACAGGTCAATCAGGGTCTCTGAACTGGGTAGGGACTCTCTAAGGGTGTTTATATTTATATCATCAAGATGCCATTGCTCTACTTTCTCCTTTTCAGACACCCTCATCCCCATGTGCACATGATCCAGAAACTCACTGACCTTCCCTGATGGTGGTCTATACGAGGTCACCAATTTAAAACCATCACATAATTGTAGATAAATTCTAATGCCTAATAAATAGAATATATCTGAATACACTCTCTTGAGATGAGTACAAAACGAGCACTCAAATTGGTCAACACTGAGGGTTATCCTACTTGGCCTCACCTTGTGTGATAACCTCCAGTGTTGACCGATTCTCGTGCACCTTTGTCTATTAATTTTGATCTGATGTATGTCATGTGAAATAAAGTTAGTTTTGTCAGAAAATGATCGCATTATCAGGAATCATCAGAATTATAACATACAGGTAATCCTGACATCAATAAAGCTGAATTGTTGAATATGATACTGATGATATTTCCGATTGGAGTGGAGGTAGAGGTACAGGGGTTACTATTACTAAAAAATATGCAGAAGCTACCTATATAAAGCAAAGATGAGATTGACTGATGGCCCACTGCACGATATTTCATGCAACTGTAATTGATATTTGCATGAAGCTTGGGCCAAAAGAGTCGGGCGTAAATTGTTGGATGGGTTTATCATTATTTTTTTTTTATTTCGTAGCCTCAAAAGGGTGAAAATGGATCAAACTAGGGATAAATCCTTATATATGTCTTAGCTATTGCTCTCAAGACCAAAAGTCCACTGGGTCGCATCCACATTCTTTTCTTGTAGAATGGGCCCGTGCATATTTAGTATAAAGGTAATCTGAGAGGAGGGAAATTGCAGTGCAATAGTCGGACACTGTGGACATGTGGGCAGTGCCTTCTGCCTGTGGGCGGCAGGCGTCAATAGATGTCTCATTTGTGTGTCAATATGCTGTTGGGTACCAGCGATAAGCCTGGAACGAGCCAATCAGCATGGGGCTCTGTAATCGCACTGTACCTTGTGGAGGCACCTCCAGGCAGGCATGCAGCAGTCACATTACCCAGAAGTGAGCCACAGCCAGTGTTAGGAAATGCTCAGAGCCAGTCAGCAGACCAGAGTCCAAGGCTGTAGTGGGACACACCTAGCGAGCAGCTCACTGTGAATAGAGAACCCACCAGCTGAGCAGCTCCCCATTCACAGACAAGCTTCTATGCCACACAGGTGAGCTACTCAGCTGTGCTCAGCTACAGGTGGCTTGAGAGGAAGGGGAGGTATCAAAAATGCTCCCAGCTACAAGGCCAGATGATCTGGTAAGTCATTTCTATCATGGTACATGTAATAACTAAAGCTTACATTATCATCAATCACCAATTGATTATTCATAATGGTTTGGTGCACGTTAGATCAGGCCATGATTGTGCTGCCTTGTAATTGGCTCTCAGATATTGTATCGTATTGTCTTTGTATAATTATTGCCAAGATATTTACAACAATAGGTGGTTTCTTTTTTGAGAATACAAACATTCACTGTTTCAATATATACCATATGTAGTCTCATATGCCTGAATGTTAATCTAATGGCCTGATCTTGCATCGCAATTGCTCCGTGTTTCCCGATTCCTGTATGTGATTGCTTCAATGCTTGTGGATCAGTTGATATATAGTGTGAGTTACATTATATTGGCCATTCCCAAACACTCACATCAGGTATTTGCAATGGACGTTATTTGTCAGGAAGGAATTCCTCAACATGGTATGACTACAGGATGCTTTTAAAAGGTGGAATTAAGTTCTGTCGGAGGTGCTATTCCCAAAACGGAACTGCCTCATCTTAGGGAATTGATTCTCTGTTGTATTGCCAAAAGGTAATTGGTGAGAGAATTGGTTCAGTAGTGGTCCAGAATTGGCACTACTCTCTTATTCATAGGAAGTCAATTCCATTCTCAAGGGTGGGAAGAGCTGCTGGGAAGCTGAGTTAGGTATGTTGACTTGTGAGGATGCATATTGCAACATCCTGCTGCACACATTCACTGATATAACTAGAGTTGGTGATCTGAGGTAATGCACTACGACTGCTCTCTATGATCAGCTAGTCTTAATGTAGTAATTACATAGGGTTTGCTTGGACGGTCGTGCCAGTCCAATCATAAGTCATCATGAGATGCAGGGCTGTAATGGTATTAGAAAGAGGGATCCCACTACGATTTGAACCTTCTTGAGAAATGTCTTCCAGGACCTCTTTATGGCTCGAAGGTTCTTCAACTGGAAGATACAAATGCTGCCAGTCTAAAATTTCAATGCTCTTCTCCTTTGCTGCATATGTCTTTTTTCCTATCACTGGAGATGTGGGGAAACAAATGCCATTAACAAGTTATCATGTGAAATCTGATGTGGTTTCACAAAATCGGGCACAAGTTACATTCGGAAAGAATAGAGACAAAAGACATGACAATGACTGACCATGAATCATAAATTTAGGTGTAAATGACAATTGAACGAAAAAAAGTATAAAGCTTAATTATAGGGAAGTAGGTATGCCAGTAAATAGAGCTAAAAAGAAAATCAGTTAAAATCTCACAAATTATTTTAATAAATTCCGAAGCAATTTCATAGTAAAGTAATAATCTCAAAGTTCATTTAGTCCAACATGTCTAATTTTTTAGACTGAATGAAAGGGCAAATGAACAGAAATAACACGGATATACAAAATGAATGATACCAAGAAATAACAGTAATTGTGATTATGATCTACGAAAAGGGGTCTTGGTGCAGGATGCAATAAGTCTCCTCTTCCCAGTGCATGTCACCCTGTTATTCCCAAACTAGGTAGCTGCTGAATGAAATAATTCCGATTTTGAATGAACCTTTCATTTATCTACACGATGGGTTCATAAATAGTGATATCAAGTTGCTTGACACCTTTCATTGTGAAAGGTTGAATCAGTGGAGCAATAATTTCAGATACTTTTTTACCGTCTGACTCCAATAACCAGCGCCTGTTCAAGGGATAAAAACATAATTTTTATATCCGTGTAGGTGTAGCAGAGATAGTTACAATCATACGTATGAAATGGGAGCTCCTTGTGTCAAACATGTCAAATACAAAAAAACAATGCCTGTACAATGGCAAGAGTAGATCTTGGAAAATGGCACTGTTGCAAGTAACATAATGGCCCTTTTCTAGGTAGATGCCACAGCAAGGTGTATTAATGGCGCTGGTATGAACGTGGCATAAGCCCCTTAAATGTTTTATTAAGTTAACCATTCTACAAGCACAATTACATTGATGTATGGGAGTGGTAATAATGTGCTGCCCTAAACACATCAGTAATCAACTTACCTTTAACGGTCATGGTTGTGATGAATTATTCAAGCCAAATTACGAAGCTCTAACCCTGCACATTAGAGTCATAAACCTTAGTGATTTGACTGTAATGTTGATGAAAATATCTCTTATGTTGGAAAAGAATAATATAATGAAAAATGCTAGATGATAATTTATCTTGATCCAACCAGCTGTCATTCAAAAGTTGTTTTAGTGAAAGAATTCCAAATCTAAGATTAGGTTAGCTGTGATTCAATGAATCAATTTATCAATTGTTTTCCTCGTTAGGCAGGCACTCTAAAACACGCTGTGAGGTGTAGGCTAAGGTAAGGCGAACAAATATGTTGAAGGAATCCCCAATTTTAAGTACCTTTCCACGTGAAATAGTCTGTCATTGGACTCTACCCAGATTCATTGCCTTTTTCTTGATACTCAAGACGTTCATTTATCTGGTATCATTTCACGTGTTTATCAAGTATCAAACAGTTTACTACAGGTGTGGGGTGACATGGCTCTCGTTTGGTTCAAAAGTTTGGCTAGCAAAGAGTTGACTATAATGTATAAAAAATTGATCTAACAGTACGGGTGAGCAAAAGTGCTGATTAGAAAAAGAACTGTTTTCCTTATATGAATATGGAGCCTCATTTCTGACTTAATCATCTACAATTATCATCCTCATACAACAGCATCCACACAGTTATTAGAGCACAGTCCACTTTTCCACGTTTTCATGAGGTAATCATTTTCTTTTTCACTGTTAAAGCATGGTAATCACCTAACCTTTCATAGGTAAGAGTGTGTTCTTTGAAGTGGTCTAGATCTTTAAATAGAA
This sequence comes from Acholoe squamosa, assembly GCA_949317995.1. Taxonomy (NCBI): domain Eukaryota; kingdom Metazoa; phylum Annelida; class Polychaeta; order Phyllodocida; family Polynoidae; genus Acholoe; species Acholoe squamosa. The sequence goes on from OX439043.1 coordinate 61,212,598, forward strand.
AGGGGAAAAAGCTTATACATGACAGCAGTTTACTGTAAAATATAATGTGATAATAGGAAAAGAAAAACTTCTCACCCAATGTAGTCCTTCACTGTATAATCACTAGTGACGGTTATATCAAAAAACGATATTATGTTACGAGAGAATGGCGTTCCCATGTAAAGCACCTGTTGGGCTGTAATTACCACAAGCTGGAGGCTAAATTTAGCGTTATGCATGGCAACCTATATTATGTTATGCAGTTTCATAATCAAATGGACATGCACCTGTCATCTCTTATTAGACCTCTCAGTATTAACATGAAACTTAGAAGCTGCAGGAAATGCACACCACGTACCTGGAAGTCCCCTCTAAGGTCATACTGGTTTGATTTAGTGGGGGCGGGGCATTTTCACTAAGTTGAGGAAAATGTGCACGTGTACATCTTGCTTATCAAGAAACCCTCGAACATGGTTCAATGATGCGGATGGGAACGACCTATGTTTGCTTCAGCTATTTTGCCACACTGACTTAAACTCCCGTCTTTGCTGTCCTATCGTCATAAATATGTAAGACTCCAAGCTCTCTCAAAGGTTTGCCTTTGCCTTTTCTTGCTCATATTAGCCGCTAGCAATCTCCTACTTGCATGGCCCACCATCTCTATGTTCTACAAGTCTTGCCTAATCCTCAGATGAAAGCCTGCCTTGATCAAAGATCTACCATAAACCAGCCTTCTGATCATAGAACCACAGTGGAGGTCCACACTCACAGTGCCCTCTAGCTGCCAGGTGGACGGGACCTAATCCAGACAGGCTCCACCCCATAGTTGCCAGATGCAGACATGGGACCTGACACATAGTAAGATATTAAATTGATAGGGTAGTCAGCCCATGACCTGACCACCTGCCTTTTTGACAGCTGTAGTAGGCCTCTGAGACAGCTAGCTTTTTTATACCCTGGTAAGTGCTTGTGTCAGGGTCCGGCTAGCCTACCAATCTCATAACCTCCACTCTACCCAATTCAATGATCTGAGTGTGATTATATTCTTTCTGGCACCATGCCAAAAGTATAGTAAATTTGTGATTGAGGGGTACATAGACAGAGGTTCACAACATTTGCTGAGTGTTTCTTTGTTAGTTAGCCACAAAGCAGGGTTCCACAAGGAGGAGCCGAGTGGAATCCTGCTTTGAGGCTAACAAGACTAGCCCATAATACTTAAACCAATCCTAATCAGGCAAACTTTAACCTTTTTGTGCCCAGAATTATTTGAAGATTTCACATTATTTTAAATTATTTCACAATTGTATCATTTTGTTGATAAGACCATGTGTTATTTTGATCTTCTTCTTGGATATGGGCTTGGCATAACATTTTCTTAATCCCTGCAATCCTGACACCTTTCAAAGCTGATTCTGCCTTCATCTGTACATGTACTGTCACACAGGAAACACAATATGTTATAATAGTAATAATGCATGGCTTATCTTTATGGATAGGAATAGTTGTTCCGAGATTAATCAGAGTATGGGAAATTGTCATCTCGCTGAAGTCACAGGCCAGATTTCCGGTGTCAAAACTCCCATTATTAAGGGAATTAGGCGACTGGGAGTGTTTTGAGCTCCCGGTGCACCACAGACCAACTGGCGCAAATTATGCGCATGCATAGTAGGGTGTGGGGAACAGACATGTTCCCCTCCCAACGTGCGCAGTTATAGCGGTGCAGTTCCATAAACGACTGAGATACAGGCGTATAAACATGCCAAACCGACCGGGACAAAGGGGGCGCCGGTCGGCGTATGGGGGCGCTCTATACCACCCCATGGAGATGAAAGACTCAGCACTAATGGACAAAGGCAGTGGCAGATGCCACTTGCTCCACCTAGTCTGGGGAGCAAGCCATGGGTTGGCTACTTATACCCAGACTCCAGCCTACAGAAGTATCCAGAGAACCACCTCAGTGACAACATCTCCAGTCCACCTCTCCTGCAGCCTGCTGTGCATCTGTCACAAGAACACTCTGCTGGGTTAGACTATGCAAGACAGGCATAGGACTACACCCCACGTGTGGCCAGAGGCTATCTTCTTCCGTCTATCTACCAGAGGGTAAAGTTACACATTTATATTATCCCTTTAGCAGCAGGCCAGGAGCTAGGTTGTGGGAAACCACCTAGAACCTTTATTGGACAATGTATTATTACTATTACACATAGTAGTGGAACACTTACTTATACCCATATTATATTTACTGTGTGTGTGAATTACATGTGTATTAATGTTTGTACTACTGATCCATAAATACTGCCTAAACTGAATAAACCAGTGGTAGTTGGAATACATAATAAGAGCTTGATATTCTTACTCATCATAGCCACTAGTCATATGATATTTCTCATATGACAATTTAATCATACACATATCTCTAGTATGACAAAGTGGTGGAGAACATCCTACTAAGATCCCGAATTACACAAGCTCTTATCAGTCAAGCTGGCAGAACAACACGCAAAAACTTTACGTAGTTAAGGACCTGCTTAAGAGGTCTCCCTACCTTCTAGAACTAGGAGACCCACTGGGGGCAATTCAGCCTCCAATACAGCAGATCCACACACAGTAAACCCCACTCCACACACCCTGTCCACTCAGGGATCCAACAGTTCTCAGGGCTCCTTACAGGACGCCCAATTAACACTATCTACTTCTGAGGAAGAAGGATCTACCTCCGGGGGTGGATCTACACCCTCATCTAGATCCTCCACCCCAGCAACTGTGCCTTCTGATAGCCACTCCTCAAGATGAGGGCCTATGAGAAGACCATCCAAGATGCAGTTAATGCCCTAGAAGCAAACAAAACCCAGTATGATGCTCAATCCCTTATGTGGAGAGAGGAGAAAAAGGACCCTCAGCCAACAAGTAGAACAACAGCAACAACAGATAGCAGACCTCATGAAACTGGTATCAGCTCAGACCTCACAGCCTCCCACACCCACCACCACACCTATCGTCACACCATCTGCCTCTGGATCCAAAGATGACGTCATGATCTCCATGATGTCCAACATGACCAAGCTCCTAGACAGACAACAAAATGACGACAGGAAGATCAGGCAACATGAGGTAACCAAACCCAAAACTTTCTCTCACCCACTACCACTCAGGTCATCAGCACTATTTATTGATCACAAATTCCCATAGTATTTGAAGGACAAGTACAAAGTAACAGACAGTGACTCACCTCAGGCCATACCCCTGTGGTGAGACAGAACATAGGAGTAGTATTTAGCCCTCAACCTTTGGCCCCTACAAGATACCTTGGGCACCCATTACCCAAGGATCCATAAGGGATAGAATACTCCAGTTGACCACTCCCACTCTACAGGATCATACCTTGGGTCAGATTATCCAACAAGCCAAGGAGCTTGACACCTTGCTGGAAATTGCAGACAAGGAAATAAATGAAACTTTAGCCTCCATCAAATTGTTTCTGTCTAACACCATAAACACATTGGACAAAGCTAAAAGAGAAGCCATACTGGGTTTCCTAGCACCCCTATTCCATGGTGTACTAGGCCTAGCCATAGTAGAACATGTAAATCAAGTTATTGGACAACTTAGAAACATAGATGACATATTAAGGAAATTCGCTAAACAAGATCAGGAAGCAGCCGATCTCATTGAAAAGATCACTGGCAGACAGGATAAGTTTGTCAAAGCATACATCCAAGATAAGAAGGTACTGGACAGTACTATCAACACCATAAGTGACACCATCAACCTATGGGTCTCTAACATGTCCAGGTATTTGACTCATATTCAAGGCATGATCAATCTCAAAGGGAGAAAATGCAAGTATTAAGTGATGCATTAATCATCATAGCAGCAAGAATAAACACAGTAAAGTCACTGCAAAGAACCAATGCAGCTCTAAGGATGCTATCACCAGGAATCCTTACCCCTGAAATAGTACCACCTTCAGACCTTGCTAGATACTTAATTGACATTAACAACAAACTTAGGATTACACACCCTGGAGCACAAGTTGCAATTAACAATTTAGATTTCTATTATTCTCACAAGCTGACCTCATACACCTAATCAGCTCACCACATATATATTCATCTGGACAGTCACTGCAAAGAACCAATGCAGCTCTAAGGATGCTATCACCAGGAATCCTTACCACTGATATAGTACCACCTTCAGACCTTGCTAGATACTTAATTGACATTAACACCAAACTTAGGATTATACACCCTGGAACACAAGTTGCAATTAACAAATTAGATTTCTATTATTCTCACAAGCTGACCTCATACACTACGCAGCTCACCACATATATATTCATCTGGACATTATAATTCAATCTACCATCTCTACCTTCAAACTATACCAAATGATTACAACACCTATGCCTATAGACACCCAGGAGACCCCCACTAGAGGAGTCCCCAGATTGCAAACCACAACTGAGTTCCTAGCAGTATCTTACGACGATTCATTATTCATTGAGCTGGACTACAAGATACCTTGGGCACCCATTACCCAAGGATCCATAAGGGATAGAATACTCCAGTTGACCACTCCCACTCTACAGGATCATACCTTGGGTCAGATTATCCAACAAGCCAAGGAGCTTGACACCTTGCTGGAAATTGCAGACAAGGAAATAAATGAAACTTTAGCCTCCATCAAATTGTTTCTGTCTAACCCCATAAACACATTGGACAAAGCTAAAAGAGAAGCCATACTCGGTTTCCTAGCACCCCTATTCCATGGTGTACTAGGCCTAGCCATAGTAGAACATGTAAATCAAGTTATTGGACAACTTAGAAACATAGATGACATATTAAGGAAATTCGCTAAACAAGATCAGGAAGCAGCCGATCTCATTGAAAAGATCACTGGCAGACAGGATAAGTTTGTCAAAGCATACATCCAAGATAAGAAGGTACTGGACAGTACTATCAACACCATAAGTGACACCATCAACCTATGGGTCTCTAACATGTCCAGGTATTTGACTCATATTCAAGGCATGATCAATCTCAAAGGGAGAAAATGCAAGTATTAAGTGATGCATTAATCATCATAGCAGCAAGAATAAACACAGTAAAGTCACTGCAAAGAACCAATGCAGCTCTAAGGATGCTATCACCAGGAATCCTTACCCCTGATATAGTACCACCTTCAGACCTTGCTAGATACTTAATTGACATTAACAACAAACTTAGGATTACACACCCTGGAGCACAAGTTGCAATTAACAATTTAGATTTCTATTATTCTCACAAGCTGACCTCATACACCTAATCAGCTCACCACATATATATTCATCTGGACAGTCACTGCAAAGAACCAATGCAGCTCTAAGGATGCTATCACCAGGAATCCTTACCACTGATGTAGTACCACCTTCAGACCTTGCTAGATACTTAATTGACATTAACACCAAACTTAGGATTATACACCCTGGAACACAAGTTGCAATTAACAAATTAGATTTCTATTATTCTCACAAGCTGACCTCATACACTACGCAGCTCACCACATATATATTCATCTGGACATTATAATTCAATCTACCATCTCTACCTTCAAACTATACCAAATGATTACAACACCTATGCCTATAGACACCCAGGAGACCCCCACTAGAGGAGTCCCCAGATTGCAAACCACAACTGAGTTCCTAGCAGTATCTTACGACGATTCATTATTCATTGAGCTGGACTACAAGATACCTTGGGCACCCATTACCCAAGGATCCATAAGGGATAGAATACTCCAGTTGACCACTCCCACTCTACAGGATCATACCTTGGGTCAGATTATCCAACAAGCCAAGGAGCTTGACACCTTGCTGGAAATTGTAGACAAGGAAATAAATGAAACTTTAGCCTCCATCAAATTGTTTCTGTCTAACCCCATAAACACATTGGACAAAGCTAAAAGAGAAGCCATACTCGGTTTCCTAGCACCCCTATTCCATGGTGTACTAGGCCTAGCCATAGTAGAACATGTAAATCAAGTTATTGGACAACTTAGAAACATAGATGACATATTAAGGAAATTCGCTAAACAAGATCAGGAAGCAGCCGATCTCATTGAAAAGATCACTGGCAGACAGGATAAGTTTGTCAAAGCATACATCCAAGATAAGAAGGTACTGGACAGTACTATCAACACCATAAGTGACACCATCAACCTATGGGTCTCTAACATGTCCAGGTATTTGACTCATATTCAAGGCATGATCAATCTCAAAGGGAGAAAATGCAAGTATTAAGTGATGCATTAATCATCATAGCAGCAAGAATAAACACAGTACAGTCACTGCAAAGAACCAATGCAGCTCTAAGGATGCTATCACCAGGAATCCTTACCCCTGATATAGTACCACCTTCAGACCTTGCTAGATACTTAATTGACATTAACAACAAACTTAGGATTACACACCCTGGAGCACAAGTTGCAATTAACAATTTAGATTTCTATTATTCTCACAAGCTGACCTCATACACCTAATCAGCTCACCACATATATATTCATCTGGACAGTCACTGCAAAGAACCAATGCAGCTCTAAGGATGCTATCACCAGGAATCCTTACCACTGATATAGTACCACCTTCAGACCTTGCTAGATACTTAATTGACATTAACACCAAACTTAGGATTATACACCCTGGAACACAAGTTGCAATTAACAAATTAGATTTCTATTATTCTCACAAGCTGACCTCATACACTACGCAGCTCACCACATATATATTCATCTGGACATTATAATTCAATCTACCATCTCTACCTTCAAACTATACCAAATGATTACAACACCTATGCCTATAGACACCCAGGAGACCCCCACTAGAGGAGTCCCCAGATTGCAAACCACAACTGAGTTCCTAGCAGTATCTTACGACGATTCATTATTCATTGAGCTGGACTCAGCCGATATGCAGGCATGTGAAGGTACTACAGTAAAAGTATGCAGAGATGTATATGGGAGAATTTATAAGCACAGACCTACATACCCTTTAGCCATTTTTACTAACCAGGCTCAACAGATTATGGAACACTGCAAGTTTACAGTTTCACTACTGCAAGAACCTACCACCCATGCTATTTCCATTTCTGAAGATGAGTATCTGGTCACTACTAATGAACCCCATTACTTTATTAACTGCCATGGTAAAACGTCTGAAACTCAGAAAGCTCAATCCTACTCAATCATAACCAAATTTCTGAAACCAAACCAGATGAGAGAGAAAATCTTCCAAAATTCCTTTTCTAGAGCCCTAGACAAACTACAGGAAAATCCAATTATGCATGACATTACTCAACTAAATTTAGAGCCCTTTGCCAAAACACTATTAAATGATGCTTCCAACCTTGATCAGGCAATGGAAACACGCTATGTAGAATCACACCTACGTAGAGTTACTTAGCATCCGATTTTCCAAAGTTTAGGACTCATCTTAGGGATATCAGCTCACATTTGTATAGTATGCATACTCCTCAAACTATACAGACTATGAGGGACTGTAGCCTACATGCCTACAGCCAAAGCATTCAGACTAGTCACTGAGCTGCCCCTACACAAATTGCTCCCAGAAAACAATCCTACAAAAACTACCCCTACCGAGGAAACCCACAATCTTTCTTCACAATTCAGGAAAACCATACCCTAATAATTGCTATACTATTCACCCTGACCAGCTACTCAGCCTACAGAATAATGAAGTACCTTAAGAAATTCGCACAGACACACTGTGGTAAAAAGTACCTGGCCAAGCACACAAACCCCACAGTATATATTTAAAAATATTGTGGAGACTTCAATTTCACGCTATCCCTGAGGCCAATACCACATGAATTTGATGAGATTAAATTAGCAGCTGCCCCAGCTTATAAGGATCATAGTGGTTAAAACCTTCCCACTACCCAAGGCTATATTTACCTGGAATGGACCAGCAGTTATAACAACACAGAGAGGAGAATTTGCTTATCACCTGCCTCAGGTGATACACCTACCTTGGCGCACTAGGTTCAGCCATACCAGCCCTTAAGAACAAAGGACTGTACTACTCCATGCTTCTCCAGAATGATAGTGGCACCAGCTCAGTGACCATGACAGCACTGGAAAATGCAACCGATATAATTATTAATGAACAACAGGAGGAGACCACAAGGTCAAACATGCAGACTATTGCTAATTTTCGAAACCACCAACCCTCCCCGGTGACTGTGGAAACAGACTAGGCTGCCCACAGCCCAGTCCACCACCAGGAGATATTATACCACGACACAGATCTCAAAACTTTTTGGATGATTGGCAGGCCCTGAAAAGGTCCTTTTTGGTATCAGGTTGGCACCCGTTGAGAGGTCACATGACTCACCACAGAGCCTCAGGCTCCACAGCAACAGGAAGGCAGGGACTCAACCCGAGCAGGTGTTTATGATCGTGATCCAACTCGACGAGCCGAGCCTCCGAAGATCCTAGGGCATACTCTGCCGCGGCCATAGGATCCCCGGACACGGTGAAGTCAATGAAGCTGACAGCAGTCAGGTAGTCCCATAGCATGCGTTCTCGAGCACCAAGATTCAGGTCCATAAACCAGGAACCTAAATTTACCAGAGACTCGGCCCAAAGGACCAAAGTGGCCCCCCGGCGTATGGCAGAGCCCAAGAAATACCTGCTATGGTATGCACTTACGGTAACATCACCATGACCAGAAATCTCCCGGTAGTTCTGATAGATATAACCAATGTGCAGAGCCCGGCTAGCTTCCAACCTAGCCCTAGCCAAGCTTCCTACAGTCATTACCTCAGAGACAGGTAAACTATACACAAATGCCTGATAATGTGCCATGGTGTATACGGTCAGGGGGGCACCACTTGTCGTGATATGGCTGTTTTGACTTGTGTGCTCGTTCAAAATGGACCATATATATATATATCATAAAGGTAGTAGGGCAGATATAAATTCCTAGGTATGTTAAGAATTTCTTAAGAGGTTTGGGTCATATATAGACTTATTTATCATTATGCTGTAAGCAAAAATGTATTTGGTAAATTTTCGAGGAGATTTGTTTCACGCCCTAAGATGGGTCTCTATCTATAATATAAATATGCTATATGGACCAATGAAATAGAGTATGTTCATCCTTAACTTCTACCTATATATGTACATAAAAAGATTAGAAGCCTGGGCCATACACAGATCAGTATTGATGGACTGATGTATGCTGGGGTAGGTTTAGGGGGAGATTCGTCTCACGCCCTACCTATACATATATCCACATATAGCTGCAAGGATATTTATATTCAACTATCCTTCTTATAATCTATAAGCACCTATGTATGTAAGGAATAAAACCTGTAATTGGCATTTGCCCACTACCAACCTGGGCAGAGATATACCTATTATAATGGTTTGGAGAATTGTCTCACTCCCTCTTTTGCAAGGCTTACGACTACCAGACCTCTCATATTTAACTATTCTTGTTATGGTCCCTAAGTAGCTATATATGAAAGGAATATGACATATCAATGGCTTTTTCCTACTACCACCTGGGCCAGAGATATACCTAGTAGTAGTTGGAGGGAGATTCATCTCATGCCCAGGAGATTCGTCTCAAGCCCTACCAATACTGGACAAAATCAGTCTAGAAAATGAAGAAAGTGAGGGCCAATGTGGGTGTTCTATGGTTCATATCTTAGGCTAAGGTGTGTATTTTAATTACCATTTATAAAATTGAAAGTAGATATCATTTTGCATGATAAATAGGGATGCCATTGTGCACAAGAATAGGGTGTGAGACGAATCTCCCCTCCTCATTTTACAGTCTATCTTTGACCCTGAGCTGTGCCTACAGTTTTCATAGTTAACCTACCCCCATATAAGAATGTTATTGTCCAATCACTGTAGTATACACTCACAAATTCCTTACATATGCTATTATATCTATTTCTTTGGTCCAATCCAGGCCAAATCATGACGAGTGGTGCCTATTGACTGTACAGGTAGAATGCACAGAGAAGACTGATACTCCCACCACAGCCACTCCAACCTTTTAAAGACCCATCCACCACCCTGAACTGTCCACTGACACCAAACTGATCACTGCCCCAGCCACATGTCAGAACCTGACACCTTAACAACTCAGGTGTCACCACTGCATGAGCACACCAAGGTGAGATTAGACATCTCACACCTGACACACACCTCCACTATCAATGAACTTATCTAGAAAATGGGAAATTGTACAAATTTCAAGTAGTATACATGAAACATGCAAGGTAGATAACTTAGGCAGTTTTGTACTAAAATCAGCACTTATATACTACACCAAAAAACACACTTTAGGTAACCAAGAAACTGATAAAATGAAATGTGTAAAATGTAGAAAAGAAATCTTATACACCAAATAAAAAAAAAATATATATTCAAAATCACTCACAAAATGTATTGAAAATGTAGTAGTTAATTACGATATTAACCTGAATGATCTTTTACAGGAACATGTACTCTAGAAGCATACCGGCGGTGTGCTCTATAAATGCTAAGGGAAAAGTCAGTTAAGCAGTGGCTCACTGTAAAGAAATTGCCGATTATACACCCATATAGCAAAATTCAGAGTAAATCATAAACAAACAAGCCTATTGTACATAAAGTACTGCGTTTTTCTGGTCCTCAGAAAAATTTGTCTCAAAAATGTTCCAAAATTGTATTTGCACACAAGATTGTACGTTTGTACCCAATTACACGCTAAAATTGAATGTTTGCACAACAGATTGTATGTTTGTACCCAATTGCATGCTAAAGTGTATGTTATTCACACCAGATTATACGTTTATACCCCAATTTTTGCACATTTTGCATGCAACTGTACACTAATTGGTACTTTTGTACCTTAATTGCACATCTGTATGCATATACACCAATTTTATAGAAAAAGAAGGCAACTTTAACCCATGTTGTAAGTCAAGCATACTTAGGTCTGTTTGGCATCCAAACCAGAAAGTTGCACAATTTATGGTTAGACACCTATAGTTAAGGAAATGTATTTTACCCAAAAATAAGAATACTGACAAGCTCTACCACAAATTTGTATTTGAAGCACTCCCTATTACTTCAAATCCTCTTACATATTGTATGAAATTAGACATAAGGTAAAAATATGCTATACATTCCCTCTGCGAAATGACGGAGTTTCGCCTCTCTTCGGGGGATGGGGAGTATTATATCATGTACACTTTAATAAGGCCATAAATTGTTTGTATGATTGTATTAATGCATATAAAATTAATACATATGACTCCATATGAGCGTTCACGGTCCACTGACCACCAGCTATGTGAATTTATATACAGTAAAATTCCTTTACAATGAATTGCTTGGTACAGGCAAAATAATTCATTGTAAATGAATTTTGTATCCAAAACGGCCATTTAGATGTTTCTAACCACCCTGGCACCTCTCTGATATCTCCCCCCTTATAGACGGCTGTAGGACCAGGTAGAGGCAGGGTAGATGTCCTCGTAGATGTCCTCACACACACCCTGGCACCTCTCTGATGTTTCCCACCCCCCTTATAGACAGGTTTAGGACCAGGTAGAGGTGGGGTAGATGTCCTCACAAACACCCTGGCACCTCTCTGATGTTACCCCCCTTATAGACAGGTTTAGGACCAGGTAGAGTTGGGGCAGATGTCCTCACACACACCCTGGCACCTCTCTGATGTCCCCCACCAAGCCCCCCTGTCATCCCCACCCACCCATGCTGACTACCCCATTGAAATTTGAAGTTTCCTTTCAATTTCCCATGGGTTAAACTATCTTTTTCACAGAAAAAGTTCGTTATAAACGAATTAATTCCATGTAAAATTCGTTATAATGAGATTTTTTTACTAGAGAAATGTATGGAATTGAATGGGTCATGAGCGATTTGTTTGTTATAACCAAAAATTCGTTATAACAGGATTCGTTATAAAGGACTTTTACTGTATAACATAAAGGACCTAAGCAACCGGTCCCATGGTTCACTGAACATGAACAAAAGTACATTTAATGATTAAGGTCCAAAAGGTCCAACCTCCTGGTCCACTGAACATGAACAAAAGTGTATATAATTATTTAAGGACAATCCAGACAGCCGTCACAGGCCGCTGAGCACCAGAGACCACCGTCACAGGCTGCTGAGTACCAAAGACTAACAATAGGCCACTGAGATGACGGCGTCATATACTTCTGGTGATGTTTACACCATCTCGCGGAAGTCACAGGCTGGATTTCAGACCTGACCCAAATGTGCCCGGATAAGACGGGTCTTAATCCGGTGTCAAAACTCCAATTATTAAGGGATTTAGGCGACCGGGAGTGTTTTGAGCTCCCGGTGCACCACAGACCAACCGGCGCAAATTAAGGGCATGCACAGTGGGGTGTGGGGAACTGACATGTTCCCCTTCTAACGTGCGCAGCTACAGTGGCGCAGTTGTATAAATGACATGCCAAACCAACCGGGACAAAGGGGGTGCTGGTCGGCTTATGGGGGCACTCTATACACCCCCATAGACATGAAAGACTCAGCACTAATGTACAAAGGCAGTGGCAGATGCCACTGGCTCCACCTAGTCTGGGGGAGCAAGCCATGGGTTGGCTACTTATACCCAGACTCCAGCCTCCAGAAGGCAGTATCCAGAGAACCACCTCAGTGACAACATCTCCAGTCCACCTCTCCTGCAGCCTGCTATGCCTTTGCCACAAGAACACTCTGCTGGGTTAGACTATGCCAGACAGGCATAGGACTACACCCCACTTGTGGCCAGAGGCTATCTTCTTCCATCTATCTACCAGAGGGTAAAGTTACACATTTATATTATCCATCTAGCAGCAGGCCAGGAGCTAGGTTGTGGGAACCTAGCTAGAACCTATATTGGGCATTGTATTATTACTTTAACACATAGTAGTGGAACACTTACTTATACCCATATTATATTTACTGTTTGTGTGAATTACCTGTGAATTATCATTTATATTACTAATACATAAATAAAGCCTAAGCTGAATAAACCAGTGATAACTGGAATACATAATAAGAGCTTGATATTCTTACTTACTATAGCCACTAGTCATATGATATTTCTCATATGACAACTTGACCATACACATATCTCTAGTATGACAGCATGATACCCATAGGCTATGTCTGATGACATTTTCCCCAGATCCTGGGGAGAATTTCTCTAGAACTCGACGAGATGGGAGTATTTCTATTCTCAAATCACAGACTATATCCAAACATCTGTATAGAATAGACAGGTTGTTTATTGGGATGCTAGGGTGCCCTTTTGTGAGTAAGGGTTAAAACAGGGGATGATTGACTGTTAACTTCTTAGACATGGCCTCCCTGTATAATGTCCCAAACATAGAGGCAGGTCGCCAGCCAATAACTACAGTGGCTCATGAGTGCCAAAATGTGATGTAAAATGTAAAACTAATATCAAAAACTGATTTCCGATTTGAATATTAGAATTGAAATGCAAAATGAAAACTCAAAAGTCATTTCAATTTGAAAAAGGTGCTGTCAGTGTGTCAATTCACAAATAACTTGTGACAGGTATATTCTTTAGCATAGGGCATGATACAGAAACAGCAGACTAGCCAAGAGGGGATACTTCTGGCATCTAATGATGAGGAATTAGGGGAATGAGGAAGAGGGGGAATCAACCATTGTCTCTATGCCATTGTAGCTTGCCCTGTACTAAGTATGGGGTAAGCTACTGTAGGGTCATTAGATTTGGGCTAACAGCAGCTCCTACTGTTTTCCAAAAATAAAAGCAATGTGCTGTAAATAGCTTTACGCAGTCTGACAGTGTATGTGAAAACAGGGTGCTAATGTTAATCAGGATACTTCTTGTACCAGAACATTGGCAGAGATGGAATATGGGAGTATTAGTCATTAGTAATAGCTTCAAATTCACCAGAACTAATTTGCCACCTGGAGTTTGTCAATTCAGTATGTAGCTAAGTTGTCTTGCTTCAATGCAATAACAAAGGAGGCCCAATATGTGTTTTTCCAGCGCATGACAAATATGAATAGTGTTAAACTATGTCCTTGTTTAGGCTTAGGCTCCATTTCATCACTGTAAAATGGAATCAAACATTTATCTTATGATAATCAGAGTTAAACTAGAATACATAATTTATCCTTTTTCAAGGTGATTACTGTCTATTATAAAACTCATATCTGTGATGAAAATGTTATCTTCTGTGTGGTTTCCACTAAACATGTTCCTTTCTTTAAAAGAGCATGACAGGCTATTGAGGTATCCCAGAAGTTCAATAACAGAGTAAACAAGATTAATAAAAATGTGGTGGCTGAAACTTGTAAGGTCATTAATTTGAAACACACCGTCTGTCCCTGTCTCGTTTTTATATAAACAAATCAGGACAAAACAGATTTATAACTACCCTCAGAAGCATTTCTGTGACATTTCTATGCCTTTAATTGTTATGAACATCAATTGAAGGTTATTAGAGAGAGACATAATCATTGAAGCTCTAAATAGTAATCTAATTTAGAGAGGTACCTCACTACACCCTATTAGTAGTGTTGTATATTGTGGAGGTTATTAAAAAACTACCAATGAATACACTCCCTGTTGTAGTATGTCCTTTTGTGGTATTTTTAATGATTGGAAGAACAGAAGCTTGTGGAATAGGAACCAGAAAACATAGATTTAGCACAATGTCATGATGATAGTTGTATTGTTCTCCCTTTATTGGCTCCATATAGACACACCATCATTGAGGGTGATATAGCATGTGAATAATATATTATTGTATCATATAAAAAGTCTACATCCTACTTATTTACAATTTAGTGACTCAGACTCACATTTAAACCATTAATGTCAGAGACTAAAACAATGGAATAAATACTGTGTAGAAAATGTTGTGGTGAAATATCTTTTAGAGATCCATGAATAGAAAGTGTAAAATCACCAATGATAGAAAGATCCAATATTCATGATATTAATACAAGCTGCCATCACTATCTGGAGAGCATCTCAAGATGGCAACCATGGAACTAAATGGCAGTGTCTAGTGTCTTGCTGCATCCTCTACTTGTTTAGACTAGTAAAGAGATACCCTAAACAATCTGGGTCACACTCAGTCACCACTAACCTACTAATGAGCCAAGCTTGCATGCTAGTGTTAGAGGTATTCAGTTGACTGCAAATTAGCCATGGGCATGAAGGATGAGGTAGCTACATGAACTAATTGGAGGGGAACTGGGGCAGCAGTTATGGACTAGGGAACACAGCATAATCTATCTTTTTGCTGCAAGAGATAATTAGCTAATGAATGTGACAAAATGTGGGAAAACATAATATTATGGGGATTTAGTGCTATTTATGGCCACCGAGTAGCTGTGAATAGCACAAAAACCCTAATGTTACCTTTTCCCATGTTGGGTCACAAATATTGGCTGATAAACCCACCCATATATACATCATAAAGTCCACAATGTCAATACCAAACCCATGCAATCACTGTTTTTTTTTTCTAACAGGAATGGCGGTTTTGATCAAAGGGAATCACACATCCACTGTTTCTGTTTTTAGTCAATCACGATCATGGGTCAAACAACTTTCCTTGTTCTGTGTTTGGGGTATAGTGGCAGACTCATATTGACACACAGAGAGGTAAACAAAGCAGCAAAGAGGGAAATTCTCCTCTCCAAGGCCTAATGATTCTCTCACAAAGACCTGCCCAAGACAGCAACATTCATATTAGCTGACAATGGTGCAATAATTGGGGTAGGCAAAGCCTGTTATATGGTGGATGGACACTTTCCTAATGAGGTTTATGAGAAAATGGGATGCAAACCTCCCTATAGTTCTGGTCTATAGAGAATATGTCCTTCAATGGAAGTGCTATTGGGAAAAAAAACCACCATACATAGACACAATTCTATATCCATAATTTGAACCATACCACTATAATATGGTGAAATGATGTTTTACTACAATTTTGAATTCATCAACATCATAAGTCCTAGCTAGTGTTTCCTATGCTCTGATCTTGCCACTGAGATAACAAAGCCAAGTGTATTCATATTTTAGAACCAGGTCATAATAATGTGCCAACAGACCAGAGTACCTGCAAGCTAGTCATGTAAATAGCATGCTCCATCCATTGATCTCCACCATAGCCTGACATGATTGAATCTAAATGGTGTTACCTAGGTAGCGACACTTGATGGCTGAACTGGTACAATCTCAGCAGGGGTTTACAGTGTTCATAACTCAGCAAATGTTCAGTTCTTTATATCCTTGTCCGGATATTGTGTATTCAATAACCCATGTCTCCAAATCTAGTATGGGAAGTGAATTATGGATACCATTGATTATACTGCCAAAAGACTGCCATTGAATCACCTGTGTGTACTGGTGTTTCAATGGAAAGCTAACTATTTGTGTGTCCCATAAATTGTGAGATGTTAAATAGTGAATGATCATGAACGCAGGTAGGTTTTTTCTCATTTTTTTTTGTTCAAAGGAGAGGGAAAACAACAATTCAAAAACAACAAGATGTCCATATCAGTAGAAGTATATTTATATTTCATTTTGGAGAGGAAGAAATGAGTAAAGAAGGTGTTAATTCCCATACACAATAAAGTAAGAGGGCAACATTTCCTTTCTTTTAGCATGGAAAATCAAAGTCAGCAAAGGAAACAACATATTCAGCCTTCAAACTTTAGCTCAAACAGATCTTCATAGACTGATCTATCCCCCCTCCTCGACAGGAGGAAAGTCAAATCTTTTATTCATAGTGAGGAAATACTGGTAGAGTAATATCACTGCACACCATCATGTAGGTCACATAGATCTACCCTCCAATGACCAGCTAGTGGCAGAATGGAGGCAGCCCACTGGCTATCACATCATTCAAATGAGCCAAGCGACAATAGGTATTCTGCAGGCGTGTCAGTGATTGAGATTGGGAGCAACAGAGGTATAGCCCCCCCTATCCTGCATCTACACACTGGAAAAGGCCTTGAAGCCTCCACAATGAACCTGCTTCTCTCTTTCCATACTCAAACACTACCAGGGTACATTGTGGAGGCTAGGGGATGAGAGAGATGAAGAAGCAAAAATGCATTGTCATACTTAGTCATCAAAAACTTGAAGGTGGTAACTGCATGGTATTGTGGAACTCTTGGACCCTGGCAGAACCATTAGCCTTCAGACCATGAAGCTGGAGAGGTAAATGTATAAGTATATTTACAGGTATTGATACTTTGTGTATGCAGATAGAGCATTATGTCAGATTGATAACCCATGTGTTAGCATGTGAAATATTTCAGGAAAGAAATACATGTAAGCAGATACACGGAGATTAGCGATAGACAAGGGCTTTGGTCAGACATGCACTGTCTGTAAGTCTTGAGAAACTGCTAAATAAAAATCAAGGCTTTAGTTTTAAACTCGTCTTTGCCCTTCAGCCATTATTTTACAAAGAGGTTTTCAAAATCACAAAATAATTTCAGACTTCCAGATTCTCAATCAAACCTCATCATGGATTCATGAAACTGGTCAGAACCATATGTAGGACCCAAAGAGACCCTTAGGAGCCATCTTGATGTGATTATAAGGGTTAAGCCCTCCTGGGGAGGGGGTCGGACTTGCTAAAATACTGATAAATCAGCTATTTGGCAGATATTTACTTATATACAATCCAGTGCCTATGCTGCCACCTCTATTTTCTTGGCTTATCCCCAGAAGAACGTCTGCCTTGATCATAGAACAAGCCTTCAGACCATAGAACCACAATGGAGGTCCACACTCACAGTGCCCTCTAGCAGCCAGGTGGACAGGACCTGATCTAGACAGACTCTGCCTGATAGTAACCGGATGCAGACATGGGACATGACGCATGGTAAGATATTAAATTGATAGGGTAGTCAGATCATGAGCCGACCAACTACCTTTTTGACATCTGAAGTAGGCCTCAGAGACAGAGCTAGCTTTTTTATACCCCAGCCTACCAATCTCATAACCTCCACTCAACCAAATTCAATGATCTGAGCGTGATTTTTTTCTGGTACCATGCCAAAAGTGGAGTAAATTTGTGATTGAGGGGTACATAGACAGAGGTTCTTGAGATTTGCTCCAAACTGGGTATTTCTTCATTAGTTTGCATCAAAGCAGGATTCCACAAGGAGGAGCTGAGTGGATTTCTGATTTGAGGCTAACAAGTGAAGAAATATTCAGTTTGGTGCAAATTGAGTGGATCTCCGTATTTATTTCATTTTATCTTGGTTAAAATATCTCCAAAATCACTTTTTGATAATGGGTTAGAGGCTATATTGGAAGGTGCCACAGAGGAGAATAGGGCTGTGAAGAATGAGATCTAGTTTCTTCACACCCTACTCGGGAATGGATGTCCCTATGCTCTACTAAAGGAACTGTCATTCTCAACATGAAATAAAGACAAGTCCATAATAAGTTAACCAAGCCTAATCAGGCAAAGTCTGATAAGGTCACAGTGAATGAGAATACACATTTATGCCTAGGATAAAGGAATATAAGACCTGGCAGGAGAGAGGTTATAGAAGTGTAAAATTACAACGACGAAACGTCCTCTATACCTGGGCTACAGTATGCTGGTCCCCTACAGGTATTTGAGGGCATGATACCCATAGGCCATGTCTGATGACATTTTCCACAGATACTGGGGAGCAGTAATCTTGAACTCCACTAGATGGGAGTATTTCTATTCTCAAATCACAGACTATATCCAAACATCTGTATAGGATAGACAGGTTGACCATTGGGGTGCTAGGTGCCCTCTTGTGAGTAAGGGTTAAAACAGCACTTTAGCTTCTTAGACATGGCCTCCCTGTATAATGTCCCCAACATAGAGGCAGGTCACCAGCCAAATGCTACAGTGGCCCATGAGTGCCAAAAAATGATGTGAAAGAAAATTGAAAAGGGAATCTAAAACAAGAAGTCAAAGGTGAATTTTAAAAGCAAAATGAAAACTCAAAAGTCATTTCAATTAGAAAAAAGTGCTGTCAGTCTCTCAATTCACACACACCTAGTGACAGTTATATTCTTTAGCATATAGGGCATGATACAGAAACAGCAGACTAGCAAAAAGGGGATACTTCTGGCATGTAATGATGAGGAATCAGGGGATGAGGAAGAGGGACAGTGAGTGACAAAGGGAATGACAGAGAAGGGGAATCGTCTCTCGTTGTCACTGCTGTTAGACTTTCAGAGTGTCCACTGAACGCTCTATTTTGCAGATAGCAACCTCATTCTATTGAGACTTCCTCCCACTTATAGATCAACTTGCTACATGGTGGTTGGTGTTGATGTCAATTTCTCCTATGGGAGGCAGACACTATATGGATTGATATCCTGGCAGAGTTTGTATAGGACTTGACCATGGATCCATATAATCTTTGAGAACTGTTTATGATGTATGTCTGCCTAATCTAATTCATATTGATACACTCTCAGCGCCGATTGTAAATGGGCAGTAGCTTACCCTGTACTGGGTATGGGGTAAGCTACTGTAGGGTCATTAGATTTGTACTAACAGTAGCTCCTACTGTTTTCAAAAAATAAATGCAGTGTGCTATAAATAGCTTGGCGCAGTCTGACAGTGTATGTGTAAACAGGGTGCTAATATTAATCAGGAGCCTTCATGTACCAGAATATTGGCAGACGTGAAATATGGGAGTACTAGTAATTAGTAATAGCTTCAAATTCACCAAAACTAATTTGCCACATGGAGTTTGTCATTTCATTTTGTAGCAAATTTGTCTTGCTTCAATACAATAACAATGGAGGCCTTTTTCATGCATGTGACTAATATGAATAGTGTTAAACTATGTCCTTGTTTAGGCTTAGGCTCGATTTCATCACTGTAAAATGGAATTGAATATTTATCTTATGATACTCAGAGTTAGACTAGCCTACATAAATCCTTTTTCAAGGTGATAACTGTCTATCATAAAACTGATATCTGTGATGAAAATGTTACTTTCTGTGTTGTTTCACTAAAAATGTTATTTTCTTTAAAAGAGCATGACAGGCCCTTGAGGTGTTCTAGAAGTTTGAAAACAGAGTAAAGAAGATTGATAAAGATGTGATGGCTGAAACTACTAGTGTCATTAGTTTGAAACTCACTCTTTGTTCCTGTCTTGCTTTTTTATATAAATACATCAGGACAAAACAGATTTATTTGAACTTCTCTCAGCAAGCATTTCTGTTTTCCAAAGTAGACATTTTTATATCTTTAATTGTTATTAACATCAATTGAAGATCATTAGAGAGTGACATGATCTTTGAAGCTGTAATTAGTGATCCAACTAGAGAGCTACCTCACTACATCCTTTTAGTAGTGTCGTATATTGTGGAGGTTATAAAAAAATACCCATGAACACAGTCCCTGTGGTAGTATGTCCTTTTGTGTTATTGATATTGATTGGAAGAGCATAATCTTGTGAAATGAGAACCAGAAACTATAGATTTAGCACAGTTTTGTGATCATAGTTGTACTGTTCTCCCTTTACTGGCTCCATATAGACACACCGCTATTGAGAGTGAAATTGTAAATAGTCTTTAATATCATATCAAAACTCCACATCCTATGTACTAACGAATTATTGACTCAGGCTCACATTTTAACAATATATGTCAGTTGCAAACACAAAAAAAAAATACCATGTAGAAAATGGTTTGGTGTAATATGTTGTAGAACCATGAAACAAAACTGTAAAATCAAAGATAGAAAGATCCAATATTCATGATATCAATACAAGCTGAGCATCTCAAGATGGCAACCATGGGGCTAAATGGTAGTGTCTTGTGTCTTGCTGCATCCCCTACCTGTTTAGGGCAGCAAAGAGACACCCTAACCAATTCGGATCACACCCAGTCACCAGAGCTAAACTGCTGATAGATGAGTCAAGCTTGCATGCTAGTGTTAGATGTATTCAGCTAGCTGCAAATTAGCCATGGGCATGAAGGATGAGGTAGCTACGCATATTAATTTGAGATGAACTGTGGTAGCTGTGTTGGACAGGAAAACACAGCATAATGATTTATCTTATGTTCTGCAAGAGATAATTAGCTAATTAAATAATCTGATGTTGACTGAAAATCACACTCATTTCTATGTATACATCATAGAGTCCACATTGTCAATGCTAAGCCCATGTAATTACTGTTATTTTCTGAGGAATGGCATTGTTGCTCAAGGGGAACCCCATATATTTCTTTCATAAAACTCTACATGCCTGGTTGTAAGAGGTACAGACTAAGAAGCACACATTGGCTCTGCCTCACCTGCCCCAATGTTGGTGGGTTGTGAATGGATAGGTGGCTGCACTGACAGCCCTACCTGCCCTTAATCCATCCATCACCCATAAGTGGACCCTGCTTTGCCCCTCGCAATTGACGATGTGATCGGCCCTACATGCAGGTGCCCTCTTCACCAGCCCAACCCGCCAAAGCCGGCCTTTCTAACAGCATCCGGCCACTGTTTCTATTTTTAGCCAATCACGATCATGGGTCAAGCAACATTCCTTGTTCCATGCTTGTGGTATTGTGGCAGACTCATATTGACACAAACACAGATAAACAAAGCAGAAAAGAGGGAAATATCTATGAAATTTATTACCTCTGCTTCGTATCATAATTTCATCCCATTTATTATGGGTGAAAACAGACTCATGTTATGTTGCAACTAATATGGAGGCAGCACCGAATTCTGACTAATTGAAATAAAAAAAAAGTCTTCCTGATTGTAAAAACCAAACATGCAGTTCAATTCCACAGTCTCAGGCCTAACAATTCTCTCACATAGACCTGCCCAAAACAGCAACAGGCTGAACCTCATGAGTTTGCAACGAATAAAGGTGAAAAAATTGTAAAAAATAATTTTTTTCTAATGATTTCTCAATTATGATGGAGAATATAGGTCTTCAGGAACATGCACAAGAGGTATCATTATATAGCTATGATTCTTTCTTAGGAAATTTTTATCATGAAAATACCTTGTAAAATCAATGTTTTTCATCATTGCCCCTAAAATTTGAATATCTTCTAATAAAATGGCCCATAGCTAAGCAACCATTTGGAATAAAACAAAGTAAATAGCACCATTGATTTAGAGGGGGTAGGTAACCTTAAATCTTTTATAGGATGATTTTCGCCAAAGATAAGGCCTGCCATATTTTGCATTTTTGCACTACTTCATATGGCTCCATATGACCCCATTTGACCCCATATGCATGTTTTTAGTTTAAAAAAGTGGCAATTTACATCTGTGAAAAGATTCCAATCGCCCTAGCTAATTCCCATACATGAATCTCATCATTTTATATTTCCAAATGATTTTCAAAGAAAAAAGTAACCAAAAATTATTTTGTTTGGACTTTCATAGTACTTTTCTGGAAAACGATGAAAAAGTAATAAAATATCATAAGAATATCATAATCACACCTTTGGGAGGGTCAACCATTTAATTTTGTTGGGAATACAGTAATGCATTGTAACTATAATTCTTCTAATTAATTTTGGATGAAGAAGTCACCACTCCTACTTTGTAACATTGCTTGATATATGTGGTGTGGCAGTTTTATTCATGAGCTTCACCCAACAATCATGCTAGTTGCCAATGGTGCAATAAGTGGGGTAGTTAAAAGCTGTTATATGGTGGATGGAGACCTTCCCAATGAGGTTTATGAGAAAATGGCATGCAGACCTCCCTATAGTTCTAGTCTATGGGGAATGTGTCCTTCATTAAGAGATGACATGGAAACAAACCACCATGCATAGACACAATTCTCCATCAAGAATTTGGACAATCTCGTTATGGCAAAATAATTTTCTGCTACAACTTTGAAATCATGAACATCATAAGTCCTTCCCATTATCTCCATCAGATGCTTTGCTCTGATGTTACCGACCAGATAGCAAAGCCAAGTGTTTTCATATTTTGGAACCAGGTCATAATGGAATATGTGCCAACAGACCAGAGATCCTGCAAGCTAGTCATGTAAAAAACATGCTCTATCCATTGATACCCACTGTGGGCTGACATGATCAAATCTAAATGCTGTCATCTAGGTAGTGACACTGAACTGATGCAATCTGAGCAGGCGTTTACAGTGTTCAAGCTCAGCAAATGCCCAGTTCTTCATATCCTTGTCCAGATATTGTGTATTCTATAAGCCCTGTCTGGAAATGGCCAGGAGAAATCTAGTATGGTAAGTCAATTGTGGATACCATTGATTATACTGCCGAAATACTGACATTGAATCACCTGTGTGGGCTGGTGTTTCAGGGGAAATGTGGTGTGTCTGACAACTTCTAGCCTTATTTCATTTTGGAGGAAAAAAAATTAAAAAAAGGAGAAAAAAGATGTTAATTCCCTTTAACAATAAAGTAAGAGGGCAACATCTCCTTTCTTTTAGAAAGGCAAATTAAAGTTCAATCGAAATCAATGGAAACATTATACAGTCTTCACCTTTTAGCTCATTTTGCCTCTCAAACTGATCTACAGTAACTGATCTATTCACCCACCCCCTCCTGCAGACAAGAGGAAAGTCAGTTTTTTTATGACTGGTGAGGATTACTGGTAGAGTAATATCACTGCACACCATCATGTAGGTCACATAGATCGATCATTCAATGGCCAGCAGGTTGGAGAATGGAGGCAGCCCACTGGTTGTCACATCATTAAAATTTTGCAGGCGTGTCAGTGATAGAGATGGGAAGCAACAAGGGCATAGTCCCCCATGCCCACATTCACACACTGGAAAAGGTCATGAAGCCATTACAACAATCCTGCTTCTCTCTTTCCGAACTCACAAACTACCAGGGTACTTTGATGATTTCTATGCAGATAGGGCACAATGTCAGTTTGATAACCCCATGTGTTAGCATGTGTAGTATTTCAGGAAAGAAAGAGATGTAAGCAGATACACTGAAATTAAAGGAAGACAATGTTATTTGAAAGGAGTAAGCTTTGGTCAGTAAGTATTGAGCTAAATATAAATTAAACCTTTAGTTTTAAACATGGTTTTGCCCTTCAGCCATTATTTTCAAATGGCGTCTTAAAGGAGGTGGAATTAAATAAAATTAATGACAATGGTTGATGGTGCTTACTCTGAAACAACAAACCTGCTTCTCTCTTTCCAAACTTATAAACTACCACTACTTTCATCCTACTCAGGTGACACTGCTATATTCAGCATCTCTACTACTACCAGCCTAATAAACATTAATATTGGATACATATATCAGAGGCACGCATACTTTCTTGTGTAAACTGATTTGTAAAAAAAGCTATGCGAATATGTTTAGTTTAATGACAATTGCAAACACACATTTATAAAAACAGTCAACAGTTTCTAACCCTTCCAATCCTCTGATAGAAGGTGCCCATGCTGCAGACCTTAGTTTTCCATATAACCCCACCTTGCACAACTGATAAGCAAGTATCTAACTGCAAAAGAAAAGAAGATTTCCTGGTTATTCATGGTCATTAACAGGGCTGTAGGTGACCTGAGTGGGAAATGAACTGCAATAGTATAATTCCGCTCCAGAGAGAGGATGTTTGATTATGCAGATGATATCCAAGTGTCAGATCCACACATCTGCACCTATATCATTGCCTTGTCACCAACCTCCCTAATGCCCCCAATCAATACCAGATACCCATTTTCAGGTGCACAGAATCACATTTTATCACCCTGCTGCTCAGACTCCACAGTTGCTAAAGATCCATTCACAAATTACCTTTCGACAGTTGTGTATTCATGGGTACATAGGAAAATTATTCTGAGTAAACCATCTGTTATAGGGAAGTACCCCACATAGCCTACTATAGATTGCAAATGTTGAAAAACACTTCCAAATACCTTTTGAACATTGCCTCGGGTCATCAGAATAGGGAAGGAACTATTGTTGATAGGGATGGAATCATTGATTGGTTGATAAAATAAGTTAATCTGACAAGGAATGTTCTATACTTGGTGGCTCAGGTGCCCCGGATGGGTAAATGGGAGGCATGTGTGTGATAGCATTTGGAGATTGTCATGTGAGTGGTGAGAAGGTCACGTGGGTAGCTTGTGTGTCTGGCATTCTCCAAACTATCCTCAGGTGGCAGTTGCAGCAGCCCCAGATATAAACCTTGTTACCAGAGGTCAGCAACATGGAGACAGGTTGGGGCTATGGTAGGAATGGCCACAGGGAACAGATAGAAGCTTCAAAGTATGTTTTTTTTTCCACTAATACACACATCCCTTGGCAGAGAATCCATATACGTTTGCAGGGTTATTTCTAAGCATTAGCCTTATTAAGTATTGCTACTCTTACAAATTGTTACATGCTAGGTTGTGTTGGCTATTCTGAGGTAAAACCAGGAAATATGTTACCATGTGTAGGGTTGCTGTGGAAGCAATGCATTCTTTTCAAGTTGAACACAATTCACCTAATTCTGCATTTCTAGGGTTCAATATTCATATAAGGGCCCCGACCCCCATCCTTTGACATGGTATCTAATTTTGAAATATTTTCCACTGTTGCTAGGCTGTGATATAAAACATTCAAAGTATGTATGGTAATTTATGATTGAACCTCTACATCTAAGTAGGGAAACTGGGAAGAAAGCACCCAGGAGAATTGATCAGTTCTTCCCCTTCCAGTACCACATCCTGAAGGCACTTTAAATTTCAGGGCTAAGGTAAGAGGATAATATAGTGTAGACTATAAAGAGGAAGGAAAGTATTTAGATAAGTAAGGGATGGTGTTGTGCTTGGAGTGATGTCACAGCAAATTTATTATGGTTCAACAGCCAAGCAAGGAAGAGGTAGCTACATGAATTAATTGGAGAGGAACTGGGGCAGCAGTGTTGGACTAGAGAACACAGCATAATTTATCTTTTTTTTCTGCAGGAGATAATTAGCTAATGAAAAAAATATTGGCTAATATTGTATACATCACAACCATTTCTATGGAAACATCACAGAGTCTACATTGTCAATCCCAAACCCATGCAATAACGCTCATTTTCCTAGCAGTAATGGTATGGCAAGCCAATTGGGTAAATCGTTCATAAACCAGGTTTCAGAGCTCTATACTCAGGTTTAATGCACTTATGGCAGGAAAAACAGACTTAACCCATGTTTCATACCCTTAACCTGGGTTTGCAGTACCTAAACCTACTTTAAGTGACTATTACCAGATTTTGGTCTGTTAATCCTGGTTAAAGAGTACTTAAGCTGGGTAAAGCGGACTAAAACCAGGTATAAAGAGAGTTTACTCAGCTTTTGTCCTGAAAAGCTGGGTATGAATGAAAAACGCAGGGTAAAGGGAACGAAGGCCAAGATTAAGTGTCTAACCCATGCATTGTCTATGAATCATTGGTTTCACTCTTATCCTGCTTTTGTCCAAAATACCCACCTTTGCATCTAAACCCCTGTTTTCAATGCAAAGCATGGGCTTTCTCACCGAATCCCACTGTTTGTTCAACAAAAGCTGGCTTTTCTCCTCTACCAATGCTTTGCTCTGGTACAAATCATGGGTATGTGTTACCTATGCTTTGTCCACAAAAGCTGAGTAAGACATACCCATGCAAAGTGTAGAAAAGCTGGGTATGTTACTAAAGCTAGGTTTGCAGTGATCAAACCTTGCATATGTACACTTAAGGTCGAAAATCATAGAAGGTTTGCATATGACGAATTTGGAGGTATTCCAGCCCCTACTCTTCGAATTTTAGTTTCCCCCTCTATTCTTTTGGCTCAAAGTGTCAGGCTGGATGAGATCTTTGTGTTACATATGGGTTTTGATGGTCCCATATGAATATTTTGGGCTCCAGGGGGCTAAAATGGGCCCAAAATTGTCTGGGCGAAATTGTGTCTGGGCGAATGACATTTAGGGGCCTAAGTTACAAGCCATGTTGGGGGCTTCATTTCCTACAGAAACAATCATCATACCTCCATGAAAATCTCAGGTCCAGACTATTTTGACCTGTAGATTAAGAAAATCACATTATCATTTATGTCAGATGTGTCCTTGTTATCATAAAAGAAGCATACTTATAAGAATTATTTTTCATGATTCTGGGCACATGTCTGGGCGAATGACATGTGAGGCCCCATATGCACACTTTCTATGATTTGTGACCTTAATCCTGGATTAACTAAGCAATGCATGGGTAGTGATTCTATACCCATGCATGGGTATAGAATTACTACCAAGGCATTGTGCACAAAAGCGGGGTATAGAAGGGATGTAAGAAGCATACACAAATCATGGGTAGTGGGAGATATACCTAGACTTTGCTACTAAAGCTGGGTTAGGTGGGATCAGACCTGGCATAACGTACACTTAATCTTGGATTAACTGAGCAAAGCATGGGTATAGGATTACTACCCATGATTTGTCACAAAAGCCAGGAATAAGGGGTCAATATACCCAGCTTTTGTTCTATCACTGATTTGTCCACTTAAAATGGGTTTACACCATTTTACCCAGTATAAGTGGACTTAATCCAGGTGTAACACAGTGAAACCTGAGTTTGGTCTGTTAATCCTGGCATATATGTGGACTAAAGCTGGGTATAAAGCTGTGAAAGCTGGGTTTAGTGTGTTAATCCTGGCATAACTGCACTAAACCCGGGTATACAGCTCTGAAACCTGGTGTACATAAAGTTTACCTATTTGGCCTGCCATAGAATGGTGTTTTTGGTCATAGGGAATCACATATATTTCTTTCATAAAACTACATGCCTAGACTATAGTGGGTTGTAAATGGAGTGTTGGCTGCACTGCCAGCCTTACCTGCCCTTAATCCATCCATCACCCATAGATAGACCCTGCCTTGCCCCTGGCAATTGATGACATGATCAGCCATACATGCAGGGCCCCCATACAACAGCCCATGTCCCCCAAAGCCTGCATTTCTAAAAGCATCCGGCCACCGTTTCTATTCTTAGCCAATCACGACCATGGGTCAAACAATGTTCCTTGTTCCCTATTTTGGGTATTGTGGCAGAATCATATTGACACAGACATAGATAAACAAACTTCTTACCACATTGTCATCCCATTTATTATTGGTAAGAACAGACTTAATTATGTTATATTGCATCTACACTGCAGGCAGCACCAAACTCTGATTATGTGAAGTAAAATAAATGTCTTCCTGATTGTGAAACAAAACATGTAGTTCAATTCAGCTCTACCAGGCCTAACAATTCTCTCATAAAAGACCTGCCCAAACCAGCAACATTCATTTTAGTTACCAATGTTGCAATAAGTTGGGTAGGCAAAGGCTGTTATATGGTGGATGGAGACCTTCCTAATGGGGTTTATGAGAAAATGTCATGCAGACCTCCATATATAGTTCTGGTCTATAGAGAATGTGTCCTTCATCAAGAAGTTCTATTAAAATACAAACCATCGTACATAGACACAATTCTCCCTCCATAATTTGGACAACATTATTACAGTGGCTTAGTGTTCAGCTACAATTTTGAATTTATGTACATGATAAAAAAAAGTCCTACCCAGTGTTTCCCTTACCTATGAGATCAGCTGCTTTGATTTTATGCTCTGATGTTGCCGTTCATATAGCAAAGCCAAGTATATTCATATTTTGGAACCAGGTCATAATGGAATATGTGCCAACAGACCAGGGTTCCTGCAAGCCAGTCATGTATAGAGCGTGCTCCATCCACTGATCTCCACTGTGGCCAGAGATGATTGAATCTAAATGCTGTTACCTAGGTAGCGACACTTGGTGGCTGAACTGATACAGTCTGAGCAGGTGTTTATAGTGTTCATAGCTTAGAAAATGCTCAGTTCTTCATATCCTAGTCCAGATATTGTGTATTCGATAAGAACTGTCTAGAAATGGCAAGGAGAAATCTAGGATAGAAAGTAAATTGTGGATACCATTGATTATACTGCCAAAATACTGCAATTGAACAATCTTTGTGTGCTGGTGTTTCAATGGAAAGTCAATCATTTGTGCATCTCATAAATTGTTTTATGTTATATTGTGAATGATTATAAATAGAGGTAGGTTGGCAATCCATAGAACACTAGAGTTACTCTACAATTCATAGGCTGCCTGAATAGCCCATAAAAGTGTCCTTTTGTTTAGAGTTATCATTGGAAACATATTTAGCCTTTAC
Source organism: Acholoe squamosa (assembly GCA_949317995.1). Lineage (NCBI taxonomy): Eukaryota > Metazoa > Annelida > Polychaeta > Phyllodocida > Polynoidae > Acholoe > Acholoe squamosa. Next base: position 61,241,805 of record OX439043.1, read on the forward strand.
CTTTCAGCTCAATTTGCCTATCAAACAGATCTAAATAATGATCTATTCCCCGAATCCCCTCTCCTGCAAACAGGAGGAAAGATAATTCTTTGACTACTAGTGAGGAACTACTGGTAGAGTAATATATCTGCATACCATCATGTAGGTCACGCAGATCTACTCCTCCCATGGCCACCAAGTGGCAGAAAGGAGGCAGCCCACTAGTTTTCACATCATTCAAATGAGCCAAACCACAATAGGTATTCTTCAGGCATGTCAGTGATAGAGATGGGGAGCAACAAGGGTATAATCCCCCCTGGTCCCTCATTCGCACACTGGAAAAGGTCATGAAGCCATTACAACAATCCTGCTTCTCTCTTTCCGAACTCACAAACTACCAGGGTACTTTGATGATTTCTATGCAGATAGGGCACAATGTCAGTTTGATTACCCCATGTGTTAGCATGTGTAATATTTCAGGAAAGAAAGAGATGTAAGCAGATACACTGAAATTAAAGGAAGACAATGTTATTTGAAAGGAGTAAGCTTTGGTCAGAGACTGTCCATAAGTACTGAGCTAAATATAAATTAAACCTTTAGTTTTAAACATGGTTTTGCCCTTCAGCCATTATTTTCAAATGGCGTCTTAAAGGAGGTGGAATTAAATAAAATTAATGACAATGGTTGATGGTGCTTACTCTGATTCAAAGGAAAATGTCCACAGTAATTTAAATACTTGCTTTTCTGCACAAGCTTTGCTCCAGAGCAAATACTCAGCAAAGAGGTTTATTATCACTGTTTGGAAATTGTAAGAGGCACAGGCAATACATATGTGTCTTTAGAGAAAATCAGGATAAGATTAAGGGTCATAAAACAAAAAGGGCAAAAAAATATGTGTACCTAAACTCTGTCTCAGCAGTTTCTTTTATGGAACCAACCGTGAGACATCATGGAGCATCTTCTATTAAAAGACCTTGAGCGAGTAAATACACCTAACACTCAAGAACTTTACTCAATCTTAAGGAAGAGAAGCGTGGTATGGCCCAGCCGTAAGCAGGCAGTGACAGGAATTTATTAAGGGGCAGAGCTTATCTGGAGGCTGTTGCTCCTATAGTAAAAGGAAGAGCTAGCTAAAAATGCCCTCATTTCCAGTCCTTTCTTTTCATGTAGCTATAACTTGTCCCTTTTGTTGCTCACAAGTGGTCATTCAAGTACGGTGCTCAAAAAGGGGGATTTGAGTAGGTGCCTACTTGGGAGAAGTCAGTCAGTACTATAAACTATAAATAAACTATAGAGTGTGTGACATGAGTAGGTACCTAGTAGTGCAGCTCTATCTATTTTAAACAAGGCAGTTGACTTTTCAGACTAATGTGGTGAGTGCAAGTACTTAGGTGAAGCAGTGCACGACTTGTTTAGAAAAGAGGGCATATACTCACAGCTCTTTTTACAATAGGAGCAACAGCCTACTGATCTGTAGACCGTGTCTTGTAAGAGATGGGTGACAGAACTGTCTACAACCTGATACAGTAATCTGTCACTTCCACCATTTCCTCCAGCATGTGCTAACTCTATTCACTAACACATCTATTTATTATTCTATTTGCCCTACATCACTGCTATTTGGATATTTGATCCTCCTCAGGTGCCAATAGTCCGCATCTCTCTTACTGCTTGTCTAAAACACTATTTACAAATAGGTATGATGAACCATGCATCCCCTCTTATGTAAACTGATTTTATGGAATTATGACTAATCTAATGGCAATTGCATACAGGCATGTATAAAAACTACAGTCAACAGTTTTAATTCGCAACAATGTCTCTGTCTAACTCTTCACCTCTTCCTGCCTTCTGATAGATGGCATCAGTATACTGCGACTGATAAGCAAGTATCTCAATACAAAAGAAAGTGAAAAATGAAAAAAAAGATTCCCTGGGTTTTGTACTTATGATCATTAGCTTGGCTGCAGGTGACCTGAGGGGGGAATTGACTGCAATGGGTATTACTCAGCTACAGAGAGAGGATGTTTGATAATGCTGATAATATCCAAGTGTCAGATTCATACACCTGCTCCCACACCATTGCCTTGTTACCAACCTTCCTAAAGCCTCTATTCAACACCAGATACCTATTTCCAGGTGTCAATTTCATCAACTTGCTGCTCACACTGCACATCAATCACATGATGTATTTGCAAATTACTTTTTGATAGTGGTGTATGGGAAAAGCAAATAGAACTATTTACAAAGTAATAATTGCTAAATGAGAAAACCATACATTACACACAGGGTAGTATCCCACAAAGCCCACTTAAGGTTGCAAATGTTGGAAAACATGTCCAAATAGATTTTGAACAGTGTCTGGAGCTTTTAGATTAAGGAAAGAACAGTTACTATTGTGGATGAAGATGGAATCGGTGACTGCTTCATAAAGCCAGTTAACCTGACAATGAATGTTCTATATTTGGTAGCTTGGGTGCCTTGAATGGGTGAATGAGAATTCGATTGTGTGTGATGGGAGTAAGAGATTGTTATGTAAGTGATGAGTAGCTTGGGTGAGTAGTTAGGCATCTGGTGTTCTCCAAACTATCCCCAGGTGGCAGTTGCAGCAGCCCCAGCTATAAACCTTGTTACCAGAGGTCAGCAACATGGAGACAGGTTGGGGTAATGGCAGGAATGGCCACAGAGAACAGATAGCAGCTGAAGTACATTTTTTTTCTTCCAGTAGTACACACATTCTCTGGCACAGGATTCACAGAATCCATAGCATTGAAAACCTTTTTTCCTGCCAATGTTTCCTAAATCTCGATACATAATTCCTTGATGTATACCCACATATCATATATTGTTGTTACTGACTGCAGATTCTTAGGCATAATATGAGTAAATACTTAGGTTGACTGATAGAAATTACCAAATATTTGTACTCGTTGTTTGGTAGATTCATTCATTTTACACTCAATTCAAGTTTATTGCAGTAGAATCTATTTGTAGTTAGTCGCTTAAACACTCATTTATGATTTTTACACTATATATAAAAATGGGTTATATGACCGCTGGTTAGAAACTACAGATTTTTGACTACTTCAGCCCACAGTACCGTTGGGGTACCAGATGAAGCAAATTTTTTAGGCTGTGAAGCAGGTAGGAAAATGCCAGCTAACTCGACCTGTTACATATAGAGTTCAACAAAAATATTTTCAGAATTAAGCAGTATTTGGGCTTCTTAAATTATTCCAATGTCTCATATTGAGGTTTTCTATAATTGATACCTTTTAAAAATGATTTATAGTCTCAAAAATGAAGCTAGAATGGTCGCCATCTTAGATTTCGACTCAAAGAGATCGGGACCTTCCAGAGTGTTATTCTAAGAGGAAAGTGTCTTATGAATCGAGATCTGGATTGTACTCTACGAGACCTTCCATTTGATATCTGATGAGTACTTCCAAAGATACCTGTAATGCAAATGCAAATCTAGTGGCGATAGAAACATCTGCTTAGAGAGTGACATTACTAGCATATTTTATGGTGTAAAGTCATGTCACTAAGCAATGTCATATCTCTAAGCAAAGTCATGTCACTAAGCAACGTTACATAACCACAACAATCAAGCCGTGAAAACTGGGCAAGGTTTGTCATGAGATGTAGGCACATTTTGCCGTGGACATGGGCACAGTTTTCCGTGAAAAGTAGGCACAGTTTTCAATTAAAAGTAGGCACAGTTGTCCATGAAAAGTAGGCATAGTTTGCCATCGATGCTAATGCCCCAAAGTCTAGTGGCGAAGCCACTAGTAAGAACTAAAAGGGGGTAATACTTATCACCCATTGTAGCAATGCGTCAAAAAAGCATAATGTCATAGAACCTATTAAGGTGGGTCGCTATAATTGAATCAAAGATCCTAGATTTTCTTCATTTTTACAAAAGAAATCATCTAAAATAAGAATATGAAAAGAAAAATGGGGGGTCCCGAGCTACTTTTTTTTCTACAGGTTTTTGAAAAATAAAAGTATTTTCATTTTCACCTAAAGAAAAACAGAAAAAATAGACTAAGATTTGAGAATTTTTTCTGCAACAACTATCAAATACGGAAATATGAAAAATCAGAAGATTAAATCATTGTCTAGGTAATATGAGGGGTATAATTGTAAGGTCCAAAAGAATGTCAGAGAATGAAGAAAATAATTCAGATGTAAATATGCCAAAATTTAAAGTTGTAATAAAATGGACAGTTTTGATCAAAATCCCAAAAAGAACTTTCTATACACGTGTTTCATACTGCATAAATAAATAAATATATATATATATATATATATATATATATATTAAGCTAATAGATGATGCATATCGGGGCCCTAGGGCTGTATATGCTGTATATACCTGAGCCGCGGAGCGGCGAGGGTATATACAGCATATACAGCCCGTGGGGCCCCGATATGCATCACCTAATAGGTTTATACCACCATTTCCTCCATTTTGTATTAATTTCTTACCTGGTATCCAAAGATTATAGCCAGGAGAATACATTTTGTAAAAGCAAGCGATACGGCCCGGGTCCGCTCTGCGCGAAGCCATTGTTTTTGTTCCTTGCCGGGAGAGGTACCGCTGTGTATACAGTCACTTTTCGTATGGAATCCAACCATGACATGTTATAATATTAAAATCCCAAGAAGTATTCGATCCATAGACGAGGAATGCGTGCTAATTTTCTCCATTTTCTTCAATATAAATGAGAATCCATTGATTTTTTCATCGTAAGCGAGTCGCGGTCCGGCCATTCCCACCCGCCTCCTTGTCCGGCGAAAGTGTGTCAGTGGCCCGGATGTGGATATAGGTCATCCGCACGTCGTGCAAGGAAGACGCCGAAAATTTCGGTCCGGTTTTGAAAATCAATGGATTCTTATTTATTTTGAATATATTGGACATAATACGTATGGAGGGATCATCTAGAATGTCTAAGGATATGTATGTTTTAATTTGAAAACTTGTCATGGTTGGATTCGATACGAAATGCGGGTGCACATACGGACCTATCACCATCAGGTTAGTAGTCTTCAACCTTTGCTTTTGGTTTCCTCACCGTTCAGTGTGGCGCTATGGCTAAGGCCTTCGCCTACCACCACTGCGGCCGGGGTTCAATCCTCATACGAGTTGGCACGATTTTTCACCATGGAAAATGGCTAGATTAACTTTGTATAGCTGCCATAATTTCCAAAAAATATTCTAAGTCCAACTTGACCTCGAAAAAATATATAACAAAAAATATACATGGGTGGTATATGCAGAATAATGCACGGCTAAACTGCATATAAACCCACCGGAAGTGCCGAAATCGTGGTATAAATATATATATCGTCTTATTCAGCATAGCTACTCTTCATGCTAGGTGGTGTTGCAGTCTTTCTAAAATGTCTTGTCTATTCTAAGGTAGAACCAGGTATTATGGTTGGTACCATGTGTCTAGTTGCTGTGGAAGTACTGCATTCTTTTTTTAAAGGTGAACACCATATTTATTTTTTATAGCAAAGCTTTATTGATCGATCCACTACATGATGAAGGGATGATAAATGACGATCAGAATCAGTGGCATCTGGGTATGGTTTGGTACTTTAGTTGATTAAATAACACAATGACATATACAATGAAGATGAAGACAAATTTCAGGCATGGATCTTGCACCTTTAAGTTTACCAGATAAGAATCCATTTACACAAGAAGTGTATGTATGTATTCATTGAAGAACTTTCATTTTAAAGATGGGTCGATTTTCTGCCCGTCACAGTGATTACAATCCAGGTTCACCCGCAGAAAAGTTAATGCAATATATGGCACATAGAAATGCACAGAAATTTGCTTTGTACATGTTGTTGTATGTGGTATAACTGGTCCCATTTATAGTCTTATGTCATGCATGTATGGGCGTTTTCCATAAAAAGCTGTTTTGGCTCGTAGCCTTACAAATTTAATTTTTCCATCCTCCTGGTTATGACCTGGTCCCGCTCATATGCCTCTCCATTCTGACTCTCTTCCACATTATGCTAATCAGCTGTGTATTGCACCTCTTAGAGAGACTTTCTACATCACAGTCTCTATGTAAGTTCAAGATAGATTTGCCTCTAATCCCAGCTAGCACAACTTGTGGAATTTACGTCATTCTTACGTGAAAATGCATGTTATTTACGTAAAAATGACATCATTTGGATGCATTGTGCTGGTTCTGCTTACACTTCAACTTCTGCTAATTCTGCTGTCAGCCCACCAGCATAATAGAAAGAACAACATTCAAGTGTCGGTATCAGCATGGTTTTGAAAACAGTCAAACTGTGCGCAGCATTCAAGTATTTTCGTATTTTTTTTTAACTTGTACAACTTACTCCCAAAACCTTTTTTAACTCTATTTAGATGAATATTGGTTGTTCAGCAGTAGTCAAGTTCTATGTCAAAAGAATCCCTATGGGGATTAGGGCTCATATTATGGGCCCCAATCCCGATCCTGTGGCATGGTAGCAAATTTCGAAATATGTTTCACTCTTACTAGGCAGCTAGATGATATAAAACATTCAAAGTGTGTGTGTGGTAAATTTGATTAGAAAAAAATCATTGCTGATTGATATTAGTGCTACAATTAAGTAGGGAAGCTGGGAAGAACAACATTCTTGAATGAACCCGGGAGAATTTATTGATTCTTCCCCTCCTGCCAAGGACGGCAGAACGTCAAACATATATAAATGGGGCATGGTGTTGTGCTTGGAGTGATGTCTCTTCAAGTCAATGCTGTCCCCCTCCAATAAGGATTTACTTCCTACGCCTCTGCCTTAGTGTCATGTAGCCTAAACATGCATCTTTTTTCTGAGCACAATGCCACAGATTACATATGGATGCAGCGAATCAGATAACAACCCTGAATTCAGGGAAATATGATACTGTCAGAATGTACCGCCAAGAGCTTTGTCCGAAAGCGTGATAAACATAATGTGCCAACTATTATTGCAGTGAACAGAGAAGGGCAAATATAGTAGATGGCTTATTTCCATAACAATTTAACAGGTGTACCTATGGAGGCAGATACACATACACCAGTTTGAATTTATCATAGTTCTGACATGCTGGAAATGGAGCATCCATTTCCCTGTAGAAATATTAAATGGCATCTGGAAAGAGGAGGTAATTAAACACAAGAAAGATAACATGGTTGATTATAGTTATTCTGAGAAACAAATCAAACCACTCTCTAAAGAAAAATGTCAATGAAAATCGTAAATCTTCTTGCCTGCTCAGCCATTGATCCCAAGATAATGTTTGCTCTAAATCCTGGGGCAAATCAATAGAGCATGAATTGGAGAAATTCCTGTTATCTAAATGCAAATACCATTTGAACAACTCCATCTTTCAATTTCAACTTATTATACTGTGAAGTTACTATTCAAATGTTGAACTGTGTCTTTGGCAGGGAGACGGCCACTGCTTTTTATTTGTTGATTTAGGTTTAAACCTTGTATGATTCAAATCTAGGTCTATACACATCTCTCAGTATGATAGTACAGAATTATGATTTTTTGCAAAAGAAAAAAACATCCGGGACGCGTGAGTGGTAAGTTTCATTATCCTTTACAATAAATGTGGTAACAAATCAACCTATATTCACATTGCAGTAGACAATGCTACATGTATTTTTCAATTTGATGGGGCCCATCAGTACAAACCCACTGATGTGCTCACTTTTTATAGCCATTTAGGTAACATTCCCATAGCAAAGTATAAAGTACTGCCCCGCAGAACATGGGGAATCAGCGGATTTCAGTCATTGTGCCCCCCTGTCTTAAAGAGCCTCTGAATTGAGGACCTATGTCCGCCTACGTTAATTAGCACTGTGGCTGACATAGTCGATTTAAAGCTCCTTTAAATGAGGGAACTGCCTAGTTGGACATGCGTAAAAGCCTTTTTATTTTAAATACCTGCACATCATGGTAAAACTTCCTCCCTGATAAATAATGAGAGTTCGGGTTTTGTACTTTATCACAAAATGCTTGTTTATTTATGACATAGTACAATGCATTGTGATCCCAAGTTTGTATATGATAGAAAGCATACTTGACGAAGCTGAAGTAATAAATGTTGATTCCGCATATGAATAGATTTGTGGCAATATAAAATAGGGCAACATGGTCATAACTGTGTTATTTTCCATGAAGAATGTTTTACAAAATCACTCTGAATTCATTCCTTTATAAATGAATGAATTCATGTGTTAATGTGATGAATAAATTCATAAACATAAAGGAAATCCCCAACATTGCGAAGTGGGACATTGCATCAATTTAAAATTCTAAAAGTTACATATATATGCTGTACACATTTTATTAAGTTTATAATCTCTCATTCTGCAAGATAGTCTTATTTTTGACTTGGCTAACCTACTTTTGCCACAGAGCAAATCCCCTTTTGATGAATCCTAGCCCTTGAAATAATGTCTCCCTAAAATTTTTCGGCATAAGAGGACTGCCTATATGGGAATCCAATGCATCTGAATTTGCTCCTGGGTTTCAACAATAATGCATTTTAGAAACTTTAATTCAACAAGGTTTGATGAACTAAATGCTCAATAGAGTCTGCCCCTGTATCATGATTCAGGACAGATTGGCAATGAGCAGGCAGTGACAGGTATTTGATTAGGGCTAATCGGATATCCAGACGCCATCTTGTAGGAGGTGGGTGACAGCCTGATCCAGTAGACTGTCACTCCTCCCTTTCCCCCAGTACGTGCCTACTCTATTCACAAGCACACCTCTTTATTATTCTACTTAACCCTGCATTACTACTATTTCAGCCTCCTCCAATGCCATGTGCTACTCAGCATCTCTATTACTGCGTATCTAATGAACTCTGTTTTGTTTGCATATAGATATGTCATGTTCAATATCAATAACCATCCAGATGTTTTTCTATCATCATAATTATTTCGCCAAGAACAACAAACAGAGTCTACATCACTGTGACAATTAATTTGAAAGCCCCAGACAGGTAAAATCGACAAGGGGACAAGATCAACTTATATTATCAATGAGGGACATGCAGTTGAGAAACAGGGACAATTCACAAGGGGACAAGAGCATGTCTATAAAATTGACAAGGGACATGGAGTCCCCCTGTCTACAACCCTACTTCATCCAGAGAGAGGGCCCAACTAATTGAGAGTTTTAAAGGCAGTGCACCGCTCCTATTCAATTTGATAAGGAACATATTTTAATCACATCCATCCACCCTATTTCATTGGTTTGCCATCACACCCGACATAGATCCCTATAGTCTAGTTCAAGACAAAATATCCACCCTCCAGATCTCCCACTTTGTAAACCTTCCTGTCAGCTCTCCAACATACTGTCCTCTTTCATTGCTATTCCTGCCTTCACAAATCCTCCTAACACACCATTCCCAGGCTTCATGGCTTAGTCCCACCTCCGTCTCCTCATCTAAATTCTCCAGGGCTTGGCTGGTGAACCATTATAAATTTGCAGTGACATGAGTCCAAGACCAGCACCATCCCTCACTTATCTATTTGGCTTTCTGGCCTCCTTATACTCTACACTATATCATCTCCTTACCTTAGCACTGACCTTTAAAGTGTCCTCATGGTGGGGTAGTGGAGGAGATAAATCGATCAATTCTCCAGGGTACCTTCAAGAATATTCTTCTTCCCAGCTTCCCTACTAAGCTACAGCACCAATTCAATGCCAATATTGAGTTTTAGTCAGAGTTATGTCATGTTACATAACACTTTGATTGGTTTATATCACTTGGCAGCTGTAAAAATTTTTTTAAAAATTAGCTTACCTAACAAAGGATGGGGATCGACGATAAAAGGTGCAGGCCCATAGTATAAATATAGGGCCCGAGGATTAGATGTAATGTGTTCACCCTTAAAGCAATGCAGTAGTTCCACAGCAACCTTACACCCGGTTTTACCTGACAATAGACAATACATTTTACTTAGACAGGTTAATACAAAACGACCCAGCATGTAAGAATATAAATCCTAAACAAGACTAGTATTTATAGACAATCGTGAAAACCTATGGATTCTGCGCCAAGCGATGTGTGTATTGCTAGGAAAAACATACTTCAGCTTCTGCCTGTTCGCTGTTGCCATTCCTGACATAGCCCTAACCTGTCTCCATGTTGCTGACCTCTGGTAACAAGATTTATCTATAGCTGGGGCAGCTGCAACTGCCACCTGTGGGTACGTGGAAGAACACCAACATCCCAACCACCATACATTTATATATAAATACATACATTAAAGCTACTCACCATCTACTTAACAATTTCTAACTCCCATCACATGTATACACTTCCCATTCACCCATTCAAGGCACCCAAGCAACCAAATGTAGGACATTCATTGTCAAACTAACTTAATTTGTTAATCATTATCACTGATTCAATCCTCATACACACATGTTCTGTGCCTACTCTTAAGAGTGGGGATCCTTTAGGGTTGCGGGGGGGGGGGGTTACTGTAATGCATGGTTTGATAAACACAAACATTTTATAGGCCTACTTTCTATTTGAATATACAACTGTTGAGAATTAATTTGTAAATAAATCATGTGACTGCTCCACATAGGAACTGTGGAGTGTGAGCAGCAGGTTTATAAATCAGGGATTCTGTACACCTGAAAATAGGTATCTGGTGTTGATGAGGGGCGATAGGGAGGTTGGGGACAAGGCAATGGTGTAGGAGCAGGTGTGTGAATCTGACACTTGGATAACATCAGCATTATCAGACATCCCCTCTCACAGACATAGATCACCTGCAGCCCAGCTAAAGATAATATATATAACACCCAGGGAATCTTTCTCTGATTTTGCATTAACATACTTGCTTATCAATTCCGTGGATTGGGGTCATTTGGAAAATAGATGCTTTTATTATCGACATCTTTTGAAGAGTTAGACAAGACCTCTTTGATAATTGGAGCTCTTGAGTCTAGTTTTCATATATATGCCTGCATGCAATTGTCATTAAACTAATTATTATTTCATAACTTGTTTACAAATCACATTATAAATACAAGAATGGATGCCTGACTCATGATACCCAACTTGACCCTCTACATGTATCCTTTTCCTTGAATTGAATATACATAGAATTTGATCATCATATAGGAGATGATAGCCTTATTCTAGGATATTCCCTCTATGTTTAGAGAATAGACAACGATTCTCTTCACATCGAGACTGTCTGTTGTTCTATATTGCACGAATGCATCTGACAGTCAAGATGTGAAGAAAGAGTTATCTATTGTCTTTATAAAACTTTTACATTACCATCCAAACAATTAATCACCTAATCAAGGTATGTCAGGACAATAAATGGCCATTGAATTGTTACATATGTACTGTGACCTTGGTCACGTGTGCACTACACTCCTATAATGCACTCAATGTCACTTCTATTGTGCAACAGAGCACTACCAGCCGTTTTATAAATCACAATAATTATTCACAATAGTTTTCATACATGGTGTAAATGCATTGTTAATGGGTGTAAAATCCCTTCTAGAAAAAGATGTTATCCCTTCTTTCAGAGATGTTAAGTCTAATAAGGCAATTGGGTACCCCAAAAGAAGCTATACAATCATACTTCAATATTCCTTAGGGAGGAAAGTATAAATACCTTACTATTAGTTTACAGAACAAACTATTGGAAAATTACAATGAATAAATACTAATGCAAGAATGACATCATTTCCATCTGTGATAACACCTGGGCAATGTAATCATTTTGTATATTAGGTCCAGTTACATGCTAAATATCACATTCTCCTAATGTTTTTGACTTTTCTATGACAAAGGTGTCAAGAGCCAGGACATTCCCAACTGTTCTCTGTCACTCTCATTGATGGCTGCGAAAAAGGTACATGCTAAATATTATAATTGTTGGCATCAGAAAATACCTGGATCTAAGCGGTCGTTTTCCATGTATTCTTATATTTAGCATTTACTCTTTTTTCTCAATCTTAAAGGGGGCGGGGGGTAGAGATCAACAGTTTCAAATCAATGAATTATTTGTCTAAAAGTAAGACATCCAAGCATAATGTGCACCCCATGTATAAGGGACATCTTGAGTTATAGGTATGTATAAGGGACAGTGCCATACTATCCTATAGTAAAATATCCCCACCCATAAGGTGCAACCCCAGCTTTATCTAGACCCTATAACATGCAGTATGAGTGCCTCCTCATGTATATGCTGCATGCCTTATCCACTGGGTAGTGTGGTGCATTGAGGGAGGATAGTCGAGCTCATCCCACTCCCATCGGGTCATGGAACCTTAACTTGCATCTTATTGCTGAGCAAAATGATAAACAGGATGGGCCAGCTTTGGTTTCATTCAACAGAGAGGGGTAAATACAGTTTCATAAAAACAAACATCAGAACATGCAGATAGAGGCAGATGTACACACAGATAGGCCCTTACATGGTGGTAGCTGCTGTTAAAGGCCTTTGCTATATCTATGATTTCAGAACATTTAATTTAGAACATTCAATGGCATGTGGAAAGAGTTGTTGATTAAGAGGAAGATTGATAAAATGGTTAATCATACTTACTCTGAGAAAGGAAGGAAAACTCTCTTTGACAGTTAATAAAACTTGAAAATCGTCTTGGCTGCTCAGCCATTGGTTCTATGATGATGCTTGCTTTTGAATCTATGGGCAAATTGATAAAACAGTAATTGAAGAATTCACCATTATCTAAATGCAAATTGATCATTTGGACATCGCTACCTTTCAATGTCAACTTATCATACTCTGAAGTTACTATTGAAGTGTTCTTCTAGCCCATGAAATTCTGTCCCCCTAAAAACCTTTGCCATAAGAGGACTAGCTATGGGAATCCAATGCATCTGAATAGTGTTTTAACAATAATGCATCTTGAAAGCTTTTATTCGACAAGGTTTGATAAACTAAATGGATAAGAGGCTGAGTCTATATCAAGATTCAGGATGGATTGGCCATGAGCAGGCAGTGACAAGGATTGGATTAGGAGCAGGTCTAATCGGATCTCCAGACAACATCTTGTAGGAGATGGGTGACAGAACTGTCCACAACCTACAGTAGACCACCACTCCCACCCTTCCTGGAGTGTTTGCCCACTCCTTTAAGAAGCTCAACTTGTCCTAAATTTACACTATTGAATCCTCTTATGTGTGGTGTTTCACAAGTTCTTAATGTTTACAGCCAGTCATAACAAGATTGCAGCTTTAAGAGTGGTTAGATGTTTACAACACTGAATACCATGACCAATCTGGTCTAGCGGGCCAATTTCAGTGTGTAACACATTTCCTGGAAATATAACCCCCCAAGAGTGCACCGATGTGGACACAAGGCACATTCCAAGTTAAGTCTTGCAAATAGGGAGAGAAAATGTCTAAAATTGGATATATTCACAGAGGTAAGTGTGAGGTACCAACAAAAACTTGAAGTCATCCTGATACTTCCAAAAAAAAGAAGTGAACATAAATGTTTCCTGGTTATCAAAATATTAGCCCTCGAATACAGGTTGCACAATCCAATTTCAGCCCCCCCCCCCCTCAGGCAACTGCCATGGAGATTGGACATTTTTCCTATGCAATTATTTTCTCCACTTTTATCAAAAAATCCCTTTTTAGAATAAAAAAATGCATCTGTCAATGGTCCCTAGGTTGTTTCTTGACTATTTGTGCAAAATGGGACCCATCTTAAAAATTGGCATACTTTTTTTCTGGAAAGGCCTGTTGGCATGGCAACCTGGTTGCCATGGCAACCAGCTCAAACAAAATGAGAAATCGAAGATATCACATATTGAGCCATAGCATTGGTTTAAATTCATTTTTTAACACAATTTGAACTTTAAAAAAAAAAAAGATCTACTCCTTGAGTACCTTTTCAAGGTTATGACATGTCCAAGGTCAAGGTCACCCTTTTCAAGGTCAAACACTCAAATTTGGCAGAAATTAGCAAGGACATCATATTTATGGCCATAAAATTGGATTAAATTCACTTTTTGACATGTTTTAAAATCCTAAAATGGTCAAGTCTTTGAGTCCTTTTTCAAGGTTCCAACATCATTGACCTTATCTTAGGTCAAGGTCATCCTTCTTAAGGTCAAACCTCTAAATCTGATTGAAATTTATATGAGAATTAAATTTTTGGCCATAAATTTGGTTCAAATTCACTATTTGACATGCTTTAAGATGATAAGATTCCATTCCTTAAGTTACTTTTACTAGAAATGGCCACATCTAGGTTGGTCAACTCATTTTTTGACACACCTTGAAATCCAAAAATTTGCTACTCCTTGAGTACAAGGTCATGACACATTTAACCTTGGCCAAGGTCAAGGTCACCCTTTTCAAGGTCAAATTTGGCAGAAATTAGCAAGGAAAAGCTGAATGATTGAACCTCTTTATACCAGTGTCCAGTATTTTAGGGTGACCTCCGTTACTATCAGCCTTTAGTGGCCCTGGGCAGAAAATAAAAAGAATATTCTGGTTAATACCAGACTAAAATGAAGATCAATTAGGAACATAGTTATGTGCCAGATTAGGACTTGATATCTCTTCAAATCTCCGGACTAGATGCATTTCCCTGGCAAAATCTGAAGTAGTTTTTTTAAGGTGAGTGACTACTGTTACCATGACTAAGCATGTATTATTAAAGTGGAAACAAAAATAACTAGTACTAGTCCAAAGAAAATGAAAAAAGGAAACTGTATTGCAAAATCAGATTGATTGATGGTATATCTAATTTTTTTTAGGGAGAAAGTACTGTGAAAAAGTGACCTCCGTTACCGGTGTCCTCCGTTACGAGTCAAGCCACAATGTCTAGCTTTAAAATCCTAAGTTGGTCAACTCATTTTTGACACACCTTGAAATCCAAAAATTAGCTACTCCTTGAGCACAAGGTCATGAAACATTTAACCTTGGCCAAGGTCAAGGTCACCCTGTTCAATGTCAAACACCTAAATTTGGCAAAAATTAGCAAGGAAATCATGTTTATGGCTATAAAATTGGCTTTAATTAATTTGTTGGCATGCTGTAAAATACTAAAATGGCCACATCTTTGAGTCCTTTTTCATAGTTCCAACAATTTTGACCTTAGACAAGGTCAAGGTCATCCTTTTCAAGGTCAAACATTGTTGAAATCAGCTGGCAAATTAAATTTATGACCATAACATTGGTTTGAATTTACTTTATGCCATGCTTTGAAATACTTGGTCTACATTTTGAGTGCATTTTCAGGGTCATAACACAGTTGACCTTGGCCAAAGTCAAAGCCATCCTTTTCAAGGTTAAACACCTCAAATTGGCTGGTTATTAGCAGCTCATCCTAAAAAAAATGGGAGAAAATTTACTTTGAGAACACAGAAACAGGCCATTTAAAGGTAAAAATGCTGTTTTGTCCAAAAATGAGTTATGGTAATTTTATTAGAATGGATGTCAATTTAATTGAATCAAACATTTTTAGGTAGATTCCCACTCTGAATAGTTTAAAATCATCATAGATCCTGCTGGATGGGACTAATATGCTGATATAAGTGGGGGATATTAACTAATGACAACAGAGTATTTCAGGTTGCCATGGTAATCAAATTTTGAATTTTCTTTAAATTTGTATTGAAAATGCCACTCCAACAGCTTTCAGAAGATGTAATGTGAACTATCAAAACAGTATGTTCAGAGATAACACAAAGTATATCATTGTGAAATTGATTGGTTTTGTGAATATATGACCAGAGCCTTAATGAAGCATTTTACAGTTTAAGATATTTGGCATGATATCTTTCAACAATGGTTTCAATATACTTCCCATGCTCTTATTAATGTGTATTATATGAAATTAAAGCTCTTGATGACCTTTTTTAAATACTCTTTTCTCTGAGGCCTATCCCTTAGTTTTAAGGATGGGTCAAAATGGTCTTCTTTTTGTTTAATTAATACTTTTTCAAAGTTCTAACATTGTTGAGCTTAGCCTAGGTCAAGATCATCCTTTGCGAACACCTTTGGTAACATCTCTGAATTTTTAACCTGTGATTTGTGCCTTTATATTTGTTTGAAGCAGAATTCTTTAATGTATCTTTAACAATATGCAGGGTAACACTCATTAATAGTTCAAAATGGCTGCCATAAATTATACATGGTTCTAAATGTCATGAATAGATTCCTGGACTTCAGTAATGTCCTTTTAGTACTATTTTTTTTTTGTCTTTCTATTTTGATTAGGGATCGAGTAGTCATTTTTTGAAAACACCCTATTGTTCCAAGATTTTGATCTAATTCTGGCAGCCATCTTGATTATCTTAATTTCATTCATAGTTGATATTGTAACAGTTACAGAGAACCCAGGGTCTGGCTAAAAATCCATCTTCCACCAAATACTATAGTCAGTCACATTAAATTTTAAGTGTCCTTGACCTTGTGGAACACAACTTTGACCTATTTACCTAGGTCAACCATGTTAACTTTAGAATTCCAAGCATGTTAAAAAGTGTATATAAACCAATTTTGTAGTTGTAAATATGATTCCCTTAATGACTAAAATACCTTAGTGTTTGACCTGGAAAGGATAACCAGTGATAACATTGAACTTGAGCATGATCTACCACATTATGGCCTTCCTTGGTCTTGGAGTAAACCACATTAGTATTTTTTAAAGCATGCCATAAATTGAATTTAACCTAATTTTATGGTCATAAATGCAATTTCCTTGCTGCTTTTATCCAAAATAAGGTGTTTGACCTTTCAAAGGAGGACCTTGACCATGTCAACCATGTTATGACCATGAAAAGGTAATCAGGAAGTAAACCATTTTAGAATTTTAAAGCATGTCAAAAAGTGAATTTAAACCAATTTTATGGCCATAACTTTTATCCCCTTGCTGTTTTGACTTTGAAAAGGATGACCTTGGCTAGGGTCAATAATGATAGGACCTTGAAAAAGGACCCAAAGAGTTGACCATTTTAAGTTTTTAAAGGTAGACATTATTTGTCAGAGAACTGAACAGGTGGGGATTTTTTTTCCTATGCTTCCCCGGAACACCGGGAAAATACAAAAGATAGGGGAAAAAATTAGTCGAGCAGACCACTTAAATTTTTTAAAGGATTTCAAAACCCTTAAACTGCCTGTACTGCATAAATGCATCACTATAGCACTGTATTTGGGAAACCCAGAGATGGAAAGTCTATTTCATAGCCATAAAGATGATTCCCTTGAGAAATTCAGCCGAATTCAGGTGTTTGACCACGAAAAGGATGGCCTTGACCGAGGCAAAGGTCAACCATGTCATGACCTTGAAAAGACACTTAGCATTTAGTTACCTGCCTGATTTCAACCAGATTTAGCTGTTTGACCTTGAAGATGATGAGCTTGCCCTAGGCTAAGGTAAACAATGTTGGAACCTTGAAAAAGTATTCAAAGAGAAAACCATTTTAGGTTTTCAGATGGGTGTTAAAAACTTAATTTAAGCCAAATTTATAGCCATAAACATGATTCTTTTGCTAATTTCAGCTGAATTGAGGGTGTTTGACCTTGAAAAGGATGGCCTTGACCTTGGTCAAGGTCAACCATGTTATGATCTTGAAAAGGCACTCAAAAAGTAGACCACTCTAGTATTTCAAAGCATAACATAAAGTGAATTTAAACCAATTTTATGGACATAAATTTAATTTCCCAGCTGATTTCAATGATTTTTGACCTTAAAAAAGATGACCTTGACCTTGTCTAAGGTCAACCATTGTTGGAACCATGAAAAAGGACTCAAAGATGTGGCCATTTTTATACTTTACAGCATGGCAAAAAGTTAATTAAAGCCAATTTTTTAGCCATAAACATGATTTCCTACCTAATTTCTGCCAGATTTAGGTGTTTGACCTTGAAAAGGGTGACCTTGACCTTGGCCAAGGTCAAATGTGTCATGACCTTGTACCCAAGGTGTAGCTAATATTTGGATTTCAAGGTGTGTCAAAAATGAGTTGACCAACTTAAGATATTAAAGCTGACATTGTGGCTTGACTCAGGTGGGTGAGCAGGCTATGGAAATGGAGGTAACTGAAAATGGGGGTGGGCGGTAACGGAGGTCACCGGTAACGGAGGTCACTTTTTTACAGTATTTCCTCTCTAGAAAATTAGATATACCATCAATCAATCTGATTTTTGGTATACAGTTTCCTTTTTTCATTACCTTTGGACTAGTATCAGTTATTTTTGTTTCCACCTTAATTATACGTGCTTAATCATGGTAACGGAGGTCACTCACCTTAAAAAAACTACTTCAGATTTTGGCAGGGAAATGCATCTAGTGCGGAGATGTGAAGAGATATCAAGTCATCATCTGGCACATAACTATGTCCCTAATTGGTCTTCATTTTAGTCTGACATTGACCAGAATATTCTTTTTATTTTCTGCCCAGGGCCACTAAAGGCTGATGGTAACGGAGGTCACCCTAAAATACTGGACACTGGTATAATGAGGTCCAGTCCGTCAGCTTAATGGGGAAATTTAGGGGAAATTTTTTTTTTGAATTTTAACACTTAAAAAACTATAAAACATCACATTTGATACCATACATATATTTTCTTTGCCAACTGTAATGGATCAATAATTGTAATCATGCTTCAGGACATAGTGTTTTCAGTAAGCAGCTTTTCATCATAAGGCCCCCCACATGCAAAAAGTACAAAAATAATCTATGTTGTGGACATTTTTCTTTAATTAGTTCTAGAAATCCTAAAAAAGTCCAAAAAGTTAGTAAAAACTGATTTTTAAATGTACTATGGCACATAAACTTCCCTGGACAGCAGTTCCCTACTTAACATGGAATGTGCCACAACATGTACACAGTCTTGGATGCAAACTGTGTTGGGTCTTTTCAAATCCTGAGAAAATTTAATTAGCAGTTTATTTCTTTATTTCAAGTGATAAGGGACACTAATGAGAGGTTGTGGTGCAGGACATCCTGCTGAAGACGGTTGAGAAACATTGGCTTTGCCTTTGGCAATAGAGCACATTAGCATAAAGCTAGTTCTATCCAAAGGTTTAGAAACAATGACACTTCTGGCTTTGTTGATGTGAATTAAGGGGGAACCATTTGGTGCTTTAAGGAGAACACTATAGCCTGTAGGGTGTAGAAGAAATGTTTCATACCCATGAATATTATATACATGTACCATCATGACCGTCTAAAATAGTTTTATAAATAGTTTCTCATATTGAGGTGTCTCTATGATTACAAGGTCAGAATGGAATAAAAGTGTTATTTTTCAGCTTCTCTAGCTTTAAACAAATGTGTTAGGATTGAAAAATAAGTCGTTTCTGAGAATGCCTTTTTTCGTTAGCTGTTACTCCAATAATTAAGGTCTACAGAGCCATTTGAATTTTATAATTACCAGAATTTTTTTTAAATACTGTTTTTCTCAGGGCCCTGGAGGAGAGGAAGCTGTCAATTTTCCAGGACCTCCTCAAGAATGCCCCCCTTCCCATTACCTATGCTCCACATCAGTGCACAATACTCTTAAGATCATACAAATAATTTAGGAAAATTTTCAGCAGTTACTACACTCCCAGCCCGAATTGTAAATTTGCAGTAGATATCACCGTAGCACCTAGAGTAGAACCCAAATCAAGTCAATGGGTTTGTACTTACATCAAATCCCCCTGTAGCGCCTAGTAACAAGCTTTCTACTATAAAACCGGGTAGCTGGGCTCACAGTGAAGATACATGACGCCTGCAGGGCTTATATATCATGATGATCAGGAGGTTTGTGATTAGATATTATAGTCTGGTCAGTTTCAGAGAACAGAGATCAGCTCCACTTGTCCCTGGCTTTAAGACAAGAAAGTAACTTTTCACACACTAAAGAACCCACAAAATAACAACAAACCACAGTGGCTTCTATCTGTCCCCTACCTGTGGCCATTCTCACCGTGGTGCTAACCAGTCTCCATGTTCCTGGCCCCGAGTAATGATGTTTATAGCTGGTGCTGCTACCTGGGGATAAATGGAGGAACACCACAGCTCTCAATGATCACTTACCCAGTCAAACACAGTCCACCCACGTACTGACTAGTACTGGGGCCCAGTCAGTAGTAACCTACAGACAGGTGTAACCAACCATATTGGGGTGACGTCCAGGCAGCAGTGAACCAGATAGCTGCATCAGCTTGACAAGAATTACAGATCACATAAGGCCCCTACAGTCCCATACCTTTGTCAGTGCTTCTAATTTACTGAGCAAAAGTCAGTGATACTTGGGTGGGATACAAGAGGGTCAGTATTTGATAGAAATAAGATCAGTGATCTGGTTCACTGTTGGAAGTGACCTGATGGTGGTCAGGCTGGCCCTTGACAGCTGGCCTGGTTAGCTCAGGTGGTAGAGCACTGGACTTTAGGTCTCTGGGTGACCAGAATGAATCCCTCACTGCCAAGGTATCTTTATACAAACTTTTACTTCTAATTCTCTTTCTTTTAGTATATATTTGGTACAAATACTTTATATAACTGTTTAAAACTCTATTCATAGTTTAATTCACTATTCTCTCAAAATGTCTTTGCATTCCTAAATAAGGTTGGCATTGGTATAAACAGTATTATAAGGTTTCATGCTGTTTCTTGAATATAGTTGGTAGCCAGCCCTGGTAGTCAAGTGGATATGCTCCATGCCTTTAACTTCAGAGGCCAGGGTTCAAACTCCCATGCTGGGTTCATTTTACTGAGCCAACTTATTTATCTTGGGTTCTTTACATATAGGGAGGGTCACATGATCATAAAAAGAGTAAAATATATGCAAATAAGCAGTAAAACCAGTTGCAACCAGGCTTCATGGTCGGGTCAAATTGGGCTACCTCTCTGTGTTATAGAGACAGGCCATTTCAGCAAGGATTGTACAGTATAGGATAGGTCAATCCATACAGTCCTATAGTGAATGCCAGCCCCCTCTACCCCCCCCCCATGAAACTAGGTGACCTTGTGTGTTCAGTATTGGGCCCTATATAGGATAAGGGGGTTTATGGAGCTATCATGTATCTTCATGAAATGGATACAAAATGAAATGAAGAGACCATCTAAGCCAAAAAATCCTGCTGAATCCAAAAATGTTGGTCTTTATTATTATAATTTGACCAAAAGTACCCGAAAATGATGTTTGATGAGGGAAATATTTTGAAAATGTACAAAAATGATACTGAAAATGATTGCAAATCTTTAAATATAGAACACATAAATCCGAGTTAATACCTCAATCCACATACCCAAATGTCTGCCTCTCTCTCAGTCAGGCAAGTTCTGGGCCTGTGCATTATTCTGCCTATCCCACATACAGCATATCAATTGTGTACCTATCACTCATCCTGCCTATCTCTTCAATCTGAAACATCTACAGTTCAATCTGGTTATCTCTTAAAAGGCCTAACTTATAATGCTTACCCCTCACCTTACCTTATCTCATTTGTTCCTTCTTTCCTTTAGTCTACCTATCCTTAATCTGCCTATCATTCATTTTACCTATCCCTCATGGTGACTATCCCTCAGACCATCATGTTTAATCTGCGCTGTTTGTCTGCTATATAAGCCTTTATTGTTTAACGGTACATTCGTTACCATGTCTACTATTTCAATTTTACCTTGTGCCTATCCCCCAACTCTGCACATCCCTCATATTTGACTTGCATATCTGTCCCTAGGATGCATTTTGTTTTTGTTTTTTTTACCTTTGCTCATCTTACAAGGTACTCTGTGCCTATTCCTTAAATTGCTAATTGCTCATACTGCCTATCCCTCTTGCTACCCATCCTTACCTATCCCCAGTGCACTCTATGCAACTCTCTTACCCATCTCACCTCTCTTTACCTACCTATGTCACAACCAACCTTCATTATGATGACCATTTCTTAGTCACCCTATCACCTAACATACTGGTTAAAGTCCACCTTATTCATACATCTACCTATCATTCATGCTGCATATCTTTCAGTTTACCTATAATTATAATGATATGAATGGAGGATAGGCATAATGGGGGATAGGTATATTTCACAAGCCATAGACCTGGAGACAGGTGGAAGAAATTGAACACAAGCTGAGATATGTATAGAGAGAGAGAGAGGGTTAGATTGACTGAGCTGACATGGTAAGAAAACCATATGGAGAGCATGAGGGATAGGTATTCAAAAGGATTGGTAGCAAGGGGGATAGGTAGCATGTGCAATATCTAGTATGAGGGATAGGCACAGAGAGTACCTTGTAAGATGAGCAAATGTAAAACAAGAAAACATGAGTGGTAGCGACAGATGGGCAAGTCAAATATGAAGGATATGCAGAGTTGGGGGATAGGTATAATGAAGGATAGGTAGGATTTATGATAGGCATTGTTAAGGATAGGTAGGATCAAAATGATAGACATGATAAGCAACGTAACTGTTAACCATTAGGGCCTAAATAAACAGATGAACAATACAGTTTAAACATGGTGGTCTTAGGGATAGTCACCATGAGGGGTAGGTAAAATGAATGATAGGAAGACTGAGGATAGGTATACTATGGGAAACTAGGACCAGAGAAGATTAGCTAAACTAAGGAGTAAGCTTTAGCATCTAGGTCTTTTGGGAGATAGCCTTACTTCAAGATTCTTTGGATTTAAGAGATTTGCAGTATGAGTGATAGGTAGACTAAGGGATAGGCAGTATGTGAGATAGGCAGAGTAATGCACAATTAGAATACTTCAGTCCAGTCTGAACGGTACCAGTACTAAGTCACACACAGCCCATCTGTTTCCAAGTCCCTCAGCACTAGCAAGTTGAAGCGCTTGTCTATACCATACCGGCCCAGGTACCGAGCTCTCTAAAGGTCCCCCTTGCGAGGCAGGACCACTCGGTGTCTCCACCACTGTAGTGGTCAGTGAAAACGTCTCTTGAGACACCGGGATTCGAACCCGGGTCTCTCGCTTGCAAGTCGAGCGCTCTACCGCTGAGCTACATCCCCTGGCCTGACATACCCTGTCACCAACACGGCCCCACTGACATTTCCACCTTCCAACTACCCTGGATCGGTATGGTATACATAGGGGGAGTGACACAACCAAGTGAACAGTCCCTCTGAAGGCTCTGCGCACCCGACGGGGGAACGAACCCCTACACTAATTGGGAGATAGGCAGACATTTGGAAATGTGCATTGAGGTACTAACTCTGGTTTATGCGTGTCTATAAAGACATCTTTAAAATATTTTCTTCATCAAACCTCATTTTCCAGTACTTTTAGTCAATTTCTGAGAATCATGATAAAAAAATTTGGATTTATCAGGATTTTCACCTTCCAACTACCCTGGATCGGTATGGTATACATAGGGGGAGTGACACAACCAAGTGAACAGTCCCTCTGAAGGCTCTGCGCACCCGACGGGGGAACGAACCCCTACACTAATTGGGAGATAGGCAGACATTTGGAAATGTGCATTGAGGTACTAACTCTGGTTTATGCGTGTCTATAAAGACATCTTTAAAATATTTTCTTCATCAAACCTCATTTTCCAGTACTTTTAGTCAATTTCTGAGAATCATGATAAAAAAATTTGGATTTATCAGGATTTTCTGATCTAGGTGGTTCCTTCTTCGCCTTTAGTATCACCCTGATGAAGGAATACCACAGCTCCATAAAGCACCTAATTCTCTACAGAAATCAACAATGAAGGGGCACCTAGTTTCATGGGGGGGGGGGTAGAGGGGGGTTGCCTGTCACACTCTACCCATAGACTATGCTCTCAGTGGCCTCTCCTATAGTATAAGCTTCTTGATTCCAGTCTATGTACTGATTGGTCACTCACACGCCTCCCATCTGAAGACCCAAGGCACTAAACCTTACACCTATTATTATAGTCTTACCTAACAGACTGGATGATTGTGATTTTTGCTAATGTTCCCTTATTATTTCCTACATTAATGTTTATCTTTAGCAATGTACACATCGATTATGTCTTTATGGGATGAATGTGCATTATACATGAATGAAAGGCAGCCATTAATACATACGTCAGTGAAAACGTCATGCTTGTGAAATTGTCACTTTCTAATTATGTTGATATGCAGATGTAGATGATAATGCCGAGGAAACCATAATATTATGCAATTTATAGAATGAAACACACATGTTATTTGTTACATTTGTCCCTTTTATAACACAAGCACTTTCTGCCAACATAGCACTTACATTTTATATTCCATTTCAGGTGGTCTGCCATGGCTATGACTGCTGATGCCATACTATTTCAGTAACAAGCGTTCATGCATCAACGATCAATGGACTCTACACTGTGCCACATCTGTAAGTGAAAGATAAACCGAAGAACACATCAACATGGGACTGTCAGACCTAGACCAGTCCTACCTGGAACTGCTCCACCATGCAATAAGCTCCACAGATGGCAATGAGACAGTTGACTTCAGGAAGCCTTATATCAAGTTGTCACTGCGCTATGTCTACCCTCTCTTCATATTCCTGCATGCTTGTGTCATTCTATTTGGCTTCTTTGGAAATATGGCCATGTTTGTGGTGATTGTGCGTGGGCGTCTATACAAAGATCCCTTGTTTTTCTTCATCGGTAACTTGGCATTATCAGACATGATAAAGAGTGCCATTGTCCTACCTATCACCCTTGCTAATCTTCTGTTACAAAACTGGGTATTTGGTAGTTTCCTCTGTCTGTTCCTGCCAATGATGCACTCATTCCCTCTACATGCCACAATGATGACCTACCTGATGATTGCAATTGATCGATATCGATTCATTGTTTACCCGATAAAGAGTCGTGTACCAGCTGGACTGTGTACCATTGCTGTCTGGGTGTTATCTATTTGCATAGTTCTACCATATGCTGTGTACATCAAGTATATTGATCTGGGACAGGTCATTGGTCCAGCCTTTGAGGGCCTGGGGATTTGCTTTGTCAATGTTGAACGCAATGTTGAAGAATATATCCGGGCCATCTTTGTCATCCTCTTCTGCCTTCCGCTGACCACGGTTGCTTTCCTGTATGTGAAGGTTTCAGCAGAGCTGAAAGGGTTTGACAGTGCGACTGGTATGCGCTTTGAGGATGCCATGCAGAATACTAGTGAAGCTTCCTACCACACTCGAGTAACTTGGTCCATGAGTGAAAGTGACCGGATCGACCCTGAAGGTGCAAGCGGCGAGTCAACAACAGTGAGTCGTCACTATGAGCGACGCTACAGCACAGACCAATATGATGAAGACATTGACATGCGCAAGGAGAAACGGACACAAAAGTACATGATCACCATGGTTGTGCTCTTTGCCATGTGTTGGTGCCCAATAAACATACTCATCCTTGTCACTCATTTTGTGTTTGAGAATGACGACAACACTGGACACTTTGACATAACCTACCTCACTTTCACTTTCTTTGGCTTCATGTCAACCTGCATCAACCCAGTGCTATTTGCCTCATGGAGAATGTCAGACAGCACCAAGGATCGCTTGAGGGGCTACTTTCGATTCTCCAACCGTCACCAGAGTGTGATGCATTCTAATGAAAGCCGCATCACCCACAATGATATCTGTGCTGTTCAGCAGACTGTACCACCTGCAGCAGAAATACATGAGCATCACAAGAGCTATGTATAGGGACAAGATGAATGATCTGGATGAACACTTTGGCCGAAAATTTGAATGTCTTGTAATGATTATAGGTTAAAGAATTGGAATACATCTTTGAATTGGTGACATTTGGAAGGCATTGAATGATATTAGGCATCAAAAATGTATTTCATGATATCCGCACAATTATAAATGATATATACCTGTTCATTTCTATTTGTTTCTATTAGCATGCTGGATCAACTCCAGAATCGTCCTACTCTATAAGCAATATACAAGTAATAATTACACATGTAAAAAATAATGCTGATGGATTGAAACACATTCTCAACCTGGTGATTCAATGTGTTAAAGGTACAGGTATACCACGGTTATGGCTGATTTGTATATGTTTGCATTCAAGTTTAATGATAAAAGCCATTCGATTTACCACGGCGAGAATGAACGCTGTTTGACAGCGACATCTGGTGTACGAACAAAGTAATACCCTTCTTCTCGGACAGCGACAGCATAGCGATAGGATTATCAACATTTTGAGGAAATATAGCCTTAAAATCATCTATTAAAAAATGGAGGGAGTAAGAAGAAGGCCTATTCTTGATTCTTTGAACACTAAGAGGACACAAATGCTCTATAAATGGTGTAAATTGAATGTTATTCTCGGTGGACCAGAGGGTATGTTCACATACACAACTCCAAAATGGCAGAACCTGCCTTCTCGTCGCTGTCGACTCAACTAGAATTTTTTCTTTATTTAAGGTAAATATTTAATATAGAGGTTGAAACCATGGTATAAAGAGCATATTTAACATTTATCTTTGCACTTGTTGATGTTAGCCACCGGATAAATCAACTCGGGCGTAAAATGCCCTCGTTGATTTATCCGTGGCTAACATCAACTTGTGCATAAATAAATGTTATATATGCTCTTAACATACAATGTTAGCACTAGTATAGATAAAGTTATATCTACGTAAATAAACAAAAATTGCATTTCAGAGTTCTCGTTCGGTAGAGCATTTGCTTCTTTTCCATGCAATTCAATGTTCAGTGTATCCCAAGCAAAAACCATGGACGATTGATAAGATAAAACCAATTGACAAAGGACGTTGAACCAACATTGACAACTGGGTGATACGTGTTGATAATGTTGATAAACCTGTTCCTACACATTTTAATGACAGCATTTCAATTTTTGTCAACCATTCCACATTCAATATCAGATCAACGGTGAACATCAATTTTGAAATATTGTTCTCAATTCTACATTGAGTCTGTCATAAGTGAATCAATTAATGCTCTCATTATCACCGTAGATTAATTGTTAATTTGTCAACTGTGAATCACCCAACACCTAAATCAATGCTGAACCAATATCATATCAACACTGTAAGAAAAGACTGTTGAATCTACCAGGGATCCTTGTAAAATTGAACAGTGGACCACCGTAATTATATAACAGTGAGCCAGTGTAGGGGGGCAGTGTGGTGGTACTAGGAATCTCTGTGAAAATATCAACATCTCTGTGAAAATAATGATGGATCTCTGGCAACTTTGGAACGAGAATTTTGTTATTTCGACATTTTCTTTTATAGTTACAATAAAACACATGTATGTTGAATCAGCACTGATGCGTGAATATATGTAAGCTAAAGGATGATTTGATTAGGTTATACATATTACTGGTATCCATACGACTCTACATTCACATTTATGCCTGTGTTCAATGCACCACCTTAATGTTTTTATGTATATTTGCAGATCAAGATTAAACATATAGGTTTTGGAAATCTCACACTGCTGGTTAGTTAGAACATTGTAACTGCTGGTTGGTTGGGATATTGTATTGTGTGCCTCCCGGCGAATGGTAATGTCTAAAACTGCATTATTTTGAGCATTATACAATGGAGTATAAGCCCTTTTGACGTGGCATAATGCATGAGTATGTAGCTCTGTTTTTAGAGTTGAAAATGGCGCATTTTCTTACATTCTTATTTTTATTTAAACTACAGGAAACTGTAGTCATTAAAAAAACGCCAATGGCATTCAAAAATATGTATACATAAAAAAGAATCATAAATGAGCGGAAACTGCAGCAGTTTATAGACACTGTGGTTATATGAACCTTGCGAGAATTAAGAGAAAATTAAAATATTGAGGCTGAATAAGCTGTTAAGGCTTAATAATGTTTAGCCAGGCATTACAAAAAGTTGTTTTATGTGTACATACCCCCCCCCACCCGTTCTCATCATATGGTCAGAAAATGTGCTGGTCGCACCTTCTGTACTTCTTAGTCTGTACACAAACCTTGCATACAACATTTGGTTGAGAAGATCAATGTCTACATTATCATATCAAGGAAAATGTGGTGATGTTTCCCCTGACCAAAGATACTATCTATTATCCAATGGGTGTTTGCTGCTGTTGATGTCAGTGTAGTCTTTAAGAAAACGTCAATGGCGTTCAAAAATATGTATACATAAAAAAAGAATCAAAAATGAGCAGAAAATTCATTGCGGCACATTATAGACACTGTGGATATATGAACCTTACAGGAAGTAAGAGAAAATTAAAATATTAAGGTTAAATGTAAGGCTTAACAATGGCTAAACAGCCAGGCATTACGAAAATTTGTTTTATATATACATACCCTGCCCCACCCCACTCGTTCTCATCATATGGCCAGAAAATGTGCTGGTCGCAACTTCTGTACTTCATAGTCTGTACACAAATATTGCATACAACATTTGGTTGAGAATATTAATGTCTACAGTACAGTGCAATGTTCATCTATTGTGTACAGTCATATTGATATCATATCAAGGAAAATGTGGTGATGTTTCCCCTGACCAAAGATACTATCTATTATCCAATGGGTGTTTACTGCTGTTGATACAGTGTATAATGTACCTGGCCAACATCTTAATTAATTATGCCTTAATTAATGTGTTGTTTGCAACCCATAAGTATTGGCCCTAACTCTGTTATTAGATAATATTGATAATGTCCATGACATGTAACCGTGGTAAAAAGGAGTTACCCAATGTAAAACAAGATCGACAAATATCTACCCATGTTATGCCCTGTATCTGGTGCATTTGAGTTTAATAAAGCATTCTAGCTAAAAGGATAATCTTGTCATTTGACTATTTTCTATCCTCATTATACAGATTAATTCACAACTTATTCTCGATTACTTTTATTGGTCTTCCATATAATCCATAATAAACATTGTCTCTAATAGTAATTGAAGGGAAATGTTTTAAAATTTTAAACTTATGCCCTGTAGTCGTACGTATAATTCTAGTTTATGATTTAAACTCTAAATTATGAAAACTGAATCACTGATAGTTCTTATTTATACTCGATGTCAGCCAAGACCAGACGCCATGCATAACTCCACTGCTTCAAACTAAATAGAAACAAAATTGGGACTATTCATACTTTCATATATCCTTGATTAAATTCTTTCTCTTAAAAGCATATATGAAACAGTTGGGTTACAGTGATGGACAGCACAGGAACGTGCCCTCGATTATTGATGGAAGATAAATATTCAATATAAATTTAAACTAATACCAATGCAGTTACTCCACACATTGTAGAATACCTCATTTCACTTCTTGTGGCAGTTATGGGTAATGGCAGTGGCTATGAGAATGCAAATGATGATAATTAAGATAAAAAAAAAAACTATCAGTGAAGCTCTCAGAAATCATCAGAGTTGATAAGCAAATAACTACATCACAGGTAATCATGGTAGTTTACAGACGTGTTATAAATCTTGACATCAATATATTATTTGATAGCTTTCGATCTTAGAATATATGTGGGCAGTGGTTTTAGTACTGTTCATAGTAAAGTAAGTAAGTACGTTTTTACTCCTGCCCTTGGTATAGTGGCCGTGCTTTATGCACATGGAGGTGGGTGCTGATCTCCCTTTGAGGCAATTCAGCTTTCAGGAGGTGTACCTCACAGAAACAAGTACCATTGGGCTATACAGAAATCAGGATACATGTATACACAGTGCCCATGGATGCCAGCTTGTTGAGCTGCCCAATAGCGTTATTAGACATGCGTGCACAGTATCAACGGTGTCTTAGCTTTGCCGCCATCTACTGCCTTGGAGTGATAACAACCTGAAGACTAGTAGTGTCACCTGCAGTTCCACAGTGCGTTTTGGAAGGTACCCCAGACACTCTTTCTGTGATTAATATGGCATCTAACTCGGATGAGAAAATAATACTAAGCCTAAATTTTTACACCATCCCCGGAACCCCGTCATTCGATCCCTCCTCGTGTTACACGATGATGCTGATTTTCAGGGTGTGAATCAAAGTTTATGGTGTTCTCAATAAAGCTCCTCTATTCCTATTATAGCAATATCAATATGAAAGATAAGATACCATCCGAATTGAAATATCAAATACCCTAGAAACAAAGTTGGGGCCCCTTTATTTGCTTTGCATTGTTAGCAATGATGTACGATTCCAAAAATCAAATCTAGTCAAATTCTTAAACTCCTCAAACATACTCAATATCCACATTTGTATGTTGAAGTGAATTAAGTAAGTTGATCCCGTGCACCTAAACATCCATCAATTATGTTACAAAGAACTCAAAGTTATTGCAATGCCTAATATGGCAATTGATTAATCTTCACAGTCTTATCGAGCTGGCCTGCTTTGACGCAGGCCTATATGTGTAGATATTGGACTCACGAGAATGGAGGAATCCCTTTTGGTCCATGTGATATCAATTTTCTGAAAAGTAATCTTACTTTTAGAACATCATACAAACACATAACTGATGTAGACTACATTCATTATTTGCAGAGAATCATTTTCCTCCGATCACCACATGACACACTAAATAGAAGCGTTTGAATCATTAATTATCTTTCAATCAGAGAATTAATCGTTTATCGTGTGACCTAAATTCCACCTAGGTACTTATTCCTGATAATACAGCTACCAGTTGCAATCAAACTTAGAGATAACTTTAACTCCTTCTTCTCCTAGAGTGAGAACTTGAGTGAAGGCGTTTCACATTAGGTGGCGTTGTAGTTCCATCAGTTTGCCACATTCCCAAAAAAGAGGCTATGGACATGTGTGTTTATAGTTCTGAAGACATTCACCAGGGGGCATCATCCGACATGACAGTGCCTTCATCAAAGAGATCCGTTCTTCTTGCCTTTGCATCAGGTAAAAGGAGTTTCTGCCGATTAGATGAATCTAGGTCCAGGCAAACCCATGTATTATCCCAATTAGTTGTTCACGTTAAGCCTATAGATGGAGGTGGGTATACAGGTCGGGCGGTGAATGTCTGTCATACAAGCCTCCCCGAGTGCTGTCTTATTGACATCTTAATGGTAGCAGCCTGTAGAATGTGTCTGTGCCCTGACTGACCAAGGTAAGCATCCCCAGGGTCAATAAGGACCAGAGATGCAGTTGATTGGGGGTGAGGAGACCCTCTCCCCCTAGAACCATGTACTAGCATACGTGACATGGGAGGTCATAACCCTGTGATCTTCTGACTAATGCAGAGTCTGGCATTTTAGGCGAGAGAGCAGGAAGGATGGGTGCCATGTCGCATGGGGAGCTGTGGATTGGGTTGACCTGGGGCAATTTGTGGTAAGCAAATAGGCGTCCAGTGTAATGAGAGGGCGTGGGCAGGGAAATCATTGTGGGGTAGCCAGGAATAGAAATCCCATGGCCGTTATGGACTTCATCAGCATTGAATTGTGAATCATATTGAATCTATACTCCAACAGAGTATGCATTATTGCATTATCTTTGATCTGGAGGCCTAGTCTCCTATAGGATATCATATCATAGGGGTGGGCAAATCATGATAACCTGGAGCCAATACAGCAGCACCTGTAGCCAAGGCACGGAGAAGCCTTTGTACGACAGATGGTAATAATATGAACCCAGTATTTTGAGAAAAGGTAGTGGGACGGACACACTTTGGTCAGAAGATGTAGTTGATAGGTTGATGGATCCATCCCAAGTGAAATTCGATACATTTGCATGCCCAGTGGAGCAACCTTGGTAGGGGGCATACCCCCAGGAAAATTTTGTTTCTAGAGGTAATATGGTGCACTTTAGACCTCAAGTTCAGAGGCTACTATGGTCTTATTTACTACAAAATTCAGAAATTGAGACTGTGAGTAAGGCTGAGGGTGGAGGATTGGTGGGTCAAGAATGAGGGCAGGAGGATAGAGGCAGTAGAGAATGGTAGGGCCTGGGGTGAGGACAGTGGAGAGATGCAGTGGAGAATGGTAGGGTAGAAGGTGAGGGCAGGAGGAGAATGGCAGTAGGAAAGTGGTAGGACTGGTAGAGAACAGGAGGAAAATATGTATGGACATGGTGGGTTGGATGGCAGGACAAGATGAGATTGATGATGGCGGAACGACGGATCTAGAGGCACTGCCAGTCTTAGTCTTACCCTGGTTCCAACTCCAGGTCACCTTTCCCCTATGTACATGTATTTGCCATATTGAAGTATTTGGGCCCATGGTAGTGGTAATAGAAGGTCATTGGCCTGGGGGCATTCCTCCAGTAAAATTTTGAAAATTGTGAGGCCAAAAGGTGCATTCTGGTGATTATTGAGGAGAGATTACACATTCTATAGATCCTACTTAACCGCCCTCAGATAAGTGAAGAAAGCCACAAGATTCCTTTGGAGGATCTTTACAAAAGCTCAGAATGGAGACTCCTAAAAAAACTTTGAAAATCTAAACTGGTGCATTTTCAAGCAACTTTAAACAGAATTTCTCATTGCCTCAGGAACATTTACTATGTGAATCTTACTCTCGTAGAGCCTTCAATTTTTAACATTTTGAAACTTTGGAGGTAAATTGCTGCATTTGTGACACTTCTATGAACATACTAATTATTAGATGCTGTATTGGATTGGGTAAGTGGGCCCTATGTGGGCACAGTAGTACTGTCCTGAAATGTCACAATTGCCCGAGAAAAGTTGACGGGAATAGGACATAGTCATCCTCCTACAGACAGTTTGGGGTGAGGGGGGCATATGCATCCCAAGTCCCACTCCCAGTGTATTGGCGAGTGACCCTCACTATCTTCCACCCTTTTGGGGGGGGTGCAGTGCAAAAGGACATCAGTGATATGGATTGGAGAAACAGGGAAAAGGGACAGGATGGGTAAGCAGTGGATACCTACAGTATTCCACTTTTTGGGTACATGGCAACAGCTGCCCACCTCTATATATGTGGTATTATTAAGTTAATGTCAGGTTGCCATGCCAACGAAGTTCTCACAACAGAGAAGGAGTCACATGATACCATCCCATAATGCATCAGTTCAGCATGTGATCCCGCAGCAGCTACATGCACATCCAAGTGTAGGATTATTTGTATCAGTTTCTTCCAGACATCTACGATATCTACAAACCTTCAATGACTGTTGGTTAGGTCCCAACAGTCCAGTTACTGTTGGCTTTTTTTTGGCACGAATAGACTTTACTAAGCTGCTTCATAAGACCAAAACTACCGAGTGCTCTCGAGCCGGTCTGAGTCAGTCACCATGACCAGTCGGTCAACACAGGCAACAACCAGCAATGACGCACCACTGACCAAGAAACTGACTAGGGGTAAACCTCTACCACCACTACCACACAGGCAGTGTTACTGTCTGATGAGCAAATGACTCAGATGATGTCTATGTTGAAGGGAACTATTCATTCAACAGTCAAGACTGCAAAAAAGACAACCACAGTACAATGACAATGACCAAGATGGCAGTGGTCAAGGTGCTGACCACAACACCGGTCAAGATGCCGGTGTCCCAGATTCAGGGGACGACCTGAATGCTGAAAGTTGATCCCGTGCACCTAAAACATCCATCAATTATGTTACAAAGAACTCAAAGTTATTGCAATGCCTAATATGGCAATTGATTAATCTTCTCAGTCTTATCGAGCTGGCCTGCGTGGACGAAAATGGAAAATTTTTAAAAATTCCACTTTTTGGCTACATGGCAACAGCTGCCCACCTCTATATATGTGGTATGGTTAAGTTAATGTCAGGTTGCCATGCCGATAAAGTTCTCACAACAGAGAGGGAGTCACGTGATACCATCCCATAATGCATCAGTTTAGCATGTGATCCTGCAGCAGCTACACGCACATCCAAGAGCAGGGTTATTTGCATCAATTTCTTCCAGAAATCTACAATATCTACAAACCTTCAATGACTGTTGGTTAGGTCCCAACAGTGCAGTTACTGTTGGCTTCCTTTTGGGACAAACAGACTTTGCTAAACTGCTTCATAAGACCAAAACTACCGAGTGCTCTCCAGCCGGTCCGAGTCCAATGCTTACTACAAGAGCATTGAGGCTCAATTAGAAGAAGCCCAGTGAACAAGAAACGTTTTGGAAAGTTCAGAAACGTTCAAATATGGATTTGAATGGAAACGTTTGTATCTGGAACTTTTATAAACGTTTATAAACATTCTAGATATAAACGTTTTTATCTAGGACGTTTACAAATGTTTATAAACGTTCTAGATACAAACGTTTATGTCCAAACCATATTGAAACGTTTCAAAAACGTTGTATAAACGTTTTATAACGTTTGTAAACCTTCCCTCCATTTCCTTCATGTCCTGTTAGGTAGAACCACTATACCATTATAATATCTAAGTGAATACTGACATATTTGTAGATATATGGTAGCGGCAAAATGATAATCATCTGATCAATAAAATAACTACATAAAGTGTATAACTACCATGTAATAAAAAACCTATAGATCATTTGATATTTTCACCAATGGTATAATATCCATATGAGCATCATATAGATGAACACCCTTATTGTAGCAATTAGAAAATATATGTATCTGTCCAACCTTGTACACTCTTCAAATGATTAGAAATGGTCTATCAGCCCAATCCAGCAATACATGTACATGGATTTCTGTACTGTGGTGGATATGGTCTCAGAGAACCTTTTTTTTTTTGAGGCGATTTAACATTTTTTTGTTTGCTGGGAGGGGATCCCACATGTGAAGATCTTCCAGAGAGATTCGTTATCATCTTCAAAAAGGCTTGTGGGCCCTCTTATGATCTCAGTATCATTAAAAAAAGAGGGAAAATTTCTACAGGGTGGCAAACGCAACAGAGTTAAGAGTGCCCCAGCTGAACTACTCTCTACAGTGCGCTGCTTCAGCGAATGCATGGCGGAACTCCAGACAAAAAACCATATGGGAATTCTGCGAATGCAGAGACCTATGAGTAAATGCTGCCCACATACCTCAAGGCACACTCCACTAGAGGAGCCTCTGTATCTGAGGTGGATTACAGCAAATTACCTGTGGATTACATCCTGAAACAGGGCAGATAAACCAATGAACCATCCACAAGGACCATGGCAGCACGTAATAGTCTACAGTGCTCTCCATGGCTCACAATAAGGTAATTACACATCTCTATGTTGTCATTACCAGCTAGGTAACAAGGCAGCTTTCAAATCTCTGTTGTGAGAACTTCGTCAGCATGGCAACCTGACATAAACTTTATAAGGTAAACAAGACTTACCTTGGTAAAAGCTGAAGTTTGACTTAAATTCTATAAGGGTTGCCAGACTGCCGATGAAGAGAACAACAGTCCCACCTGTTTTGATTAAGTTTTCACCCACCCCGTTGTTCTCTGGATGGGCTTCTGGTGTACCAGAAGACCCATTTTTTGGGATTTACCTTGTTACCTAGCTAGCTTTAAATACTGATGCATTATGAGATCGCAACCCTTATAAACTTTAAGTCAAACTTCACCTTTTACCAAGGTAAGTCTTGTTTAACTTATAAATTTTCAACGAAATGGGCTTAGGATAAGCAGTAAATTCTAATATTTTCATGCTGGCCATCGACGTCTAAACCTTTTCACATTGAGGACTACATAATGTAACACACTATGTATACCACCTTTCCACAAGTATATCATCATGTTGATGTAGCTGGTCTAAGGGTCGTGTGTACAATTCTCTGTTTCCTCTGATGACTGATGAATCATTGCTTACTTAAAAGGCAACGGAGTTCCTACCAACGGTACCCTGTATATGAACGTATATAAAGTATGATGCTAGTATGATCGACTTCAGAACTATTTGTACATATCTATATGTGTAAAGGAAAGATGTATTACTATAGTCTCACTGTCAAAGCAACCAGTAACATAATACCAAATATATGATGGAGTGAAGCTCCAAAGGTGGCATTTCACAGCAAACCCTTTTTCCTAGCTCGTGTCAGAAATTCCCCAATTTGATGTTCAATTAGGGTGCTCGTGTACATTGCTGTAATGTATTGTGGGTTGTGATTGGTTCCATCAGTGGCAGTAAAAGAACCCGTGTGTCACAAAGCGTCTAACCTAGGTTCACAACCCGACACTGTTTGCGTTGGATCATCACCCAAGCCGAGAACTCTTTTGAACATTTCTGACACCCAATTTGTTGGAAGAGTGAGGCTGATGCTTGTCACAAGAATGTCACATGATGTAGGTCTATCAAGCTGTACTCTTCTGAGTGTAGAATCCACCCATTCTTGCTACATCCCTATAAAAATAAAGAGATTTCGGTCAGGGTTTGGACATCAGAGGAATTGTGTTATATGGCTATGGGGAAGGCTCATGGACCAATTTATCTACAAATGGTCAGGCACTTTTGGAAAAAAAGATTATCTATTCCCTTATGTGCAATATCTTGTACTGAGCTGTCAATGGTTAAGTCTCTACTTTTGTCAGGAACCTGAAATCATTTAACTTCACTCTATACAATTGTATGGCAGAGATAGGCAGTTTAAGGTTGGCGTCATGCCCTCGTGCTCCTCAGTGGTGGATCCAGGATCTGGAAAAGGAGGGGTGGGACCAAAAAGGAGGGGGCACACCCTCTATTTTATTACAACCTAGCAAATTTTGGGGTCAAAGTTTGTAATTATACTAGCAAAATCGAGGGGTCGCATGCCCCGTGCCTCCTGTCAAAATCTGTCACTGTTACTGTTCCTTTGAAGTGAGGATTAGTGCTTGTGAGCTCTCTTGCCAGCACTGCATCACTGCATCACAGTGAGCTCCCAGGAGTGTATCAATGCCATCAGGTCTGCATGATGCATGGATTAAGACTTGCCACCAATGGCTAAATACAACAGGGAATTTCACTGTAGCTAACTCACCTTCCTGTTCCCCACGATTCTCCATTCTGAGCAGCCACTTTCCACTTTATAATACTGTAGTGAATTAACTTTCTCTTATTCAGACTGTGTTGTGAGAGCTTGACAGAACTGGTTCCATGATTCGTTCCACCTGAATGCTTCCCGTATAGTAGGTAGGCCAGGGAATCAGAGGAAGGAAATAGCAAGGAATCAGTTCTTGCCTTGGAGGTATTCACCAATTCATGACCACGATTGAACCACTTCTATGACCAATTACCTTTTTCCAACATAAGGGAGAATTGATTCCCTAAGGTAATTTTTGGAAAGGGCACCTCCGACAGCACTTAATCCCTATCCTTTTGCAACACCCTCCTGGGGGCATTCACTCAAAGGGTTAAGACTCTGTGTGAGTGTCCTGGTGCCAGGGCCAAGCTAAGATTGGCAGCAGGGATAGGGTTATATGAAAAGATGGTGTCACTATCTCTAGGGAGACCTTCTATGTGTGTAAACCTCATTTGTTTCACCATTTTCGTCAGATTGACTGTGTTCCCCTTCTTTACTTTTAGCACTAAGTTTTTAAACATATGGTGCAGGCTAAATAACTTATAATGCCTAGTCAGCTGGTTAGTAAGTGGAGTGCTGATAGTGATAGCCGACATTTCATTAGTGAAATATAATTTGTGATTGTATTTAGATGGAGGCAATGTTCCCAATATAAATGCAAATTTACAGGAGTATTGCTTTTAGATAATACAATTTATGGCCTCTGTTTTAGCAGCTTGATATCATAACAAGTTGAAATTTATTCCATACAATAAATTATTACAGACACTATTACGTATTCCATGAAACCTACTTATGTTTTTCACATTTCAAATGCAATAACTTTCAAAAGAAATAAATATTCTGCGAAGCAGTCATGAAGGAGAACGTTTGATTGATAATAAGAGAATGGCACGGCTTTGACACAAATGGGCAGTGGGAATTACATGTGAAAACCACTATTCATTTAGATTCCCTCCTGAGGGCTTTCTCTATTTTATCTGTCAGGCTTGGGGACATGCAGTAGCCTCACGCACCTATGGGCCATTAAGCCAAGACACTAAGGCTGTACTAGTCCACAGAAGGGGATTCAGTGCGGACTCCCTCATGTCTGGATCTTCCTCAAGAGTTTAGTCATGACATGTGAACATTTTGGCTCATGAAGGCAATTTACAAACACCTCTTATGTTGCCTTTGCTGTCGTGCTGTGCTTAAGGTTTCTTCTTAACTGACCTGCTCTGTCCCACTGGATAGGTGGAGCATGCCAGAGCTTGCGTTTTGTACAAGTGTCCCCACAGACTTAATCATCTTACAATTTATACATGGCATGTATGGAGATCCATTGGGTGGCTTTAATTGAGTTTTGCTAGGGCTAGCTGTCTTTATTACTCCAGTCAGAATGTCACAATTGCTGACTAGCATTCATAGTTTGTTTGTTGTTTCTTCCTACATACATCCTTTAGTTGCAGACAGGTTATACAACCACTATCTGTGTAAAGAGCCACTATCTGCAGCTCAACAGTTAGCAGCTGGTTAGAGGCTTACCATCCAACTGTTATCTGTATCAAAATCACTTTTCAAACATCTGGTATCAGTATCAAAGACCTATCAGATTCCCCCTTACTTGTGCATCCATATAGTTTATGTGAACTTTACGTTCTGATGGAAAAAGTTCAGATATTGTTCATTTACACAGAGAGTGGGTACCAGTGTCAATTTATAAACAGCTAGTAGTCGGACGGTCAGCCTCTATGTGTAGTACTTCAGATTGCAGTCATTTACACAGATAGTGGTTGTACGCATGCCTTGTGTGCTCTGTTCCCATTTCACACTGCAGACTCTAGAAACAAATATGTTGCCAAAGGCCATTAACTGAACCTTTGCATAACAATATTCTTTCCTCCACCTTAAGAATAGCAAGCTGCATTGTAGCTTTGAAATCTCACGCCAGATACAATGACTTGTACTAAAAGCCCATAACTTTCGCTAAGGGAACACTTGGCCTTGTTGAGATAATGTATAATGAAACACCTGTTCAACATTACTTTCCAAGCCCTGGATTAGTTTGTGGGATCCTAGAAAGACAAAAAAATACATTTGACTATTTGTCTCATAGAACCAATGTAAGTCAGATCATCAAGACTTCTGACCAGTCAGAAACCTTGATCGACCATGAAGGTTTCTGTCCAGTAGAAATAGATGCACAATCATTCATAATAAGATACTGTGAGAATTATTTCTTAAAATATCAAAATCCTACCTGTATTTACTCCTCAAACCTTTCCAAATATAGGACCAAATTCTGACCAGATAAGCCAATTCTGTCATTAATAATTTAAGGGGTGCGGAGATTTTTACTGAAAGATGGAGCCTGGACACTGAAGAACCATTTTTCACAGAAAAAATGTAATTTATTTTCAATCATAGAATTTAAACTAGAGCTGAATATGTTCTAAACAGTCAGAAACCTTCCGGGTCAGAAACCTTGATTTTGAAGAAATTGGCCAATTTTGTCATAAACAAAAGGGGTGCTAAAATGATTTTGACTCACCAATGTGGTCAGGCCACAGACAAACCTAAATTCCCTGACAAATATAAACCTTCTTTCGAAAGATTTCAAACTACATAAAAACAAAGTTTGGTTCCAAAACGCAATAAATCCATTCAAGATTTTCAGCATATACCCATTTTTGTAGTGCTCCCCTGAAGTTGATTTAAGTGTTATCAAGATAAAATCTTTACTAAACAAAACTGTACAACTGAAAAATATATTTTTCAAAGAAATGTTTTTGTATTACATTCAAGTATCTCTAATCTGTAGACTTTTCAAATATTGACCTTCTTTTCAAAATGGCGTTTATTGCGTTTTGGAACCAAACTCTTTATATTATGTATATATGGGCAGATCCACTGAGCAATGTTTGGGCCTATTTTGAGAGAGCTACAGTAAAAAATGTAGACCACTATTCTTCATCATTTTAGTCATATCTGGTAGAAAACATCTTGAGCTTTAAGTAGAGGGCAAATTTATGTATATCAGTCTATAATTTGACGAGTTACGGAGGCTTGAAGTTGGACAATACACCAAAAATGCCCTTTTTGTCCAATTTTCCATCATTCCCACCTATCTCTTGTTAAGCTAGGCAGTATTAGAGTGTGATAAACCTATTTTGCCTTTGGTGAGAGGTCATAGCTATCTATTAAAAATACTTTGGCTATGTCCCTTCCTCAACTGTCTTTCACACATGTATTATAATATCCAACTGTGGGCTTCCTCAAATATGTAACACGTTTTTACACCTTAATCTTCCATGCTAAAAGAGTATCCTCACTTTTCTTATTACCTGTGTTGAGCAGGGTCCCTAGGGGGGTTTTGATGGTAAATAAATGCAAGTGCTGGTTTGCTGCAGATACGAGCTAGTTCTCATAAATCAAAATTCAACTCCCCAAAACGTTACATCTGTGAGGTACACTTTTAGATGTCTGTAGGCTATCTAAATAAATGATTCTTTATTTCTAGTCTATTCTAGTGTAGTATGTATATGAATTGAATGATTGGAACAGAAATCATGGCTCAAGTCTGCATAGTAAGTACTGCTGCAGCATGAAGGCCCCAAAAGGTGAACACCCATCACCAAGAAAAAACATTATACACCATACACCATTGGAAAGCTTTAAAGTTGTAGATTTTAGATTTGGTAGGTGTAATAAATAAAAAAAACAGTATTTTTGGTGAATTAGATCCTAAGAAAAAAGGTTTTTAATAATTTTTAATTCAAATTGAATCATTTAATTTTCAAAAAAAAATTAATTTTCAGAAAAATTAGTTTACCACAAAAATAATGCCTCTACCTTTGTGTCCTATGATTAAAGATATAAAAGGCATCATAATCATCAATGTGACATCTCAGACTAATTAGGTCAGTAGGTCAAAGGTCAAGATGCAAATATCCATATATACCATATTCGATCTAATAAGTGGCCAGGGCACTGAAAATATTTTACTTGTGCATCATAACTAAGAGCAACTTAGTCATGGAACATGGACCAATCAACTACTTCCAGAGATAAAATATTTGAGTCTAATTAGGTCATTATGTTGATTTCGATATCAGAAATATAGGTCAACTTATAGGGAATCAGTACCCTATTTTCATGTTGAGCCGATGGGTATATCAAAGTTGAAACAGTTGCGTAATATTTGAATCCAAAAACCCTGGTAGATCATATAGACGTTGTACAAAACAACTGCCTTAGAGCTTGCATAAGGGTGAAAAATGCCCAGGATGTACACATAAATGACCTCCTAACTAAAGTGGACTCACTAAGAATAAGAAGGAAAGGGCACTAGCATGTATAATGCACCACTATTCACAAGATGACGATAATATCATAATCCCTAGTCATGAACTAAGAGGGAATGGAAAGAGAAAATTGAAAGTAAACAGACCAAAAACAGAATCTTAGAGGGGTAGTCCTCTATATAGGGACAACCAAACATGGGAAGTGTTGTATGCTGATATACAACTGAAACCTACTATGAGTGCTTTTGAATCCTGTCTGAGAGGAGATGTACTTGTGACACTGGGTAGATTGTGATTATTGTAAAAAGATCTGTATGATAATAACATAGAAAATGTTACGATAAGTTCATGGAAACCACTTGGTACTAAAGAAAACTCAACCTATGATTATGACTTCAGTGGTGAATATTTATAACTTATCAGCAGGTCTAAACTAAAGTTTAGAAATGACCCTGGGTGATATTTGACCCGGAGTCATTTTTGACCCGGCCCCCCACCATCCCCCCACTTCCCCTATTGAAGAATTTTCACCCCAGGGTCATTTTTGACCCTGGGTAAATTTTGACCCAGTGTCATTTATGACCCTGCCACCCACCCCTCCCCTCCCCTCTTTCTCTGCCTTATCAGTTCACCTAAATAAGTGGCCTCTCCCCTGTAATGGCTTTCAGTTATGAATGGGCAGCAGATTAAGTTTCAAATTCTTTACTGCTATAGTTCAGATCCAAAAGTTATTTTAGATTTAACTAGGATATATGGTCGATAGGCACCACTTGTCGTCATTTGACCATTTTGCCTTCTATGCTTAATAAATCATTCAAAATGGAACCTATATGTGTTATCATTTATTCTGATAGCCCTTGGTTGGAGCTACATGGGGAACCCTGGTTTTACATGTATCTGAGGTATATTTTGTGATTCAGGGGCTTAAAATTAGCCAAAAAGGCTCGTTTTTTAACGAGAAAATTAAAAATGTACATATACAGGTGAAATTTTTTTTTTAAAGCAGGGGGGCAGATGTATATTATTAGGAATGTTTAGAATTATTCAAAGAATATTTTAATACCATTTGGCCATGTATAGACTGATTTATTTTCATGCTGCAAGCAAAAAAGTGTTTGGCAAGTTTTCTAGGCGATTCGTGTGACGCCCAAAGATGTTGGTATAACTCTAATATAATTATGCTACATGGACTAATGAAATATGTCAACTTAAAGCATAACTTCTACCTGTATATCCATAAAAAAATTGGCAGCCTAGATCCAACATAGAGCAGTACACATGGGTGCAAGCATGCTGGGGTAGTCCTAGGCCTAAGTGAATGGGCGATTCGTGTGACGCCTTGTTTTCATATATATGTGTGTGTCACTGCTAGGATTTTTATATTTAACTATCCTTACTATTATCAATACATACCTACACATGGAAGGTATAAGACCTGTGAGGGGT
This sequence comes from Acholoe squamosa, assembly GCA_949317995.1. Taxonomy (NCBI): domain Eukaryota; kingdom Metazoa; phylum Annelida; class Polychaeta; order Phyllodocida; family Polynoidae; genus Acholoe; species Acholoe squamosa. Next base: position 61,284,387 of record OX439043.1, read on the forward strand.
ATCTACCCATTATCAGTACAGCCATAGATATCACTATAATAAGGTCCCTAGCAATGCGGGGCGATTAGTCTAACGCCCCGCGAACCGTGTGACGCCTGGCGGTTTGAAAGGGTACTAGTAGTCCCACACGCCGCCTGGTGTTATATTGATGAACTCAACGTATGCAGAGGCTGGACAGCGTCTTCGCCGGTCGGAGAAACGTTAGAAAAGGTAAGAAATAGATGAAATAATATGTTTTTATCCTGTTATTATGGAAAAACTTGGAGAAATTCTGTAGAAAACATGTTATAGAAGCTATATGACCATTTGTCATGAATCTTCCAGAAGTGGGCTGTTCGTGTTCCCCTTTTGATAAATTCTTCAAACAAAGTTATATATGTGTCTTTATCATTTATTCTGGTCAGGATGTGATAGAGCTACAAGTGGTATATGGGTTTTGCCTATCTACGATGCATATTTAGAGAGCTGGGGGCCTAAAACTGCCCAAAATGAGGGTTTTTCAATAAGAAAAAATAAAAATCTGTACTGCAAAGTTGCAAAAAATAAAAATTAAAGGTCACTGGGTCCCCTAATTTGTTTTGGTATTTCCCCCATAGCAAATGGAAAATTTTAAGACCATAAAGGTGTATGTAGCCAAATAATGTTTTATACTGGGGCCAGAAATGTATTTGGGCAGTTTCGCGTGGCTCCCGTCAGAGACCCTAACATGGCTCCCTTACTCTATTTTAAATATAGCAGGGGTATGAGAGAGATATACCATGCAAAGCCTTAACATGTCTATATATGCATACAAAAAAAAATTGAGCCTATCTCTAATATCCTACCTTGGGTGCTCCAATGATACATTTGGGGTAGTTTTTTTGCGGCACCCGTCAGAGACCCTACGGCTCCCGTCAGAGACCCTACTAGCAGTCCATCTCTCCATAATATATATAACATATTTAACTAATGTGTTATATATGATAAATGACCTTGTTACCAAGGTATTTCACACAGTAAGGATCAACCCCATCCTCCACCATTGGACAGAGCTATGCCAACATCACCTAGTGGCGCTGGCGGCTCCCGTCAGAGACCCGGCACCAGTCAGATACCCTAGCAACTTCGCCGCTCTACCCTGGATCACAAAACGATATTTAACCTACCCAAATATATGGAGCCTAAGCCCCAACACCTATACTATATGTACCCAAAAACTTTTTAGGCTGGTCCTGATTTGATTTTGGACCCCCCTGCCAGCCTACTTCTGGATGATTCATGACAATTGGTCATATATTGACCGAAAAGTGCAAAATAGGCCCGTTACTCGCTGCATAGGGATGTTATCTTTACGCACGGTCAATCTGGTGAAGGAAGAACCGGTATTTCTATGTTAAACCAATGCAGGAGTCTGTCAGTGTCGGGCGTCAAACGAATCGCTTCCTCCTTTTCAGATGCCTTACAAGGACCCTAAAAGCCCTACAGCCAAGGCCAACCAGGCTGCTAGGAGCAATAGATCATACCACCTGAACAAGCACAAGCCAGAAAATAAAGTTGCCAAGAAATTGTGCGATGATGTAAGTTTGAAATGATATTATCACTAATAATAATAATAATAATGATATTAGTAATAATGACCATATATAACCATTATACATGGCTAAGAGATATCATCCTTTTACAGTAGTCTCAATACATTGGCTTGGATAGTAGTCCCAGGGTCTATGAAATTATAGACAACTAAAGTCTTTGTTACGGGTTAAGATTTTAATAATGTTATTTTACAATTATTAATTTGACCATCCATTTACAGAATTATGCAGCCAAGAGGAAAGGCATTGCCGAGCTCCCACCAGACCTTCAGGAATCAAGGAGGGCTTCAAAAAGGAAGTATAAAGCCAAGAAAAAAGCTGAGAAGGAAGCAGAAAAGGGTAAGTACAATGTATGAGGTTTTCTACAGGTGAATAGTCTAAGCTATTTAGTAGTACAATGAGACGGAAGATTCGTGTGACGCCCAGGTGTTTGGCCATTTCTGTAGTCTTAACCCTCTTTAATACCTTTACATGTTTAACTGAAAGTAATTATTATTAATTTCCTTTTTTTCAGCTGCAGCAGCAGCAGCGGCAGCCCAAGATGATGAGGGGCCACCGGCAGCGCCACTGGCAGAGCCACCAGCAGCACCACCGGCAGCACCACCTGCAGCGCCACCCGCAGTGCCACCCGCAGTACCACCGGCAGCGCCACCTGCAGCGCCACCGGCAGCGCCACCTGCAGCGCCACCGGCAGAGCCACCTGCAGCGCCACCGGCAGCGCCACCTGCAGCGCCACCCGCAGTGCCACCCGCAGCGCCACCTGCAGCGCCACCCACAGTGCCACCCACAGCGCCACCCGCAGTGCCACCAGCAGCGCCACCCGAAGGGCCTCGCTCAGATCCCTCTGGTAAAGGAAAGGGCAAAGGGAAGAGGTCCAAAAGACTAGAGGGAGAAGAGCCTGCAGAGGCAGCCGCATTGCCGGAGAAGCGAAGGAAGGGAGTCTCCAGCCGGTAAGTAAAATTCCTTTTATTTCTTTGATTTATTAACTATTCATTATCTAAATATTCCATGCTATTTTATTGGGTGGAAATGTTTTGTTTCAAAGTAATTTCCCTCTTATTCCAGCACCCGTTCCAGAGCCCCGATCACTCCCCCTGTTAACCCCACGTACCCCCACCCTGTTTCTACAATGGAGGAGGTTGCAGACAGAGGTTGGGAAGTGAGTCGGAAGAAGAAGAAGCCGCAATCCCCCACAAAGAGTCCCAGGACAAGATTTGCCGGCCTGCTGTCCCTTCGTAAAAAAAATAATTATGTTCCACTAAATTAATATTTTAACATGTTATATTTACAGACAGACGGCCAGGTGCTTTATGTTACTCAAGATTCTCTTATATATCAGAAAGCAAAAAAGGAGTGCTTACTATGTCTACACATGAATGTAAGAAAAAGATATTAATGTAGAACTGTAAGATTATCATATAATATTTATCTGTTAAAGAAGACTATCTATATTTAAGGGTAATAAAAGAGTAATATATATATATATATATATATATATATATATATATATATATATATAAAATATATTTTCAACTACAATAAAAGTCGTTCTTTTTGTACATGTCCAGTCTTCCTCTCATCATTGCCTTTACAGAATGTGTACTGCGGAGGGAGATTCGTGTGACGCCCGGGGCTTGGCCGTTTTTGTGGTCTTAACCCTCCTATGTGATGTAGTAGTAGAACAGCGATGGGAGATTCGTGTGACGCCCGCACTTTTGGATGTTTCTGTTACCTTAACCCTCCTCTCATGGAGAATCGTCTAACCCCCTGCACTTTAGAGTCATAGCAAACAAACTTATAATGCTTCACTTCTTTTATTAATTACAGTCTTGTTGTTGCCTTGCCCTTCTCACGCCAGAGTAAGGCAAGGCAACTCAAGAAGGAGCTGAAAAGTGCTCAGGATGAGGTGGTATTGCTGCGTAAGCAGCTTGCTTCCGCAGCCTCTGCAGCAATGAGACCTCCCACTGCCGCCACTACACCACGTGTCACCACTTCACCGCGTGTCACCACTACACCGCGTGTCGCCACTACACCGCGTGTCGCCACTACACCGCGTGTCGCCACTACACCGCGTGTCGCCACTACACCGCGTGTCGCCACTACACCGCGTGTCGCCACTACACAGCGTGTCACCACTACACCGCGTGTCACCACTACACAGCTATTATCACCTCGTGCTGGCGGTACACCTAGGCAGTCAACATCTGCCAGTACTCCGCAGCCTTCTACAGCCAGTGCCACGACTACTGGTAGTACTACACCAAGCAACGCTCGTCGCCCAGTGCGATTCTTTCACGCTCTCCGAGGCGCCACTCCACCACCGGGGTTTGATGACCTACCACCCGTGGTGGATGTTGCACCCATTGAGGAACAAGTACCAGTTGTGCTGGTTGAACCTGCACCGGTCCAGCCACAACCACAGCAGATCCCACCCCCTGGCATCGATGACCAACCACAACTGGAACCTGCACCAGTAGAACCACCACCACAGCCGATCCCACCCCTGGCTGAACCAGCACCAGCCCCTGCGTCTCCATTGACACTAACAATGCAAAACATGGAGGAGTTGAACATCACTCCAACAAATGAGAGGGTGAAAAGTTAGCTCACATTACAAATTGCTGCCAGCCAGGTAAAGGCAAGCTCAATCGATATTAAGAAAGGTCTTTTCCGGGAGCCTGTGGCCGGTAAAAACTATCATGGTACCCTCGGCTTGCTGGCAGAGACTGTTCAGATGTCCCGAGATTACATTTGGAAGGAGAAAGAGCCAGGCCATGCAAGAATAGACAAAACAGAGGCAACTAGGTCTTCCATCATTGAATTTATGACACGAGAGGACAATTCTTACATGCTGCCCGATAAGAAGCATCAGACCAAAAATCAGCAACGGTATGCTTTGGGAGACACTCTCATAAATCTTCACAGGAAGTACTGTTCCGAGTACGAGAGCATGACAATTGAATATTCCACCTTCTGGCGATCTAGGCCATGGTATATTAAGCTCAATCATTTTCTCAAACGGAGTGTGTGCCTGTGTAAGGCACATGCCAACATGTCGCTGATGATGGATGCCGTACCATCGCTACCTAAGAGCACCACTCAAATGGCAAATAACTTCACTGATGAGGCCATACAGGTAGAGCTGGAGAAGATGAACAAGGAGATGGTGTCCTACAAGCAATGGGAACGGGTGACCAAGAAGATAGAGAGTATAGTGGACAAGAAAATTGTGACCAAGGAAGTCCATCATACTAAACTTGTCACCAAGTCACAACCAAAAGAGGTGTTCATAAAGACCTTCCTTGCTGCCCTGCCAGGGTTCCGTGCACATTGTGGCAGAGTTGAGGCGCAGTACCGTGAGATGAAGAGGCTGGAGGAAAATCTGCCAGTGGGCCATGCTATCATACTAATGGACTACTCCGAAAACTGGAACTGTGCCTATCTGTGTGAGATCACCTCAGCCTACTATTCGAAGGATCAGATAACCATACATCCTATGGTGGTGAAAATACGATCACCAGAAGGCCTCCTCATAACTCACACATACGTAGGTGTGACATCCGTTACCTCCCACTCCTTTCCAACTACCTTCACATTCATACAGAAACTGATAGAAGATATCAAGGCATCATTTTCATATGTGACATCCATACACTTCTGCACGGACAGTCCCTCCTCGCAGTACCGTAATAGGCCTCGTCGCAGCATGGAATTGGCTCGAGGCCGGGCACGGGAAAGGCCCCTGCGATGGGGTCGGAGGAGCTATGAAGCGCCTGGCTGACCGCATCGTAAAGACCAATCAGATCATCCAATCGGCAGACAACTTTGTGGAGAAGGTTGCACCAGCAACCAAGGTCCAACTTGTCCAGGTTACATCCAGGGAAGTGATGGAGTCAACAAAAGAGGTTGAGGACTGGGACAGCCCAGGTGTGGCTGGGCTTATGGAAATGCACCAAGCATGTCCTTTCCAAGGTGCCATCTATGTCCGGCGCACCTCATGCTACAGAGCTTGCTGCATGAGCACTGGGCAGCTTGTACCGGGGTGTGCCGGATGGTACAAAACCAAGGTTGTGGCAAAGGAGGAGGAAGACGTCTGTGAAGACTCGGACGCAGAGTTCGACTTTGAGGGGGAGTCAGGCTAAGACACTGAGGACGAGCTTCCTCTAGCCCTTCTCCCCAACTCTGAGGACAGCTCTGAGGAAGACACCCCTCTTGCCAACCTCAAGGCCAATATGGAGGATGACCTCCCTCTTTCTGAGGTGAAGGCACGACTTGCTGCTGAGAGTGACAACGATGATGTCCCCCACCCTCAGCTAGTTAGGTCGAGGGTAGCCAAGTCGAGGGCAACCAAGTTGAGGGCAACCAAGTCGACCTCCGCCAAAACCAAGGCCACCAAGGAAGTCCAAGTACGTCTCCGCAGGTCATCGCGGAAGAAGTAGATGATGCTTGTGTACTAGTGTATTTACCTTTCATCCATCCTGAGCATTTCTCCATAGCTGTAGAGGTCTGATGCATGTACATATATTGGGAGATTCGTGTGACGCCCGAACGGTCCAAAACAGTTGTTAGAACCGTCCTTGTTACCTTTATAATATAGTAGAATAACAGCGGAGGAGATTCGTGTGACTCCCGGGGCTTGGCCATTTCTGTGTTCTTAACCCTCCTAGTAGTACAACAGCGGAGGAGATTCGTGTAACTCCCGGTGTCACACACCCATTGTATAAAGTAGGGGCTGGCTGGGGTTAGGGAGGGGGGGCATACTGCATGTATTAGTTATTAAGAGGAGTATCGGTGTCACACACCCATTGTAGACTACAATGATAATGGAATAATAACAATGATGATTATAACAACAATAATGATAATAATGATAATGAAATGACAAGTTTTCCCCTGTTAATAAATCGTATTCTCTTCAACTATGGGTCAGATGTCTTATTCTCGAAGTGTTGTATGAAGAGATTCCTGTAACTCCCATGTTTGATCATTTCTTTGGTCTTAACCCTCCTATGTAGCCTTAACTATATATTTACCTGAACCTGGAGATTCGTGTAACGCCCTGTTTCAGCAGCTTTCAAGTTAAACAACAATACCAGGACAGCTAAAACTGAATATATATGGGAGGAATTATAATGCCCCAACATACTAACACCAACAAATACCAACCAATGATATAATATTAGCTGGAAATTGATATTTTCCCAACAAAGTAAAAAAAAACTGAAAATATGTTGAAAAGATATTCCCAAATTCCTTTCTATCACATAATTCCAAAGCTTATACAGTAGCCAATGTCTATATTTTGAAGAATAACTACAAAACTAAGGTAGGAAAAGAGAATGGATAGTGTGGAGATACCTAGCAAACCCTATGCTTAGGGACCATTGGGGCGTCACACGAATCCCCTATCGTGGCGATTCGTGTGACGCCCTGTATAGGGCCTCTCCCGGTCTTATGCTTTAAGGTGGCCCTAACAATGATATGCCAGGCTGAACCTACGGTAATCCTTAACCTCTTCATGTCAAACATGGTAATATAAGCCAATTTTACAAGCAGCTATGGTATTTGATAAGTAGGGGTGTAAGAAGCCCAGCATCCTCTTTCTACTGCACAAATTCACAACATTTTCTCTCGTACTAGAAAATGATTAAAATCACTGTTAATCTTAATGTTATATGGTTCATATTACAGCCTAAGGTGTTTATTTTGATTATCATTTACAAAATTAAAGTTAAATGTAATATATATGCTATTAGGGTAGTCTGCTCTGCATAAGGTTAGGGCGTCACACAAATCGCCACTGTCATTTTTCAGTCTCGGACATGCCATGTTTGCTGTGGTAGTGTAAGTACAGTTTTCATATTTAACCTACCCCAACATATGGATGTTATGGTCCAATCCCTGTAGTATACACACACAAAAACTTTTACATGTCCTACTATATTTATTCTGGGGCCCCTCCCACCCCAAATGACGACAAGTGGTGCCTATCGACCATATATCGGCCTTTCCAGAGATATATGATTGATCAATCTCAAATCTGATACAAACTTATCATTTGCATTATTGTGAGCCCAGAGAGCTATTTTCCCTCATACCCACTGCAATAATTCAAATAGAATGTAAAATAAAATGGCTAAAAAGTAGTTTGGTATTCTAGACTACCATTATCGATCCTCCTCTTTTCATATATGGCGGTTCTATGATGAATAGATAAAGAAGAATGACCCAAAAAAAGCAAATTAAAATTGGTTTTTCCATAGCAAACAGAGTAGGGTTATTTTTCACCTGGGGTCATTTTTTACCTGGGGTCATTTTTGGGGTTTTACAAAACCTGATCAGGCGACTGATTGAAACACCTCCATTTGGGGTGTTTTCTTTAGCCAATAAACAGTGTTAGAGGTCGAAAATCATAGAAGGTTTGCATATGACGAATTTGGAGGTATTCCAGCCCCTACTCTTTGAATTTTAGTTTCCCCCTCTATTTCCTTGGCTCAAAGTGTCAGGCTGTACGAGATCTTCATGTTACATATGGGTTTTGATGGTCCCATATGCATATTTTGGGCTCCAGGTGGGTAAAATGTGCCCAAAATGACCAAAATTGTCTGGGCGAAATTGTGTCTGGGAGAATGACATTTGAGTTACAAGCCATGTTGAGGGCTTAATTTCCTACAGAAACAATCTTCATACCTCCATGAAAATCTCAGGTCCAGACTATTTTGACCTGTAGATTAAGAAAATCACATTATCATTTATGTCAGATGTGTCCTTGCTATTCTAAAAGAAGCATACTTATAAGAATTCTTTTTCTGGGCACATGTCTGGGCGAATGACAGGTAAGGCCCCATATGCACACTTTCTAAGATTTGTGACCTAAAACTTAAAACTTCGATTGGGCAAATGCATCTCTGTTCTACTTGTACAGCATTGATGGGATGCATTCAGATGCTGTCCGTATTTCTTTTTCCTGTGATTCTATTTTTCTGGTTACCCCCTCAGTCTCTAATTTTGACAGGTGCAGTGAGGGCTACCACATTGAGTCACAATCACACACAGGACCATACCCACTCAGCTTTGATGGAAGGCCTGGGTAAGCTCCCGGGGGTGATCTCTATAGCCCTTGTCCAAAATAGACTAATATAATGTACACATCATGTCTATGCGCAAAAATGCACTATACTTGGTGCAGATCTATGAACGGGATTCTCACAACCTATACTAGAGGTACATCCTGTGTTAATTCTGATTGTATTGGTGGCAATTTAATTAGTGACAGAACATCAAAGTTGGGCTACTTTAGTATTGTATTGTACCATGTGGTCATGAGGAATCTCAAAATATTCATATGAATGCAAAGATCATAGTTTTTTTCTGTCAACCCATGTAATACCATCCGTATATAGCAACATTAGGCCATTATTTCACCTCAGGATGCAACCCATATCTCTGCACTGCACTAAAACACAGATCACACACTGCCGAGATTGTCACCTGCATCAAAATATAAATAGGATAATGAATGAATTGTAAATAAATCTTGAGGAATACATTACACCAAACATTAAAGAATGATACTGTATGTTCCTTATAAGGTATTACACATATTAGTTTTTTACAAAGAAACAGCCCATAAGGAGCCATGTGCAGCAAAACACCTTCTCTTACCCCTTTAAATCTTAATAAACAGTAATGCCTTTTCTTTTAGGCTGTAAAACCTTTAATAATTACAATCAAAGAAACCCAAAATGTAGCAAAGGTCACAAGATTATAGCCAGACATTTGATCCCACAGTCTGGTCATTTCTGCATGCCTGGCAGCGATGGCCTCGGTCCTACGAGTTTTTGTATTGACTAGTTTGTGTCTGCTGACTGAATTTCTGGTGTATATTGCATGGAGTAAGGAGACCTATTAACCCATGGAATTATCAACATGATTGTATTTTCCAATATCATTTGAGTTACTTGTATGTAAAGGTCAAATTGTAATTTGACCATTAGCTAAGAAAATAAGTTTTGAGTTTCAACTCGGATTCGATCTGACTGAGGGTTATCTCACTCGGCTTCACCTCATAAGACAACCCTCAGATCCAACCCTCGTGAACCTTTGTCTATTTATTGAAAGATGCAAATATACAATAGTCCAGTAGATAGAGCATAAACATTGGCACATTTGGCAGCAAGCATGAAAGTTTGCACATAGGACCTTTTTGATGTGCTGAATCCATTTCTAAGAGGAAACATCATTTTTGAATGATGTTTCTTCTCATAAATTGACGTTAAAAATAAAAAGTATTAATTGATTTTTTTAATTCCATAAAAAATACCCAATAGATTTTTTATGAATTTGAAAGGCTTCAAAACCACACAGAATAGCTACAACCCATTAGTATTCATAAATTCTAAGTCCAAAACAATAATCCTTTAATTGACTATTGTATATTTATGACCTAATTTGCATATTTCAATCAGATAGCTTTACAAGCAAACCTGAGTCAGTCAACACCTCTGTTTGAGACTAAGGCATAGTATTAGCTCTTTGACTACCATTTAGTTCCAATTTAGATATAGTCATACATATAATTAGACTTTTACATATATACTGCTAACCCTAATTAGCATAATTTATGCAAAATAGAATAGAATCAGTATATGTGTCAGGCTTTGAGTCATATAGTAATCATAAATATATATCAATACATCTCAGCTTGGATATTATTTGATTGATTTATGTCATGATGGTATGTCTGATAAGCATAATTTATGCAAAATCATGGGGAAAATATGGTACTAATATGTAAAGTCAGAGCATGAGAAGTTGCAACATGAATAGATACCACTGGGTATGAGAAACTAAGGTATGCAAATATTGCTTGTTTTTTCCCTTCATATAAATCAGCAGTATTTACATTGATTGTCTGCACATTAATGATTTAATTTGCATATTGTGATTAAGTAGCCCTATATGTCACTCTAGGAAAGTATCTATAGATGTCAGCTGGAATTCTGAAAGACAACTGTTGGTATGCATATTCAGCATGAACAGTAGCATATCAGACAAAATAAAGCTTCTATAGAAAATAAATCTCTTTATAACAAATTTTCTCCCCCACATTTTGGATATATTGCGATGACAGCTTGCTGGACTGTGATGTGGGTGGGGAGGGGGGGATGGAGGAGGTAATTAGTTAGGGTCTGTATGTGTTGAAAATCACAGTTTCTGGTAGTGCTCGGGGGAGGGGATTGAAGATCTATGGGAAGTCAGGTGTCATGCCTAACTGCCTGCTTCCCTAAAGGTCTGAAGCTTTAATTCTCAGACTCTAGGCCTGAGAGTCAGGGGACCTCTGCCCTTTCATCCACAACCTCTGGTCAGTTGAGTGAAGGGGTTTCTTTTACTAAGGCTGGACACCTACTGGGAGGTCCACAGAACATATATGGGGCAGGGTTTCTCCCCTCCTATCTGACCTTGCTCAGAGAAAGCGGGTTGGGGGATTCTTGCAATTCACTGGTCATATAAGGCTATTCTACCCCTGGTCTCCCAGGGTAAAGTTTTAAGACAGTTTTGAAGAGTTCTAAGGTCCCTGTATAGCAGTATATGGTGACACAAGGCTTCTAAATTACTCTATTTGGATACAACAAAATTCATTTACAAAGAACTTTTTTGCTTGTCCCAAACACTTCGTTCTCAAGGAATTTTACTGTGTACACATTTCTTAATTATCTATTGGTAATTCCAGACGTCTATGTATCTTGATCCCTGTTATCATAATCTTGCAAACCTGCTATCTTAACAGATGTTAAGATAGCAGGTTTGAGTTGAGATGAGTGGTCTGCACCTACAGACTATCCACTCCAGCTGACTGCAATAAGCTATTGAGCAGAGTAGGTTCCTGATAGTTTTCTACCCCATCAATGAAAATGATATATGAGCCACAATTGTTTGGGGGGTATCTTGATAAAATAGTCATATTTGTTCAGCTACTCTCTTGAAACAGTGACTGAGGTGGGTTAGGATACTCGGTGCTTGAATAAGGATCACCACTTAATGAATTTTGTCAGACAGGCATTATTCCTGTGTTGTGATATGGGCAGGTTCCCTTACTTGAGACATCTTTGGTGGTTTGAACTTCTCACTACTCAAGTGAGGTGGTGCGGTGGGCATTTCCCCCAGGTAGCTTACTTATACAACTACACTAAGGTTGCTGAAAGGTGTGTGGGCAGATGCTGCCTGTGAGTCCTTATTAGGGCAAAATTAAAGGACAGCATAATATTATTATTAGATCTTAAATGCTGCAGTTTGCATTTAACCTTTCTAGAAGGTTAGGAGATAGGGAAATGAGGAGGAGTGTCAGGCCAACACCTTCCAATGGCTTAGTTATGTACCAAACAAGTGATTAAGGGATGCCCTTATTCCTATCCCCAGTATTTAGGGGAATGGGGGAAGTCCTTGATTCCCACCCAAGGACATGCACAATCAGATACCTCTAACTTGAGCCTGAAAAATCATTGCAGGTGACTGTGAAGAATAGCTGTACATCATAAGAGGAGATTGTGTGCCCTGTATTTAAGAAGGAAGCATTTCACTGAGCAGCCTCTCAAGAAATGTGGTACCCATATAGTATGAGCTATCATCATGTTAGCTTTAGCAGAGTAGTTCTAGACCTGCAAGCACCAATGGAGGGTAACTCTGTTGTTATGGGTAACCATACCATGATTTCAGGGAATTCAGTAATAGTGCCAACTGAACTGGTGCTTGGTGAATAAATCCTTGAACTATGGCCATGAATGTATCAGGCAGACAGGCAGACATATACTGTATGATAGTATTTTTGCTTAATTATCTGTAAACAAGGTCATAAATATAGATAGCAAAAGTATTGATAATGTGTATAAGGGGGATATACAATAGATGTAGATAGTGTACAATACTGTTTCATGTGATTTTGCATAGATTGTGAATTATGCAAATTAGGTTTATCACATCTCAACATACCTTTCAAACATTGGTTATCATGAGGTTCATATTCAGTTACTATACTAAAGAAATATGAAGATGGATTGATATAATGTGAATACTGTATGGCTGAAAGATAAGTATCCAGGGCTTTTGACAGGGCTGCGCAGTGCGCAATACACGCATTTAATGCTTAAATGTCGCATTTAAATGGCTAGAATGGCCATTCATTTACAGAATGGCGCATTATATTTGCTAAAAAGTGTGCAATTGGCGCATTGCAAAAAATCCTGTCAAAAGCCCTGAGTATCTATCAATATTTTTCATAGATTTAGATAGATTAATACTATTTATCATTATCAATATTTATTCATATTAAACTTCATAAAAAAATCAATTAGTGGTCATTAAGGAATGTATTTTCAAGTATCCAATTATGGTATAAGCTGAGATGGATTGATGTATAAATTCACAATTACTTTTGGATATATGATAGCACACATATATCCAGTATTTCTATTTTGACACACTGTTGTCGAGCAAACAATACCCTGGTTACCCCCACACATGGCAACCAATCATTGTCCCCAATACATCATGAAAAGCTCTGATCTCCTGATTGGTCAATCCAGGTCACATGTCAAGCACTATAAATGGGCACTTTTCAAAAATTTGTGCCATTCCGGCGGTAACTGCTAAACCGACAGCTACTCCGTACACAACACACAGTATTTCTATTTTGCATAAATTATGCTAATTAGGGATATCAGTACATGTGTTAAGGTCTAATTATATACATGAATATATCAAAATTGGCACCATATGCTAGTGAAAGAGCTCTCACTATGCCTTTGTCTCTAAGAGAGGTTTTTGACTGTCCCATGCCGGCTTGTGAAGCTACCTTATTGAAATATGCAAATTAGGCCATTGATATGCAGAAAGTCGATGCAAAAATGACTGATTATATGTATGACTATATTTAAATTGGAACTAAATGATAGTTAAAGAGCTAATACTATGCCTTAGTCTCAAACAGAGGTGTTGACTGACTCAGGTTTGCTTGTAAAGCTATCTGATTGAAATATGCAAATTAGGTCATTAATATAGGATAGTCAATTAAAGGATTATTGTTTTGGACTTAAAGTTATGAATACTAATGGGTTGTAGCTATTCTGTGTGGTTTTGAAGCCTTTTAAATTCATTTAAAATCTATTGGGTATTTTTTATGGAATTAAATAATTAATTAATACTTTTTATTTTTAATGTCAATTTATGAGAAAAAACGATATTCGAAAATGATGTTTCCTCTTAGAACTGGATTCAGCACGTCAAAAATCTACTATGTGCAAACTTTCATGCTTGCTGCCAAATGTGCCAATGTTGGTCAAAATCCAGGTTCTATCTACTCCACTACAATGCTGGTTGCCATGATGTTCAAGACTTTTTTACATACACTTTTCAAATGCATCAAAATTAATAAATATTTGCAATATATCGCAATATTGAGAAAAAAATCGTGATAATCGCCATAGGAAAAAGGTTGATGTCAAAGACATCCCTACTAGTTGCCAATGCTGCATCAATAAGAATTACCAGTACAGGTTTGCACCCCTAATAGAACTCAGGATAGACCTATCACAAGGTCAAAAGTACATATGTATAGTAAGCAGAAGATGACCTATTTTAGGACTCTGACCTTTGACCTACTGACCTAATTCATCTCAAATTATGATCCCCATGTTAAACACATGTTTTTACACTGATTCAATTATATATAGTTGTGTAATTTGATGAAAATCTTGTCAATCCTATGATTTGACGAATTAATTTGAATTAAAAATTATTTAATATTTTTTTTTCTTAAAACCCATATTGTGGAAAATACTCTTTTTGATTTTTTTTACACCTGGTATATCTGTAATCCTGAGATTCTAAGCTTTAATTTGGCGTATAGCATGTTTTGTTTTTCTCTGGTGATGGGTACAACTTGAAAAAGAGCTCGTAGCTCAGCCATGCTGCAGCAGTAAAGGCCACAGTGGGGGTCTTTTGGTATCTGTGTGGAAATCCTCACATACTTAACGAAAATATATGGGGGAGAAAGGAAATGTTTCCAGTTGCCCTGGCAGAAATGACCGACCACTGGAAGTCATTCAGAGGATCCCAAATTAGCAAAGCTCACAGTCTACTGTCATTTTGCAGCTCCATTTACACTGAAATTTCTCAAAAAGGTAAGGAAGTTCAATCAAATTCTCATGAAAGAGTGTGTGTTATATATGTGAGGGTCTGCAATTGTCTTAGATTGCATGGAAATGATGTATTTTGGGTAACATTTCCCTCTGATTGAAAGTCCCAAGCCATAGACTGGCCATAGCAGCTTGGTAATACCATTTAATTTGGTCAGGAAGCCCCATACTCTTTAAGGCTTTATTTTCCTCACATACGTAATGTTTTCACTGGGGAATGAAAATTGCCCTTCCTGAGCTACTCCTGCTGTATATTTACCCCAAAATCATTATTATTTGTTGAATTTAGGGCCTAACTTTACTGCTAGGGCTCATTAGGTCCAGTTTGGATATTTTGAAATGTCACCCCAGCCTGTCTGGGGTGAGAAGTGTTGATTATTTTTTAAAATTTTCACCTCCCACGCCCCAAAAGTGCATTTATGATATCGAATAGTAGTCATACTCACTGTTCGGGGGTATTGGTCCTGTAGGGCCGCCCACCTGTGTCCCAAACAGGGTGACCAAGTTCTACCTGTCACCTCACTGTCCACTCACCTGCACAGGCAGGCCCACACAGTCATTCAGTCATCTCGCCAGTGCAGAAAGTTCAGTTCAGTGTTTTTTTTTACTAGGATCAATTTGTGAGATTACCTGCTCTTAGCATTGTTTATTTACTCCTACACCTACAATCAATCATTTCAGTACATAATTATAACCTCTCTTTCGGTATGTACTTTGACAGCAGTATTCCTTTACCCCCCTCCTCAGCATTTCGTTACGTATGTGAGGTGTTTACTATGTAGGGGCCAGCTCTGGCTGTGAGTCCATGGCGGTATGCTATCTGTCCCCGTTCCCCGGTTGCACCAGCCCCCAGGGGCTGGTCAGCCAGTGAACACTGCCCCCTTGTGTCATACCGATCCAGATGTAGGTGGAAGGTAGAGAACGTCAGGTCTGGGGAAGTAGCTCAGAGGAAGAGCTTCCGCTTCGAAGTTGGAGGGTCCCGGGTTCGAGTCCCGGTTTCTCCAAAGACGTTTTCCGCCGACCTCTACACTGGTGGAGAAACCGAGTTGGTCCTGACCCGTGTGAGGGGGGACTACGAGAACTCGGTACCTGGACTGGTATGACACAGTTAACGCTTCAACCTGCTAGGGGTAAACTAGTCACCTGCTGGAGGTTGGGTTGGAGGAGTAGGGTTGGCTGAAGCTGGTGGGGAGGAGTGTAGGGGCCAGCTCTGGCTGTGAGTCCATGGCGGTATGCTATCTGTCCCCGTTCCCCAGTTGCACCAGCCCCCAGGGGCTGGTCAGCCAGTGAACACTGCCCCCTTGTGTCATACCGATCCAGATGTAGGTGGAAGGTAGAGAACGTCAGGTCTGGGGAAGTAGCTCAGAGGAAGAGCTTCCGCTTCGAAGTTGGAGGGTCCCGGGTTCGAGTCCCGGTTTCTCCAAAGACGTTTTCCGCCGACCTCTACAACTATATGTGTTGCACCACACATCTCCAGATAGAATTTTTCAAATAAATTGGTTGATAATCTTATAAAAGTGTCCCTATCTAATATCCTGGATAGAATTAAGGCACTTACCATTTAAATTTCTGCAAGTTTCCCACAAGTTTGAAAAAGTTACGTATGTGAGGTTTTGTTCATTTTGGCTACAATGTGTACTTCAGACCCACCCAGACTATACATAATTCACCATTAGATGCACATACATGGTTCCCAAGACTAAAATAGTAGTGAATATATCAATCCTATAATTTTTTTCCAAATTTTTCTTATGGTTGCTATATTCTAGGGTAAGGCTGCACTGCCAGTCAGTAATGATATTTGAGGGTTCTATCCATAAACAATTTTTTGTTCCTACTTACTTCTCATCCTCTATTGAGGAACTGTAAATATTAGAGCATAGTTGCTTGATATTACTCACCTTAGTTGTTTTTGAAATTATTCGAGACTTACCTGTAAGTTGAGGTATAATTAAGATTATACCGAGGGAACCTAGCGGTTCAGGGAATATACATTCCGAGGGATAATCAACAATTATATTCAATCTTTTGCAGTCTGCAAGTTTCTGAGGAGGACAGGCTGCCCAATGAGGATGACATGCACTCAGAGTGAGATGGAAATGACCCATAATATAGTCTAATGTGTTAAGATATGCCTTTGAACTATTAATTCAACAAGTCCTGTACAAGAAATAGTGATGCAAATGATCTGTTTCCAAATCCTCACATACGTAACTTTTTTTTTTCTTTGGTATTCAGAAGTGCCTTTGCAGATCTGGACCAGAATGTATATGCCATTGCTGGAAAAGAGTGACATATTTTTTAAAGTAGGGACACTCTAGATAAAAGAGAGTGTTTTTTTATAAATATCTAGTTATTTTTAAATGTATCAGGGACAAGTTAAGAATGCTAGGCTACATATTCAAAACTTTCACTGAACTCCATATTTAGAGATGAGGTGTAATAAAAAATTCTAGATATAGGGCTTTCAATAAAATAAAGTGTTGTTAAATAATATTGAGTTTGTGATGTCATTGGTTTTCAGGCTGGTGAACATCCTTCACTGAATCACCCCATATATATATATATATATATATATATGGAACTATATACACTCGTGTATATTTATATAATTAGCCGCGGACGGTTAGGGACTATTTTCAGCGCGCATTGATATCTATGATGTCATAGCATGACGTCATGGTCAACAACTCCACTGGTATAAAAGGGGGCGTGTTCAAGCTAACCGTCAATTGGCTCGTTTTCACCTGTACAGGTAACACCACGCTGGGTGTTCCCTGGAATTTTAACGGTTTTTCTTGGTTGATACTTGATTTTCGGATCAAGATGGGGAGGAAATCAACTAGAAGTGCTACTTCTTCTAAAAAATCGGCCAAATCGGCGAAGAAAACGGTGGAATCGGCCAATTTAGGATTTTCGAGTGAGTTGGATTCGTCTTGTGTGGATCGGAGATCTACATCGCCCCACCATGCTAAGGGGTTGGAAGACAATCGGTTCACTGACCAGACGGAGAGGCTGGAGTCGTTAGAGGATGAACTATGCAATATCAAAGGCTTGCTACAGGATTTGGTTGCTGGAAGAGACGGAAAAGACGAGACGAAACCTACGGAGGGGGCGTGGCATAATACACGTGCGAATGTTTGTAAACGACCTGTGATGTCATCGCATCAAGTGCGCAGCCGCGTATCCAGGCAGCGGTCTCCTAGCGTCCTTAGCGACGGTTCGAAATGGGACGAAGTCGTGCATCGTGGTCGTCGTCGGAGATCAAAATCATCTTTCTCTACTCGTCACAGACCTCGGTCGTCTTCAGGAGGGTCGTCAATAGATTCCTCTACATCCAGGCTTCACACCAATACCAAATGTGGTGAGTTTGATCATGAAATGTATGTAAAAAAACGGGAAAAGATCGATACCGTTGAGAAGTTGATGTTGGTCAACTTGAATTTTGTCTTAGATTATTACAAGGACAGCAGAGATGTAGAAGGCATGTTAAAACATCTCCAAGTTCTGGTTGAAAAGGCTGGTACAAGAATGTATACGGTAGCAGCTCTAGTGGCATATGATAAATCAGTTAGGACCAGGGCAAATAATGATGGGATAGAAGCTTTTGGTGTTATAGACAATTCGGATATACTGAGACATTTATCATATGATGGTACTGTTCAAGCACAGAAAGCATACACTACCAAGGCTAGGAATGGTATCAAACAAAAGGTCTCAAATAATTCTTGCTATGCCTTTAATAGGGCAGAAGGTTGTGTAAGGGACCCCTGCAAGTATAGACATATTTGCAGTGCCTGCAGTTCCTCTGGGCATAGTAAAACTGAATGCCAGAAGGCCAGGAGTGAATAGGAAACTGCAGGTGATCGATATCCCATAGCTGGTAATGATATTTGTTTGATGCCGGACCAAGTTATGGTAGGTTTGGTAGATACCGATTCGCCCTCACAAACTCCAGTACAGGAGGTGAATGTAGCAGAACAAAGTATTTTCAAAGAATTTAATTCGTTGGAAAATAATATAGATGTTATTGGTTATAACCCAATACAGGTTGGTATTGAACCGCTTTTTACGGTTAGTGTCACAGGTTTACCCGGCATCAGGGTATATGACAAGTGTATAGAAGGTACATGTACATGTGTTCATTATATCAATGGAAAAAATTCCCAAATTTTACCTTGCAGAGTTGCCTCATTCTTAACCCAGAAAGGTATTATTAATGTAAATGACAAGGAGGCGCTATTCTTATGGCAAGGTTTTGTTGAGGGGTTCAGGATAGTGGATCCTGATTGCGATACTTCTTATGATTGCAGAAATTATAAGTCAATCCTTGAGGGAAAATTCTATAATGAGTACTGTGGTATATTGTTAGATGAACTAGAAGCTGGTCTAGTCTCTAAAAGTGTAGATAAACCCCGTTGTATCCATGCTCTAGGTGGTGTAGAAAAATCAAATGGCAAGTTAAGGCCCATAACTGACTGTAGTATGCCTGATAAAATATCTATTAATAATTTTATGGAGACTACTAGCTCGACATTTTCTTATAATAATATTAGCACGGTGACTGCTCAATTGAATAAGAACGATTTCATGAGTGTGGTGGATTTAAAGTCAGCTTATAGGTCTATAAATGTGTATGCATCTCACACGACCATGCAAGGTTTCAGATGGAATTTTGGGCATGGAGAGGATTATTATGTAAGCAACAGGTTAACTTTTGGCCTGAAATGTGCCCCTTATATTTTTAATAAAATCTCTGATTTTATTGTGGAGGTGGCAAAATTCTACGGTGTAGAAAAAATTGTAAATTATCTGGACGACTTTATCATAATTGCTGATACTTATGATGAGTGTCTTAGACAGAGGAATTTATTAATGGAGTGTATGGCGTACATGGGTTTTGTAGTATCCAAAGAAAAGGTAACCGAACCATCTCAATTTTGTAAATTCTTAGGCATTAACATAGATTCAGTTAAGTTGGAACTGTCTTTGCCTATTGAAAAGGTTGAAAAAATGGAAAATCTCTTATTGGATAACGTTAATAAGAAATTTATTTCTAAGAAGAACTTAGAGAGGATAGGTGGTTTAATGTCGTTCTGCTCACAGGTGGTTAAGGGTGGTAGAACTTTTAGTAGGCGAATTTTCGATCTCTGCGCTCGGGCACGGCCCGGTGGTTATATTAGGGTTTCAGCTTGCACTCGCCAAGACATTCAGTGGTGGCTGGATTTTTGTAGAGTTTTTAACTGTAAGAGGTTAATTCTAAATGATGGTATTGATGCACCTATGTACTCAGATTCTTCCATGAAAGGCTTCGGGGCTTGGATGGATAAAGATTATTTATATGGTGACTGGACATCTTACGATAAATTCAATCTAGGTAGTGGTCATTTTACCCAACCACCAATACTAGACAATTTGAGAAATCACCATAGAAATATAAATGTATACGAGTTATATCCCCTTCTTATGGGACTTAGACGTTGAATATCTGGCTGTAAAAATAAAAGAATACACTGTGTTACTGATAATATGCAAGTTCTAGCTATGATTAATACTGGTAGGTCCAGGAATAAGTTATGTATGGAATGGTTAAGAGAGATCTTCTGGCTTTGCTCCATTAACAATGTGGAGGTATATGCAACTTATATTAAGTCAGAGGACAATGTCCTGGCCGACCAACTATCTAGACTTGCTTACAAGGGTATTCCGAGCAAATGTATGGACTCTCTCCGTGAAAATGATATGTGTTGCTTTAATTCCAGAGTGGGAGAGGTTACTAAGCAGAAAAAGGTTACTTTTAGCCCAGAGTGTGTCGGAAAATACGAGGAGAGCAAGGAAACAGCAACTTAAAAGGTATAAGAAGTGAAATGTATGTAAAAAAACGGGAAAAGATCGATACCGTTGAGAAGTTGATGTTGGTCAACTTGAATTTTGTCTTAGATTATTACAAGGACAGCAGAGATGTAGAAGGCATGTTAAAACATCTCCAAGTTCTGGTTGAAAAGGCTGGTACAAGAATGTATACGGTAGCAGCTCTAGTGGCATATGATAAATCAGTTAGGACCAGGGCAAATAATGATGGGATAGAAGCTTTTGGTGTTATAGACAATTCGGATATTCTGAGACATTTATCATATGATGGTACTGTTCAAGCACAGAAAGCATACACTACCAAGGCTAGGAATGGTATCAAACAAAAGGTCTCAAATAATTCTTGCTATGCCTTTAATAGGGCAGAAGGTTGTGTAAGGGACCCCTGCAAGTATAGACATATTTGCAGTGCCTGCAGTTCCTCTGGGCATAGTAAAACTGAATGCCAGAAGGCCAGGAGTGAATAGGAAACTGCAGGTGATCGATATCCCATAGCTGGTAATGATATTTGTTTGATGCCGGACCAAGTTATGGTAGGTTTGGTAGATATCGATTCGCCCTCACAAACTCCAGTACAGGAGGTGAATGTAGCAGAACAAAGTATTTTCAAAGAATTTAATTCGTTGGAAAATAATATAGATGTTATTGGTTATAACCCAATACAGGTTGGTATTGAACCGCTTTTTACGGTTAGTGTCACAGGTTTACCCGGCATCAGGGTATATGACAAGTGTATAGAAGGTACATGTACATGTGTTCATTATATCAATGGAAAAAATTCCCAAATTTTACCTTGCAGAGTTGCCTCATTCTTAACCCAGAAAGGTATTATTAATGTAAATGACAAGGAGGCGCTATTCTTATGGCAAGGTTTTGTTGAGGGGTTCAGGATAGTGGATCCTGATTGCGATACTTCTTATGATTGCAGAAATTATAAGTCAATCCTTGAGGGAAAATTCTATAATGAGTACTGTGGTATATTGTTAGATGAACTAGAAGCTGGTCTAGTCTCTAAAAGTGTAGATAAACCCCGTTGTATCCATGCTCTAGGTGGTGTAGAAAAATCAAATGGCAAGTTAAGGCCCATAACTGACTGTAGTATGCCTGATAAAATATCTATTAATAATTTTATGGAGACTACTAGCTCGACATTTTCTTATAATAATATTAGCACGGTGACTGCTCAATTGAATAAGAACGATTTCATGAGTGTGGTGGATTTAAAGTCAGCTTATAGGTCTATAAATGTGTATGCATCTCACACGACCATGCAAGGTTTCAGATGGAATTTTGGGCATGGAGAGGATTATTATGTAAGCAACAGGTTAACTTTTGGCCTGAAATGTGCCCCTTATATTTTTAATAAAATCTCTGATTTTATTGTGGAGGTGGCAAAATTCTACGGTGTAGAAAAAATTGTAAATTATCTGGACGACTTTATCATAATTGCTGATACTTATGATGAGTGTCTTAGACAGAGGAATTTATTAATGGAGTGTATGGCGTACATGGGTTTTGTAGTATCCAAAGAAAAGGTAACCGAACCATCTCAATTTTGTAAATTCTTAGGCATTAACATAGATTCAGTTAAGTTGGAACTGTCTTTGCCTATTGAAAAGGTTGAAAAAATGGAAAATCTCTTATTGGATAACGTTAATAAGAAATTTATTTCTAAGAAGAACTTAGAGAGGATAGGTGGTTTAATGTCGTTCTGCTCACAGGTGGTTAAGGGTGGTAGAACTTTTAGTAGGCGAATTTTCGATCTCTGCGCTCGGGCACGGCCCGGTGGTTATATTAGGGTTTCAGCTTGCACTCGCCAAGACATTCAGTGGTGGCTGGATTTTTGTAGAGTTTTTAACTGTAAGAGGTTAATTCTAAATGATGGTATTGATGCACCTATGTACTCAGATTCTTCCATGAAAGGCTTCGGGGCTTGGATGGATAAAGATTATTTATATGGTGACTGGACATCTTACGATAAATTCAATCTAGGTAGTGGTCATTTTACCCAACCACCAATACTAGACAATTTGAGAAATCACCATAGAAATATAAATGTATACGAGTTATATCCCCTTCTTATGGGACTTAGACGTTGGATATCTGGCTGTAAAAATAAAAGAATACACTGTGTTACTGATAATATGCAAGTTCTAGCTATGATTAATACTGGTAGGTCCAGGAATAAGTTATGTATGGAATGGTTAAGAGAGATCTTCTGGCTTTGCTCCATTAACAATGTGGAGGTATATGCAACTTATATTAAGTCAGAGGACAATGTCCTGGCCGACCAACTATCTAGACTTGCTTACAAGGGTATTCCGAGCAAATGTATGGACTCTCTCCGTGAAAATGATATGTGTTGCTTTAATTCCAGAGTGGGAGAGGTTACTAAGCAGAAAAAGGTTACTTTTAGCCCAGAGTGTGTCGGAAAATACGAGGAGAGCAAGGAAACAGCAACTTAAAAGGTATAAGAAGTGAAATGTATGTAAAAAAACGGGAAAAGATCGATACCGTTGAGAAGTTGATGTTGGTCAACTTGAATTTTGTCTTAGATTATTACAAGGACAGCAGAGATGTAGAAGGCATGTTAAAACATCTCCAAGTTCTGGTTGAAAAGGCTGGTACAAGAATGTATACGGTAGCAGCTCTAGTGGCATATGATAAATCAGTTAGGACCAGGGCAAATAATGATGGGATAGAAGCTTTTGGTGTTATAGACAATTCGGATATTCTGAGACATTTATCATATGATGGTACTGTTCAAGCACAGAAAGCATACACTACCAAGGCTAGGAATGGTATCAAACAAAAGGTCTCAAATAATTCTTGCTATGCCTTTAATAGGGCAGAAGGTTGTGTAAGGGACCCCTGCAAGTATAGACATATTTGCAGTGCCTGCAGTTCCTCTGGGCATAGTAAAACTGAATGCCAGAAGGCCAGGAGTGAATAGGAAACTGCAGGTGATCGATATCCCATAGCTGGTAATGATATTTGTTTGATGCCGGACCAAGTTATGGTAGGTTTGGTAGATATCGATTCGCCCTCACAAACTCCAGTACAGGAGGTGAATGTAGCAGAACAAAGTATTTTCAAAGAATTTAATTCGTTGGAAAATAATATAGATGTTATTGGTTATAACCCAATACAGGTTGGTATTGAACCGCTTTTTACGGTTAGTGTCACAGGTTTACCCGGCATCAGGGTATATGACAAGTGTATAGAAGGTACATGTACATGTGTTCATTATATCAATGGAAAAAATTCCCAAATTTTACCTTGCAGAGTTGCCTCATTCTTAACCCAGAAAGGTATTATTAATGTAAATGACAAGGAGGCGCTATTCTTATGGCAAGGTTTTGTTGAGGGGTTCAGGATAGTGGATCCTGATTGCGATATACGAGGAGAGCAAGGAAACAGCAACTTAAAAGGTATAAGAAGTTTTGTAAAAAATTTTGTTTACAACCTTTTCCTTGTTCTCCCTCTCAAGTTTCCATATATGCAGTTTACTTATCTGATTTCATGAAGCCATCATCTGTAAAAAATTATTTGTCTGCGGTTTGGTATTTTCAAAAAATTAAAGGCTATCCTGATTATAGTGGTAACTTTATGTTAAAAAAGACCCTTGATGGTATTGACAGGCTCTCGACCTGTTCAACCAGAGTTATTCACCATTTCTCTCCAAAAGACATGTTGAGGTTAAGGTCATTTTTGGACCTAACCAACATGGCAGACTTCAAATTTTGGATGGCAATTTTAACATGCTATAGGGGAGTGTTACGTGTGGGGCATGTGGTTGAGTCTCCACATTCCTTTAAGGTTGGTGATATTAAATTTCATCAAGATTATTTGTCTATGTGTATCAGAACATCTAAAACTGACCAGCTTGGTAAAAATGTGTTTAATATCTATTTGTCAAAAGATGTTAATTCTCCACTATGTCCTTATCTAGGTCTGAAAAGGTTGTGCTGTGGTAGGGGTAGCAGAGAGTATTTGTTTACTTCGAAAGGTAATCCTCTTCAGTACCAGTATGTCAACTCCAGGTTGAAGTCTTTATCCTTTCAAGCGGGTATCGTGGGACATGTCTCTACCCATTCCTTAACCCATTGAGGGCTAGCATCGACTATAGTCGACACCATGGCAGGCCTAGCGTCGACTATAGTCGACACCATGGCAGGCCTAGCGTCGACTATAGTCGACGCCCTTTATATAGGATTAGTATAGGAATTGAAAATAGCCTCGTCCTCTAGGAACTATACTTTTTTCAGAGGCCGTCCCCATGGCCGGGGCAACAATTTTTGCTCTGTCCTTAAAGGGTTAAGGCACGGTGGTGCTACGTTATTAAAAGATGCAGGACTCAGTATAGAGTCTATTAAGAAGAGGGTTAATTGGAAATCTAACTCTGTTTTTAAATATTTACATAATTACAAAGATGAATTGTTGGAGTTGGACAGAGTGTGTCAATCTCATTTTCAATGCTGATTGTTATGTGTTTTCACATGTGTTTGGCGTGTTTTTGTGTGTTTTTTGGCATGTATGGTGCTGATAGCCCCAAGGTCAGTAACCCACCAAACTCATGTGTCTGTGATATGATCATTTATTATACTACTGTATCTTATATTAATATTACTGTATTTATCATCATTATTATTATCGTTATTACCGGTATTATTATTCCCTGGTAGCGAGATAACTTATGGAACTATATACACTCATGTATATTTATATAATTAGCCGCGGACGGTTAGGGACTATTTTCAGCGCGCATTGGTATCTATGATGTCATAGCATGACGTCATGGTCAACAACTCCACTGGTATAAAAGGGGGCGTGTTCAAGCTAACCGTCAATTGGCTCGTTTTCACCTGTACAGGTAACACCACGCTGGGTGTTCCCTGGAATTTTAAATTTTACTATTGTTATTACTATTGTTATTACTATTGTTATGACTGTACTATTGTTATTATATTATTGCATTTTACTGACTATGCTTATTGTCAACTAATTATTATAGTTGTTTTAATAAAGGCATGTATGGTGCTGATAGCCCCAAGGTCAGTAACCCACCAAACTCATGTGTCTGTGATATGATCATTTATTATACTACTGTATCTTATATTAATATTACTGTATTTATCATCATTATTATTATCGTTATTACCGGTATTATTATTCCCTGGTAGCGAGATAACTTATATATATATATATATATATATATATATATATATATATATATATATATATATTTGTAACTGTCAAAATCAAGATTTCTGACCGTTTTAAAGAAGATATCCAATTGTGTCATAGATAAAGGGTGTGGGGAAAAGAACTTTGCTGACAGATGGTTTGTAACTGGTCAGAAACCCTGATGATTAAGGTTTCTGACCAGATAGCTACCGGGTCTGAAACCTTGATTCTGAACAAATCAGCCAATTATGACATAAATAGAAGTAGATGGGAAAAGATTTTGACTTACAGATGGAGTCAAGTTACAGACAAACCTAAATTCTCTGAAAAAATATTTGCCTTTTTTTTTGATAGATTTCAAACTAGAGAACAATCTACATATTTATAACTGCCAAAAATCAAGGTGTCTGACCAGATTCAGAAGAAGATGGCCATTTGTGTCATAATAATAATGGGGGTTGGGGAAAGATTTTTGCTGACAGATGGAGTCAAGATATGGGCAAACCCAAATTACGTGAAAAAAAATCTATATTTCTGAGATAGAATGACAACTACAAAACTTTTAATTTCCTAGATCAACTTGATCATCAAGGTTTCTGACGGGATACATTACACTGTTAATGAAATCTCTTCCTGCAGCTTTAGAAACGTGATTTAACTATAACTTTATGCAGGAAAAGATGTTATTTACTGTCAGTCTCGATTTCTCTCCATAAAAACTTATTAAAAAGTACTCTGAGACAGGAGGAAGGAGGTGTTTAATGCTATCCTGTCAGAAACCTTGGTCAGAAACCTTGATGTGTTGAAACGTGTGCCTATCTTCAAGGGATACATAGGAACATTTGGGGTAACACATGGGATCAGTTAGATTAAATCTATTAGACTGAAAAGATATGAAAAAAAGGACTTTGCTTGCATTTAGGCCCTACTACCTTAATTGTGCAGGGTAAGCAACATGACTAGACTTGTTCTTTGTGCACAAAAGGTTCAGGAATGCTAATGTTATTATTGCACAGTACCTTTCTGGGACCAATTTCAAATAACAGGTGTCTGAAGAAAACGGTCAGAACCCTCAATCTTGATGGTCAGAAACCTTGATCAGAAACCTGGATTTCTGCCTTGCACTGGTTCTATGAGACATAGCCATTGGTCAAGTGTAAGACAATATCAGAAAGTAGTCCTTGCAAAGTACCTTAGGTCATCTTTGAGAATTGAGTCATCAATTTGGTCTTCATTACTGCCCGACGCCTTAGGCCTTGAAAAAGGAAGACTGGAGGCAGGACTTGGAAGAAATAAAATAAATGATTTTGTTATATGAGATAACCACCTTGACATAATTTGTTTGATTAATACCGTATACATATATATATATATATAATACACATTTGATGAAGTAAGTTATGTGATGTTTAATATTGATATCACAGTGTAGTAATTATAATTAGATTTATGATACAATAAAATACAGAGTAAAACGGAGGTAAACAAATGAGGTGTGGGTGGGTGGTAAATGAAGCGTTTGGTGGGTGTTGTAGGGTTGGAGGCGGAGCGGTGAATGGGCTAAGGAATGGTGGTAATGTGAGAGGAGGGGGGTTGTTGGTAGGTTGTTGTAATTGGAAGGTGGGAGTACCACCAGGTGGTGTTTTATCCTATTGTGGTGCCAGCTGGTTTCTCTGTTCGTTCTAAATAACCTGTTGATTAAGGATGTCTACACAAAGGGTGTTAATTTACCAGCCCCACCCTTATAGAGGTGTTAGAAAACTGGAAAGGATGGAGAGGCCTGTTGGGGTTGAGTAAGGTCACACCATGGCTAATTTCCTGCGGTTCCTCTTACTATAGCAGGAAGTTGATCCTGACCTTTAATACAATGGCTTCAATCTGATGCAAGCTACTCCCAGCATCTTCAAGTGATTATCTGTGTAATGTAAAGCAGGTTTAGGGATGGGTAAAGATAGGACTTGGCAAAGTCAGGGTATCACCAAATTTAGCAAGCACATGCGAAATAATGATTCAGGACCCTGTATCACAGTTCTACTTTTGTTTATACCTTTGGCTGATCCCTACAAACAAAAATGTGAATCGTCAGAATCTAACGATTCTGAAGGGTCAGTCTCTGGGAAGTAATGGGAGTTTGAAAGTAGTTGTTGCTGTTGGGTGAACCAAAGTGGACACAAACCACACATCCCAACTCAAGTGTTCATTGTTGACAGTCAATTTTGCTGAAATGTTATTTGAAAGGAATTCCGTGTTTTCTAAAAATGAAAAGAAAAAAGATTAAAAAAAAGAAAAAAGAAAGAAATGAAAAAAAGGGATTAACCTGAAATCATTCTCTTGTATTTGGGTGCTTCTGTGAGGTAAAAAGATGAATTTGATCGTGGAATCAGTACAGCATAAGCACTGCTCAACTTTAAATATGATAGAGACTTCTGGTCCAGGCCTCTTCTGTGCCCTTAGAATGGCAGATGCGCTAATTAGTGTTTGCTTTATTGAATAGAAATTCTAAATAAATCATCATGAAAATAGTTTTTCCTTCCCTGTAATGATACAGCTTTATTTCATGCTGACTTTGCATCATATCCCTATATATCTTCGTGGAAGATAATCTCCCTGTGCTATAGAGATTGTTATTAATTCGTGATTAATTTATTACATTTGCATCTACATTGTATGGCAGAAATCAGAGGTCAGGTTTACATATAGCTCAGGAAATAGTTGATAAAATCATTAGAACAACCAATGTAATTTGGTGTTCACTCTACTACTGAGACTCTGTTACTGCTGCAGCATGAAAGCCCCCAGAGGTGAACACCCATCACCAAAGAAGAACATTATACACAATATATCATTGGAAAGCTCTAAACTTGTAAAATTTCACATATGGTAGGTGTAATAAAATAAAAAAAAAAAACGTATTTTTGGTGAAATAGACCCACAGGAAAAAGTTTTTTGATCATTTTTTATTCAAATTAAATTATCAAAATTTCAGAAATATCTTTTTACTACAAAATAATGCCTCTAACTAAGTATCCTATGAGTTGTTCTAGCAGAAAATGCTTAATTATTACAATTACTTCTGTCCATAATGCATGGGCCCAGGCCTACATTTTTGTGTGTTCATGGGATGCATCACATATACCTTGTATTTTAATTGTGGTTCATTCTTTGATATTTGTTGCCACGGCACAGAAAATAAAGGTGTGTTTTCAGTAACATGACCTGAAAAGGTAGGGTCGGTAGGTCAGATTTTTATTTTTATTTATTTTTTTTTTACATTGATATAGGAAATGTTAGGGCACATATCAATGGATGTATCAAATTTGATTTCATTGTAAAATAATGATGGGAAAATGACAATTGTGAGAGAGGGGAAGAACAGTAAATAATTACAGGAAAAATCCTCAAAAAGTAATGAAAAGATTCTTTAAAATAATATTGAAAAATGAGACAAAAGTCGGTCGGGTTACTGGACCTGGCCGAGTCTTGAACACTCAACCTTTAAATAAGGAGACGTACAGTTTACCACTACACCATCCAGCCCAGTGTAGGAGTTCAGTGTTAAAGGTTCTACATATAGACCACTCAACACTATTCAATACTTTTTATTCTTGATGCCAGAAACCTTTAAAATATGCCTGAGACCATATGTTCAAAATACCCTTTTTGGACCATTAACATGATAAGCTACATCCTGGGTGATTTACAGAGATTTTTAGTTACTCAAGGATATCTTTCTCTTAACATTTGTGCCAACACCATGTAATCCTATGACAAGGTCAAATAAGCATGTAATGCCACATGGTGAAAGATTGGTAAAGATTTAGTAACAAGACATTGTCTGGTAGCGTAGGGTCAATGGTCACTAGTTTTTGCAGTTTTTCTTCTCCGAGAGCCATTTTTGAGTTATAGCATCAAAACCGTTACTTCAAACAGCTTGTAAAGTGAAACTCTTTTCATTCCAAATGACATGACCCTATGCTACAAGACAAAGTTTTATGTTACCTTCACAGTTTTGGCATTTACCTGGAGTGGAAGGATGTGGTTGATGACCTAAGCATTGCTGGACCTCTGAACATATTACACACTGAAGTTGACACAAAATTGATATTTTTGACACTCCTCTCATATATTATGGCCAATATCTCAGGAACCGAAGGAGTTAGAAGCTACAATGTTGCATGTGGACATAACCTAGATACATCTCAATAGAGAAGACTAATTATCCAGATCTGAGGGGTCATGCGGGGACCATTTGTTGAAATACTCTAAAATGACATTAGGAGTTGGATACTAGAATGAAATATTTAATAAGCCACGATATAAGGATATCAATAAAACATAATATTATTAAGAAATACTGAGTTTGCTAATTTCAGTATCAGCACGCCCCCATGTCTTAGATGAGCCGTTACATATACATGGCTAGTTTGAATGAAATATTTCTCCAGCCATTTACCTGGCATCATTGCTGTATGTTATTCATGAAATGAATGAAACCATGATGTTCACTCCATGAATATATTTCAGGCATGGGGAACCTTTTATGTCTAAGTGCAACAGGACACAACATTTATTTCAGAATACCAAACAAAAAGACGCCCCGTAAGAAAATTGTCAACTGCAGCACATCAGATGGAATTAACCTTTTATTGTGAAGTGGTACCTGCAAGATGCTCTAATGAAGTGCTGGCAAGACTACTCACCAGCACTTCATTGGTGCATCATTACAACCAATGGACATGGTGCATTAATGCATCAGTGGCCTTTAAAGAGTTAAGATTCCCTCTTGAGGGCTCTCTATTCCTTATCTGTAAGGCTTGAGGACAAGCAGTAGCCTGACGCATGTATGGGCCATTAAGGTAAAAAAAACTAGGGCTGTATTAAAGAGCCCAGGGAAGGGGGATTCAGTGGGGAGTCCCTCGTGTCTGGATCTTTTCAGGCAGAGCTTTCACTCAACAGTTCAATCATGACAAGGGGACATTTCAGCTCATGAAGGCAATTTACAAACAGCTTTGATGTTGCCTTTGCTGTCGTGCTGTGCTTAAGGTTTCTTCTTAAATAACCTGCTCTGTCCCACTGGATAGGTGGAGCATGCCACAGCTTAGATTTTATACAACTGTCCCCACACACTTAATCATCAAATAATTGATACTGGGCATGTATGGAAATCCATTGGGTGGCTTTAATTGAGTTCTGCTAGGGCTAGCTGTCCTTATTACTCTAGTCAGAATGTCACAATGGATGCCTAGCATTCATAGTTGTTTATTATTTCTCACTACATACCTCCCTTACTTGCAGACCAGTCTCCTTGCTTCCTTCCTTGAGAAGTGTTTTGTAGCCATATCCACTAGTCCTCATGAGCAAGCACTATGTGTGTATCTATGTGCAGCACTACAGTTAGAGGCCTTCCATGTGACTGCTATCTGTGTAAACATGATGCAATCTGTAATCTTAGTTCCATGTTCCCTCTCAGCATGTCCAAATTTTGCCCATGAAGCCGAAATTACCTACACAAATATTTAATTCAATTCATCACCCTGAGGAACTGTTAACAAAATGACTCCATGTATATCAGAGAATTGCATGACCACCAAGTATAACTCCAAGGAATCCAATTATAATACATATCTTTTTCAATTTCCATCAATATAGCTCTCTTTGAAATGTCAGAATAATGCTCTATGAATTGAAAATAGCCTATTCCCCACCAAAATCTAATAAAAATCATTTCCAGGGCACCTTCATCCAAATCAGCCCATTTCAACATCTTTTGCCATCATCATTCTCTAGTGACTTATATAAAACTCTGAACTATGCTTTGTTTTACATTTGTGACATGAACTGGGAAAAGGGGTCTTAGGAACCCCTGCACTAAGCCCCATTTTCGCAGATCTTGTCACATTTTCTAAAAGCTATTGTACTGCCCTCTTTGTCATCATTTGAATTAGTACTTAAATCTGTACATAATATAGGTAATAGCTGCTGCTATCTCAATTTTGTTGAAAAATCAGGTTTCTCAAAATAATTCTGGGCATGAAATGGTTAACTGACCTGCTCTGTCCCACTGGTTAGGTGGAGCATGGCACAGCTTGGATTTTATACAAGTGTCCCCACACACTTAATCATCAAATAATTGATACTAGGCATGTATGGAAATCCATTGGGTGGCTTTAATTGAGTTCTGCTAGGGCTAGCTGTCCTTATTACTCTAGTCAGAATGTCACAATGGATGCCTAGCATTCATAGTTGTTTATTATTTCTCACTACATACCTGCCTTACTTGCAGATCAGTCTCCTTGCTTCTTTCCTTGAGAAGTGTTTTGTAGCCATATCCACTAGTCCTAATGAGCAAGCACTATGTGTGTATCTATGTGCAGCACTACAGTTATAGAGGCCTTCCATGTGACTGCTATCTGTGTAAACATGATGCAATCTGTAATCTTATTTCTTTGTTCCCTCTCAGCATGTCCAAATTTTGCCCATGAAGCGGAAATTACCTACACAAATATTTAATTCAATTCATCACCATGAGGAACTGTTAACAAAATGACTCCATGTATATCGGAGAATTCCATGACCACCAATTATAACTCCACTTTGCTGGTATGCTCATACAGAATGTTTAGATGTATATGGCTAGGTGCTTCTCTGCCACCACTATACATGAATAACTTGCAAGGACATGATATTATGAGTTCCTATAACCTGAATGAAGCACCCTTGAAATGGAGGCAGGGAAACCAAAGCAACAGAAATCCGAAAACAATGAGAACAAATCATTATTCACTCATGAAATACTGAGGAATTTATCATAAACAGAGCCAACTTTATCATACCTATGAGACCTTAAGGATCAGACGAACCATATTGACGACTACAACAGATTTGAATTGATTCTGATTAAAACCTTATTCACCTGAACTGCTGAAACAAACCAGTTACAGATTGAATGATACATGGTATACATGTGTGTCCAGCCAAGGCAAAAGGGTCCCCTGAGGGGAAAGGTCAATTTCGAAATTCAGGTTATGAGCTTTTCAATGATGTATTACATAAGAAAATATCTCTCCTAGTGTTTGAGTTATGGGTCTATGAATTTGGGTGATCACTGACCTATCACTATTCCAAATAAGCTCTAACTTCCATATTTCCCGAGATAACTCAAGATAGTATAAGTATGCATAATTATGCAAATAAGGAAAATTATCATATTCTTTAAAATCATTTTCTCATAGACCTAGAAATAGGATTTTTACCATTTTTAGTACATTCATCCCTGTGAGTGAGGCTATCAATGGGCTTTTTTTATTCCTCTATTTTGAGTGGAAATCTTGTTTCCGTGGCAACACATATCAACAAATACATCGATTTATGCCCTGAAATTCCCTAAAACATTCTATTTGCATTCCAAATTTGGAAGGTTTGGACTAAAATTGGAAACTTCCCTTTCGGACTATTGAAATCCTCATGAAAAACTAGTATGATAGAATGTTCGGTCTAGTTTCCCCTTTTTAAGCCTTAGCAGTGTCCCCCTGGTGGTCAGAATTGATACTAATCCCCCTTGGACGGTCCATTTAGCTTGCTGGCTTACATGTATCATTCTGTAACCACAAATGTATGACAGGGCAGATAGAATAAGTATCCCTTTCAAGCAGTAAGTAGTCTGGTGAATTTTATGCGAAGAATACATGAATAGTGAAATGATAAGGGTCAGTCTGTGAGACCTAATTAGGAGGTTGGAAGCAGTAGTTGCCGTTGAGGGAACTGAAGTGGATACAAATCATACATCACATCTCAAGTTTTCTTCAACATTGTAAGTTCATGAGAATCAAATTTCCTGAAATGTTATTTGATATGGTTTTATTGTGATTAGGTGCTTCTCTTGGATAAAATGATGAATTTGATCCTTGAAGCGCTACAGCATGGGTACTGCCCAAATATGATATTGACCTTTGGTTCAGGCCTCCTCTGTGCCAGTACAGTGGCCGATGTGCAATAAGTGTTACTCATTTGTTTTATTTTATAGAAATGTTGACTTAGCATCATTATGTCCCACTCCGACTCGCCATTTGCAGGTTATCTACATGGTGGAACATAATCTTCCTGTGCTATAGAGGGTGTTATCAATTTGTAATGAATTATGGCATTTGCATCGACTTCATATGACAAATCAAAGGTCAGCTTTACATAGAGATCAGGAAATACTTTATAAGATCATTAGATCAATAACCAATGTAATTCGGTGTTCACTCTACTACTGAGACTCTGTATGAAATACAGCATTTATTGTACTATATACATAATAGTTTGAATGCAATATTTCTTCACCTATTTCTACCTGACATGTGCACTGTATATTATTCATGAACATATTTCAGGCCAATTAAACCATTCTATGATAGTAGCGGCTGGGAAACCTTTTGTGTCCAAGAGCGACAGGACCCATCGTTTATTTCATAATACCTAACAAAAAGACGCTTGGTAAGAAAATTTGTCAACCACAGCACAACAGATGGAATTAACTTTTTCATGGTGTGGTGGGTTTTATGTTGATGATGGCTTGGGTGTGGTGCTTTCATTTTCCTCTTGAAATCCTTTTCTCTCCCATATGCACATTTCAGATTGAAATTGCTTGTTAAAACACTATGGAAACCTCCACCCACCTCACTGAAATAGGGATAATGGTATTTAGCCTTTCCTTTCTAGGACTATCAAAGGTTTTAATCAATTCATAAACATACTTCTTTATGCTTTCTGAAAGATTAGTAGGAAGTTAAATTAAAGATGAATTAAAGTTGGGGACATGGCAGATATTTTCCCAAAGTTCCAAATTGCACACAGAATGAAGTAACTTCAGCAACCCTTAACACCAAACGGAATTCCCCCACCTGGAAAGCCACCCCCCCCCCCAAGAGAATGTACCATCCTCCTCCAAAAAATAATTCCAATATCACAAAGTGATAGGAATAGGCTTAAGGGTTAGGTTTAGGGAGCACCCACAGGGTGTACATCGGTGCATTTCGAGTGGCACAGTGCCTGATTGGAGATAAAAAAAAAAGCATAAACACACTTGAATGTTGGGGACAAATATAGCATATTAAGTTGTTACTCGGGCAGATAGAATCCCCTTAAGTGTTTTTGAGTCCCCCAGGAATGAATAGTAGGGCTAGATGCCTGACCTTTGGACCAAATCGTATTTAGCACAATTAAATTTAGGGGAAAATGATAAAAGCACAATTTTACGTTTGTTGAGTTATTTCTGGGTAAACAGGGTGGTTACTCGGGAGGAGAGGGTGGTTACTCGGGAGGACACAGTGGTCCAAAGCATATTGAAGCGTTATACCCCTACCCTTGTCATGCTATTTCATTTAGAGATTCACTTTTCGTTTTGTTGAATAAAACACATGCAGCACCATTTTAGTAAAGAAATCAAAGGCATATTATTTTTCTAGTAGGGATAATGTCAAGTGGTTACTCGGGAAGAAACCTAACTTCACCAACAGGTTTTTGGCTCTGAAAAGGTGAAAAATTCTGTTTCTGGGCTTCAATTGAAGACAACACAAATGGTTGTTAGGGAAACTAAGCTGAAGGGACTTGGCTTCCTTTCGTCTTTAATAGTTTGCAAAAATCCACTAAGATTAGGGCTCCAAGGGTAATTTTCAGACCATTTTAGGCCCTTCAGAAGCCCCAGCAGGGGTGTGGGTGTCTGCCTTTAGATCTCATTGAGATCTACACAAAAAAATCATACCTACACTAAGTCTAGCAGAAATGCCAGGTCCGCATATGTGAAATTTGGCCTCTGCCCAGCTTTGGTGAGAATTGGCCTGAGAAGGAACCCAAAATAATGAGGACTCTAGAGGAATGTGGAATGATAATAATGAAAGCAATCAACAACAGGCTGACAAAAGGTAGGCCACTGGTCGAGCATGTTTGTCAAAGGCTTGTTTTTTGGTGGGTTTACAATTTTGCAGTCGCAGACTATTCATCTTAAAATATTTTTTTCCCCTTATAACTTTGAACATCTTTACAAACTGCCCTCATACAATATGGCATTCACATCCTTTGAAAATAAATAAGGTACTATATACTCCCAGGTATATTAATATATATAATTAATGAGTGATGCGAAGGTACTACTTTTCACCAGGTGCATGAATATCTATGACATCATCATAACATTTCCTCCAGTATATAAGCCCCAGCAGTTGAACTAACGGTCATTTGGCTTCATATGCTCAAGCAGCACACACCACGCTGGGTGGTGCTGGAAAATTTTAAACTTAATTGTTATTGTCTAATAATTTATTGTGTTCATCTGTATTTATAAATTGAATCGTTGGTTATATAGTTTATTGTGATATTTATTGTCATATATATATATATATATATATATATATATATATAGTAGCATGTTCCGAATACCCATCGTCTTAGCTCTATGGAAAGGATTACGGCTCCTGGCCACACCATATAAGCCGTTGGTGAATATCTCTTATCTGCTTTCACTACTGGGGCAAGCCGGGCTATGAGTCTCGACCAGCACGTATCTCCCTTCTGTCTGTCGGAGAAACACAACCACTATATATATGCTTAAGCTTGCCGTTCCCCCAGCGGCGGTTAACATTCCCCCGAGCACTGCCAGGCAATGCTCGCTCCTAACGTGACTCAGGGATCGGCGGCTTCCACGCCCCCATACCAGGATGGTTTTGCTTCCACCGCCTCCCCCTCGGTCTACACCACACTCTCCCCAACTAATTAACAACTTGCGGGGTAGAAGTGTCAATATTACCCTCCTGCGGATGGGTATCCAATTTTGAATAAAACTATCACACCAGTCCCCTAGGTGTCTCTGTGTTATTTTTTTATATACAAGGAAAAAGTACATGATATACAGTGGTATAACAGTAGATCACTCTATCCCACTCCTATGAGTGGCTTAAAATACTAGTAACCGGCTGCTGTCCCCTATGCAGCATATTTTTACAGGCGATAGCATGCTTTTAAACAGTAATATGACGTCAGCCGCCAACAACAACTGCGACATGTACTGGGAGAAGGGGTCTTAAAGGCCCCTGCACTAAGCCCCCTTTTTGCAGATCATGTCACAACTTATGTACAACCAGCTGCTCCTCGTCCTTCGGATGGATCAGCAGCTCTGCCGGTGCCCTCCTCCGACTCCTCCGCTGGTGGCTTCCTTCCGCATTCTCCGCCTCCCCGGACCTCCTCCGACTGTAACACAAGGTGAGTAGCCCTTTTTAGTACCATCTCCCACCTTCCATGCTTCGTCTAGTTGTGTCCCCCTGCTTTATGTGATGCTCCCCCGAGAACCTCATGCCACGGCTGGCCTGTACTGGCTATACCCGCCGGTGGCTCATTCGTCGGTGTTTCCCCCGCCTGTACTGGCCAGCTCTCCGCCCCTCTCCGACAGCATCCCCGTATCTTGTCCGCGTCACTTGCACCAACTCATAGTCCCCATTATGTAAGCTTTGAAAGGCTGCCGACATGATACCTCCTGGTACCACCTTCAGACCGGGCCCCATGGACGTAAAATCCTTGTGCCAGGGCATGGTAGCCTCCGCACACTCCTCTTCCCCTCCGCCCCCTTGATCTCCTCCTTCTGGTTTTGCCATGACCCCCACTATGCCTTGTGTCGGCACCACCCCTCCTTCCTCCATCTCCACCACCGGGGTGTCAGTTACTACCACTACTCTATCCCGAGTCGGTGGTGGTAGCTGCAACTCCCTAACCATGCTCTCCACTATGGTCTCAGTTCCGGATGGGACCAGCACCATGGTGTCTGCTGCCTCCCCCTCTGCCACTGTCTCCACTTGCAGGAGGAACTCCCCTTTTGGTGACTTAATCACTAGCCCATTCATTCCCACAGTCACAGTCCTGGGGTGCCTCACCAGCCGCGGAGATGAAGCCTGGGCCCGGCCTCCCTCCTTCCCTAGTTTGGCCTGATCCCTCACAGTTGTCTCCTGACCACCCTCCCCCCTAGCCGGTGGAGTCTGTCTCAATAATTCCTCTGTGCTCCGCCTAGCTGACCCTCCTCCTTCGGGGGAAATTGTTACCTGGCTCATTAAGCCTGTCAGTACACCTGTAGTCTCCTGCTTTCGCGTTGCCTTATGCGACGTCTTCCCCTTTCCTTTATCCTTCTTTGGTGTTTTTGGCACTTTCTGGCTTTCCTCCTCCTGGACCTGCCTCTCTTGTTCTGCCTTCAACAGCCGGGCCTTCTCCGCCTCCTCCTTCTGCTTCTGGGCCAGTACCTCTCTCTGTCAGTGCTCCTTCTCCACCCTCTTCTTCCTCCCCTCCCTTATCACCTCCCTGAATTTCTCCTCCAACTCCCCGGCATCCCCTGACCAGGTGGGGTATCTCTATCTCTTCCTGCTTGGTGGGTCACTCTCAGCCGGTACAGCCCCGGCTGACTGTGGGGGATTCATCACCTTTGGGCCCCTATCCTCCTCCTTTGCTGGTGAACGGGGGGTGGTTGCCGACCCACTCAGTTCTGGTCGCGGCTTGTCTGCTGCCAGCTGATACGGTGCCGGTTTGTCAGGACTGCTGTCAAGTCCACCAGTTATTTGGAAAGAATTCTCCTTAGTGGGAGAGGAATCGGGCTCGTCCGCACCATTCCCCTCCGACACGTCCTCATACCTTCCCACCTTTATCAGGGAGCAGGGGATAGGCTTCTCTGCCATTATGGCCTCGTACTCCTTCTCAATACTCTGGATATCCAACTTTTTGACAGGTAAGTCCCTCTGTAGGCGGTTTAACGTCTTAGTAGGTGTTTCCCCCCCTTCCCCAAACTTCTCCATAATCCTATCTAACTCAAAGCGGAGCTTTTTATCCTCCTCTTGGAATAGCAAGTGCTTGCCGGAATCCTCCTCCCGCCCTAGGTCCACCCAGCTCTTTCCCCCTTTTGCCGCAGTCTCTCCGCTGGCGGGTAATTTCGGGCACTGTGATTTCCGGGGCCGTTTCTCCAGCATTCCCCCTTCAATTTCCAAGGCCCTTTTTGCCCCCTTCCCAGCACTACTAGTCACTACCCCGGTGTAGATCAACCACCCCAACATCTCTGGGGGTGGCGTCGCCCTGCCCGGCCGTAGAGGTCTCTGGCTCAGTGTCCCCCTTCAGTTGCTTTGCTCCGGCAGAGTCCCCCTGGGCTGTTCCTGTAGATGATTCCCCCGTCTCACTAGGAGTATCCTTGACTAGCCCCAACAGTAAGAGTTTCGCCTCTCCATGGCCCGAGGTCTCTGTGGGCCCTCTCCACGTGCCGTAACAAATCCGACAGCCTGTCCTTGGACACCATGTACTCACAGCTGGGGCACTGGTACCCCGCTTGGTACTCGACATGTGAGTTAAGATGGCGTGTCATAGCGCACTTGGTTTTGAATGCCCATGTCCTAGTCCCCCGAGGATCCTGCCTACACTTCTCATAACGTAATCGTGGTATGTCCACCCCCTCCACCACCTCCATGGGTATAGTCTTGTCTAGCTGCACTTTTGTAGGTCCCATTACGATGTATTTGGGCATTGGCCAAAAACTAGTCTGAATTGACAGTCCCCACCTCCGTATTTATGGGTTTCCCGGCTCTCGCTCTGCCCCTCTCTGGCTCCTCCCCCTTCCTCCTTTCGGCCAATCAGGAAAGAGTCCATTTTTGGTGCACGTGTGCCACCGTCTCCCTTCGTGGTGGGCTGACTTCCACTCTTCCCACGGTCCTTCCCCTTCTCCTTTGACTGAAAGTTGGACCCGAGGGAACCCTCGTCTCAGTGTTTCCTGTCCCCCTCACTTCTCCG
Organism: Acholoe squamosa; assembly: GCA_949317995.1. Classification (NCBI taxonomy): domain Eukaryota; kingdom Metazoa; phylum Annelida; class Polychaeta; order Phyllodocida; family Polynoidae; genus Acholoe; species Acholoe squamosa. Next base: position 61,323,997 of record OX439043.1, read on the forward strand.
GTGCCCCGAGGAGTGTTTCCCCGAACTGGGGCGCCTCCTATCACTGCTCCCATCCTTTCTGTTATCACCATCTCTCCGGTGACGGCTCCCCGACCAACTAGAGGAGGAGTGCGGGGGTGAGTTACCCGCCCTCTCCCTTCTCCGCCTCTCTCTACTTCTGCTCGAGCGCTCCTTAGGCCTCGGGGGTTGACTTGATGTGGGTTTGGCCTCACCCTTCCAAGAGGTTCCATAGGACATAGGATCCATGTCCCCCACCGCTCTAACTCACTTTTCCTCTCTCCTAAACTCCTTTTTTTCTTGAAGCTCTCTTTTAAGATCACCCTCCGATTGTCATCCTCCATGGTCACTAACGGCGCTATCAAGTTTGAATTGGAGACATCACCGGCTGCTGGGTTGCCTGGCGACAGCGTCAAGGGTGGGAAGTTATCTCCCCAGGGGGCGCCACTTTCTCGACGCCCTGCACTGTAGGGGGCGCCGCCATTCCTCCCGCAGGGCACTAAGTGGCCTGGCTATGGAGGAGAATTCGGGGACGAATGCTCGGTAATACCCCGCCAGCCCCAAGAAACTACGAACCTCCGACACCCCTTTTGGTGTAGGCCACGACCTCACCGCTTCTATCTTCTCCGGATCTGTGCCCACCCCTGCCTGACTAACCACGTGGCCAAAGAACAGGACCCATCGGCGGGCTAGTTGACACTTGGAGGGTTTGATTTTGAGCCCCACCCCTTCTAACCGCTCCAAGACAACCCCCAACCGGCGGAGGTGTTCACTGAAAAGTACTGGCGAAGACCACTATATCATCTAGATACACCAGGCATGTCGTCCACTGCAGACCCCACATAGCCACCTCCATGACACGCTCAAAGATGCCCGGGGTGTTACACAGGCCAAAAGGCATCCTTCTGAATTGATGCTGGCCCCCATGAGTGCTAAAGGCCGTCTTCTCCCGGTCCCCCTCCTCTATATCCAACTGCCAGTACCCGCTGGCTAAGTCCATGGAGGAGAACCACCTCGCCCCCGCCATGGTATCCAAGCAGTCCTCCACTTGGGGAAGGGGGTACGCATCCTTTACCGTGGCGGCATTCAGCTTCCTATAGTCCACACAGAACCGCATGGTTTCATCTCTCTTTTTAACCAGCACGACTGGGGATGCCCAGGGGCTAATTGACTCCTCTATCACCCCTGCCTCCAGCATTTTGTTGATCTCGAGCCCTACCATCTCCCGTCTTTGGGGTGCCAGCCGGCGGGGGGGGGGCTGGTTGATGGGTGTATGGTCTCCCATGTCGATACGGTGCTTCGCCAGGGTGGAATGACCCTGTCCTCCTTCCCTACCTGGAATGCCCCCAGGTGCTTCCCGAGAAGCTCCGCCAGTCCTCCCCGTCGGTGGGGCTCGGTGCCCTCCACCAGATCGGCTATTACCGACGTCTTCTCCAACTCCCCTGGTCCCTCCACGATCCTGCACCACTGCTCGCCTTCCTGAGCTTGCTTCATCTTATCTATCTTTTGCAGAGCTCCTAGCGTCATCTCTCCATAAATAATGACTGATTCTCTTCCAGGGTTAAGGACCCGTCCCCAGGCCCCCCCTTTTAAAGGTCACAGGAAGCTCCGTCCGACAAAGAAGGGTCGCTCCCCTTTGTGGCCCGCCATACCCTCCACCAGTCCTTTCTCCCCCTCATCCCATGGCCCATTCACGGCTCCCTCCAATATTGTCTCTTCTCCGGCGGCCAGCACCACCGCCCTCACACTCACTATCCTACAGACATTATCATTCTTGGTCCATACAAGTCGCTCCCTGGCCACATCAATCACCATACCACTATTTCTCAGAAAGGCTGCTCCTAATATCCCCTTAATGCCTATGTCTCCAATCACGAAGACGTCCTCTGCCGCCCTTCCTCCCAACACTAGTTCCGCTGTCACCTCCCCTTTCAGTGCCATGGGTCTGCCATCCACCACATATACCGTCTCCCTTGTGGGCCTCTCAGTGTTTGGGTCCCCATGCTGTCGCCACCATACTTCGGAGAGCAAGTTCAGAGATGCCCCAGTGTCCACCAGTAGTTGCACCGATGCCCCATTCAGTTCCCCTGTCACTATTAACCCCCCTGCGCCTCGCTCCCTTCTTCCCTGAACGATGTTACGGGGGCCATATTCCCTGACCTGTACCCGCCCTCTTCTCCACCGGCGGGGGACACGGCATCATATCCACCGGCCGCTCAGGCTTCTTGCCTCTGGCCTGGAGAACTTCGGGTTGACGCCCCCTCCTTCTCTCGTTTTGACCAACCGTAGCCCCTACCCAGCTAGCACTACTCGTGTAATTTACGTCATTCTTACGTGAAAACTGATCGTATTTACGTAAAAAAGACATCATTTGGATGGGTTGTGCTAGCAGGGTACCTCCTCCTCAGGCTGAATCTCCGTCTTTTCCCATGGCCATTTGTACTGTTCCTCCCCTGCCGAGTCCGCCTCCCTTTTCTCCGTTCACACTCTGTCTTGAGGCTCCTCTTGCCAGATTGTGAGATCCTCCTTTGGCCTCTCTATCCCTCTTCGCCTCATGGTAATGTCCTCATCTACTATTTCCAGGAGGCTCCCTTTAACCATAGGTCGCTCAGCCCCCTCCAGATCCTCAAAGCGAAAGTCTGGTTCCTCCATCAGCCTCTCCATTTTCCTATGTGAGCTCTAACCCAATGAGGGCTAGCATCAACTATAGTCGACACCATGGTAGGCCTAGCGTCGACTATAGTCGACACCATGGTAGGCCTAGCATCGACTATAGTCGATGCCCATTATATAGGATTTGTATAGGAATTGAAAATAGGCTCGTCCTCTAGGAACTATACCTTTTTAAGAGGCCGTCCTCATGGCCAGGGCAACTATTTTTGCTCTGCCCTCAAAGGGTTAAACACCGCTGTCACCAATGTAGCGATCCAAATACCCGTCGTCTTAGCTCTATGGAAAGGATTATGACTCCATCAACTTTAGTATCAACACTGTTTATTGCCTGGCTCCTGGCCACACCATCTAAGCCGTTGGTGAATATCTCTTATACTACTGGGACAAGCCGGGCTATGAGTCTCGACCAGCACATATCTCCCTTCTGTCTGTCGGAGAAACACAACCATTATATATATGCTTGCCATTCCCCCGACGCTGGCACAGTTGGCACGGTGCAGCGGCGGTGAACATTCCCCCGAGCACCGCCAGGCGATGCTCACTCCTAACGTGGATGGTTTCGCTTCCACCGCTTCCCCCTCAGTCTACGCCACAATATATATATATATATATATATATATATATATATATATATATATATATATATATATATGGAAACTATTTGGTGTCCCTCTTATTGAAACACACAAAACAAATTTACTTTCCTTAATGTTTTGCCTGGATATGAAAATAAAAGCTGCAACTTGCAGTCAGTGCTCAATGCAAATCATGATTTTTCAAGGAGAATTCTCTCTTTATCGAGTTCTCATAATTTTTCTTGAATCCTTAGTCTGTTCTGTCTCCTTGCATTGGAAGCAACCAATCTCTCATATACACCAAATATTACAGCTTAATTTAAGTTACTCATCCCGCTGTCCACATCTCACCTCACTTAGATCCTTTGACCAGGCGGCCAAACTATTTAGGCTGCAACTTACTCTGGCTGTGCAAAATTCATTTCACACCAGTCAAGAAATTCTCCTCCACCCCATAACCATGGGGTAAGGTTCTTCTTGGTTCTTCTTAGCCTACACCGGGGAATCCTTTAATGCCCGTCTCAACTGTCTGGGAGGGGGAAGTTTGGGATTCTGCCTCAGGTTCTTTATGATCAGAAGAAGGGGAAGAAATTTTTTTCCCTTGAATATAGTTTCTATCACAGTATTAGTCACATCTGATGGCTTGGATGAGGCCTCGTAGGTTGTCTTTTTTTTGGGTGGGCAGTGGGGGATCCGATTAATCTCTATCAACAGACATGCTAGATAGAAGAGTCTCATTTTCAGAGAGAGTTTTCTGAGTGTTTTCCAAATCAATGTCTGTCCTATCTAAAACAACCTTACAAGGAAATACATCGTGGCTCATCTTTGATGTCCAAAGTCTTTTTCACAACAGCATCTATGCTCCTCCTCCTCATTCCTCCTTTTTTTTGGTTTGGCCTAGAACAGTAACAGCAGACTGTGACTTGGAAGGGGTGGATGTTGAAGAGGGATTTATATCTCGAGACTCTTTTGGATTTATTCTCAACGACTTCCTCCTATACAATGGACTACTGGAACTAGGGGGCCGGGATGGACGTCAGCCTGCATGACTACAGTATGTGCATTATCATCCGCCAGAGTTTCAATAGAGTCTGTGTCCAATCCATAGGCCATAGAGCCAGACTTGTTCACTGGCATTGCCCCGTCTTCATCCATGTTGCATTCATTGTTTTATACTGGTTGAGAGACTATACTCTTTGTCTTTATTTTCCTTTTTACTTTCCGTAATTCCACCCTTGGACAAGAAGAGGCAGAGGGGGAGGGGCCATGCTTGTTTTTTCTTACTGTCACATGAAGGGGAGGGAGAGGTATTCACTTTCCTCTTTCCACGCAAAGAAGATCTCCTGCCTGTTTCTCTTTGCTTTCTTTCACTTCCGCACTCTCTGTTTCTTCAGCAGATTCCTTTTTGATGGCCCTCTTGGTTGCAGTAGATGAGGGTTTTGAAGCAGATGCAGATGCTTGAAAAGCAGATGCACAAACAAAAAGATAAAAATTATTATTTCAAGAAGAAATATGTTCTTTCAAGAAGAACATATGCTTTTAGGAAAAGCTATATGAAACAATTTTTTATATATGTCAAACGGACTAAAACAGAGCAAAAATAAAAGAAAAGATTTAGATCTAAACATACATAATAATATAATTTTTTTTTTGTATTTTAAATACTTGTCACATAGAGATTTGTGTATTTGTAGGCTAAATATCAGCCACAAAAGGCTATACATTCAAAAATATTTTCCTATATTATCTGTCCTGGAAAGTGAAAATGAAAATAAATCCAATGCAAGAAACATTACACTTACTTATAACACAGTCTAAAGTGCATGGATTTGACTGCAATGCTTTCGTCAGAGGGGACCTTAATCCCCAAGGTCTCAGTGTGAAGGTCCCTGAAAAAAGCATACATAAGTAAATCTGATTTTCTAACAAAAAAGACATGTGTGCAAAACCAAAGTAAAAACAAGACAAAAAAAGAAAAGGAAATAAAGTGAAAAGCTCCTGTGGAAGAACTGAAAACTAAAACCTCACCATTACTGACAGTGGAATGATGGGTCATCCACATAAGACGTCACTCTCATGGAGAAGAAGAGAAATTTTGGACCGGGCCAGAGAAATAGATTTAAGGCGTAAATTCAGGATAACCCAAATAATATACATATCTGGAAGATAAAAGGGGTAGGGGGGGGGAGAATTCAAATATATCAAATTGTGCATGCCGTAACTTGTGGATGGTTTCTTAGAAGGAACTTGACAGAAGGGAAAGGACGAGATTGGCACAGATATTTAGGGCCTCACAAGTAGCCCTACTTTTCAAAATCACGGATATTTGTTGTATATGTAACATTTTAATGTTACACAGATTTTGGGACTGTCTCCTCCTCCTCTCACCATCTGACCAACCCATGGTAGGTGAGATGCATGTACATAACTAATCCTTATAACACCTGTCCAGCTGAGCAGTCTCCCCCCTACCCCATCCCATCTGGTTGTTAATCCTATCTACTACTCAGTACCTTTTGATATAGTACAGTCATGACTCTATAAACCAGCCACCTCCATTTGAGATAAAATTTGACTGTTTCTTGTCATTAAGGATCCAAAATCACGTGATTAATAAATATAGTGTCGGTAATGACGCGTTTCGGCTAATAACGCCAGAACCTCTGCTGCTGTTGCTGCTGCTACAGCTGCTGCTACTATGGCTATTACTGCCACTGCATGCTGCTGCATTGTCGCTGCATTGCCGCTGGATGCTTCTGCTGCAGCAGTAGTAGCAGCAGCAGCTACCGGCCAGAGTTATAAGCATTAACCAGAATCGCTGCTGTTTACAAACAAGGAGTCACATGATCGCACTAATATCCTAATTAGGTCATGTTATCATGGTAACCAGAATGCTGTCCTCTGATTGGCTGAGAGGTGGTCACTAATCCCCTAATTAGGTCAAGGGGCGTGGCCTTTTATGCAAATGAGGTCAAGGTAAAGGTCATGTGACCTGCTAATCCCCTAAGTAGGTCACATAACCATGGTTACCAGAATACTGGCCTCTGATTGGCTGAGAGGTGGTCACGTGATTGGCTGCAGGTCGAGTGAGTAATAAAAAGTACTTAACTAGAGTCCCGTTCAGATACATACTATACTACTCGAGTGAATCAAAGGAAACGAGTTAAAACACCTACCTAAAGTCTTCCCTCATCTCAGCATAATCTTCAACATGTAAGTTGCACACCCAGCAGTCATAGCTAGTGGCCAACATCCACATGTCTGTTATTTTGCCGGATGACAAAGGAGGAGAAATGCTTCTTATTAATATGTCCTGTCACCCTTTTGCGTTATCTAGGTTACAACTCTGCACACTTCAGACATTCTGGCTTACTGCGCCACAAGAGGGGTGGCCGCTTGTGGGCGAGTCCAAGGAAAATTACACTTCAAAAGTCTAAGTCCAAGGTACGTAAACATTGCTACTTGACGGGTGTTAGACAGTAGAGGTGGCCAACATCCACATGTCGGCCTTTTTGCATATCATTTTGGGACTGCAAGTTTTGGGAGAAACGGCCTCTCGAAGAACTTGCATGGAATCTAGGTCAACACGTCAGACGTTCTGTCTCACTGAGCGCTCTGAGGGGTGGCCGCTTGTGGGCTAGTGTAAGGTGGGGGTGAAAGGTAGCGGCAGTAGTGGGTTATTTAAAATAATAATTTCCCGAGTTTTCCAACCTTGACAGAGGGGAAGGGGGTCTATCTTTCTTCTGTTTATTTTGAAAGGACAGATATTATAAAAAAAAAAACTGACTAAAGTTCCATTTTCAGGCAGATGACATGAGGCACTAACAAGAAGGGGAAGAAACTGACATAGAGTAATCCTAAACCTCCCTGCCTGCTGACTTACATGGAAGGCCATGCGTTAAGCCACAGAAGACAGCCTTTGGAATGGCATGGGTGAGTACATGTTAATTTTCATGCTCCATTGGCGACTAGTGTAATTGTTTACTGTCTGCTGTAGAACGCCTTCTTTTGGTGCCTGTAGGGGAATGGCGGTTTGGTGCTATCTTAAACCCGGTTCTATGGAAGCTGTATTTAGGGTTAATTGTCTGTTAATGAGATTTCCCATTGATTATTTTTGTGTCTGATATGGCCTTTATAGACACCAAGAAACATGGAGGATGTCCAAGATGTTATTGCGGATGCCAAGAAATGGCTCAAAGGAATGCGTCAACCTTTTTGGAAAAAAATCTTCATTTCTGGGATAGAATCCAAATGCTTGCGTTCAGTTCCTTGAATTGGTTGAGATAACTGGCATGGCCAAAGTTGGAGACAACGGTTACAGACATTACAAAAGCTTTCTGGAGATCTGCAAACTGTGGCAGTATAACGTCTCGCAATGTAATTTTCAATGGATGGATGGCACTATCAGGTATTACAAAAACGAGGCCAAGGAGGCCGATGAAGCAGTCAATGGGCCAGACGTCCACTCCAGAGTTGTGGAACTGGCAGAGAGTGTCCTCAAGAAGGCACACAAGAAGCCCCTTCCCAAACGACAGCGCACCATTCCATGTGCCACAGTCTCAAAACCTCCCTCTACATCCATGGACTCTGTTCCCGACTCAGTCTCTGGAGGCCATTTCTTAACACACTACGACTGCTGTCCTTTTTAATCGTAGTGAGAACCTAATAATTTGGCCATAACAGTACCATGCACTAGTAGTCCCTAATGTCTGCACCAGTACGACTGCCCTACTAAACCTTATGTAATTACTGCATAGCTGCTAATTGTAGTGAGCAGTCGTAGGGCAGTTCCTACGATAGCCTGGCTTATTCTTGGCATTTTTAAATCGTAGTGGCTGTGTGCAGTCGTAGTACATTGAGAAATGACCTCCAGAGCAAGAACAGTGTAATGTCAGCTCGACAGATCAAGCCCCTTCCTCATCTAAAGAAGATGAAGGACCCTCTTGTGCCCAGCCTGGACCTTCTCATCCCCCGGGAGGGTGATACTCAAGATGAATCCCTTATAGCCATATTATTTTCTTCTTCACTGCTCCACTTATCATTTTCCTCCAAGAAAGTCATTTGCTACTGGCCAAAATTTCTTTTTTTCCAGCTTTTCCCTCTCGTCTGTGATTGGTCTAAAGACAAAGCGCCCAATTTGGATTCATCTGTTGCCAGCATTGGCCACCCCAACCCAGAGTGGTAATGCACTGAATTGTATGCTCAATATCTCATAGAATGCTAAAATAGTCCATGAAAAACACTGAAGGATCCTTTCTAGTCTAGGAGATGATGATATGCTGTGTAACATAGTTCACCAGACAACTTATCATTTTATACTTACTCCAAATCAATCATGTCCACATGGATTACCACCAGAACCTCCATTAAACCAGCCAGAAAATATCCATGAAATATCACACGATAAAATGTCCTTGACAGTAATGATATACTGGGGTTACATATGGAAACGTTTATTCATTGAGATTCCCACCTGAGTACTCAGTGGCTTTAATTATACATTAGGCAATATGCCAAAACAGAGGAGCTGTATAAAAAGCTCCTGAGGTTGTTAGAAAGGTCTTGCACAAGTCTTGGTCAGGCGGTAAGTTGAGAAGGGAGTACCATTGAGATCTGAAGCTGAGGAAAAGTGGGTACACTAAAGAAGTGGACCCCTAGGAGAACTCCATACCAAGGAGAGGTCAAATCATATGTAATATAGGTACCAGAGAGAAGATAATATCATGCAATAGGTGATCCCTTGCTCTTTGTCATAAAAAAATGAAGAAGAGCATATCATAACATGCATCCTATGTTAAACTGAATTTTGTTGCGGTAAACTTTAAAAAACCAAATTTGTTGAAAAAAATTTTCTTTGTGACTGCCAGTTTTTATACATTATGTGAGACTTCCTTACTTTACATCATTTGTTTTTAAATGTGTATCTAGATACTTTAGTTAACACAAAAGCAAGTATAAAAACCTTAGATACTTTAGTTAACATACTAGCAAGTATTTTTTTTAGAACAAATTTAAACTTTATTGAGGTAAACGATGCATAGCTCGTAGAGCAATATATATGATTTGCTGTTACCGTTAAAGGGAAATATGATACTGGTCAATTCAGTTCATGTTGCCACCTTCTTACACTATGTTGATTTTGTGACACCATGCAAAAATATCATATATGATAACAAAGAAGAAATGATACAGTTTATATATTGTGTCATGACAATCGACCTAAAATGATATTTATATCTTCTTTACCAAAGACCCATATTCCCCCTTCCCCCCTCCCACCATTTCGCAAGATAAGGTTATATAATGAAGTAATGCAATATTAAAACGGGCTTGCCGTACAATTTACTTGACATATTTTTCTTGAAGGCTTCTTTTATGAGCAAATACTCTTAGATGATGATCTCGTCTATGCTCTAACATAGGTAAATGGGCTTCTGCGTGGACTTTATCTGTAGGGGTTAACATGTGGTAGGACATACAGGCTTTAAGACATTTGTTCTGGAGTCGTTGAAGCTTTCCCAGCTAACCATCATTAGATCCAACATATAAAATTTCACAATAATCAATCATTGGTACATTGTGAGACATATAAATCTGTAGTCAGGTATGTATTTTCTAGTAGCGTTCAAGAGGTGTGACTTAAATCTAACACTTTTAATAACATTTCTGAGGTACATGTTAAAGTTTAATTCTTGGTCAAGAATAACACCTAAATATTTTTAAGAAATAACACACTTTAGTTGTACATTGTTCAAATAAATCTTGGGTCTTGGGTAACTTTTTCAAAATCTTTGATTATACAAAAACCATCATTTACAATCTTTTATAGAAGACCAGTGAAAAAATGATTAATAGATCCATATCTTGTACATTTTTGCCATGGGCATACAATACCGAGTCATCAGCATATAACATGGTAGAGTGAATATCATGGGATATTTTTGCATATGCTACAGAAGACAAGTCTTATGTATGATTCTATCTCAAAAATCATAACAAAATATGAAAATAAAATAATTTGCTATGCATTATCCCCTCATAATACATGTCAGACAAGACAAAATGCCTCCTGTAGATCCCATATGGGCTGGAAAAGCACTACACTGTAAATACAGTGTTTAGGGATTGAACACCAGTGTTTAAGACTTGTTTAAACACTTATTTTTCCCACTTTTCTAAACGCTTCTTTAGTGCTAAATGCGTTCAATTTTAAACACGTTTAACTACAAAGTGTTTAACCAAGTGTTTAAATGCTAAACACTTAAACACTTCAGTGTTTAGATGTTTAAGTACAAGTGTACAAAAGCTAAACACCTAAACACTTCAAGTGTTTAGGTGTTTAAATGCGGGTGTTGAGAAAATTTGGTGTGTATCTTTAAACACCTTTTTTGCAGTGTATGCTTGTAAATGTCTTCATCATTTTCAAGATAAGAATATCTGAAGACCTGAACAATGTGAACAGTCCATGGTGCAAAACCCTTTTGATCTATTAAATTCCATCATCAATTGTTGTTTTGACCTGATGATTCATTGAAAACCATATTGAAATGCTATTAGAACCCCATATTAGGCATGTGAGGCCTATCATGATGCACTATTGAGCTATTTAGCTGTAAATAGCAACGAAAGCGTTGTCAGCACCAAAGACTAGATTCATAAGATGTGCCTAATTCTTCTCACACTCAATGTATCACTTAGATATTTCACGTGCCTTTAAAGATGATCAAGTAGAACATAAAAATCGATAATTCTGGTATCAGTGGGTGATCACGCATCCATATATGGTGATCTGTGTGGTCCCACATCAAAAACCAAGCAGAAATTTTGCTGAAAATCACAGTTTTTGCAAACTAACAAAAATCACATGTCTCCCATAGCGTAATGAGCCACCATAGAGGTAGGGGAAAAAGCATACTCATTTATAAACTTGATGGGTCAGTATTATGCACTATCTACGAAAAACTGATGGTTAGAATATTTTTTCACAAAATATATACGGCCAAACTTTGAAAAACAGCAATGTTTTTAAACTTATGATTTTTAAATTTATAATTTGTACTTCACTGGTAAACTGTGGACTTTATTAATGTAATACCATCTACCCTGGCCTGAAAGCAATGAGTTTCATCTTTCATCTGCTGCAAATATTGTGTAAATCGGATAAATTTTGGCTAAACTACAGCATTTCTTAGCGAAAATTCAGGAAAAACTAAGTTTTAGGTTCCCAACTTGCTGCATTGAGCTATAGTAGCTTGGGAGTTCACTGATGGGCCTGTAGTTAGACACGTTAGTGGAATCACCACCTTTAGGAAGAGGGGGTAACTATATCATTTATCAGGAATAGAATTTGTTGTTAAACAAAAAAATGATCATTTTAATAAATCTTTTTGACATATGTAGAGCAGCTGCTTTAAATACATTCGTTGGAAAATATTCAATAGCAGATGATTTAGAAGTATCTAATGTTTGAAAATCATAGAAGGTTTGCATATGACGAATTTGGAGGTATTCCAGCCCCTACTCTTAAAATTTTAGTTTCCCCCTCTATTTCTCTGGCTCAAATTGTCAGGCTGGATGAGATCTTCATGGTTTTGATGGTCCCATATGCATATTTTGGGCTCCAGGGGGGTAAAATGTGCCCAAAATGACCAAAATTGTCTGGGCGAAATTGTGTCTGGGAGAATGACATTTGAGTTACAAGCCATGTTGAGGGCTTAATTTCCTACAGAAAAAATTTTCATGCCTCCATGAAAATCTCAGGTCGAGACTATTTTGACCTGTAGATTAAGAAAATCACATTATCATTTATGTCAGATGTGTCCTTGCTATTGTGTAAGAAGCATACTTATAAGAATTCTTTTTCTTGGCACATGCACACTTTCTATGATTTGTGACCTAATTCCCCTAATGCCTTAATGATATCGTCGTCAGAAAATTCTAAGTACGGCATATCTGCTACACATCTGGTACCTTTAAACTCAAAGTCGACATTATGTGCACTGGCTAGTGATGGACCAATTTCTGAAAAAGATTTATTCATAAATCAAGAAGTTTCTTGCAAGGATATAATATCACCATTAGTATTGACTAAGTTGATACTTTTTGTACTGTTTTTATTGGCAGGCAAAATATCTTTCATAGAGTCCAAAATATTTTGGAAACATTAATCAAATTTTCAGACGATTCTTTATAATAAGATTCCTTAGTCGAATTAATTTCATTATTAACTTCATTGTGTATAGTCCTTCCTGTATGCCAGTCTAAGATAGAGGTGGATGCACAAGCTGCTTTTAACATTTGTTTTTTGTCATTGATGCACTCTAACAGAAAGTTTGTCATCCATGGGGCTGGTTTATCTTGTACCTTAAAAGATTTCACTGGACATTGTATGTCTAACATTCTTTTTTGCATGTTTTCAAATGTTACCCAACATTCAGTGACATCAATGCAATTGTCAAAATAAGTCCGATCACATTCATCCAAGTTGCTAAGGTACTTATTCATATCAAAGTTCCTACAAGACCACCCATAAAGTTATCTAAAACGTTTTTGACATTGACATGATATTTGGTAATATGAACAGGAAGGTGATCACTTAAATGAAAGTCCAGTGTTTACAATATGGGTTTCACATATTAGCTATCACCACATCGGCAAATACCACCATATGACTAGCAATCAATAGATCATAATTATAGATCATAAACAAATCCTCCATTTTACATGCTAAGGCATAAGGTACTCACTTCTCCAATATGTCAGGTCCACTGGTCTGCAATAAACAAGTGTGACTGACAATATGTAGATGCAGCAGAGACTTTACTCAAAAAAAAGGACTCCAATACATATATTTACTATTATCTAAAGAGCAGATGTAGGTACATCTCCTTTTCGCTGTTCCATTGTCAAGTTGTCAATTTGTTAACAATAGGTAAACACTGTTAGTTTATTAGCCCCTACCTAAAGGACATAAAGCTGGCAGAGAATGGGAGAGGACCTTGTATGTGGGGGTGAAAAGATTTCAGCATGGCTTATTTCCTACTCCTCCTCGCTGTTGTAAGCTACTGCTGACCTTTTTCACAAAGGGCTTCAATCTACTACTGTGAGCTGCTCACAAGGCAGGTGGAGCATCTGTAGGGGGTTGATAGTGTACATATAGGCCTATGAGACAGGATCTATGAAAAGGAACCTTATTGTAGGGGGCACTTTGGACACTTATCCTTGTACTTGCAATATTATGATACTATCCACATGGTGCCTGATTTTCATGAATTTGAATCGGGTGCATTTCACAATAACTGTTGTCAACAAAGCTAGTTCAACTATATTCTATAAGGCAAGCATGCATGGGTACATACACGGTGTTTTAGTTAAAGGGAAGCATAGGCAAAGGTTCATAAGTATGGGGATCTGGGACTGCACATGCAGTAGATTTGGCGTAGTGCAGGACACCACTAGGTGCTGATTATTAACATTTTTGAGGAATGCCTTCCAGGGCACACAGTATCACTACAGTGTGCAGGTCTAGATATTTCAGGATTCTGCATTAATGGTAACTGGTCGATATAATTATTGTTGGATGCACAGAATTTACTGGTGTTTCTTCAGTTTCAACAAAATGCTTTTGAATTATTGTTGAAAAAAAAGAGAAAAGGAGAGAAAACAATAGAAAAAAAATAACAATTTATTTTTCCCTTGAAGAGAGAAAAACAAGGAAGAGTGGGAGACTTTTGCATGATTCTGTTAGGAACCAATGCCTTAGTGATGTCATTCACAACTGGGGTAAAAGGGTGGGAACAATAACTGCGCAGCTGGCTTTTCTGAGTGGGAGTTTGGTTGGAAGACCATAAAACTAATTATTGGCCAATTCAGATGGTAGTAATCAGGGTTTTCACCTGGTTCTTGAAAAAAAGTGAGATGAAATCTGAACGCTTAATCATGTGGTCTATATCACAGTCCTTTTGAAGAAAAACACTGATGAATAAAACTGTCCCTGTAAACATGACATTTAATATCCTAGAAAGGAATGACATCAGTTGAGAAATAAAAGATGAATGATGCATTGTGAGAGCTCCCTCACACTATTAAATTTTGAATAAATTTAAACCAAAGTGTTAATGACGTCTCTTGTACCTTTAAATGCATAGATCTATGCATATACAAGATAACTTATCTCTAAAATCTTCCCAAATGACTTTTTTGTGTATAGATATCAATTCTAGATGGTTTGTTCTTCGGCCTGTATGCTTGGAATTATCTGCCACTGTACCTTGGCTGGTTAGAATGCATACCTTCCATTGTTGCAAGGATGTTAGAATTCCTATTGCGTGATATATAGTTTGCAAATAACCGAAAACGCTGATCTGGAGAGTTTACTTCATCATGATGGCATGTATGTTAATTTATGATACTTTATGTAGCTTGCTTTGGTTCAGGTGTGTATATGCCTGCTTACCTTTGTTTACATACTACAATTGGGCCGACGATATCCGGACGAGATGCTCGTCCACATAAGAATCTCATCCGGACGAGATATTCTGAGAAACGGGAATCTGAGAAATGGGACTTTAATCTGGGAAACAAGACCTATTTCATCTGCACGCGATTTTCTAAGAGACAGGACAATGTACTTTAATCTGGGAAACGAGACCTATTTTATCTGCACAAGATTTTCTGAGAGACAGGACAATGTCACAGTTCATTGTCTGCTCACCAGAGCTGCATTCATGCATCATCCAATCATCCATGCAATCTGCACCCTGTAGCATTGGCATGATACACCAATCAAGTTTTCATTGGTACATGTATACATGCATGTATCTCAGCAAACACATACCACCCACACATCATAAGCCTATGGTGAAACTTTCAAGGAAGGCTGAGGTTTTTCAGACATGATTGTATTAAGTTTCAATGCATAACTGTATCATGCCAATGAAAAAGCACACACACATTCAACATCAGTGGAAAGGATTTGTCATCTTTTATCAATGTTATTTCATTTGTAAATGTATGTATAACTAGATATCAAGCTTGTCAAGACATGTGCATGTATCAAGCTGCAAAGCATAAGTGCATCGTCATGCCAACCAAAGGGATTTTCCATACACTCCCAAATACTGTTCAGATATAAATGCAAATGTGTATCTTCTTTTGAAAATCTTGTTTCATTTACCTTGAATTAACAGTGATATCAATAACCTTAGGCACTAGGCAAGTCTATCTCTGCACCAGGTGGAGCTGTAAAAACATCCCACATGCATCCCCTCCCCTGATGGATTTCAATAGCGACCAGAGCTGTCTCTGGGATCACCTCCTGAATTTGTATCCCTGGGCAGGGCATATGTTAAAGCCTAATCTAGGTACCTGGAAATGGTTTTTTATTTCTTGTACAGCAGAAAAAGGGTTCTGGGACATTGATTTCCAGACAAACTCATGCATGTATTCAATGGTCACTTTTTGATTTAAGTCCCATATTTTTCCTCAAACTATAAGTATGGGTAAAAATTGAAACATGAATAACTCCTTCATAATAGCACATAAAGATATAAATCGTATATGGGCATGTAGAGATCCTGATCGTGATGAATCTCTATGTGGTTTGATCTGGATTTATATGATAGGTTTCTTATTTTAAAGGTTTAAATCTAGGGACTTTGCAACCCCCTGCAGCCTCTACTTCTATCCCCAACCCCTTCCCACTTCTCCTACCTTAACCCCCTGAAAACCCAGTACCCAGCACTGTCTTCAATCCTTATGGAGAGAGCACCCATACAGTTGCTATGCCAACAGCCCCTCACCAGGGGCCATCACAAGTGGCATTCTCCAAGCAGGATCTTAACAACATATTGTTTCAACATATATAGATGGGAACTGGACCAATGCTTAGAGAGTGATCTGTGCCTCTCAGTATGAAACCACACTAGCTGTCCAGAGCTTCTTGAGAGGTAGCCTGAAAGTCTCTGGGAATGGCCTAAGAACAAGTATGGTGGGATGGAAGTTGGCATACAAGATTCCCATTTCTCAAATAACCTGGCATTTGTCCCCTTTCCTTAATGTCCCGTTTCCTTAATGATGCCCTGCGAGAATCATTTATTATATGAAAAGGAATGGCAGCAAAGGGAACAAACACAGAAGAAGTGATTGACATGGACATAAATGATTCCAACCCCTCCCCTCCATTAAAAATTGATTTAAGAAAAATGACCCCCCAAAAAAAGAAAATTGTTATACATGTGTGGGAAGAGGAGAAGATCTGTTCTCTTTTAGACTTTACCAGTGTAGACTAGGTGTAGACCATTATCTCTCCCTCAGAAAATTGACCAGGTTATAATGCCTATATAATGGATATTATAATGTCCTGTTTACCAGTTGTCCTATTTCCCAGTTTTGTGTGACCAACCAAGTGTAGACCGTGATCTGTCCTGTCTCTCAGAAAATCGACCAGGTTATATATAATGCCTATATAATGGATATATAATGTCCTGTTTACCATGTTTCCTGTTTACCAGTTTTGTGTGACCAACCAAGAGTAGACTGTAATCTGTCCTCTCTCTCAGTTATGAAGGGGAGAAAAGAGGTCCTGTTGACCAGGAAAATGACTATCTTGTCCTGTTTCTCAGAGTCCCGCTTCCAAGACAATGTCAGAATAAGAACATGTCCTGTTTCTCAGAATAAGTCCTGTTTCTCAGATTGCCGTATCTCAGAAAATCTTTTGTGAATAAGAAAAGGTGAGTCTGCCAGACGGAGGTGGGGTTTGAACCCAGATTGTCCAGGTCACAAAGTGGATGCCTTGACCATGGGGCCACGGCAGATCACACTTGGGAGCCTGTATACATGTAGTTTTAAAGGGGAAAAAAGAGGTACCGTTGACAAGGAAAATGGTTATCTTGTCCTGTTTCTCAGATTCCCGTTTCCCAGACAAGGATCCCGTCCAAAGAGCTCATGCCCTACAATTGCTGGCACTAAGGATACAATGAAATATTAACAAAGGGAAATATGGGTCTGGAGCTGAGGTAGCTCCCCAATGTGTATTGTTTCAGGAAATTGAATATGTTTGCATGACATAGCTTACCCTGTATCCTATACTAGTTGTGAATGTCTTTACCTGCCTCCCTGAGAAAAAAAAGAAGAAAAATAAACCTATCCACCAATGTGAAACTCTATCTGCTGAGTAATCACTCACATATCCATTGTCTACTCTGACGTCTTACTGCTTAAGCTGCTTCAGGCTATAAGATGATAAAATGACAAGCACTGTGTCTAGTGTGCTGTGAATCAACACTATTGGCATGCAAAGACCATCTCGTCATATATGTAAAGATAGCATATCACCGAGGAGTCGAATCTTGGGAGTTAAATGCTTTTCCTCAATGTGTCATACATACAGTTTGGCTCTTTCCTTCATTTTCATTTTGTTTTGCAAATCTTAAAATATTGCGTGTGGCTGTTTTGCTATCATATGATATGAGGCTATAATTAATTAGTAACCATGACAAATAGTTACGACCCTCCTAACATGGTTTTAGAGCCGCTAAAAACCATGTTCTCTTGAAAACTGTATTCTATGACTAGGTAATGCACTGTGAATGTCTAAATCAACCACTGTTCCTGACATGCAGAAAATGAACTGATGGTCTGAAGTGGAATGACTGCAATACATTCACACAAGGAGTAATAATCGTAACAACTCACCTGAGCGTATTTATCTGAATATAAGAAACCACTTCCCACCATGTAATTATTGGTGCTCCTTCTCCTCATGCCACTTCTACTTTGGAACCCTTTCTGTCTGCGTGCAACCACCCACTTCATTATTTGAATAAATCAAAGAGAACAGCACTGAGAGTAGCACAATGCAGCATGTGGTTGGTCATTATGTGTTAGCTTATTTGATAATGATGGTTTGGGTGACTAGGCTTGATTCTCTTGTTGCTGATTTCTATATTATGAAGAACCTAGGTGTTATAATTGAAAATCATTGTTAAAGCCCTAGTGGTAAGTTAGTCTCATGAAAACAAAGAATGAGTTGACAATTATGCAATCTTGGAGTTTAATTCAAAACAGAGCTGATTTACCATGGTTTTGAAGCTTTTGCTCACCTAAAGCTGCTTCCTACCAATGACCCAATGTCCATGGTATTCTTTATTCCTCCATTGAAATCAAAATGAATTAATATTCTCTACTCAGGGGATACTCAAAGTTCAAGAAGGTTTGAGTAGATAGGTACTGTGGGCCATCCACAAATTTATTCAAAAATGATCGACACTGTTACCTCTGCTGATTCAAGTCGTTGATATTTTTGCTGTGTTGAGGCCTGTGGAGGAGAATCATCAGCAGCCTACAACAGCACATAGCAGTGCCTATGGCTCTATCTGCAGAATGAAAAAAATAGCGTTGAATATACACTACACTACAGCTTGAGAAGTATAAAGTAAAAACTGATGGGTGAACCAATCGATCGACAAGTGCTATGTCCAATGTAAGACGAACAGTCCTGGAAATTTTAAGCATTTTCCTGAAAAAAATATTCATGTTCAGGACATTCTTTACTCAAAACGTACCCTTGCCTAGGGAGATTTTCCAAAAGTAGACCCTTGACTAGGGAGATTTAGGATTGAAAAAGTACCCTTGCCAGCCGCACATATGTGTAAGTCAAACATATGAAGTGCCCCCCCCCCAGGTAAAAGACCCGCTGTAGTTGGATAAACGCTGACATGCAGACCCAGACAAGAGAAACCCTATAGCATTGATTCCATCAAAGCCGATTGTTGTCTGATTTTGTGATCGGCTTGCGTCAGGGAAGCATCGGGAACCGTCGGGAACTATCGGCCAGCTATCGGGCACTATCGGACAACTGTCAGGCAACAATCGGGCTCAAATCGGGTTCTGTGGAACAGCTCTATTTTAAGCATCGGAAACCATCGGGAACCATCAGAAAGACGTCGGGGATGGTCCCGACAGGTACCCGATTTTTTCTAACTGATTAGAAAAAATCGGGTACCCATCGGCCTCTATGCAAAATCGGCCCAATAATCAGGTTGGAGACTGCACTTGAAATGGCCCCAGTCATAGGTGTATGGCCGTAGCCAGTTCTAGCCCTGAACGGACAAATCTAAGTACATGAAAGTGACAGAAAAAGTGTATTTTTCACCATTTTCTAATACTTTTATGATTTTGGTGATAGCACTTCATAAAAGAGGAACATTTATTTACCCAGGAACAGACTCAGCATGAAGAAGTACAATATATATGTGAAGTAAATCATTGAATTTTATCACCAGATGACCATAAAATGTACCTGTAGGTACCACTAAAACCTATTTCCGATTTTTGTGTTAGTTCTGATAATCATGAACGATTTCATTTTTTCCTTGGTGGAAGAGGTCAAAAGAGTGAGATTTGAGGCTGAAAATTCTCCTATCGGGCTGCTATCAGCCCAACAAAAAATCAGGCCGATAGGGAGCCGATACCCTAAAACGATGCTATCGGCCCACTATCGGCCCGACAAAATTGAGGGTTTTGGTGGAATCAACGCTATATCAGCAATTTTGGTAAAGAGGATGGTGTCCATCCGACTGCAAATTGCGGGGGCTGTGGTCATACCATCTCGAGAAATGATCTCCAGAATTACACCCTTAAAGCTGGTTACTATATCAGCTATTGCAGCATACATAAAAGACCTGGAAAGTCTTCTGAGGATAGAGGGATAACTTGGTGTTAAATTGCTGACTCTGCAAAATAAAAAAAAGAACCTTGGGGCATTATAGTTATTTCATCTTGGGGCCTTCATGGATGATGATTGGATCCTTATAATCCGCTGATAATGGTAGGGAACTAACCCTTGTGAGAGACATTCTAACATCTGTCCTGCGGGAGGGACCGCAGGTTACTCCTGACATTGCCGTGGTTGTTTTTGGTTGTTTTGTTTTAGTAACGCTTGTTATCTGCTGCCAGTAACGTAAGTTATGTAACCAGCAGTGGGTCAGGTGACCTACACGAAGTGTGACGGACGTGGGAACTGACTTCACACTATGCACTTCATGTAGTAAGTCAATGTATGGGTGTAGGCAAACATGGAATAATATAATATTATGGTATGTGAAAAGAACAAATCCGTTCGGTTTATACACCTGGGGGCAAGTTGCACACCACCACCATCCTCAAGTTGCTTCCCACACCGTAATTGTCAACTTGTGAGTCTTCTTAGTATAAGAATATTGCATTTAAACAGAATTGAAGCAGTTGGTGATAAGAAAA
Organism: Acholoe squamosa; assembly: GCA_949317995.1. Taxonomy (NCBI): domain Eukaryota; kingdom Metazoa; phylum Annelida; class Polychaeta; order Phyllodocida; family Polynoidae; genus Acholoe; species Acholoe squamosa. The sequence goes on from OX439043.1 coordinate 61,344,501, forward strand.
ACCATACGGGATCCATTTCCAAGTTGTGGATAGTATTCAGTGTCATAGGAAATCATAAAAATGTACACCACTGCCATTATGAAGGTAAGAAGGACTATTGTGTACCATCCTCTGTCATAAAAAATGAAAAATAGTCAGATATTTTTGCCCTGTGGATGGCCACAGTTCCCAAGTGGTGAAAAGACAAATCCCTCCCTCCTATACAGCAATGCCATATTCCATCTGCTGAGCAATCACAAGTAGATAATCTACTCTGACACTCGGCGACTCGGTACTTGCTGCTCCAGGCAAAACAAAAGAGCAAATGACGTATGTGTCTGGCATGAAGGCAATCGACACTATTTGGCTTACAAAATGAAACACATCCAATTCTTCATATGTTTCTGCGATTGCACCAATTCATCAACACCCAATGCTAAATCATGTCCTCAGTGTTTAATGTAGTTTCTTTTGTATGTGAATCCTTTGAATAGATTACCAGGTAGATTCATGATCGAGTTATCTGTTGGGCATCTTGAACAACATCAAACTAAAATCACATCCCTTATACTTTATACTTCAACACTTTTGTATCAGACAACTTTGACCAAGGATTCTGGTCAAGGGCCTATACTGGGAGGCCTTTCCTCAGAAGTAATACATTGTAAATCATAAAAAAAATATCATTAACACATGAGTGGCAAATTGGTAGCTAATGTTTAATTTAGTCTAGCTTGTCTTTGGCTGGTATATGTTATGGTTCCATATATCACTTAAAGACTTGATTTTCTATAAGCTATGTAGACTAAAGTGTATATTCCTGATAGTCCTTATCAAAATTTATCAAAATGAAATGAAGGGCCTCAATATTCATCGACCATGACGTTGAATCTGTTCAGTGGCACCTGCAATCATTGAATACTCCAAAGAATAATATGACAGATCCAGCACAATCCCAAAAAAGGTAACCTTTCTGCTGAAGTTGTAAGAATACAATAACAGCGTTTAAATTATTCCCTCAGAGTGCGTATTCCTCGGCCTGCAGAAAGTATGTTGACAGTGTGAATGATGTAACCATCTCACTTCAGGAATAAAAATCATTACTTCTTGAATAACAACCCTTCTTGCCAGTGTCATTATTTACGACAAATTAAAAAGCCTCAGAGTGCTCCCCAGTATGTAATTATTAGCAGTCCTCCTTTCCTTATGTCACTGCAACTACTGGGGAAGGATCTCTGTCTGAGAGTAATCACACCCACTATTTATTTGAGAATACCTAACGAAACAGGAACATTGTCAACCACAATCACAGTAGATGGAATTAACTTTTTATACTAAGGAGGTTGCTTGACGTTACTGATGCCTTTGGCAATGGGACTCTATTATCTTGCTGAGATTCTCATGTCCCCAATTTAATCATCCTGCCTGTCCACATAATAACTGATAGTCCTTGAGGCAGACAAACCTATCCCACTTAATGTGATTCAACTGAGGCAAGGCTTATGAGTCACCATGTGTCTTCTAGTATTTTTGGGCAATGCTGTACTGCATTTCTTGGAAAATTCCACATAAATCACATAAAGGATATTAACATTTTATACTAAAAACTGTTATATACAGCTTCACATACATAATCAATTACTGTGATTCATCTATTGTCAGCATCGATTGCCACCGCCCCACGTTGTTATGTGTGGAATTATAATGCTAGATATCTCATTGATTGGATATGACCGTATTCCACCGAAACTGATTCTTGGTCGATAGTCCATCTCCGATGCATTTCCGATGCATCGGCGACAGAAATTGATGATCGGAGATGATCGGACCCAAATCGGGTGGAAATCATCGGTCAAGAATCGGGTGCAGTGGAAGAGGTCCTGAAAAAATCGGAGATCATCGGAAACAGGTCGGGAACGCATTGGGAACAATCGCCAACGGTTTTACCTTGGACCCGATTTTTTCTGTTCAGACAGAAAAATTTGGCAAGGAATAGTTTTTTTTTTGTCGGCCCGGCAGCACAGGCAGTTTGACCAAACAGCGTCACTCCTCCTCTGATGGGTGGAGGATTTACAGCACAGATAACCTGCATGAGAAAGATAAATTCTATGCATCAGGAGGTTTCCAATGAATAATTCAAGAAAAATGAGCCTCAGCATCTCCATGACAAAAAAAAAAACAAGACTGTGGCGGAGGTCCTTGAAAATCAAGAGCAATATTTTGAAAAGTGCACCAACTCTGTGGTAGAGCTGACCCAGCTTGCTGCAGCACGCCATGCTCAGCTCCCTCCAGCTCCTCCAGTGGCAGCACCTGAGACAGAGGACTCCCACTGGAGTAGGATGATCTTGTTCTAGTGTGACAGAATGACCCAGAGAGTACGAGAAAAGTTTAAGCCACACATGCACAGCTTGGCTTTAGACGCTGTGAATGGGGATTGGGTGCCATAAGACACAGTAAAAAACTGTTTTGCTCGCCATGTTTGTACCTAAAAGTATCTTCCACATTTGTAGTAAAGTTATATATCCCAGACATATCTTAGATTTTTAGGATAATCCCAGCACTGATGTCAACCAAGATTCTGTTTACTGTAAAGCGCACTTGACTCAAAAGACTTGATATTACCTTTTGCTGTGTTCAGTTATAGTGTATAAAAAACAAAATTGCGACAACAATTTTTCATGACCCATATATCTGATCAGGATCTAAAGAACTATTACAGCAAGGACTGAAGACAAAGGCTTGCAGAAGCATTTTATGTAAGCTGCTTTGTAGTTACTTGTAGTAGGCGATCACCTCATGAAAAAGGAAAATAGTGTTTTATTTCAAGGAGAACCAAAGTGCCTTCTGGTTGTCATGGTAACAGAGTTGACCACTTTATTTCTAGTTTACTACATGTTTACATTTTATATCAAAGTTAAAAGTTGCTTCGCCTGGTTAAGAGATCATGAAAGTTAAAAGTTCATCTGCTGTGGTGTGTTCAATAAAAAGAGGTTTCTAGTTTTAATTCTTGCCTTGACATTAATAACATTTATATACTCCATAAAATAGAAAACAATACATGTCGCTCATAAACCCATAAGTCCTCATCGCAGATATGTTTGTCCCAGACAACAGATGTAATTATCTGGAACGTTTTTTGCCTGAGATTAGTGAACAGTTTAGTCATCCTCCTCTTCTTCAACTTCTGATACAGCCTCCATCCGCCTTTTGCCCATGTATTTCTCATGCCAGGGTACCTTTCCGTGCCGGGAGTTGAACCAGCTGCACAGGCTTTCGCACATGGCTTTTGCACTCTGAGGCATGTTCCTCCCATTGTGAGACCTGTCAAGGCCATCCAGGCTGTGATCTTTATGCCGCCACTGTCCAGGATGGACCTCAAGCTCTGGCCCTTCATAGTCTACAGATCCTGCTGGGATGTACTCTTATGGTGCTCGAGTGAGAAGGAAGTGAGAAGGGAGTGTGCAGGGAAACTGCTGCCATGGTTACCATTTTAACTCCCTTCGGTTCCGTTTCCTGTGTATGCAGGGAGAGGCGGAATCTCATAGCAAAAGCATTCTCAGACATGAGGCGGCCCCGAGACACTCTGTAGTTGAAGACTATCTGCTTATCTCTGTGGTCTTTTACCTCATACGGCTTCATGAGATTGGTTGCTAGGGAGAACATGTCGTCTCATGAAGTAAGGTAGCAAGTCCCGCATGCCATTTATCTTAGAAGGTGGTGGTATGTTCAGAGGGTTCGCTGGGTCATTAAGGTCAGCGTAGAGGGGCCCTTTCTTCCATATGCAGGAATCACCTGCCTTGCCTTCTGACCTTATGTCTACATAAATCAACCTGTAGTAGGCGTATACGACAGCCATTAACACTACACTGAAATACTTCTTATAATTGAAGAAGGTGGTTCCACTCTTGCGGGGTTGGCGAATATGAATGTGCTTCCCGTCCACTGCCCCGATCATGTTAGGGACTTGCCATTCCTTCAAAAATTCATCTGCAATGTCCTTCCATTCCGCTTCTGTTTGTGGAACCTGAAGGGAGAAAAGGGAAGCCATATATAGATGATGTTGAATTTTGTTTCTTGTATATATCCCATATTCTTTTGTGGCAGACAAGAGCTTTGGCTTCAGGTAAATCCCAGACCTTATAATTGAAACATTTGATACCCCAAAGAAAAAGAAAAGAAAGGAACAAACCTTCAAGAAATCTTTAAGAACGGCAGTTAGGGCAATACAGGTGTCTCTTATTATAGGGTAGACTGTTGACCCCCCCCCCACTATATGGCCGTGATGTAGAGTTTGACTGCTGTCTCCTACAATATAAACAGGATATTAAGTCTGGTGTCTCAGATAGCCAAAACCCACTATTGGGCCGACAATTCTGCCGGTTTTGGTGGAATATCCCCATTAGATATTCCTTAAAAACACCAAAGGAAAAGCAATTCTATCCACCAGGAAGACCGTCAGAACCTTAATTAAACCACACAGAAACTATTCCATGAAACATCACATGATCAAAAGGCCTTGACAGTAATGAAATGCGTGAATGCTGGGGTTACATATGGGAACGTTCATTGAGATTCCCTTCTGAGTACTTGGTAGCTTAAATTATGCATCGGGCAATATGCCGAGACAGAAGAGCTGTTTGAGAAAATCCCTGGCTGTTACACTTTAGGCCTGGCAGAAGTCTTGGTCTGCAATAAACGGAATTGAATAATTGCAAAAAAAAAACAGGAAAAAAAAAAGAAATAGACAAGAACCATTCTATGCTTTTTATTCATGAAAGACAATAACAGGACGTTCTGAGCACATGCAGTGAAAACATTGTGATATATAATCATGAAATTTTCATTGTGATATAATTATGAGTATCTCACAGTGAATCATGACCACTTGAATACTTGGATTTTAACACAACGATATTATATTGCAACTGGCAACATTGTAGTTTGTAGTACATCTAAACTGCCTGTATATAGATTTCTTTTTTCTTGTTCAGATTTTACTCAAAAATTGACTCCTATACATGTATATCCAGACTAGTGACAAAGCTTCCTGTGCATTTACTATGATCTAGAGCGCGGATGTAGGTAAATCCGCTGTTCGTTGTCGCAATGTCAAGCTCTCCCGGGGACTGCTACACAAATGATGCCCGTTAATTTGTGCTCTTAACTAAAAAAGTGTTGAAAATAAAGAGCATGAAGGAGAGTAAGAAATAATTGTGTTTCATAAAGTGTACTCATCCAGAAGAATACCAAATGCATTCATGATCTTTATTTTTCATGTTCTTTAATTATTTCATGTTAGTTAATATTGGTACTTGTCCAGTAGTTGTGTGGTACATGGTAAAGTGCACATATTTGGGTACAACATCATCACAAGGCCCCATAACACTTGCAAAATAAATGTGAACCCCATATGATGTTAAAAATAATTCAATTAACTAATACAGATTTGAGCTAAATATAGATTTAAAGACCCTCTACAACATCTAAAATTCTGTCAAATGGCCCCTAAAGCAAAATAAAAATATGCCCAAAAAATGAAAGAGCATAATATTAAATGAAAAGAATAGTGAGCAAGATTAAGGTGGTTTTATAATGCCAAAACTATTGGAATAATATTCTAATCAAACAAGTTGTAATCTTTATGTGTGTATTTTGGGACTTCCTGTCATATAACTATAACAAAATTACATCGTTTTCAATTTATTAAAAAAACTTAGTACCCCCATTATGGTCTGTATAACTTTTATTTATGTAACACTGGATAGATCCCTTTATGACCACCAGAAATAAATTAAAGAACACCATCAAAATATTAAAGAATAGTTATGAAACAACTAACAATTTCTATAGAAATAAGGGGATCTTGCTCATCTACTAAAGAGCATGAAAAATTAGTGAACACCACCTAGATTTATACTTGTAACACATTTTATAATAAATTGCAATTAGGGACCACAAATTTTGATTGTGTAACAGACCCCAGATGATAGGCTACAGACATATATACATAACTGGTTCACAATAGGTAATCATTGTTAATTTATCAACCCCTACCTAAAGGACATATAAAGCTGGCAGAAGAAGGGAGAGAACCTTGTAGGTGGGGGTGAAAAGATTGCAGCATGGCTAATTTCCTGCTGCTCCTCCCTCCTGTAAGCTGCTGCTGACCTTTTACACAAAGGGCTTCAATCTACTACTGTGAGCTGCTCACAAGGCAGTTGGAGCATCTGTAGGGTTCGATAGTGTACATATAGGCCTATGAGCCAGGATCTATGAAAAGGGACCTTATTGCAGGGAGCACTGAAGACCCTTCTCCCAGTACTTGCAATATTATGTTAATATCCATATTGTGTCTGATTTTCATGAATTTGTAAAGAGCGCACTTGACAATGACTGTTGTCAATGAAACAGGTTCAACTACATGTGACCCATCAACCATCCCAATAATCAAAATTTGCAGATTGTTATGCCAATTTTCAGGGATACTCACAAAAAACCCAAAACTGAAAACAGAAATGGAAAATTTCTTTTAGATCACAATCTATTTGTGTTTTTAGACATTATTATGGTTTATAATTGTATTTAGAGCTTGATCATTGATTTCAGATACGAATAACTACATATGTTCAAGGAGGGGTTATAACATACATACTAGGAATATTTAAGCCAATAATGTCTTATTTTAAAGATCTTGAGATGAACTTTGATCGTGAATTCCCCTGCCGAGGGGTGTTTTTGCTTGCCTGGTCACACATATACATGTACAGTTTATAAGGCAACCATGCATGGATACATGCACAGTGTTTTAGTTCAAGGGAAATATAGGCAAAGGTTTGTGAGTATGGGGATCTGGGACTTCTCTTGTGCATGAAGTGAATTTGCCATATTGAACAGCACCTTACTCTTTAGGGCAGAGTGTGACTGGGCAAATCCACTGGAAGGCATTTCCAAATAACGCTAATTATTAACAATTTTGAGAAATGCCTTCCAGGGCATACAGTATCACTACAATGTGCAGCTCTAGATATTTCAGGATTCTGCATCAAAGGAAATTAGTTGATAAAATTGTTGTTGGATGCTCAGAATTTACTGGTGATTTTTCAGTTTCAACAAAATGCTGAATCCTTGTAATAGAAATGCTTGAATCATTGTTAAAAAACGCTTGAAAAAATATTGAAAAAATAGAACAATCATTAACTGGTTTGTTAGACTTAATCCTCTTACCACACGTGTACGTTTGTAGTTACAAAGGTAGACATGTACAAAGGTAGGTACGTACAAAGGAAGACATACACCCTGAGATATTTTTTTCCTGGAAGTGAAAACTATATTAATCTGCTTACCACATGTGTACGTTTGTAGTTACAAAGGCAGACATGTACAAAGCAGGTACATACAAAGGTAGACATGCACCCTGAGGTATTTTTTCTGAATACTGTAGTTATTTTCCACTTTATACCATTTTCCTTAAATTGGTGGTGTGCCTTATACGCAAGGTACTACGGTAGGTAGGGAGGTAGGCAGGCGGGGAGGTGGTTAAGTGTCCACCATTTCTGCTGTGTACCCCACACCTGAGTAATCCAATTAAAAACACTTTGACTTTTCTCTTACAAGATTATATTTTTCCTTTGTTGTTAAGCACCCCCTGTAGTTTTTGTATACAGTCTTTGAACACCTTAATCTCCTAATGTTCCATAATCCTCATATACATGTAAGTCGCATTAAGGTAATTATCACAGTTGTTACACCTGTTATCCACTTTGAAACACTTATTCCAAAAAGCATTTTTCCCTTTTTTATGTTGATTGATCCAGGGGTAAAAAGATCCAGGTGAAAATGGGATTACATTTTTCTCTCAACTATACAAAGAGCACTGATTTTTCTTGGAAGGGTAGATTACATCCGCTGTCTCCTTTGACAGCATCAGTAGCAGCAGGGGCAGCAGAAGCAGGAGTATGTGCAGTGGTAGGAGCAAGTGCAGCAGCAGCATCAGCATGTGCATGTGCCTTTTACACAAAGGGCTTCAATAACAGTAGTAGAAGTAGCGTAGCAGCAGCAGCAGTAGCAGCAACAGGTGTAGTAGCAACTGCAACACCAGTAGTAGAAAAGTAGTTGCAGCCACAACATCGTAGTAGGTGTAGGAAGTAGCAGTAGTAATAGTAGTAGCAGCAGCAGCAGCAGCAATACTGAGTGTACCATAGGCTACCATTACAAGAGGAGAGTGCATGTGCACTGGCAGAATCAAAACAAGCTACACATCACTGTACCCATACCCATCAAACTGGAAAAGCGTTTACTCTATTTATTGAACAGAGGTATACCCGATTTGCTTTGATACAAGCAACGTCTACTCCACAGGGTATACACTGGTACAGTCGCTACCAATTTACATAACCATGTCCAGATCCTACTCACACTACATTGAGATGAACCACAGGAACATGGATATGTGTGAAGCTGGTAATTTTATAAGTTGTAGTTTACCCCTCCCTATGTTATTTCCCTGACATTTTTAAACCTCCCCACTTATTCTGACTACTGTATTGCCTATAGATATGTGGATACCTTATTGTTCATATGGACCCAAGTATACTATTTGTAGCATAGTTCTGACTCAAGTACACATTGGATTTATTATCAGTGTCATTTCTTGAAATAAAAGTATTTGGATTAAAATCCTACTTTCTTGTTCTCTGTCAGTCAAATTTGCCTGGTCCTAAAGACCCGATCTTACCTGGTTTACTCTAAACTACCACTAGGTAACTGATGGGGTAGTGTATATCGAACTATTTGTCTACCTATGACATGACACTTGAATAAATGTGTTGAAAAAAAGAAACTTGGATAAAGGTATCAAGGGGCGCATGACCACCTAGGGGTGTTTTATTATGTAAATGAGATTTTTCATAAATAAAAAAATTACATCTTATTTTATTTTACCCTCATTTTTTTTTAAATAAAAAATCAAAAGGATGAGAATGATGATGGTGTTGGATAAAAGAGAGTGAAGTGAGCAAGTGGTGCCTCGTCTAAAGTAGACCTTTGATAAAAAGACAACAGAATAGAGACCATTTGTTAGCGTAGAACAGCTTATATGGTTCACAAGTTTGGTCTCGGTCAATACAAAAAAGATAGCAAGGTTCAATTTGTATTTGATCAACTCGACAAACACAATACATAGAGCTCTATAACCTTAGACAAGACGCGGGTTTGGTCACCAGGGACGCTTTGGTTAGTTCATGGGTAACACACCAGGTGGCGACACTGCGCTAGTGCCATACCATCATGGCGAGATCGTGTATCAATTTATGCTTTATAAGTTTGAGTAATTGCTCAGAAGTGCTCCCACATAGTCATATATTGCTGTTTTTTCACTGGTGATTGTTATAAATGTTGATTTTCTGCTTGGGATGTAATGGTTCGTATCGACTTAAATGTTGGGTGGCTTGTTGGCTCGCTTATCACTAAAGATACCAAAACAACATGAGTAGTTCGGGTTGGGCAAAGTCCCAGACTCCCCTACGCTCGGGTAGGCCTTTATTTATGTACTCTCTGCTTGGCACATACGTCTTGACTGGACCAGGTCCAGTCCCCTTCTGCGGATCGTCCGGCTTCTTAGTAGAAGCTGGACACGAGGCATGGTGCTGCCCCATCTTGTACCAAACGGGTATCGCGAAGCGACACCTGGTTGGCATAGAAGGAACGAGCACCACACGAGCACGTCTCTCGGATGAACCGCACTAATATATATACAACAATGCCGGCCCCTACAGGGGTATGGAAATCCATGAGGAAATGTGTGCATATATGTCAAATAACAATTTCAGAAGTCAATCTTTGAAAATTTTGAAACAAAAATTCAAAAAATGTTCAAAAATTGGGAAACTTTTAAAAATATTTGAAGAAAAAATCTGAGGTTGGCCCTTTTGAGCCGAGCATGGTTGGGTGACCGGAAACAAACCAAACCTTTTCTTTTTTTGGCCTTATTGTTGTTTGAAACCCAGGGTCGAAAAATTGAATTTGAAAAGGTCGAAAAACGTGCTGAAAGTTCCACCACCTTAAAACCCACCATAATCAGAAAATATAACCACCGATTAAGAATGTGCTCACCCTCAAGGGATGCTGCAAAAGGTATCCATGATATGTCTTCAATATTGTCCACAGACTAAATAACACATCTCGCATATCAACTCAAGTTTTCACCATGGTTACACCTGTTGTCACCAATCATAACCATCCTCTCCTGTGTACTCCAGTACCGTGTGCATATGTGTGTGACACACCTGGCACAGCTCATCACTTTTCATAGTACACTGACCAGGTTGGAGACTGCACTCTATATGGCTCCAGCCATAGGTTTATGGCCGTGGCCATTTCTAGCCCTGAATGGACAGATCTAAGTACTGACATAAAACATGATTAAACTGATAAAAGGCCAAAAAAGACCCAAAAACCTAAAAGACCACTTAGTGAAGGCGGCCACGAACTACCCCATGTCAGAGGACGAAGAAGGGATAGTGAGACAACCCAAAAACAAAAAGAAACAGAAAAGGAAATGCAGAAGGCTATTCTGCGACAAGTGTGTGAAAATAGACAAAAAGGATGAAATTATATCAAAAACAACAGGGAAAAGATATACTTCCAAGTGGAACGTGAGTTGTGAAAGCTCCAACCTAATCTACTGCCTAGAATACACCCACTGTAATACACAATACGTGGGGAAAACGGAAAGACCTATCAGAGAAAGAATCTGGGAACATCTAAACAGTATTAGGAAAAACGAGGGCAAAACAGATGTACCCTGGCACTTCAATCAACCGGGGCACGAAAGAATGAAAGATGTCAGATTCCATATAGTGGAATCTGTCGGAAGGCATCTGAAAAGCGACGAAGGAAAAAGGTTACTAGCACAGGCCGAATTCTATTGGATAGAAAAAGTCCGCACACATTCCCCATGGGGGATGAATACCAAGGACGGCAAATATGGATGATTGGATGACATATCCTCGTTCCCAAAGCTACACACTTATCATGATTCCAATTTATCCAGCCATGACTTGGGGCCCTGGGACCGACAATACCAGCATTACACACAGGGATAGCCTCCCTCGTGTACCACAGATTAGATGATAAAGGTAGTATTATCATGCCTCAAATGCAACTCATCAATGACTAGTCGGATCAGTGATGTTGCATAACACCGTCTAACAAATATGTAACAGGTTGTACATATCATATTTTCCCGTCACATCCACCTGATAAGACGCCATAAGGGTCGAAACCACAAAAGCCAAGGGGGTTATGGATATATCCCGAGAAAGTAAAGGGGAAGGGGACATACGGACCTGAGGTCCATAAAATAACCTAATCAGTTTTTGGGGGATACCTAAAAACAAACAATAACTCCTTACCCGCACCCTACCAATTCCCACTATACCAAATTGGATACAGTATTTCTCCAGGAAATAACACTGGTTGTTATTCCCTACACTTTTCTCTATACCCACCATCCCTGACCTGATTTCAGTCAGTGAGGGATTTTGACACAGGGACAGAGGATCTGTCAGTGTGCATAGGGTGGATCTGGGTCAAACAACAAATATGAACCAATGGGATCACAGATCTGGTAGTTGAGAAAAGAGTGGGAACCCAAACAGAGGCTAGACTGGTAACTTGGGCTCACCAAGGGGGTCTTAGGGCCCTTTTGTGGTCGTGGTCAGAGGGAACACAGACATATTTTTTTTTTCTACTTCTACTTACCCACTTCCTCACTATGTTGAACTTGGAAGTGACTGCCAGACAGCCTTTACATAGCTCGGGGTCACTCAGAGAACGCCTTTCTATGAGGAAAGGCCATCTCAAGAACAACGACGAGGAGACTACAACTTCCTCGGGCGTGTTCAGTGGAGAATCCAACACGGACGGCGATATGGACGACATCTCCGGTATCCCCGATGAGACTGAGGAGGAGAGACACCGGAGAAAACGCCCTATAGAAGAACTGCTAGAGGACGAAGACGACGATAATGGGGAAAACTCTACTCTTCACACGGCTGACAACAACCGGTGTAGACCGAGGAAACGCCTTCGCTCAACGCTGAAATCGGCAGCGGCCGAGGCTGCAGAGAAAGAAGGGCCCCATATGAGCCGAGAAGCTGTTAGTAACCATTATATCAAACAATATTTGCAACCTACAATCAATTTGTACTTTAATAAGAACAGAATTAGCGGAAATTCATCGAGATTCATCGATCAAAGTACGATAACGGGTATCGAACGTGCCGAAGCTGCCGACCTCGTTTCAAAACGAGGCTGGACACTTGGGCGCGTTCGACCCATGGAAAGTAGTAAAAAACTGTCATACCTGACAATAGAAAACAATAGTTGCATACCTAAAACGGGGACCGAACGCACTTATGGATGCGTTCGACTCCCTAACTACAGTTCCTTACCAACATTCAACACTGTACCGGATACTAATGCTAAACCTTTAGTATTTTCAGGCACCACACATGAGGAACCACAACCACATCCTAACCAGGTAAATTACAGGCCACAGCCAGGAGACTGTAACAACACTCACCTGACAGTGACCAGTAAACCTATGGATAACAACTTATCTAAGAGTAGGGTATATACTGATGATGTGTATATTCACAGTGAACCCACACACTCTAAGAGTGGAAATATGTTTACTAAGAGCAGTAACATACAAACCACTCCCAATTCACACACTAATAAGTGCAGAGTTGAGACTTTGGAAAGCGCTCCTATCTCAACTGACACTAACTACAACACAAACTCTAGCATGGAAAGCGTTCCAGCTAGATTTGATGTTATGAACACCAACAGGAATAATACTGATATGACACAAACTAACACAAAAATGCCGAAAGGGCATCTAGAACCCATGAAGAAAAAGAAACACAAAAATAAAAAAGCATGTCAAAACCAATATAATAAAAACAATACACAAAAAAACAATGGTACCCCCAAATATAATGTAAAGAGGGCACAAAACACAAAAACAAAAAAAAGCTAACAAGAACTATCTCTCTCGTTCACAGAAAATTGACAGCCTCCTCCTGGAGCCCAGCCACAACACATGGAGGAATGCGAGGAATCAACTGGCGCAGAGCTCCAAAGCCATGCTAAGGGCAGAGTTCCACGAAGATGCACTCAAGCGAAGCTGCACCGAGGGATGGGCCCTTGGGATCGACGAGAACCCACCACGCTGGATGTTCAAAAAAGATGTTAGACTTAAGATTATTGAGATACGCAGAAAAGCTGCACTAGAAATCACTGCTCTATGTATTGAAACATTGAAGAGGCTAGACAGGGAATTTGATCTGAGTAGCAATAGTACCCTCGAGGGAGTCAGAAGAACTGTAACTAACCTAGAAGGTAAGCCTCATGCTGACATGGTAATGTCCCTTATAGAAGAAGAAATAGCAGATACGGTAGAGATTGAACATAATGCTGAAATCAAAAGACTCAATGAGAGACTAGCTAACCTTGAGAAAAAATGCCCCACTGATGATGAAATCATTGACCCAGCAAAAGCAGTGTTAGAAAGACGTAAAAAGCTTGCTGAGAAAGCCAGAGCTGCTGCTCAACAGAACCCCGATCCTAGACAGGATTTTCCCGGAGGCCCCCTGCGAGGGGGCCAACGAGGAAATCCCTCCTGGAGGAGGGGAAGAGCCCCCCGACGGGGAGGCCCCACCAGGCCAAGGGGAAGAGGAGGGCCCCAGCAGGGACCCTCCAGGGACCCACGCCTGACAAGAGGATACAGGGGGAATCCTCAGTGAAAACAGAGATTAGACAGGGAACAAAAGGCAAGCCTAAGGTCATACAGAAAACCAACACCAACATGGTAAAAACTTGTAACCCTGACTGTGAAATAAAGAAAGATGAACAGTACAAAGATGTTGTGTCTGATTTACCTAGAAATATAGTCAACCTTTCTAACAAAACCCTCAACGAATCCGAAAAAAACACTTCTCAGAAAGGGATTAAAATTCTGCCTCAGTACAGGGAGCATCATAGAAGGGGAAATCATCAAAGAAATGGATAATTTCCACAACACACTACGAACCAAAACAGTCTTCCATAAAAGCGATAACGAAAATGAGAGTGGCAAAATAAAAAATCAAAACAAACAGCCAGACATTAGAAATGTCGGGAATAACAAACAAAAAATAGATCATTCCAAAGGCTCCTGGAATAAACCATTTGAAAACAAAAACTTGATGTTGAACCTGAGGGACGGATCAAAATGGACCCCCCCATGGGCCCCAGAAGCCTCGAAACCTTTGTAGCTATAAATGAAATAGAAATAGCAAAAAAACTCTGCCATCTCAAACCACAAAAAAGAAATCTCACAGTAGGAGAACAAAAGGCTCTAGAAGGCCTAAAAAATGACCCACATATTACAATTAAGCCAGCAGACAAAGGGGGAGCAGTAGTCTTGCTCAACACCAGAGACTATGTGAAAGAGGGGTACAGACAACTGTCAGACATCAACACCTATGAGAGACTGACAGAGGACCCAGTCCAAAAATACAGTGACATAATTAACGACAAAATCGACAAAATGCTAGAAGATGGAGAAATAACTGCCAAGATGGCAGGGACTATGAAAACACTCAAACCAAAGACCCCGCACATCTATTTCCTTCCGAAAATACACAAAAACACAAACCCACCACCAGGTAGACCAGTGGTTTCGGCCAACGGGTGTCCAACAGAGAAAATTTCAGCTTTTGTAGACAACTTCCTGAAACCCATGGTCCTGCAGATTGACTCCTATATCAGGGACACCACCGACTTCATAGTGAAAATAGAAAAAACTTGACACCCTACCAAAAGGGGCCCTCATAGGAACACTTGATGTGACAGCGCTATACACAAACATCCCGAACTGGGAAGGCCTCGCAATTCTAGAAAGTAAACTAAGAGCAAACACACCAGAAAACTTAATGCCAAAAAATGAGACCTTAGTAGAGCTATTAGAAATGGTACTCGCGATGAATCACATCCAATTCAATGGGAAATTCTTCCTGCAAAAATCAGGAACAGCCATGGGCACCAGACTTGCACCTTCATATGCCAACATATTCATGGAGGCAATAGAGGATGCCATTCTAACATCACACGCGTACCAGCCACAAGTATGGCTCAGATACATTGATGACATCTTCTTCCTTTGGACACATGGCAAAGAGAGGTTGGAAGAATGGATGACACACCTCAATAATTTCCACCACTCCATCAAATTCACACTCGAAAGCTCTAATCAGAGTGTGAACTTCTTGGACACAACAGTCAAGATCGGCAAAAACACGAGACGTCTATACACTGACTTGTATAGAAAACCCACAGATGTCAACAACTACTTAGAGTACACCTCAGCAAATCCAATCTCTACGAAAAAAAGCCTTCCATACTCGCAACTTCTAAGGATCCGCAGAATCTGCAGTAACGCAGAAGACTTCGAAAAACACAGCAAAATCAAAATTGGGGAGTTTGAAGACAAAGGGTATCCCAAGGACCTCCTTGTGGAAGCCCTGGAAAAGGTTAAAAAGAAGAGCAGGGATGAGACACTACAAGGTAGAGAACAGAAACCCGACACACAAGATAAATGCTTCCTGATAAGCACACATAGACCAGGAAATGACATCCTTAACCAAACAATCAGCCAACACTGGGATCTCCTGGGTGGCTCCAAAACAACAAAATTCCTACAAAGGTCAAAACTGATAAAAGGCCAAAAAAGACCCAAAAACCTAAAAGACCACTTAGTGAAGGCGGCCACGAACTACCCCATGTCAGAGGACGAAGGAGAAGGGATAGTGAGACAACCCAAAAACAAAAAGAAACAGAAAAGGAAATGCAGAAGGCTATTCTGCGACAAGTGTGTGAAAATAGACAAAAAGGATGAAATTATATCAAAAACAACAGGGAAAAGATATACTTCCAAATGGAACATGAGTTGTGAAAGCTCCAACCTAATCTACTGCCTAGAATGCACCCGCTGTAATACACAATACGTGGGGAAAACGGAAAGACCTATCAGAGAAAGAATCTGGGAACATCTAAACAGTATTAGGAAAAATCAGGGCAAAACAGATGTACCCTGGCACTTCAATCAACCAGGGCACGAAAGAATGAAAGATGTCAGATTCCATATAGTGGAATTTGTCGGAAGGCATCCGAAAAGCGACGAAGGAAAAAGGTTACTAGCACAGGCCGAATTCTATTGGATAGAAAAATGAGAAATGGCCCTGGATATACTTCTTATGCTGTAGATGGATGTGTGCATGTTGAGTACAGGGTATATTCAAAGTTTGGGGTTACCTGTCAGCCTCGGCTCAGACCTGCTAACCGTGGTAGAACCAGCATCTTTGACGAAGCTCAAGGAGATAATTAAGAATGCCAACCAAAACTGACCATCACCTCCTGCACCCACTGGCCCAGCAGAATAACGGAAATGGATACAGCTACCTGGAAGGTACGACACAATGGTATCACTCGTCACAGTCCTGGTGGTTTTGTACCCCCTAAAAACCGGCGCCCAGAGGTGTTTTAGCACTAACTCTATGGACGCCAAGACCCATCCTATGACACCATGTGGTTCATGCTGAAAATCCACTCTGGTGGGATGATCTTTAGTTGCCCCTTGGTCAGTATACTATACTGTAGGAACCTCCAGCCCACTTTCATTGTGGTCCTGAAATTAACTCCTCCAAGACTGACCAAAACATTCGGCCGGCATCTTCACGCTCATTCGAAAAAAATGAGGTCACGATGATTATTGCTGGTCGACTCAGAACTGTCTGCCTGGAGAGATACCCTGGTGTCAAATCTTCTGGAGGCTTGCATTGGCACTAATCCTAAGGTCCAGGGGACCTTAGGATTAGTGCCAAGGAGATGAACTTACTCAAACCAAAGGAGCCCCATCTATTAAAGGATAAATGCTGGTTTGATCCTACACTGGCTGAAAGGGCCACAGACACTGTTGATGGTGAGTTTTTTCTTCGACACAAATTAGGTGGTTTTGGTTCATGTGAAGCTTTTTTTGTCCCTAATTCATCCTCCCCACAAATTACCACCGCCACCCCCGTTCACCGGTGGGATGGAGCAACCCAAAGGTTAAATTGAGTATTACTTAGGCCTGGACAATACCATTACCCTTATGTGGGGCTGACAGCTACCCACCCAACAGCGTCGGATAAATCACCGGATAGGACGGTGAAGACACTGATGTGAGAATTTCCCGGACACAACCCTTTGTTCCATTTTGACCCCCATCCACCCGATGATGTCCCAAATCGTATTAGTTCACCCTTCAGACACTTATCCACTAATGATGACATCAAGCCACAACCATAGATAAGCTTAGCTAACACATTTCACACTGTTGTTTGCCCAAACAACGCAGGTTGCAACGGCTGGCCCGAACTTTCCCGCCAGACGCGACACCTTGGCGCCATCTTGGAATCACATTGGTGCATGGAAATTAACATCCGTCACTGTCGTCACCATGGTAACCAACCATTTGGTGACGCCCAAAATTGTAACACACGTCATAACAACATTGACACATGTTAACAGGACAATCTCGTCAGTAACTTCCACCTACCTTAGAAACCATTCTTGTCCCCCGTCATGATCACCTGAAACTGGATCTGTGTGATACTGAAAGAAAAATACTGAATTTGTACACTAGATTAACTCAAAATTCAATTAAAATCAAGCGCGAATATCATGAAAAAAACCTACCTTCCGTTAGACATGGTGATGACAAGATGCAGAGTTATGCTGTTGGGGAACACTATATCAAATTTGTTGCGTTACATAACCTCTTGACATAAAAAACACCGGCAGGACTTTTTATAGTGCACTGCCCTAAGCGTCGCACTCCAGATTTTGGCACACATTTCGATTTTTATTCAAAATTCCAAACTCCTATCACCCATTTTCCACCAACAGCATCCATATGTTGGCCATATGTTTAATTGTCCGCCCTAAATCACCTAAGGTTAAAGGTGGGAGCAGACCTGAGCAATTGACCAAAGTTAAAACCCATAATCAATACACAATCTGGCCATCACAACACAGCGCCAGCCCAGTACAGCCACCTGGTGTAACGCGAAGGAAATAACTAAAGCGTCCCCTGTAACAAAGGTCGGGCCTTGCCATAATGCCAATAGAGCTCTATATCTTGCGTTTATGAATTAGACGGTGGGGTGGTTTCTATGGATACACCAAAAACATTAACCAGTGGGTTTCCAAATTGCCACCACAGTGGTAGGCTAATGGAAACTCGAACAATGGTTCCAGTGTAAAGTTTTGGGCGCAAAACAAATTAGAATTTACCATTATCATGTCGCGATCCTTTTAGTGTACACATACTGGAGGCCATTTCACCGCGTTTATTATATGGTC
The DNA here is from genome assembly GCA_949317995.1 of Acholoe squamosa. Classification (NCBI taxonomy): domain Eukaryota; kingdom Metazoa; phylum Annelida; class Polychaeta; order Phyllodocida; family Polynoidae; genus Acholoe; species Acholoe squamosa. Next base: position 61,362,927 of record OX439043.1, read on the forward strand.
CGTATATTAAATGCGGAGTCCGCGTTTAATTTTCCCGTTTCTGTTCGTCTTTTATTACAAAAAATAAAATGAACCCGGAGGTCCGCGTTCAAACGCGGACCTCCGTCTTCAAACGCGGACTTTTAACTGTTTCAGCTCAGAAAACGGACCCTCTCACTCTCCACTTTAAGTCCGGTTTTATTCCCTTGAACGCGGAGGGGTAGGTGACCAGTAGGTGTTCGAACACGGACCCTTTTTGGGGTATTTTTACCATAGTTTTAGGTCCGCGTTTATTTTTACCCCTCCTCATTGAAGTTAAAGTTCATGACCTTGACCCCTGACCCCTCTGCGGCACCATTTTCGAAAGGCTGTCAACATGGGCAGATACTACATCTTAGGTGTGAAGAGGGAATTTTACTGCAGACGTGACCCCCTGTCTTACTACACAGAGAAAAAGTTCCAGCAGCGGTACAGGCTGACTAAGAGTGTGACAAGAGAGTTGATAAAGGACTATGTGGCATACCTCCCCCGCAAGAGGAGAGTTCTAAGAGGGAAGCATGCTGTCCCCCACCGTATCAGAGTGAGTACCTTCATCATAGACACAAAATCATTCCCCCCCCTCCCCTTCTATGTTGAGTTCCCCCCCCCAGAGTCCCCCCCCCCACATACACTTCTTCTATAGGTAAATACTTTGAAGTAGGTGCTTCATATGACGAGTCTGTCTTTATGCTTTCAATTCCCATTATAACCATAAACCTTTTCAGGTTCCTTTATCATGACATATTCTTTTCTTTTCTTTCTTGCAGTTCTGCATAGCTGTTCGCTATTTCGCCACCGGTGCAACCTATTCCACCATAGGAGATTGTCACGGGGTTTCTATTTCCACTGTGTGTCGCTCTGTTCAAGAGATTACCCAATATTTCCATGATAGACTGGAGGAATACGTGGTGTGGCCAGATTCTGCATTGGAAAAGAACAACAAAGCCGTGCTTTTCTATAGAGAGAAGAGAAAGCCAGGTGTTTTTGGACTGATCGATGGGACGCAAATCCCCATAGCCTGCCCCAAGGGTGTAGTAGCAGATGAAAACCAGTATTACTGCTACAAAGGCTACTATTCCATCAACACTATGGTGAGATATGGTCTTTCATATTTCTAAGATATTCTAAAATACAATACATGTACATACATCTCTAAAGGTATTTTTCTGTTTGACTTAAAAGCATTTAAGACAACTATTACTTGAAATAATAAAAAAATTAAATGACTCTTTTCCAACTACAGATCATGCAACGACGTTTATGCCATGAACGGCTCGCAGGTGAAGTACCTGGGAGAGAGGTGTGATTTTGCTGGCTTCTTCTTGCTAGGAGACGGAGGGTAAGCATAAAAATTTTCCTTTTCGCCTTTCTTATTGCAGTCTCCATCCTTTTTTTTCTGTATTTCATTCATATTTTTATGTCTCATGAAGCCTTCTCATAACCAAAGCAGTCTTTTTTTATATGTGTTACTTTATTATAATAGGTATATGCTGACGGACTACTTATACAATCCTGTCAACCCTGAGGTGACTGAGGAAGACAGAAAGTTCAATAAGTGGCAGAAAAAGACACGCAGCAAGGTGGAACGAACGATAGGCCAACTGAAGCAGAGGTGGAGGTAAATTTTGGTTTTTATCTTTTATTCCTATTTACGAGAAAAGAAAAAAAAATTCTGTGTGATAATACTTTTAAATAAGTATAACATTGCTGGACATGTTTTATTTTTTAGATGTCTTGATTCGAGTGGTGGATACTTGCAGCACGAACCTACACGGGCAGGGTACATCATCGAGAGTTGTGTGTGCCTTCATAACGTGGCGAGAATAGCCAAAATCAAACTCCTGCGTGATTTCCCTGCGAAGGACAACTTCAAACGCGTCATGCCACCTATTGATCAACCAGACAACAGAGCCCCCAAGCCTCGACAAGCTTTCAAGAACCTGCGTGAGGCTTACATCAAGCAACATTTTGGTCCTCAGCGCCGGGGTCAGCGGCAGCAGCAGCAGCAATGAAGCCCTTCTCACAATTTTTCTAACTTAATCATGTCTCACGTCAGAAATAATATCATATGTAGATATAGCATAGTTGACATTAACTTTAACTGAATGTAATTGATCTTTATTTAAAAGTGTTTTGAAACAAATCAGTTCTCAATATTTTTTTTCCTGGTGCTTGAAACAGACACAACAATGTCAATTGAAGAAGAAAAGTAATGAATTAAGGTATCTGTGTAAATATTTCTACTTATATTTAGAGCATGCATGGATATAATAACCTGAATCTTTACAAGTGAAATTGGTCATATAATGGGAATTGCTTTGTACTGTTTTAATCTGAGACTGCCTTTACCATGAAACTCAGATCTCCTTGAAGGCACCTGCGATATTATATATGAAGTACTTGTACTTTTCCAACTAACAACATTAAAATCTATGACTCGTCATATCAGAATAAAAACAAGTAATTTCTCTTTAACATGGGTTTTGCCTTCATATCCATATCTTCAAATAACATCTACATGTATCATTAGTATACCTTAGGCACAACCAATAAGCCATTTATGATATACATGGCACAAACTTTTTCATCACAAAACTGTAAACTTGTGAAAGAACAATTCTTCCTCCTATTCACCCGTGTAAGTTATTAGACTAAAAAGAGAATCGTTTTCTCTATGCTTCTTGCTGCAGAGATTCACATGTTTTTTTTTACCCGTACATGTAATTTTGCACAAAAAGGAATACTGTTTTCATGAGTACAGAGAGTTGGGGGCATGAAACAAAAGTCGACATCTTTTTGTGGCACAAGTTCACCTGCTTTTCTACAAATCTAAACATTGTTTTCTTATCCTTATGCGTTCAGAACGCTTAGGAACACCTTCACGGTCTGACCCAGATGTGCATGAAGCAGTGTAAAATTTGCTGTCCATGTTTTCCTCTCCGTCATGGGATTCTTTGGATCCCTGTACTAGTACATACCCTTCCCCTTGACCCTCGTCTATGGCTATTCCTTCTGTTTCCCCGGTGGCCGCATTGTCCACTGTCCCTTCTCCTTCAACTTCAGTCTGTATGGCAGTTTTCAAGTCATGGTTTCCAGCAGACTGGTAGGCTGAGTTATAGTCATTATCTTGAAGCGGCTGCGTACCATGATTCGAGTCAGGAAGAGTGGCCGGAGACTTAACTTCATGAAGTCCATCAACTGGTGTACCAGTTTCCATTGAAGAAGAGGCGTGAGGAACAGAAGTCTTGTCCTGCACTATCACAAAATCATCTCGGCTCTTTACTGTGAAGGTCGGCAGCCCAACTCCGTCATTGCTTTCGGTTGCCTCTTGACAGATAGCTGAAAGGAAATGCAAAAATAAGACAAAAAAAGAAATATTCCTATGACCCACATTTTAATGCTCATATAGCATACATACATACACACATATATATATATATATATATATATATATATATATATATATATATATATATATATGGGAAATAACTTTTCCATTTGTGTAGTTCAACAAATAACCTTTCTAAAAAAAAATTTCCTGAGTTAAAAAGACATAAGAATACTCCGTGCCTACACTAGAAAGAATATAAAAGATATGATATGTGGCAAAATGTAACCTTTTTTCATATATAGTATACAGTTCACTTACCTGCGGCTGGAATGAGAAGCTTGGCCTGGGTTGCTGAAGGATTGACTCCGTCGCTGAAGACTTCTGTAGACGTCTGGTACAAGGCCCCCTGTCCTGTGAAAAGAGACAGAAGGGACTAAGAATGTTTCGGTTATTATTCTAGTCTACCCTCCCTTTCACGGCGTTCATTATTACCCTATATATAAAAATGAGTTAGTAGATCACTGGTTATAAATGTTCTATATTTGACTGCTTCAGCCTCTGGTACTCGTGGGGTACCAGATGAAGCAAAATTTTTAGGCTGTGAAGCAGTGAGGAAAATGCCAGCTAACTCGACCTATCCATTCAAAGTCGTAGGAGAAATATTTCCATGATAGAATCATCAATTTTCTACTGGTTTTTGCTTTCAGTATCAGTCATGAATTATTATTTATTTATTTTGATAAAGAAAAAAACATTATAGCCTCAAAGTTCTTTAAAAACTGTAATGGCCGCCATCTTGGGCTTCCATTCAAGTAGATCGGAGCTCCTCATGATGGACTCCCCAGTTGTAGCTTCTCAACTACACCATATCTAGAGAGTACTCATCGATACCTTCATTTTGATATGTCATACATTAAAATCAGACTATTAGTTCCCGAGAAATTACAGATAAGGTAACCTCCAAGATCATTATCCTATTATTAAACATGGAGGTTGAACGTGGACAATGATTTGACTTTATGACAAAACCAGCTATTAACAAAAAGTATGACAGTTAAAGATTTAGTTCACAAAAGGTAAATAACTTAGTTTCCACTGTACCTGCTTCGGTGTATGGATGGGTCAGGAAAGCACCCACACGGGAATCTTGAATGTTTAACCCAGGTTCCTCAGACTTGTCAGGAGAAGTCCCTGCTGTGCCCTCGGCCTCCTCAGACCTGGGTTCCGGAGGCTCGTACAGTGTACCTCGATGATGGACTGCTGGAGCTGGAACAGAAAATTTGTTCAGTTAATATATTTTCAAAGGTAACTTTATCTTGAATTTTTAGTTGTTTAAAGGGAACAGCGTTCCAAACCTAAATATCTGAAAACATTTTTGCGCCACCTGTTTTCTCTGCTAGTAGGTTAAGGCTATGATATAATTAGGTTTAATATGTGTAGGGATAGACCACAGAAAAGGTTAATAATTGTTGATTTTGCATCTCGTTTCCTTTTAAAATTAAGATTTGCATCTCATTATATAATGAAAATAAAAATTATCCTTTTCTCACCTTGTATTAAGTTATGATTGAAGGAGTAGGTCACAGCTTGATTCAATTTCTCGACTGTTCCTATCACCTGCTGAAGTATCTTGTCTGCAGTTTCAGCTGTCTTTAGTCCTGTCACGCACCTCTGCTGTAGGTGATCTGCATCTAAGAGCAATGTACTTAATGATTTTGACAAAGACACGACGGAGTCCTGCATCCCAATGAACCCAACATTAAGTTTAGTTTGTGCCTGGATAAGCTTCTCAGTGTTGTCTATCATGATTTCCCCCAGCTTTTCCATGGCCTTCACCATCTGCACTTGTTTGGTTACTATTTTATTTGTCATGTCAGCGTGTATATTAGCTAGGGTTTCACTGTCCTCCTGTTGGTCTTTGATTTGTTGGGCTAGGAACTTGTTTTGCATGTTCAGCATGGCATCTGCTTGCGTTCGGAGATTAGCAGCTGTTTGTTGAGAATGATCTCGTAGCGCTGTAGTTATTCCCGTGCTAACCCCTTTAAGTGACTTAACTACAATGTCTGCTGTTTCACAGGCATTTTGTGTGACCTCATCCTGGTGCTTAAGGAGGGACTCACTTACTTTATTTTGCTGCTCTATCATTACTTTTGTACTTTCTTCCAGTACAGCTTGTTTAATGGATTCCAGGTCAGCTCTCCGCTGATCCACTGTCTTAACGTGAGGTGAGTTTCTGTTTAAAGAGGGCAGCGAAGCATTTGGGCTGTTGTCAAACAGTTTCCTCCTCTTTTCCTCAGAATTGGAGTTATCCGTGTCTAATTTCCTTTTGGTGGAGGACAACATATCATAACTAGCCTTCTTGTCACCAATACATGGAGTGCTGGTTTGGAAAACAGGGGAAGAAGGGCACAGCTCGACCCCAGAGATGTCCTCTTCTATCAATCCGGAGAAAGATGGAGCTCTGTTCCGCTTCCTCTTGGCTGGTTTTTCAGTTAGTTCCTCGTCCTCCTGTGAATGTTTTGTCCTAACAGGTGGGGCCTTCTGTTTATCTAACTCTTTACAAGGGGGAGGTTTTTTAGATGGAACTGGAGCATTATGGACAGGAGCTTTTGGTTTGTGTACCGGTAAGAGTGATTTCTTAACAGGGGTGACTTTGTTGGGAGTATTCTTCTCGAGTATCTCGTTAGCCGCAGCCAAAAGTACTTTTTTTCTCTCATTTCGCTCTTTAGCATGAGGCGAAAGGTCGTCTTCGGGGTTCCTAGGTTTACTGACAATACCTTTCTTTTTGTCGTTTTCTCTCTTGTTGAAATTCAACATAGTGGTCCGCGTTATACTTTTGGGTGGAGCAGTTTTTAGATCGTCGTCATCCGGTAAAGACACATCAATGTTCCTTCGGGGAGATGCAGGACAGTAGTTTTCCTCGTCTTGTCCATCATAGTGGTCGACTGGCTGAGACTCCTCCTCCTGTCGTTCCTCATTGTAGTCTGCTTCTTCGAAATCCAAGATGGGAGCTGAATAAGAGAAACAATCATTCATCATACACAATTCCTACACCCAGAAGCAAGTGGAAAAGGTAAGCAAGATACATGAAAGGTTCCTTATCATGGTGACGGACATGTTTGGTTTCAATTTTTAATATGTAGAGACATAAAAAGAATGCATATATGTATTTTGGTTTAAAATAATTTAATTAGACAAAGGGAATTGTGCGCGGGTCTATTTTAAAATTGTTTGCGAACATAAAAGTAAGTCATATTAATTTATTGTTTTGTTGACAAACATGAATTCTTCAATAGCTTTAATTACACATCATTTCTGACAGGACAATATTATATTTTTTGGCTTACCTCCGTCTTCGTCTTCTGCTAGAAGGTTCCCCTCCATCACTGCACGTAGAGCGTCACTTGGCATCTGCATCGCCACATAATCCTCCCTGTTCTCGCGATGTGGGTCGTAGCAGGACCAAGGCTTGTCTTGTCTCCCTCCTCCCTTCAATTTAGGAGGTTGCATGCCAGGTATACCTGAAATCAAATCAAATGACTGTGTTCTTTTATTTTTGCTTATGAAATTCCCATTCCCCAGCCATAAAATATGCCGAAGCAGATTTAATTCAAATACCTTTCAATAAAAGCATGCAACAAAAATAATTCTGATTTATTATACAGGTTTGGTAAAAGCTTACTTTTTCACGTAACATGCATAATCTAGCACTACTGCCAAAAATGGCAGTAGGTGATCTACAGCTACTGCCATTTTTAGCAGTAGGTGCTAGATTCTGCAGTAGGCATTTTAAATTGCTATTTATATGAACTTATATTAAAAACAACATTTTCTAAACATGTGTATTCTGAAGATCATTCATAGACATACATATTTTTGTACATTTCATTCATTATGATATCTATCATCACTCTATAAATTCAGCTTTTGAGATGGAAATCTGGGTAAGTTTCGGTGACCCAAAAGTGTAGCCAATTTGTGGTGTCTTAATCATAATTTGTGGTCAAATTCGAGAATAATATGTGCAAGGTTGTTATCCTATCTACACCCATACAGGTTCTCAGGTATCTAACTCGGTGCATTAGCAAGAAAATCTCAATCATTTGATATAACCATCAATAAATAATCAATAATTTTCATATCATCTGCTAAATATGGGGGCATATGCCATATTTGACAGTACCTGCTATATCTAGGGTACATGTCATATTTTACAAGGAAGACCTACTGTGTGAAGGGGCATACGCCATATTTGGCAGTACCTGCTATATCTAGGGTACATGCCATATTTTGCAATGGAAACCTGCTGTATTTAGGAATATACGCCATATTTGGCAGTACCTGCTATATTTAGGGCACATGCAATATTCCACAGGTACTGCAAAATATCACAGAGCTGCAAAAATTTGTGGATTGACCTAACCTGTTATATGTTTAACTTTGCCACACACATTAAGCCTTCAGGCATAATAAAAAGGACACAGGATTTTACTTACCAAGTGTCACATCTTCCCCTACCCAATCGAGAATAGCCTTCTCAAGATCAGTGAGGTAGTCTTTCTCGTCGCGCTGACCACTGCCTGAACGATATTTGGAGTCTATCATCTGCCTCTGAAGAAAAAATAAATAAAAAAAAAATTAAATTAAGCCTTCTTTTTAACCTATGAGGTGGTACTTGTGTTATTGTAATGGACAGCTCTCACAAAAGAATACACTAAGGGAATTTAGGTATTGAAAGGGAAGAAACAGATATAATTTTAGTTTGAGTGGGAGTTACCTAAATGCATACTTTTTGCATGAGGAAGCTATTACCGTACCTTTTTTTTGGCATCCTGGCCGAAATACAGGAGTTTGTCTTTACACTGCTTCACGCTCCACTCCCTTTTGCCTATGGACTCAACGTACTCTGCACAGGAAGAAAGTATTTTCATTCAACGTCCCTCTATATGATATAATTCTAATAAATCTTTTCTCAAGGAAATAAATATATTTATTCTAGAGTAGGGTGACAACTGCTTAAACCATATAAGCCAAGCACAAAGTAATCCATGTATGAAAATAAATCATTAAGTGCCGGAATAAAAGTAGTGGACAATGGGAATAGAAAAATGCAATAAGATTTTGTGAAGCTTCTATTTATATTTTCACGGTAAGTCAATTACAGCAGAAGAGAGAAAACCATAATATCTTACCTAACAGTTCCTCCCACGCCAGTTTCTTCATAGTTCTCCTGTCGCTGCTGCTTTTGAACTTCCCTTTCAGGACGGGTTTTAAGTGGTTAGCTCCGAATATCAGGGCTCTCAGTTCCAAAGGATTCCAGTGCTTCAGTCCCACCTCAGAAGAAGCAGAGGCAGCGGAAACATTACCAGCACCACCCCTAGAAGAATTTGCTCCACGTGCTCCACGTGCTCGGCCCCTGGCCCGAGTGCTTCTGCCTCCCTTGCTGGACATTCCAGATCCACGGGGCCGTCCCCTTCCTCGGGCAGGTGTTAAGGTAGAACCACGAGCTCGGGTGCCCCGGCCTCTAGTTCCCCTTCCTCTCAGAGTCCCCCGGCCTCTTGGACTGACAAACTCGTCAAACTCGTCCTCATCGGGGTGGTACGAAGGGTCATGGCGGCTGTCTTCGGGGTCAGGTCTCGGAGCAGGAGGCTTCTTAGTCAGGCCGTAATGGGAATAGTGTTCACTGCTGGGAGCCTTCCCTTTCTGGCGTTTTTCAGAAAGAGCTTTAACACCTTTGTCTTTGATATACTGATTATAGAAAAGGTTGAACATGTACTTAATGTCCTGATCTCCACCTAGCCCTGGAAAATCTGAGGGTTTAACCTCCTGAACCTCCTCCTCCTCCTCCTCTTCCTCCACGTACTCCTCCTCCTCCTCCTCGAGATCATCGTAGTCTTCCTCATCTTCATATCGGGGCTTCTGCAGAAAAAAGAAAAAAAAATTAACATGTTTTAAAGCCTAAGATGGAATAGATATTATGAAAACCACAAAAGGACCCACCCCCCCCCCCCCACACACACACACACTCTCTCACCCAAATGAGCCCTGTATGTGACCCTGTCCTTTTATCAAAGGTATTCCAAGTTGGACCGGCCTGTTCAAGCAACTGTTACCCTATGTACTACCCCTTAGTCTCCATTCTTCTCTCAAGGATAAAAACAGAGCACCCCTCCTTCCCAACCCGATATGAAGGCCTTCTTCATGTGTTTCGTTTGGTGTAGACCTGACAGGAGTGACAGTGACAGAGACTGCTAAGCAGACAGCCACCGGTAATAACTTTAATGTGTCACTGCGCGACAATGACAGGCCACTAAGAGAACACCGTTACCTTCTTCTTGCCCCCTCACATACCTCCCTTCGAAAATAAGATGTTTTCTCTCACCTTGTCTGCTGCTTTAGGCATTTCTTTACTCTTCTTTCGCCGAAAAATGACATGAAAACAACCTTCAGCGGTAACCGGAAGAAGATGGCGGACCTCCAACATCCCATAATTCATGACGTCACTGGGAGTTTCCCGGGGTTCCCCGATAAAAAATCATGGATTTGGCGCCATACATAAGAGGGTACACTTGTCTTTCTATTAAACGCGGAGGGTACTGTAATAAAGGCGGAGGGTTGAACGCGGACATCCGTGTTCTTATGTCCGCCTTTAATAATAAGGGTCCGCGTTTATTTCAATAAGACGGAGGGTATTACGGATTACCCACAGAAACGGTTTTGCTATTTTTTTTTATGGAGTCCACGAAGGGGTCCACCTTCAACCTCCATGTTTAATAATAGGATAATAAACGCGGTGAAACGGCCTCCTGATGCTATAGGAGGAACATGTACACAGGTGGGAAAATTGAAAAGCAGATAAAGTTGGTCAGTATAGGGGTATGTTAGTATGAGTATAAATAACAAATTTCAACATTTTTACTTTGTTCACAGTTATATTATAGAATTTCTACTGGAAAGGTCCTGCTTTTGTCAGCTAATACACGTTTATGATCCATATTGAAAAGATATGTGGATCAACACAGTAAAAGGTACTCCCGCGCACCCCCTCGCGGGCGTACCTTTTACCGTGTTGATCCACATATGTTACCTATCAGTTCTTTCACATTCAGGGTATTGACAATGTCAAATATGATACACACTCTTGTAAATTCATTCTAAATATCACCGACAAGCATCTTGGAAAATACCCACTCTCCATACATAGAAATAAGTTCTTCCTTGTCGGAGCAGCAACCATGATATTTAACCTCCGGCTTATGGTTTTTACATCCGTAACATTCATCTTTTACTGTTTTATTAAACTCCCTGTGTAGTAAATAATGACAAGTGTCGGCCATTAATAACCTGGCTGTTAGTCATTCCACAATTGTAGTAACCATTAATGCTTTAGCTCTCTCTTTCTTGGCTATCATTACGACCTCCAAACAGTTTGACATCTTGAGAAAGTATTGAGGTGTTATGTAGTCGTTAATGCATACTCTTTACAGATGTACTGTGGCCGCCTTTTTGGATATATTTTTACCCCTCGACCTTTATAAATGAAAAAAATGAAAACGAGTTTGACATGTTTTTCACAGCTAACACTTGAAAGAAAAATGGCATTTATTTTATCTCCCTTAGGATGTTGCACACACAATGTGTGAATGCTTGCTGCAAACACAATATATATGCATGAATAAATAGAAAATAAAAGTAAAAAAAAACGACAGATGGCGTTTTACTTGCATTAAGTAAAAACCCATCCACAAACTATTTTTTAGTTACACCCTCATTTACATAAAAACCCACACCTCTTTATACTATTAAAAGGGTATGTCTACTTACATACAACTAATAAGTTGGTTTAATACTTCAGTGAATTCTTTAAAGCAGCATTGTTAAAACAAAATGTTCATAAAGACCTCAATTCATTAAAAGACTATTTACAGATGTTTTCTAAAGAGAAACCAATAGGAGTATCAACTTCAACTTGTCCTCTCAAAAAAAAACGGTCTATTATACAAATGAGGCCAAGGTCACCTGTGACGTCGAAGGTCAAGGGGGCATGGCCTATTATGCAAATGAGGCTATGCCCCCTTGTGACGTCACAGGTCACACGACCAAATGGAGGCCTCTGATTGGCTGCAGGTTGAGTGAGTAATAAACAGTACTTGACTATAGTCCCGTTCCGATACAAACTATACTACTATTATCAGCGACATATTCAAACCAAGCTTCCCTCTGTAGAACCCAAGGCTAACCTATTTTTAATCTGACAGGATGAGTGACTCACTCACCCCAGTCCTCCTCTAGTGAGTACCCCCAGGTCCCACTGGAAGACATGATATCATATACTATTTTTAGCCTCCCCCTGCCCAGGTGACTCACTCCTGAGAGCATCTCGCTCCCTCCTCCTACTCCGGATTAGACTGGATCTAACCAGAGAGGGACTGAGCTGGTTATCCCCTGAACTGAGTCACCATATACTTCTAGAAATTGCACATGAGTAACACTGAGTTGGACTCCCTTTATAAACAGGCAGAACCCACTCAGGGTATCTTATTCTTCTCCAAATCTAGACCCTCTGACACTCTTGTGACTGGCGAGTACCATACTGTTACACTGTATTGATTACACTCATGCCAATCTTAAAATAAAGCTGTATTATCAACTGAATTGCATCTGGACTCCTGTTACCTCACTTCATGACATGTAACAACCTGTTGACACCAGCACTGGTGCCCGGTAACATAACCGAGCAGACACTTTGGTACAGTTACTGTACATGTGATATTGCATTTGCCTGACATAATCCTTTGGGATAAAGCATAGACAGCCCTTCATCGAAAATCAGGTTACCCGAGTTGGCCTTTATATAATTACTCTGTCAATCCTCAGCATCACTACTCCCTTCATTAGCCTAGTTGACGACCCTGGTGACAATCCTAATTAGGTTGGAATACTAGGATATCCTTTTGACTTAATTATAAGGGTACTGATTACATTCAGTTGTGGGCCAAGGCCCTACTGCTCTATAATTTTTTCCAGTCTTTTTTGGTTCATGCAGACATGATTTACAGTACTTTTTAATCTTTCCATATTAACTATTATGAGGGCAAACTCGCAAAGAAGCTTTGGGGGACTACCCTGGATGATATGTCTGCAAGAAAATGTGGTATGTATGTAACAATAATATACTAAGACACATGCCTCGTTTTTGTACTAAAGAATACATTTCTCAGAAACCTTTCTTCATATGTTTAGGTTCAGTTCCTAACCACGGTCATTATGATTTGGAGTGTCTAAATATAATTGTGTAGTTTGGAGCCTATCAATTTACTACACGTTTATGCTCCATACTCAACGTTTGGCATCATCAGGATATTTTTTGTTACTGACTGATTCTCATCAGGTCATGTTATTCTGATAACTTTGATTACAGACTCTTTTCACTCAGGATTTTGAGCAGCAAGAGGTAGAAAAAGAAGATAAAAGTCCAATTTTGAGAGGAGATTTTCCCAGCGGCCACGGGCAAAAGTAAAAAAGAGAGGAATTAGCAAAAAGGTCTGTGAAACTCACGTTCGTGGCCATCAAAAGGTGATTTTTAGCCATCTATGGGCGAATTTTGGTGATTAAATTCCTGGTAAATCGATGAATGGGGAATCTTTGTTGTTTAAAATGGACATAATTTATTTTTTCTCTTTTCTTTCTCCTTAATGTTGAAGGATCTCAGCGACCAGAGGTGAAAACATAAATCCCAGCAGTGGATGCATATTCCAAATCATCATAATAAAATGGCTTTTTTCAACACAAGGAACATAATACAATATCGAAGAATTAAACTTCTTTTTCTCCTTTGATATGGCTATCTATTTCATCTCGATTTCAGGTTGTCTGTGTTGAATCACAAGGACACATATCAAATGTATCCAAGGGAACAGCCGTTTTTCAACACATAATTATTGTTTACAATTTTGAATTAAATAAAGTGTCTGAAGGTGTGGATTGGAACAATTATATATAAATATATAGTTTCATGATAGAATAACAGAACAAAAAGTACATTTTGCATTTTATTGACTTACAATAGCAATAATGCGCAACTGCACAGCCTTCGCGCAAAACAGCAATATTAACAATAGTCAGCTACTATACAAGTGCTCTATTGTGTGTACATGGTATATGTGTTGTCAACACTTATATTTTCAAATGCAAGAGGTACATCTATTGTTCTCTTTGATTTCATTCATATAGTAGGTGGTATCTTTAAAAAGTTTATTCTATATTTTTATATTCCATTAATTTAAATTGAGTGTTTGAGTGAGGACAAAGTAGAATTTATAAGAGATGGTGCGTATCTGAATATTTGATAAATTATATAGATATGTCATATTCCTCTAGGAAAGTGAGAAATAGCTTTCTTGTGAAATGTATCTAACAATTTTGAAAATCATTATTTTTAACTTGATAACCTTTTTTTTTTATTCAAATGCATCGCATGTGCTTAAAGCAAGGAGAATATCAAGTAAAGTCTTCAGGATCTCGATAAACTACAATACATAGAAGGATATACATCGCATAGGCCCCTCTTCACAATACAATGTCTAAGCTTATTGTATTTATGACAGATGCACATACCTATTCATAATAATATGCGAGTCACACCAGCAAATCATAGCTCTTTTTACATTTCTTCATTTATATCAAGGATATGTATATCACGTAGTAAAGACCAGTGTTGATGTACGCAGCATGATTTTTATGCTACAAAGAAAACACCTATTGTACATTTAATTGTTCCATAAATATTCACATTGCAATATTAGGTAATATTTACAAACTGTGTATAAGTGCCAATTTGATGCAAAGGTATCATCGATCATAGAGTGTATACAACATCATGGCCATCTTGTGCTTACCGTATTCATGCCCTGAAGATGCTAGGCCCAACATCGAATTCCCTGTTGAGGTCATCAAAATGTCGCCAATGGGAATCGGTTTCTCCTAATAACAGGGTTCTTCCCCTCTTTCAACTAGTCCATCCAAAATTATTTTCTGAACAATCATGTGGAACAAAAATACAAGCTTATTGATTTACTCTCTCTCAGATTTCCCACATAGATATATCATTGTGACCCAGTCACCAGAACAGATTCAAGAAGAAAAGTAATACCTTATAATATATATAATACAAACGGTAGTAGCATATCTCATTTAGAAACATGTCCTCTCCTTATATCAACAACAACAATTAGCTAGCTATAGGTAATTTGAATTTATAACAATACACATACCTAGCGATTATATATCTTAGTAATTCTGCAGGTCTAAGACTTTTGCTTTGTAGTAGTTGTAATAGTAGTTTCAGTATCCCTTACGTTGGTGCATTACCACCTTTGAAGGTCACATAGATATGCTTTGACTTTTACATAATAATATCAACACTCTCCGTATTCCTTCATGTATATATATACACACGGCCACAGACTTTTAACAAAGATTTAGAGAGAGACATCTTAAACCAATCATAGAAATCAGAATTTTGATTTTGTTAACAGTGATGGGGGAAACCCATGTGTTTACCATTAGACACATTTTGCCAGATTGCCCAATGGGTGATATACCGTCAATTCTTGAGTCCAAGTGTTTATGTATATGTACCGATAATATCATTTCTGGTAAATTAACAAAATGCATTTTGTGCGTAATGGTAAAAGAAAAGTTAAATACTTTCGATCCAAAACATATTTAGCCTGTGTCTCGTATCCCTGCTTAATCACTCATTCCTGAAAGGCTAGCAGCTCTTGTTGGTACGGAAGTCCTACAAGTTCAATTTTTATCTCCTCTGATTGACGCCATCGCTAAGCTTGGCATTTTATATAACTATCATATCTAAGGTCTTTGGGGGCCTAGTGCTAGGCAACTATGATGTCACCTTGCCCATGGCAGAATGTCGTAATGACATCATGAGATATGGCTTTGTCTTTTTATGCCAATCATGACGGGGCACACGTCATTAGAAAATGTGCGACCAGTTGACACGTATTGCGGCAGTAGTTTCCCAAAAGGGAAATATTCTCACCTGTTCATTCCCTCCAGAAAGGGCCACAGAAAGGAAAGGCAACAATAAATGATAAAGGGAAGTGTTCCTGTCTCTTCTGAACAGTTTTCATGTTTACCCAGATGATGAAGGCTCATTCCGGCTGTCACCACAAAAGAGTGTACCAACTAGACAAATTGAGTGATAAGGCACAGTTTAGAACTGAGCTCATCATTGTTCCAGTGGCCTTGCTTACACACATCCAAACTTATCCTAAGGTGTCTCTCTTAGTGATCATGTCTTTCATATATGTACACCTAGCCACACATTGCTTGTTCCCTATGTAGCCCACTTCAAGTTACAGTTACTGGATCTGCAGTACTGACAATGACATCATAGTTTACCATTGACTATCAAATGTCTAGCCACATCACAGAGCATGGTGTCTGTACCTCAGCAATACTGTCATTCAGCCTCAGATATTGATACCTGACTGGAGTGGAAGTTAACACTCTTCACACTGATCTGCTACTCGTAGATGCACTTTCTCACTCTCTGCCTCATACATGGCTGTAGCATCCCTTGGACAATTATTTGAATTCTTTTCTTTTGGTGGGGAACGGTTGATAACCGAATGTTGCGTCTCGACTGTTGTGTATTGTGATGTCATGCCGTTCATACTGGAGTGGCGCCGCCTTGGGAAAAGGAAGGGAACGACAGTCTTGAACTCCTTCTTGAAGTTCTCGTTCATCCAGGCATAAAGGAATGGATTGTAGATGGTGGAGCTCATTGCTGTTACATGGGCAATGAAGAAGACCAGCACAAAGTACACCCAGTGTTGGACCTCCTCCTTGTATTCAGATGTGATATGGACCACATTGAGAGGCAGCCAACAGCACACAAAGATAGAGACCATGGCGATTAACATCTTGTTGGTTCGCCGTTTGCGGCGTATCTCAAGCTCGTCACGCTCACGGTTCTTGGAGCCAGTACCGATCTTCGCCTTGGCACGTGTTCGCAGGACTATGGACACCTTGGTGTAGCAGAAAGTGATAATGGAGCAAGGCACGATGTACTGGAGTATGAGGTTGGTCACTGTGAAAAACTGCCTAGCAGTGGTCTTGGGCCAGTGTTCATAACAGACATATGCCTGCTCAGCCTCAACCCACAGCACCTTCTGATATATGGCCAGTGGGAGGGATATGGACACAGAGATCACCCAAATACTGACAATGAGGAGCAAGCAGACGAAGACCTTCATGCGTGGCTTGAATGGATGTACAATCACAAAGTACCGGTCTATAGCAATGGCTGTGGATGTGAGCGTGGAGACATATACACTGACACCAAGTGTCATTGGCACGATGTGGCACAGTGCATCACCAAACACCCAAGACTTCAGGAAGGCTGATAGGGGAGTGAACGGTACAGCCAACAGCACCATCATAATATCAGAAACAGCCAGGTTGGTGATGAAAATGTTTGTGATAGTGTGCATGGACTTGTTCCGCACGACAACATAGACCACCAGCAGGTTGCCAGATATGCCAAGCACGAATATAACACAGTAGAAGAGAATGAAAATTCCCCGAAGCCATGGCAGTGTCATCACATCATCTTCTCCCTGTGATGTGTTATTGCCTGTGGTGCCATTGGAAGTGCTCAAGTCACCAAGTAAGGAGGAGTTCATTGCCTGGTAGGCAGAGGTGATGACCTCTGAGAGAGAAGCACCAGGTCCCTCCCCATTACCGTCACCATCTCCTGTCATACTGCCGACATGAGCCTGCGGCTCCTGACGAGTCTCCTGAAATTCCCTCTCTGACCCCATATTTGTAGCAAGAAGAGGAAAAGACACTTATTCTGCCTGCGGTTCTGTCCACTTAATCTAGGTCAAATAGATGAGGTTTGATTAAGTTAATTGGCTTATAGCTACTGGAAAAGTCCTCTTGCCAGTGCATCGATAAGGGATGCCCAGCTTTTGGGGGCTAGTAGAGGACCTTCGGGGGGTTCAAATGTGAATCTTGTGATGAATTGCATGATATAGGTACCAAATGGAAGAATAACTGCTGCTAATAGCTCTATCTGTAGAGTAGCTTGGTTAGGTGATAACAGCCTTGCCCTATGACCCTTGCTGATATGGGCCTCTGTCAACGCCTCTCAACCATAGGAGTCAACAGACTTCTGAGTGGACACACAATAGGCAGAGCAGATCACTGTGCTTGCCGTCCTGCGACTAATGAGCTTATGTGAATCCCCTGAGCAGCATACAACTCGTGAGAGGTCAGCTCAGGTAGCTAGGTGACTAACACTATTCCAGCATCAAAGGCGCTCAGATCAAGAAGACTCGAGCTGCTCAGAGCAGCGTGGATTAGGTCAGTGAAAGGGGGAAGGGTGGTTTTTATCTTGTCTGCTTTTTGAAGGGTTTCAATGTCCTTTCCTGCCTTCCTGTGTGAGTTGTTTACCGTGCGTCTTACACAGGGAGTGAGCAGCTCAGATGGGTTTTCGGTCCTTAGCAGGCAGTGAGTAGCTAAGAGGTCAACAGCACCAATTTAGTCATCCTGCATTGTCGTCTTGGTAACAGGACACTGAGGCCATCTAACGGTGGAGGCTTTCACCACTGCGCAGCGTGCAGCGCATGCATCATGTGGACCAGAGGGTTTCTGCAAAAGAAGGAAGATGGATGAGTTGATAGTTTACGGTCTTCTGAACGATAGCGTTGGTCTGGAAAATGAAGAAGGCGTTAGGAGAGTGGAACAGGAAGGGGAGAAGGAGCCATTTTAAAAGGGGAGGAGGGTTATCAAGGGGGTTCATTTGTCAGGTACACAATGTGCTGTCCTAACAACGGGGATGCAATTCTTAAGTCTGACACTTAAATTCAGTGTCTTGTATAAAGTCCTAAAAGTAGGCTGAATGATATCATCACTCCAGGGTACATAGCTATCATCTGCTAATGAGGCCGGATAAGCATCAGAGAGAAGAACCGGGCTTAACCTGAAGTGCTCTTAGTCAGGAGACTGTAGCGTCTTAAAAGCCCAGACTGCTTTCAGCAAGCTTTGATCTCCACGGTCATTAGAGGGTATACACACACATTACTCACAAGCCAAACTTCCGGTATGTAGGCAGGACTTAAAATGTCTTGTAGTTACATTTGAGGGAGATTGAATAAGATGGAAAACATACTCACTGGAAACTGAAGAAAAAAGAACAGGAGGGACAGAAGCCTCCATAATTAAAGGCAGCCCTCTAAGAGGCTATTTTTGAATAAGAAAGCTTCATCAACCCTCTCAACAAACACGATAACTATATATTCATTCTTTAGAATAAGTAGAAAATACCTGTATGGTCACTTTTGATATTTGTACTTTCGCTAAGTAGCATTTATATGGTAGCGTCATTGTTGAGCTGGAGTTTGCGCAGTTATATTACCACAGTCTCTTATCTTGGTACCCTCTTTCATACTTTTTCTTTTACCCTTCCTGTCATAAACCACTGGTCCTTCCGTTACAGCAAAGTTTCCCTACCATCGGCCCTCCCCTCTAGACTAACAGCCATCAACTATGGTTTCACATTTCATTTGCTCTTGCTATATATTTGACTTTGCAGTGGTAAACAGTATTCATAAAACTGCCTGAACGGCGCCAGTCCTGAGAGACTTCTGTAAAGAAAATTTGAAAAAAATGTAACTACGGTCTGCTTCTTATTATTTGGCTTCCCGATAGTATTATATATATGTATATATATATATATATATATATATATATATATATATATATATATTTATATGTATATATATATATATATATATATATATATATATATATATATATATATATATATATTCAATAATTCAACTGTTGAAAGGCTGTTGAGAGATGTGTGACAAGCCACTATGAAATATGCATTTTACATATATGAAGTTTGAAGTTTGAAAAGTTTATTGGCCATAAAGCTTATAACATAGATATTTTTTAGGTTATAACCACAGTATATACATATAATAAGTACAGTTTGTGGGTGATATGTAGGATGTAAGAAAGACAATGTTGGGTACCAAGACTGATTTCAGTGGTTTCCATGAGCTGTAGTTGTACATTATCCTTAATCTCAGTTATAGTACTTATAGTACAGATATAGTTACATACATTGCAACATATCAACATTACATTACACAATCATTTTCTTTATAAGCCGCTTAAAAGTTTGTAGATCTTTGGCTTTTTGAACTTGTTCCGGTAGTAAATCCCACAATAACATACCCCTGTATAGTGGGCTTTGTCTATACAATTCACAATTTGGTCTGGCGATTTTTAGCTTGAGATGACTACTGCTCCTTACGTTTCTCACAGCTACCCTAAGATTTGTCTCATCTCTACTAACCCTGTAGATTAAATTCAACAGAGCTCGTTTACGTCTCACATTTAGGTATTCAAATTCACAGGTATCATGTAGATAAGGAACATGTACATCCAGGGGGAATCTGATTCTAAGACTCAACCTGAGGAAGTTGTTTTGATGGGTCTGTAGGTGGTTAACAACTGTAGGTCTGTAGGTGGTTAACAACTGAAACTATATGGCAACAGGCGCACAAATATTGGTATGATACTTATCAATTCGACCCTTCTGATGAAAGCACTCCTAGGTATGATAAACATCCATTGGATGGTAACTTAGAATAATGGTACATTAGTGCACTGGACAGAGAGATTTCCTGGTTGGATTTTGGTATGTACCTTTGGGCATTATATATACAGGATATGTAATGGAAAACCTCCACGAATCCTCCAGCTCCAAGCAGGTTTTCTTACTTATACTCCATCCATGGAAGTTTATAGAACAGTAAAACCCTGAATATAAGCATAGTTTGACTTTAACTGTAGAGGCCTAGAAGAGGATTTGAATCATCTACACTGACTGTGATATAAAGCCATGATAAATATATGATGTTCAAGTCTACAATCACCAGCAGTCTCAGTAGTATAATGGTTAGCATGGCTGACTTTGAATCACAGAATGTCGGTTCAAGATGCATGGGGAAAGTGTTTTTAACTTACACATACAAGGTGTAAAAGGCCCCCTGAAGCCCCCTTTATCATTTTAGCAATCATAGGATGTTCATTATAATACATTAATTTTAGAATTAATTTCAGTGGTCAACCGATAATAAAACAAAATCACACTAGGGGTTTGAACCTGTGTGGTCTAGATTTTTAGTCAAAGACCTTTACCACTACACTAGATTGACCAGTCAAACTTTAAAAGTGAAATTACCCTGTTTATCTATAATTGATTACTCAGTCATAGTAGTAGCATATCACCATTCAGTAGATGTTCTATCACCCACAGTATAACCTGAGGACTTATGGTGTAATGGCTTTTCACATGGGACTCTGGAACCCAGCACTGTCTGGTGCATTGGTACGAATCCCATATGGGACAGAATTTTCCCAAGAATTACATCTGCTGTTCAATGAATTACCTTATTAATAAAACCTCCTGCTATGCTTGGTCTATTTCACAAAACTTCCTCCCAGACCTGACCCAATTACATAACCTCCTGCCAGACCTGACCTAATTCATGAAACCTCCTGCTGCCCCCCCCAACTGTAGAATAAGGAAATAAGCCTACAGTAGGAACAATAGGGTGCAGAGCCAGGTGGAGTATAAGTGTATATAAACGTGTGGCATAATAACTTCAGTTCCATCATGGAGAAGAATATATAGTATAGGTGCAACTCTGCCCGGCCTTGGGCAAGTACTAAGCCCGTCAGGATCACACTTGATTCCACACTGTAGGAACCTTATCCAACAAAATTATTCTACAAAAATGTCCATTTTTACTTGTAGTGTCCTTGGTTTAGCCTTTATTTGGGCCCATATATAAATCCCATACGGCTGGTATGAATGTGATTAGAACCCGAGGAAGAATGCTACAAGGAAATACCCCTTTGCTGGATATCTAGCACTCTGGTGGAAAAGAGCCAAACAATACACACTATATACCAATCCTGAACCAACACTCAGTTTTTACTGGGATGTTCTGGAGTGGGAGGGAATTGCCTCATCGGTCTTCTAATACCCAGCAGAAGGGGAGACTCATACATGAGAGCTTCCTTTAGAATATCACGCCGAAAACATGTAAAAGCAAAGAGGGCTAAAGTGTAGGCCAGGGGCTGATAGGGCCCACCATGCACCCACCCCCCCAACTTCCCAATGTGACAGGTATTTTTCTGATCCTTAGGGTCCCCTGAAAAAGATTCAAGATGTTAACATTGATTATCTTGGGATGCACTACCGTCTTTTGCTCATTATCCATGTGCAGGTTCAGACCACTTTTGGGTCAATTTTGCTACCATGTTATTCAAGGGGTATGCTCAATCCCTAAGCTCTAAGACTATCTTACCTTGTCTAGATCCTGAAGCTATTCATCTTGTTGGAAAGAAGACATAATAAGCTTTTTATTAAGCCCTAATACATATTTTTAAGTTCAGATTTGAGTGTACCAGAGGGTCGGGAAGACGGAAGATTGAAATCACAAAGTTCCTTTTTTAACTGAAAATTGTAAATGCACTCCAGATACATGTATAAAACTTGCTCTTATCCCCATCTAACCACAATATTATGATTTATGTAGGCCAAAACTTTCTGAGTAATATGAGACATTTTGCAGCATTCCTTGTTGCCTATGACCCACGTTATTTCCTTAGAAGCGAAGACACTACTGTGAGTAAATACAATGCTGTTCCATTTCAATAATCTACCTCTTTATCTAAATGGATGTTTTTCAATGCTAAATCTTTATTAATTCTCCTGACTCTTAGGTAAAAAAGGGTGCTGGTTAAGAACATACATGTTTCTACTTCATAAGATTTAAAGGTGAGGCTGTATATGGCTGAAATTCAAAATGGTCGACAATAGAATCAAATGTCACTTTGAATTACATATATGTGCAGTCTAGAAAGTATCTGGTGGGTCTCACCCCTATAAATGAGCTGAGTAGAATACAGTGGTGCTTTTGTTTTGTTGCTAGGTGGTGTGGTTGCCTAGCAATAGTAGCTTTGCATAGCAACCAAGCCTGAAAACATGCTCAAATGTGATATCTGCATGGTTTCCTTTCAGCAACATACTCCCCTGATGTAAACTTGCATATAACTCTTCTGTGATAGACGAGGAATATAGGTGATAAATGGCTGCTAGGTTGTGGCCTAGCAATAGCAGTTTTGCCTAGTAACAAAGCCTAGATTCATAACTGTAGGTACATACTTGTGCATAGTCTCCCCTCAAGGACATAGTTCACTGATTTTACATTGCATATAGGTCCCCTGTGCCATCACACAGTATGAACATAGGTAGTAAATAGTTGCTATGCCATGTGGTTGCCTAGCAACTGCAGCTTTACATAGAAACCCACATACAGAACTTGTATGTATAGCTTCCCTGGCACATCTCAGAATAGAAGCATATAACACGTTGCAAGGTCATGTGCTTGATGTTAGTCTACCTTTTAAAATCATCTAATTTACAGAGACCATATTATAATAAGATAATGATAAAAAAATAAAATATTTGCTACATCCATACCCTGTGTTATTTTGTACATACATATCCATGCATATGTATCTTAGATCATCCATGATTACACAGGATTGTAATTCCTAACAACTATCCCCTCCCCCCCATATCAAATTCCTGTAACCACTGTCATATTATCAAGATTTACCACTGCTGGTGCTGAAAACACACATTTAGAATACAGAAGATTGACCCTCAGCCTCATAATGTACTGCATGCCTAATTGATTATCCCAAAAGCTTTGGGCAGCCTACTTGTCTGAAAGTAAGTGCAAGGTGGTTTCATTCACATATTGAGAAAATAAAAGCAAAGGCTTGGAATATAATTGTAGAATTCTCAGGATATTCTCTCATTTGTTACCTCTTCAGAGCATAAGGTCCAGTGTTATCCATCCTTACATATCTCTGAACATTACATTCTGGTTCAACTTCTCTCATAGCAGCTGGGGATTATGCTGCTGGACACTTCTGAGAAGGCATGTTGATCTGTTAAAGTTCATTATCCCCAACACATAGTGTAGTGAATTACTAGTTGACCCTGATAATACTACTGAAGGCCACTGGCACAGAGACCTTGAGTATCTTCTATCATTCCACATCACTCACAGTGGACATGGTGGTGGATATGTCTAGCTTATAGAAGAGGGAAGTGTCATCCATATTGTACAAACTGCTCCTATCATATCTAGAAAGCACCTGAGGCTACTGTTGTGCTTCTGTCACCTTCACTTAAATCTGCAGTCTCTCTCCATGGATCCTATGTCTGGACATCATCTTCCTGCCTTTGACAATTGAAAGCCATCTTTTAAAGTAATCCAAGGTTTAAACATTGAGCTGCCCACCATAGTGCCAAGTCATCTATTGCATCTTTTAAACAGCAATCACGACTTGACCACTAACTCTGTAATTCATTCAGGTTTGATTAACATAGGAGAGAAAAAAGCATAGTATTTTGAATGGCTGTAATGAATACATAACTTCAAATGGACAAAATACTTAATGGGGGGGGGGGGTTATTGGATGTGTGACCACTATCAATAATGTTAGCAAGATAGACACAAAGTAGCAAGTAGCTATTAAGATCAAGCTAACCATTCTAGAGTATTGGCTGGCAACCTGCCTGTATATTGGAGACATGATACAAGAAGTTACCAGTCAATCATCCCCGGTTTTCGCCCTCACCCAGAAGGGGCACCATATCACCCCAATGCTTTACCTGTCTCTCCTATACAGATATTTGGAATATAAAGTGTGATTGGAGATCTAAAACTCCCATCTAGTGGAGTTCAAGTGAACTATTCCCCATGGTCTGGGGAAAAATAACTTTCCCCCTATCTCTAACTTGAGCTGTCATGAAGATAAACATTCCATTGTGGGAGTATGGATGTATGGTATGAAAAAATGAATTACAACAACAACCCCACATCATCCAAACACACATTTATTACCTTGTTCTTGTGGCCAATAATTTTACACAACTAGACTGATTTTCTGGTATTGATCATCTCTTAACCCAGGCAGACTCTCACTGATCACTTCAGAATCCTAATACTGTAGGTTTACTTTCAAAAATTATCGTATTGTCGGCCATTTAGAATTTAAGCCATATACAGCCTCGCCATGAAATCTTATGAAGTAGTAACATGGGTGAGCCAGCAAGCAGTAATAGGGGTTACTGCAGGATTTAGTACCTGTTTTAGACACCAGGGGGCACCACTATGGGCTAGAATGGGAAGAAATATGCCTAAAACTGCTATAGGCAATTTTTGATAAAACGTTCTATTTTGGGGGGAAAGGTTCCATATTTGGCATTACAAAGAATGTTTTTGGGCCAAAATAGGCATTTTTGTTGATTTCTGTTGCCATGGAAACAAGATGTTCATTCTAAATAAGAAAATTGATGATCCTATTTGAAGGAACGTTTCACAATGACCACTATGGTGAAAACAGAATGAAAATATCATTTCTAATGCAAAAGAATGAAAATTTATGCTAATTTAGCTAATTAGCATGAATTATGCTAATTATAGTTGTATCTCATGACCATGGAGACATAGGGCTTATTGACATTCACGAAATGGTCATACCTACCCATATTTAGCAAGCTATTCCTCTAAAACTAACAGGAGTATCTTCTCATGCAATATATCACTGTAAAGCTAGTGATCTGAATTTTAAAGTTGACTTTTAGCATGGAGCACCCTTTCTCCCTGCCTCTACACATGTATGTTCTTAACCAGCACCCTTTTTTACATAATAGTTAGGAGAATTGATAAATATTTAGCATGGAAAAACATCCATTTGGATAAAGAGGTAGATTATTGAAATGGAACAGCATTGTATTTACTCACAGTAGTGTCTTCGCTTCTAAGGAAATAATGTGGGTCATAGTCAACAAGAAATGCTGCAAAAGCTCTCATATTACCCAGAAAGTTTTGGCCTACATAAATCATATTATTAGATATTGTGGTTAGATGGGGATAAGAGCAGGTTTTATACATGTATCTGGAGTGCATTTACAATTTTCAGTTAAAAAAGGAACTTTGTGATTTCAATCTTCCGTCTTCCCGACCCTCTGGTACACTCAAATCTGAATTTAAATTCATGTATTAGGGCTTAATGAAAAGCTTATTCTGTCCTCTTTCCAATGAGATGAATAGCTTCAGGATCCAGACAAGGTAAGATAGTCTTAGAGCTTAGGGATTGAGCATACCCCTTGAATAACATGGTAGCAAAATTGACCCAAAAGAACCTGCACATGGATAATGAGCAAAAACCGGTAGTGCATCCCAAGATAATCAATGTTAACATCTTGATTCTTGTTCAGGGGACCCTAAGGATCGAAAAAAAAACCTGTCATGTTGGGATGTGGGGGGGGGTGCTTGGTGGGCCCTATCAGCCCCCGGCCTATGTAATATAGGGCACTTCAATGATTCAAGGCTTTCAATTGATACAGTTTGCATACAGTATATCTAGACATGCAATATATTTAGTTGCTAGAGCCTATTAGATGGTCTACAGGGCCCTTAAGGAAGCAGGGTACGTTTGGGTGTTTGTGGCTGGAGCAGGTCCAATACTTGTATAGCAGACACTGGCTGTACAAGAACCCCTTTTTTGCTGATTCACACCCAACATGTCGGGCAGGCGAGAAAGTACTTTATAGCTTTGTTTTGTCACCATAAATGCTGCGGCATTCCAGCTACCCCTAGGCCCTATAACACGCCCCTCCGTGGTAGATGACGTGATAGTCAATAACACTTTTTATGGGCTGGCAACTTCTCTCCAGTTTTTCTTTCCTTTTCTTCTTTTTCCTTTCTTTCTTTCCACACCCACTTCAGCTGAGTATACATGAGCCTGTCTATTTTGAGATATATGTAGGATGCTTTCTACAGTACTGGGGAACAGCTGGCACATTCTATACATAGTTCAGCTTTATCTGGTAAGAGTACTAAAGGGACATTTCAGTGAAAGACGTTGATCAGGTACCCTGAATTTACCAGGAGACTTGACTTAAATCTTCTGAACAAAATGAACAAATTAAGATTATGAAATAATAATAAAAACAAGTAGCTTTACAAAATCACAAGGTGGTACAGTGAGTGGTCAGTCGTTTTTGGACCCTCCCCAGTGGGGAGGTTTGGGGTGGGCTGAGAGAGTGGGGCTCTAAACCTCTGGGTAATAGTAAATGTCAAAAGATATTTAAAAATTACACAGCAAATTATAAAAAAATCAGAGACAAAAATCATTGAAAGACTGTGATACAACTAGGATATTTCCAATGCAGATACTATAAAGAAAGATAAGCATATTTAGTAAAATCACCCTGCATGAGATATATGGTTAGATGGGGGTCAGTAGTTGGGAGCCCCAGATGGACTCTTATCTTCACTGTTCACACCTATCTTATCAGCAGTCTCAACGTATGACCACTGACTGGGTACATAAACGTTCTATTTAGGACCAAGATCTACCAATCAGAAAAAAGTATTTTCTTGGGTCATCAAGCTGTCGAACCTTTGTAAACCCTTTGTTTGGCCTATTTCTTTGTCACAGTTGAATCCAATGAATACCAGAATTTATAGAATTGTTATTGCAAAACAAGGAATGTTTATAAAGTGTAACTTATAAATTATAAAGAATTATACGCTTTATTCTTTGTTGTTGTTTTTCCTCCACTTTTCCTCACCAGTAGAGCAATAGTTGAATATGGGTAGCAATGAAGCAGACGCATCAAGCTCTGCATTTATTGGTGCAGAGACCTATGACTCAGCCCATGGAGGCCCATGGATACCGATATATCAGATACAAAATAAATAGATTGGCCACACTATGTAACCCTACAGGTAGAAAGCTCTCATCTCATTAGCTGGGGAACCATTTGTCTGCTGAGCAGTTAGGAGGCTATTATACATGACGATATGGAAGAAGTAGCCGAAGTAACCCAATAAACAACATCCAGGTCATTGTTGCTAACCCTATTTACACCAATCCCCCACAATGCTGGCCAGTAATAAATAACTCTGTACAAATTACTAGAGCAGCAATTCGCTCTGATTGATTACATACACTGGGGATTGTGGCTATGGCTTGCCTGGCTGACTATAAGAAATAGGTGAAATTGGGCAGACCTGTGGCTTTTTTATGTGTCCTCTAGACATTGTATCTGTTTCACCATCTGCTCTGCCCTAGAAAATCATCATTCAACATAGACTTTATGTAAGTGAAATACAACAGATACGCTGTCTTATACCACGATTCTGGCACTTCCGGTGCTGATATGTGCATATCAGCCGTGCATTATAGAGGTATATACAACCCATGTGCATTTTTGAAATTTTTGGTATATACTTTTTCGGGGTCAATATTTTGGGAAATGTGTGGCAGACATACAAATTCAGTCTTGCCATTGTTTCTCGCAGTGGAGGTAGGCAGAGGTCTTAGCCATAGCGCCACACTGTACGGTGTCCAATGCGAAAGTAAAGAAGTTCTAACCTTTGGTCCTAGTCCTATGTTTCCACTCAGTTTTCGTCTTGATTCCAAGCTTGTCATGTTATAATATCAAAATCCCAAGAAGTATACGATCCATAGAAGAGGAATGAGTGCTAATTTTCTCCATTTTGTTCAATATAAATAAGAATCCAATGATTTTTCTATTGTAAGCGAGTCACAGTCTGCCATTCACGTCTCCCTCCTTGTCCGACGAAAGTGTGTCAGTGGCCCGGATGTGGATATAGGTCAACTTCTCGCCATATAAGAAAGACGCTGAAAATTTCGGACCGGTTTGAAAAATCAATGGATTCTTCTTTGTTTTGAATATATTGGGCATAATACGTATGGAGGGATCATCTAGACTATCTAAGGATTTGAACCTGTTAATTTCTCGATTTGTCATGGTTAGATTCAATACGAAAAGTGTGTGTAAACACAGCGGTACCTCTCCCGGCAAGGAACAAAAACAATGGCTTCGCACAAAATGTCTTCTCCTGGCTATATTCTGTGGATATCACGTAAGAAATTAATACAAAATGGAGGAAATGGTGGTATAAACCTAATAGGTCATGGATATCAGAGCCCATGGGCCTTACATGCTGGATATACCGTCACCGCTGCGCGGCTCGGGTATATCCAACATGTAAGGCCCTAGGGCTCCGATATCCATGATCTATTAGCTTAATATCTATACAGCTATTCTTTTTTACTGCCTTAAGTATATAATCACATTCAGTCTCTTGTGGCATCAATACCAGGCCAGGGTAACAGTGTCTGGGCCATTCTTATCTTATCCTCTAAGCAGACCGACCATAGCAGAAGTGCTTTTGAGGCGATCATCTGTCGACATTAGACTAGCTTTAATCCCAACTGGAAGTTTCTACCTGGTCAATCTTAAGATTGAGAAGACGGCTTCATATCATTCCCTCCCTAGCACCACAGTACTAGTATCAGCCTAAAGAAATAGAATGATCTTGATATTGATTGGAAGAAAGTCCAGGTAGTCAGGACGGCACATAAAAAAACGGTTTCCAAGGTAACCTGACCTCATTTCCATGCAGGAGAGTACAGACAAGATTACCTTGACCATCACTGCAAGTTAGACTTAGACCCTTCTTCAGCAACGTCTGGTCTGCACCTCAACCACACCCATTACCATTTATGTGGACGGAATGAAAGCCTTTACAGACACCTTATAGCACATCGGCTAAAATTCACTAAATTACACTGTAAATAGTAAGTGCTGTACACCTACAGCAAAAGTTGCTGGCAGCTGTGGTTCCAGTAGATTTTGCTGTAGGTCTACAGCAGCTGACTTGCTGTAGGTCTACAGCAAACTGACTTACTGTAGGTCTACAGCAACTGACATGCTGTAAAGGTACAGCAACATCTCCTGTTGATCTACAGTACCTTCTAATGTTAATCATGCTACTGTTTTAGTACAGCAAAAGTTGCTGGCAGCTATGGTTCCAGTAGAATTTGCTGTAGATATACAGTAGATTGGAATTTGCTGTAACAGTAGATTTTAATGTTACAGTCATTGCATTTTGGTTGGCCTGACCAATTTGAGATATGTAGTTGGGTCAGCTTGATAGCCACCCATGTAACATCATTTATGGCTAAATGGGTTTAAAACTAGCCATTGAGTATCACACTTAAGTCACAATGGGCAAGTGTGACAACAGATACATTAGTTCATACCCAAGGAAGCTGGGTATCCATACTCATATTTAATTCCATGCCACAGGAAAGGTGTGTGTGGCAGAATATGGAAGTTTCTGCCTGAGTTTACATAGATGAATGAAGAGTTCCACATATTATCAAACTAAAATGTAACATGGTCACTATTGTGCATTATTCAATTATATCACACATTTCAGCTCTTTTTCATAAATGAAAATATATCCAGCATTGAGGAAAATTCTCTCCCTAAGAGATGCTAAGGACACCTGGTGTCAATGGATAGAACCACAGTGTCTACAGCAATACTTGCTGTAATCCTGCATCTACAGTAATACATTCAGTAACTGAACAGTAGGTGTTGCTGTATTTGGGGCTACAGCAAATATAAGAATGAAAACTGCTGTAAGCCCACAGCAGCACTTGCTGTAATGTTGTATTTACAGCAACAAAGCTGATACTTGTACATCAAAACTTGCTGTTTGTTAGACTACAGCAACTTCTACTGTATGATAACAGCAAAATTTGCTGTATGTATACATTAACTTTTTACAGTGTAGGGATGCTGACCTGCATAATATAGAGGCCCTACGTTATAGCGTTTCATCAATAGAGAAAATGTCCATCAGCGTTTTCCTCGTGGGGCTCTTACAATGGCCACGTTCATTACCATCACTGCATAGAAACAACCCTATTCTGAAGGTATGAGGCGGGGGCAGTTCACAATAGATTGCTATTACTGGTCCTTTCATGGAAACCGTCTAATGGAGATACTTTAGGGGTGCAATGTATAGAAGCGCTATGTATAGCTGTAGCCATTGTGGTGGGATGAAGCAGTTAGAGAGCAGGCTGTTATAATGGCTCATTCTGAACATCATCACCACCTGTACAGAATGAGTGAGCCGCTCACCTCATCTACTCCTAGTCAGCTATACGGTGAGTCACTCCCCAGCAAATTGTCGTCATCTGTCGCCGTGATTGGCCATCAATGGTGACTCCTTTTTGAGTGATAACTCATTCCGTCATCTTTCGCCACTGTGTGTTAGACTCATGTGGCATAGCAATTGTTATTCCTGGTGATCTTGTGCTATAACGGCGTCGTGTTCCATCTAACGACATGTGTGAGCAACTTCACACAGGGTGACGAGGACTCACAACAATTTGCTGGGTCCAGGGTGAGGGCCACTGTCTCATGAACCTATAGCTCTATTATCTACATAGAAAGCGTTTGGCAAGTGAACAACAAAAACACTTTCAGTAATACGATCGTGGATGATTAAGTGATCAGATCGACCTGAATGATCCTGACAGTGCAGATAAAGCACAATACATTGCCACCCTATGATCCCCCACGAATATCATAGGATGCGTATCATACAGCTGACTGGTCGATCCGCTTACCAATTCCTCATGGAGGAAGAAATATTGATATGCATATATATTCAAGTCATCTAACTATTTGCCATAACTTACCCTGAATGGAAATAGAGAAGCTTTTGTATGCGTACATCAATGTTTGAGGTCCACATCTAGGACATCCAGCAGTGTCATCAATAATACATGTACCCAAGCTAGGTCTCCTCTCTAGGGGCGTATATTCAGTCCAGCGGCTAGAACCAGTTTAATAATGTACCACACCTCAATGTGAGAGGGCCTTAAGGAGGGTTTCTATCGGCTCTGTATGGAAGGGTTATGGGGCGGCGCCAATATTCGATGTCAAGCTTATGGGGCAGGTTCTCCATAACCCACAGTGCCTTCCTTTTCCTTCTCCTGGCGCCAGTCCCTGGAGTAGCGCCCAATTATGGGCCCTGGGTGGGACAGTAGGTTTTAGTGTTGGACAACAAACACCTCTGATGACCACCCACCTCGTCCATCTTCCCTCCTGTCAACCCAGCCTTCCCTCCCCTAGGTTAGTATATTGATGGAGGCTGGACAATGAGTGAGATGTTGAAGGCTCTGTTGAAGCAATCATAATAACAGATTGGGTCATCTCATTAACCCTTAATGATTAGGAAGGACATCCTACTGTAGTGCCTTGTTTACATAAGTGCCAGAGCACTCATTGATTTCAGGCCCGCTGAACTTACACGAGACAGGCGCTTATTTGAATATTTTTTTTACTGTTTAAGATTAGTTTCAGTACCCCCATATCCTGGTGCCAGCGGGACCAGCACTTATTTATGACCCCATCACTTAAATGGACTATTACGGTATGATCTGCTAGAGCTAATGGAGAACCATAAACGAATATTGTAAGTTCTTTGGTCATTAGATATGTATAATGAACTGTATCTTTAGCAGGTGGCGATTACGTGGGTATTTCATTGTTATTTTCTTCCCATAGATACAATGGAAACTAAGGTGAGATCATCAATCGGTGTCAAAGGTCATTAGAGTGCACCATTGGATGGCCCTGGATGCAGTGGTTTTACATTTTTGATGAGGATATCTGCCATTTTGAATTTGGCTGGAATAACTGTAGCAGTTATCGGCATTCAAAATAACACATATAAACCTATGTCAAAGGCCAATGCTACTAAAGGCTGGATGGAACAATAACCTGACGTATATAATTATAAATAGTGTAGAGACAATAACTAAGGGGAACTAACAGCTGACATAGATGTATCTGACAGATCAAAAGAGAAAGAAAAAAAACAGAATTCTCCAGGCACCTGCAATGAAAAAAACGCGATCATCAATGTAATCGAGAGATTATGCTCCAAAAATCTTTTGGCGAAAAAGTAGATTATTTAATCAGTTATCACATATTTTATGAAGGGTGTATTTTATGTGAAACCTAGGAACAGCAGGGGTAATTACAATGTTCTTTTAAATCTTACTAAGACCAAGCTCCAGGAGCTTCTTCAGATGGACATGTCATCTTCTGCTGGAGTATTGGATTCCCCAGGCTAGATTAGTTCACATCAGACAGTAGGCATGTTTTGCAAGGCAGAGAGAAGTCTTTTTGCTGTTCTACATGATATGGGCTTGGATAAGGCGAGCAACCACCTACCCCAGTCATACGTTCCTCTCTATCTCATCCCTCATCTTCCGCTCACATGCAATCTTAAGAAGTTTCCTTATCCGTCATAAGCTGAGACACCTTTCTGAACATGCCCCCCCAAAAAGGTTGGTGTTCTACTGTGATGGGAGGTGTCATAAGGCTTTGCCTTGATCCCTTCCACAGAGTATTCCCCATCAGCTTCTGCTGAATCTGACATAGCGATGTACATTCACAAAGTGTTCTATGAGGTATGGTATCAGCCTTTAATATCCTTTCATTACAGACAAAGTTAATGGGTGTAATATCGGTCACAGCATATGAGTAGGTAATGCTTTTGCGTGACCAGGAAAGATGTATCAGGTGTCAATTACTTCGTGTTCCAGGTGTGGTTTTAGAAAAAAAAACTGTTATGTCAGAATTTTATGTTGGGGAGATGATAATACAAAGTTAAATACATATGCCGCATATCCAAGAGTGATTGCTAACTCCAGCCTTACCAAGAGAAAAAGTCAGATTCTATGGCAATCGGTACTAGCCCATATAATTGTGATCATCAAAACATTGGTTACAACGTATGATGTCTTAGATCCTAAAACGCCATGGAAAGACGCTGCTGCCGGAAGTGATGACAAAGCTTAAGGGAGAGGAGTCCATGATGTACAGGCAGGAGGTAAGAAGAGAATGAGACAGCTACTGTCAGAATGATGCATATAATCCATGCTGGCAGGCGGTGCTTACTTCCTCATTGATATAAGAGACTTGACACCCCTACCTTAAGGCATTAACAGCCACAGAGGGCACTAATGTCATATGGTTTGTGGTCATTCTATCTAATGCATGAATGTACCCCATGGCTGCATTCAAGCATCATGCTAATCCTACAGGGTTGATACACTCTCAAATGGGCCTGGCCAGTGCTGCATTGGAGCATCGTGACGACAAAGGAGCATGAACCTATAAGCATCAGTAGGCCTTTAGATGGTTAAAGCTGCTCATAACGTAGATTGACATGGCTATTATATAGAAAGTGTGTGGGTAGAGGCAGAGAGTCAGCAGCCGTCGACTTACATCACTTGTCACACCATAGTATATTCCTCACTAACACCTTTAGTACACATGTTCCATCTCCATCATGTCATAATCCTATCAGAGAAGTGAGCTCAATCTTCCTCACTAGCCGAATTGCCTCCAAAGCAAATCGGACACGTCTTGATTCTGCCTCTCCATTCACATGGATAGCGCTGTATGTGAAATATTGTAACTATGAATGGATACAAACGAAATGGAAATCCTAATGCAATTAAATGGGGAAAAGATTTTGAAATGCAGCTGGCGCTGACGCTGCAGAAAGAGCATTTTCTGACAAGTTGAATTCAGTGACAAATCACAATTAGTGAACAGATGAGGAGATAGGGCCCTCCAAGGTAAAATGTAACATTCAAAATTCACGTCATCAGCTTTGAAATGAGGTATATCACATGCAGATAGCATCTCTAGTCCTGGAGATGTTGCTTTATGAACATGGGATGAGGCAATTATATCACTATACCATGCCTCTAATTTGCATACTTTGTATAATGATGCAAATCATCAATAACAAATCACCAACTTTTTACGCACATTTGTTCATAACTTTGGATATAGAAATAGTATGAACACACTTTCTTCCCCATATAAATCCTTATGAACCATGTTATCAATTGATATAACTTTTGTTTTCTAATTGGAATTTTATTTTTGTTGCCATATAGCAACACACTTTTATGAAACCCCTTATTGAAGCCTCACTTTGGATTAAAAAAATTACATTCCAAATAGGCTCCTCTATAAAAGAAATGCAAGAAAATAGAATGTTTTTGAGGGAACCATGTTTTTTTTTTTACTATGTGGAAAAGTACCTCAGAACAATTTTTGGCCTACCGTATTTCCCCAATTATAAGCCCAGGCTTATATAGATTTCAAATCTAAAATTGACCCGGCTTATAAATGGGGCAGGCGTGTATTTGAGGCAGGCTTATAATTTATAGACTTGATAAATCACTATGGAACCCTGCTTTGTAATCATATTTATCCACTATTTCAACATTTTTTAGGAATAACTTTAAAATTATGATGACAAATATATACAGAAAAACATATCTTTGTCAACTCTGTCTTTCTTAAATGTGTAATCAGCATAAAGGGTGGGGTGTTAGCTTCGCATAACTTCAAGAATTATGAAAATATTCCTATCAAAGGTGAAGTTATGCCCCTTTATTTGGGGTACTAAGAGATTTCCACGTTCAGACCAGGCTTATATTCGGGTCCCAGCTTTTATTGTACTCATTAGACCTTTTGACCAGGCTTATAAATGGGGCAGGCTTATATTTGGGCCCCGGCTTATAATCGAGAATATACGGTATTTTTCACATTTCTGCTCATTTAGACTCCCCTAGTGGGCTTACCCGGTACTAAAAATCCCACAGGGAGGGCCCTTTCCCCTCATCTGCCGACTGTTGTTTTAGAGAGTGTGTAGCCTGGCTCATTAGGATTTTCCTCATTCATGACTTATGAATATTTCATGAACAAACATTCGGCTCTCGGCTGGTCCCATTTGTTTCATTTTTCTGGATCGGGCTAAATCAATGGTAAATGTTGAATCAAGTTGAGCAATTTAAAGTGCAATACGTGAAAGCGTAAGTACTAGGATTATGAATGCGCATTGATAAAGTTCCAAATAAGTTTGAGCAAATGCCTTGAAATATAAATTATAAATGTGTAGCTTCTCACTATTCTCTATTCATGAGACATGTTTTCATAGTGAATTATCTACTTTCATGTTATTCATTACAAGGTTTATAATACAGGAAGCCCATCACGTGCAGAAACATTTCTAGAACGGGAGAGAGAGCTTATTAAGATACTCAACACTACTTTGACAACCATTAACATCCAATGTTTTAAGTCTTTGTACCAAATCTTTATCACGGGCATTGAATGGTTATTTCTGTAATACTAATACAGTAAAGCCTATGTACATTGATATAGAGCTAGCCTAAATGTAACTAGTATGTCTGTCACTTAGAGGAATCGTTATAACATGATGGGGTTCCATCTATCTTCCTTTATGCATTGCCTCGCAGCGCCTCTGCGGTTCATTCATCCTGTCACCCTGTGAGTGTTTTACATGGACAATCTTTATTATTTGGTATATCACTCGTCTTAAAGGGGGAGGAGATGGAAAGCATTTCAAGCTATCTTCTTTTCCCATTCGGTTTGGTGGCGGATGTTTCCCTTCTTCTCACTCTCCTAGACATGTGGCTGTTATTGTGTTTTATACCACGATTTCGGAACTTCCGGTGGGTTTATATGCAGTTTAGCCGTGCATTATTCTGCATATACCACACTTGTGCATTTTTGAAATTTTTGGTATATACTTTTTCGAGGTCAAGTTGGACTTAGAATATTTTTGGAGACGCTGGCGGACATAGAAATTTGGTCTCGCCATTGTTTCAATGTGAAAAATCGTCACAACTCGTATGAGGATTGAACCCCGGCCGCAGTGGTGGTAGGCGAAGGCCTTAGCCATAGCGCCACACTGAACGGTGATGAAACCCAATACGATAGTAAATAAGTTCTAACCTGAGGTCCTAGTGGTACGTTTCCATTCAGTTTTCGTCATGAATCCAACCTTTTCATGTTATAATATCAAAATCCTAAGAAGTTTTTGATCCATAGAAGAGTAATGCGTGCTAATTGTCTCCATTTTCTTCGATATAAATAAGAATCCATTGATTTTCCCAACGTACGCGAGTCGCGGTCCGGCCATTCTCACCCGCCTCCTTGTTCGGCGAAAGTGTGTCAGTGGCCCGGATGTAGATATAGGTCATCCGCTCGCTGTACGAGGAAGACGGCGAAAACTGCGGACCGGTTTGGAAAATCAATGGATTCTTATTTATATTGAAGAAAATGGAGAAAACTAGCACGCATTCCTCGTCTATGGATCGAATACTTCTTGGGATTTTAATATTATAACATGTCATGGCTGGATTCCATACGAAAAGTGAGTGTAAACACGGCGGTACCTCTCCCGGCCAGAACAAAAACAATGGCTTCGCGCAGGGCAGCCACGGGCCGTGTCGCTAGCACTTACAAAATGTCTTCGCCTGGCTATATTCTTTGGATTTCAGGTAAGAAATTAATACAAAATGGAGGAAATGGTGGTATAAACCTATTAGGTCATGGATATGGGGGCCCCACGGGCTGTATATGCTGTATATACCCTCGCCGCTTCGCGGCTCAGGTATATACAGCATATACAGCCCTAGGGCCCCCATATCCATGATCTATTAGCTTACTATGATACGTTGCCCAGACAGCTATTGATTTCTAGGTAGCAAATCAAACACTTTGCCAACTGGCCCAGCCAAGAAGGGATACTGTGTAGGCAAGGGATACTGATGATACATACTTAGGGAACATTTTACTTCTTTGTTACTGGTTCCTGGTTGCAGGAATGTCCTTTTCTTTACACATGTTTGGTGCCAAATGCTTTAAACTCGGTTTCCCACTACTGTCTTTATTTTTTTTTAAAAGCTCTTTTGTAGACTTCAAGCCTTTGTGGGCTGTGTTAATGTAGTTGATGTGGGAGACAGAACATTCTTGAAATTGCTAAACCTGCCATTTGTCTAGGACAGTCGCACAACTGTGCATTTCAGGATCTGGAATGCGTAAGAAGGAAATTATAAAAAGCTAAGTCTGTTTCCTCATAGAACTACCCGTCGATTATCTGGTGAATAATACCTTTTTGACAGAAAGGAAAGATCCAAAGGCTGCACCCACTATAGCTGCAGACACAATAACAGGGAAAAATATTTCATTACGTTCAGAAGGTATCAATCAGGAATTCCTTAGAACTCAGAATGATATATGAAATTCAACTATACCTAAGTAATTAAGGTAAAAGATCCTAAATATAATAACTAATCAGCCAGTTTAGCCTTTATGATAGAGGCTACCGTTTGATACTTTCCTTGCAAAGGAGTAATCTATGATAAAGGAAAGACTAACATCGACCTCACAATGATCTGTATCAAGAACTGAAATGGGACATTGACTGTAGGATGAAGAGAAAGAGAACGAATAGAGAGGTTCAGAGTAAAGTAAAACCATTACCTAGATCCACTTTGCTTCATTTGGGGCCCAGACCCATGGCTCAGCTGCCCTCTGACGATGACGATGACCCCAATAATCCTATTACCAATGAGGTTACCCCCCCCCCCACGACGTGAAAGGTCTACTAGTTTATTAGGAATGCTACCACAGGAGAGTGTTGCTCCTATAGTAAAAGGAAGAGCTGGCTAAAAATGCCCTCATTTCCAGTCCTTTCTTTCCATGTAGCTATAATTTGTTCCATTTGTTGCTCACAAGTGGTCATTCAAGTATGGTGCTAAAAAAGGGGGATTTGAGTAGGTACCTAGTTGGGAGAAGTCAGTCAGTATAATATACTATAGAGTGTGTGACGTGAGTAGGTACCTGATAGTGCAGCTCTCTCTGTTTTAAACAAGGCAGGTCACTTTTCAGACTAATGTGGTGAGTGCAAGTACTTTGGTGAAGCAGTGCATGACTTGTTTAGAAAAGAGGGCACATACTTACATCTCTTTTTACAATAGGAGCAACACCCTCCTGTGCACACTGAACCTAGGTCGATACGAGCTCTTCATCAGAGCTATGCTGAACTGCAGAACACTCTCTTTATGAATTCGCACTGGCATATAACTATTGGCCACTAGCTGGTCTGGAGCTGGTTTCTGCGACCCACACTGATAAGGTGGGACCAGCATGTCCCTGGAAGTGGGTGTTAACCAGAGACAAGGTACCCATCATGGTATGTCTTATCAGTGGGTTTTAGCTCAACCAGCGAAATTCAAGATGGTGGCTCCACTAGGCCTCCATACTGAATCCTATATAGTAATTGGCTGAAATCTGAGATCCCACTATAAGGTATTTGACAACGTAATCTATCAGTGCCCTATAACATCTATGGATAAGATAACCAACACTTAGTATACTCTGTAGGATCAAAACTGCATCCTCGCCCTGGTCTCCTTGCCAGAGAAAAAGCAGTTTATTTGATTGCATTGGCTAGGGGATCCCCGTTGCAATTTCCCGGGCTTTTGATGAAGTCATTCCCTTGCCACCAGTAGCCGCTGCACCGGAATCCAAGTAATAATATAAGCTGTTGACCTGGGCGAGGGATAAAACCAGACTTAAGGCTTCAGACGATCCTGATTATAGTCGATAAATAAATAAGCATCTAGATGCAGGTGGTCGCAATCGACACTTAGCAAAAACTGCTGAATCTATATCATCAGTAGCCCCCCATGGTATCCAAAGCTCATAACAGATCAGAAAGAGTTACTTGGTAATTCTGTTACAGTGGATCCTGTTCGTATGCCCCAGGATGTTATTTTCATGTCGTTAAATCAAAATTTAACACTGAAAGCAGAATGGGATTACCATGAAAGAGGAGATTATGATGTGTGATTATTTTCCATGAGATCTTTCCTATTTTCATAAAAGTTGCATTGTTAAGAAAACATTCCTGAATTTCCAAAGATTAAGTAATTAACACGTCTTTCAATCAAACTCAATCTGAGCGTCACATGCAGCAAGGGAAGTATTTATGTAGATATAAACATGCAGTTATTGTTGGAATTTATGTTTATATTAAGATTTAAATTTGATCACAAAATCACAACAACAAGGTAGTGTGGCAAAACAGCCCTACATTCAGGTGAGAAAATATAGAAAATGAGTCTTTTATCTTCCAGCAATATGTCAGCCTCCATGTAATCAGGGGTGGTTCATGACATTGCCTGCTCCCTGGAACAGCAAGTCTGTACCATATGTCGACTTATAGTGATGATGATAGGAATCATGTATTCCTACCCCTATCCCAACTGTCCTAATGTATCAGTAATGATAACGGAACCATACCTATCTGTGCGTGCCTGGTCCTAAGTAGCAAATGTATGCTATTCTGACATTTACTATGTAGGTGTTGGGTGTTTCAGATTGGATGTATCCATTGCCACAGCTGCAGACCCAGGCTTGTTCTTTCGACCCCACAGAAAAGGCGTAGAAATGCTTCAGGCCAGAAAGGAGAAGGTTACATGATCTAGGTATGGACATGGTTTCGCGAATTCGATGCATTTGAGGGGCAGGGTGGTCTCCGAAAAATTTTGGAGTAGGGTGATTTCTCTTTTAATGGGTATGCTCTGTGTGTGGGTGGTTACTATTGCCCAGGTAATTTTTCTTAAATACATACACTTTTGCCATGGTTACCAATGCAATTTGGTACCATGCCAACAATTGCTCGGCTGTCATACCTAGTTGGAGCACAGGTACAATTCTGTTATCTAACTATCTACTGTATGTCCATTTTGTGCACCCATATACCCCCTATGTACACCCCTAATTTCACAGTTGTGCCATGTATACATACAGAGCTACAAGGGGAAACATTATGCTATAGTAACCATCCACACCCATAGTATACCCATAAAAAGAGAAATCACCCTACTCCCAAATTTCTCGGAGACCACACTGCCCCTCAAATGCATCAAATTCGTGAAACCTGGTCTATGATCTTCTTTACTCTGATCTGAGATTTATCCCAAGAGTCAACTTGCTAGCAGTTCTGATGACTCCCACTATTGTTCTTCAGCATAGAATACGAAGGTTTTGGAGTACATTATAATCCTTTGCTTTTCTGCACTATTCAGTGCTTACTGAGGACACTAAAAGATTAACATTTACAACTACTTTGTCCAGGGACACGGACAAACAAAAGCCAATGAGGGTCTCATAATGATTTATATCACAGGCAATCTGGCGTCTGGTAATCAGAAATCAGCAGACCCTTCTACCTTCAAATAACCTATAATCAGTGTGTTAATTGAAAACTAACCATGGTTTTATGCAAACCACTACATTCCGATTATGCATGCCTAATTGTCCTATTACATGAATAATATGGATAGGTTTAGATAACATACCAATCACCAGTCTCAAGTTTTCCAATTGATGGATAATATGCGATATGGATATAGCAGCTATATGATAACACAGCAATTCAAACTTAATTTCCTACATTAATTATTACTATCAAATGGAAAAGTACAGCAAGGGGTCATAAGAATATTTCTAGTAAGTAAAATCCAACCAGATGCAAACAAAGCATCGTGTGACTCTACATATATATATATATATATATATATATATATATATATATATATATATATATATATATGGAACTATATACACTCATGTATATATATATAATTAGCTGCGGATGGTTAGGGACTACTTGCAGAGCGCAATAATATCTAAGATGTCATAGGGTGTTGTCATGGTAAACAGTCCTCCAGTATATAAGAGGCTACTTTGAACCAACCACCAGTTGGCCAATCTCACCTGTAAAGGTAACACCATGCCAGGTGTTTCCTTGATTTTTAATTTTAAATTAGTTTTTCTTGAATTTACAGGTATTTATTAAACCAAAAATGGGCAAGAAACTAGGGGTGCTAGGGTTAAATCTGCCTTGAAAAAAGGGGCAAGATCGATTTAGCTTCAAAATCGGCCAACTTAGGATGCTCGAGTGAGCTGGACTTATCCTGTGGGGGCCAGGTGCCTTCATCATCCAACCAAGCTAATGGGTTTGAGGATAGTCTACTCGCTGACCAGA
The DNA here is from genome assembly GCA_949317995.1 of Acholoe squamosa. Lineage (NCBI taxonomy): Eukaryota > Metazoa > Annelida > Polychaeta > Phyllodocida > Polynoidae > Acholoe > Acholoe squamosa. Next base: position 61,404,267 of record OX439043.1, read on the forward strand.
CGAATGATGATAGCATTAATGCACTGGGGGGCGAGTCACGTGAGATCAAGGGCCTTCTACAAGAGGTGGTTACTACTAGAGGGGACTGGAAAGATGAGATGTTGGATTTGACCAAAGGGGCAGGGCACCCAAGTGCTGATGTTTACAAGCGCAGTGTGAAGTCAGGTCGTCAAGGACGCAGCTGCGTATCAAAGGAGAGACGACAACGTTCACCGAGCGTCCATAGCAACGGTTCGAGATGGGAAGAAGTCACTCGCCGGGGTCGTCGTTGGAGGTCTAAATTGTCTTTTTCTACTCGCCATGGCGAGCACAACTCGTCAAGAGGGTCGTCAATGGATTCTACTGCTTCTAGGCATCATTCTGGTACCCAAATCTGGGTAAGGCTAGAGTCTCTAACAATCCATGTTATGTTTTCAATAGAGCTGAGGGGTGCTTGAGGGACCCCTGCAAGTACAAACATATCTGTAGTAATTGCAGCACTTCTGGGCATAACAAAACTGAATGTCAAAAATCTAGAAATGATTAGGAATACGTGGGTAGCCAATATCCTATGGCTGGTAGCTATGTTTGTTTGATGCCAGATCCAGTTGTAGTAGGTCTGGTAGATGTTGGCTTACAGCCCTGGGTCACTCCAGTACAGGAGGTGGAAGACAAGGGTAGAACTGTATCAGGACAAGAGAGCCTTTGTGATCACGTTAATCAGAATGTATTCCAAGAGATTAATTAATTGGAAAATTTGGCAGAGGTTAATAATTACATTAATCCTAATGATATGTATATTAAATATAGTGGCCCAGTACAGGGTGAAAAAGAACCACTATTTTCTGTAAATGTTGAAGGCTTACCCAGTATCAGGGTGTATGACAGTTGTATGAAAGGTGTATGTATGTGTGTTCATCATATTTATGGGGAGAGAGCCCAAATTTTGCCGTGTAGGGTGGCATCTTTCCTCCAACAAAAAGGTCTTTTTAATATTAATGATATTGAGACTAATTTCCTATGGCATGGTTTCGTCTAAGTCTTCAAGATTGTAGACCCAGATTGTAAAACTACTTATGACTGTAAGAATTATAAATCAATTCTTGAAGGAAGATTTTACAATGAATTTTGTGGTATATTATTAGATGAATTGGATGCGGGACTAGTCTCAAAGTCTGAAAGCAAACCTCAGTGTATCATTCACTTGGTGGGGTAGAAGAATCCAATGGCAAGTTGAGACCAATAACAGATTGTAGCATGCCGGAAAAGGTATCCATTAACAACTTTATGGACCCTACTAGCTCTACTTTTTCCTATAATACTATTAGCACTGTGACTGCACAGTTAGATAGGAATAATTACATGAGTGTGGTTGACTTGAAATCTGCTTATAGATCTATAAATGTATATGGTCCTCATACAACTATGCAGGTGGGATTTCGGTCATGATGAGGATTACTATGTTAGCAATAGATTAACCTTTGGTCTCAAATGTGCCCCCTACATATTCAACAGGATATCAGACTTCATTGTAGAAGTGGCAAAATTTTATGGTGTTGAAAGAATTATCAACTATTTTGATGATTTTATTATCATAGCTGCCTCTTACAACGAATGTCTCAGCCAGAGGAACCTGTTAATTGAGTGCATGCAGTACATGGGTTTTTTAATCTCAAAGGAAAAAGTGACTGAACCAGCACAGGAGTGCAAATTTCTGGGTATTATCATCAATTCTTTGAAGTTGGAATTATCACTACCTGAGGATAAAGTGTTGAAAATGAAGGGTATTCTATTGGACAATGTCAATAAGAGATTCATCTCTAAGAAGTATCTGGAGAGGATTGGTGGATTAATGTCTTTTTGCTCTCAGGGAGTCAAAGGAGGTAGAACATTCAGCAGAAGAATATTTGACTAACACTAAGCATAGGGATTATATTAAAGTATTTGAATGTACTAGACACGTCAAGCGTTGGTGATTGGATTTTTGTGATACTTTCAACTGTAAAAGTTTAATCCTTAACTACTTGGTAGATACCCCAATGTATTTGGATTGGATTCTTCTGTTAACTCTAACTCCATATATATATATATATATATATATATATATATATATATATATATATATATATATATACATGGGTCATTCCAAGATTTTCTGGACATGTGGTTCCTTGGGCATATAATAGCAAGGGAAATACTTCTACACCACCAATAATATTTTTATTCCTTATTGGGGGGTCATAGCTAAGATTTCCATATGGTTTGGGTGGGTCCTGGGGCATAAATAGATAGAACTAAACGACCGTGGAAGGGGTGGATCGGCCACCGAGGACACCAGGTGAGTTTAGTTCTATATTATTTTATGTTTTTAGAGTGTTTAATTAACTGAAAATTACCAAAATCTTTTACCGTAGTTCACCACACGAGCGCCGGTCCGCCATTTTGAATGTTTACATGGACCCGGAACGAGGCTACAGTACCGGATCGGCCGCTGTGGTGGATCGGCACACGTTACGCCACTGGGGGTGTGGCGATCGGCTCGCAATGCTATCTCTATGGGAATAAGTTATTGACATAAAATAATGTATCCTCTATGCATTCAAACATGTATTTTACACGATGAGGCGTGAGTGATTTTTTTTCAAAGTGACCATCCAGGCCCTTACAAAAGAGCACACTTCTTCTTATTATATACAATCAAGAGGTTCCCTAGGGGGGTAACCTCCATAGAATATTTTTTTTATGTACTTTGAGAATTACTCAAGCCAGGTAGATAATAGTGATTTTCAATGCACACCGAATTCACTCATGCCTCACGGTCTTTTACCTCTAATCAGAAGTAAATTTCATTACTACATACTTTCTCTGTACTCTATACACACTTTTAGGCTTTATGTATCATGTCTGAAAAAGAATTACGGTCATATACCACCTGGTTGGGCTTTTTTGGGTGTCTCATCACAAAGTTAGGCATGAGTGAACCGCAGCAGGAAAGACAGCTCAGGAACAGGAAGACGACTTCCTGTTGTCTGGCGGAAGTGTCCCACATCCGGGTCTCAGCAAAATCAACACGGAGCTTGAAGAAAAGTCCACGCAGAATTTCACTGCAAATTGTTCATCAACTACACATAAAAGGTAAGGAAATTCGATGAAATTGCCCCGAAATATTGTTAAAGATGTGTGTGGGTGTCCGATTAAAGAGACCAGGACCAGCACCTCAGCCTTTCTACCTCTCTATTTCCTTCTCTCTGTCTCTGTACCACCAGAACCCACAGGTACGTAGTATTCCTCAATACAGAGAATAAAACAAATTGTCTGAGAGACAGCCCTAAGTAAGGGTAGAGGGAGACAGATATTCCTTGAGACGTCCTTATCTCCCACAGTTCTCTCCCCTCAAGGCAAAGGAGTTCTTTAATGTGAATGTCTGATTAGCTGCTGATGGTGTCTATTTGATGACCTTGTCTGCTCATTCTGCAGGGCATTTCTCAACAATGCAAAATAGTACTATTGATAAGTACCCTCCTGCAGCTGTCAGCTAATCCCCAAGTAATTGCAAAAGTACAGGAATAACTTCATGGCAGACCACAGAAATAGACCCTGAATTAATTTGCAATTTCTCGATTTTATCAAGTTCGGCTCCAAAGGCAATATACATGAAATCCCTCTCCAGACTTGGCTTATTCCAAATTTCGTGATTATGTTGACAGTAAATGTAGTTGATAGATAATTTCTCCTTTTGCAGTTCTATCGTCATCTTATTACCTGCACTTCTCACTTAGCGTTGAAAAGAATCTGTTTTGCTTTTGCAAGTAGCGATTCCTAATATTGGCATAATCATATCTCATGAGAAATCTTGTAAGAACTGCACTTTATACAGACAAAGAAAGCTTTCGCAAACCATTGTGACTGACATTGAATGCCTGCATACCATCTTACCCTCCCATCCCTCAATAAACCATGTTAGCATAGGTTATATGAGCTGAAATAGCACAAAGAGAAAAAAGAACATGACATTCACTGTAGTCTGCTCTCTATAGCCATGACCGATAGGACATTTGTCCCAAGCATCCACAGTACCCAGCAGCCAGGCCCAGCAGCTGCCTTCATTTTGTTCCCATCTATACAGAATCAATCTCACATCCACTGCTGATCTAATAACAGAGGACTCAGAGAGGGAGACATATGGTATTGCTGTTCTGTTATTATGTTAGTTTCATTGACATAAGGCAGGGCCCTCATTAGGTGATTGCAAATGGTAGATGCTGGATTTTATATTGATTGTGTTTCTGCATGATTTATTACATAGATACCAACAGTCTCAGGGTGATTTATGCAGACGATACATTGTACTAAGAGCATTATAGAGAGGGGAAATGGGAGGAATACACATCATACAAGGAAAATGAGCACCTAATTTTAGTCAGGCTATCCTAGGGAAGATCATACATGGCAGAATATGAGCAACTGAACCTTACATGCAATATTAGGCATACAGAATTGAATGTCTCTGGCAAATAACGATGTTTTACAGAAGGAATAACCATGTTTACAATATCATGTTCCATAATTACTGACATTTTCTTATTCTTAAGTCCATATATTTCATAATGTCTATTACTATAGCTATCATACTTATCAATGAAGTCATCATTTTAAGTTAATGCAACTTAGCTTTATCCTTAAAAATGACCTACCTTTCAATAAAAATATTGCTGGGACTGTGACAGATGCTCGCCTCGACTCGTCTTGATGGTTTCACCTAGGATTAAAAGGGCAACGTCTTAATAATTTACACAAATAATAAACATGGATTTGCAACCCTGTACTACAGTATAAAGTATATGAAATGAAGCTCAAATCAGAGCATATTCTTGAGCCATAATACCAATGCAAGAGTGACTTGTACATAGGTGTTCTTTCATGCTGTCCTATACTACTCTCTTCCTTTGTGATGAGCAAAAACAGTGCCCACCACATTGAAATATAAAAGAGATTTGATGCCAGCCACTCTGCACAGCAAAGCCCTTTTGAAATAAAATGTGCTACCAAAAAGGGATTTATGACAGGCAACTATATCAAATGAAAGAAAATGATAGGCAGATACCATGAAAGGTCTGGGAACAAAAACAACTCATAAAAGCTAGGCATATCGTTAGGACGCCAACTGGCCGTCTGCCAATTTATCACAGTCATTGTGATTAGACATCTTCCTTTATTGATTTGAGATAATTATTATAATAAATCACCTGATGAAGGCTTGATGGCCGAAACGTTGTGATCAATATATTCAGAAATAAAATACCACACCTTGTCATTCTAAAAATATAATAGCTGTTGTTGCTAGTTGTGTTCATTGGTGGCATTATTATTAATTTAATAGTCTATCTCTACATAATTATAATAAATGTACCATTAGTACCGTCCATTTATCTGCGTCACATCGTAGATTTGTTACTAACCGTAGTTTATGCCACATGACATCATCAAAGCAGTCACATGAGCCTTAAAAATGCAAATTTAAGACACAATAATAACAAATGGAAAAGATTGCTTTTTCCACTTTCTTTTCAATACGGATTAATATGAAACAAATCCAAAGGGCTTCTCGCCTCACAGCCTGAAATGAATCCCATGAAATCCCTCTCTGGTTAAAAGGATTCTTGTGAACCTTTTGTCTCTTGATGCATGGAAATAAGATGTTCTGCTACAACCTGAGACTTCTACCCAAAAAAGGTATTTTACAGGACAAAAATACTTTAGGACAAAGCAACACGGCTACAAAGAAATGAAGGTCACATCTTGTTGTCTTTCCACCTTAATCAAGATGCTGATTTTTTCACTTGGGTTACATTTGGCATATTATCCATAGTATTCATTAGACAACTAAGGCCCCCGACGATATTCCCTTTGTGATTAAAGCTTTAAGAGCATGAAATATGGTTTTCCCCATTACTGCTATCAACATGGCTGTTTAATATAGATGGCAGGCCATCAGAATCAGATTTACTCGGAAGGATTAGCATACTACCATCAAGCTAACTGCAAATTAATGACACGGGTGGTAATACTGAGACCTAAAGCAGTGATAAGTTAGGCATATAGATGAGTTTCTCAGCAGTATAACCTAATCTTCGCGTATAATCCTATTTTCAGCTCAGGATAGAGAGTACTTAAGGGAAGGGAATCTCCTAATCCTGTTCTTTAAGTCTCTGAGGACAGGGGGACAGCCACAAATCTTCACTACTGACAGGGTGGTGTCAGCATAAAGGGTGAAGGCACAGCTAAGCCTTGTAGGTCATCTACTGGCCTCAGAGACCAGTCAAGCAGTAAACCCTCTGAGGGTGACAGCGAGCTTTAGAGCATCTCATTGTACAGTTGAATTGCCACCGATAGTCCTGATGCCCAGAGTGCTAGCGAATAACTCGCAGGTTCTAAATTGGATGGATTTGCTGCATCATTCGATATCGAGCGTATCTGTCCTTTAGCTTATGACACAGTTGCTATTCTTATTTATGGATCTGTGCACTGGTTATGTGTTAAACCATTATTCTAAACCTGAATCCATAAGGTGGAAGACCACCTGTGTTGGACAACATTTCATAGATGATATAAAGCATGATTATCACGAATTCTATATATGTTTGAGACTGAAATCGACAGAACACATGTATAAAACGAAAGTAGCGAAACCAATATAACTCTCATATATTGTAGGATGAGACCATACTTGAATTGTATTGCATCACACAGTAGTGTGTATGCCTATTATCACTCTGCAGGAGTGGGTGGATGGTTGGGAGAAAAATCTAAATTCAGGCACAGGTACGCCTGCTCCAGTGGAGGTGAAGGCAACGTCATGCCACGTGATATGTAAATAAGTCACGTGGTGTACATAAATGAAGGGCAATTTCCAATAACTGTCCAATGATTTAGACAAGCCACGGCCTGGTTTAAACGACTCTTTTTTTATAAACCATATAATTTCTAATAAACTACCTCACATAAGTATTCGCTCAGATGAGGATAGAAACTGTAGTGAAAGGGTCCAGTGTATCTAGATTGATCCTTGGGGGGAAATCAATGCTGCTCTATGTACAACCATTATTTTAGGACTGATAGACAACACCTGCTGAATGCAACAGATATTGCCCAAGGCACGCATAATAGAATTGTGATTAGGCGTCGTGTTTGGCATACAATTGTCGACGTCCATTTACCATAGAACACTGTAATATGGCAGGAACCTTTATAGCCTTCATTTGGGCAGCTTTCTCTCCTCACACATGGCTCATTTAGGTGGTATTCAGGGCCAGCACCTACCAGCATTCTCAACATGAATAGTAGAGTATATAGCATGGTTATGCTGTATGTCCTAATAGCATTTCCCTTCATGGCACTTGGATAGAACTATGACCAGCAATCGATGGTGGGAGCTCAGGATCTATTCAGAAATTCATGAATACATAGCTCCGGGTCATATGTAGTAGACTAGCGGTGATAGTTTCTTTTTTTTTAAAATACTCCATATAATGAGACATAAGATTTTCATTACAGAAATAAATATACCCTGGTAATGTTATGTGATTTCATAACCAATACAAATATATATCATAATACATGAATAAAACACAAGGACAATAACAAAGGCCTAACATAAATAATAGGATTAATGCAATCTGCTCTCTATTGCCAGTGCTTGATATAAAAAGTGATGTAATTCCTTTTGATATAATCCTTCCTGTAAAAAGAAACATCTGCTCATCTTTATTTATTAAGGTTAAAAAAAGTATAATAGATATTGCTCCTGATAAACCGGTTACCCAGGCATATCTGAATATCTGCCTCATAATTACAAGGAATTTTCTCTTCTTTTTCCTTTTTGCTGGTTGCAGCCCAGGGATATAAATCCGCTGTCGACTCAACAGAAATGTAAAGTTATTTCACAATGCTTTTATTGATTCTCAACCTTGTCCGCAGGGATCTGTATTGGTATAGGATAATACATAGGTTGATGTTTTATTCAGTGTTTTCACTTGTTCATTGATATCCCCTGCCTCCCCAATTTCTCATTAGAATGCAACAGGTATGTGATCGTCTTATGACAGGGGAGTAATCAGGAGAGGTTGGCAGAAGCGCTTGAAGTAAATTATTCTCCCGGCAAAGATAATCTTCGATAGCAAACTAACTTTGAGCTGAATAGCTATCACATTAGCACCACTTTCCAATAACCATGGCCCAATAAGAATGTCTAAGTGTCAGGTGTGGTTTCTTCCGCTGTTTTGCTACTTTGTTGAAGTACATTTTGCAGACCCAAAATATTTTGTAAGGACCTCGATCTTCAGAGTTATCCTTCCTGAGATTAGAGATATTGGGATAGGCTTTCTATTTGCAGCCCTGCAGCTTTATTCTCCCTAGAGCCCAACTGTACCGGTACATTGGCAAATGGACCTACATCCTATTACACCATTGACTGGTTTTAACCAGAGACCAGTCAAACGCCCAAATTCCTTCCAATATGTAGAGATTCGGCCTGGCAAAATACCATTTAGGAGGCGACATGCTAAGGCTGTCACCAAATTGAACACGGCTGAACCGACCATCAGGAGTATAAACCCAGCTTTGGCTAAAAATACTCCTATATCTCTGGATGTACACCTAACACAGTGGTATATAGGGGATGAGATTGTGCAAGCTGAGAATATCATCATGATGAAGTGGAAAGGCATTTAGAATGCCTGGAGCAATAATATAATATCAGGGCTTCGCTTTAGAACAATTGATGTCAGTTTGCATTAGAGCCCGTTAAATGAAGCTGCCTCATAGACGTCATGCCTGGTGATGCCAAATCGGTGCAGTTTATCTCATTTACAGCGATACCCATCTGTGCACCAATCCATTTAGCCCCTTTTAGAAGTGACCTGACGCCATAGACAGACTCCATTAGCTGCTTCATGATCGGTTCCCTTGGCCGATAACACCTGCCAACTGTGCCCTTTTCGCCGCGCGCCACTTCCCATTTATCCACTAACGATGAGATGGCCTACACCAGGTCTGGATGCCATTTGGCCAACACCTGCGATTGCATATTGGCCATTTTTTTGCATTCATGTCATTTCCTGGTTGTATAAACTACTTTTGGCAGCTTTCCTGAAAACGCACTAGACGTGTATTTGGTATCATTTGACGGCAAACAGGCTGCCTATACAGCGCTTTTATAGAGGCCTGTCAGTAGACTCCCACTTGGTATTGAATGCAATCTATGACTGCTAAAACAGTTGATCTACCATTTCAATAGTATGACGCTGTGCTTTTACCTGATGCACAGAGTGGTGGTAAGATTAGTGCTCTCAACCTTTGCCAGAAATACATGTTCCCAGTCATAAAATATCATGATTACAGGCACTTAATATGTAGCATAGGTTGACACTATGGGCCTAATTTATGTGCCAGCAGTCTGGCAAAAAGGATCGTCCATATACCCCTACACACGGATCCCTTTCTGGGTGTCTGCCCACATGTGTCGATCAGTTTTGGCTGATCATACAGATGATGTGGTTCACACATCATTTTGTGCAATACCACAGATATTAATCAACTTTACCACTCAGGCCTATGAAAGGTTTTCTGAGGTGTGAGATTAAAATTGGGAACTTTCCCCCAGCTCCTGCCCTCGCCAATGATGCCTGCCTAAATCCAAGCAAGCGACTAGGTTACTTCCTTCCAACACTGTGGGCTCTTTGCTCCAAAGGTGCAAGTAAGGAACCCCACTACGAACATGTCCCCATCGAAGCAGCATCAAAAGCAGGCACATGTCAAGCCTTATGATTAAATCTCAAGAGAGAGGGTTGCTATCTACACTGGTGGAAGAAGTAAGATGGAGAAGTGAACTTTTCTGCTAAACTGCTTAGAGCCTGTGTAAAGTGGCGCGGTAATTTTCCGCCATGCTCGCCAGTAGCAAAATGAACCCCGCGAGGCTGGAGGCTGACTCCAATTACACCGGTTTCCAGGTGTGCACACGACTGATTCAGCATTGTTGTGTAAAGGGGTCGCAATCACGCCGGGTACATTCTTTTGAGGGGAGGTTCTGGAAAAGGCAGGACTAAAGAGGGAGTAGGTTGCCATCGAGGGAGTATGGTGCTTGCAGTTGCTGAAGTCACCCGAGAGTTCTCAAATTTCATCTTGTTTCCAATTACTAGAGTGAGCAGTGCCTCCATCCTCATTATCCTCCAAGCAAAGCTGGGCAGGCTAAATCTCTTATGATAGTTTCTACAAACAACTGGTGACTTTGGTATAGATTGACTGCTTTGTACTCCTTTAACAACAGCTTTGATATGAAGCCAAGCCAGGCTGGTGCCAAAGTCAATCAGAGCAGTCTATTCCTTTGTTGCAAGGACTCATTCAATCTCTGCTGTGAATGCAGGGCGATTATATTGACAAGTCAGATCAGGATTCCCACATCCCAAGACGTGATTATGTGGGCGATGACTGGGGTTTTAGGGCAGCTAAGGCAGTCCCCAGGGTAGCAAAGGTGTGCGTTCGGGAACTACTGTGGGCCAAGTGAGTTAATTGGCCTGGGCTGACACTAACCGATAGACAGCTGTGTCCCCTGCTGATCCTCAGAACTGTATAGCTATCATTGTATGCTGGGTATCATCATGTCTATAGTAATGGATGTGAGGTCCCTTATTATTTTCAAAATGGAAGCTGCATGTATACGGTAATAATTGAATTTACTCCTGGTGAAAACTGGTACATTTTAGATAAATGCTATTGCCATTGTCCTATATACAGAGTAGCATCCATGCATATATAGCAAACCCGACTGAGCAATAATTGTGTATGCATATGGAGAGCATTGGTTTCACCTGTAAGGAGACATATTATTCTCTGAGATGATGAGACCCATGTGAAGACGCAGACTAAAACCACACATGTGGCAATTATTTTCCTTCACAATACTCTCACCTGGGAGTAGGCCAGACAGTTCTTGTTCTAAAACCAAATCTTCTCATTCCTTAAATCCCCATACCTTAGAGCCAATCCTACCTCCCATGAATCCCCCTGGAGTCAGGAACATTCAGTAACCAACCACTTGGAGTGCTGCAAATTCCTGGCCAACTGCTAAAACAGGTTCCATGTATTTTGGAGGATGAGGAGTCAGGTCATGACACCTAGCGGCTGCCCAAGGTACAGCTGCCTGTGGCATCTACCTGTGCCCAATAGCCACAACCGGCAGCACCATCCAGCGGGTATTTGAGGGACAGCAGAGATTTATAGAGAAGCAGCACGAAGCGTGGGCATCACCGTCTCTCTATTTATCACGGGAAGAAATGTGGCGGAAATTGCTCAGCAGTCACTTCCAATATCACCTTACTCCATCAACTCCCCACTTATCACAGATACAAGATTTTAACATATCTTCTGTAAATCCTTCGGCCATACATCCCCCCCCCCGATATTTTAACTATCGTATCCTGCTTCGTCCTTGGCAGCTTTAATCCCCATGGTCCGAGCCAACAGTACTGCAGAAAGCACAACATGTTACTATGAAGTGAAGTTGTAAGTAGTATAGACAATAGTCGTTTTGTGTCTGGCTCAGCTGCGTGATTCTCTCTAGAGAAAATCTAAAAGTAACATTCATACAACATGTATTTCTTTTTTCATAGTCTAATGATACATACAACTGGCTACGTGATATACTCTTCTGCTGCGTAGACATTCTGTCCTACCCTGTTGTCAATGTCTGACAAAGCAAAAGGATTGCATTGCGTGCATGGCCTCTGTCTGCAGAAATCTAAACTGAAGCATATCTTCGATTACACCTGTACGAAACAAGATACATATAGAAAAATGAAAAAAAAAAGGGCTGAGCAAGGAATATAGTCTAGTTGTTTTTTTTTTTTGTTTTTTTTGTTTTTTTTTCAAAATGGTACAAAAGGGGATTAACACGCCTCTGTCTAAGGATGTGGATTTTGAGTAATCCCCCTGTGTCTATAAGCAGACCTGTACAACTATATATTTATTCAGGAGGAGGACTCGTCCTTTAACGCCCGGGGCCTTGGGTGAGGATGGGGGGGGGGCTGTGTGGGTGTATAGCTGGGTAGTCATGCCCCTAGCACCTTAAAGCACAGCTCAGCAATGTTTACTGCTACGGGGATTGCTGATCGAAAACACGACCAGCAAATGGCGGCCTGCCTGGCCCGGAGCCATGGCAACAGGAGGGGAAGCATCTTACAGCTACCTACAGTGTTCCAGGTTGTCACTGGGAGGAGGTACATCACCCTCCTGACTGACTCAACCTATGTCGAGCTGAAAGTGTTGGTGGGTAGTCTATAAAAGTCTCAATTTTGGTAGTGGATATCGCTAGCTGTTCATGGAAGAGGAAACCTACCTTGATATAAGAAAAGAATATGCGAATATAATACATTTTGAAGTATTTTCATCTTTGAATGATGTTCAATCTTGATCTTGCCCTAGAGCAGCACGTAGTCACAACAAGGAGGCTCTGAGTACTAGAAGGATATCAGGCTAACCACACAAAGCTCTTGGTTATCAAATTGCTTGTGAGTAATATAAAGAAAGGCTTATTTAGATTTGTGCAAAAAATCTTACATGAACTGAAAAATGTGGTTTTGAAGACTATGATTCAATATTACAGCAATGAATTTAAGATTGCAGTACAATAAGGATATGTTTGCAATGCCAGACGCTAGGCCTTCCCAAAATAGTATCACTATCCTCAAAAGGTCTGCCAAATTTCCAGAGTGATCCTCATGGGAAATTACCTTCCTGTTGTGGCAAACTAGGTCACTTTACCTTTCACAGTCATAGATCCAACAGCATTCACAAACAAGGGGGCAACCTGTATTGCGCCATCTATAGGGGTCCCAATCTATGTATAGGGCTGCAATCCAGTGTTACTAACTCATAATCAGACCAGAACCTACCCAACACCTCCACATCCATGAATCATCCCTTGCCCATCGGTGCTACCTTTATGCACTACCTATCCAAACCTTGCCGTCCCTCTCAGCAAGACCCCCATTATGTACACCTGACCAATGCTGCCGGTGGGCTAAGATAAGCCCATAGCCCTAGCCCTGCCGGCCCCAATATGTAGGTCCATCCCCCAGTGTGATTGGTCATTACCTGGGGATTTACTATATGCTAGGCAGACCACCCAGAATATATTTACATAATCAGGGAAAGGACTAGACCTTGAATAGAGTTCTGTGTAAGACTGTGGCTGTGACTTTAAGCCTGCCTGTGAACATTGATGATGCCCGAGTAAATATGCTTAAATCCTTGGGCAGTAGTTTAGTCATTTAAGTATATTGTGTGTACTGAAGGATCTTGCAATTCCCTGTCTTCGTTCGATGCTATTCCAATACATACAATAAACAGAATATATTCTTGTTGGATTACATAGCCTAAGATGTGGAGCATTAAGGAGTGAGATAACGACAGAAAGTAAGTGAGAAAAAGAGCATTGATACTCTACTGGAGTACGTAGAATCGATTTATAGGGCCTATTCAGCTGGTTTATGTTCTAATAAGATAGGTGAATACTTTCCTGAACAAAAAAAAATCATTTCTGTATCAAAAAAATCATTTCTGTATCAACTAATCTGCATTAAGGCCTTTAGTGATCTATCATAATTGAAAATGTACTTTGCTACAATGGTTAATGACTTGCACACAATGCCCCACGAAAGAAGTGGACTCAGAGTAATTACCTCTCCGGAATAAGTGCTGACTGCAAAGTGCCCCCAAAAAGACAAATATGAAAGTCAACATTACACTTGCTAACATGCAAATTTAGGGTGAACATGTATGCTACTATAGTACATCCTGGGCCGTGACCCATCCTTACAAATTGGTACGGAAGTCGCACATAGAAAATGTTGAGATATTGCCATATCCATTTACAGCTCATCAAGAGCTTTCATTTAGTATATAATACTTGCATTTTTGAACCAGGTTGCCCTCTGTGGCACTTCTAGCAGTAAATGTAGTTGGATTAATCAATAATAGAAAAATTTAATATTTTTGACACTATGCAACTTTAAAAGGCCATATCTAGGCTTCTTAAGCTTTAATCAGCTTTAATTTACCTCTTGTCTAGCACAGCAACTGGAATACTGGCTGTCAAAAATCAGATTTCCCTTCAGCAAACAGCATTTGTCATCCTAATGCCACGTCCTGTCCATTTAGTCAATGATGTTGCAGAAACTCCCTGATGGACTGAAAGCTATCAAGTGACATTCTATGACATGCTCTCTTCACAAGCATCAGCTGCAAAGGTTTTAGCGGAATATAATACACGATCTGCGAAAAGGGGTCTTAGTGCAGGGGGCAATAAGACCTCCTTTCCCAGTACATGTCACAATTATTTTTTCTCATATTCATACCACCTGCTTTTATTGAATGCCATATTATATAAGAAGAATTTCAGCATTGCAATTGGTACTAAGAGGAGCAGGTGCAGTGGTGAAGTGATTTCTTTTCATATATTAGATATAATTTATATCGACTTGAATTAAGAACCTTGGTATTATCAGACAGTGTGGGATATGGAGATTGATGAGAGGTTATTATTCTGAAATTGCACTATACACCATTGTTACGTATAGCTGGAGATTTATGTAACTGTCTTTGATGACCAATCTGCAGGATCTCGCTTATTGTGTATTTGTATCCTTTTATACCCCCAGTGTGCAACATATTCAGATGACAGTTAGTGATGAAAAAAAAAGAATATTTTGAATTATAATATAAGAACGCCCTATTATGAAACAACCATAAAGAAAGGTTATTAAAATGTTGATAAACACTTTTGAAAAAAACCGTTGCTTATTTAGCTAACAATACAACACATTTAAGTTAGTTTTCACTGACATTCAACTCATGGGCATTGTTTTGACTTAGTTTTATATGAGAAATTCAGATCTCCGAACCCATTCTCAGTCAATTTCAGGGTTCTGAATGCCCTTAGAATTGAGAGCTCGATTTAGAGTCCACAGACAATGGTATCGCAAGATCGTACTGAAATGATCTGAGACTAGTTGAAGTAATGTCTGGCACGGCCATAGGGGGCGACACTTGTGGCGCTGCAGGAAGAGCAAGTCGGCGGTGCGGAACCTCAATCACGTAAACAGCAGAGCCGAGGTAAATAGGCACGGACTGAATGGCGACGTTTTAGACGTTATTTTAATCAGCAAATGTTTATGCTGCAACGATGATAACGGCAGAGGGCAGAGAGGGAAATCAGGACAGTAGTTTTATAATTTATAGATTGCAGGCTACTCTGGGCCACACAGCGCCTCGGCCTACTCAAATACCCGTGCCGATTATGTCGACCATAAAAACGTCATCAAACAGTTCATCGGTGTTTGCCAATCACTCTCCGAGGCTCATCTCATTGGCTGGCTCCTACAGTGTGATGCCTCACATATCGACCACTCAGTTCCCACCATCCCTTCTCCTTTTCTCTCCACCATACAACCCTCATCTCCCATCCAGTCTGGATTCCTGTGAGGTTCAACTTGCAACACTCCAAAGATCCTCCGTTTTATTTTCATCTCATCTCCCTCAAGAGCACGTTTTAGATATTCCTTGCATTGCCAATGACTTGAGCAAGTCTATGGCGCAATCAGACTTAAGCACTGACACTCTGACAGCAAAAAGAGTGACAAACAGACGATGGTGCGCCTGCCAGTGTGAATGCTGGCAGTGATCATTGGGGATCAGTTAGGGGTGATCTACTGTACATTCCTTCGAGCGTGGAGGTGCAAACAAAACATTTTGTTGGGCCGTCTGAAGAACCCATCCTGACATCATTCTAGTCTTTCATGGTCGAGCAAAGGAAGCATGATGTCACCCATAAAAGTGATATGTTTCAGTCTTCTTCAATATAAGAAAAGGCAGTAAAACATGCTAATCAATTGGAATTGTCCCTGAAGATTGTGTTTGAGACCAAAAGTGTATATACTCGATTGTCACCTCTCGTTTATTGTTTCACCCTTTAAATGTAGTAAAGGTACATTTAAGAACGCTTTCAGTTACAAGCAAATGAGATTTGGAGCATAACACTGGCACTGAAGACAGGCGAAGGCTACTATCAGCGCTCCTATGGCATCATATCACAACAGGGAGCGTTTTAAAGCTTCTACTTATTACATTCTAAATTTGGAGTATGATTACGCCTCTGACTGACAAGACTCCGATCATATAACATAATCAAATGGATATGAATTAGAGGTAGCTGGTAACAAAATGTTGGGCAGATTTATATCTAGAATTATTACTGAAAACCAAATAGTTAAAACTCCCGACATGTCGCGAAAATTTTTGTTCCTTTGTCATAAAATTTGCATCACATTGTCAAATACTCCCCAACAGGAAACCACCTGGCCCTCGGGAATGGGTTGAAAAAAAGGCCCCCCCTCTAAGAATAGGTTGAAAAAAAAACCTGTAAGAATAGGTTAAAGAAAATGACCACCCCTCGCTGAATACCTCCAAAAAAAGTGACACCCCCCCTTCATTTGGTCATCCCCCATGCCATAAAGAATGAACGCTCCCTAAGGCATCGTATAGTTTCAACATATGATATATCTCTATATTCCAATTATGTAATATAGTCGGTTGCTGGCATGATCACATGATAGTAACCTATGCATGCATGCCAGTGGGCAGTCAGCAGATCAGTATTAAACCAATGCTTAAAACTAGCTCATTGTTGATTCAATGATTAACTGATTTATAGGCCAACTGACTTATCCCCAGTCACAGGCATTACTCACCACCTTCTGTCAGACCAAAACACGCTTCGTCCTCGTCAATCACTTTGAATGATTAAGACCTTGAGAAGTTTATAGGAGGTGAAAGACAGCATTAAATTTAATGTTCTCTTTCAAGTGGCAAATGTATCACCAGTGAGCAATATTTAGGGAGTGATCATTTTTTAACAACAGGGGCGGCTGGTAGGTTTGCGTCCCCCCTCTCGAGGGGGTAAAATTTTTTCGACCCCTATAAGGTGCAAAAACTCCCCGCGAATGTCCCCTTTTAGCCTATAGTAACGCGTGGGGGTTTCCACTGGAAACAGGTGAAATTATCTTGACCCCGGTCAAGGGGTTGACAAAAACACTAGCCCCCCCCCCCCACTGTTTTTTTTAAAAAATGGTCACTCCCTTAGTTGGTGGAATAGATGGCCAATTACACTACATGTATGTGGCGATAGATGGCCAGGCAGTAAGGAAAGGTGAGGACTGTCTGGGCCCTTAATATCAGGTTTAAATGAAAATAGAGGAATATTTCTGGCCTACTGAGCAAGCCATGGGAATCTGGAAAATATGTCTGGAAGATATGCCACGGACTGCTTTTCTGTTCAGCTAGCAACATTGGATGGTTGGAGAGTTAGTGCTGTCGACTTCAGAATTCCTTATACAGTCTGCAACACTCAATATTTAAGGCTACAAACCCTTGGCACAAGAGGGCAAATTAGAAATAGAAGTCTTAGAAAATCCTGGTCAGCAGAGCATTTAGCGGCCATACTGCTAAAGGCTGTGTTACCACAATGGCTTCCTTTGGTACCTAAATGAGCAGTTAAGTATGATAGCCGTGAAGCAAGGCACCTTTACATGCCAATTAGAGTTGACCTTATGGAGACTCAGGCAATGGGTAAGATGCCTATATATAGTGCTGCTGGTTACCGTCTAATACCACCAGCCTTCTAGAAAGGCATTTCCCAAGATGGTTTGACGAGACCCCTTCAAATTGTAGTGGGTTCTCTTACTCCAATGCCATCACAGCCCTGGATCTAGTTGTCAATAATGATTGCACTGGTACAACTGCCTTGCCAAACCCTGTGTAATTACTATACATTATGAGATCTGAAAAGTTGTAGGACAACGATCATCCACTCTAATTCTAGGGGTTTCAAATTGTAGTGGCTGTTCCCAGTCGTACAATGTTGAGAAATGCCTTCCTGTCCTACCCACCTACCCCATGTCTGCCCTCATCTCCGGTTCCCCCTTGTCCTTGAGAGTCTGCTGAGGGCAGTCACTTGGCATTACGCCTAGAACCCACTGCCTGTCTCCCTCCCCTCCCACCATCGGCCTTCGCCTCACCACTTGACCTAATCGCACTACACTGATGAGAAGGGTCACGTCTCTAGCCCTTTACACCTCGCTGCTATGTCGGCAATAATTGGGTGGACATGCTCCTCGTTCTTCTTCGTCCTATACTCTCTCACCTTGATTAAAATTGCAGTGATAGGTCATTTCGTATTACAAGGGCCTGGCGCTAAGATTATTAATTAGTCTGAGCACAAGATGGTGGGCGTTGAATGAATCACTCAACTAATGAAATCTCCTTGTAAGGAAGGTAGGTTATTTACTCGAGGATAACAATTCATTAGGTTATACTTTATGGAATATTGATTTAGATTCGAAGGAAGAAAGACCAATTTCATGCTCCTACCTATGCATATGCCCCAACTGAAAAAGGTTTATAATTCAAGTTAGTCATTATGGTCTGCTTGTATTGATTAGGCTTACTACCGATCGCTGGAAGTGCTCGATACCTTTTTTTGTTTGCTGCCAATCTTTGGAAATCAAATTAGAGCAGACCCCCCCCCTCTTTAGTGAAACTATAATCTGTGTGCACAATGTCTGGCATAAGCATTCTGCTAGTTGATTGTAAGTGAGGCCACATCATTTTACTTTGTAACCCTCTCTCTGATCGTCTGATTACATCCTAATTGCAATCTAAGATGACCAGCAGTGTGTCCGTCTAAGTTCTTTCATCTGTTGATGCAGCCAATAGCCTAAGACTATATACAACTCGTACAACAAAGGTTGAGTTTGATATCACTGACAAATCTTATTATCAGTATCAGCCCTGAGAAGCTCTCACTGAGAGCAACCCCTGTTGTTTTAAAACAGTTTCCTCCAACAGGAGCAGCTCAGAACACTGTCAATGGTAATAAGACTTGGCAACCGTTGA
Source organism: Acholoe squamosa (assembly GCA_949317995.1). Classification (NCBI taxonomy): domain Eukaryota; kingdom Metazoa; phylum Annelida; class Polychaeta; order Phyllodocida; family Polynoidae; genus Acholoe; species Acholoe squamosa. The sequence goes on from OX439043.1 coordinate 61,423,251, forward strand.
GGCGACGACGTCAGATGAGGAGGACTAAACAAATATCTCACGCCCCCTATAATCGGATAGACCCTGGGGACCATGCTCCTGTTTCTGTTCCTCCAGTCCCTCCTCCTCCATGTCCCTGTAATGGTCGCGAAGCGGCTCTGCCCTCCGCGCCAATGAAATCTAATCAGTGGTATGCAGTGCAACTCAACTAATGGGTGGGTAGGAGGGGGGGGGGCTAAAATCAAGTAGGTTTTACAAAGTATGGTTCTCCTTCACTATATATACTCAGCCTGACGCTACTGCTTTATGAGGTTTCCTTCTGACTCCTGTCTAGATTATATCTTAGGACCTACACTTGCAATTGCATTTATCACGAAGACATCGACTACACATTTCATTCTGGGTCTGTCAGTCATGGTTCCATGAGCCAAGCTCACCCAGAATCGGCTAAAGGCATTGCCAGGCATTGTTTTAAATATGGTTATAATAAATTTGACTGAAATTGGACCCAGAATCAGCGGAAAGCAATAAGGATATCAGCAATTTTCCTTGTTGATCGACAGTGAGATTGGTTAATGAACATGGATCCCAAGAAGTGGCCTGCTAAGTTGTCAAGATTCCTCCACAAGCCTCGACTCAAGTGCTGGTACTTTGTAAAACTCATCAATATATATATATATATATATATATATATATATATATATATATATATATATATATATATATATATATATATATGCATGTTATTGAACCTTCTACTATTATGGAATAGTCAAATAATCTACTTCAGAATCACTACCAAGCCTTCTTATCTCATTCACTATTCCCTTTGGCCATGGCTTGAGTACATACTAATTGGACGGACCTTTACTTATGAAAAGACATCTAAAAGGACGAAGGAGCATTATACATTACATTTTTACGTCGTCCTGGGCATTTCCTATAACTCCCTTTCCAAATTTATTGGATCACCATGTCTCATGACAACGGAGGCAGAATCTACCACAATCATATTCTGCGTTAATTAATTTAATTTTATGGGGTTTATGTTCTGGGACGTAAGGCAAATGTATGTCCGTTTATGGTCAGATTAACCTGAAAGCTAATAATGTATCTGATATGAAATTGTACATGTAATATGACTTGATAGCCTGCAGGGATAGCCAGTAGGGGCAAAATGCCCATTGGTTGTGAAACAAAGGCAGCATCCATTTTAAAATGGGATCTGGTTTTCAATGAACAAGATGAGGCAAAGTGTAATCCAGCATGTCCCGAGGGATACATGTGTGCAATATCGAAATGAGAAAAAAAAGACTTCCCCTAGCTTTTTGAGTGAGTGAGTGAGTAATAGATGTTTAATGCCATTTCGACAGCTAAGGTCATATTTATGGCAAGAACTACATTACACGATTTTACAGGGGAATGTGTCAGTGACCACACATATATGTGCTCCACACACATCCCTGGAGGATAGGGAAGAGGAGAGATATATCCTTTTAAGTGGGCTAGGGAAGCCCGAGGGGATAGGAAAGAGGAGAAATAGACCCTTTTTAGTGGGCAAGGGAAGCCAGTCTTAGCATTTTGCCTAAAGTGCAAATAAAACAGCTAGCACCGTCCCCCTGACATGCTTTATTATTCCTTCAGGGTGGAACAACACAATAAAGGTGGCCAAACACAGAGGGGAAAAATAAATTGCCTGAGAACAGGACAAGTGACAATGTGATCCCCCCGAGCCCCTGTTGCCATTACGTGATTTGCATAAAAGGCCGGATAAAAGGATTCTGGGAAGGATTGATTCCTACTCACCCTCTCAAACTATAGATACAGAGCCATTTCAAGGGCTGTGATATTGCATGCTTACTTTGGACTTTGAAATGAAAGTAGGGGCCTAGGTTTTTACCATTTCAAACCATCAGATCAACAAGGTTGATTTGCTTACTAACTGAACAAAGGAAACTATATTGATCCAAGGGTGCAGGGACGGCATATCGAAAGACAAGAACCAGATTTAGGAAGAAACTGGGTTTTCAAGTCATCAATTGTATTGGTAATTAATCTGCCTTTCTATGAGTTAAGACAGTATGTGTGTCTATGTTCACGTGGGTGTTTACAAATTTGAGGCGTAGGTGTCGATAGGAAAATCAAAAGCAAAACCACAGTAAGAAAAAGATTTATATGAATCGAGGATGGTGAGCAGTGGCTCAGCAATGTCTGGATTGCATGGACTAAGTGACTGCACCATAAATGCTATCTTCATTGGCTTCCTGGTGGCGGAACTGGTCAGTAGGGCAGGTCGGTGACTCAGTTATGTCCTGCCAATTGCAGTCCATTGGTGTATACTGACCTTTGCGACACCCCATATTCACCCCATCTACTGGGGCAATGTGGGGAATAGCTACATCATCTCTCTCTCTGGTGTGCCCTGAGTGACATTGACAAAGACAAGGGCACTGGTCTTTCAGCGAAATTGAGTCTAAGCCTTTCGGAGTAAATGAAGCCAGATAAACAATTTATCTAAGAGAAAGAAAATAAAGACATGGAAAGAATCAGTTTATTACCTAGTCCTTCTTCGCTCACCTAGACTGTGTCTAGACAGTTTTTTAGTATGCAGGCATTGCCTCTCGACTGCAGTCCTGAAAACTATAAAGTTTCCGGTTCTGTAGATGTAACTTTATTGTTATACTCCACTGTCGTATTTTGCTGAGTGACTTTTGTCAGTACAGCAGCTTAAGCTGACATTTTCTACGCAGTCTAGCCTAAATAACGCATAGAACGTCCTCAACCCCTAGGATTACATGGCAAAATGCCACAGTGAAGTTCACCTATCAGATTGTGATCCACCCTGCCAGTGAAGGTATGACTTTTCAACAAATAGGTCATTGCAGGCAATAAGACTTAAAAGCCAGCATATTGAAATCAAGATTTTAAATCCTGTGAATAATGTATTATTCACATTGAAGGCAATTGTGTGCACTTCCTCTATAGATAGGGTCATCTTTCCACTGGCCTCACCAGCCTCATGATGCGTGCCGGAAACCCTGCCTCCGCTCTCTAGTCACGTGGGGCTTCTTATGTACTTCCGGTCAAAGAGCCCTCTATTGGTAGAGGGCGCAGCATGATGGCAGCGGGGGCCAGGGAGGGGGACCTGAGGAGGCGGGAGGCCGTAAATGATTTAGTGGCCGCACTGACGGCCTTAAGGAGATGTCGCCACGGGCATGACACCTGCACCACCTCATGAAGAAACCAATATCCTGCGCCTCCTGTGCTGCAGGGTCAGACACAGGATAAATTGGGCCTTGCCCTGTTATATTTTTTAATTCCCTGCTTCTCCCCTACTTTCTACCAACAAGATGAGTGTTTCGATTGTTATCTTTGTGGATATTGATCCATATGTCTCTCACATAATTATGGGTAGGGTTATGTGGATTATGATATTGTGTCAATCTAAAAAGGGTATATTTATATCGAAAGCTTAGTGATGGGAAGTGAACTTTACAACAATAGATTGTACACCTTTATGCCTAGCTATGTGTTCACATGCGATATGCAGAGGAAACATTAACTGTATCGATTACACCCCTACTAATCCAGTGTTATACCCGATCCCAATTTATGTGCCCCCAGAGACACTTCTCAATATCCAAAACGGGCATTTCTACCAGTAACGACCAATTCCTGTGAAACGCAATTCCTGGACCGGAAGTATGGTATTCCTCAGGCCAGTGGGCATGCGCAACGGCATCACGATCTCTGAAAGGTGTGAATCCGGATGGTAAATTTATCAGAACTGCGGAAGTGGAAATTGTGCAGGATGCAGGAAATGCCTGTTGGGTAATTCAGTTTATTCCTGTTGCTATTTCCTGTATTTGTTCCGCATTTTTCTTGTTGTATAGTAGATCCCAAAGGCAAAAATTTAACAGAGTCAAACAATGCATTTCTTTAACACAGTCGAACAGTGCAATTATTTTTCTTTCTGGTTTTTAAAAAATCTTCTCATCAACGATAGTGCTTCCCTCATTGTTTTTCAGTTTTGAATAAGAACAACTTCATTGAGCTTTGTATTGGACTTCCTCTGAAATCTTCTCTGCATCAAGGGAAGCTGGCAGAACGGGAATAAAAGATTAAATTGTAAAGGATACTGAAAGAAAGCTGAGTAGCTGTCTTCCCAGTGTGAACCATTTCTCTTTCTTCCTTGGGGAGAAGTCTTTTTTGGTCAGGTGCAGCATAAAACAGCATAAAGGTCATCAATACGGGTGAGTGTGAGGGGAATGAGGGAGGCACTAAAGAAGTTGATCAATTAAAGAGGTATTGTGCAACGCTAAATTTGATTTAGCAAGTTTTACCAGAAAGGTTCTAAATTAAAGCTCTTGTTTACTGAACCTTTCCATGGAGGGAATTGCCTGAAGGGTACAGAGATTAAACTGGAGATTAGGACTCTCCTGGAAAGAATCATGAGTGAATATAGAGGGTAGGTTAGGGGGTGAGCAGGAGGGTGAGAGACTCTAAAGCAGGAGACAGGTGAATGATCTTCTCTGTCAAGGATCACTACCAGTGGCTTAGTGGCAGCACCTAGCGGCAAAGCAGGAATCTACCGGCAAGCATTTCCCACAGATCCCTGCCTGCAGATACACCCCCTTACAACACCCTCAACCTCCTCAGAGAACACCTAGCCCCTTGGTACAGACCCTTCACATCACTCAACTTCTCAGCAGTTTTTAAACCTCCATGCAGGAGGCTCATCCTAGACCCCTTGCCATCTCCTCTCGCTTCCTTTGCCCACTTCCCCCGTTTCGCCTTTCCTACGTTCCTTAACCCGGAAGGTCCTCATCTATTATGTTGGGCACAACTACCCTCTGAGGAAGGGTGAGGATGGAGCAAGGCCTCCTCTTCATTCCACATGGATGGCTCTGTATCTTTCTCCAGCACCCATTGATCTTGATCTTCTTGTCCCACCCATTGTCCCGCCTTCACATTGATATTGATTACATTATTATTTCGGAGAGTTAAGAAAAGTTTAGTTTCCTCCTGCTTCTGCTGAACTCTCATTCTGCTATTTGAGCTTGATGCTGACGGTTCATATCATTCTTACCGCTTATTCACCAGTATCCATGTCTTTACACAATCCCTATTTTGATAGGATTTTTTGGGGTAGTCATATGTTTTTAACTCAACACCAAATAATTCAGCCATCCAATACAAACCAATAGATCATTATGGTATTCTACATTATGGCTTGGTCAGAACTTTCTCAGATATTACCATCAGCAGTGGATATTGAACTGGAGTGGACTGCAGACATTTTAAATAGATCTGGTATTGGGGGTGGGCAATGAAGGCTTTCTGAAGGCAGCAGTTTCTCAGTCCCTCTCTGCACTATTCCATTGGCTATTCTTGTAAAGAACAAATGAGATGCATGAGGCAACTTTGATTAAACCTCAAATAACATTTTAGATAAAATCTACGAAATTTTCAATACACAATGTAAATGTCTCAACTAGCGCCTCAATGTCTTCCACCAGCACCTTCAATATGGATACCTTCATGATACATTACGATGATGGTAGCCCAAATCTACACCACCACTTGGGTGGGGGAGGGGGGGCTCTTGCCACGAAGCTAGCACACATTAAGGGTTTCCCTTTTTATTCTCATCAATGGCCAGTCCTGGCCCTATAACTCAGATAAGGAGTATGTGTATGATCATTAGGGGATGGATGACATCCAGCTATCACCGGCTGGCCACCGACTAGACATTAGGGATCAATGCAAAACTGGAGGAGGGTGGCTCCCTTGGGATATATATCCTCCTAGGGAGGCTGGGTATTTGTGTTACTAGGAATATATGACTTTGGATTGGAAGCAGGGAACCATAGGTCAGTCTATGCGGATTTATGGGTGTAGTGACAGATGTGACTTGGCCGTCCCCTCTCAGGAGATGTCTTATCAGGCGCACCGGCCCTCTCTGGGATTTATTCAGAGACGCTCTGTCTGTGGCAGTGAAGGAGAGGACATCTGAAGCAGAAAATCTCAGTCATGTCTTCCTTTACAACCTACCCAAAACATAGTAGACATCCTTGCCTTGCTTTAATCTTACAATTGTAATTACTGATGTCTGCCTGCTCTGGTAAGATGGAATTAAGTCGAACCATTTAGATCCTAACATCAGTCTTCATTTGAAATGTAGCAGTAAAAAGGATGACGTCGGCCCATCAGCATCACTGCAGTGTGACGAGACCCCTGTATATGAGCAGATGAACCTCATTTCCTAAGTTCGATCACCTTTCGAATCACTTTTTTATCCATTATTTGATCCGCTAAAAGCTCAACTCAGCTTGCCGCAAAACCAATATGAGACATTGTAACCAGGAATCCCAACTTCTAGTTCCCTAATAGAAATTTCCCTTCTGAATCAAGCGTTCCTACAATCCATCAGCTTAAAGATTTATAATGCTGCCCAAAACATAAACACAGTGACATATGGACTGTTTTTATCCTCGTTACTGTTTGTCATATCGATACTGTGTAGGTATACCATCACCTGTTTGCCAAGCTGTCATGTCTGGTTCCATTCCCGACTTGACTGAAACCTTCACCTGCATACATGTTTTGCAGTGAAATGACTAAAGGAAAAAAATCAATCTGAAAAGCCTCACACTATAATTTATTTGACTGTTGAAACATGCAGCCACTGATGCTGAACGACCTGTATGTGTTTGCACGGTTTCCAAATCCTCCCCACACCCATCACCCTAAAAACCAATAGCTGTAGTCCCACACTGCATAAGCCATCACAGGTGCTGATGCCAGTTTCAGGACATTCTAAGCTAGCTTGCCATTTCAAACCTGCAATTTACCTGAGGCTTTCACTGAAGGCTAAATCCATCACTTTTTATAGGACCTAAATTCATCTGCTCCAGTGCACGATGTAATGTTATAACACCCTTAGACTCCAGTTTATATCATATAAGCAGATCAATCTGCTTATTCAGAGACGCTCTGTACGTTTAAACCCTCGCCATTGTACCGGTAGTGAAAACTCTGTCATCATTTCTAGCTCTGACATTCAATGTCCATCAGCGGGTATGAAAAGGGGAGGTATTGTTCAATGAAACAAATAGAAACATGTGACTGTGAAGTGCCCCTCTGAGCATTATGTCTGGAAATATTGTGGGAGAAGCGAACAGTGGAGCTACAATATGATTCATAGCTCTCTAATGTGCCAGGTTAGCAGCTAAAAGATGGCTCCCATTTAATTTTTCTAATTGTCTTCAGCTCCTTCCTCTAATGATGTCTGGAAGATGGTACGACTAGAGATTACCAGTACGACTTGAAACCCTCAATATCAGAGTGGGTAATTGTAGGTAACGCACTACAACTACTTTGTATGATCAGTACTTAAGGGAGTAATTACATAGGGTTTGGTAGGGCAGTCGTACCAGTGCAATTACTAGCGACCACCAGACACAGGGCTGTAAAGGCATTTAACTGAGGGATCTCAGTACGACCTGAAGGGTGTCTAGTTGTACCATCTTGAGAAATGCCTTCCAGATGGCGGCTCGAAGAGAGTATGATTATTTGACTCCAATTTCCTGAACTCTTGCTGTATACGGCTAAGAGAGATTTGAAATAAAACTTACTCATTACTACATCCTGATTTTCATTTAATCACTAGTTGGCAAAGAAACACCTGCCTTCCTCACTGGGGCACATTAAGAGTCCAGCACCTATTTTTTTTGGACTTGCTCATTGCATTAATGAACTGCTATGTTCATTTAAATAATGCTATAGAGCAGACCAAGTTTTATTGATTTTTCAAAGGAAAGTCACAAATGAAACAGTACAATAACTTCATGGATCTTGACAAATGTCAATATGAACACAATCAGCAGATGGAAAAATCGGGACAGGCAATATTCACTTAATAGGCTATTAACATAGAAAGTACAGACAGACAAATTAAAAGCAAAAAGAGATACATAGTAAATAATATGTCATACATACACATTATTTCAGTACATCATGAATTACAGCTAAATACACATTGTCTTTAGTTCAAATAAGTGATAATTAGAGTTGGTAGTATATGCTGTTATATGCATAATATGGGAACATCAGCAATATCAATATGGATGTAAACATGAAAAAGGATATGAATGTGAGTATGAATATGAATATGAAGCGGCGCAGTTTCCACACCTGCTTCTCATTATCAATTATAACCCAATTTCAGGTTCAACCTTATATTTTCTATCTTCATCACACCCTCTTTGAATTTTACCTTTGTCGTAGCTTTCTGAATCTCCTCTCCGGGCAAAGCCAAGTGTCATTTTCCTTGCATGCTTTCGTTCATGTAGCACCTGATTCCCCTGCAGGTGCCCAGGGCTATAAACCCTCGTTTACCACTAGATTGCCTGTTGTTTATGGGGTTCCAATTGGCAGGCAGACACTACCACAAATATAGCTGTCCCTAATGTAATAAGCCTTGAATTTGATATACTGAAGTTGTTTATCTCGATTAATGGTCTGTCTCATGGGGAATTAGCAATTCCAACATCATGACATATTACCTATACATCACTGGATAATCTGATAAAGCCAATGTTTGACGAATGCTTGATGACTTCCTAAGTAACTTGCATTCAAGGGGCTGATAATTAGGCATCTCCTTAACTATGCTAAGAGAATAATTTCATAGTTGATCACTGCTGGGTAAATAATGGTTTCCCACCATCAGCGCCCCATAATGGCCCACCTGAATTTATGGGAAATGATTAGGGGTAGTATGAGACAGTTCTAGGTTTATGGGTTTCAGGCACGATTTAGCTCGTCTAAGCTGTCACTCTTGCCGCACTCGATTGATATTTGGCTTAACTTACAGAGGAACGTCTAAAGTAGTCTACAAAAGTGGGAGTTTTGTATAGGTTTCACCATGGAAGCCACAAGAGGGTTCTTCCACTAGTTTTATAATAGTGCTGACAACAGGATTTTCTCTGGTAATACCCATCCCCTTTTCTCTTCTCGTCCCCTCCAGAAGGTAGGCTTAATCACGCTTCATGACTTTACTCTGTCAAGGCACCTTAAGCAATGGGAAAAGCTTAAGTCACCCCTGATGCTGTGAGGCAATCGAAGTGGAATTAAATCAGGGCATCCTTCAATTCTAATTAGGACTGATTGTTTTTCCTTGATTAAATCTCTGATTGTAATTCTATTTGAGTCCCTAGAGTTGTGGAGGAAGCAACTAATGCTCCCCATGTAAGGGGCCGGGCATTGGCCTGGTAAATAATCACACATTAGGGAGAATGTAAGAAAGGGTAACTTCAGATAGGTTATCTGCTTGGATTTATATGGATCTCCCGTTATCATTAGTCGCATGAGAGGATTTTGGGGTATAAGGCCCATATCCCCTTAGGTCCACTGGCAAAAGGCACCCTGACTTTTGGCCATGTTGTCAGATGGCCCCACTAACAAAAATGCCTTAGGACAAAAGGCCCTATTACTCACATGTTTCTCACATTTTACTAATGTGTTACTTACCGTTACTCACTCTACACTCACATTTCATTTCTGGTTACTCACATGTTTCTTATGTACTACAAGTTACTTTTACATTACTCATGCATAACTAACATCTTACTTGCATGTTCCTAACGCATAACACACATGTTCCTAATGCATAACATGCACATTCCTAACGTGTCACTCTGTTGTTCCAAATGCGTCACTTGCACATTCCTAACGTGTCACTCTCATGTTTCTAATGCGTCACTCACACATTCCTAACATCTTACTTGCACGTTCCAAACACCTAACTCATCCATTACTAATGCCTTACTGACACATTTCTAATGTCTTACTTACACATTCCTAATGTCTTACTCACACGTTCCTAATGTCTTACTCATATGTTCCTAGCGTCTTATTCACACGTTCCTAACGTCTTACTCATACATTCCTAACATCTTATGCACACGCTCCTAACACGTTACTTACACGTTCCTATTGCGTTACTGTCAGGTTCCTAACATCTTACTCACATGTTCCTAATGTCTTACTCATACATTCCTAACGTCTTACTCACACGTTCCTAATGTCTTACTCATACATTCCTAACATCTTACTCACACGTTCCTAATGCGTTACTTACACATTCCTTACGCGTTACTGACAGGTTTCTAACGTCTTACTAGCATGTTCCTAATGTCTTACTCACACTTTACTATGTCTTACTCACACATTCCTAACGCGTTACTCACATGTTCCTAATGTCTTACTCACACATTCCTAACACGTTACTCACAGGTTCCTAACATCTTACTCACACGTTCCTAATGTCTTACTCACATGTTCCTAACATCTTACTTACACATTCCTAATGTCTTGCTCACACATTCCTAACATCTTACTCACACGTTCCTAACATCTTACTCACACATTCCTAATGTCTTACACACATGTTCCTAACATTTTACTCACACATTCTTAACGTCTTACTCACAATTCCTAATGTGTTACTTACACATTCCTAACTTCATACTCACATCTTCCTAATGTCTTACTCACACGTTGTTACTTATATCTTACTCACACATTCCTAACACGTTACTCACATGTTCCTTATGTCTTACTCACACGTTCCTAACATCTTACTCACATGATCCTAATGTCTTACTCACACGTTGTTACTTATATCTTACTCACACGTTCCTAACATCTTACTCACATGTTCCTTATGTCTTACTCACACGTTCCTAACATCTTACTCACATGATCCTAATGTCTTACTCACATGTTCCTAATGTCGTACTCACACATTCCTAACGTCTTACTCACATGTTCCAAACATCTTATTCACAAATGTCTGGGAGGGCCATATGGGTACTAGGGCTTTCTGTCCTATGGGCCTGGAGTCTAGGGGCTCACAGTCCCCGGGCCTTCTGCCCCTTGGGCCTTCTATACTTGTTCCCATGAGGGGGATGTTGTATTTGGTACCATCAAAAGCCATTTACTTTGTCCTCTATCAAGAGCCTCTTTTCACTAATATTTACAAATCAATCATCTTGTAAAATAAAAACTCCCAGTTGTTCCCTTTGAAAATCTTTCCGTCCTTTGATGACCCAAATAATCGCTGTCTCCAAAATCCAGCCTACATTCAAATGGTTGGATAGAGGTTTATTATCATCGGCAATGTGACTCACGGCCTCATTGCTAGACCTCTCATTGTATTTTTGCCCAGTTTCAATGGCATTTCCTAGTTGCCAATTACAGCTTAAAGGCACTACATCAGAGGCGTAGGAAACAAATCTTCATTGGGGGCCAAACCAGGACCCCATCACGACCTCCTTGGAGTGTTGGCTCAAGCGCAATGAAGCCTAGATACATATGTAGTGGTCAGCGGAAAATGTCATGGAGAAACCAGGACTCGAACCTGGGACCCTCCAACTTCAAAGCGGAAGCTCTACCCCTGAGCTACTTCCCCTGGCCTGACATTCTCTACCTTCCAACTACACCTGGATCGGTATGATACACACACTAGGGGGCAGTGATTACCTGGTACTGAGCTCTCTAGAGATCCCCCTTGCGAGGTGGGACCACTCGGTATTTCCACCAGGTACAGGGAACTACTGCCCCTACACTCCTCCCCATCAGCTTCAACCACCATTCACTAGCACCCGGCATTCCCCCTCAATCCAGTTACCTGGGAGTTGAGGCACTCCTGACTTCCCAGTGGATGTACTGGTACAAGTACCGATTGGTCGAAGCGTTATCTGTAGCATATTGGCCCAGACATACTCAGGCCCCACCTCCTTTATTATTGGGGGGAGGGTCCAGGCCCCCCTGCCCCCCCTTTTCCTACGTCCCTGTGCATTGATTAGGTCAAAATAAATTCTCTTTTTGGTTTGCAAATTGAGCATTGAGTTCAGATCAGATTAGTCACTCCGAAAGCAGAATAGTAGGACGAAAAACAACAAAATTGCCTTCCACTTACCTTTCCCTAGGATTCGGCTAGCATTTGCCTATGCTGTGACAGTCCTCTACAAAAGAGAAGAAAATGAGAAATTAAAGGTTAGCCGCATTTTTCCACACAGACATCATAGGGACATGAATTGTCACTTAAGATCAAAGGATTGACCTTCCGGAAATTGCTGCACTAAAAGCGAAAAGTCTTCATAATGTCATTGGTGGCATTGAGGTCAATGAAAGCTAATTATATTATTTGCATAATGGACGGCACATGCTCACCCGTAAAGATTAGCAAAATGAAACTTTAAATAGTTACACTTGCCGCAGATAAGTGTGGCAGGTCCCCAGCTTCTGATGTAGTAGCCTACATCTTTTATGACTCAACCTTAATGGAGAAACAATGTACTCCGTCTGAATGTACTACATGAAACGCCCACACCTGTTACCATTTCATTTCGCAACAGGACAGCCTCCATTTGAGTCTAATTAGTTTTGAATAAATATGTGAAGCAGAAAAAAAGAATGATTTAGAGCCTCATTGTTTGAATTTGTTCTGTTTCTTTTTTTCTTCTTTTTTTTTTTTTAAATAAGAAATGTTAACACCACAAAGTGTATTCGCACAGAAGAGGAAAGAAGCGAAAGGCCACATGCAGAAACAAAAGAAGTAAGTTTTCCAATCTAAGCATTCTAGGGCCTGGATTTCAAAGGCATCTCTCAGCGACCATTGTACTGTACTTGAGCTGTTTATTTCAAAGAAAAGCGCAGCAGCACAATAAATATGCTAAGTGCACTTTGTGGTCCCAGCAGTAATTTTTCTCCTTTCCCATTTCAGCTGTGGCGCGTGGTACATTTACTATTGGGTGTAAGTTTCTAGTCCCCTGTCATTTAAATGCTCTCCAGCCCACACCTCTCAATTTTTCACAACCTGTTCGCACGCCAACAGTAACTTTATCCCTTTCCACAAAACACACAATATATAAGCAGCCGGCCTGTCATGCCTAACTGCCGGTTCCCCTTACTGCAGGGGGTGCTGTTGATTCTTCCTTTTGTCAACGTTGAGCTGCTCTCTCCAGTGTGTTGTGCTCTCTGGAAACAGGAGCTGCTCCCTCTACCTCCTCCGGGCGTGTGACCCGCCGGCCCGAAGGTGTGTGTTATCCCTCCATGGCATTGGGGTGTATAGTGTTAAGGGAACAAACTCCAGAGGTGCTGGTCCCTAAACTTGTTGCCTCCCACCAGCGCTCCATTCCCCACCTACACAGAGTGGCCATATCTGAGATTGACAGAGGGTCTAAGATAGTTAGGAAAAGCTGTGGGAGGAGGAAAAGTCAGTGTGGGAAGAGATTATGGCCATATTGGTCATTCACTACCATTCTAGAAAAAAGCGAACCAACACAGCCATAAAAGAAATACTGTTCTTCATTTGTTACTGGTTTGGGTGGGCTGCTACATCTATTGAAGAGGGCACTCTAGAAAAAAAAATAGATATAAGAATTGACATGCAGCAACGTGCTTGCTATCCAGGCTATACTTTTCGTAGCATTATTGAGAAATGCTCTCCAGAATATATGTGGAAAAAATTAAGTGCATCTGAAAGGTTTCTAATACTTTGGTCAGTTCTCAATTCAGCCAATCGCTCAGAATGTGAGAACATTAAATTTTTGTTTTGATTAAATACACTTCCAACACTATGTTTAGCTCTTGACTGGCATTTGGATCCTGCCAGAGTGGTTAACACCGATACAGCTGGAGTTAGTTGAACCCCTGAACCTACTACAAATGAAGCTATGATACATTGCTTATGTGGGCGTAAGGTTTATTAAGTGCGCTTTGCTGAAATAGGCCTAGGCAGCATGAAAGGTTAAGTGAAGTACTGCCTAGATGCTAGCAAATAACTTACATTTTCATCAAAGAACAAAGTGTGATAAAAGAATTGTATACATGACTGCCCACTATTCATCACAATTTTATTTACAGCCATGTTCGAACTTGGTTCCCTCGGTAAAAAAATGGATGTCCTCATAAAAGAAAACAAGGTTGTATAATTACAATCGGCCATTAAAGGAGTAACTTTCATTTGCATGCATCTCTGCTAGGCCCCCAGGAGGTTAATTCAAAAGGCTCTGCCATCGCTACCTATGAGATGTTAGCGTAGGCACATCAGATTCTGTTACCATCTCATAAGACCTAGTGTTACTACAATAAAATAGCTGGTGGTGTTAGGCCAGTAACTAAAAGGAAGTACTATGCAATCCTTCACTATTCCACTTCAGTACTAAAACCACCCCTTATTTTATACTGAGAAATGATAGTGGTTTCCCCCAAGTGCAAGTGCACCAGGATGAGGGGACATTCCTCATCACAAAAGTGAATGCACCTGCTGAGAGTCCTCATGAGCTAAGTGCACTTGAATGCATTTTCTCAAAGTCCTTGAGGGCTCTTGAGTCTACTCATATGTTAAGGGCATAGTAACTTCATGCTTCCCTTCTCTCTCTTAGCTGGTGCAGGGGGGGAACTGTACTTCTAAGCAGAACCCCAGTGTAGCCACTCTTGAGAGAACAAGTTTTTCCTCTGCTATCTTTGTACCTTCCACTGCTATTTTTTTCTCTGTGGACCTGTTACCACTCTGCACAGTTGTTAGCTGCTTGGAATACTGAAAGGAGGGCTTAGGCTAACATCGCTCACTAAAAAGTAGCTGTCTATCAGAAAGAAAGGCAGGCCTACCTTACCATAGCAGTATAGAATATGGGGAAGGAAATCACTCTCATAGGTAGCGATAGCAGAGCCTTTTGAATTAAGCTCCTGAACACCCATTCATTTCAATACTGCTGTACCTATTTTCCTTTGCCACACAATCAATCAAAAGTATAATGAGATGTTGTCTGGTGCTTTATATCCATTTTACCCCATCCCCTCAGCTGCACATGCTTTAAGGAATGTAGCTCTTATTGAAAATAATCCTGCATTTAGACGAGAAGCCACTGATGTACTTTCAAAAGAAATCTCATAAGATTCTCTATTAGCCCATATAAACCTTTCGATTGGCTTTCACGAAGAAGCTGTGGAGGAAATACTAGGTTGGGCTCATGAGGTCGTTGAAGACGTTAGCACTCTGGGGACCGGGTTAAGGTTGGAATGGCAGCTAGGGCTGTGTACTTTTGGCTTCAGGAAGTAAGGGATACCCAGGGCCTGTCAGCATCCTTTCATACCCCTGCCCACTCCTCTACCACCCACAGAAGCCATGATGCATGCCCATCTTTCTGACGGACAGGTTGAATTAGTGCCACCCTGGCCGGACAATGACGGCAATTACAGCGCTTGTGGGCTGCATGCTCGTTGGCGACTGGCGTTTTGTCCCCAATGATGGGGGTTGGACCTCAACATGGGAGACCTGTGACCGCATTTCAGCTCACAAGCCAACCTTTGAGCAGCTGCAGCACCTGCCCAATATGTGCATGGCTTCGAGCTGCCTTTAGCAGCCAAGCAATTTTCTTCCTCAGGATCCTGAAACTGTACATCATTATGCTTTTAAATGTATCTACTACAGTATATTTGAGAGGCACATGGAAATGACAATGGAAAACTATTATAGACAATAGCAATTGTATCCACAGATGGCTTGCAGAAGTTAGATATGCAGCTTTAGAATAATACGCCCTTCCCTGCGATACCTGACTATCTGCCAAACTCTACTAGTCTCATGGTGACCCAATAATCTTTACGCCCTTATATGAACGACCAGCATAGGGCCAGTTTACACTCTTCTGCAAAATCGTCTGCTTTTAGACATCATAGTGGCTCATATCTAAACTGATAAGAAGCTGCAACACACTGAACAACATTGACCTGCTAGGCAAAACCTTGTCAAGCTTCATCCAGTGTCGTTGACTCGAGAATCAAGCATTGTTGACCTGCTTTGGCTGTTGGCCTTCACTGTAAGGCTATGGAGTCTGCTGCACTGTGGGTGGAACTCATTCCCTGGCGGTCAATGTGTTAATGGGGTGGCTCAAGACCTGGTCTGGTTGGAATTGATCCCAATTGTACTTTGCTGTCGGCCTGGAGGCTCATCCATTGAGATCATGCTATCTGTTGGTGAGGTCTACTTGGATACCCTGAACCATCTGGTATCTGCTACCCACCTTACAGCCTACTATGGCAGCTCACGGAGAGTCCATGAATGAGAGGGTCTGCATTTATCAATATTCATCCCTTTTGACCCTTTGCATTGGGGTGTAGCTGCGAGTAGAACATAGTCTTATGCTATGATCTAATCAGACATTTATAACGTTCAAACACATGTATGTATACGTCACAAAATGCACAACTAAGCCTTACCGTTCAATTATTGCATATAAATCCTGAAAACAGTATTTTATTTTTGTGGGTGTGGACTTTCACAGAGTACAACTGATTTGAGCCAAATCATACTAAAAAATAGCGAAATCGCTATATGAAGAAGATACAATGTTGGTGCGATTACAATGCTGGTGTGATGACTGTGTTCATTGTTACTGTTGGGAGCAGGGGAGATGTCAATGGGGGAGATGTCCCTGGGGGAGATGATACAAGGGGGAGAGTACAGGGAAGGGCATTGCCCCAGAATCACTCTGCATACATTGTCCAGATCTGGGGTAGGCTTCCCATGACTGACGCACATTAGGACCATCTACATGCAACTTGAGTGCATCCTGGTTGAGGTAGATTCAAGCTGTAGGAAGGAAACGGATGGTCAGAGCTCACTTAGCAGCTAGGCAGCTAGGCTGTCCAACTGGGTAGTAAATTACCTGTAGGTTTGGGTTTCATGTTTTGTTCTTCTTAAGAAACCAATCTAAACTTTGGCATATTTCCTTCCTTTGTGTTATTGCAATTGGCCTGTCAGGTTGTGAGTATGGTGAGCATTGCTTGGGGAGAAATTCCTGAATTTCCCGGTTTCATCAATTCAGGCCCGGTAGAGGACATTCTTGATTAAGGCTCATGTCGAAAGGCCATGAATTATTCAGTATCATCACTGCAGTAACTAACATTTAGATAGACCACAATCAAAGAAAATCATGATGAAGAAATAGTAGACAACATTGAAGCACAAAATGAAGAAAATTGATCTAGTAGGCAGATGAGAAGGATAGTCGATGTAATATAAATGAACATAAATGGGGCCTGAAGGGGTTCTATTATGAGAACTCTTGAATAATTTATGATTCAGATATTTTGTACGTATTACAGGACAAGGCAGAGTAGGCAGGGGAATAGGCTTCAAGCTTTAGATGGAAACCTGGGTTGGCAGGGCAGAAGAAGTGTAAGAACTGGAAGGGGAGAATGACGATAATAGGGGTGAAGGGGGGTACTTGGGGATGCTGAATGCAGGAGGTAATTCACACTGAGTGTTTCTAAATCACCCAGGGAACAGCCTTCGTCCTGCCCAACCTGCCTATAGAGTTGGCGGAAGCCAACGCCATAATCAGGTCAGCCATGTGAATAACACTGGAGCAGGTCATGGAGGGCCAGGCTGTTGGAACATTACCCGCAGGGACAGGTTTATCGAGGCACTGTCAGTGTGTGGAATGAAGGTCGTAGACACATTGTTTTCATAAAATTGGGTGGCAACCAACTGTGGTTATTAGCTATAGTATCTAGCCTCCGGCCTTAATGTTTCATGACCACGATTACTATTTCAGGGTCTATACGGCTACATTTCGCTGAGCACAGATCTGATGTGAAATTACCTTTACAGGACATGGTTTGATGCACAGGTTTTACTATGAGTTCTAGAACATGACCTGATTGAGATTGGTCTGACTTTGATAGAGCACATCAACTTTCACAGTCGTCTTCCACATAATGCTATCTATAGTGGTCGTCTGGATGTCCTCTTCACAATCAATATGTAAGAGGTTATGATACATGACTTCACTTTCCAGTAACCATTTTGAGTTATGAGTGTCCAGAAAATGGTTTTGGCAGTGTTTTTCAAAGGTTTTTGGTGACTACATTATTTTCGCTTCAGCACCGATATTGGTGCTACATAATGGTTTTCTGTTTATGCCATGTGAATGGGAGATCCACAGTCTGCTGTCAAAGTCCCCTTTTTGTCCAAAAATGAGATTAAACGAACTAAGAATGACACAATTGACAAAAACACCCAAAATAACACCAATCAACCCATCCCAACCTGTAAGATGACAAGCTTTGCGGGTGACCACTCACGCCAAAAACACATGTGCTCCACCTAGAGGGAAAGTGGGCAAAAAAGGGAGTTGGTTTGAGTGGTGGACTTTACAAGCAGCTTTCTGGTGGGGTTCTGAATGCTGTACGGCTGATTGCTGATTGATCATGCCTTATTCATTGTGCCAGCCAGGTACGACTAATTGCAATATGGAACACAAAGACCATAATCAAGGTGGGCGAAAAAGAAAGAAGGAAATCAGGGAATTTAAATAGACTAAAGGTAAGGCTATATACAAAGAAGATTGAAAATGGAGAGACTACTATGGGGATCAGAGAGAAATATAACCACAGGCTCAAATGAAACGGAAGATCCAATCCAAGTGGCTTAAATTGACAAGGGCATATTGTAGAAGAGCATAGCTGAAAATAGATTCAACACAGCAGGTATTTCACTCCAACACTTCCTCCATAAAAGATACTCGCAGTTAGGGGGAATGGGAAAACAGAAAACAAGGTAAGCAAGATCAAGAAGCAGCTGGTGAAAAAGGTTACAACGTATAATGGAGGGAGCAGACTAATTACCATACTCAATGATCAGTGAACATGTTTTATCGTAAGTACCCCGACATCCTAATGAACCTGTATTCAGGGGTCAAAGTGCCCTGATGGGAGTTATGGCGAGAAGAGAATAATGAGCTTTAGGCAATAGCGTATATAGCACCGCCTTAAGCCAACCCCTTCCCATGTGTAGTGGGGCATTAAGGCTATATATATATTCAGACTACGGGAAATATCAGAAAGATGCTTAGCAACATGGGAAAAAATGCCCTCTGCAATATTCTCGGTAAGAAGTGAAAGTTTTTCTTCTTTGCTGATAACAAGATAAGAGAGGAAGGATATCATGGCAGGAATATAAGTCACGCTGCCCTACGGGAAGGCATGCGCAAAGTTGACAGGTCATGTGATGCTTATAGCAGCGGTTGATTGGCTGACGCGGAGTACTGTTTGTCAGCATTATTGGACCTCCAGCTGCTGGTACTAGCGGATATAGTTGCCATGGCAACCTTTCTGGAGCATACGATCAACCTCTAAAAATATAACTAAAAAACCTCAAAGAGCAGCCGTTCAAATGAGTAAACGCACTTTTGAAAAACCAACTGATTGATGCCCAAATGAAGTGAAGACAATAAAAACAATCATAGAGCTTTGTGCATGTTTGTTAAAATAGAGTCATAATAGAACGTGATTTCTGCATCTAATGGCTAGGGACTGCTGGAGAGTTCAATAGGTATATGCTGAGGGGTGTTTACTGTCTTCCTCGTTTACATTTCCGTATTGACAATGGCAGAGCCATTGGCTACAATATAAACCTTGCATGCAAATTTCCATTAATAGTGAAAACCGCAAATGCTTCTGCCTTTTGGGGTAATCAATAGACATGCTAGACTGTGACAACATTTTTTTTCACTGAATTCACCCTCCCAACCCTCTCCTTCCACCTTCTAACATCAGAGAACTGATGACCTGAGTTTGAGGCTACACTGGCATCCTTCTAGGATATTGCTTTATTAGGACGCATGCGCACCAGATACATTGATCTACTTCGATTGGCAGGTCCTATCAGAGGCTTCGTTAGTATTTGCTGGTTCATGGTATGTTAAATGGAAAAGGGGTTGTTGTTCTGCTGGTAGACAGCAGTCCCATGGGTAGTGCCAGTCTGATTGGTTCTCCGAATTGTGCTGGTTACAGGCGCTCTGTGGGCTACAGTGGTGAAGACCAATGGGTATAAGATGTCCCTTCAGCCATAAGCCCTCTCTAGAGAAAGTCCAGGACGCATTAGAGTAGTCCCCTGTGGTGATTTTGTACCCCATTTGAGGCTCAGCCCTCTTAGCTTCTAGTTTTCTCATTTTGAACTCCATCTGGCCCAGTAAATGTATGCTGAAAAGCGCCAATGCGCACCATCCATATGCATACCTACCCTTTCTCTCTTTCTTTCGATTATTGCCTGTCTTCTTTTTTGTGGTTGTGTATATTTTATCTCTTTGATGTTTAAAATTGTGCTGCATTTTAATATTAATAAACCGTGGTTCATTTAGCTTACCCTAATTTCCTAAGATTGGCATTTAATAGGAGGGTCCAAACCACGCCCTAACCAGTGTCAATAATCTTTTTGTCTCTTCCGGGTTAAATTGGCCCTTTCAATGCTGTCTGGGTTTTGGTAGAGAGTTTTCTGATGACAGGAACATTGTAAATCTGTGAAGATCTTCAAGAGTATCCTTATCTTTTAAATATCTCACTATATTTTTCCCAAGATGGTAGGTGATAGAGAGGCCAAAAGAACACAAAACACATTTGGGGATTCAGGTAACGAAATGAATAGACTATAGCAATTGTGATCGATTCATGGTGAAAACAATGTGCTTACCTTGCCCTTTTGCAGCCCATATACTTCATTACTTTCAGGGAGTTACATCACATTGTGGCTCTCTCGTTCATGTTTTCATGCATATGTACTATTATATATACCATGCCTTCGTCCTTAAAAGGTATATTATTTGTTTTACAACATTGGGGATTTGTCACAGGGTGCAGACGGTAGTAAGTTCCTGGAAGACATTTCTTAAGATGGTAGGTCTGAACACAGACACTACGATTTGAGGTTTAAAACCCTCAAAATTAGAGTAGGTGATCGTATATAATGCCCTATAACAGCTCTGTGCAACCAGCACTTAATGTAGTAATTACACATCCCAGCAAATTGTTGTCATCTGTCGCCATGATTGGTCATCAATGGTGACTCCTTTTTGAGTGATAACTCATTCCGTCATCTTTCGCCACTGTGTGTTAGACTCACGTGGCATAGCAATTGCTATTCCTGGTGATCTTGTGCTATAACGACGTCGTGTTCCATCTAGCGACATGTGTGAGCCACTTCACACAGGTTGACGAGGACTCACGACAATTTGCTGGGATGGGGGTAGGGCAGCCGTACCAGTTCAGTCATTAGTGACTACTCAATATGGGGATGTAATGGCATTATAAGGTCAGCAGGCTGTTGCAAAAAGATTTGGAAACCATTTTGTCGGAGGTGGTATTCCCAAAATGGAACTGACTGACCTCAGGGAATCAATTCCCTGTTGGGTTGCCAAAAGATAATTGGTCATAGAAGTAGTTTAGGAGTGGTCGGGAACTGGTGAATGCTTCCTAATCGAGAACCAATTCCCAGCCAGTTCCTTTCTCCAATTCCCTGGCCTTTCAACAATGGGAAGCATTCAGGTGGAATTAATCGTGGAACCAGTTCCTCAACTTTTTGCAATGCAGTCTAATTCAGAGTAAGTTAATTCCATTACAGTATAAGGTGGGAATTGGTCTCCCTGGGTGAAGAATCGGGAGGAACTGGAAGATGCATTAGTTACACTGAGAATTGAATTCCAAATCTTTTCGCAACAACCTCCAGGGCTTCCATTACGATTTGAAGGGGTCTATTTGCACAATCTTGAGAATGACCTTCCAGGTACTAATTCAGAAATAGGTGAGCCCACTCCCTGTAGTCTATTCAATAGTCTTCTCATGCTACACTTTATCTATCCCTTCTAAGAAGCCACTCGAAGCATTCCCTGTAGAAGCAGAATTCTTTTTTGTCTGCCATTGATATCCTCACCTTATCACCCAGAACTAGTTTGGCACAGAAACATGAATCAGGTCAACCAATTATTTATTGATACTTGACCGTTATAATTGGCGCCTGTCTAACATTTCACTCTAGCTATCGCTACCTCCACTTCTTTTATTAAGTGATTTGGAATAACTTAGATCTGCAACTCTCTTTACTGTGGACGCTTGTCCAGCACTAAATGATTGTACAAATGGTATCCATTTGCTACTCCAGCCCCACAGACGTACTACTGGTACTACATCCTCCACTCATTTTGAAGTTCCCAACCCATCCTGCTGGAAAAGTGAGGTTTGATTTTGTCTATGTTTACAAGTCACAAATCCAAACTAGTGTAGCCACTGTAAATTAAGATCAGCTAAAGGTCATTAGGTTATCCTTACGGTTAGGTTTACCCATAGTTGGCAGTTTTCTGTTATTGACTGGGATAAAAAGAATCACTGCCTTTCGGCTCCATTCAATAACCAGCTTGCCACCCTTGAGCAGTCCCAAAGGCCTCCCCACCCCCACTGACCACCCCCCCCCCACCACCCCATACTCACACTAGGTCCTATAGAGGGCAGTTGGGGAAGTGTTCAGCAGGTCTTGGCCGTCGTCTGAGATGACTGCAGAGTAGGCCCCAGTTGCTCACCATGATCCCCAGGAGTACAATGTGTATTTGCCCCTGGAGGAACCCATCGGGGTGGGAGAACGCCTAGGTGGCAATTCAAGAAAAATCAAATAGTGTTAAAGTGTAGTTTAGCTACAAAGGGTCTACTGAATTTAGCAAGATATTCAGGCGAAGAGAAAATTAATGAGATCTTTTCTCTCACACCGTTGATCTTTGATTCCTCCTCCATCCAGTTTAATCACCGGTCCTGGCAGCACGAAAATACCAACACCAAGATGTTATATACCAGTAGGCTAGCCATAGAGTTAACACAGTGAGAATCGGGACATTCTTCTCCCCCAATTTACGCAAAGGGACAATCATCACCACCATGGGACACGTTGTGCTGCATTCCTCCAGGCGGGTCCCTTAGCTACTTCACCATGGCCCCGTCCTTACCCTTTAGTGTGTGTGTCACGCTATATTTTTGTGAACTCTCTTGGGTTCACTCTAAAAATTAACTGTTGAATCTACCAGTGATCTCTGTAAAACTGAACAGCGACAGAGTGTATCATTTTGCAGTGAAGCAGTGTGGTGTCTACAATGAAGCCACAGCACAGATGGCAGTACTGTGCGGGGGCTGCTAAAAGAGCTCATAGAGTTGATGTGTCGAGATGATGCTGAAGCCTGTTGTTGATGTAGCCTTCTTTATTGTGTCCGGGATCGGACAGTTACGAGGGCTGGTGGTCATTGAATATATATGGCTCTGGCCATGTGGTGGCCAAGGCATATGGTCAGTCCCCATCACGTGGGACCCTCAGACTAGCCGGTAGGCTGTGGGGTAGGAATAGTTGTGGTCCAAGCTTCAGACAGTTCATCCATACTTTAAAGACATGTGGTTGAGGACCCAGACTGCCCCTACCCTGGCATGCAGTCTTCTTGAGAGTGGAGTTGGCATGAGGCTAAAGTGTGATAGAAGGAAGGTGGGGTGTGTCCACCAGAAAGGAGCAAGCCATGCATTGTGTTCTGCATGGTGGGTTTCTGATACCCTAAGAGTTATGTTAAACACCAGGAGTATCAGGTATGTCCTTGGAGCTGCCTGATGTATTAGGCTTGAAGTTAGGCTCCTTTGTGAGGTGCAGGAGGACCCTCTTGTGATATAGCATGATTTCTCAAGATTATGCATATGTCGGGAGTACCATGTGATGGGAGAAATCATGCTATTGAAGTTGCTTGGTGTCAGGGTAATGTATGAGGGGAGGTGATCTGGTGTAGTTGTAGTGTAGTTCTGTACAGGAGGAGTAGGTCTAGGATGGACATACAAAAGTGAGAATGTCTCATTATGGGAGCTTTAGATATCTAAGAAGGATCACTGACGAAAATAAAGAGCATCAGCCTGAGTTTCACCTAGTCCCTGGCGCTGCCTGAGTATCATGAGAGCCTCTGCTAGAGGCTCTCCCCTGACATGCCATACTCATGCTGAGCCTGCTTCAATGTCACACATTGGGAAATAGGATAAGCATGAGTATGTTTCAAGGCACAGGCATGGTTCCATATTCAGTCTGAATCTAACTGAATACTCCAGCAAAGCAGGGGCCTAGCCACTACACAGATGTCTGAGATTATATTATATCCTAGGACCAACCATACCATGTGCCTCATTAGCTCAGTAGATACAGCACTGAACTTGGCATCTGAAGGTGGCAAGTTCAAACCCCATTGAGAGTTTTTGTAAACATTACTTATTTCGGTAAGGCAATGTTATTGGTACAATGTGAGCATAAATATGCATTCATAATTGGTTTGTGAGAAAATTGTTCCCTATTAAGCCCCCCTCTCACCCATTCTTGCACATACTCAATATCCTTTCTTTTATCCTTTGGTCCTTGTAACTATGATATCTAAGAATATAATCTTATCTATATAGGAATAAATAGGAATTGGTCATTAAAACATATAGAGTATGATCATATCTTTGCAGTAACTGCAAAAGTGACATATGGTCCCAGGTATATTTCTAATGTTTTGGGGCTTGGAAAGAAAGTAGAAAACCAGCTTTCAACAGGGAGCAGGTCATATAAGATTCCAAGTGGAGATCTTTCAGCAAAGTAAAGATGGTGTAGTGGTAACATGTTTACCTTCATATCGGAAGATCCTGAGTTCGATTCCAGCCCAGGGATGCTCTTTAAAAGCCGTCAGTTTTCAACCAGAATTTTTTTTTGTTATGTATGCAAGGAATTTATTTTCTTGCTGTTTTCTGACCTGGCAGATGTTGAGGATTCTGTCAATTTTCAAGCAAGGGTCTATCTCAATTAGTTACCAAGTTAGGTCACATGCAAAGCGAGAATCCTACCGCTGTGCCACTGCTACAACCATTGAGCCAGGTTGCAATAGGCATATAAGTAGGACTGTGCCATACTTACTCAGGACATTATGGACATTTGTACTTACTATGGGCATTTTTCCTTACTATGGTCACTCCAGTCTGTGTTTCCAATTAGTCTACTGGGCCTCACATGACCAATATCATCTCACTGTAGTAGGTCTATGGTTGAAATATTAAATTGATCATGCCACTTTCAACAGCTGCCCCGCTAGCACAGATAGGAGGACAAAGGAGTCAGAATCAGGAGGTACCAGGTTCAAGTTCCACCAAGGAGCAATAAGGAAACTGAAACCAGGAATACACAAACTATTCATGGATTACTAAGACTGCCATAAGAAGTGGAATGTTCAACCATCTGAAATCCTTGTATTTATGAAACAATGGGTTTTTGTCATAGGGTGCCCTTAATTTCTATATTTGTTTAAAGTA
This sequence comes from Acholoe squamosa, assembly GCA_949317995.1. Lineage (NCBI taxonomy): Eukaryota > Metazoa > Annelida > Polychaeta > Phyllodocida > Polynoidae > Acholoe > Acholoe squamosa. The sequence goes on from OX439043.1 coordinate 61,448,430, forward strand.
TTTATCAAACCACTCATGAATTGGGGTCAATACATCCTACAGCTGAGTAGTTTAATAAATGTTACAAATGCAGGGCTATGTCACAATTACAATTTAGCCTGTTTGTAAGGCCATTGCAAGACCTAGGATGTAGTAGGGTAAGAAAGCCTCCTGCAATGTTGGAGCTTGTTCAGATAAGGTCCAGCATTACCTGACCCTCTTCATAGAGATACTCAGGCAATGTCCTATTCTTTTCTATTATGTTACTCCAGTTGACCCTGAGCCTGTATCTAAAGAGACTCATGCACTGTTGGAGTATGGCAGTAGAGAGGGTACAGCTGGGCTATACACACTCTAGAGTAGCTTGTCAGGCAATGCAGGAGTATGCCCCTACCCCAGGCTCACCCTGAATATTGAAACAGTCTCATTTTGGCGACATTTGCCTGAGTCTAACACTAGACTTACTCTGAGTATCAATTTTTCCTCAGTGTAGGTTAGTTTCATGTACGCCTTTACACTGCCATGATGAAAGAAATTGCTGTTAAAGTAATGATGTATCTCTGGAAACTTATTTTTTACAGTGTGGTAGCCAGAATGGGGGACTCCCAAATTTATAGAAATATGTAGAAACATTAGAAATTATCTAAGATCAAATGTCCCAATGCATAGATATATTTTAGGGTCAAATATATCGTCTGTACAACCTGCTGATTACCAGCCATCATTGATTTTGATATTTTATTTTCGGCTACAATTTTGTTTTTAAATAGTACTATCTCTTCCCCATGAATCACACAGGTAATTCTAGATAAGGTTAGAGATGCAAAAGAGACAGAATTAAAATTCATACCATGTATGAACTCACTTTAGTTAACTAATTGAATCCTAAATGTCAATTTCTAAATACCAAATGCCATGATGGTGTTTACAAGTTGAACAGGAGGTTGTAGGACTTCTTAGATGCATAGTGTTGCAAAGTTGCTGTTCTCTATAAACATTTGTGATTAAATTATTCCCATACCATATCTGGTTGAAAAGGGGCGATATGCCTTATCTTCAGAAACCTGCCATCTTTATTGCCCTTACGCAACATGGTGGCTTTATCAATACGTATCCCATAGGAGATGCTGCCTATAGGTTCGATTGCTAAGGCTGTATACATTCACCGAGGGAATATGTGATCTAAAATGAACGGGATACTGCAACTCAATCATAAATCCGCTTTATCATATTATTAAATAGGCTTAAATTGGTTGCGCTTTATGAATACTCTTCACTGACTATCTGAATTACAAGGAGGTGGTCATGTTATAATCAGACACATATATAAGGATTACTTCTCACGAAATACTGACAGTTGAACCTTCAGATAAGTTATAAACCCTTCGGCCAAATTTATGAATGTCGATTTTGAATTGCAGCTATATGAATCACCTCTGCAACTTGCTGGCATTGCCATACATAATAGCTCTGCGTGACTAGCCATGCATGAGTAGGGCACCTCTCAAATTTGTTTGAATATCCAATAACGCCCTGAGTAAGATAAATCGGTAATCGATATGGATAATAAAGCTTTCAAATTTAATCAATGGGGCTCGTTAGCGCAGGGCAGCCATGGTCAATACCTGTTCTCATGGGATAAAATGCCTGAATGAAGGATCAATCAATTTCAGCCTGCCAGCACCTTCATGTCATACCCCTGTAGTGAATTGGATAACGCTGCGGCACTATAAAAAAGGAAGTTAATTAAAACTAGACCACATTTAAACTACAATGGTTTAGTTAAACGTTCTGTGTTATCCCTTGTGCCCTTTCCCCATTTTATTGTTGTTGTTTCTTTAAGTAAGTAAAGTAGGTGCCACAAGAATCCCCCATTTATCATTAAGACAGAAAATAGTGGCAATTAAAATAGTTAAACCCCCACTGAAAAAGAGACCCTGGGTCCTGGGATTACCCACATCCCACCCAGTCTCGTCCCCATCCCAGCCCATCTTCAAACCCACACTTTCAGGCAAAATTGGAATTCCGAAAAAAGCGTATGGCCGTTGAGAGCCTCAAACACCTTCTGTGAGGGTGGCAGGGAAGACAATTAAAGTGGCACTGCCTTTGTACTTCACATTGCAATGGTGCCATACTCAATCAATGGTTGTGTTACACTGCGGTGGGCCATCTATCTTCACCCTACCCCACGGTCCATAAAGGCCCCCACTCCCACTCCAACACCTTATCAGCCTTTACAACGAGATAAGGGGCTGGTAGAGCCGGGAGGGTGTGTCTAAAAGTAATTAACTCAGTAGAGATGACATGCTAGGATAAGGCTTGGAGTTCTTTTTTATACCTAGATTGCAAAATACCCTGTCCAGCTCTTAAAGCAAAAGCCTGTGTTGAGATAGTGGAGGTGTGTGATACTGAGTGGAAATCATAGGAGGAGACATAGTGGCTGCTTGTGTGGTGGAAGTGGGGGACGGAGACTAGGAAAGCTTGATTTTCCATACATGTTTATACTTCAAATAAGCGCAGGTCTCATATAAACGCAGGGCAAGACATAGACTGAAATATGTTACCACATTAGCACTAAAATGGGCCACAACGGTACGAAGCTTTTGGGGGCAATCCATATGCAATGTTGCTGTAGATGGTCTGGTGGAGATAATATTATGAGTCCTTAAGGAACTGCAGATCGAAACAAACGTTGTGGACCTGCCACTAGCGGCAGACAATACCACCCTCCCTTCACTTTCTTACCACCACCACCCACCCACCCACTTCCCTCACTCAACCACCTCTGAAGCTCTTCAGTGACTTCACCAAGCCCCTAGGATCATCTCACCCCATGGGGATGTCCTAGCCAGATCTGCATGGTTGAGCCCAACCGATATGGTAGAAGAACTTTCAACCCCATCTGTCTGATGGCTGGGTTTCTGGCATCCTGATGGACGTGCCCAAAGGGCTCTGTGTATCTGGGGATTGCTCACAAGTCCAGGCTCAACGCCCATGTCCTATCTCTAGGGGATACCATGGTCTGAGCCCCCCGGATATGCATCAGTAACATGCCCCAGAACTGGTATTACCTCGATAAGGGCAGCGATGATAACAAGACGGATCGATACCATCAGATTGCATCATATCGAAAACATATTTCCCTCATCATGATAAAAGGCCCTTCTAAGGAACGATGCGTGTGCTGTAACTAGGTTGACATGATGCCTTGTAAACATCCTACATGCAGCTAATAAGGGGTAATAAACATGCTTCAACCCTACACACGCTGCAGGAAGTCATTCAAGGGAGAACCAAAAGATAACGGGATTGGATTATTTCGGTTCTCCATTAATTGATTCCTAAATGCCATTGGATGACCAACGTTTTCACAGTCTAATAAAAGACCTAGGGGATATTGCATAACAATCATTAAAAGTATGGGAAGTTTACTGTGAAATGCCCCCCATTAGGATAAGTCAGTCATGGTTAGACTGATAAAGGCATTTGCACAGGTGGTGTTCCTACATCAATGAAGATTGCAATGGGGGCTTGGCAGCTTGGATCTATATGGAAAGTATTTGTGACCAAATAACATTGGTGTTTGATGTGGACCAGGCCATATCCAGTGTTAGCCTGTTCAATATCACCCCTTGCACTATTAATCAGTGATGTGTCGCTGGCACAGAGCACTGTGTTTACTCCAGCCGGGTGGAGTTACTAATTGTTAGCTGTCTCCTGGCTTGTGCCATACATCACCTGTGTGCGGTGGGACGCGTTTTAATTACGCTGCTATCCGCTGAGCCATCTATCAAACCAAAGGTGCTAAGCTTGGCTTCGACAGTGGCTTTATGTGACAGGTCTCTCCTTCTTCAACCCTTCCAGTGATGCATGCCGTATTTGTCAGCATGATATGTACATAAATGCAACTTAGGTTAGTCTACTGGCGATGTTTGCATGCATGTATCATATTGCCATACAGGGTTGGTACACTCATGGAGAGTCATCCTGGAGATTGTGCAGCTAGCATGCAGATTCCATGGGGCCATAGTCATGATGTATAATAGGCTTAATATAGTAATAACTCATATTGAATTATGAGACAAAGTGGCCCATTAAGAGTCAGTTTAGAGGGAAGCCATGCTTCTGAGCACCTCACTGTTTGAAGCTTTTGGGGAACCTGAGAGGATCAGCTCTTACAGGGAAAGATAGAGGCAGAAGGTGAAGGTGTTTTATAATGTGGGTAGACTAAGAAGGCCGCCTTGGATCAGGGATGAAATAGATGTATTTGAATGGGCCTCCAGAGTCATCTATCTGAGGACCTGGTAACTGCAAAGGAAGCAATGATTGATGAGAGTGGAAGTTAATTAGGAAGACTGAGGTAGAGTGAGTATCCGTTTCTTGGACAGCAAAGGAGTATGCAAAGTAGGGATAAATCTTCTAAGACATATTTCATTTGCTGTGCAGATTGTATACCTTATATACTAGCTCGATTTATTAACACCCACATCTGATAGCATTTCTTCGTAGAAAGGCTTAGTTTTCTCAAACTGAAGATTATTGGGATAGAGCACTGTCAGTTTATGTGAAAGTAGAACACAAGTGTAAAACAACACTGGTACCAGGAACCTGAACCCAAGGATTAGTTTCTGGCTATCTTTGACTCAAGGAGCTTAGAGCTTTAAACCTTCTATTGGTAAGCTACAAAGACACCCTTTCTTTGATGGGCTGGAGTCTATCCCTAATGTTCCTAATGGCATCTTTTGTCTGCATAGTTACTGTGCACTTGGCATAAGATCAAAGTACCGTCTGATATAGATACTGGGTTATTTACATAGATTTATAGGTTTATTATTATCAGACTGTGTTGCTGATCAGAACAGTGGGATGAGAGTCAACATAAGGAGCTACCTTCATAGGTTAACATATATAGGAACTGGGTTACTACCCGGAATAGAGAGTTGAGGAAACCCAAGATGGCAGCAATATAATACCGGAGGTAATTAATGGTACTATAGGTATAAGGAGGCACAAGAGCTATGGCATAAGGCAGCCAGGGAGGGAAGGGGCGGGTGAGATTAATTAGATGGAACGGAGGTGGGAAGAGCAGCTCTGGTAACAAGAGCATGAGCATGTACGCCATTGGCGTATCTCGGTCAGCTACATGGTATTTAGGAGACAATGGTGGGTTGCAGATCTAGGACTGTTAGGATGAAGTCTGAAAGGACAATAACAATGGATGCCTCCTGTAAGAAGGTGTACTCTTTGTACCAGCAACATTGCCGATATATAACACAATACAGGGTTACATGGCCCAGGAAAAGCTGATGACAGTCATGTCAGGAGCCAATCAGACAAGTAGCAAGCATGTGGGGTGAATGGAGGTCCCTTTTTGCATACCCCATCACAATACAGGAGGGATGGGTTCAATGAATGAATAACCCAAAAAAGCATTTCAAACCTCATAGCATTTAAAGGACCACTAACCCAACTCATAAATCATAAGCAAAAAACCAAGTGCAGGACCTTTCTGTGAGCATTTTAGGGGGGGGGGGTAGTTGTTTGTTGTTTATGATTCCTCCATATAGATAAAAAAAAGTTACTAAACTGAATTTAAAAACTTCAATAGCCTATCAGCATCTGCCCCATGTCCATCATGCTCGAATGATTATCAACGTGCCATCGCTGCCTTCTTTTTCAGCTGGATAGCCCAAACCCCATTACTGCAGGCTATATTGACGCGTGATGGAGGGATTAAGCCTGGTTAATGGCAGTTGTGATTAGAGCAATTACCCATAATTGGTGAATTAAACATCAGCAGAGTAGGTAGCATAGACTCTAAATGCCTTATCATTATTCATCAAGGATGCATAATGAATACTAATTGGTACAAAGTGTGATCACGGTGTGTATATTTAGCAAACATAGGCTGTAAGAGTGAAACTAAAGGGATAGGAATTAATGCAACATGGCCTCTTTTAGTCAGTGTTAGTGGTACATGTATGATATCAAAGCAGATCGATAAAGTATTGTAATAAATAATCTACTAAATGACAGGTATCGTCACTTCTGGAAGGCATTTCTCAAAATGGTAGACTAGACCCCTTCCCTGTATTGCCATTAGTGCCCTACATCTAGAAATAACTAATGATTACACTGGTACGACTGCCCTCCCAAAACCCTAGGTAATTTCTACATTGAGTGCTGGTCACAGAGAGCGGCCATAGTACATTACCTACGATCACCCACTCTACATTTTAAATTGGAGTGGATGTGTGGAGTACCTTATTGAGAAATGCCCTTCAGTCTGAGGTCCAGTGAGCGACACTTACCTAAAAGAGCATTTGACATCATTGCCAATAAGAAGCAATAATATTGTAACTGTACTCCTAGAGGCCTTTTCTGCCCTTTCCATCATTCACAACACATTCATAGCATCACACCAATCTTCATCATTATAAGTAATGAATACTGCTTTTTTTCATTAAATGTAAGCCAGGAAAGAATATCTCAAGATGGTAAGACTAGGCCCCTTCAAATCGTAGTGGGATCCCTCAATGTAATGCCATTCTAGTGATCACTAATTTTTGCACCAGTTGGTATGACTGTCCTACCAAACCCTATGTAAATACTGCATTAAGTGCTGATCGTACAGAGCAGTCGAAGTGCATTTCTTATGATCGCCCACTGCACTTTTGAGGGCTTCAAATCGTAGTGGATGTCTGCTATTGTACCATCTTGAGAAATGCCTTCCTGGCCTCAAATACGAGCTTGCCTCATTAATAAGCTTTGGTGAAAGGGACATTGGATCTGGAGGCTACGACTGTACCCTCCTAGTTGTACCAATATTCTCATAGGAATAGCATTGAAATTTTGCAGTGGTAGTGCTGTGTGCAGTCGTAGTGTCTTGAGAAATGGCCTTCTGATAGAACTAATAAAAGGCCTGAGAAATCCAAATGCGATCATTTTATTTAGTCATAGTTTCAATTGTAAGGATGTATCTCCAGTATAAATTAGTAGTCATATGTGACCATTCAGTATCAAAATTTCTTCCCCAAATTGAATAATTAATAAATAAATAATAAAAGTTTCTCAAGGGAGCAGAGGTAATCTTTATGTCAAATGAAAACAATCCTGTATCAAATACAAGCCGGTCCAATATATAACCTTGGTCAATTGCCACTTGAAATCATGATAAGCCCGAGGTTACAATCGAGAAAATAATATACCCTAAAACTTCCATCTACTCTTTTTAAAGGTCTAGTGAGAGTACGCTCAGGGATTACACAATAGGTGCATATAACATGCACACAGCAGGCATGTGGCATGTAGTACATGGACTCCCTGGAGGACAAACTGCTTCAGGGTGTGACCCTTAGGGAGCCATCAGAATAGCAATGTGCTCAGTTTGACACATCAAGTCCCTGACAAACTCCACCTACCCAGCCAGAAACCTAACTTCACACCTTGCTCCAACCCCAACATCAATAACAGCATTTTGGGTGTTGATCTGGGATGTATTTACCTGCCACAAAATGGTCTGAGCTGCTCAATGAATAGGCCACAGGTCTGTAACATATTGATGTCGCCAGGACAGTAAGGGAGGGAGGGATATACTTCAATCATGTCTACCCTATTCAATCATGGTTACTTGTCAGTGTGTATTGAACTGTGCACTTAGGGCTGTTTCATATAAGGTGGAATTGAGAGGGGTAGTGGGATTTGAAATGCTTTGAAGGGGGTAGGGTAATGTATGTTCGTTGATGAACAGGACATCAGGCCTGCAAGGGGAGTGAAATTAGAGGGAGGGATGAGAAAAGATGGATGGAAATGGCATGATGTAAAAAAGGATTTCTATAGATAGGAGTTTACAATGTTGCAAAGCTACAGCAGATCGGATTTACCCCGTATCGATACATTCTATACCCCCCTCTTTTCAGAAATTCCATGATAGAAGAGGAAGAGGAAATATAGTATTGGCTTCTTTTGGCTTTTGTCTTGGCAACGGTTACAGGGTGGCATATGAGTGATTAGATAATGATTATGTATTCTGGTTAAGCTGATGATATGGATCCAATCATAATTGAATACTGCCACCAAGAGACCATTTCTATATAATGTTATTTAGCATTATTGACAAATACCGCCCTGGCGTTATAGTGTAAAAGTTTCATTCATTTAATTCTTAATCAATGTGTACTTTGAATCATGGTGCACCAAGTACCACCGCACATTTTATTCAAAGTGTGCTGGAAGAGCCATTGCGAAAGCAACATGAGAGAAGAAAGGCACGCCCAGCAGATGAGCCCATCTCATGAATCTTGCAGAGGCAAAGTTGGGTGAAGCGAGGACATGGGAATGCCTGGGGGTAAGTGAGGATGTGCAGCTGGTGATGCACTGTAAGAACAATGCAGCCATCTACATGAGCCAACTCTTACATGACACTACACTAGGCACTAATGATTTTGGCTGACGGCAGTTTGGCTGGCGTATAGTAAATGTGACATTGAGGTCTACAGGGGGGAGCCTGGGTTATCTGAAGATGCCAGGTCCTGGAGTAAAGTTGAACAGATAATCTCCCTGGGTTTTCACACCCTGACACTAGCAGGAGATCCCACTGCATCACGTCCCATGCTTGTCAGGGGCCTAGGATCACATCAAATAAAACATCAAATTACTTTTTGTCCAAAGTTACGGCCTGTCCTTTAAAACAAGGGGTCAGCGTTTTTCTGTGGTTGTAAAACATTAATGCTGTTTCTTAGGGAAAATAAGGAAAGGGCATTGCTGTAAAGCGGGTATTCCACTGCCGTCGGTCGGCCGAGTTTTTACTAATCCGACCGATTTTTTCTATACTTTTGTGTAATCAAAAATAATCGGATCAGCAAAAATTAGGCCGACCGATGGCAGTGGAATACCCGCTTTAAACAGCCCAGTTTTATTAATCTCCAACAGAGTTAATTGCTGAGATTTCTTCATCGGGCCGTTTGTTATACAATTCCCATACTGCGAATTATTCTGCCATATTAAAATCTGTGGCTTAAATGTTTATAATATTTCATTATTTGAATTAAGAACATTATGATTTCAGCATCACCAAAAATGTCATGCTGGTGCTATGTTTTACACTTCAAATCAATGAAGTATACTTCAAACTAAATATTCCCTGTCAGATTTCAGCGGTCTACTTGTCCCTGCGCTCTGCTTGCTTTCTAGCCTATCAGGTATTGCTCCACAATATTGTGGCATGACTTTTTTTATCATCAGTATATGACAGCAAATGTCAGGTCCTGCCCCATCTCTTAAAGAGATGAATTGACTTATCAGTGCTCCCGGTTGGTTGGCATTTGGGGAGCACAACGTGGGATGATGGTGAAATATGAGTTGGTGACAGGGCCTGATTATGTATCACTACTATCAGTATGGCCAGGATGGTGCCTACTGGCTATTGGTGCAGCTGCAGCAACCCATCTTCTCCTATATACCAGCTATCCTTGCCCACTTCAACCCCTCTCTACACTCTCAAAAATAAGTGTTGAATCTACCAGGGATCCTCATAAAGCAGAACTGTGAAGAACTGTAATCATATTGCAGCGAAGCAGTGTGGTTTCTACAATGAAGCCCCCGATGCCATTTGGTGGTACATGGAATCTCCTCGAAAATAACAATAGATCTCTGGCAGCTTTGAGACAAGGATTTTGCCATTATTTCAAGAACATTTTTTTTCAGAGTGTGTCCTATCCATTCAGTACCCAGAGGGTAAAAGGGTTGTGCTAACGTATGGCACCGATAGATCACAATGTATCTAAATTAATTGTGGCCTGACCTCCTACTGTAGCCAATGGTAGAGATAACAGGGCTGCTACCTGTAGTACTGCAAAAAGGAGGGCAGTGAAGGAACAATAATCCCCTCTATACCACTTAAAGATATTTATTAGCGACATCATAGACGTCATCATGTATCTACGTGTTGGCTAAACACTGCTAAAACCAGTCATTTCTCTTTAAGAAGAGAGATATCACGGATCAAATAGCACTGATGACATAGGAAGAGTAAATAAAGTGTACATCATACAGTAGTTTAACATATAACGTGAATGCTATGTACATGAACATACCAAGGACCCACCTTGATGCACGAATGCAGGTGGGGGAGGGCATGAGGGAGATATGATGGTGGCCATTATTTAAAAGCTAGGTTTGGGGGCTGGCTGGGATAAAATGCATTAGAGCTGGGTTGAAATGACCAGTGCTGAAGGCATGGTGTCCTAAGTGCCTACACAATGGATGGCTCTGGGGGAGAGTGAGGGATATGGATATAATGGGCAATTTCATGGTAGGGATTGGCCTAGGTTTAAGTGCATTAGGACGTGACTGTCACGCAGTTGAGACAAAGGCAAGCCAGCTGGACAGTATCTAATTATGGACTCTGAATTGGAACATAGGGATTGTCATAGAGGTAGATGCAGTGATAGACACTCAACAAAAGATGTGGCTCAGCTGTTTTTGTTTCAGACGAGGTCTGGAGGCTTTTTCTTAACAGGCTACGACTGCACCCTCCTAGTCGTACCGAAATTCCAATAGGAATAGCCTTGGCATTTTGCAGTCGTAGTGCTGTGTGTGATCGTAGTGCATTAAGAAATGGCTTCCAGATTGTATCTTTTTGGTGTTGGATATAAATATTATGTAGATATTTTACGATAAGAAGATTGCATATGGTAATCTTTCAAAGGCTGAAGTAGCATCTGATATCGGCCATATAATATCAGCATTATTGCCAATGTCGGTTGACATTACTACACTTAGTAACACATCCTTATCGATTCAGAATTAATTCTGGAGGATGATATAAAAACGCTGATCACTACTACTGGTATTTCACAATGACGCCATGTTGAATTAATTAGTGTTAAAGGGGGCGTAGATCGCTAAAGCATGCCTGCTTAAAAAAGTCACTTGACCACCCCTTAACCTATCAGAGCGTCGCAATTTTTCTGCTGGTGACCATGGATTTAACAAAGAATCAGATATTTCAACAGGTACCCATAATTATATTTTTAATGCTAGACGTCCTTTACGGTAACCCCTTTCAAAATGTTCCCTGTGTAGGTCACATAAAAACTGCACACTTGTATATAAGAGGGACAGCTTAATCTAAAATGTTAAAATCATCATGATAATCCAGTCACATTGAGACAGTCCTGTCATTATTTATGACCAAAGTTATGGACTCTCAATCTTCATGGCACATTTCGGTAAAGGGGAGTAGAGCAAGGCTTGGTACTGCCCAGAAGCTGGGTGATGTGTGAGTTGGATAGTGTGGCTGAAAACACCTTAGGGCGTGGGAGTGACGAAGGAGGACCTGGACCTTGGGGAGGTTCCTGCGGTCGGCCATTTGTCCTTAGGTATGCATTTAGTGCCTCCATGGTAGGCATTTATCATCCACCTCAAGGGATATTATCATATAATAACCCAGCTAGGGACTATAATACTCCACCCAGGGGATGGAGCCCTGCTCGGTAGTTTGAAGAGTAAGGAACTGAGTTACACAACTGCAGTTGGCATTTTGAAGCTGTCATCAATTTCGGTGTCCCGAGTCAACCTTACATGACAGATAGAAGTCTTTTATAGTTATCAAGAGATGAGACCTTATCATTTACTGGCTGTCTTGATTAGTTTAGGCCTATATCTAGTGTAGACAAATAGCGCAACATCAGGCCGCGTAACTTGCATGGCGGGGATGGATCCATACAGATTTGAAGGGTCAGCATGATAAAACTGTAAATTATACCGTGATGAAATACCTGCTGATGCTGCAGCATCCATGACAAATACTTTTTCCCTTGGGGCATTATGCTGTCCTCCAATATTTTAACAAAGCCTAAGTCTGACAGTCTCTAAAGGTCCACGTTATTAAGATTCATTAAGGCCAGGAAATGCTCGAAGCATCTCCATCATAATGGGTGTTCTTATATAATACATGAAACCATTAGGGCCTGCAGACATACTCAGGTTGCAGACACTGATACTGCTACTTTATGTAAGATAGCTAGTTAGCAGGCAAGGCTGCCAGTAATAGCAAGTGAGGGATGAGCACCTCTTTGGCCTTGTATAAAATACATCTATCAGTGTGGAGCTCAGGGCCCTGCAGATGTACTACTTACTATGCCTAACAGGATTTGACATCTGCACTTCATACTTATATATCACAGTATCACGCATGACTAAAATCTTGTTCTTATGGACGAAATGTTAAAGCCTTTTTTTCGGCAGAGGGAATTGTGTTTTAAGGTGCAGTCATTGACGTTAACTGTTTCAATAGACCGTGTTATTAATCTTTAATTTCCTTTTGTCCTGTGGCCAAACCTCCGTTGGTTGAACTCCACTTTGTTTTGGCTTCAACATAAATGTTCATACTAGATACAATAGCTTGTCTCCACATGTCGGTTTAACAGAAACGATGTCACATAACACTTCGGTAGTTTGCATGATTCCATCCTCAGTGTTTCTATGACGTTTAATCTCACCCTAAACCACTCAAAGCCAGCATGTTGGTTCAGCCATCTGTCCAGTTCCCTTCACTGACTATACCCCAGTAATCTTCACCAACACCCTCACACTTGATGGCTGCTTTTTGGCAGGATGGCTGTAAAGCACGTGGGAAAGAACCACAATCCCTGGCTCCAAATGGACCAGGGTAATCCCCCCAACCTACAGCCTGGGCCCTTTACGGGCTATGTGATGTCCCCTGGTGTATACTCCTCTAGCTTTATGATGTATTAAATACACAGTGGAAAATAACTCGCCTACTACTGGGAGTGTATCAACTGGGAGTTTATCAACCTCATCAGGCCAGTGTGGTAAACGAATATGATATGGCCTTGGAGAGTTATTCGCCAGGGCTACATTCAAGCATTATGCCTGCAGGCAGCTTTATAATATGCACGGCCCCGAACAGGGCCAGTCAACACTCTGCACCCCAGCACCTGGCTCCAGCACTGCAGGTGCCAACAGAACTAAGCTGTGAACCAATCTCTCCAGCTGACATTTGGTATTTCACGGGATGCCGGTTAATCCCAGGTATTTCACATGTAGCTGTCGGCAGTGGCAGCATTGATGAATTGGATTTTTTTTCTCAGCAATTTTGATGTTGATTTTTTTTCTCTCTGTATTTGCGAGAGATGACCTAGCGGAGATAGGCACTTACCTAGTTTTTCAAAACTATATACTATGTATTCTATTTGTATACCATTGGATAGATCACAAGAAAACAAGTGGATTTGCTTTTTGAATGAAGTCTCCATCTTAATTTAAAGTGACATTATGACCGTCCAAAGAGCACAAAATGACCCTAATATTCTGCCAAAATAACCCATACTTAAGAGTTTAATCAGGATTCAAATTTTGTGATCATGCTGACTTTGGTCAGAAATGCCTGGAATACTTAAATCACTGTTTCTCAGAAGATATTGACACTAGGAACTTGAAATAAAAAGTAGAGGAAAGTCCCTTAAGGGGTGGTTCTGATGACCTATGGCCTGACCTTGATCAAGGTCACGGTCAATTTAAGGTCAAAGGTCAAATTTATTAATTTTTTGTAAATGGGTTAACATTTGTTGAGATTTAGCAAGATGAATGATTTAATCAATGATTAGTTGACCTTTTTCAATATTTGACCAAGAAGGTCAAGTTGACCTATTGAAGGTCAAGGTCAAAGGGACATTTTGTGTCCTTCCTTCCATATTTAAGGGAGTCTACTGATGTCCTCTCAGTCAGATAGGTCTTGGCCTAGGCCCGGGCTAGGGAAATGTCCACCTGACTAGAATGATCTCACCCAGTCCCAAGGAGGAATCCTCTGACTGGACCCCTCCCCCACTCTGTCACTGATGTTCAAACATCAAAGGAAAGCCCTCCTAGTCAGTCAGAGAGAAGTCCTGGTAGTCAGTCCTTCAGTAGGGGCCACCTCCAGGTGGTCCCTCCAGTGGTGTGCCTACAGGTGTGGTGCAGTTGGGGAGGTGTTAGAGCTAATCTCTTACTCCCCCTCACAGAGCAAATAGGTCATGATTTTGTAGTTGCTTAGAAAACATAGTGCTGCCTATTAGAAAAAAGAAAACTAGACATTTTCTAAATCTTATTTAACCAGGGAATATGTGAGTACCATTTTTAAATATGTGAGATGCATATTTCATACAATAAAAAGCTTCTGAAGTTAAGTTTCAACTTCACCTGGGGGAAACATATTTTTTTACTTCCCAAACTATTGAACAAGTACATGCATATTAAAGCCCTCTTCAAGGCCGTTAAAATGATACCCTAATTGTCCAGATCCACCAGTAAACAGCTTCAGAATCAATAAGTTAAGATGGGTCACCCTGAAGAGCCCCCACTTTTGCTTTATCACACTGTGGGCGTCCGCGCACGGCAGAGCCACCCACGGGAGTTATGTCAGTGCCTAGCGGAGAGTGCCCCCATAATCATGTCCCACTGCTGTTAGTTGAGTAACATAATCATTGCTCTAATTTGCGGCCAACAGGAGGTTGATTTGTTGATTTTCAGACATGGCATTTCCATGGACGCGGCCTAGAAACTGCCTCTTGCGTAAATTGTCAATATATATATATATATATATATATATATATATATATATATATATATATTTACATCCAATGTATAAATCACTAGGGGCATATGATTGTGAGTCCCCTCATACCCACTCTACTCAGCATTGCAAATGCAGAAGCTGTGTGCCACCTCTGCTGATGGTATGAGATGGGAAATGTAGGTTATAGCTATGTCAATGATATTGCAAATATGGGCTTCTGATGTTATGTTATTTGCCAATGATAACAATATCCTACATTCTGAACTCAAAAAAAAAAGAAAAGAAAATAGAACAAAGGGTATGACGGCCAGGTTAATTTCTATTTTTACATTCCCCTCTTTCCAACGTTCAGCATCTTTGCTGACCTATGATTCTATGATGCACGTGTGCATTACGCCCATTTGTTGTTATGATGCATCAATTAAGTGCTGGCGAGTCTACTTGCCAGTGCTTCATCGAGCAAAAAGCCAATATTTCAGGGGTGTCTCAATCCTGTAGGGTGGCCATTATTCATCCTTAAAGGTCAGCAGAAAATATCATGGAGAAACCAGGACTTGAACCCGGGACCCTCCAACTTCGAAACGGAAGCTCTACCCCTGAGCTACTTCCACTGGCCTGACATTCTCTACCTTCCAACTACTCTGGATCGGTATGGTATACATTAGGGGAGTGACACAATCAAGTGAACAGTCCCTCTGAAGGCTCTGCGCACCCGACGGGGGAACGAACCCCTACAGGGCTTAGGAGAAATAATAGCGTCATTTTTCTGGGTAGGTTAGATACCCTTACACACACATGCTTTAATTACATTTTTTGTATAACCACAAATTTTAAAGTTTTCAATTCTCTGCCCCCCTCGTACAACTTATTAAACTGACATAGTGTTCTAGTTGATTATCCAGGCTAAATACTGTAATCTTCAGACTTTACTTGAAGGAATTGAAAGACTAGCCCACGTACCGTAGTGGCCTGTATTTATAAGCGCCCGGGCGTTTATTGATTTCAATCCCACTGTACTCCCAGCGCTTATATATATGAGACAGGCGCTTATTTGAATACTGTTTTTAGTGGTTAAGATCAATTTCATTACCCCCCCTACCCCTGGTGCTTATTGAGACTGATGCTTATTTGAGATCCTGGTGCTTAAATGGACCATTACAGTATCAAACATGATGCAGTGTCATTAGTTAATACAAACTGTCCTTGCCTATTATTGTGAATGTTTCTTAACAGCTTTGGGCAGACATTTTATCATTCGCGACGGTAAAATTTGCAAGCCACTTTAAAAATTAGGTGATATTAGTGCTGTTCAATTAGATTTAGCTCATTATTCTAACAGCAATTAGGATAGACATTAAGTTAGAGTTGTTTGAGTACCAACATCTTTTAATCAGTGAAAATTGTCAATTATGCGCAAGTACTAAGGAAGCATTGCCTCCCGCAACCTCCCCTCTAAAAAAGAAAAAGAAGAAAGAAAGAAAGAAAGAAAGAAAGAAAGAAAGAAAGAAAGAAAGAAAGAAAGAAAGAAAGAAAGAAAGAAAGAAAGAAAGAAAGGGAAAAAAGTAAGTTCTTTGGCGTTAAGAAATTTAACTCCTGCTCCATGTCCAATTACTGGAAATCTTCGGCATTTTCCGGCTGACTTCGGTGGTGTCCATTGATGGGCTGTTGTGTTCCGGTGTCTGGGTACTGCCGCCCAGGGCAGTGATGCTTGCAAAACGTCTTATTTGGACCACGGTTCGCAAGGGTCACTGCCCGGCGCAACCTCCCAAGTCTGTATTCCGACCTAGCGGGATAGGGGTGGCGCCGTAGTGTCTAGCTGAAGGTGGTCAGCAGCTGTGCTTTACACTGGTTGTAGGGTACAGTTATGTAACACCTTTTAGGAATCCACTCTGTCCCACCCTACACACAGAAGTACTATTAATACTCATTAATTAACACAGAGTGGCTTAATAATATAAATACAAGTTCAAAGGTATGGTTAGTGACTGTGTGGGTTATCACTCATCACACCTCCAGGTGTGGAGTCTTCACACCTCCAGGAGTGGAAACTAACCCATCTATAGAGTGGCTTCTTGACCCCTGAAGCTGCAAATCTCACAAGAATGCATGTTAATTAGGCCTGAGCTGGTAGCTGCAGTGTAGTCACACCTGTATGCACTACCAGCATGATACTAGCACCCACTGGTAAACATACAAAGTCTTACACGACGTACATATTTGTTGCCTGGGTCGCTGGTGTAGGGTTCATTGACTGCTTGACATAAGCATAAAGCAAATAGTTCTGATAAAAGCATCGCTTAAAAGCGCCATTTGACTCATTGTTAAGTGGTGGGAACTGACTAAGAAAACTCTTGGAAAACTGTATGTAACACTGTAGATACTAAAGTAGGCACTTGCATAAACCACTGCCGCGTCCGCGCTGCGTGTAGCGCCGTTACTGTTATCAAAACAACTTTCCATTCTGCTACATTACAAGCAGCAGATAATTGGGGCTGGAGGGCTTAATATTTGGGCTAGAATAAAAGTTAATATACCAAATTGAAGCTTAGAATTAGGCGATTACAATGAGAGGTGTATATTTGATGTCCATAGAATATTTCTGTATTGTCATAGTTTTTGAATTTATTTTTTATTTTAAAATGACCAAAATTAAGGGAAAAAAAAAGGTTCGCCAAAGTTCACCTAGATAGTTGTGTTCCTACATATCCTTAGTATATTCCCTGCAAATTTCAAGTCTGAAGGAATAAGCCCAACGAAGCCCCAGCCATAACAGTTTACCCGTGTCAATGCAGCTTCAGTGCAGGCAACCTAGTCCTAGACACTGGGACTATAGCATAGTATAGGGACTGAGCCATTCTATGGACATAAGATAAAGTGTATATTATAGATATATTAACATCCCTTTGATGTTGTTTTAAAAGAAATGGTGCTTATGATGCCTTCACACCCACTCACACTTCTGAGGGGTGTGAACACATCTAAGAGAAATGCCCACTTTGATGCCTTCACACCCTCTCACACTTCTGAGGGGTGTAAAACACATCTAAGGGAAATGCTGTTATCTTTTACATTTGTTCTATTATGCTGTAGTGTATTAGTAAAGCATGTCTCCCCTTCGAATTCTGTGGGATTAATTATTGAGTGGCTCCTATGGAGCCCCTCTATTCAACATGGTAGTATCAAAATGAAAGCCGTACTATACTGGCCCACAGTAATAATTGACCTTCTCTTCTAGGTCAAATTTATTCAGAAATGGACATATACTTCTAGGTCAAAGGTCAATGTACACAAACACATTGACTTTTGACAAAGACATTTATTAGTCCAGACCCTAGTAAAGAAGTTATCTACAATGTACCTTTCCCTGGTAATCCGCATTTCGACTTGCCCTATTTCAACTAGGTTGATCTATTTATGAACTGACCTTATTTTACTAGGTCAAAGGTCAATACACACAAACTTGATAGGTATCAAAATATGTACCTCTTGCTGTTGGTGCTTCATGCAAAAATTCAGTGTTATATCTGCAATTTCCTATGAATTGCGAGAAAACAGTGTGATTAATTAGGTCATGCATGGATTAATCAGGTCAAAGGTCAAATTTAAGGTCAAGATATATAACATGCATGAGAATTCTGATAAATGAGAATACATTAGGGAGCATACAGATTCTCATCTCAACAGGTCCATTGTGTTCAGGTACTTAGCTATGTTTTGGCTTCATAGCCTGACCTTGAAGGTCAAAGGTCAATTATAGGTTCATAGAGGTTGACCTTAATATCATACATTATCATTTATCAGTAGGATAAATGTCAATTCTGATGGCAAGTACACAAATTATGAGAAACCTCTGGTAGTTATCATAGTTTGAACAAATTGACCTAGTTAATTAGGTCAAAGGTCAATCATAAGTAGGTCACAGGTCAAATGGGCATAGAGGAACAAGGGCACGATATCTGAATAATATATACTGAAAATTTCATGCAAAAATATGAATTATTGACTGAGTTATGTTAAAAAAAACCTCTTTCCTCTGTCTATTCTGGCCCTATCTGGATTCCATTTTGATAACAGTCCTCTTATCAGCTTAACCATTGTGTCAATGGGGATCAAGTGTCCATCAATTTTGGATCTTAGATTAAGATTGCTCGGGAACTATATACAGTAGAAAGACAATCTAAACAGATCTGAAAAGCTGGCAATGAGCTCTACAGGACAGGGCCCATAATCAAATGTTTCAAACAATTAAAAAAATTTATGCAAGTCCCTAACTAAAGAAACATGCATGAGATACATTTCGCCCCCTTGACCAAGGATATCCAAAGATAACCGTTTGACTTCTTGAGAAAAAGGAAAGTTTTTTTGGTGTGAAGATTGTCTTATTATGTAATTAAATCGCCTTAAAGGTTTTTGTCATGAGAATCATTCCGAAATAAGTTCTCGTATTGGCTTTTATCATTTACTTCTCCCTAAAATGAGGTACAGGATTTGTTTTCTTCATTTTGGCTCTTCCACTTCTAACCGTTAATTTGTTATCCTGTTTATTTTATATTAGCCCAGCCATAATTTTCCCGATCTTGCTTAATTTCATCTTTAAATCAAGGGGGCTCACATTGGATTCACTGGTTGTGTTTGATGTACTCAGATTTTGATTTGAAAGAGGATATTTTGGGACATTAATGAGGATTTCAATTAATCTTTGTGAAAAGTAAATCTCAATCGTCAACATTCGGGGGAATAATTGATATGCCCGGAAGTCAGTCATATGTGCATTCATTATTGTTGAATAATGATATCCACGGCGACATATGTTCCAGATGATTATTCTGGAATATCATTTATTTTCCTTCTTGTTCATCATAACATGTATGATCACAGTTTAAGTACAATCTGTTCGCCCATTAGGAGCCATCTCAATCAGACTTATGTATTTTAATGGTGTGCAACTGGCATCACTAAAGCCCACCATTTTATGATTATCATTTACTGAAGTAATGTGTACTGGAATAGGGAGGATACATAAAATACAAGTATACATCAAGTTCCATATTTCACCGCCTGTTACTGGTTCATGTTATGAAATTAAGAGAGCAGCGATAGGCAAAATATACTTGATGGGAAAATATGACAAGCGGTTATGTAAATGTGGGGAAGGTGAGAAAAATGAATATCGACCTTGACACATGGCTGCAGGTAACAAGTACATGTAGTACTATCATCCTACTCCAAACTTAAGAAATTGCAGGTAGCTTCTACTGTCAGATGAGGTTGCGTGATCTGTTACAGGACTTTATCTAGCCATCTCAAAATTAATTAATTATAAAGTGAAGCCAACTTTAACTGTTTCAAATACCAAGTGTGATATGGGTTCCGAAATATCATATTCTGATGAAAATACAAGCCTACTTTACCAGTTCATTAATGTGCTGTCTTGGCGAAAGGACTTTTCCAATAGAGAAGACAACAAATTTCTGGTTTTGATGTGCGTCAACCCATTAGGTATTAGCTAACAGTGCAGCTGCAGTTGGCTTTATTTTTATTTTTCGGTTTCAAGCCAACTGTAACTTGCTGCAAAACGTGACATCTTATATTTAATATCCATTATAAATTGATGATTCTTTGTAGGGAACTATAGTTAATCATTGCATGAAGTATGATAGCATTTTAACATGCCTTCAATCCAGACTCTTTGCACGAGATCCCTATTTCCCATTTGGATTGAGTTGAGCCAGTGCTGCTTCGCCTGCAACCCTCCCCCTCCTCCATCCGCTATTATAGTTACAGCCCCCCACATGGTGCCACTCACGGCTTCAGCCATGCACGAGCAGTGTTTGCCAAATAATTGAATTAGGGTTTTGTAGTAGTCGCCTCAAAGCCAGCAGTTCCACCACGCCAGATCCATGGCTATTGCCTAATGTCTTGTGTCTCGCCGCCCCTTCACAATTGGCGTTCTGCCATTGGCTCTTCCTCCTCCTTCCCCTCAGCCACTATTCACCCTCTGCCGTTATTTTCCTCATTTTTCTCCACGTGTCCTCTCTATAGTACAGGAGTCCGCCTGGCCCATAAACATTCATTACTTGTAAGGGGAAACCGGGTAACTGAGAAAGGGAAATGAGAGAAGGTTGGAGGTTGGAAGAAGGGCAAAGGGCGAGGACAGAGAGGTGGGTGAGGTTAAGGTATAGGTTGGCATGTACAAGGGCCACTAAGCCACAAGGCCCTTAGGGCTGCGGCCAGAGAGAAGGATGGGTGGAGGCAGAACCGACCATTCAGTATAGGTAGAGAGCATGCAGGACCAGGGCGTAAAGGTATAATGGTTTGAGTGTGTGCGGTTTTTGTGCCGTTTTGTATTGACAATTTTGATGCATTTAATGGGGACTGCATGGAAGAGTGGAAGGGAGAGAGAGAGAGAGAGAGAGAGAGAGAGAGAGAGAGAGAGAGAGAGAGAGAGAGAGAGAGAGAGAGAGAGAGAGAGAGAGAGCGAGATGGGGATGAGATAGATGAGGTAGCTGGTTTTGGGGTATTAGTGAAAAGGGCGGGGGAGGGGTAATCGCAGCAAAGAGGAAGGAAATATTTGCAAGCAATTTGCCCCTGTGTATCTAAGCGTTATATGCCCTCGGGAAGAGTCATCTCCCGCTGCCTACGGAAGCGGAACACCCACCGGCCGCCCAAGCATGCTGGGTAGGGTGGGAGGGGGATATGATTAATGGGGGACAGACATGTACCAACCAACAAGCAGTATGAATTCTTCAGCGTCGCGATCAGGAGACGATTGCCATGCACCCAGGCAACAGGCGCCTTCACGCTGTCCCTATCTCACCCTAGCCATTACCCATGCGCACCAGAAGTATTAGCGTCACGCATGCACATTGGCGGCCCCCTGCTTTCACTAGCCTGCCGCTCCCTGAGGACGTTCTAGATGGTTGGTAATCATCCAGGGACTGCTATCAGCACATGTTCTGTATGTTGCCGACAGGGGACTGATATTTGTAAATACCCCTTCTATGAACCACCCACAGCCATACAACTCTCCGTCAATGGTCCTTTATCATTGCCCAGTCAGTACCCAAAGAGTTGCCTCAAAGAAATGCTTATTAGATGCGCTGAAAGAGATATCCATTATAAGGCACAACACCCTCTTAAAGGGCGAACACACCTTTTCTTATCAAATAAGAGCATGGGTATGGAGGGTTCTTTTATGACTATACAAAAAGGAAATATTCATGAAGGGCACATTGGGAAGACATAGTAAAGCCTCATTAATGAAACATAAATACATTCACAATGAAATGCACGTCATTGATTCACACCCATAGAAATCAACACAGGCAACATACTAGGCTTCAGTATCGATATGTTGATGGTGTTTGATTCACGGAAAATATTCATTCTGGAGGACATTTCTCTGTAATGCTAACAAGTATTTTTTAAGAAATGCCCTCCAGGTATAAAATGTGTATATAGTGACCAATGACCCACTTAAATACTTGCAGTCCAGGATTTGATTTGAAAAGCAGAACTTTGGGTCACAGTGGTTACCATCCACATCTCTGAATTTTTTTTTATCATTCTCTAAACAAAGAGAGAACACATTGCACAGTGTCAACAAAATGTAGAATAGACGAATCAATACTGATGTCTTGTAATCTTGACCTTTGGCACATGAGACCCCTAGGTCAACATCATCTAAAACATGCCTGATTAGTCTATGTGAACACTACTGTCCGGTGAACCAACAGCACGGCAAATATTATAACGTTGATTAAAAATCTCTTGACTTATTGGCAAGTTGGTAAATATATGGGTTGAAATCAATGATATATAGGCCACTTTCTCATTTACTTCCGATATACATAATGAGGAATTA
The DNA here is from genome assembly GCA_949317995.1 of Acholoe squamosa. Classification (NCBI taxonomy): domain Eukaryota; kingdom Metazoa; phylum Annelida; class Polychaeta; order Phyllodocida; family Polynoidae; genus Acholoe; species Acholoe squamosa. The sequence continues at coordinate 61,470,851 of OX439043.1, forward strand.
ATGTAATATCACCAATCAATTTATACAGTGTAATAGGGAATAAGAAATATATCCTGAACCTTTCTTCCCTGTTTTCTTTTTCAGTTTGGGGACGGGACTATCTTATTGGGACACACCAGGATCATAGTACAACAGTCTGATTTTAGTCTGTACTAAGATTCTGATACCATACACAATCTTAGGATGTACTGGAATCTTATTACCCTTGTGTGTGCACTGGACCATGACACTCACCTCCACAGGTGTATGAGCCACTCAGAGCCCTGGTCATTGGACCATGACACCTACCTATGCATACATTATTGAGGTCAAAGGTGGGATGGTGAGACCACTTCACCATTTGGTACTTATATTTACAATAAATGATACATTTACTCCCATATTAAACAGCACATAGCTCAAATGAAAACGTCATTCTGACGATGACAAATGAATTCCTAGGCATTTGTCTATTCTTTAATCTTGTGGGTTCATATTTATCAGCAAAATAAACAAAAAAAAATAGGAAATTAGTTTTAGTACAGCAAGACTGGGGGAAGATTGTAAATATAGCCATTTCATAGAAAATATTCTGGTTTTAGTTCTGTAAAAAGGTGTATATGTAAAATATAGACCTTTTCTACCTATGGTGACATCGAAATTATGTATTTTGATAAGAAAGTAAGAGGAATTTGAAGGTAAACAAAGGTACTGAGTTCTTAGTACACACCATGATCCAGGGACTACCAGTCAATCTTAGGATGTACTAAGAAACCGGTTAGTCCTGAACCTGTTTTTATTGAATTTTCACCCAAAGATAGGTCAGTTGTAAACAAACATTGAAAACCCACTCTTGCTGATGTAGAGTAATAGTTTACCAGAGTCTGAGCAAACGTGAGCAATACAGATTGACACAATGGTATGCTTGGTCATAAATATTATACTACCATGTCGTATGTGATGATGCAAGCAGGTATCATTGGGGGTATCTAAGACACTAACCTGTGTGATGCTGATGATGGTGAGAAGCAGGTGCCTTCACCAGGTGTGCCAAGGGACTCAGGTGGATGAGGCAGGTCTCAGGGGGCTGTCATCACCTGGAGGAGGCAAACCGGACACATACGTCAGAGCTGAAGGAGAACAGACAACCACAAGTTGACACAGGGCTGGTGGCGGATGGTTGCCAGGCTCCAGCCAGCCAGGCATAGAGACTACAGGTAGAATGTCTGAGAAAAAGACGTCTCGATCAGTAGCACTTAACTGTTTTATCTACAACTGGCGAGAGGCTATTAAAAGGTTTTCAGTTTTTAACCCATAGGATACGCACTTAGATGCGTGGGTTTAGATCCACTTTCAAGCGAGATACCTCATTTTCTTAATTTGTTGCGTGTGAGTGCACTTCCTTTTCCCAGTGATTACATAAAAGCATGTAGAAGAAGCTAAACGTTAATTGGTGAGCTTTATCTTACATACGTTTGCTCAAAGTGGGAAATGTGACCATGTCTATCCGCTGTAGCTCCAACAACTGCTTTACTCCTCTTGCCAAAGCAATCACATATAACTGTTTATCCAATTATTAGAGAACATTCCGCCATGCTCTAGGAGGGAATAAAAGCATAAAGAAAGCGTACAGCTACAGAATGCCTATGACTAAGAATCATGATACATGTAAAGCAAGTTATTGAGGGGCATTATGCTATAAATAAATAAGAAAGTCCCTCTAAGGGGTAACCTTAACATCAAAGGGCCCTGTGACATACATGAGAACCAAGCAATGGGGGCCAAAAGCAGGTTCACAGAACAGCATTAACCCTTTAAGGACAGAGCAAAAATTGTTGCCCTGGCCATGGGGACGGCCTCTGAAAAAAGTATAGTTCCTAGAGGACGAGCCTATTTTCAATTCCTATACTAATCCTATATAACTGGCATCGACTATAGTCGACGCTAGGCCTGCCATGGTGTCGACTATAGTCGATGCTAGGCCCTCCATGGTGTTGACTATAGTCGATGCTAGCCCTTGATGGGTTAACGGACAACAGTGAAATAATTGCATCAGAGAGGCCATGCTTGTAGGCACTTAGGGTAATAGTAGGAATAACCAAGTGTCTGAAGTTGGATCTGGCTTCCATAAAATGTGGATGAGGCACTAACGCAAAATGATACCTGAGATGGCAAAAAGGGAAATTCCCTACCTGTTTGAAGCTGAGGTAGATGATAATTCACATGTTACCTGACAGGATTCAGTTTAATTATTGTGTAACGTGAGTGGGCCAGTGCAATTTGTTCAAATGCAGTTCTTCATTTAGAGGAACCCAAACCCAAATCAAAGAGTATTATAATTCTCATTTTATGTTCTAGTAGGGTTTCCTCCTCAAAGCTTTGTGCAAGGAAGCAGTGAATTATCTTACTAATAACCAACTGCTGCAGAAATCGTAATAAACGCTCACATTAAAAGGCAAACACATATTTCATTTTGATTAATTGTACTTTTCGATGCACATTCATCTCAAGATGTCCCTGCACTTTGAAAATGTTTTCTTTCGACTAACAAAACGTTGCAAAATCTGTTAAAATTAGATTTTCAGATTATGATAACCATATTCCTCTGAGTATGATATAAACTTGTATTTGTGACATTAGGCAATAGGTTGCTAAGCATGCAATAATATTGAACAACTCTAGGCTCTTCCTTTATTTACTGAGAATTCACTGCACCGTAAAGCCGGAGGCTAGAGAAGTGACAGCATTAGAATGTTCTAAACGTGTCTTCTAGGTACTGAAGGTCTCATGTTATCTCCAAATTGCGTCAACAGAGGCTGTCTAAGTATACAAGCAATAGCTATAGATGCCCCCTACACAGTGTCACTGCTGTGTCATGCCATATTCACACAATAATTTTATCTTAGGGCCGTTTTCCACCACACGATATGAGTGCTCTATCGGGCGATAGCTGCCCCACACAACCACTTCGGCCGACAGGGCTGCCATAGGGTTCAATGGTGAGGCATGGTCTCTGTCGGCCGAAAATAGCATCTACTATGGGTCTAGCGGCCGTTAGAGGGTCCATATCGGGTAGTGGAAAATGGCCCTAAAGGCACTTTAGATGTGTCTCGAATCGATTACGGCTTATGAAGAGTATAACAGATTTTGATATCAATCACAAGTAATGACAGTGCCTGTGTGAATGCAACATTACATACGAGCTTACAACCCTTTTTCAGACATCCTATATTCAATATTTTGCACAGAATGTTGGCTGATATCACACAGTAGCATTGAGAGTAAAAGCATAGACTCCACATTGGCGGCGTCATATTTGAAACATGGCAGTGTACATATTTTATCTTTAGAATATTCTAGCTATTATTTCTTTCACAGCACATGCACAGTAATTCTCCAAAGCACAGCTAGTCATACATGCTACTGTCTAGCAGTTTTCAGTGTGAATTAATGACATTTTATACTGCTTTACATACCGTGAATGTGATTTACATATCATCGGAATGATGCCCTGAAGCATACCAGAGTGAATAAATTGATGTGAACCTGGCTTCAGTTCAGCAGTAGGAGTACAAGAATATGTCTGTCTGATTGCATGTGGACAATGTCTGCAGTGATCTGACATATTTCAATGTCACGAAGAGTAGCCGTGGGCGGTCTGCCGGTTGACACTAAGATACAAGAAATGCCTAGCTAGAGCTGCCAGAAATAAATGTTTATCGCAGGTAATAATCTATTTGTGTTGTGCAGTCCCGCAATCTAGATCAAGTAATTTCTATTTTGAAGTAGCGAGAAAGCAATATGAGTGGTACTGTCCCGGGTACGGTATGACCCTATTCACACAATGTGGCTTATACTTTAGGATGGAACCCTGGTGCATCTTATAGAAGCAGGCAAAGTAAGGGAGTGCCTTATATGCAAGTACTATAGAAGGACAAAGGAATTGCCTCTGGGTGTGCCCTATGGGATGCCTCTGAAGCCAGGTTGGGTCTTAAATGCTTGGTGCGGCTTATACACAAACTATGCTGGTACACCTGTATCTCCTTGCCTTGTTGCACCTTTTTCTCAATATCCAACAATTTCTGAACAACAAAGATGAAAGATGATACATGCAGGCGGACATGCATCATCTACCCTACACGTTGTGCCTGTGGAGAGGGATGACAGGCAGTCTGGAGGCACAATGATGGACTGACATGCAATGGAGAAATCTCCATGCTTGGCCCTGGGGTAATCAGTGTATCACTGCACAGGGAATAAGGGGTGGTCATAGACAGCCACCTCTGCATGCAATACCTCTTAACAACTACTGCCACTGGTCTCACCCTGTTAAGGGATATGTTAAGGTGCGTCCTACAGATTTAATCATTCCACTGATTACACCTGATCTCTGGGTAATATGTTAGTGGCACCTTGCATGTACTAAGAAGAGTGCACTCTTTTCCAATGAGAACGACCTTGAGTCTTGTAACAGCATAGAAAACCCTATATCATTTACTTTAGCGCTTCACTGCTAGTGAATTTCACCCACCATATCCCATTACTATGAATTATGCAAGAAAAGTTTTACAGCCCACACCATATATTTGGCCAGAGAGAAAATGAAACACCTCTCTCCTCATTTCACCTCCACCGACATTAGTCAAATCAATGTTTATGGGCTGAACGGCCAATATATTACCCCATTAGTCAAATTTGACGATCACGATATGGCTTGCAGGAGATAAGAAGTCACCATGTTGGCCCATTTCCATTCATTGCCTTTCCATGCTAATATCATATACAAATTGGCATGATAGGTCAATGCAAGGAAATTATTGCCCACATATGTATACTTGAACATTTAGGTTAGCATTCAAAGGCTTACCAAAGTGGATTGGTGTATTAACCTGTAAATCAGTCAAATTAGTGATAACCTGAATAGATTCATTAGTTATGGTCTGAATCATTGATTAATTCTCCATTATGCCACTTTCTATACTCATTACCTTATCACCTTTTCCAATTACAACAGGCCTGTCTCACCAAACAGATTTGCTCAATTGAATATAACAAAACCACCCTTTGCAATTCAATCAAGACTGCTTTGTTTAGAGCCAGACAAATTCCTCGAATCCCTAATTATCCCAACCTTTGACCCCATGGAAATGATTTATTTCTGATTGAAACTGAGTTCATTAAATCTGTAATATTGGAAATCCTGGCACAGACGGTTATCAGATTTTTGGCCGTGAGAGCACAGAAAGCACACAATAGTCCTCACCACCATCGTCCTCAGCATCAGCAGCAAATTGTGGTGCATTGTTAAAAGGCAAGTCAAATAAATCAAATATGTGAATAGAGGGTTGATGATCTATGGTTCTGCTAATGTGAATAGCGTGCAACCATGGCCAGTTAACAGTGTTGTCCAATCAGCCCGTATTTGAGAAACGGGTGTGACTAACCATGGGGTGTTTTTTTTCTGTGTTCACCACTTTATGTTACAATCACAACACTCATCCTCAAAGTATCTCAATGCTGATGGTGGTGGAAAATTAACCCAGCTGTTTTATTCTTCTTGATGAAGATGTGCTTAAATGGACAATTTGTACCCTCTCTGAGATAGGTATCGCCAATGACAATGAGATTTATATATATATATATATATATATATATATATATATATATATATATATATATATATATATGTATATATATTATAGCCCACATATGAGTAGACTCATATGTACTTGGAAATTTAGGTTAGCATTACCAAAGGTTTACCAGACTGGCTTGGTGTATTATACTAACCTGGACATATGTCCAATTAGATGATTTGAATAGATTCATTAGTTAGGGTCTGTATCTTTGATTAATTTTCCATTATGCCACTTTCTGTACTCATTGCCTTATCACCTTTTTCAATTACAACAAGCCTGTCCTACCAAACGGATTTGCTCAATCGAATAACAAATCCATGCTTTGCAATTCAATCAAGACTGCTTTGTTCGAAACCAGACACATTTTCTCGAATCCCTTATTATCTCCACCTTTGGCCCCATCGAAAAGAATTATTTCTGATTGAAACTGAGTGCATCAAATTTGTAATATTGGAAATCCCAGCACAGACCGTTATCAAATTTTGGGCTGTGAGAGAAGAGAAAGCACATAACTGTCCTCATCACAATCGTCCTCAGCATCAGCAGCAAAAGTTGGTGTATTGTTAAATGTCAAGTCAAATAAATGGAAAAATGTGAATAGTGGATCAATGATCTATTGTTCTGCTAATGCGAATAGCATTCAACCATGGCCTGTTAACAATGTGGTCCAATCAGCCAGTATATGGGAAATGTGTGCGACTGACCCGGGGGTGTTTTTCTCTGTGTTTACCCCTTTATGTCACAATCACGGCTGTGGTGGATCCACCTCAATGCCTGTGATGTTGGAATCTTATCACAGGGCTTTGATCATTCTTGATGAAGATGTATTTAAATGGAAAATCTTTACTCTCTGAGAGGGTATCCTTGTACATGTATGTAATAGCTACTTGGTATATCAAGACTCATATTCTAAATCATGAAAACCTTACAATTATTCTGCGAACCAAAAAAGACACCATTTAGGTTGTGGTAACCAAACATAACTTTACATTTCCTGCATGGTTTGAAATAATATAGTGGTCTCTACTATTTCAATTTGCACAGTAATCCCGCAGCACAGGCGGGTGTCGGTTGAAAAAAGATGGAAAGCACAAACAGCCAGGTGAGAAGGATGACTCGCACAATAACTCACGGATCATCTCTCTGCTTGGCTGTGAAGACCTTCTCCCAAATACCAGGGATTTTTGCAGGCCACCAAAGGTGGGTGACATTAATTGCATGCCTCTCTGGGACGTGGACACTTTGAGGTATCTGGGGGAGAGTGCTCACTGGCCGGTAGGTGGGGAGCTATAGGGAACTGGGGAGGGCGAAGGGGAAGGGGAGGGTGGGTTGGGGTGGATGGGAGTAGAGAGGGAGAGGGGGGTGTTTACATGTCCTATCAAACCATATTGGGCAGAGCTCTACCACAGGCCCCTATCTTACCTATTGATGTCAGTGGGTGCCTAAAGAGGCCACATGGGAAGCTCTCAGAAAATTGCACTGCAGGTGGGATCCTCGCTGGTCTGCATTGTAGATTCCAGGAACATTTCTAGTTGACACATGATATTGCGATCGAATGCTAAGTATTATATGCTTCCTGATTGTATATAATGAACTGATATCTCTCTCTACGTGTATTACTTTGAATTGTGCCTCCATGCTGTTGCAATCTACAAAAATCTACAAAACCTCACAGAGAGGCAATTCTAGAATGCCAACGTAACACAATGCACATCTCACATAAGGTGCATGGCTCGTAGACTGCCTGTAATACAGAATATGACCCTTAGACGTTGTAGGGTTCTATAAGTGTCCTTAAAACCCGCTGTTGCTATGCCATTGTCATCCGACAGATGGCGTGACCGGTGACGATGGGTTCTTGGGTTTCCTCACAGAGATAGTATGACAATGGGTGAAAGGGACACTACCAACAAGTAGAGGACTTGATAGCATTCAGTCACCCACGTCATCCACCCCCTCTTTGCGTGCCAATGGGCCAATTTCAAACTGCTCGCTCACAAAATGGAACGCCATTTCAACACCCACCCACTCGATCCATCTGCTCCACTTGGATGTGTGTCTTCCGTGCAGTGTGTTTGCAAATAGAGGTGATGTACAATGACTCTTATAGAAGTTAGCATGGTCGTTATATGTATAAAGACTGTAAGTGGGACACCAATGCTACACCTAGACACCTATGTCAGTGTAAGATAATCTCGCAAATATGGGCTGATTATACCATCTTACAGCTATCTACTAGATTTGAACATATTTAATAATTGATGGAAGGCATCATTATGTGATTACAGCAAAAGAAAAAAAGGCAGAAAGTCCATTAACCTGCAACATAGATCTACGCATTTGGTAGGCTATTTCACTGAAGACTGCAATTTTTTACTACAGGACTTGACTTGGGATAGGAACCTCTATAAATATTGTTAAATGCTCCCCCATTTCCTTAAGTCGCCAGTGACTCTCTATTCACTGGTCCTATTCACCCAGGCTGGTTCACTTCACCCCCTACTGAATTTACAACATGAGGAGCACTGTTAGCTTGATTCTGCAGCTGCCCTTAGACAGTTGGCATTCAGGTGTAACCCTAGAGAGCTGCTCTATGCTCTACTCAGCAGCTTGACGACCATACCATTGACTATGACCTTTACAGCACAGGCGGCTGAGCTGCTCACCGTGAACCAGCAACTCCCCCCACCCTTTGACGCCCACATCTAGACGGTAATATAACACAAATTACATGGCCTTCCCTGTAACCACCGAGCGCTGCAGAACCCAAATCACCCACTGCTCCCTCCTATAGCCGGCTTCTCCTAATGTCCACAGTCAGAACACCAAAGGCAGGCTTGACTGCCTACTCAACTGCTGCAGGCTCTCTACCGGCCATCCTAGCAGCTATCGTAAATAATAAAATTGCCTGCGTCAAACGCTCACGACCATAGCAGTGTTAGGGTTTCAGTGATGGCGGCTTCGCCCACATAGGACTTCAGATTACAGCAAATCTTGGCACAGCACTATGACAGCTCATGGAGCAGCGTACAAAGATAGCTGGCAATGTATGAACCGTCCATGACATTTCTCGAACATCCATGAGTCAGAGAAAATAGTGATTATCTCCAGCTCCTGACATGAAATCCACTAGGTTGCATGGTTGCTGCGTAGTCGCCCATTCTAAGCTTTCCATATTTTAGCATCTGTGGCACTGCATTAGATACATCGTAGTGTGATCAGGCTTCATTGCTTTTCTGAAGATCCTGGTAGCTTTGATATACAATAAAGGTTTCAAAGATTAGTCGTAAAATATAGTTTTCTAATTAATAAACCAAAGTATACTTTAAACCTTTTTCGGATGGTCTGTATTCTCTGTTGCCTCTTGTATCTCCCCAAACCTTCGGAGGTAACTCTACACACTAACATCAAGACATCTTGATCTAATTTACCAATGCTTAGAGGCAGTGTAACTAAAGGAAACATGATACTAGAATTAGCAGACTCTGTAGTGGGTGACACAGCTAATAACATAAACCAACCATTTAGACTAGGCCTTTTGAAACAGGGCTCTGGAATGGTGACCTTTACAATAATTGAGAATCATCAAAATTTCATCATAATTCTCACCTAAGTGCAATCGACAGCATTCATATTATGTTGGACCCGGACATAGATGTTGTATACAACTAACCTAGCTTCATGAATATCTATAGATATATAACCCTCTATCTGCAGTGTCTAGTCTCCTGACAGCCAATCTCCTCAATCAGTCCACATCTCCTGAAGCTATAACCCTTCAGGGCATACATAATGTATTAAATACACATACATTTTATGCATCAGGAGAATAGGTCGGTCGTCCTGATGTATTAATGCAGCAAGTTTTATACAGTCCTACGCCCCCTGTATGCTGCTCTAATGCAGTTCTGGCTAATAGACTCAACACTATTACATCAGTGCAACATGATGAGAAATGTACATGAATATATGTATGCACCGTAGGGCCCTGAAAGAGTGAATGTAGGTGGTTCCCATGGTGACATGTTCCACTGACGAAGTCATTGGCCTATATCCATTTATAATAGTGCAATATATCTTTAGACTCAGTTATTGGTTGTATACCAACAACACCTGGGGAAGCTTACACACCCCGGGGGGGGGGGCACTGACTCTGTGATGGTCCCCGCCGACTGCCAAACTACCGGTCCCCTAAATTCAAAGGACCTAGGTTCCAGAAGTAATCCACTGGTCCCCTATTTTCAAGGTCCTTGACCCACCGGTTCCCTAAATTTCAAGGCCCTCAAGTCACCGCCCCCTGATTTCAAGGGTATGGGGTCACTTTGTCTCAAAAGTTTTTGTAGAGTACCCCCTTGTTTGTAATGTTTATGTGGCAGTTTTCAGACCAAAAAGGACTGAGGTTCCTTAAATTGAATGCTTTATTGGCTTTGTCTCTTTTCTCTCTGATCTATAAAGCTCCACACAAGCATACTCATAATATGATTGATAGATGTCCAGACAGTAAATACATTTCTACAAGGGTAATGTTTGTCCCTGGTACTAGTGGACTGGGGGGGGGGGGGTTACCGCCCTACTTTTTGAGGTGCACTTGGTCACCGGTCCCTGTTTTTGTGGCTGTGCATCATCTCACCTGTCCCGATTTTGAGGGCTGTTTGGCAGTGCGTACCCTGTTCTACCTTGAGTACCCCCCCCCAGGTTACACACTACCTCATATCAAATAATTTCATGAATTCTCAGGATACAGACTACTGTTTTTATATTAACTCACTTGTTGCCATTCTGTAATGATCTTTATGTGATTCATGTACGTTATGACGTTCTGTATCGACAGCAAATCAAAATTTATTGTTGATTAAATGGAAATGATTGCCTAACTAAAGTTTAAATCCTTCCTTAAGAATTAACGGCAAGACAAAATGTTTTAAGTAGTGGTAACCCAACGGGTTGAATAACTTATTTGTCATACCTAGAAAACTCATAATTATGAGCATACATTTTTTTTTCTTACTGGTGTTCTATTTGTATAAATAGTAAAACTATCATGGTCGACAGAAATCCTCTTTCTGATAATTCCTAGGGTAAATAATAATGATACAATACTAACCTACACTATTGTAGAACATACCCTGAGCATTCCATTGTCGGCTTCAGTAGTGAACAGCCGTCAACAACAATCAAGCCTACCATGGTGATAATAGAGTGCTACAATAGCTAAGTGTACAGTCGTGTTGATGCTCACTAACAGTGGATTTATCTTGTCCCAGAGTTAATTCGTTGAGCTCTGGCCATCCATCACACCACAGCCCCTCCATATCCGTTGTTATCCCTTGGCAAAACAACGCCACTCTCTCAATCATCCTCTCTTGATGTCACCATCCCCTACCAGGCACATTTCACCCACCTCGGGGTATAAGCAGTGTGTTTCCATCAGTAGGCTTAGATCTTGCCATGCTAGCAACTGTCTACTGCTATGGTATAGGATAGGCTGTAGGGCAAGTTCTAACCAGACCTGTCTCTCAATGATTCCCTTTTTCCCTGTCCATCGATCACTGTGTCAGTGCCTACAGGGCCCCGCTGCCCTTTCTTACCTGTATGCTGGTGCTAACATCCACTCTAGCTCATCTCGGGCTTTTATGACGTTGTTGGTATATAGCGAAATTTTCTGATGTCTTGGCTCGAGCAGCCATCTTGCAAACCATTTCCTAGACGGTATCTAATATCACCCTTCTGCAAGTCAGGAACGGACAGTCTGCAAGATCGTAGCCAGGAGAGTTCACTTGTTGCAGCAGTTTACAAGCATCCCTCGGTGTAAGACAGCTACCAGGTCAATACGTCCTGCAGTGGCAGATCCAGTATTCTGTGTAAGACCCTATTTTGAGTAGATTTTGGGGTTGAAAAAGCCAAATAACTCTTTGACTACAGGCAAAAAGAAGGGGTGCGTGCCCCCGCCTCCCCCCCACTTCTACATCCGCCACTAAGTCCCTCCCAGTATATCCACATAAACCCTTACCAAACATCCATACAATGCTCCTGAAGTGTGTGAATGCGTGGCTTGGGTGGAATTGGGGTGTGGGTGGAGAGGTAGCAGACAAGGCCACCCAAAGACCTTGGCTTCCGGGATGCCTTCTAGGGATTGCTGCTAGCTGACAATGCAGGCATTAGCTGTCATGACTGGGCCCCGGCGGAGACCAGACATTGAACTGAGCAGCTCTAAGCCGATCGGAACTGCTCCCAGCCTACATGAGCTATAGGCCGGCTGCTCACTGCCTGTATACAAGGGGCCCAGCAGCCACTCCAAGCCCTCACCTACTTGCTGAAAGCGGCTGCTCCTCCCAAAGCCTATATGCTCAAAGCAGCTCATCAGGCTCTATTAGCGACAACTGACGACGTCTGCTGGGGTTATTAGCAAAGGGCTCACAATCTCTCATTACTGGACGTATAATTATAGCAGTGCCCATCAGCTTAATACAGGGTGAGCTTTATATGACAAGGGCTTATCTCCCCCCTACTAGGGATCCTCATCAGCTGCCAGGATGAGAGTAATATCTGCTATATCATATATAAAGGAAAGGGTATAGGCCTATACTCTTGTCGTATCTTTTGCCAATTCTATAGCCCTTTATTTACGAACCCTCCTCACTATTGTGTTGATATATTGTCATCATTGAAATGGCGAAACCGTCGTTTGATTCCCTATGGACAGGCATTCACCACGCAATCTATATTCAATAATATCCTTCAAGTCTATCAATTAACTGATATGAACTGAAAATAGACAGTGTTATAACAACTGGCAAAAAGGGAGGATGAGTCTAGGGAGCCCTTGAAGCCTTAAAGTACCAGCCAGCCTGGTGTTTATTGCATACCATACAGGATTAACATTATCATAATCCAGCTAATACGACTTAGGTATCTCCAGGTAAGACATCCCTGCCATGAGTAGCTCTACAAATTACCACTGGGAATGGAAATTAGTTCAGTAATTATACAGCAAATGCTGGGGGTTCTGCTCAGGGTACTGCTTATCAGGTAGAAGCAGGCTTCTCCAGAAGATCCTGCCCGACCACCTTAAGTCTCTTATCAAGAGATAAGCAGTACTTCAATACTCAAAGGGTTTGTTCAACTACCTGGTCCATCAATATTACGGGAACTAGGACGAGTGTGGCATCTGGAGTGGCTTCATTAAGAAGGATGACATCCATGCCGAATTACCCAGAATTTAGGGCATATTCATCTGTTAATCAAAACTGCTGAGTATTATGCTAACATAGTACACTGCCTCTCCACCTAGTATGCACCAAGCATTGCCTGTCAGAATGGCCCAAAACCTTGGGGACATGTATTGGTTTACTAATTGAAGGATTCTCTGCAGTGGATGGCTTAGGGCAGGGAAGAGCACGGGAGTCCGCAGGCCCACGCATCCACATAAAGATATTACTCTCTGTCTCTATGCATAATGCAATAAATGTGTATTCAGTACTCAAAGGGTTTGATTAGCCATCAAATACAACAGTAGTTGATTTCAATTTGCATAAAAGATTTTCTAAATAATGTCATTCAAAGTTTGGGATGCTGATACGTTTTTTCAAGTGATTTGATTCAGAATATTGGACAGCAATGCCTCATGCATGCCACTGTCATGGAATAAATCAAAGCCCTATTTCATCCGAGCCAAGATTTTCATATAAATACCAATTTTTCACATTTGATTTAAGTATTTGTTAAAAGAATTCTTTTCATGAGATCTGGACATTCAGCAACAGATTACTGTTCTAGAAAATAATTGTGCTTGTCTCTTGTTTATGACATGGTGTACATCTGCTGATTGATAGAGCCGCAGCTAGAGAGAGACTAACAGAGAGAGAGAGAGAGAGAGAGAGAGAGAGAGAGAGAGAGAGAGAGAGCGAGTTAATGTTAATCTGACAGGGTACGCTTCTCTATAATCTAATGTACGAGACCATAGTCATTTTAAGGCCATCACAGATGAAATGATTTACACACAAGCACTAGAGACCTACTGCTGGGCTATATTGAACTATATAACACTTAGGGAAAGCCGCTCACTGTGCCTGCTTCCGTCTGTTACTGTCACCCACATAAATGGGATCATATTTAAGTGCGCAAGTCCATATTCATCCCTGTAGGTGGCACTATGACCTTATCAAAGCCTGCAGCACTACATAACCAAACCCTACCAAACCTTATGTAATTTCTACATAAGTGCTGATTGTATAGAGCAGTCACAGGGCACTACCAACGATTGCTGACCATACGTAGTGGGGTTTCGAATCATAGTGACTGTTTGCAGTCGTAGTGCCTTAGGAATGGCCTCCTCGGGTATGTTTCAAAAGGACTAACGATTTGACCACCACTGAGATTTTGTAGGTTCATAATCGTAAGATTTGTACAAGTGTGATCGTAGTTTTCAATTGCACAACACAAAATTGTACTCCTTCCTGGGCAAGTGCCCAGACTATCTACAACTATAGAACAAGTAGTGTTGTTGCACATGGTGTAGGTCTATTTGTACTATTACATTGGACAATTTGCATTGTACTAGATCTTTGGGAAGGCATACTTCCTGGTAGAATCCGAAAATTTCGGTCGTAGAACCATTTGGCGATCGTTGATCGTTCTGAAACATACCCCTGTACTTAGTTAACACAGATATGACGTGTCATGAAAAGTTGAATGGTTTAATCCACAGTGTCATTGGCAAAGTTGATGTCGACAATGGATTAAGATTTGCTGACTTCGACATTTTGTTGTCACATGTCAATTTCTGCGAAAGCATTAGACTTGACTCTTGATTTTACTATGCAATCACCCAACTGCACCTGGACTGCCAAGGGCACTTCTTAATTAAAGCTGAACAAAGCACCTGCTCAAAGCCATCAGATAATCCATTAAAGGTTTTCTTCTGTAGCACCCTCTGCCATTGTCCCTGCCTCATAATATTTGCTAATGCGTCTCAAATGTTCTATATATACTACTTCGATTTCAATAGGCTCACTTTGGGGGAAGGGGGATTGTTCATTAACCCACTATTCTGCTCTCACAAAGGGCCCCTATTGGACAAGCACATAGTGTAAGTGCAGCAGGAGAATATTGAATTCTCTTAAAAGTGCACAATGCCTTCTCTGCGATTGTACAATTCACTTGCGAGTATCCCATCATATATACCTATATCTTAGGCAAAGCAGCTTATGATGTTGTTATTCTTATTCTAGATATCATCTTGTCTGCTCTCAAGGGAAATCTCCTCGTGTACACTTCTAGTAATAGAACTTTACCCCACTTGATTAAAGGGTCAATATTTCGTAAGCATCAGAGCCCGGCATCTATATAATGGTCTCATTTCTATTGTGCAGCATACAGACCTTTGGCTGTATACCAATTGGAGATAGATACCAGCATAGCACTTACTTCACCCGCACAAAATAGACAGGCATTGACAGGGGAAATACGGCTTATATATGCAATAACAAAAGTGGAATATGACTGATTAAAATATGCATCCCCTGCATGCTCATGGTGACCGGTTGCTAGGCTATGATGTAGCATGGTGCCTGGGCATTGTATTCCATAGGGCCATTGATTTCTCCACTGTCAGTGCCCGAGTTGGAGCTGACACTAATGAGAGCAGCTTAAATAGCAGGGAGCCCCTGCTATAATGAAGGCTCCATCAGTACAAATAGCAGAATCATAATTTCATTAGAGTCATAAGGGACACGGTATAGCTGCTATACAGCTATTATCTAACACTCGGTCTTTATAATTTAGACTAGTGATGAGTCTGGAAGTTGGTGTTATATAAACGGATTAGTCAATGTGATAATGTTGCATAAGCCAAGGGTTATGCACCTCCTGTGTCCCATAGTACAACAATGGAACTGCACGAACCTGACCACTTAGCTGGATGAAATCCTCACAATACCTTGCACAAAAACTATGGAATATGCAGACCACTTCATATTGAGAGGGAGCAAATGGATTCCTTTCATTAGGATATGAATATTCAAGGAACAATGCCTTATGTTCCTTTGTGTACCACACCCGGTTCCTATATCATGATCACACAGGGAATTCATACATGTTCTGGATCATAATGGTGGTGGTGCTGCATACACATCCACACCATAATTTGTTCACTGACTGAAAATTTGGCCTTTAAGTGTACTTTGATATGTAAGCCATTAGAGTTTCAGATTACTACACCCCGTGGATCTACTTACTTGTAACACACCATATCGGGGCAATAGGGGACTAGACTTGTCATATTTGTTCTATGTTCACCTAAAGGGGCCCAAGGCACAGAAGCTAATGGGAAAGGTCTTGCAGAATCCAGCTGCCCCCAGTGGCAGTTAGAAAGGAGTGTAGACCTTAAGGAAGGGATGAGTCCAGTCCGCTTTAAAAGGGACCAAACCAATTGGCATGTCCTAGTTAGGTTTCAACCACTAGGAAGGTCCACCATGGTCCCTAGGCAACTAACAAGAGGGAAACAAAAAGGGGGGAAAGAACAAGAAGAAAGGAACACATGTGGAGTGAAAGGAGTGAAAGGCCAAGGGTAGTAGGACAAATTTAATGACAAGAGCCACAGCCACATTTCAGACACACTTCTCAAACTTTACTCTGGAGAGCATTTCTCAATAGAGCTAATTTATATTATTGAGGAATGCCCTCTATGCTGTATCTGTACCTTGGCCCCATACATACACCCAAATTCTCAAATAAGGGACAGTAGTCTAAGAATAGTTCCAGAAGTACCAGGGCATTGAAAGTAATTAACTCATTACTTTAGCTTAACGTGTCCTTTAGATCTACTCTAAAGTAATTAGTCAGGGGCCAGTGGTGGGGTCATGGTTTTTCCACCGGTTTCAAAAGCATACAACCAGTCCGAATAGCCCTAATTCATCAAGCTATAATATTGATTTAATGTGGAATAATCTGTCGGATTAACAAAAATTCCCCCGACCTTTGGTAGTGGAATCAAGGCTATAATCCCATGGCTGCTAACATAGGCAAATATGGTGTACAGCCTGATATTGACCATAGCCTGTTGCACATAAAATATGAGGGCCTATGGCAGTAGTATTTACCATCCCACTCACCAAACATCCACCCGCGTCGACCTTCTGTATCTAACCCCAATTATCCCATCGCTGTTCGTCAACAATGCAATAACCCTGTGAATCATGACTTTGTGAGACTGGGAAGAAAAAGGAGCAGACGTCCAATTGAGCAATGAGAGAGCTCTGCACAGTGCCCATACAAATAGCGCCTGCACTGTGAGAGGATACAGATGGGGCAGACACCTTGCATACCTCGCCATATGCAGCACTTCAGAACTATATAGTGGAAGCGGAAGAGAACATGTCTCCTGAATAATACATGTGTTCTCTTAAGAGCAGCAGGGCTTCAAACAAATGTGGGGAATTGATTTGTGCCTACTCAGGCTTTTACTGCCGCTCTCAGATTGCACGTCCTTTACTGTAGCTCTCTGTTCAGCAGGAGATCTTACACTACTCTTGTAGGTGTGGATATGAATATTCCTTTCAGGGCCATTTGTCTGCACACACTGTTAACAATTCATTGATGATAGACAGTCCATTCTACATACTGGATGTGAATGCCATCCCTCTCCAGTGCGCCGATAATAATTGAAATGATATGGTTTCCTTCGACTTTATGTAGACCTATAGATGACATTGTATAAGCAAAGTACATATTTTAATGATTGCTTCAAAAATTCCGACTTTACATACCACCACCCCTCCGTCTTCCACACTACAACCCTGCATATAAACTTGCCATGGGACCCCCCTAGGCCCCCTTCCTCTTGCTCCTACTTTCACTAGCCACATTTCCTCACCCTTTACCAAGGGGGACCTGGGGCACTGGACAGTTTGGGTCAACCCTTGAGGGTCAACCGCTGGCAGTATGACGCCCTAGCCGTCCATTAGAGAGCCTCTCCTCTAACCTCAACCGAAGTGACCCCAGTCTCACAAGACTGACAAACAAGATGGCGGCTTCCAGTGATCTCCATGACCCTTGGCTGTGCCTGACAACATTATTGCTTCTGCTATACTCGCTAGGTGTCTCTGCTTTAAGAGAGGCACCATCATGCCGCTGCTGGAGGTTGTAAGATGGGCGTTGTATGTATGGAACACGAAGGCAGGGACTATAAATAAACTCATATGATAGTATTAAGGAAAAAACAATGGTTGTCTTTTTTTTGTTCTAGTTTTGTACTCAACTAATAGGAAGGAGATGGGGAGCGACTTCAGTTTGAAAGCTGCTCGCAATGTCTGTGTTGCCATGGGTACCCTTATTTAGATCTAAGTCTCAATCTTATTTTAATGGGCACACCAAGATCAACTCTCCATAATGAGTTGAGGTGTTTGATATAAATATAGTAGCAAATAATAAGACTCTTTGTTCAGAAAGATTAAATATCTCCCTATAAAGAGATTTTAAGACATGACACCTTTGCCCTTTTCACACTGAAATGATACTTGGAGAATGAACCGTGAACTATGAGATCAAGCGATTCTTAACTTATTTGCAAGAATAATTTTTTGATACTTCAATGATGAAGTGCCAAAATAGAAATGGCTGAATTGGTCTTTATTCCCAAGATATCGGAAGCAACCCCCTTCACTCGCAACATTTCATGCGTAATGAGAACATCTCCTGTTTTCAGCTAGTTGCCATGGGAACACACAATGATGGACTAAGAATAATATCTACTGTGTGTTACCTGTAGGAAAAGGCCTTTGGGAAACCCTCTCCTCATGTCAGTCTCCTGTGCCTCATTAATCCATGTACTAGTTCATTTCCTGTATATTCCACATGGAAGTCATTTTGTGTATTTCGTCGGTCGTGTCAGTCCCCAGACAGTAAAGGGATGGCAAAGAAAGGCCGTACACAAAGCCAAATGGAAGAAGAAATAGAAGCCAAGGTTCCTTTTAAGAACGAACGGCTTTAGAAGCTCATCTTTGAGGCTTTGTTCGGATGGAGTACTTTTGAAAGAGGAAAAAAAAAGAGATAGTTGGAAGGGGAGTATGCGGAGGCGGCAGTAAGGATGACTGTCCCCTTCAATGGCCCACTGTTGTTCACTATGGCTTCCTGCTCCATCTCGACTTTCACCTCTCAGCCATCCCATACTAGCCTTTCTCCAGACTATGCAGGTCACGTGGCCAGAAGCCACCCCCAACTTTGGCTCCTCCGGAGGGAGGTGGCTTCATCTGCATTGACGAGCTTTAATCAGCCCGACCCGCTATCCTTGCACCCTGTCGACAAACAAATAGGCCACTGACTTCCGCCAGGAGTAGGTCCCCCCACTTCCGGTTTTTACACAAACAACCCTGTCCGTCCGCTGCAATCAAATATGTGGATCAACATGGTAAAAGGTACACCCGGTAGGGGGTGCGCGGGCGTACCTTTTACCATGTTGATCCACTTATGCTTAGATCCCATGTGGAAGGTACAGGAGCTTTCCTTATAGAAGATCACATATGGACACGCCTTTTTGCTGTATTGTAACAATACAAATAGTATTAGACATAGTTTACATGATCTATGGGTTTATAAAGTGTTGCTTCCACTGCTGTCAGTTGGGTGAATTTTCCCCAATGATTACAAAATTGTCAACAAAATTGGTTGTATTAGCAAATGTTTGCCCGACTGACGACAGTGAAACCAGCCCTTAATGTCGACTTTAATTTCCTTAGGCCCTTCCATTGACATTCTATCAGATTGTGCATTAAATTAATACCTCTGATCGATTCATTGTGGACTTTCCGGTTTCCCCTTTAAAACTGGACACCCCACTAATTTCGATATGGGTAGACATGCCAACGATATGAAATATCAATCTCTATATCAGATTCCCATTCCTTTTTCCCTGACAGGCCTGAGTGTGTGCTCTTTCTGAAATTACCGGCTCTTTAATGAGCATGCATTGTGGATTCACCTCAAGTAATAAGAACCTCTGGGAGCTTGGTGACCGAGCTGCACCCTTTGCCGTTCTCCCTTCAGTAGGAACAAGAGTAGTAGGCTTGCATAGTACGCAGATTGAGGTTGAATTGCACCAAAAGGCAATGTAATGGCTGTTTCGCAGGCATACACTGCAAAAATGGTGTTTAGATCCTAAACACAATTCTAAACATATTCTTGCAATGTTTTTGTAATCACATTGATTTCCTAAACATGTTTAGCCAAACAATGTGCTTAGCTCAAGTGTTTAGAAATGTAGGTGTTTAGGCTAAAACTTTGTGTTTGGGGACATTTGTCACAACAATTGATTATAACTGTGTGCAGATAGTCTATTCAAAGGTAGTGCTGCTACCTGGTGTGAATTCAACATCCAAGTATCTAAACATATTGATGTTTAAATCTAAACACCTATTATTCCACTGTTTCAACTCTAAACATCTAAACATGTTAAGCATAAATGTTTATGTAGTTAGAATTAAAATGTTCATTTGTTAAATGTGTAGTCAATGAGACACCTAACTGACCTATATCTTTAGGTTTTAAAAGTGTTTAGACCTAAGCATGTTTAAAATCTAAACACAATTTTTGCAGTGTAGCTACCCAGCCGACCTAAGCAATCCATATTCCATGTATGCTGCTTTATAGCTGGCCCCGTAAACGCACATGTACCACTAACCCCATCTATATGCAGGCCCATACTTCTTGGCTAATTCTGGTTACATTATACCCAAAACACCTTAAAATGTAAATGTGCCTTTCTCCATTCAAACTCATTCCACCTGCTCATCCCAGAATAACATCCCAGGCGAGGAGGCATTAGGTTGAGGCCATTAACATCTGTCTTTGTCAGAATTACTTATATAGAGAAAGTTAAATCTTTGAGGAAGTATCATGGGTTCCACGGCAGTAATTGGTTTAAAGCACAACACTGCCAACATAAATTCATGAGGCTTTCAGAGCGGACCTAGAAGGCAAGTGTACAATTTGTTCATATTTATGACATGGCCAGTCATCATCAGGACATCAACAAGGGGGTTGAACATTTTAGAAAGCTTTCCCTGGCCCTATTGGCCGAAGCACTCAGCTTTTTCATTATAATCATCGGTGGTTAATGGTAATTTATTACACCATTACTCAACAAAATGACTAGCTGACAATCTCTCACAATGGGGGGGAAACATTTTCCATTTTAAGAGTTGTAAATGACGACCTTGTAATTGATTGCCAATAAATTGTCTGGTTCTTGAAGGGATCCACTAAACAAAAAATGAAAATGAATGATCATGACATGAGACCTGTGATTCTTAATACCCTCATTGTTCAGGGTGCTGTGAGGTCAGCAAAATAATGTAGTTGAAATACCAAGCTTTACAGCACTTTATCTAATTATGTACAATGAAGAAAAAAGACAACACTGAGAAAATATTGTTATTCACTTGAGTCTAGATCCAGTATCAGGCAATGTCGCCAAAATGAGTATGGTTTGAGACTCAGCCTGATCCTTGGATGATACTCAGGCAAAGCCAGAGTATCATCCAATGATCAGTCTCAGGATCTGCCTGAGTCTCAAACCATACTCATTTTGGCGACATTGCCTGATTCTGGATCTAGAGTCAAGTGAGAAACAATATTTTCTCAGTGATGAAGACCGCATCATAATGAAAGGCTATGTTCTTAGGAAAACTGCCCAGCTTAAAGCAATTTGTCCCTTCTATAAAGACTCCATTTTTCTTTTGCCCGGTGGACCAACCTCCTTCCCATTAGAAAACTGCCCCTGATGCCACTCCCTTCTTCCATCCAGTCACGTCTGTCGCTGGCAGGTGACCGGATGAGGAACTTGGTCACGTGACCTGCGTCCCACTCTGGGGGAGTTAGTGACTGATTTCTGATGATGGATCACTAAAATCCCCTCCAAGTATTGCCCTGTCTATTCCTCCTAGTCACCCAGTGGATTCTTCTACCTCTTCCATATACATCCAGCTACATAGATGTCCCAAATCTAATAATCCTATCTCTATTCTACATACCGCCCTAAAACCCAAATACGATTCCATATATACCTTTCCATCAATCTTCTCTTATCGCTGACTTATCAGATTGGCCCAAGTTGCTTAAGTACCATTATCCCTCTATGATCACCCCAACAAGCTACTGACCAGGGGTTCAGTCACCGACCAAGATTGTATTGGTATAGCTATATGTTCTGACCGATTTCAGTACAGAGTGCAATGGCATAAGGTGAGGCTCCACTACGCGATTTTTGCTGAAAATCGGAGCTATTCTCACAAAAGCAGACACAAACACAGATTATAGAGTGGTATTTGTTATTATTTCAAGGTGTAAATAGAAGATTGAGAGAGTTTTTTGTTTATGTGGGGAAGGCTTTGTGTACAATCTCAGGCACATCTCTGTTGCCAAAAGATGTTTTTGTTTACTAAATCAAGTTGACCTAATGTAAATATTGCAGAGTTTCACACTGATGACTCTCTGCAACTCAATATCAGACAGGTTTGATTTTTACAGTTCAAGACCCTGCGATCTGTGTGACTGCTGTGTTGTTATTTATATTTTGCTGTGTTTATGTTTATATATTGAACTCCCACCCAATCACAGAGTCTATGCAGGTGCAGGTTAGTTGGTAAATATGGCACACAAGGAGAGAGATCACCCATAAAATAACCCTGAAATCTCATGTTTACAATTGTGAATCTCATGTTTACAATATAGGAATGCCAACACCCTATACCTTAGGCATTATATGGATAAAATTAGGTGAGAATGTACCAAAAAATCGCGTAGTGGAGCCTCACCTATAGAGCCCTGTCAAGCCAAGTAAATCCTTTAAAGGGGTTTGCACCCAATCCTCATGCCTCATAGAGTGCTGTATCTTCCAGACCCTCGCCTTGTTGCCCTCTCCACCCTGCCCTCCATCGGCCGATATAAGCCTATTACACGTTATTGAAGGGCTATACATCATAGTAAGCTCTCAGCGGTCGATGGCAAATTGGAAGCAGAATGCGGACACATTGGCAAATGGAGGCAAACATGCTGTTAGGCCTCAGCGACCCTCTCGGTCATCCTGCTCGTCGCAATACTACCGACTCATCTTAGCACACATGCACTAAATATCGCTGATTCCCCTTTAAAATCATATTGTGCAGCCTCACTTCCTAGATACATGGATTGTTCCAATCTAGCCTTTCTGCAATACTTAGCCTAGAGGTGTATAAATTTCATGTTTGAGCCAACAAACGAAGAAGAGCATAGATTGGAGTAGTGCGAGTGAACCTCATTTTATGTTACCTCAGTTTGTTAGGCCATAAAATATCACGTTTTAACAGGGGGTATTTAATGACATCGCAGTAGATAATAGGGTCATGAAGACTGAGACTGGTTTCTTCTCGCCCTTGTGGAGAAATCTATAGTAAAGCTTGTTCTCGACATGAAATATGATGTTTCATTCTTTTTTTTTCAATATTCCTGGAGGGCATTTCTCAATAATGCGAAGGAACGTTGTTAAGAAATGCCTTCCGGGCTCTTTACATTCAGTATTAAATGCCCAACCCCTAAGGTGTAAGCAGAGTACACCCTTAGCTAGGAACGGCTTTGGCACTAGCAATCCGAGCATACAGCCAATTTTTTATGCTAACCTTATAATCCTAACCCAGTTCCCCACTGCGAGCCCCGTGAAATGGGGATAGGGTGAGAGGGTTCTGGGTGGTGAGAAGTAGTGGAGAGGGTAGTAGGGTTAGGGTTAGGCTCTCCTTATCACCCATACCACAGCATCATGTCGTGACCGCCAACCGCCCTTCCTACACAGCCTTCTTTGCTGCCGTGTTTGGGGTTTATTAGTTCCTGATTTTCAAGGCCAGAGGGTACCAGGGAGACCTTGCAACCGGATTCCCATGGCTCCTCCAGGGAATGATTGACTTCAGGGCGGGTTCAGGGGTCCCATGGGGTGTCGCGCTAAGCCAAGGAAGACATTTAATACCCATACTCAGTGGTACAGACCCGGGGGTACATATTACAGGCGGTAAGACTATATGTATGCTCCCTTATTGGACAAAAAGCAACCCGGAAGCACCATCCCCATACTATATATCCCCCTAGGCCCCCCTGAGGGCTCGTCTTAAAGCTCCCGCACAAATATTGACAGAATGTGTACTGCAGAGAGCATGGACAGAGTCTATTATATGACATGTGGGAGAGATGGGGTAGAGATATGAAAGTGAAGACATGCTTCGTTAGGCCATTGCCTAGACATAATGCTGCCATTGCTGTGTTTGTTAGTGTCAGTCCAGATTCCCAGCCCCCTCCCAGCCCCGTCAAACCAGTGCCAATGCCCTCACAGTGCAGTGTCAACCCACCCTTCAGCCTGCTGTCAACTCCCACTTCCAAAGCTGTCAGCTCTTGTGGGCTGAGCAGCGCTGATCTGGATGTGGCACAGCAAGCACTGGTCAAATGGACCATTGACACAGGCTCAGAGAACAAGGCCAGGAATGCCGTCGGACCATGGTGAGCTTTTAGCAGAGTCAATACCTAAATAAAGCCCGTGGGTCTAGTCTGACATGTTTATGTTGAGGATATATATAGGTGGGGGTTAAGGGAGAGGGCAGCCACTTATATTCAACATACCACTGATTCAATATGGAGGGCTATATCCTGCTGTATTGTTGTCATCTCTGCTGATTCACACGCTATACTATCCACAGGTGTCCTCTTAACAGAAGATAGAGACCTTTATAAATCTGGATGCTCAGTATGACCTTTAGCTTCCAAAACACTTCCAGACAAAATGGTGAGGTTGTTGGAGTTCCTTATGTCTAGAAGTGTTGACACAGGTATTTACCTTAAAGGTCTTCTAAGCCAGGGACTGTTGGTCAGTCCCAGCATATATGGACCCCTGGAAAGCATCGCAACCCCACAATGTTCCCAGAGCGACCGCAAATGCCCCTGAGAAGCTCCACCACCACCTGCTACACGGTAAGCTGGGCAGCTCACCTAGAGATTTAGGTCAGTTTGTGCCAGGATCTACAACCCTCCCAATGAGGCTTTACAGAGCGGCAGAACAGGGGCAAGGCCATAAAACAAGACAAACCTGATAACCACAACACCCTGTAGTTGGTATTCATCCATTGCTGACAGTGGTACGCATGACTTCTAGCTGCTTACCCAGACTAATCCTCCTCATTCCATGCATACATAACCCAAGTCCTAATTTACTCAATTCCCATGCCCCTCACCCATTTGGATCACGCCTCTGGATGTCTCCGCCTCACACCAAAACCACTACAGGCCTGGGGACTGCATGTTCCGCTGGGCACACATTGTTTATTCACCTACCCCATCAAGCCTTTGCCTCCCAGTACTATCTCGCTCCAGCACCCTGCTCTCACACTCCAATGTTCAGAGTCACACCACAAAGTGTGGGAAGGAATACTCATTACTGCAGCAAAAAAAAGAACCCTGCTTCTCTGTCAGAGACTTCACAGCCCCCCCCCCCCCCGACAGATCTCCTCAATTAACATCACCTCGACCCTGCTGCTTAGGACTCAGAGATTTCCTGGTTTGGATTTAAACCCTTTAGCCCCTCATTCGACCGACTGATCACCCAAATACCCAAATCTGTGGTCCTGACCTCTAGCAGGACTTTTGGCAGTAAGGACTTGGTCTAATCTGATTTTTCATCAATGCTATGGCACTATTTTCAAAGCGTGGGTAGGTCAAATGCGCTGTATAACTGCGTATCCTATAACCCATTGCGTTTAAGGATGAGCTGTTCAATACAATTACACGTGCTAGCATAACAAGAAAGTCTTTTTTTTATAATGGTCAGTGAGGTTCTCAAAGCTTGCTTTACCTCTCTGATTTTCTTTTTGCCTTGTTTTCTCTTCTTTTTTTTGAGGGGGAATCTGCATATTTTTTGGGGACACCGTCCGCCCGCCACATGGATATACAGTACTTATTATTCTGAAATACAGTAGTATTTGCTGTACGTATAAAATCAATGACCCGAAGTGCATTCTACTGTAGGCACAGCAGGGGTATTTATAGCCCAGTTACAATTGCGCCTGAGAGTGTAATTTTGTATCTTTTGGCACTATGTTTTCTGGGGAGCCATAGGAATGGTTAGATTCCCTAATATAGATAAAGAACTACTTTCCCTGTGCAACGTATATGCAGATTTGGTTTTATCTATCTGATAATTTAGGCCGAGTCATCTCTTGAGATCAGGTAGCTAATTTGCATGTCTCTTAATTAAAGTCGGATATATCTTAAGTATGGCATCCTTGGTAACAACAGCACCATCCGATACATTGCTCTTTCGAATAAAATCTCAATGTGCTGAGGAAATAAATCTTAATTAACGGTGGTTCAACTGCGAATTTCTTTAGTTATTTCTTACATTGTAATAAACACACACATGGTAGGACTAAAAGACAAGTACAGGCCATTGAAACCTCCTACACACAGGTATTTCGCAGTACCACTAATTTACAGATACTCTATAGCATGCTGGTATTAATATAATAGCCAATTGTCCACCCCCACAGGTCGTACGTTATCTGAAAGCAATATGAGAGTAGAGATGTTGATTCATGTTCGTCAATGGGTATTGTGTAGGCTGGTGCACAATGTCCCTTCAGGCTATTATACTAATTATAATGATGTTTCAGGTCAAATTATTACCTGCAGTATTTTGTTATATAATGAAGAGGATCCATGTGAACTTCTTCAGGTGATCGAAGCCAGACACCGAACTGTAAATATGCAGTTAGTTGAAATTAAGATATTCTCAGATCTTTGCCTATAATGCTCTTGAAAATCCATTGCCGCTTCTTTTTTTCAGTCCATGACAACTGAATCATTCATAACTATGAGAGAATGTCATGTGAAAAAGCCTAATTCAGACTAATATAAAATAGCTTGTAGCAATTATAAGATTATGTTGGCAATATCATAGAAGTAAATTATTGGGTATTATTAAGCCATATCTTGCAAATGAAGAACGAAACAAGGAGAATTGCATTTACGACTACAGTAATTATAAGCCTCAGTGGTCCCTAGGCAGTCACCTGGCACAGAATAGACTTCATTAAGTTCAACAGGTTATGGTCCACAAGCCAGCCCTCTGAATGACCTCTTTATTCTGCAAAATGTGTAATTATATGTCCATGTAAAGCTGTCTAACACAGACAAACCATTTCTGTAAGTCCTATCCTTTCCCCCAGTCCCTGCCCAACTCCCCCATACAATTCAATTAATTCTTGTCACAACTACTCTAGTGTTAATTATGTTACCCATATATATATATTTGCCCATCAACCTTATGAAAGGTGAAAAAATATATATGATAATGTTGATATTATAAGTTGTATTAACATGATATATGGATTTCAAAGCCCTGCAGGCATTCTTCACGAGTTATTATCAGAACCTACTGTTCCACCTTCATGTTAAATAATTTTAAGCATGATGATCTTCTACAACTGTGATGAATTCTTATCTCAATGCTGTACAATATTGGTATGCCCAGACCCTCCTATTGTTGTGCCATGTCATATTGTTGCCCTGGTATACCTGACCTAGGATGACCTATACACACTGTACCAGCCTAAGTCACCCTCTATGCCTCCTACACCACCCAAAGGCCTGTATTGTCTGTTTTCTAGCAGACAGTCAACACGTATAACAACATTGCCTCCTGACCAGCAAGGCTAGAAGTGACAGCAAGAAGCAAACTTGACCTCTGTCAGTCAACAATCCTCCAACAGATAGAGCTGTTTGGTCTATAGGGAGCAGCTAGACTATAGATATGAAGATATGAGTTATAAGGATCTAGATTTGAAAGGCAGTCTAGTATCACATATCGGGAATGTTCCCTGACCTTTTAGACATGCTATGCTCGTGGCAATGATGTAGATTTATCTATTTTCCACAATGCCTATGCTTTCTATATTATATCTTTTTATTTTCCACACCAATTGACTTAGAGGTCTACTACTTCTAAATTATACTATACTCTGCAGGTGCAGGGCTTTGAAAACTTTGCGGTATATATTCAGTTTTAAAACATGTATCAGTAAAAATGCGTCAAAGGGAAGATCAGAAAAATAATTCTGATTAGACCAACATTCAGAATTAGAATTTATACATAGTAAGAGCTCTTGTGTTCTCTTCCTATCCACAAAATAGAATATTCTGCAAAGTGCATATGTGATTGGTCATAACTCTCAGTTGTAAAGAATGTGTGTGACTCAAAGTGCATCTACCCTTGCAGGTAAGAGGTTGCCGGATCAGGTGTGCAACAGAAGGATTACAACTTCACGTGCAGACCTGTTGTACATTTGTGAACTCTAAAAAAACGCCAGGCCCTGACCACCAAGCTGAATTCTAGGACACAGCTGGTGGCTCGCAGGGATCCGCTTCATCAAAGGGATGGGGGAAGCCAATGACACTAAATGGCCTTTCCCCGTGCGCCCCCCACCAGCAGTTGCCTGCATCAACACACCCAGGAGTACTACACCTGTCACCCACCTGTCAAATCAGAGCTAAAATCCGTGCCGCACCTGTAGAAAAAGCTAGAAATCTTCACCAAATGCCAGTTCCTCCATGTGCCCCGCCATGGGGTCAACACCAATGAAGGGATTTTATTACCACAGGTGCAAAGTAAGCTGGATTCGATAACAGCCAAGAGCATCCTTGTAGAAGGAATACAAACTAATAAAATGAATTAGAAATGCGACTTTCTGGTATCTTGGTGGCCCTGTTCTTGATATCCTAACCTAGTTCCTAACCTGCAGGGCATTGTAGTATAACTGATACAAAAAGACAAAGGGTGCCTTATCTAATGATGGGAGAAGGAAAGGGTGGGCGGTGGGAAAGGCTGAGCTGTCTCATTATACGTACCTCACTTTGAGCACCTGATCAACACTGAACGCTACACAGCAGCGCCGCCCACGGACACTCTGTGAACTAGTCATCCACACTTTCAGGCAACGTTCATATGTATACTCACATCCATGACACTGCCTTTCCACATACACTGCAGAAACAGCCCTTCCCCTTACAACTCCTGTAACCAAGTGCTATCCCCTGAAATGGCCATTTACCAGCAATCACTCTACTTAAACGCAGAATGCTACTTAAAATGCCTCTCCCTATGTCCCTTAATCCCTACTGCACATCCCCTGCCCCCTCCCACCCCACAGGCTCCTATCCACCTCTCACACATCCCTACTATGGGGAGGCAGTCTGCCTGCATCGTCGCCCATTGGACCATCCGTCAAGCGGTCATCTATCAGCACACGGACCACCAACACGCCGACAACCATGCCATGCCAAACTCTGCCCCTGCTGCTTCCCTGTTATCCACCCGCCTCCCTACCATCGCCCCCTACATACCATGATACACACCGCCGAAAGCGGCCTCTGTTGGCTAGCAGCCGGAAGTCTGTCGTGCCGATCCGGGGGGGGGGGCATACGGCTTCCGACACTGTAGGCGCAGTGCGGAGGCCGCCTGTGCTGGCTGCGCTGTGGAGACCGCATACATGTGCTGGCTGCCCTGTGAAGAATGTGTTCATGGCGGCGCAGGGACCCGGTGTCCGGGCCCAGTGTATGGCCAGTGGCAGTAGCAGTCTGGTCAATGTCATGTCCACTGGCTTTTAGTGCCACTGAAGGCCACCAGGGCGGTCTTTCATGTTGATAGGAGGGAGAATTGCAAAAATAGGCATATCGACTGCTGCAAAGATGTCTGGTTGTTTTGCAGAAGAACCACCAGTAGGTGGCGTGTATGAAGGAAGTGGTCCTTTCCACAATTTTTTTTTTTCAGCCCTTTGAGAGCTGCATATGCTCGTTTGTTGTCATGATACACTCCTGCTGAGGTGCTCAGCAGGCGTGCATTCATGCATCATGTTGCCCCTACAAGGCGCGGCATGATGCTCCCATGCAGCAGTGGCGATAAACTCAATGCAACACGTATTGCTGTATCATCAATTTATAAACTAGAGGCATCGTGCTGCAATAAATAACTAAACCGCCTATATCATTATAATGGCAATGTCACTGCTATCAGGTTACATATGCATGCATGGTGTGAGTACTGGATTAGGTGTTCAAAAAGGCACCGGTGACAGCTGCTATTGCCGATTTATTTAGTAAAGACTGCATTTATCCCATATATCGGTCTGCATGATGTGACAGTGATCGAAGCGCTGGTGTGCTCGCACTCAATGGGACGTCAGGCCTGCCCTCCTAGGGTGTATTAACCCTGAAGTGTAGGCGCAATGTAGCCCTGGTGAGTTGCTCGGAAGGGTCATATTTTATATATGATGGCATGATGCATTAATGTGCAATATCAACCTTAAATGTAATGTGGTTGGCCTCAATTGTTGATGCTTCCTTTCTGCAGTGAAGGGCCATTTTGCAAATCTGCTATTACTCTGATTAAATGGCTAGCCGAGGTAGGGCAAACCAACTCAAAATAATCAACATTAAAAGAAACACAAAAGGCTCATAGAATCAGTTCATATAGGGAATAACCTTACTCAAAAGAAATTCTGAGCACGCAAAGGACAGATGTTCCTAGTGTATATCAAGGTTTCACAGGTGTTCCTAGTGTATATTAAAGTTTCACATTTCTATAGGATAGAACCACTGCTGCCTTCCACTTCCACTAGCCCGCTTCTTTCCAACAAAGAAGCGGGCCAATTGGGACAGATGTTAGGGTGCATGCAGTTCTTGTTTAGAAGATAATTTACTGCGAGGAGCATACAAGGCATCTTTCAAACCTTTTGTGTCGTTTGTTTTGCAATAGAGGCTTACTGCTGGGCAAACTATAGGTATTGGCTTACCTACGTGGTCTAATTACGATGATGACCTAGGTATTTCTTTGCATTGTATTTATCTTGTAAAGATAGCATTTTCATCACAGCTCAGAAATACAGTCATTTAATCAGTAGAAAGCATGCAGAGCAAGACAAAGTCAAATCACCTATCATTTCTTATCAGCTGCATGCTTTCCCTCGTATCATGAAAAAAGGGTACTTTGATTAAAATCATGACGCTTCCCATGCTAAATCCCCTACCCCAAATCATATCTATAGGCAGTGGTGTGAATGTCTCATACTGGTTGTGTGAGCATCCTCATACAACATCTCTATATGTGTTAGGTGCATGTTACCTTCCTTCACCACTAGGGGGTAGTGTATTTATCGTCTGACAGCAGCTACTTGCTCCACATGCAATGTCTCCATTGTACACCATTATAGCAGATATATCTCAGTGGGATAGATTATCAACCAATGGCACGATTCCCTGCATTTACTGGCAAATTCTGCGGGATTCGGCCATGTGGTAACTATCTGATCAAATAATGGTCGCGCCCACTGGCCCTCCCTCCCAGTTGTTTTATGACAGCGTCATGATATATTACATTTACAGTTTCACCTGTTGAACCTTC
The DNA here is from genome assembly GCA_949317995.1 of Acholoe squamosa. NCBI lineage: Eukaryota > Metazoa > Annelida > Polychaeta > Phyllodocida > Polynoidae > Acholoe > Acholoe squamosa. The sequence continues at coordinate 61,501,928 of OX439043.1, forward strand.
ATTACTTGGTTCATTAGGTGAAAGTCCAGGTGTGGGTGGGCACACCCAGGTGTAGAAGTTCATGGCATGGCCAGGTGGGTTGTTCTCACCTGTATAATGATTTAATCATGTGTAACTGCTGTAGTATAATTATGTTCAGCTCTTGATGATGCGAGTTTAAGGCGACCTCAGTTTACAAGTAGGGCTGAAAATGCTGTGAACATGTAACATCATATGATGTCAATATGTATCACAAGACTTTCTATATAATTTATCTTGAGAACAATGTCAAATGATTAACTTTTCAGGCGGCCATTTCTCAACACACTACGACTGCTGTCCTTAAAATTGTAGTGAGAACCTAATAATTTGGCCTTAAAAGCACCATGAACTAGTAGTCCCTAATGTCTGCACCAGTACGACTGCCCTACTAAACCTTATGTAATTAGTGCATAGCATAGCTGCTAGTCATAGTGAGCAGTCGTGGGGCAGTTCCTACGATAGCCTGGCTTATTCTTGGCAATTTTAAATTGTGGTGGCTGTGTGCAGTTGTAGTACATTGAGAAATGGCCGCCAGAAAACTTTCAATCTTGGAAAGCTTTTTTTATGGAGTTGTGATGTTGGAGCAGCACCAATACATTTGATATGGTACTTCCATACAAAGAGGAATAGTATATAGAAACAACAGTAACAACGCCATTTGTCATGGGACTGAATTAATTCACATGCTTTTGTTTTACTCAAAATGTGGAACCACTACACTGCAAAAATGGTGTTTAGATCCTAAACACAATTCTAAACATATTCTTGCAAAGTTTTTGTAATCACATTAATTTCCTAAACATGTTTAGCCAAACAATGTGCTTAGCTCAAGTGTTTAGAAATGTAGGTGTTTAGGTTAAAACTTTTGTGTTTAGATATATGAATTTTTGTGTTTAGGTGTTTAAGAATTTTTGTGTTTAGATGTTTAAATGATTTGATGGAGAGTTAAGGTTTGCAGACATGTATGCATTAAAAAACAGGGATATATTTCTTTTTCTCATTTACTTGGGGGGGGGCATCAGCAGGTATTTACTTGTCAAAATCTCCAAAGATGTCAGCCACACCTATATGTGTACATATATTACACACTGCATCAGAATGAGAGACTTGAGAAAGTACAACAGCTTGGCAGGAAGAAAATTGCCTTATCTATTCCAGAATAACATCAAATAGGTGTCAGTCATGGAGTTTATTGATTATTTCATGGAAATGATGGTAGCATGAGGTGAATCTAGTCAATTTTCTATTGCCCATTCTATTCACATGACATTCTATGAAATGAAACCATGATAAACATGGGATTTGGGGACATTTGTCACAACAATTGATTATAACTGTGTGCAGATAGTCCAGTCAAAGGTAGTGCTGCTACCTGGTGTGGATTCAACATCCAAGTATCTAAACATATTGATGTTTAAATCTAAACACCTATTATTCAACTGTCTCAACTCTAAACATCTAAACATGTTTAGCATAAATGTTTATGTAGTTAGAATAAAAGTGTTCATTTCCTAAATGTGTAGTCGATGAGACACCTAACTGACCTTTATGTTTAGGTTTTAAACGTGTTTAGACCTAAACATGTTTAAAATCTAAACACCATTTTTGCAGTGTAGCAAGGTCCATATCCCCCAAACAAGCTCTAGGCAAATACGGGATTATGCTGATCTGATGAAAGAACAAAAAGAAACACCTGTGGACACACACCCTATTTGTTCACTATTAGCAGTTTCGATTTCCGATAGCTGGCCGTTTTTGATAAGGTCATTAGGCATTCAGCGCGCATAGTGTGGGTGCAGGTGTTCCAAACGGTTTGGCTGTGGCACCGCTGGTGTGTATCGACCAGAGTAACGATTAGACCAACATGCAGAAACTTATTACCATATCCCATATCGGCACTATGATGGGTCTTATCTCAGCAGACTGGCGGTCCTAATCTGAGCAGATCGAAGGGCTCAAGCTTGTCCTTCTGCCAAAGGGAACCCCACCGCTGCGGTGTCCCTTTCCTAATCTTTCTGCGTGAGTAACACTCTGATCCACTGTGAGCTATTAATGAAAGTCTGGAGGGCATTTCTTAACAATCTTAAGTGATACTGTTTAGAAATGCCCTCCAGGCCTCGTGAGGTAATCTGGCATTCAAGGGATTTGATTGAAGTGTGCACTTCGAATTTACTTAGGTTAGATTAAATGAAACATAACTTATGATCAAATGGTAGATTCAGACACGTCTTGTTTTGCCCAGTAGTAAAAAGTGTTATTACTTTTCATCTGTTCTTCAAGCTTAACCTGGAATAAGAATGAATTAAGAGCACAATACAACAAGAATAATGTGTAGATAATGCAAGTTGACAAAAAAACAACTGTACACTGATTGAATATCAAAACAGATGCGTTAACAGGGGGAAACTATCCCCCCCCCCTCAATCTTTTCTCATACCCATGGGGATTTTCTCAATAATGTTAATTGTTATTATTGAGAAAAATCCCTACTGCACAATGGTTGTAAGTGAATCATGCTGATCTCATTCAGATAATAAAAAAAGAAAGAAAGTCTACATTCAAATAGTGTCGGTAGGTACGACTAGTATTGACCAGTACCCTAGACCTCAGAGGGGATAAGACAGAGGAATTTGTACCATGGCCTGATTCCTAGATGGAATCAGATGAATAGGTTTTGATTGGATTGACGAACAATTCAGTTTGGGTCAGTTGATGCCTGGGATCCGTAGCTTATCAGATTATTCCTTTTCCTGTAGCCTCAGGGCGCCCATCCCATAGCCCGGCCCATAGCGCAGTGCGCTGAGTTGCTCTCCACGCTGTGAGCTGCTCAAAAGCTGGCCTGCCTCTATAAATGTTCATTAAGTGTCTACATTCTACATGTCCGCGGAGGCGTCCTCTCCTATAATGGCTAATCTCTTATAAGCTATTATCTGGCTCATGTGAAATAAGCTATGTGGTATATGGGGCAACATCCCCTATGGGATGAGAAAAAAGACAAGACTAAACAGTGTACGACTCTGAAAATGACAATAATAATAGGAACCAGGATTGTATATTAAAGTGTACATCTATCCAAAGATACAACACTGAGTAAGGGAAAGGTCTACACATGTAGGCTATAGAAGGGACAATTCAGCAATGCATGGACCATAGCCTTCATCTTCTAGATTATAAAGGAAGGCTTTACCAACATGATATTGACAATAATGTAGGTACATTAGCGCACCATTCATGAAAGCAGCACCACAGTAATAATGAATACTCTCAACCTATGTAATCCAGGTGAGTCCTGATTACATTAGGATAAGGACTTCCTGCTACATAATACATGATAATTACCGACTGCTCATCTGAATACCAGAAGGTAGGAGATGAGTAGTGGGATGGTATTAGCTCCCCTCTTATAATAGCACTGTCTGAGGGTAGGAGCTGAGTTCATTGTGAGGGTAGGAGCAACTCAGCAACCTGCTGAACTGCTCAAGGAACGCAGCATTCCCTAAACTGCTTAACATGAGGGAGACAAGCCTACCTGTGCTTCATATGCTGTGGGGCTGGTTGACCAAGAGCTGTCCTTTCCTGGAATTATCCTATCCTGCAGAGGGTTGCTTGGCTAGTCTGGCTGCTGGATGAGGTCGGGCTTCCCTAAGAGGAAAAGAGAACTAATGTGTTTTTGAGTCGTGAGTCGGTCGGAGATCAAGAAGGCGTGTGGGCGGTCGGTCGGAAAGTGTCCTTATCTCGCTCTCCGGCTACTTAACAGCCGCCATATGGAAGAAACCTTAACGCTCTGCCGCTCCCGAGGCCCTCTGGCTACCAGAGCCAGAAAGCTGGCCAGTCGTCAAGTCCAGAGCAGCTTAGTACAATGAATGAGCTGGTCTGACTGACTCACCCATCCAGCCTGTGGTGCTATGGAGCACCTTACTGCTGGTATAGGGCCTAAGGTGGTAATGGTTGCTAGTGTCTACGTAGTCAGTAAGCCTTCCTCCAGAGCTGCTCCTGTCTCCTCCAGTGTCCCAGTGATGTGTGCTGGTTAGTGGGTGGGTAGGCAGACCGGCTACTGCTCCGACCTGCCGCGGGTGGCCAGGCTCAGTCAGTGCTCTCCTCCTGGGCGGGCTGCTGTCTCTCCTCTTGTGTCCCTTTACCACATGCAGTCCGTGCGCATTGTGAGGCCTCTGCCTCATCACTGCCTGCTCGTCGTGCTGTAGGTAAGCTATGGGGACAGGCAGTCAGTACCACGGAGGAAATGGGGCGGGGGCAAGGGGAGGGAGGGGGAGGAAGCAGGGACCTACACCTAGCCAGGAGCAGGGCGTGTTGGCGGGCAGTACCATTGTTGGATGTCTGCGGCAGCAAGAGCAGCATTCAACGGCACCAGATGACTGCACCAGCACGCTACTCAGTGGTTGAAAGGGGAACTACAAGCAGCATTCACCTACCCACTGTCGTCTTTTTATCCCCAACTGACCATCTACCTGTATGTTCTCTGCATCTCATTAGGGTAGACCAATCTTTTTGCCTTTGGACGACTCCATGGTCCTGCTTATACAAGCGTGCATCCTCTTTTCTGAGAAGTGTCTTTTGGCACACAACCTCCAAAGTGAACTATTTATCTCTCTCTCTATATATATATGGAATCATGATGAAATCTGAATAAATCAGAAAGGACCCTAAAAAACCTGCAAATGCTATTTTCCCTGATGTATGAGAACTTATTGTTCATACTTAGAGTACTAATGCAGTGGGTCTATACATACATGTAAATCTTGTATATGTAGTACAGAGCATAGGCTGGGTGGGGATGTAGAGACTAAAGCCTCATCACTACAGCACACCCTGGAGGAATAGCCATCAACCGTGGAGGATTTTGTTTGTCTGTCACGTCTTTGATCCCATCATTGGATGAAGGCTCACGCACCAAGCAAGGCGCCTGAAGCTTATGGAAAAGGATGACATGAAAAAGTCCCCTAGCTGTGTGGCCTGTAGGGGGGGGGGGAGACATGTTGCATGGACACAACCAATGCACATAAAAAAGGAGGCGATTTGGAAATCTTTCTTTTATCCCAAACGAAGTTAAGTGAAGAAAAACACTGTTGCAACAGGGTAGGGCTCCATTTCTTCGTAATAATAAGCACACGTAAATTGACATTTTAAAGAAACAAAGTTTTTTCTACCAATTCAATGCAGAGTTAAACTTAAAATGCTGAATCGTCTCTAAAGCTGCTCTTTGACATGGGAATGTCATTTGGCCGACACACATTGCAGATTGGGGCCCACAGTATCCATGCACAAGTCTCTATCAACGCACAATAAGGAAATGCATAATTATTGCTGTATATACCTAAAGGATGGGGTACTGAAATGCAACATTATGTGGGTAATTCTGGTGGTCGGGAGAGAGATCATTGTCTAAGTAAAATGTAACAAATTCATTTGATTCCCCTTTCTACTTTGGTTAAAAAAAGAATCTACACTTGTGCCACTGGCCTCACTGAATATTATAGTCTAAACATACACAGTTGGATCCCTCCATTGATAAAAAATGAAGAAATATGACTCTCTAACCAAACTTGATCAGCCATTCTCAATGTCCTAGGCAATCTCAGTCAATAAAAAAAGATATTCGCACGGGTATCCCATGAGAATAACGCTCTTATTCACACGGGATTTTCTAGTACACGGGACTTAAAATTCTGGGAAACAGGACTCCACTAGAATTTCTGGAAAACGGGACTGCACAGAAATTTTGGGAAACAGGACTAGTTATTTGGGAAACAGGACTAGTTATTTTGGGAAACCAGACACTTTTAGCACAGGGATAAATATTTCATGCACAGGACAATGTTATCTGCATAGTACCCTGCATATGGGCTCTGAATGCCAGTCTGCTGTAGGCCAGGTTATATCCTACATGCTGCCCTTTTTCCTCTATAATTATGTGTAATTTTATTTGTTTATATGTGGTTTTTAGGATAGGCTGAGATAAGTGCATGTGCACCTTATATGCAAGTTAAATGAATAAATCAATTGCTAAATCCTACTGAGAAAAGGTCAATATTAAATCCATGCCAGTTAAAACACGCATACACGTATGCCTGTATAACAATATAATTAAAGAATACATGTATGCTTACCTGCTATTATGTTCCCTGTGCGCACACCCCTTTGACTATATCAATTAGTGTGCGCCTATCCTAGTCAGGCTGACTAATTGCATAACATAATGTTCAACCTTTGAAATTTGGAAACCTTTGAAATGGTAACTGGTTCTGACAGATAAATAGCTGTCAGGTTACGAAAGTGCATGGCACATTAAATCAAGAATTCCATTGTTGCGAAGCAACATTTAGAATAGTAAAAGCTTCATATTGCAGTAATTATATCGATAACTATAGCAGTATTGTGTGTCTGATATATGTATAGGGCTTCAAGTGGCGCACTATATGCATGACCTTCAAGTATGAGAAATTCTAAATAACCTTTTAACGTTTTGGTAATTTACACTTATAAATACAATCTAGAGGTATGGTGTGGAAATGCCCCCCCCCCCGAACGGCTCGCCGCCACTGTTATGAATTCAACACTGGTGTGCCTACAAAAGATGAGATTCTCACAATCAGTTTACGCAAATTTCGTGAGGGATATTGAAATAAACCCCTGGGATAATTTCTGAAGGTACCACGATCACACACAGCTCTGGGACTTCAATTTCCATTGCTTTTCTCATGAGGATTCTGGTTCGACTTGAAAGGTAGTCATAGCGTGTTACAAAGTAACCTATCGGTATGATTTCATCAGCGTGTTCGAGCCTATAGCAATGATACCTTTCAGACGATCTACGGCCTTCGGCTGCTTATCTGCTTTCATGAATTGCCTACATTATCCAGGGAAACCATGTCTATACCACTAGCCTTAAAACATTCAGAATTTCGTGAGAGTATAATGTAGTGCAACAGCTGTGGCACAGCAATGTGAAAGGCAATTCTGGTAGACTTTTGTTTGGCAGGAGCTACAACCGGTCAGGGCCTTTTATGAGTTCAATTCCAGAGCTCTTAATGTATACTTGTGATTAGAATGTGGGAACGTATACGTAAAGAACATATGGGCAATGTTTGAGTTCATAACAGGGGCATATTATAAAAATGCCGTACACATGCCTTGTCCAAGAAATATATAAAAGGGGAAAAAGGAAAGAAACACAGTAGTGTATGCTAAGTGATTGCTTCCATTTATAGTAAACCTAGATGTATAACGATACTGGATAATGTATCTTTACACTGACTAGCAGACTATGAGCCATCTAATAACACCACGTACAACTATAATGTCACGTGGCCCGACATCCCTTATGTACATCTTAATAATAATAGGTTTGGAATTGTTAGTCACTATGGACTAAGTTTCTAGAGTCACTTTACCAAGGTATATAGTCATATGGGGTGTCTGTTTGCAGTGGCCAAACTAAGTTTCCACTTGCCACTTTGCACCTTAGGTTCCAAGTGCTATAGTTGCATGTTACCAACACCTTCAAACCAATTGTAGCATACTAATCCTATGAAATATAAGGAAACTGACATCAAGCACTATCCTATGGACGGCCAATGTGATATGTTATTCATTGTTATTTCCCAGGTGCCAATTCCCAGCTGTAAGTTACCACTCGCCAATTTTAGGACAAGCTAGAGCAACTGACACTCCAAAATGAACACATCCAATCAGGAACTGACAAGCCTTAACTGTCAATAATAAAAAAAGGTATCTGGCAACCATCAAGGGTCAAATGGCAACTAGGAAATTTGACAATTTGGCATTTGGCATCTCAAAATGGCAACATTGAATTGGGACTATTCACTTAATCTTTAACCTTGAACTGACAAGTATCGCCTAACAACCTTCAACTGTCAAACCCTAAAAAGATTTAGTAACATCTTTATGACTAATAATTATGTGACTAATTATTCATATTATCATAGATAATTCTGACGATTGGGTCAAACTTCTGCTGTTATAGTCACAACTGACTATAGGTTTTATTATCAGTGCATTACACAGATGCATGTGTCACGCTAGTCAAGGGTTCAATGAGAAACACTACCGAACGTGTGATTTCAATAGGACTACTTTATACGACTAAATAACATTGGGAGTCATTTTTGGGTTCAACTTGTACCCCTTTAACTGAACCTGATTTTCAGCATTTTTCTCCCAGATCGTTCCCGACAGTGCCAGATCATCCCCAATGGAACCTGATGCCAATATCAGCCAATAATCGGTATGGTGGAAGACTCGCATAAGGAATAAGTATCTGATAAATGACAGGCATTGTGACATTTATTTTACAAGAAGATAGTCATACAATTTTGCGATTCTCTGCGATTTTTGCAGAGAATCGCAGATGTTCTCACAAAAGCTGGCACAAACACAGGTTATAAGTTGCTATTTGTTTTCATTTCAATGTGGAAAGCTATTTGTTTATATGGGGCAGGTTTTGAGTGAGATCTCAGGCACATTTTTGTTGTCAACATATGTTTTTGTTTACTAAATCAAGTTGTTCCATGTAAATATTGCAGACTTTCACACTTGTGAGTCTCTGCACTTCAATATCAGACAGGTTTGGTTTTCACAGTACAAGACCCTGCAATCTCTGTTGTTGTTAGACTGCTGTGTTGTTATTTATATATGCTGTGTTTGCCTCCCCACCCCCAAACATACACTACTACTCTTTACCAGCCCACAAGCTATTGATAGATCTAAAGCCTGCATACCCTAGCTCTACTGCCCCTCTCCCAATCTACTAGGTTTGGTATTATACACACAGGTATTGTTATAACACAACCTCTGTGATTTTGGGTGCTTTTTCTGGATATTCCCATTCTGATACCTGTCGATATTGCAGGTCCTAGGAGTGCTGATATCCAGGATATCGGCACTCCTTACATGTCACATGTCATAACATGTCATATGTTACATGTTAAAACCCCGGCCCCCGCACTTTCTGTATCGAGTGACACCATCCTCGTTACCAGAAATGAAAATCATCCCCTATCCCCTGATTTATGAGCAAATAAGGTACCCTATTTTCAGTTAAATCACTGACTTTTGAGGCCTTAAAATGAACCCTATTTTTGAGAAAACACTGATATCTCTAGAAATTCCACCCTTTTTATTGTGAACCACTGACAAGTAATATCATTCATATCACTCCCCAAGTAGACCTCTGAATGTGGGTCCTTAATAAAGATGAGGCATTGGTTAGATTTACTTGATTTATACTTGGCTGTATGTTACCATGATTTGTAGCCTAACCATCCCTTTTTACCCCCCCCCCCCTTGTTCCCTTATTCGCAGATTCCTCTTGGAAATACGACCCCTATCTTTTGAAAAACACAGACTTGCAGAACTTGATAAATTAGACCCTATATCAGTGCTTTTGGTAACGCGGATGGTGTCCAGCCGATGTGGAAGTGCGGGGGCTGGGGTTAAAACCCACTAAATTTTCATGGCCAGGGTAGGACCACCTGCAGTCTCAGATCCAAAATCCAACTCCCTATGCATTGCCCCACAGGGACTGACGAGAAACGGTGTGTGCTTGCTTGGTTGGAATGCCACTAGTAGCTGTCCGTGTTTTCGCCTACCCCTCCGTCTGCGTCCATATCCGCGACGACTGTGGGATGCGTTCAAACCAAGCCAAGCCCAGACGGGCACCGAGGTGTGAGACGTGGTGGTCTAGTGGGTAGCGCATTGCGCTCAGCTTCTACAGGTAGGCGGGACGAGTCCCGGTCTGGGCGCATCTATTTATTCATGTCCAAATCAAACCAATGGCTGCCGGGTGCCGAGGTGTGTGTACCGATGGTCTGTTGGTTACAATAAGGTTAGAAACGCATTCAGACCAATGGCAGGCTTCGAGTCCCGGGGAGGGGGAACAATTTTTGTTTTCAACTTTATTTATTGATATTCTATTGATTATTTATTGATTAATCATGTAATAAAGACACTCGTTACGATATCCTACGATACACTGAATTCGGTGCCCATTAGCCAATTCATTACTCTCTTAATAACCACACCCCCCCCCTGACCCCTTGAATGTCATCTTTACAATGTAGGCACACCAACACCATATACCTTAGACACTGTCAGCAAAACCTTTTGTGAGAATATACCAAAAAATCGCGTAGTGGCGCCTCCGCTTATGCTTCATGGGTCAATTTTCGAATGATTAAGATCAGCAAATAGGCCTACGATAAGAAATTAAGTTACGAAATTGCACAGTGGTGATCGTCTAAATCTGAAGTAGGCCCAAATCGTTGTCTGTTCTGTTATTGAATAAAATGACCTACCCACCCATATGCACAGACATATACCTTGCATAAAGAGAGGGACAAAATGACAGTTGTGTCTCTTATTCTTTTCTTCAGCAACAAAATTGTTTTCAGAAAAATAGAGAAAAGAACAGGAATGTTCAATGCAGCGTTCCAAGCATTTTACTTAGTCTGAGATTCCCCCATGGGGATCAAGTGTTAGACATTCCAGAACAAAATGTTTCTTTGCTTCGCCGCAAAATGATGCTTTTTTTTATGTAATTACTTATCTCAATGAATCTAAGGTTTCCTCTTGATCAAATGGTCTTGCACCGTTCGTTTAGCCAATTAGCAGTATGTTGAGCATTTCAGATAAAGAAAATGAATGACAAGTAATAACGTCTTTTCAACAGGTTTTCTCCTGGTGCCATTAAATGTACAGTGGTAGTTACAGGGATTTCGTTACATGACATTTGTCCATGATGCCATTCTTTCGGAGGTCGAATATTTAATTGCAGCAACAAATCTCACAATCTGAAACACGGATGGTGGGTGGGAGGGGCTACTTTTGACTTACAACCTTGATGAAATTATGGCCTACAGAAATGTAAGCTGGAATTTTGGAAGTCCTTTCTCTTCCCTACATAGTCCTAAGTAAAAGAAATCAACGCAAATCATGTCGAGAAATCAACTGTAGCAACAGCCATTGACTAATGGGTGAGACTTTTTGGAAGCACCATTGCAAAAGGTAGCCCAAAAGGGACTTCGATATGACTTTGCTGTGAAGATGAACAGCAATCCATCGGGTCAGAACAATGAATCAAGGTTAAAATGACGCTGATCAATAATGAACAACGTTACATAAATGTTGATTTAACGTTGTATATCCACTGGGATAGTCTGTGCTTGGTAGTGAGAGTCTGGTAACCTAAAACACACCAAGTTTCAATACACCAAAAGTACACTGTAAAATGTTGTTAAAGTGATGGTGCATTTCTCGACCCAAAGTTGCCAGAGATCAATCATTGTTTTTACAGAGAGTCCTTTGCAGAGAGTCCTTTGCATAGCACCATATTGCCACCTGGGGCTTCTTGTAAAAAACTACACTGGTTCAATGCTTTACGATTACAGTGGCCACTGTTCAGTTTTACAAGGATCCCTGGTACTGGATTCAACGGTTTTACAGAGTACGGAGTCAGGCTGACCCCATGGAGTCAGGTAAACTATGGTTCTTGGAGAAGTCAGCATTCCAGAGCATTCCGCCTGGATTGAAGCCATCAGAACAGATCAGAACAGGCATTGCCCTAGATATATCTTACTTGTACCCCCTGCACACTCCCCCAGGTACAGGGTTCACGCCCTCTCCCACGCACCACACGAACCTAAGAGCAATGCGTACTACCGTACCGATCTGTATAGGATGCTACATATGTGTGTCCCTCTTGATCTCATGAGAAAAAAAATAGCACCCTATACATTATTTCTTAAATATTGAATAAGCGAGGTCTCGTATGAGCACCGGAGGATACAGCCCATTTGAAAGTATTGAGTGTTCAGGCGCCCATAAGAAACATGTTGGTTATCAAGGTTCTAGATTAGGTAGCATCTGTTTTGCAATGTGGAGTGGATTCCTGAAGTGATTGGGACCACTGCCTAAAAACCTTCCAGTTCCAATCACCCTGGAGGCTGTTGTGAAAAGATTGGTAACTCGATTCTCATTGTGGCAAGTGCACCTTCAAGTTCCCCTGTTTCTTCACCCAGAGAGACCCATTCCACCATAGATTGTAATTGAATCGACTTGCTCTGAATTAGACTGCATTCTGAAAAGTGATTGGTTCCACCTGAAAGCATCCCATAGTAGTTAGGCCAGGACAATGGGAGAAGGAACTAGCCGGGAATTGGTTCTCAATTGGGAAGCATTCACAAATTCCAGACAACTCTTAAACCACTTCTATGACCAATCATATTTTGGCAACCTAACAGGGAATTAATTCTCTGAGGTCAGTAATATCTTTTCGCAATAGCCTCCAGCAATGGCGTCTATGTGCTGGCATGGGACGTGGGGCGTTTACTCTATGGTTGTACAGGTACTACCACAGTTTTATTGTTTAGATAAGCTGAACTGTATTGAGTAATCTACAAATCCTTCAACAGGATCTTTCCATTATAATCACGACCAGATTGCGGGGCACATTCCTTTATTTAAAAAGAGATGAAAATGTGTAATTAGTCAAGATCCATATAGCGCTGATCAAGAGCCATACTTGATTTACGGGGTTGAAATGGTTTATCCTGATCTGAAGTCCCATACCGCTATTGATCCATACCGGAGTTGTGGGTGTTATAAATAGCATTTTGCCACAAAGTGGTGACATATTGTGAGTTAAATGATGGCATAGTGTCTAATGCCTAGAAATTGGGCTTGAAACACAAAGGCCCTTAGGCGACCAAATACCCTTAGCACACAAACGACTTAGGGCAAAGCGCTGCTATTATACTAGAAATTGTATTCAGCAGGGGCGTAGGAAAAGAGGGGGCGAGGGGGGCCTGGGCCCCCCAATAATGAGGAGGTTCCCTATATAAGCCTATATAAAAATATAGCAGGCCCCCCCAACCGAGACCCCTGGGCCTCCCGAATAAAAATTTGCCTCCTACTTCCCTGATTCAGGGACATCTTATAGTAAAATATCAGAACATCTATATTGACAAATTTGCTTGATCAATGTTGTTCGAACGGTTGTCAGCAAAGATTCAATGTTCGGTTCCAACTGGTTATAGACAAGCCAGAGTAACAAACAACATGTTCTAGATTTTCACATGTTGTCAGCCCCAGACACTAATGAAATAAGAACACAATGCACTTACAGTGTTATAAAATGTTAGCATTTTCAATATGGGTGATTCCTGTGAACTGCCCCACCTTTGGGTTTTTGGGGTCTTTTTGGATACATGTGGCTCCAGAATAAAAACTGTTCAACCAATCTTCCTATTTATGGTCTCATTTGAAAGAAAACATGTTTGGCTTCAAAAAGAGGGCAAATTTGCGTATGTCGGACCAATATCTTTTGAGCTATGGTGGCCCAAAGTTGGAAAATTGCCAAAAATTGTTTTTTTTTTTCAATTTCCACCTTATTCCAGGCCAAATATCATCAAGGAAAGCAGTAGTAGTCCACCATATTATTATTTATTTCATAGCTGGGGGTCCTATCTAACATTTCCATGTGTATTGGAGGTGAAATGTCCAGTAATTCTTTTTTAACATCAGTTCTTCTAAGTTGAAATAGTACGTGTAACGCGCTTGATCAAAATTGAAAATCAATATAATAGATACTAGAACAGTTGTTTGTGGTTTCTCATCTATCACCATAGAGGGGGAGCATATGGGGTATTTTTGAGGAAAAAATTTTTTTTTGTATCTCCCGCCTCGTGCGCGCAATACACATTCAAGTAATTTTCAAGTCAGTCATCCCCACTCCCCCTGGAGCAACACTTTCCTCTGTGCAGCCTATATAAATCATCTAGGGGTTATCTCACCTATTATATAGTGTGTATCTATTGTTGAGGTGTCGTTTTAAAAAAAAAATCGGGTCTCTACATGCTTCAGTTGCCCCAAACCATGGTCGTTTATCGTATGAAACGCGCTTGATCGGTATTCGGCAAAATTATGGCGGGAGAAGAAAAACAGCTCCTGTTACCCGGGCGGAAGTAGCCTCCATCCGGGGACTTCCCAAAAGTTGTCATCCGGTCCTCAACTTGCTTGGGATCGTTTATCGAGGTGTTTAACGCCAACAGTTTGCAGAAAAACAACGAAAAGGTGAGTGATATTGATGAAAACTTGATGAAATATTGAAGTTGAATGTCGATTGATGTATTTGATGTGGTTTTTTTGTACCGAAAGTGTGTAAATCATGTAGAAAACATGTTCAACGATCGGCGTGGGCGATAATACAAGCGCTGCCGCTGTCTCGGTACCTTCTGTAGGCTTATGAATGGCGTAAAACGCGCTTGATCAAAATTCAACTCGACGGGAACGCGCTTGATGAAAATGATATTATGGCCTGTAGTGGCACAAATATGGGCAAATAGATGAATAACTATGGTTAATACGATAGAATAAGGCCCTGGCTTACATTTAGTGTAGGTTTGGTACCTTCTCAGCCATTTTTGAACCCCCCAGCCATGCCAAATCATTTTTTTCCCTCTGCTGACACTGTTTTAGGTACCATTTCGATTGATTTTCTCCAAACTTCTCACTATTTACACACTTTCCTGTCGTTATGAATCATCCTCTATGTACCTCTCATTGTTTTATTGTGTTACATCGCTGCTGGGTTTGATTATATTGGCACAGTGACCACCAGAAGACGTTAGATGTTATTTTCATCAAGCGCGTTACCGGCGAGTCAAAAATCCCTCCTTTGTACACAATAATAGCAAACTCGTGTATTTTTGGTGTTAATATATTATTTGGGACTACTCTCCAATGTCCAGACCTAATATGATGTGTGTTAGACTTTAATTACTATGATTTATAGAAGAATTTATTTTCATCAAGCGCGTTACATAACCACTATTATGCCTAAAAAATGCACCTATCCTGTAGTCAGCCCCCCAAAAAATTAACACAATGTGCGCCTATGGTACCTCTATCATGTGGAATGGTCATCCGTTCCTTTCTGAAAAAAAAAATTTCAACATGTATCTGGGGTAGGTCAATTTTTGATAAATTCTCAGTTACAATACACATGTCGCTTCCCGGAGGTCTCCCAATGTGTCAGTAATCTTGCACAGTATCCTGGCATGGTCAATACATCCATTCTTTAGAATATAGACATATTTCCATCTATTTGTTGTACATGTTACAGTGTTGATATTTGCTCTTTTCTCAGTGCTTTTTATCTCCTTTTCAGAATGGGTCGTAAGAAGCTGCCCGAGGGTGAGGCCGTCACACACACGGCCGCGCAGAAGGCCTACATGGCCAGAAGGGCAGAGAAGGAGGGAGAGGAGGTGGTGCGGCAGGAGGAGAACGCGAGGAAGAGGGAGAGCGCGAAGCGGTGCGACGCCCTGCGTTCTGACAGGGCCAAGGACCGCAAGCGGAGGATGGGGGCGTTCCGGGGCGCCAAGAAGCGGGCCTTGGATGACGCCCGGAAGCGGGGCGTCGCACCGCCCGCATGGACAGAGGCCAACGCGGCTGAGGTATGAAATAATGAAATTAAGTACATGTATATACATAATGCAAACAATAGCAGACATTCAACCAATGTAAATTATAAATGTAATGTACATGTATGTAAAGTAACTCTTTATGAATTCTTAATTCTAAATCTTTCACTAGAGTTGTAGTATAGCAAAAGTATTTCCAAAAGATTAACTCGCCCGTATTGTATTGCTGACAAATGCAAGTTGTGACCCTTTTCTTATTCAGTGGGTAGATGCGGAGATGGCCCGCGAGGAGGCGGAGGCCGCGGCGGAGAGGGAGGCAGCCGGGGAAGGGTGTTCCGGGGAGGCCGCCCCAGCACCTCCTGCCGCCCCTGCACCTCCTGCTGCTGGTCCCCCAGCGAAGGCCCCCAAGACCGCCGCCAAGACCGCCACCCCGACTGCTGCCACTGCAAAGCCACCGGCCCAGGGCAAGGGTAAGGGGCACGGGAAGAGCTCGAAGAAGCAGACACCGGCAGGTCGCCCAGCGCGTGGACGTGGGCGCGGCCTGCCGGTCGCGCTGTTCACTTCCCGCTCCCCTACCACTTCCTTTGGGTCGGTGGCCTACGAGGAGTATGGAGTAAGTATGAATTAAAAGTGTCATTTGGTAATTGGTTATCAAAGTAGAATTATACATGTACTTAAAGAGTAACTCATCAGCACTGTTATTTTGGTAATTGGTTATCAAAGTAGAATTATGTACTTAAAGAGTAACTCATCAGCACTGCATTGGTGCATCGTGTAAATGTTATTCATGAATATTTTCCTTGTTCTATACATCAGGAGACGCCGGAAGACCCGGAGGTCATCTCCAGCGAGGAGGAGGAGGAACGGACGCTGGCAGGCGATGTCCCCGAGAACCCCCTCCTGCTGTCCGAGGAGGAGGAGGCCCCCGTAGTGCCTGCACCACCACAGCCGCCTACGGAGGCCCCAACACAGGAGGGGGCCCCGGTTGCGGAGGCCCGGCCTGTTCGCCAGGCTGCTCGGCGCGACTCCCCAGAGAGGCGCCGAAGTGGCCGGGTCCAGGAGGCCTCCCCACCGGGGTTCAACGTGGAACTCCTCGAGGACATCGCGTAAGTATTTGAATCATAGTCCCTTCTTTTGTGTTCTTAACTGTGAAGAATCATAAATTTATAAATAATAATTCTAAAACTAAAATTGGCCCTAAAATTCTTGATCAGTTAAGTGCTACTTAGTATGATTTATTCCACACTTCTATTTAACTTAACTTAATCAATGATACCATTTAACTAATTGTTATCAATTTACAGTGCCACCGTCCGTAAAGACAGTGTTCCTCAGTGAATGTAACTATCATAATAAATCTGAGATAAGAATAGTTTGTTCCATGTTGAATGTTTCCTTGCTTGTTGAATTTTTAGAATTAAGATTATTGTACATGTACTGCCATTTCAATGTGTAACACGCTTGATCAAAATGATATATCCTGGGGTGTAGTAGCCTTACTAGGGCAAAAATGATGAATAACTGTGTATAATATCATAGAATAAGGCCATGGCAATGTGTAACGTGCTTGATCAAAATTTTTAGTCAGCGGTAACGCGCTTGATCAAAATGATATCATGGGGACCCCAGGGGTGTAGTAGCCTTACATGTATCTTATAAATAAATGGGGCATGATGAAACTGAAAATTAATGATTGTTCATTTGTTTGCAGCCCGCGTGCACAGCCCCACCTCAAGATGACGACACCAGGACCGACCACCAAACCGACACCGACCACTCCTAAAAACCTGAAGAAACAGCAACGGAAGACCAACTCTCCCAGAACCAACCGCTACTACTACAAACAAGGGCTACTGAACAGAGACCTGACTGAGGCACATCTACAGATCAAGGAGTTGCAGGCTCAGCTTGCCCATGCCCAGTCGAACCATCCAACTGTCGCTGAACCTGCTGTAGCGCACATGGAGGAGCGCGTTGCAGCAGCTGCACCGGATGGGGAACCTGCTGTAGCGCACGTGGAGGAGCGCGTTGCAGCAGCTGCACCGGATGGGGAACCTGCTGTAGCGCACGTGGAGGAGCGCGTTGCAGCAGCTGCACCGGATGGGGAACCTGCTGTAGCGCACATGGAGGAGCGCGTTGCAGCAGCTGCACCGGATGGGGAACCTGCTGTAGCGCACGTGGAGGAGCGCGTTGCAGCAGCTGCACCGGATGGGGAACCTGCTGTAGCGCACGTGGAGGAGCGCGTTGCAGCAGCTGCACAGGAACAGCTGACGGCGCATGACAGGAGTGTGAAGGCTGTGCTTGAAGGGCTGGCCAACCTTCCTCGCAAGGACAAAACCGCCATCATGAACAAGGTGCTTTCGCCCGTTGTGATCAAAGAACAGCGGATCGCGGTGAGCTTGGCAAAGACCCTTGGCATGGATAGGCGGTCACTACTCAAAACCCCTTCAGACCAGCCATCTCCACGTGTGGTGAATCAGGAGGCCAAGATAGAGAGTGTCAAGGAGTTCTTGTCTGACCCGGAGAACTCCGAAATGAGACCTGGTAAGAAAGACACTAAGACCTTGAAGAAGGTGAAGCACCAGCAAATGTACCTCAGGGAGTTTATCCATGTGCTCCACAAGAGGTACGAGGCGACACAACCTCCTCACTTGCAGGTCTCACGGTCACTCTTCTACAGCATCAGGAAAGAACACCTTCCCTGGTTCATCCCCGTGGATCTCCAAAGCACTGATCTGTGCCTTTGCCAGAAGCACCAGAACTTTGCACTCCGGCTTGCTGCTGTCAGTATCCCTTTCAAAGATGAGATGTTCATGACATCCTGGGCAGAGTTCGAACAGACTCTCCAGGACAAAGCCCCCGAGAATGTCAAGTATGAAGTGTGGAAGAATGTGGACTATGAGTATGTGTCGACAGGCAAGGATGGAACTCAGAAGAAGACTACCATCAAGAAGCTCCGCCCTTGTACAGAGATTGCATCCAAGGCGGACTTCATCAAGAAAACCAGACTGGAGTTCATCACCATGGCTGCCCATGTCGACCGTGCTCACAACCAACACCGCATCGTACGTGAGCTGCGAGCGAGTATGTCGTCGATGGAAGTTACCATCCAGATGGACTTTGCGGAAAACTGGATGGTATCATACCCCGATGCTCCACAGAGTACATATTACGCGAAGGAGCCAGTGACCCTGCACCCTGCAGTCATCCACTACCGTGATGAGGACACTGGCACCACAAACCACCACTCTGTCGCTCTGTGCACCGACGACCGGAAGCACGACACTGGCGCCATCTTGGCGTTTCTCCGCTGCCTGGCAGCATTCATCAGGGAGAACCTGCCACACGTCAAGGTGGTCCATTATGCTTCTGACTCACCCTCCAGCCAGTATCGAAACATCTCGGTGTTCTCGATACTCGTACGCCACACCGAACTACTTGACGGACTACGGGCAACATGGACCTACTTCGAGGCGGGTCATGGAAAGGGCCCCTGCGATGGCGTCGGCGCTGCTGCAAAGCGCAACGCTGACAACATCGTCAAGCGCAACAAGGAAGGACATCCCGTCATCAACAATGCAGAGGAGTTCGCGGCTGAAGGTAACAAACTTGAAGGCCGCGTTCACTACATCCATGTCCCTCTGCAGGATGTCACCTCCGCTCGCCTCACTCTCGGCTCAGTGGTAGCAGACAAGTCAGTAGAGGGCACCATGAGTGTCCATGCTGCCATGGTCAAACAGGAAGGAAGGTCACTCGCTGTCCGTGACAAATCCTGTTTTGACCCCTGCTGCTGGGTCGACCTTAGGTCCGTTACTGGCTGCTCCGGATGGATTGAGCATGAGCTGGTTTTCAACAAGAACAAGAAGCCTCCCCCACCAAAGCAAACACGGCAGAAGAAAACGCGGCCTGCCAGTGTCCCTGCAGAGGTGGACGACGCGGATGCCCGCACCGGCGACCCTGATTTTGATCCTGTTGTGCGCACCACTGTCTGCAAGCGCACCAGGGACGGCTCAGTCGTGGCACGTAAGCGCACTCGAAGTGACCGGGTGCCAACACCTGACAAGGAGAACATTGCCCCGTGTGCCGCACGAAAGCGTGCCGCGGAGCGTGCCGTCGCCGTCCCTACAACCAAGCGAGCACGACAGGATCCACCGACCTCGACCCTCCCTCAGGAGGATGTACAACCAACGGACAGTGTAGGGAAGTTGGTACTGGTGCAGGATGAGTACCATGTAGGTGACATTCTTATCACTGCCAGCCTGGCCAGTACCAGCTCAAAGGACAAGTGGTTTATGGGTAAGGTGATAGCCAAGGACAATGACTTCTACCAAGTGCACTACATGCTGCGCTACATGGCGTCGGACAAGAGAAGCTTCAAGTGGGGGAAGGAGATCATCCCAGCTAGGGTCCACCCCCTCAACGTTCTTGGCAGAGTCACTCTGCCCAAGCCAAGTCGTTATGGCAACACTGAGAACGCTGTCTACAAACTTGATCCCCTCACCATCCAACTGGCTGATCGGAAGCTTCTCAAGTACCGCAGCGAGTGCACTGGTTAGATGTCATTGATCCCGGTTATCACCTGTTTTACTTTGGCCACTATAACTAAGACCCAAACTGTGCCCAATCAAAGGATGCCGGACAGATGCAGACCCAGGAAACCCAATGGACGAATCTACATCTTCCCATCTTCTCCAGGGCACAACACACAGCGACGCGGCTTGCCACCGCCAAGTCCTTCGACCGCCGAATGGATCTGCAGACAAGCAGCTAAAACCCCAAAGACACCCGAAGTATATTAGCATTGTACAGCAGACCCACTACACTGGTGGGCTGCTATAGTTCATTATATATTGTATATATTGTATTGTACCTATGTTTAACTGCATGACATTGCGTGTAACGCGCTTGACCGATATCTGTAATGGTACTGCTTCATTGGCTGTGGGCAACCTGAGAGTTAACTGACCTGTACTACTGCTATCTAATATGTTACTAGACATGTGTGGCTGGTATTTTAGGCCTGTTTGGATACTCCTAGTTAAATTTTGGACCTTCTGGTTTGATTGATGTAAAAAAATTAGTCGCAAAAAAGTGCAGTTTTATTTTCCGAGGCATACGGGAGACCCCAGGTAGGTATAAAATGTACATTTCTTGGTGTTAAACAGTAGTCCCATTGCTTAAGTAGTTGTGTATGAAGCAGCATTATGATATGAAAGGTCTAAGTATCTCTATGGAGCCTCTATCTATGAGTGACTGTATGTAACGCGCTTGATCGGTATCCGCCTACGCGGAGGGCATTTGACATGGTATTGCTTCATTGGCTGTGGGCAACCTGAGAGTTATCTGAGCTGTACTACTGCTATTAAATATGTTACTAGACATGTGTGGCTGGTATTTTAGACCTGTTTGGATACTCCTAGTTAATTTTTGGACCTTCTGGTTTGATTGATGTAAAAAAATTAGTCGCAAAAAAGTGCAATATTATTTTCCGAGGCATACGGGAGACCCCAGGTAGGTATAAAATGTACATTTCTTGGTGTTAAACAGTAGTCCCATTGCTTAAGTAGTTGTGTATGAAGCAGCATTATGATATGAAAGGTCTAAGTATCTCAATGGAGCCTCTATCTATGAGTGACTGTATGTAACGCGCTTGATCGGTATCCGCCTACGCGGAGGGCATTTGACATGGTATTGCTTCATTGGCTGTGGGCAACCTGAGAGTTATCTGAGCTGTACTACTGCTATTTAATATGTTACTAGACATGTGTGGCTGGTATTTTAGACCTGTTTGGATACTCCTAGTTAATTTTTGGACCTTCTGGCTTGATTGATGTAAAAAAATTAGTCGCAAAAAAGTGCAATTTTATTTTCCGAGGCATACGGGAGACCCCAGGTAGGTATAAAATGTACATTTCTTGGTGTTAAACAGTAGTCCCATTGCTTAAGTAGTTGTGTATGAAGCAGCATTATGATATGAAAGGTCTAAGTATCTCAATGGAGCCTCTATCTATGAGTGACTGTATGTAACGCGCTTGATCGGTATCCGCCTACGCGGAGGGCATTTGACATGGTATTGCTTCATTGGCTGTGGGCAACCTGAGAGTTATCTGAGCTGTACTACTGCTATTTAATATGTTACTAGACATGTGTGGCTGGTATTTTAGACCTGTTTGGATACTCCTAGTTAATTTTTGGACCTTCTGGTTTGATTGATGTAAAAAAATTAGTCGCAAAAAAGTGCAATTTTATTTTCCGAGGCATACGGGAGACCCCAGGTAGGTATAAAATGTACATTTCTTGGTGTTAAACAGTAGTCCCATTGCTTAAGTAGTTGTGTATAAAGCAGCATTATGATATGAAAGGTCTAAGTATCTCTATGGAGCCTCTATCTATGAGTGACTGTATGTAACGCGCTTGATCGGTATCCGCCTACGCGGAGGGCATTTGACATGGTATTGCTTCATTGGCTGTGGGCAACCTGAGAGTTATCTGAGCTGTACTACTGCTATTAAATATGTTACTAGACATGTGTGGCTGGTATTTTAGACCTGTTTGGATACTCCTAGTTAATTTTTGGACCTTCTGGTTTGATTGATGTAAAAAAATTAGTCGCAAAAAAGTGCAATTTTATTTTCCGAGGCATACGGGAGACCCCAGGTAGGTATAAAATGTACATTTCTTGGTGTTAAACAGTAGTCCCATTGCTTAAGTAGTTGTGTATGAAGCAGCATTATGATATGAAAGGTCTAAGTATCTCTATGGAGCCTCTATCTATGAGTGACTGTATGTAACGCGCTTGATCGGTATCCGCCTACGCGGAGGGCATTTGACATGGTATTGCTTCATTGGCTGTGGGCAACCTGAGAGTTATCTGAGCTGTACTACTGCTATTTAATATGTTACTAGACATGTGTGGCTGGTATTTTAGACCTGTTTGGATACTCCTAGTTAATTTTTGGACCTTCTGGCTTGATTGATGTAAAAAAATTAGTCGCAAAAAAGTGCAATTTTATTTTCCGAGGCATACGGGAGACCCCAGGTAGGTATAAAATGTACATTTCTTGGTGTTAAACAGTAGTCCCATTGCTTAAGTAGTTGTGTATAAAGCAGCATTATGATATGAAAGGTCTAAGTATCTCTATGGAGCCTCTATCTATGAGTGACTGTATGTAACGCGCTTGATCGCTATTTGGCCAATTACGAGTAATTTTGGACAGCTGCTCACATAAAGAAAACACTGTGGGAATGGAAGAATGATGATTGTTTAAGAAAATATAGACAATGAAGACATAATAACTTGAATTAAATGCATATACAATGGATATTAAGCCTGTGAGGGTAAAGTTAAGGTTTGGTGTTAGAAATTTTTGAAAAATCTCAATCTTCTTAAAACGTTATGTCACATAACTTCAAAAGTTTTCAAGCCTCAGTCCTAATTTTTGGTACACTTATTCATAACTATTATAGTTGTTTGGACACTGAATATGGTTATCACAGATACATTATTGAAGAAGTTCTATGCATGAGAATTAATATCGATCAAGCGCGTTACACGATTTATACCTCTTTACTGCGACTGTGATAAAAACTGACATCCTGGGAGTTAATGACTTGAATGGAACTTTTCATACACCCAAGATATAGGGCTATCAATAAAATAAAGTCTTGAAATGTAATCCTGAGTTTGTCATGTTGGGCCCCTGATCCTGATAGGTGGGCGAACTCACAGGATTCGCCCATATACTATTTGTTTCCAAGACGGCTGTCAAGTAAATGCATGAAATATGTCAAGTAAATGAACATAATTTACTATAGCTTGACATAGAGGTGCGGTGAAAGAGAAAGAGGGAGTCCATTACGTGTCAGTTTCAGCACTTCTTTTATGAAATCAATGATACAGTCTACCTGAAATAGCCTATACTTATCCACAAGTTAATGAGTTCAAAATCATTGCCGGAAATGGTACAAGGCATTTTAAGTTCTAAAATATATCATTTGCCTTATTAATTGACGGGTCTATGTATGAGCACCATTATTGAATAAGCACAGTGGTAAATTTTCTAGCATTATAGGTTAATACACACCTATAGTCATGTATCAGGGCTACAGGATTCTTTGCTACTAAGGTGATGTTGATACCCATTTTTTTATCCCTATGGTATGGTACCCATGTAGCAAGCCCGCTTAGGGCCAATTCGGTTTTTTCTCAGATAAGCTGGTTCAAAGCTGGCAGAATACTATTCATGGTTTTAGGTTGGGCAAATGGTGGGTTTCCAGTCAGGGCCACATTGAGTTGCCCTAATAGGGCAAACTGTACTAAGACTGTTGGGCTCCCGACAGTTTTTATCCTCAGCAAGTTGTGTGGGCCACATAAGGCTAACTGATTTGGGCACAGAGCTGCTTCAAAATGGGCAAACACTTTGGGCACAGATTGGTTTCAAGGTGGGCACCCCAAATCAGACATAGATCAGTTCCAAAGATAATTTTCCAGACAGGGTTGAGGATGGGTTTGCACAAGGCATACTAAACTGGGAGTTCTGAACTTTGACACTAGATGACCCCACTATGTCTGATGTACAGCTTTCCACCCACGTCCGTATTGATTTTCTTTAGTATGATATAACAGAAATAGGCTAATGAATCATATAAATCATAACAGTACACAAATTTTCTCAGAGTTTGGATCTACTGGCAAAATACATTTGAAATATGCAAAGTTAAGTGATGTCAGCAGTTTTTAATGTGACTACACCATTCCTGTCGTAATCATTTTATATTGAAGTATGCTACCCATTGGGAGGCACTATGAACTTGAAGGCTAGCATGTTACTGGACTAGGTCTGGTTGACTTGCCTTGGCCAACTTAGTTTGAATTGATGGTTCTACTGTGTTATGATGATGGGGAGAGTAATACAGTATGTTTAGTCTCCCTCCAACTATGGAGTCCAAGGGGAGGGGCTAGCACCTGGAGGCTAGCAGAGTATTTTCAGGGTTCAAAATTTTAGAAAATGAGGAAAAAAAGGATTTTCTATAATATCTATCCCAGATGGCGCCACCTGATCAAAGTGGTAAGCCCACTTTCAGCCACACCAAAAACCCATGTTGAACCCAAACCCACTCTGAGACTGACCTGTGCCCATATTGGTTAGCCCAGCGTAGCCCACACACCTCACTGAGGACAGAAACTGTCAGCAGTCCATTGGTTAGCCCATTGCAGCCCACATCGGAAGCCACACCAAATAAAGTGTGGGCCACAGTAGGGCCACACCACCTTTGCTACCTAGGATTGTTGTGATAGTAATACTGATAAGCGTACTTAAAAAATTTGAATCAGTTTAGATAATTTCTTGAGCTAAAATCTGTGTTACTAAAAGTGTGTTAGCTCTATCTTGGCATCTTTTCTCTTTCGTCCATGTATCCCAGCAAATTGTCGTTATCTGTCGCCATGATTGGTCATCAATGGTGACTCCTTTTTGAGTGATAATTTACTGCATCATCTTTCGCCACTGTGTGTCAGTCTCACATGGCATGGCAATTTATCACAACAGTCACCAACATGATCTCACTCACTGCGTGAGTATGTGCCACCCCTTGTCATCCCTCACAAAGCATGGTGACTTATCACCACCATCGCCAACATGGATCTAACTCACTGTGTGAGTATGTGCCACTGCCTGTCAACTCTCACTCAGAATGGCAGCTTATCACAAGCATCGCCAACATGGATCTGACTCACTGTGTGATTATGTACCACTCCCATACCACTGGCATTAACTCTCACACAAAATGGCGACTTATCACTACCATTGCCAACATTGGTCTCACTCAATGCGTGAATTTGTGTCACTCCATGTCAATGCTCATTGAGGATTGCATCATCTGTCACTCACTCTCACTCAGAATGGCAACTTATCACCACCATTGCCAGCCTTTGTCTTACTCAATGTGTGAATTTGTGTCACTCCAAGTCAATGCTCTCTGAGGATTGCATTATCTGTCACTCACTCTCACTCAGAATGGCAACTTATCACCACCATTGCCAGCCTTTGTCTTACTCAATGCGTGAATTTGGGTCACTCCAAGTCAATGCTCTCTGAGGATTGCATCATCTGTCACTCACTCTCACTCAGAATGGCAACTTATCACCACCATTGCCAAAGTTGTTAAGACAGCACCACTGTTCAACATGTAGCCTATCTAGGAAGTGTGGGCATGAAGTATAAGTCCCATACTTATCAAATGTGCTTTGTTTCACACTGATTTCCATGTAATACTTCAGAGTTGAATCAAAAAAGATTATATAGAGAAAATATCAATTGAAATTAGATAGAGGTATCTCTAAAATAAAAGCAACTACCCATAAACACCTTTTCTCTGGTTACAGGAAAAATACCTAAGGAAGTATCTACATGAACACCTTGTCTGTGGTTAGAGGGAAGATACATATGGCAATACCTTCTCTGGCAAAACATACATTGATCTGGCAGATGTCAGGCTGCATGATTACCAATGTCAATGATCATGAGCTTTTCATCTAACAAGATGAGTGATCACCAGCATTGCCATCACCGGTGAGTCTGAGTGATCACCACTCTGCCATCCATGGTGAACCGGCGCTATGACGTGGTGCGCATTCCATCTAGCGAGGTGAGTGATTAACTGCCTTGCCATCCCTGGTGAGTGTGAGTCATCACGATCCTCGCCAACCGTGGTGAAAGTGCATTATGGCATGGTGTGCGTTTCATCTAGCGAGATGAATGATCACCTGAGTGACCATCCCTGGTGAGTGTGAGTGATCACGATCCTTGCCATCCGTGTGTTATGATGTAGCGTGCATCTCATCTAGCGAAGTGAGTGATCACTCATGTCGCCATCCCTGGTGAGGATGAGTGATCACTCATGTCGCCATCCCTGGTGAGGATGAGTGATCACGATCCTCGCCATCCCTGGTGAACATGCACTATGATGAGGTGCCTGTTTCATCTAGTGAGGTGAGTGATCACCTGCGTCGCCATCCCTGGGAAGTCTGAGTGATCACCATCCTCGCCATCTGAGGTGAGGCCATGTGATCACCACCATTGCTATTCCTGGTGATCTTGTGCTATAGCAATGTCGTGTTCCATCTAGCGACATGTGTGAGCCACTTCACACAGGTTGACGAGGAATCATGACAATTTGCTGGGATGTCTTGCCATGTTATGTTTGTTGTTGTCCTGTCTAGTCTTAATTCATCATCATAATGTATGTAAATCATTTTTACTCATTATCATCAAAAGCTGGTAATTCAAACTGTATAGTTACAAAACTTGAGACACAATATTAGTGTATTATATTGAGCTTGCTTGGAAACGATATGTGCTACAATTGAACTTGATTTAATAATTGTATGTCAATTTTCCACTTATTTCATTTTTGAGAAGTACAATAAAATACTTTTCAAACTCAAAAAAAGCCTGGTTCAGTTCAACTATGTCTAAGACACTTCATACATAGAGAGAACTAAATGACCGTGGTGTACGAGGTGGCTGATCCACCCCGAGGGGGGTGTCTACCCCGAGAGCGTTAGTCCGAGGGGGGAAACACCCCCCAAGGGGTGGATCGGCCACTGAGGACACCAGGGAGTTTAGTTCTCTATTTATTTTATGTTTTTAGAGGGTTTAAATAAGGAAAAATCAGCAAAATCCATTACCATAGTTCCCTGTACGAGCAGCGGTCCGCCATTTTGAATGTTTACATACACCCGTAATGAGGCTGTGGTACCGGATCGGCCGCTGTGGTGAATCGGCACACGTTACGCCACTGGGGGCGTGATGATCGGCCCCGCAATGCTATCTATACGGGAAGTTATTCATGGGAAGTTATCCACATAAAATAAAGTCCATTACCGTATTATTACGGTCATTACATGACTTCTGTGATTTTGGGTGCTTTTTCTGGATATTCCCATACTGATACCTGTCGATATTGCACACCATGATGCATGCATCATGACTTGTGTAAGGTGTGCTGATATCCATGATATCAGCACTCCTTACATGTCCTAACATGTCACATGTTACATGTTAAAACCTAAGAAATTCTCATTGCCAGGGTAGGGGTTGAACCTGCACTCCACTGATCCCAAATCCTAACTCCCTATGCATTCCGCTACAGGGACTGACAAGAAAGTGTGTGTGTATATGTATAATGCCATAGCCCCTACCTGGATAGTAGCGACCCTAGCAACTCTCACATGCGCAAGGTTAGAATAGCATTCTAATTATAGAGGTGTGTGAACTGTTGGTCCAGTGGGTAGTGCATTGCGCTCAGCTTCTACAGGTAGGCGGGAGGAGTCCCGGTCTCGGCGAACATTTTTTTTCGCCGTGTGTACACACACTATGGCAGGCTTCGAGTCCCGGGGAAGGGGAACGATTCAATGTATTGTAGGATATCAAAACTTGTGGGCTTCGCCCACTCATAACGATATCCTATGATACACTGAATTCGGTGCCCGTTAGCCCATTCATTACTCTCTAATTGAATTTTGGGTGTTGCCAGTTAGACCTTGAAAAATAGCACTTGAGTTGGCAGTCGGCAATTGCTGATTGATGATGACTGTTGTTGTTTGCTTGTTGCTGCTAGTTGTCGGTTATCCACTGCAAACATTCAATCATAGTTTGCTAGATCCCACTTTTGCAAATTCAAAGTTAAGTTAAAGGTTGGCAGTTGTCACTTGGGTTGCCAATTGCATATTACAGGTTGCTTGTTATCAGTTCCCATATATTTAGTTTAGTACAGTTCAACTGCTGACAAACAATGTGTAACTGGAGATTAATAATTCACACTAGGGGCAAAAAGAAGAAACTACCAACTGAAATTGGTGACTGACAACTAACATTCCATAGATGGGAACAATCAGCCACAACCCATAGACAACTATAGGAAATTGGTGACCAGCACCTGACGCCCAGCGATATACGCACGAGGAAAAGGAGGTCACAGGACAACATAAAGAAGGGTGGTCACAGGATAAATGGGGGTGGGTGGTTACAGGACATGCACGGAGGGGAACAGGACACACAATGAGTGGTGGTTATGAGACAAAAAGGAAGGGATGGTTACAGGACACACAAGGAGGGGTGGTTACAGAACAAAAAAAGGAGGGGTGGTTACAGGACACACAAGGAGAGGGGTGGTTACAGGACACAAAAGGAGGGGTGGTTACAGGACACACAAGGAGAGGGGTGGTTACAGGACACACAAGGAGGGGTGGTCACAGGACATAGACACCCTCAGGTTGTCCTGTGACCACCTTTTCCTCATGCAGTCCCGTGACCACCTTTTCCTCGTGCTGTCCTGTGACCACCCCATAAGGATGAAGTCCTGTGACCACCCTTCCCTCATGCTGTCCAGTAACCACCCCATAAAGGATGTCGTCCTATGACCACCTTCTCCTTGTGCTGTCCTGTAACCACTCCATTGCCATGTTGTCCTGTGACCTCCTTTTCCTCGTGCGTATAGTGACCTTGTTCGTATACCATCGGCCGCACCTGACCATGTATAATATACATGCTTACAAGTCACAATGACTACGATCAAGCATTAAAGCATCAAATTCATGGTCGATTGACTATAGCATGAATCCAGCCAATCCAACACATGACTTAATTTAGTCACTACTGACTAGGATTCCTGACTCTATTGTTATCAGCGTAGGGACCAGGAACATAAAAAGTTACGTTGCTCTTCTTCATGAACGCTAGGTGAACATGTTGCATGATAATCATAATTTCTATTCGGTAGTGAAAATAAGGTGCTATTAAGAACACTAGGGTCTAATGTTGAAATACATGGAGTTGGGCCACACACTATTCAGACCTAGCTAGGCTATAGCTACCTATACTACCATCAACTATGAAGACATTTCTAAAGAAATCCTTAGATCGATTATGTGTATTAATTGGTTGAATATCACAACACTTGACATTTTTCAAAATATAATTGTATAATTGTAGCTTGAATAGTTAGAGACGGGCAAATAAATAATCCAGAGGGCTCTAACAATATCCTAGGTTTGAATCTTGAAACTCAGACACGGCATAGATAATCTGACCAAGGGTTTCTCTAGCGCCATTTATTTATTGGTCTAATCGGGAGAATTATGCGCTACACCTTTATAAATACATCTGTAGCTTATTTTCACATGAGATGACCCTTTTGCCCCAATTGGCCACATTCAGGTACAACTCTACCACCACTACAAAAAATATCAACTACTAACGCATACTTTGCCTTCATGGTCAAATCTCTATAGCAATAGAGAGTTGAAGGACAGGCCACCACTGATACAGCAGCTGCTTCGCTCTATTTTCAACTATTCTATTCTAACTGGCCTACATTACCAACCAGTGAAACCTAGTGTATGGCCATTATGCCGAACGCATGTTAACATGATCATTACCCCCATAATGCCACTCGTGTCTATCTGAGTCAGTGTTGTTAGAGTGGATTTGCTCATTGAGGGGGCGAGCTTCCTATTGTTGTTCACATCAGAGCTACTCAGTGTGTTGCTCTTGCTTGCCTAAGTGTAGGAAAACATCATACATAATAGAATCAGCGGCCCCCCAGGGAGGATAGCCTGACTAACTCATCATGGCATTTAGGTATCATCTTAGGGCTAACCCAGGTTGATTCATCTTCTTATAACATTCGGAAGGGTGTGTGAATTTGAAATAGAAAAAAAAGGGTGGGGGTTTGGGGTTATTGTGTTCTATTATTGGGTGAACCGGAGATATTTGAATAAAAGCATTATCAGCTAATACCATATTCAGCAGTAAATAAAATCTGGCTGCATCAAAGATCAGGCTTATATTCTGCATGGGCTCTTGTCATCTAGGAGATACGTGGAGTATTGCCATATTTTGGAACTAAATCCAAATGAATATCAAAGTGGACTGACAAAACAGTTGACACTATTTCAATCACTCCAGGGGGCCGTTGCACAATCAGCGTGAAAACCGGTTTCCTCGTTCTGCTAGTGTCTAAGTGTTGCACAAATGTTTTCTCGCTCTGCCATTTGGTCCGTTTTTGCAGAGCGAGAAAAAAAGTGTTGCACAATCTTTTCCTCGCTGTGCGAAAGTCGCTGTGCTAAAATTTTTGGGTGCACAGCGAGAAAAAAAAGGCAGTTACTCTGGAGTCACCGCCTTTTTGGTTTTTAACATTGGTCCCTATGGGGACAGTCGTTCTGTGATTTGGAATGAACCAGAGTAACATTTTGGAGGGAAATTTAAAGTGTGACAACTACACTGTGTCAAAATGGATGTCCCAAGAGACAGTCTGGGAAGAAGAAAGCGAAAGTGCAAGAAAAGAGATACTCCCTTCACTTTATTCTCTGATGAAGAGTTTACAGCAAGGTACAGGCTCAGCAAGGAGGTAGTGATGGAGCTGTGCCAGGACTACAGGCTACACAGCAAGTTCAAGGGGAGCAAACGTGGGGGAGGCCTCTCCTGCATAGACAGGGTAAGCTGAAATACCTTCTTTTTTTTCTTTGTGGTCTGGATGGGGGGGGTCCCCCTTCTGACATCTCGACTCGATGAAATGGTCATGTCACATATCACTTGATGTCACATGTCACCTCTGTCATGGCCCAACATGTCAATTTTAATAATTTTATGTCAATAATTTTTTTATTCATGTCAGTAAATCCCATGTCACATGTCTGTTTCAAGAAATGAGCATGTCACCAGTAGAATTTTGTAGTCCACACCCATCACTAGACGACCTTTTATTTATTTATTTATTTCTCCCCTTTTCTCCCCTTTTCCTAATACTCTGACATTGATTTCCTTTTTTTTCTTTCAGTTCTGTTTAGTGTTACGGTATTTTGCCACTGGGAGTTTCTTCGTGCTGACTGGGGACTCCCAGAAGGTATCCAAGTCCGTAGTGTGTAATTCAGTGAAAGATGTCGCTCAATACTTCGTCAAGAACCGGCACAAGTATGTGAAGTGGCCCCACTCTTTTGAATCGAAACTGCTTGCGGCCTTGAAGTTATACCGCCACAAAGTCAAGAGGAACCAAAGAGAGGTCGAACAAGAGACACCGTTTGTATTTGGATACGTGGATGGCACCCACATCCCAATCAAGTGCCCCTCCAGAAACGAGAGCGCATACGTCAACAGAAATCAGTATCACTCCATTAACACCACTGTGAGTTTTTCACCTTTTTCTTACCTTCTGTGGAGTCCTCTTTATTTTTGTTACCTTAATAAAATAAGGTTCATCTTCCTCTTTTTTTTGTCCTGCACCTCTAGAATTATAATGAAACATATCATCTATAACAGAATATGGTTAGATGGAATTTATTTCCCTTTTCCTGATTTTTATTTCTTTCTTGGTGCAGATTGTCTGTGACTATGACAAACGGATATTGTTCATAGACCCTCGCTTCCCAGGATCGGTGCATGATGCCTACTGTCTCGCGGCGAGCCCCGTTGGAGACGAGCTCGACCAGGAGATTTGGGGGGATTTTGTTCTCCTAGGAGACTCGGGGTGAGCTTCCTTTCTTAGTCTTTGTCTCTACTTTTCTTTCACAGCATGCAAAACACTATAACATGTGGTTATCTTCTACTTTTGGCAGATATGGGTTGCGTCGGCACCTCTTCACGCCCTATAAGGACGAGACTTCACCCAAGAAGACCGCATTCAACAAGTGGCATAAGAAGAGCCGGGTTCGAGTCGAGCAGTGCATCGGTATCCTGAAGCAGCGTTGGAGGTGAGTGTAACTCTTTCCCACTCATGAGAAAAAGAAAGGAACTAATTATCTGCACTTTAACATATTACCTTCCAATATTTTTTTTCTGTGTCATCCTTTGTCCCTGTCTAAAGCTCCTTTTTTTCTTTTTTTTTTTGTCTTTCAGGATCTTGGACTCCTCCGCAGGTTACATGAGGCACGAGCCAAAGAGGTCTTCAGACATCATAACCAGTTGCGCCTGCCTTCACAACGTGGCCATGGATCATGGCATAAGGATTGTAGATGACCCTGCTGATCCCTGGACACCAGTCCGTCTTCCCCTTCCCCAACCAAGACAGCTTTTCCGAGAACAGGAAAAGGAGCGTATCAAGTGCTTCCGGGACGAGTACTGCAACAAATACTTCTGAAAAGTGTGGCACCTTGCATGCTTCAAGTTACAACGAAAGTACTTTGGCTCTTTGTCTGTGATACCTTATAATTAGGATGTGGTACACATGTATGTCACAAAGAGAGAGTTTCAGCTTGTCTGAGATATTTACCTTAATGTACATAAAGATGTACCTGGCGGACAGGCCTCACATGAAATATTTTTCTCTGACATTTTTTCCTGTTCCTTTTGTGAAAGAAAACTTGAACACGCGCCGTAAAAGAAAAAAAGTTTTATTTATGTACATATACATAATAAACTGTAAATAAACTGTATTTTTGTCAAACTTGTATAAGATTGTCCATTTCTCTTTATCATATATATCTTTGTCACATTTAATCCATACTTCATAACTGATTTTTGGCTTGCCTTCTCTGAGCTCTTATGGCTCCCCTCTCTGCCTTCCTCCTTTTCTTCTCCTCACACAGCTGCAGGTATTCGCTTCTGGTGCAAACCACAACTTTCTGCCCTTGTTTAGGTCTAACTTTGGGTAGAGCAGTCTTTGACTCGTCTTTCTTCCTCGCTGCTGCTTTCTGTTTGGATAAATTCTCCATTTTCTTCCTTAATACTGCTTCTTCTTTCTCCCTCTTTCTCTCCTCCTTCATCTTTGCCTCATGTTTCCTCCTTCTCTCCTCTTTCTTCTTTCTTTCTTCCTTCCTTCTCTCTTTGTCTTTATCTTTTGTTGGTACTTTAGTGGTCTTCATTTTGGTCTTAGCCTTGGAGAAGTCGGCAGTACCTGGTCTCCACAGATGGTTTTCTGTTATGCCTGACTGTGTCTTTGGTTTGGTAGGGTCCAGCTCCATGGGAGTAACTCCTGGAATACCTGAAAAACATACAGATGTTTCCTGAGTCTCAAAAGTACATAATATTGTTTTTTTTCTCGCTGTGTTTGAAAAAAACATTAGATGTCTTTTATTCTAAACTCAATAAGAGGTTGAATAAGGTAGGGTACAGTGACTACGGTAGTCCATCCTCACCTCGAACTGCCTCTGGTTTCAGATATTCTAAAGCTTTCTGCTGGGTGTTGGACAAAAGCAACTTCTTTGCAGGTGGTCCGCTTCCTGTCTTTTTGATCTCCCTTCTTAGCGTATTGTACTGTAAGAAAATAGATTAGCATAAAAATTTTGTTATTTTGCTTATTTCTCTTCACTAACTTTATTGTTATGTTGAAAAAGAAAAATTTCACTTCTCTCCTACCTTTTGCTTCATCTTTTGGGTGAAATCAGACGCCTTATCAGAGCACTGTCTGACAGTCCGGTGAGTGTGCGCTTCCGAGTTAACGTATACTGAAAGAATTAAGAAGAAAGTATTTAATTTATAAATTCTTTTTTTATGAAGTAACTTGCCTTGAAAAAAAAGGGGAAGATATAAGATTATTCTATCGAAGTAATAAACTTACATGCCACGTCTCTCCATGCTTGCCGCCTTATGTCCCTCCCTCCTCCTGTGCCGCTGAAGTGGAACTTTATAGCGTCCCGGTTTAAGTTAATTGCATCCATTAGGGCTTCGACTTCTTTCGTCTTCCACCTTTCTCTGGAGACAGGAAGGTCGTTTCGCATAGGGAGATCTTCTGCTTCACTTTCGGAGTCACTGGCGTTGGACTGATGGTCAGCATAAGAAGCTCCTACCAAGGTATCGTTTGCTTTCTTTTCTCGATGTGCATTTTCTGGCTGGTAAAGGACTGTAGAGGCCTCTGAGTCAACCGAGAAATCCTTATGCTTCAGTATCATTTGTGTTCTTTTCTTAGGTCTCTTATCAGGCTGACCCTGCTGTCATAACATGGAATAAAAAAATTATTTATTAGCCTTTGCCCACCGGTGTCACAACGAGAGAAGTAAGGGACAAAGCACAGCGACTATTGGCTAACTTTTAACGTTGTGCTACGTCGTACGTGACCCGCCATTATCCTCTTATAAAATTAACTTTGAGGCCCTTTTTTTATGCTCTGCATGCTCTCCTTTGTGTTCAGGACTTTCTCTGATATTCAGACTTGAAGTTGGTCAAGCTTTTTTACATACCTTGTGCTTCTTAGGAGGCATATCACCTGTAGATTTGGACATGTTGTTCCACGACGTTCTGTCAATTATGACGTCATAACATGAAATCGAGAGTGCTGCCCCCTACGCACAACGACCTTTCTTCTAAGAAGTCGTTGTGAAGGAGGGCATAGCATTAGAATAGATAAACAAAGCTTTTTCAGTCTTGTACTTCTTTAACTTCAAGCTAATATACTATTCAGTACGTTATCAGAGGAACAACAGGTCACACAGGCTTTCACTTCAAACTTTTTATTACATATCATGACCAGAAAGTGACTAGGAAAAGTGGACTTCAATAGTGTGGCCACTGTAGCACCTTATTTCTTTTCAAATGGTTTTGTGGTCGAGGAAAAGCCGATAACTGTTTCAAAGGCATAAAACTCTTAACTACACTGTACCTCATGACTTTTCAGACTACTTAGTGAAGGGGTGATGGTATAAGACATCAGTGACTTATTATGTTAGGAAGTATCTGTTTTTTTAAGCTTAAGTACTAGTAAAGTAAACCAAAGTGGGTGTTCTCTTTTGTTCACCCGAAAGAAATGTTCCCTACATGAAAATATGTCTGTCCACTCTCCAACCGCATCATGCATTACAGAAGGAGTCTCGTTGTGGCCAAATAAAAAGATTCCTCTATGTAGGTTGAAGTCATAAAACATACAGCGTCATAGTCAGTTTGTTTCTCTCTTGAAAAATTAGATTTTCTTAATCTGAAACCCTTGTATCATAACAAAGAGGAAAACGAACATGAATACTCTGACTGTGAAAGTCACATGAAAGTAACATTTTCTATTTCTTTTTCGATCCATTCTTTGGGCCCTTCCTTTTTTTCTTAGGCTGTCCTTTGGTAGCCTCTGCTACCCTTTTCCTGGTCGCAGGACCCGGCTTAGGATCAACAGCCAGGTGAAGGGAGTGGAGAGTTTCTGCCGCTGTGATCACCTCTTTGTCAGGTTCAGGCTCTGTAAGTTCCTCTAGAGGCTTCTCCTTCTTCAGTACCCCTTCTATGTTACTGCAGTCGAGCACTACTCCCCCCTGAGATATATCTATGTGGACCCTCTTGATTTTACGCGGAGGAGGGTGTGTTCTGGCACATGTAGAAAGAACCACACATAAACCAAGTCTTCCTTCTGGAACTTCATCGTCTACGTCTATGAGAGAAACCTCGAGGTCTTCTTTAGTCTGAATAGCGCCTTGCTGCAAATGTGGCTGTTCTTTTCCAGCCTCTTTTTGGGTGTCTTGTGCTACCTCTTTCACTGTCTCTTCACCTCCATCTTCTTTAAGTTTTGGACATGGTACTACTTCGCTGTCCTCTCCTGCCTCACAGCTTACAGTTTTATCTCCTTCTGCCGCCTCTTTCTGTAAGTCAGTTCCTCTGAGAGTTTGGCCATCTTGACCCCCATCCTCAAGGACATCATTCCCTCCCTGTTCTAGTCCTTCGTTATGAGCCTGCATGTCAGTGCTTCCCTCTTTCATAAGATCACTACCTCCCTGTGCTTCTATGTTAGAACCTGCATCACCCGCGTCACTATGGGAGTCTTTTCCAGGCTCTGAGAGGTCAGTATGCCCCTGATTGCCTTGCTCAATAAGCTCGTTATGCGGTACATTCAATGGCTGGGTGACCTGATTTTGAGGGTCATCACCTGGCGGAGAAGGAAGTTGAGTCCCTTCCTCTCCCTCCTCTTCATAAAGAACCTCTTGGTAAACAACCTCTCTGTTGACGTTGTTTCCCGCGTCTCCTTGATCGTGCTCTAGAGGCTCGCTTTTTACCACACAACCAGGATACGATCCTCCCTGCTGCTCTTCCTCTTCTTGGGCTGCAGGTTCCCCCGCTAAAACCAAAGTTAGAGGGGAAGCTTGGTTTACGGTGGGACCTGTGACTAGTTCTCCATTGCCATTGACGTGAAGGAGGTTTTGGGCCACTGTGGACTGGTCTGCAGAGGGATCGAGCGTCAAAACTGTGGAAAAACAAGGCAAAAACTTTTTTTGTGCTTTCTTCAGAACGAGAGTGATACAAAACTATACACAGGTGAGTTTCTCTGTCTTTACGGTGTTTTCTTTTATTCTGTTTTTCCAATAACTTACAACTTCCCAATCTTTTGGACTAACTATATGAAGAAGCACAGATAGGCCAGGAGGTCGTTGCACAAAGAGCGTGCCTTCGTTCTGCTTTTTTTCTCTCGTCTGTACGAGATTCACAAAGAGACTTATTGGATAGGACAAGACACATTTAGACTATGAAAAAAAAATAAAAAATACTTACCTTTCAAGGCACCTGAAGACAAAGGTTTAACAACAAGGGGAAAAGTAGGAAACTCAGGAACAGGCGGGGTCTGCGTGGTTTCACACATCATCATGACAGGCCTCCTTTGGAGCCCGTCGGTCATGTGAATGACCTTACCGGAAACTGTAGGATATAAAAAGTTGAAACGAATAAAAAAAATTATGCCAACTGTATAAGTCACGCTGTGACGATCTGTCTCGTTGTGCAAACAAATAAATATAAGTATTTTTGTTGGTCAAGAAAAACTTCAGATGAGAGTGAAAATGAAATAAAAAAAGGAAATGCCAGACACCTAGACACTTACTGCTACACATATTTTTTTTCTCAATTTATGACATGTCCACCCAAATAATGCCTTACCGTTTATAAGTTGAGCCACATTACGGCTGCAAGTTGCCTGAGTGTCAATGATAGACTGCAAGTGACGGCTGGTAGTTTCCTGCGTTATCACGATGGACTCCCTGTCTGACACTATCCTCTCAAGCACTGTTCCTAGCCTCTCATGCACCTCTGTGCATCGACTCAGGAAGGACATCATGTTATCCACGTTGTCCCGTCTGTGTACTTCCATAGTGGTCATAAAAGACTCGATATTGGCTAATCTGATTTCCTGGTTCTTAACCTGATTTGCTATTTCTTCTTCTTTACTCGAGGCATCTGTGGTTTTTGATTCAAAGTCTAATTTCTTTCCTCTGCCCCCAGAGTTTTTCTTCTCAAGAATCCGTGGACTACGCCGTACTTCCTTTTTGACTTCCGACTTTGGAGTAGAAGTGAGGGGGACTTCCTGTTGAATACCGGTCAAGTCCACTATGTCGGTGTCTGTTGACACAACGTCTACTTGCATGTCATCAGATCTGTCGTCTCCTGTCAAATCAACGTCAAAGGCAGCAGCGTTCCTGACTGCCCGAACACCTGGTTTCTTGAAAGGAGCCTTAGCGGTACCTTTTCGAGAGGGAGAAGGAGAAGGT